>OU753581.1:17500-2417500 GCA_916701695.1 Agrochola macilenta
GCCGAAGCGCCACCTGCTGTCGAGTACAAGGCCCAGATATTTCATCTGGGCCTTCACCTCAATCCTGACGCCCTCCACGAAGATGTGGGCGTCAGGTGGTGGGTGGCGCTGCCGAGGGCCGTGGAAGAACACGGCCTCGGTCTTGTGCAGCGCCACCGTTAAACCGAGGCGGCGGATCCGCCCCGCGACCAAGGATCCGCCCGCCGAGGCCAGGTCGGCCGCCTCTCTGAAACTCTCCCCCCGGGCGGTGAGGAGAGTGTCATCCGCGTAGCAGACGACACTCGTGCCTCGGAGGAGAGTTCCCCGCAGGAGCCAATCATAGCCGACGTTCCAGAGGAGAGGTCCTAAGACAGACCCCTGTGGAACGCCGGCTTCAACGGCGTACCGCCGGACTCGGCCAGTCTTGTTTACCAGGAGGATCGCCCGATCCTCCAGGTAGCTGGCCAGCAGACTGCGCATGTACCGAGGCACTCCGTGGAATCGGAGCGCCTCGAGGATGGTGCAGTGGGGAACGGAGTTGAAGGCGTTGGCAATGTCGAATGACACAGCCAACAATCCGTCCCCCGCATCCATCGCCTCCTTCACCTGCCCCTTAAGGCAGGCCAGCGCGTCCACCGTGGACCGCTCAGCCCGAAACCCGAACTGAGCGTCCGACAAGTCCGGCCCGATACGCCGCAGATGGCCCTTCAGGCGGGCAGCGATTATCCCCTCGAACATTTTACCGACCTCATCGAGCAGAACGATGGGCCGGTATGCCGAGGGGGAGTCTGCTGGGCGGCCCTCCTTGCGGAGGAGGCACAGCTGCCCCTCCTTCCACGGTTTCGGGAACCTCCCAGACGCAAGGCATGCGCTGAAGAGGTCCCGAAACCTCTCCTCCATTTGAGTGGCGGCGATCGCCACCACTCTTGCCGGGACACCGTCGGGGCCCGGAGCTGTCTTCTTGGCGCGGATATGGACAATCGCCGCGCCAAGTTCCGACTCCGTGACCGGAGGGGCCTCTTCTTCCTCCTCAGCTGGCGGAGCTGTCCCGAGCGGGGGGTCCATCACTGGTGGGGTGAAGTTGTCCCTGCACGGAAACAGGGACCGAACCACCCCATCCAGAAACGAGGGCTCGAGGGTCTCGGCCACGGGGGGACCAAAGGGGCGCAGTTTGTTGCGCGCCGCCTTGTACGGTCTCCCGAAGGGGTCGTTGTCGAGACCCTCCAGCATCTCCGCTCTCCCCGAGTCTCTGGCGGCGGCGATGGCTCGGTCGAGGACCATTTTCGCCTCCAAGTACACCTCATAGAGGTGGTCCCCGACAGCCACATCCCGTCGACGCCGCCGCCGACTCCGCGTGTAGGCCCTCCTTGCCTCCACACACGCCGCTCGAAGCTCCGCCAGCTCCGCCGACCACCAGTACACGGCGCGTTTTGGTAGTGGTCGGCGAGACCGAGGCATGCTGGAGTTGCATACCTCGGTCAGAGACTCCCTGAGGTGCCCCGCCACGGTGTCCACGTCCAGGCCGGCGGAAGACGGCGAAAGCCAGTCCTGGACGAACGCCGCCTCCCGCGCTGCCTCCCTGTCCAGGCGGGTGAGAGCCCACCGTGGGAACAGTGACGGCCCCGAGCGGGGCCGCGTCGCTCCGGGGCCACTGGTGGAGATGTCGAAACGCACGTAGCGGTGGTCTGACAAAGTCTCCACCAGGTCCACCCGCCAGTTCAGCACGCGCGCGGCTAACGCAGGGGTGGCGAAAGTGACGTCCACTATTGAGCCACCCTGCCGCCGCACGCATGTCTGGACGCTCCCTCTGTTCAAGAGGGAGAGTCCAGAGGAGGCCGCCCACATCTCCACTGCCCGCCCGCGGGCGTCGGTGGCCGGGGAGCCCCAGGTCACAGACTTGGCGTTCAGGTCTCCCAGCACGGAGACCTGACGCGGCGCCGCCCTGCCGACCACGGCGGCCAGGACTCCGAGAAAGTTCTCGAAGTCCTGAAGAGGGCGGTTTGGGGAGAAATACACGCCCACAAGGGCGAAGTCTCCCCACGCGGCGGCCACGTATCCCGGTCCCTTCTCTAATAGCGAGAGGGGAGGGGAGTCTGTGGAAGACCGCGCCGCTAGTGCCACCGAGCCGTCCTCGTCACCCAGCCAGCTGCCGGGGATCGAGTAGGGCTCGGCGACCACCGCTACGTTCACCAACCACTCGGCCATGACCTGCACTACCAGGTCCTGGGCCGCTCTGCAGTGGTTGGTGTTCGTCTGGAGGATGCGGTAGTCGGAAATTGTTATTCCGACATCGCACCCCCCACCTCATTTACCGCCGCCACTGGAGCTACAGCGGCGACGACTGCGACGGCGGTGGCAACAGGGCGAACCTGCGCCGGCACCACGCCCTTCCTCACGGGGGGCTTGCAGCTCCTGCCCGTCATCCTGTGGTCCGCGGGGCGGCCACCGGCGGCACACGCCGCGCAGTGCGGCTTGGCGGCGGTGCAAGCGGCCCACCCGTGTCCCTCCTGACCGCATTGGAAGCACGTGCCTCCCCAGTCGGACTTGGAGGGACACGTGGCTCGGGTGTGGCCGACCGCGAAGCACTTGAAGCAGCGGACGGGCTGGTCTTCAAGCGCCCGGACCACAGCCGAGCTGAAGCCCACCAGCAGCCGTCCCTTGGTCGCTGCAAGGACGGCCCCAGCCGCGGCGACTGGGCACTCGACGCGGATGATGCCCAGGCCGCGGCGGCCAGGCCTGATGGCTCCACCCTTCACCGCGCCAGCGTCGCAGCCTCCAGCCGCCGCGACGGCCGCCACCACATCCTCTTTGGTGACCGAATCATCCAGATCGGCCACCTCCAAGGCTGCGGTCTTAATTGGCCTGGCAACCTTGGCCACATCCGCGATGACCTCTTGCAACTTTGTTGCGAAGAGGTCCGCATTTGTGCCGCGCTTCTCCCCCGAGAACTCGAAAATTCGAGCCCCGGTTAGAGTTCGGCGGCACTTGATATTGCTGATCCCCAGCTGGGAGGGATCAGCATTAGTACGAGCCCGTCTTAGGACGGACTCGTACGTTTCCCCACGCTCCGCGGCCTCCGGGGTGATGGTCACCACGACGGCCGCGGTTTTAGGAGGAACCAGCTTCCTCCCGCCGGCCTTTTTGGCTGGAGGACCAGTCGCCGCGCTGGCGGGCTTGGGAGCCGACTTTTTGCCCTTTTTCCCTTTCTTGACCACTTCCGTCCACGGCTGGTTGGACGGGGTGGTGGAGGGAAGAAGGGCGTCTTCCTCCTGTGGGTTCTGGGAGGCTGCTGGAGCGGCAGAGGACCCAGACGCTCCCTCCGCGCTTGTGGTGGGGGCATGAGGAGCCGCCTTGGTCCTCTTGCCCTTGCCTTTGCCCTTGGCGGGCTGGGCATCCGATGCTGGGCCTGCTACAGGCGCAGGTTCCGGCTCCTTCGGCGGTGGACGCTTGTCCGCCGCTAGCGGCGGGCGCAGCCGCTTTTCCGGCAGGAGCCGGTCCTCGATGCCTGCGAAGCAGGCCCGGATGAAGGCCCTCTCCTCCATCACCACTCCGCGAATGGTGGCCTCAAGGCTAGCGGTTGAGGAGGTGGAGCCTCCTACCACCGGACCTGGGGCGGATTGGGCAGGCCTGGCCGTGGCCTCAGCCAGCTTCTGGTGCAGCTGGCTGACCTCCGCCTGCAGGCGATCCACCTTCGCCTGCAGCTGCCGCGTCTCGTCCGTGGCCGTGCGCTTGACCAGCTCTGTCACGATGCCGTGCATGCTGGCGGCACGGCATTTGAGGGCCTTCTGGAAGGTCCCCTTCAAATTGGAGGACTTTGAGGCGACCTCCAGGACCTCCTCCCTATCCTCCTGCGCCATGCGCTCCAGTTCCGCCAAGGAGTGGTCAGCATACAGCACACTGGATGCGCCGTAGCCAGCCCTCGCCCTGGCAGCTTGCGCCTGCTGCTCCTTGGCGGCGACCCTCTCCTCCAGGTCTTGTTGAAGCTGCGCCCTCTTCGCCAGATTCAACTGGCGCTCGGCGTCCACCAAGCCCACACTGTGGGAAGAAGGCGCAGTAGAAGTCGAGGCCTTTCTAGGCTTCGACTTCTTCTTTTCTCTCTTAGACTCCGAGGAGCCCTCCGACCTCTTCCGCTTGAAGCGGTCGCTCTCGGACGCCGACGTGTCCATGATGGAGTCGTCGGAGTCCGACACCTCATCCGGTCTTCGAAACAAGCCGGCCGCAGATGGTATGCGGTCAGCTTCTGACGCTAAAGCGCCGCCGGCGTGGCCCTGAGAAGGGCCGTTGGGGTGGCCCTGAGAAGGGCCGTTGGTGTGGCCCTGAGAAGGGCCGTTGGGTTGGCCCTGAGAAGGGCCGTTGGATTGGCCCTGAGAAGGGCCGTTGGTTTGGCCCTGAGAAGGGCCGTTGGGTTGGCCCTGAGAAGGGCCGTTTGAATCGCCCTGGGAGGAGCGATTCGGGTTAAAATAAGGGATAAAACGGCCAGACGCGTCACGCGCTGGCTTGCTCGACAGGTTTTTAAAATTCGACATGGTGTTAAAATTAAAATTCGACTCGTTCGTAGACGACTGCGTGATGCCTACGAGTCACAGCGCACTTTAGCCACCGGTCTGCCACTCCGTTACGGTGGTCAGACACGGCGTTGCCCAGGGGATACTACGAGGAAGTATGCGCTGTGGGGGATCCCCCAACCTAACCTAACCTAACCTAACCTAACCTAACCTTTTTTTTTTTTTTTTTTTTTTTTTTTTTTGTCGCTGAGAAATGCTTTATGCATCCCCGGCTCGTGGGGGACGAGTCGGGGTATGTGGGACTCCCTGTCCTAGTGACAGTATACCCACTAAAACTCAGCGGTGTTCCCGCATCGCCGTGATGGGAGGGTCATGGGAAACCGGCTCAGCCTTTACATCCACGACCCTCCCGGCGCATGCCCGCCTAGCTGGCGGGCCCCGCATGCCCCCCGGGTTGGGGGGCTACGGGAATGGCCGGGAACACCTGGCCATTCCCGTCCGACACTGGTGGAGGTCTGTGCGATGCAGGCAAGGGTGCCCCCGCACCCGTTGCCTGCTGGCCTCCACCTGGGAGGAGTCGAAGATGACTATCGTATTGACGTCTTCTTCGACCCCTCCTCCGCCTTCGGAGCGGCGCCTCGGCAGGATCGTCCTCCCGTGCGCGCTCCGCCGCCTCCTTCTGGGACATGACGTGTTCGCAGAAGGAGGCGACTGCCGCCCAGGACCCCTCGTCCCTCAGCATGGCGTTAACCAAGCCGGGGAGCGAGAGGTCCGGTCCGATCGCCGCGACGAGACTGCGGCGCGGCTCTGACCACGACGGGCACACCTCCAGAGTGTGCTGTGCCACGTCCTCCGCCGCGCCACAGTCGCGGCACGACGGCGTCTCCTCCCGTCCGATACGGTGCAGGTACGATCCGAAGCAACCGTGTCCGGACAGCACCTGCACGAGACGGAAGGAGAGGAACCCGTGCGGACGCTCGAGCCAGTCTCGCAGCACTGGCCCAATCGCGTCGAGGGTTCGGCGGCCGAAGGCTGCGGTGGCGAGGTCCCCCGTCCAATGGACGACGATGGCGTCCCTCGCCTCCCGCCTGACGGCCTCCCGCTCTTCCGGGGCCGAGCGAACGCCCCTCGCCCTCCGCTCCGCCGTCCATTCATACACTCTGGCGAGCACCCACGCCTCGAGTTCCCAAGGAGGGGTGCTGGCCAGAGCGCATGCTGCCGCATAGCCCACCGTGCGGTAGGCCCGCGCCGCACGCTGGGCTATGGCCCTTTGAGGTGCCCGCAAGGCCGCGGCGTTCTCTCGTCTGTGGAGGGACTCCTCCCAGATAGGAGCCCCGTAGAGGGCCATGCTCCTCAAGATGCCGGCGTAAAGCTGCCGGCATCGCGCGCTGGGCCCCCCCAGGTTGGGAAGCAGCCACGAGAGAGCGCCCGCGGCCTTCAGCAGGCGCGACGACAGCCCGCTGAAATGCGGGCCGAAGCGCCACCTGCTGTCGAGTACAAGGCCCAGATATTTCATCTGGGCCTTCACCTCAATCCTGACGCCCTCCACGAAGATGTGGGCGTCAGGTGGTGGGTGGCGCTGCCGAGGGCCGTGGAAGAACACGGCCTCGGTCTTGTGCAGCGCCACCGTTAAACCGAGGCGGCGGATCCGCCCCGCGACCAAGGATCCGCCCGCCGAGGCCAGGTCGGCCGCCTCTCTGAAACTCTCCCCCCGGGCGGTGAGGAGAGTGTCATCCGCGTAGCAGACGACACTCGTGCCTCGGAGGAGAGTTCCCCGCAGGAGCCAATCATAGCCGACGTTCCAGAGGAGAGGTCCTAAGACTGACCCCTGTGGAACGCCGGCCTCAACGGCGTACCGCCGGACTCGGCCAGTCCTGTCTACCAGGAGGATCGCCCGATCCTCCAGGTAGCTGGCCAGCAGACCGCGCATGTACCGAGGCACTCCGTGGAATCGGAGCGCCTCGAGGATGGTGCAGTGGGGAACGGAGTTGAAGGCGTTGGCAATGTCGAATGACACAGCCAACAATCCGTCCCCCGCATCCATCGCCTCCTTCACCTGCCCCTTAAGGCAGGCCAGCGCGTCCACCGTGGACCGCTCAGCCCGAAACCCGAACTGAGCGTCCGACAAGTCCGGCCCGATACGCCGCAGATGGCCCTTTAGGCGGGCAGCGATTATCCCCTCGAACATTTTACCGACCTCATCGAGCAGAACGATGGGCCGGTATGCCGAGGGGGAGTCTGCTGGGCGGCCCTCCTTGCGGAGGAGGCACAGCTGCCCCTCCTTCCACGGTTTCGGGAACCTCCCAGACGCAAGGCATGCGCTGAAGAGGTCCCGAAACCTCTCCTCCATTTGAGTGGCGGCGATCGCCACCACTCTTGCTGGGACACCGTCGGGGCCCGGAGCTGTCTTCTTGGCGCGGATATGGAGAATCGCCGCGCCAAGTTCCGACTCCGTGACAGGAGGGGCCTCCTCTTCCTCCTCAGCTGGCGGAGCTGTCCCAAGCGGGGGGTCCATCACTGGTGGGGTGAAGTTGTCCCTGCACGGAAACAGGGACCGAACCACCCCATCCAGAAACGAGGGCTCGAGGGTCTCGGCAACGGGGGGACCAAAGGGGCGCAATTTGTTGCGCGCCGCCTTGTACGGTCTCCCGAAGGGGTCGTTGTCGAGACCCTCCAGCATCTCCGCTCTCCCCGAGTCTCTGGCGGCGGCGATGGCTCGGTCGAGGACCATTTTCGCCTCCAAGTACACCTCATAGAGGTGGTCCCCGACAGCCACATCCCGTCGACGCCGCCGCCGACTCCGCGTGTAGGCCCTCCTTGCCTCCACACACGCCGCTCGAAGCTCCGCCAGCTCCGCCGACCACCAGTACACGGCGCGTTTTGGTAGTGGTCGGCGAGACCGAGGCATGCTGGAGTTGCATACCTCGGTCAGAGACTCCCTGAGGTGCCCCGCCACGGTGTCCACGTCCAGACCGGCGGAAGACGGCGAAAGCCAGTCCTGGACGAACGCCGCCTCCCGCGCTGCCTCCCTGTCCAGGCGGGTGAGAGCCCACCGTGGGAACGGTGACGGCCCCGAGCGGGGCCGCGTCGCTCCGGGGCCACTGGTGGAGATGTCGAAACGCACGTAGCGGTGGTCTGACAAAGTCTCCACCAGGTCCACCCGCCAGTTCAGCACGCGCGCGGCTAACGCAGGGGTGGCGAAAGTGACGTCCACTATTGAGCCACCCTGCCGCCGCACGCATGTCCGGACGCTTCCTCTGTTCAAGAGGGAGAGTCCAGAGGAGGCCGCCCACATTTCCACCGCCCGCCCGCGGGCGTCGGTGGCCGGGTTGCCCCAGGTCACAGACTTGGCGTTCAGGTCTCCCAGCACGGAGACCTGACGCGGCGCCGCCCTGCCGACCACGGCGGCCAGGACTCCGAGAAAGTTCTCGAAGTCCTGAAGAGGGCGGTTTGGGGAGAAATACACGCCCACAAGGGCGAAGTCTCCCCACGCGGCGGCCACGTATCCCGGTCCCTTCTCTAATAGCGAGAGGGGAGGGGAGTCTGTGGAAGACCGCGCCGCTAGTGCCACCGAGCCGTCCTCGTCACCCAGCCAGCTGCCGGGGATCGAGTAGGGCTCGGCGACCACCGCTACGTTCACCAACCACTCGGCCATGACCTGCACTACCAGGTCCTGGGCCGCTCTGCAGTGGTTGGTGTTCGTCTGGAGGATGCGGTAGTCGGAAATTGTTATTCCGACATCGCACCCCCCACCTCATTTACCGCCGCCACTGGAGCTACAGCGGCGACGACTGCGACGGCGGTGGCAACAGGGCGAACCTGTGCCGGCACCACGCCCTTCCTCACGGGGGGCTTGCAGCTCCTGCCCGTCATCCTGTGGTCCGCGGGGCGGCCACCGGCGGCACACGCCGCGCAGTGCGGCTTGGCGGCGGTGCAAGCGGCCCACCCGTGTCCCTCCTGACCGCATTGGAAGCACGTGCCTCCCCAGTCGGACTTGGAGGGACACGTGGCTCGGGTGTGGCCGACCGCGAAGCACTTGAAGCAGCGGACGGGCTGGTCTTCAAGCGCCCGGACCACAGCCGAGCTGAAGCCCACCAGCAGCCGTCCCTTGGTCGCTGCAAGGACGGCCCCAGCCGCGGCGACTGGGCACTCGACGCGGATGATGCCCAGGCCGCGGCGGCCAGGCCTGATGGCTCCACCCTTCACCGCGCCAGCGTCGCAGCCTCCAGCCGCCGCGACGGCCGCCACCACATCCTCCTTGGTGACCGAATCATCCAGATCGGCCACCTCCAAGGCTGCGGTCTTTATAGGCCTGGCAACCTTGGCCACATCTGCGATGACCTCTTGCAACTTTGTTGCGAAGAGGTCCGCATTTGTGCCGCGCTTCTCCCCCGAGAACTCGAAAATTCGAGCCCCGGTTAGAGTTCGGCGGCACTTGATGTTGCTGATCCCCAGCTGGGAGGGATCAGCATTAGTACGAGCCCGTCTTAGGACGGACTCGTACGTTTCCCCACGCTCCGCGGCCTCCGGGGTGATGGTCACCACGACGGCCGCGGTTTTAGGAGGAACCAGCTTCCTCCCGCCGGCCTTTTTGGCTGGAGGACCAGTCGCCGCGCTGGCGGGCTTGGGAGCCGACTTTTTGCCCTTTTTCCCTTTCTTGACCACTTCCGTCCACGGCTGGTTGGACGGGGTGGTGGAGGGAAGAAGGGCGTCTTCCTCCTGTGGGTTCTGGGAGGCTGCTGGAGCGGCAGAGGACCCAGACGCTCCCTCCGCGCTTGTGGTGGGGGCATGAGGAGCCGCCTTGGTCCTCTTGCCCTTGCCTTTGCCCTTGGCGGGCTGGGCATCCGATGCTGGGCCTGCTACAGGCGCAGGTTCCGGCTCCTTCGGCGGTGGACGCTTGTCCGCCGCTAGCGGCGGGCGCAGCCGCTTTTCCGGCAGGAGCCGGTCCTCGATGCCTGCGAAGCAGGCCCGGATGAAGGCCCTCTCCTCCATCACCACTCCGCGAATGGTGGCCTCAAGGCTAGCGGTTGAGGAGGTGGAGCCTCCTACCACCGGACCTGGGGCGGATTGGGCAGGCCTGGCCGTGGCCTCAGCCAGCTTCTGGTGCAGCTGGCTGACCTCCGCCTGCAGGCGATCCACCTTCGCCTGCAGCTGCCGCGTCTCGTCCGTGGCCGTGCGCTTGACCAGCTCTGTCACGATGCCGTGCATGCTGGCGGCACGGCATTTGAGGGCCTTCTGGAAGGTCCCCTTCAAATTGGAGGACTTTGAGGCGACCTCCAGGACCTCCTCCCTATCCTCCTGCGCCATGCGCTCCAGTTCCGCCAAGGAGTGGTCAGCATACAGCACACTGGATGCGCCGTAGCCAGCCCTCGCCCTGGCAGCTTGCGCCTGCTGCTCCTTGGCGGCGACCCTCTCCTCCAGGTCTTGTTGAAGCTGCGCCCTCTTCGCCAGATTCAACTGGCGCTCGGCGTCCACCAAGCCCACACTGTGGGAAGAAGGCGCAGTAGAAGTCGAGGCCTTTCTAGGCTTCGACTTCTTCTTTTCTCTCTTAGACTCCGAGGAGCCCTCCGACCTCTTCCGCTTGAAGCGGTCGCTCTCGGACGCCGACGTGTCCATGATGGAGTCGTCGGAGTCCGACACCTCATCCGGTCTTCGAAACAAGCCGGCCGCAGATGGTATGCGGTCAGCTTCTGACGCTAAAGCGCCGCCGGCGTGGCCCTGAGAAGGGCCGTTGGGGTGGCCCTGAGAAGGGCCGTTGGATTGGCCCTGAGAAGGGCCGTTGGTTTGGCCCTGAGAAGGGCCGTTGGGTTGGCCCTGAGAAGGGCCGTTTGAATCGCCCTGGGAGGAGCGATTCGGGTTAAAATAAGGGATAAAACGGCCAGACGCGTCACGCGCTGGCTTGCTCGACAGGTTTTTAAAATTCGACATGGTGTTAAAATTAAAATTCGACTCGTTCGTAGACGACTGCGTGATGCCTACGAGTCACAGCGCACTTTAGCCACCGGTCTGCCACTCCGTTACGGTGGTCAGACACGGCGTTGCCCAGGGGATACTACGAGGAAGTATGCGCTGTGGGGGATCCCCCAACCTAACCTAACCTAACCTTTTTTTTTTTTTTTTTTTTTCCGGGGTGGAAAATCCTCATGGATGTCCTCCGCCCTGGGGCGGGCGGAGGGGTCTGTCAGACTCTTACTGACTAAAAACCACCCCGGTGTTCCAACTCACACCTACGCCGGGGGTCGCGGGAACTTGAAATCTTCCGCAACCCCCGGCTGGTGCCGGCCCGCCACTGCGGGCCTCCTCGCGGGTCAGGGGGGGGAGTGAGGTGTTTGACTCCCCCCGCGACGTCTCAGAGGGGCGCGCGTGGAACACTACGCGCCGCCACCTCGGGTCCTGATGTGTGGGGGGCGACGGACGTCCCCGAGTCCGTCACCCCTGGACCCATTTAGGGGGGCTGGAAGAGGGCGTTATCCGCCCTCCGCCGACGCCCGGTGCGCCTGCTGCGGGCCGGGTGAGTGGACGAGATCTCCCTCTCCCTTTCCGCAGCCTCCTTCTGCGAGACGACTGTCTCGCAGTAGGAAACCACCGCGTCCCAGGACTCGCCGCCGCCGACCATCGCATTCACTACGGCCGGCAGCGACAAGTCACTGCCTACTTCTGAGATGAGGGCACGGCGCGGCCCCTCCCAAGCGGCACACTCTGCCAGCGTATGCCGCGCCGTGTCCTCCCGGCAGTCGACGCAGTGGTGACACCGGGCGTCCGGCTCCCTGTTTATGCGACACAGGTACTTCCCGAAGCAACCATGCCCCGAGAGCACCTGCGTCACCCGAAACGACAGGGAGCCGTGCCTCCTCCCGAGCCAGCGGTCGAGCACCGGCCGGACCGCCTCGACGATGTCGAGGCCGGCGGTAGGGCGTGAAAGCCTGTCCCGCCATTCCGCCACCAGGACCTCGCGAAGCTGAGACCGATGCAGCTCCATGTGTCGCTGCATCGGTCGCTCGCCCCGCGCCCTTGCTTCCTCGCGCCACCGATACGATGACGCGAGTACTTTCGCCTCTAGGTCCCAGGGCGGGGATCCGGCCAGTGCACAAGCCGCCTCGTAGGAGATCGTGCGATACCCTCTGATGACTCTGACGGCCATCGCCCTCTGCGGCTTGCGCATTACGGCGATGCTACCGGCCGTCAGGTCAGCAGCCCAGATCGGGGCCCCGTAAAGGGCCATCGATCGCACGATCCCCACGTAGAGCCGCCTACAAGCGGCGCTCGGGCCCCCCAGATTGGGAAGCAGCGTTGATAGCGCCCCAGCGGCGCCCAGCAACTTGGGCGCCAGCCGTCGGAAGTGGGGCCCGAAGTCCCACCGGCTGTCGAGCACCAATCCTAGGTACTTCATGGTGGACTCGACAGCGATCCGAGCCCCCCCGACCACGATGTGTGAGCCGGGTGACGGCGCCCGCCGGGGGCCATGAAACACCATGGCCTCCGACTTGCTGAGGGCCACCTCCAGGCCTAGGCGACGTATGCGGCCCACCACCTGTGAGACCGCAGCCGTCGCCAACAACGCTGCCTCCCTGTGCGAGCTCCCCCGGGCAGTGACCAGCGTGTCGTCCGCATAACACGTCAGGTCTACCCCGGCACCGAGCTCGCCCCTCAGCACCCAGTCGTACCCGATGTTCCACAGGAGCGGGCCTAAAACCGAGCCCTGTGGAACACCGCACGACATGCGGCGCTGGTTTCCGCCATCACGTCCCATGTAGGTGACACACCTCTCCGACAGATAAGCCCCAACGATGTGGCGGAGGTAGGGAGGCACCCCATGATACCGCAGTGCCTCCCGAATACAACTCCAGGGCAGGGTGTTGAAGGCGTTGGAAATGTCCAAGGACACCGCCAGCATCACCCCGCCCCGGGACACCGCTTCCTCCGCCAGGACTCTAACCCGCGACACAGCGTGGATCGTGGAGCGCCCATGCCGAAACCCGAACTGGCTGTCGTCCAGGTCCGGCCCCTCTCTGCACAAGTGGCCGACGAGGCGGGCTGCGATTATCCGCTCAAACAGCTTGCCCACCTCGTCAAGCAGCACTATGGGCCGGTACGCGGACGGCGAGTCCGCAGGGCGCCCCGCCTTCCTGAGCAGGACCAGACGACCAGATTTCCACAAAGTGGGAAACTGGCCCTGCTCAAGGCACGCTGTGTAGAGTCCTCTCAGTTGGGGCTCAAGCTCCTTCAGAGCGAGGGCTAGCACGCAGCCGTGGATCCCGTCGGGCCCCGGAGCCACGTTCTTGGCCCGGAGCCGCATCACGGCTGCCCTCATCTCTGCCTGTGTCACCTCTGGGACGCTGATGGCGTTCTCCTCTGTAGACTCTGCGGCTGTGGGCAAAGCCATCGGCGGCGGAGTATGCTCCGCTCTCGCCGGGAAGAGGGCTGCGACCACTTCCTCCAGCAGCTCGGGTTGGAGACTCTCCGTAAGTGGAGGCGCCGCGGCTCGAAGTTTCCCTCGGACCGCGCGATAAGGGCGCCCCCACGGATCCCCGTCTAGAGTCTCCAACATCTCCTCCCTGGCTCGCGTCCTCGACTCACCGATGGCCAGCCACAGAGTCTCCTTGGCCGCGCGGTACACCTCATACAGCGCGGCCTCTTCGTCAGGGACCCGACGACGTCTCCTCCGGTAACGGGTGTACTGGCGTCTAACCGCCACGCACGCGACGCGCATCTGCGCGATCTCGGCGGTCCACCAGTACACCTGGCGCCTTGCGGACTGTGCGTGGACCCGGGGCATGGACGCGTCGCAAATTTGCGTCATCGCCCCGCGGAACCACAGCGCCTCCTGCTCGACGTCGACGGGTCCGGTCGTTGCCGACTCCCGGCTCCAGGCCTGGACAATAGCGGCCTCCTCGAGAAGCTCCCTGTCAATGCGCTTACGCGCCCAGCGCGGACCGTCCGGTCGCGGGGCCAGTGGACCGCGGCCGCCGGCGGTCTGGGTGGAGACGTCAAAACGGATGTATCGGTGATCCGATAACGTCTCCACCTCCACGGCGACACGCCAGTCGCGGACACGGCTCGCGACAGCGGGGCTAGCGAACGAGACGTCCACTATAGACCCGCCCCGCTGCCGCACGCACGTGTGTACCGAGCCCCGATTTAGGACGGTCAAGCCAGTCGTGACCGCCCACTCCTCCAACACCTCGCCCCTAGCATCGGTCACAGGGGATCCCCACGCCTCAGACTTGGCGTTGAGATCCCCCAGCAACAGCACCGGGCGAGGGTGGAGTCGGCCCACGACGGCACCCAACTCGACAAGGAACCTCTCGAAGTCGGCGAGACTCTTGTTGGGCGAAAAATACGCACCAACCGTGCCAATGCCGTCCGCGAGGACGGCTACCCAGCCGTGACCTCGGGACGGGTTGACAAGAGCCCCGCCAATGATGGCCACCAAACCGTCCAAGTCTCCCACCCAGTTATCCCTGGGGGGGACAAAATACGGTTCGGCGACCACAGCCACGTGAATCGACCACTCTGCCATGCTCTGGAGCAAGAGATCCTGAGCTCTAGCAGAGTGGTTGATATTGCCCTGGAGGAAATGGTACAGCGCCATTAAGCGCAATCCATCCCCTCCGCACCATTCCTAGGCCGGGAGTCGGCCGAAGGGCAGCCAGGCTGCGGGGGGGGTAAAGAGCCCCCGGCAGCCTTGGCAGCCCCTCTCTTCTTCTTCTTTGATGTGGCGGGTGCGCCACAGGCCTTTCCGCCCGCTCTGTGTCCGGCGGGCCTCCCCGCAGCTGTACAGAGGCTGCAGTTTGGCTCCGCGGAACACTGGGCCGCCTTGTGGCCGGCCTGACCGCAGCGATAGCACTGCTCGCTGCGGTCTATTTCGGCGGTGCTCCGTGCCCTGACATGCCCAATGTCGAGGCAACGGTAGCACCGCAAGGCCTTGGGTTGCAGCTGCTTCACCCTCGCTGCCACCCACCCCACCAAAAGACGCCCAGCGTCGGCGACTTTGTTCGCCGCCGCCACCGGGCACCGCACCCAGATCGCGCCGAGCCCGGACGCATCGACGCGAACTTCCCCCGAACGGACGTCTTCGGGCGGACATCCACCGGAACGGGCGATGGCCGCCACGACCTCAGCCGGAGTTGTCGAGTCGTCCAGCCCGTCGACGCGCAGTTCCGCGGTCTTCATCGGCCTGGACACCCGAACGTCCTCCGGATTGAGGACCTCCCTCAGCTTGGCGGCCAGGACGTCCGCCCTTTCGCCGCTAGAGGCACCCGACACCTCAAGCAGTCGCGCCCCCGTAATCGCCTGCCTCACTCTGAGGCCAGACGGTATACCAAGGTCGGGGAACGCGACTTTGGCTTTTGCCTCTGTAAGGACCGCCTTATAAGAGACGCCCCTTTCGGCGGCTCCGGGCTGTAGCGTAATAACTACAGCCGCGGAGCGTGGGGCTCTTACTCTGGGCGGCCCTTGAGCCTTCTTGGGTGCCAGTGCCGGTGCTCCAGCGGGTACCGGTGGTGGCGGCGCCGTCTTCTTCTTGCGACGGCCCTTCTTTACCACCGTCGTCCAGGAGTCCTTGGTGGACCCGGACGCGTTCGCCGAGAGAGCGGTCGCCGGTGGCGCGGCCGTCCGGGAAGTGGACGCGGACGTGCCCCCTTTGGTCTGCGCGGGACCCGGCTTAGCGGGCTCCTCCTTCCTTCTCCTATCCGCAGCGAGCGGTGGCCGGAGAGTCACTGCTGGGAGGAGCCTCGACTCCAGGCCCTGCAGACGGGCATTCATCATACCCCCACACTGCAGCATGCAGATGCGAACGATCTTCTCGATCTCTGCATCTGCAGGTGCGGGGGTACGGACCGATGACGAGGCCGACGACGGGGCCGGCGGTGTCAAGGCAACGACGACGGGAGCGGAACCGGTGGCCGCAGGACGCCTCTGCTGCCATTCCGCCCTCTGCGCGGCAAGCTCCCGCTTGAGGTCCTCCAGCTCAGACCTGAGACGGCTGTTCTCCTCCCACAGCTTCGCCGTCTCGTCTGAGCTTGTGCGACTAAGGAGGACCCCAACTGCCTCCTTGATGTCGCCAGCCGCCTCCTTCAGAGCGCGCGTGAACGTGCCCTTCAGGCTGCCAGACTTTGTGGCAACCTTCATAACGACGTCCACGCCGTCCAAAACTTGGCGACTCAGCGCCACCGCCGACATGCTCCCTCCGGTAGCCGCCTGAGCAGAGCGTCGCTCTCGGGCCAGTCGCGCCATTTCGCTGACCTCGTCAGCCGCCACCGCCTTCCGCTGCATCCGCTTTGCAGAGCTCGCCTCCGCCTTGTTGCTATGCAGTAACAGTGGGGACGCAGCGGAGTCTTCGCTCTTGTCCCCCGGGGTCCCCTCACTTTCTGCGCTCCCCAGCTGCATCGGTACCGGCGTAGCGGGCCGCAAGAAGCGACCCCGTAAATTACGGTCCGGTAACCGACCCCTCCCCCTCGTACCAAATTTTGGTGCCGACTGATCCTCCTCCTCGGAAGAGAGCTCGCTGCGCGAGCGCTTCCCCCCCAGCTGTGTGTCCTGGTCGGACAGTCGGTCCACTGGACATGGACATGAGCCTCCTCGGCTTTTGTTGCCGTCAACGACGGCAATCGGCTTTGTTGCGTCACACAGGCGCTCCAGGCTAACCCGGAGCTCCTTTTGTTGCGACGCAAGGATTGGTTTACGAAGGTCGGCGGTGGTCTGCCGACCTACGGGACTAGTGGTGCCCCCCCCAGATACGGTGGGGCTGCCTTCCGTAGAAGGGCGGGATTGTACCTCCTTGAGGAGGTTGCCCGCCTGGGGAATTTTTCCATTAGCCTGCATTTATTTTCATTTTTCCCTTTTTAAGGGTGAGGTCCCTTTTTGCGCTAGCGACCGGATAACCCTCCGGCCATTCATCCCCTCGGCACGCTAGACCTTGGGATTGGGACTCCCTAATGTACGCCAACTCACCTCCCTCTGTAAGCAGAGGGGGGAGTAGACGTACGACCTACTGTAGCCCGGTTCCCTTCACCGACCATCATGGATGATCGGTGATTGGAACCATGACCCTTCCCCGTTTGTTGAGAATTCGCCGCCAGCCCCAAGTGTCCACCAAAACCTGGTGGGCACTTGGAGCCGACGTTGCCCAGGGTGCGCCACGGGGAGGCTTCTCAACATGCACCCCAACCTAACCTTTTTTTTTTTTTTTTTTTTTTTTGTCGCTGAGAAATGCTTTATGCATCCCCGGCTCGTGGGGGACGAGTCGGGGTATGTGGGACTCCCTGTCCTAGTGACAGTATACCCACTAAAACTCAGCGGTGTTCCCGCATCGCCGTGATGGGAGGGTCATGGGAAACCGGCTCAGCCTTTACATCCACGACCCTCCCGGCGCATGCCCGCCTAGCTGGCGGGCCCCGCATGCCCCCCGGGTTGGGGGGCTACGGGAATGGCCGGGAACACCTGGCCATTCCCGTCCGACACTGGTGGAGGTCTGTGCGATGCAGGCAAGGGTGCCCCCGCACCCGTTGCCTGCTGGCCTCCACCTGGGAGGAGTCGAAGATGACTATCGTATTGACGTCTTCTTCGACCCCTCCTCCGCCTTCGGAGCGGCGCCTCGGCAGGATCGTCCTCCCGTGCGCGCTCCGCCGCCTCCTTCTGGGACATGACGTGTTCGCAGAAGGAGGCGACTGCCGCCCAGGACCCCTCGTCCCTCAGCATGGCGTTAACCAAGCCGGGGAGCGAGAGGTCCGGTCCGATCGCCGCGACGAGACTGCGGCGCGGCTCTGACCACGACGGGCACACCTCCAGAGTGTGCTGTGCCACGTCCTCCGCCGCGCCACAGTCGCGGCACGACGGCGTCTCCTCCCGTCCGATACGGTGCAGGTACGATCCGAAGCAACCGTGTCCGGACAGCACCTGCACGAGACGGAAGGAGAGGAACCCGTGCGGACGCTCGAGCCAGTCTCGCAGCACTGGCCCAATCGCGTCGAGGGTTCGGCGGCCGAAGGCTGCGGTGGCGAGGTCCCCCGTCCAATGGACGACGATGGCGTCCCTCGCCTCCCGCCGGACGGCCTCCCGCTCTTCTGGAGCCGAGCGAACGCCCCTCGCTTTTCGCTCCGCCGTCCACTCATACACTCTGGCGAGCACCCACGCCTCGAGTTCCCAAGGAGGGGTGCTGGCCAGAGCGCATGCTGCCGCATAGCCCACCGTGCGGTAGGCCCGCGCCGCACGCTGGGCTATGGCCCTTTGAGGTGCCCGCAAGGCCGCGGCGTTCTCTCGTCTGTGGAGGGACTCCTCCCAGATAGGAGCCCCGTAGAGGGCCATGCTCCTCAAGATGCCGGCGTAAAGCTGCCGGCATCGCGCGCTGGGCCCCCCCAGGTTGGGAAGCAGCCACGAGAGAGCGCCCGCGGCCTTCAGCAGGCGCGACGACAGCCCGCTGAAATGCGGGCCGAAGCGCCACCTGCTGTCGAGTACAAGGCCCAGATATTTCATCTGGGCCTTCACCTCAATCCTGACGCCCTCCACGAAGATGTGGGCGTCAGGTGGTGGGTGGCGCTGCCGAGGGCCGTGGAAGAACACGGCCTCGGTCTTGTGCAGCGCCACCGTTAAACCGAGGCGGCGGATCCGCCCCGCGACCAAGGATCCGCCCGCCGAGGCCAGGTCGGCCGCCTCTCTGAAACTCTCCCCCCGGGCGGTGAGGAGAGTGTCATCCGCGTAGCAGACGACACTCGTGCCTCGGAGGAGAGTTCCCCGCAGGAGCCAATCATAGCCGACGTTCCAGAGGAGAGGTCCTAAGACAGACCCCTGTGGAACGCCGGCTTCAACGGCGTACCGCCGGACTCGGCCAGTCTTGTTTACCAGGAGGATCGGGCGATCCTCCTGGTAGCTGGCCAGCAGACTGCGCATGTACCGAGGCACTCCGTGGAATCGGAGCGCCTCGAGGATGGTGCAGTGGGGAACGGAGTTGAAGGCGTTGGCAATGTCGAATGACACAGCCAACAATCCGTCCCCCGCATCCATCGCCTCCTTCACCTGCCCCTTAAGGCAGGCCAGCGCGTCCACCGTGGACCGCTCAGCCCGAAACCCGAACTGAGCGTCCGACAAGTCCGGCCCGATACGCCGCAGATGGCCCTTCAGGCGGGCAGCGATTATCCCCTCGAACATTTTACCGACCTCATCGAGCAGAACGATGGGCCGGTATGCCGAGGGGGAGTCTGCTGGGCGGCCCTCCTTGCGGAGGAGGCACAGCTGCCCCTCCTTCCACGGTTTCGGGAACCTCCCAGACGCAAGGCATGCGCTGAAGAGGTCCCGAAACCTCTCCTCCATTTGAGTGGCGGCGATCGCCACCACTCTTGCACCCCAACCTAACCTAACCTAACCTAACCTAACCTAACCTAACCTTTTTTTTTTTTTTTTTTTTTTTTTTTTTTTTTTTTTTTTTTTTTTTTTTTTTTTTTTTTTTTTTTTTTTTCCGGGGTGGAAAATCCTCATGGATGTCCTCCGCCCTGGGGCGGGCGGAGGGGTCTGTCAGACTCTTACTGACTAAAAACCACCCCGGTGTTCCAACTCACACCTACGCCGGGGGTCGCGGGAACTTGAAATCTTCCGCAACCCCCGGCTGGTGCCGGCCCGCCACTGCGGGCCTCCTCGCGGGTCAGGGGGGGGAGTGAGGTGTTTGACTCCCCCCGCGACGTCTCAGAGGGGCGCGCGTGGAACACTACGCGCCGCCACCTCGGGTCCTGATGTGTGGGGGGCGACGGACGTCCCCGAGTCCGTCACCCCTGGACCCATTTAGGGGGGCTGGAAGAGGGCGTTATCCGCCCTCCGCCGACGCCCGGTGCGCCTGCTGCGGGCCGGGTGAGTGGACGAGATCTCCCTCTCCCTTTCCGCAGCCTCCTTCTGCGAGACGACTGTCTCACAGTAGGAAACCACCGCGTCCCAGGACTCGCCGCCGCCGACCATCGCATTCACTACGGCCGGCAGCGACAAGTCACTGCCTACTTCTGAGATGAGGGCACGGCGCGGCTCCTCCCAAGCGGCACACTCTGCCAGCGTATGCCGCGCCGTGTCCTCCCGGCAGTCGACGCAGTGGTGACACCGGGCGTCCGGCTCCCTGTTTATGCGACACAGGTACTTCCCGAAGCAACCATGCCCCGAGAGCACCTGCGTCACCCGAAACGACAGGGAGCCGTGCCTCCTCCCGAGCCAGCGGTCGAGCACCGGCCGGACCGCCTCGACGATGTCGAGGCCGGCGGTAGGGCGTGAAAGCCTGTCCCGCCATTCCGCCACCAGGACCTCGCGAAGCTGAGACCGATGCAGCTCCATTTGTCGCTGCATCGGTCGCTCGCCCCGCGCCCTCGCTTCCTCGCGCCACCGATACGATGACGCGAGTACTTTCGCCTCTAGGTCCCAGGGCGGGGATCCGGCCAGTGCACAAGCCGCCTCGTAGGAGATCGTGCGATACCCTCTGATGACTCTGACGGCCATCGCCCTCTGCGGTTTACGCATAACGGCGATGCTACCGGCCGTCAGGTCAGCAGCCCAGATCGGGGCCCCGTAAAGGGCCATCGATCGCACGATCCCCACGTAGAGCCGCCTACAAGCGGCGCTCGGGCCCCCCAGATTGGGAAGCAGCGTTGACAGCGCCCCAGCGGCGCCCAGCAACTTGGGCGCCAGCCGTCGGAAGTGGGGCCCGAAGTCCCACCGGCTGTCGAGCACCAATCCTAGGTACTTCATGGTGGACTCGACAGCGATCCGAGCCCCCCCGACCACGATGTGTGAGCCGGGTGACGGCGCCCGCCGGGGGCCATGAAACACCATGGCCTCCGACTTGCTGAGGGCCACCTCCAGGCCTAGGCGACGTATGCGGCCCACCACCTGTGAGACCGCAGCCGTCGCCAACAACGCTGCCTCCCTGTGCGAGCTCCCCCGGGCAGTGACCAGCGTGTCGTCCGCATAACACGTCAGGTCTACCCCGGCACCGAGCTCGCCCCTCAGCACCCAGTCGTACCCGATGTTCCACAGGAGCGGCCCTAAAACCGAGCCCTGTGGAACACCGCACGACATGCGGCGCTGGTTTCCGCCATCACGTCCCATGTAGGTGACACACCTCTCCGACAGATAAGCCCCAACGATGTGGCGGAGGTAGGGAGGCACCCCATGATACCGCAGTGCCTCCCGAATACAACTCCAGGGCAGGGTGTTGAAGGCGTTGGAAATGTCCAAGGACACCGCCAACATCACCCCACCCCGGGACACCGCTTCCTCCGCCAGGACTCTTACCCGCGACACAGCGTGGATCGTGGAGCGCCCATGCCGAAACCCGAACTGGCTGTCGTCCAGGTCCGGCCCCTCTCTGCACAAGTGGCCGACGAGGCGGGCTGCGATTATCCGCTCAAACAGCTTGCCCACCTCGTCAAGCAGCACTATGGGCCGGTACGCGGACGGCGAGTCCGCAGGGCGCCCCGCCTTCCTGAGCAGGACCAGACGACCAGATTTCCACAAAGTGGGAAACTGGCCCTGCTCAAGGCACGCTGTGTAGAGTCCTCTCAGTTGGGGCTCAAGCTCCTTCAGAGCGAGGGCTAACACGCAGCCGTGGATCCCGTCGGGCCCCGGAGCCACGTTCTTGGCCCGGAGCCGCATCACGGCTGCCCTCATCTCTGCCTGTGTCACCTCTGGGACGCTGATGGCGTTCTCCTCTGTAGACTCTGCGGCTGTGGGCAAAGCCATCGGCGGCGGAGTATGCTCCGCTCTCGCCGGGAAGAGGGCTGCGACCACCTCCTCCAGCAGCTCGGGTTGGAGACTCTCCGTAAGTGGAGGCGCCGCGGCTCGAAGTTTCCCTCGGACCGCGCGATAAGGGCGCCCCCACGGATCCCCGTCTAGAGTCTCCAACATCTCCTCCCTGGCTCGCGTCCTCGACTCACCGATGGCCAGCCACAGAGTCTCCTTGGCCGCGCGGTACACCTCATACAGCGCGGCCTCTTCGTCAGGGACCCGACGACGTCTCCTCCGGTACCGGATGTACTGGCGTCTAACCGCCACGCACGCGACGCGCATCTGCGCGATCTCGGCGGTCCACCAGTACACCTGGCGCCTTGCGGACTGTGCGTGGACCCGGGGCATGGACGCGTCGCAAATTTGCGTCATCGCCCCGCGGAACCACAGCGCCTCCTGCTCGACGTCGACGGGTCCGGTCGTTGCCGACTCCCGGCTCCAGGCCTGGACAATAGCGGCCTCCTCGAGAAGCTCCCTGTCAATGCGCTTACGCGCCCAGCGCGGACCGTCCGGTCGCGGGGCCAGTGGACCGCGGCCGCCGGCGGTCTGGGTGGAGACGTCGAAACGGATGTATCGGTGATCCGATAACGTCTCCACCTCCACGGCGACACGCCAGTCGCGGACACGGCTCGCGACAGCGGGGCTAGCGAACGAGACGTCCACTATAGACCCGCCCCGCTGCCGCACGCACGTGTGTACCGAGCCCCGATTTAGGACGGTCAAGCCAGTCGTGACCGCCCACTCCTCCAACACCTCGCCCCTAGCATCGGTCACAGGGGATCCCCACGCCTCAGACTTGGCGTTGAGATCCCCCAGCAACAGCACCGGGCGAGGGTGGAGTCGGCCCACGACGGCACCTAACTCGACAAGGAACCTCTCGAAGTCGGCGAGACTCTTGTTGGGCGAAAAATACGCACCAACCGTGCCAATGCCGTCCGCGAGGACGGCTACCCAGCCGTGACCTCGGGACGGGTTGACAAGAGCCCCGCCAATGATGGCCACCAAACCGTCCAAGTCTCCCACCCAGTTATCCCTGGGGGGGACAAAATACGGTTCGGCGACCACAGCCACGTGAATCGACCACTCTGCCATGCTCTGGAGCAAGAGATCCTGAGCTCTAGCAGAGTGGTTGATATTGCCCTGGAGGAAATGGTACAGCGCCATTAAGCGCAATCCATCCCCTCCGCACCATTCCTAGGCCGGGAGTCGGCCGAAGGGCAGCCAGGCTGCGGGGGGGGTAAAGAGCCCCCGGCAGCCTTGGCAGCCCCTCTCTTCTTCTTTGTGGCGGGTGCGCCACAGGCCTTTCCGCCCGCTCTGTGTCCGGCGGGCCTCCCCGCAGCTGTACAGAGGCTGCAGTTTGGCTCCGCGGAACACTGGGCCGCCTTGTGGCCGGCCTGACCGCAGCGATAGCACTGCTCGCTGCGGTCTATTTCGGCGGTGCACCGTGCCCTGACATGCCCAATGTCGAGGCAACGGTAGCACCGCAAGGCCTTGGGTTGCAGCTGCTTCACCCTCGCTGCCACCCACCCCACCAAAAGACGCCCAGCGTCGGCGACTTTGTTCGCCGCCGCCACCGGGCACCGCACCCAGATCGCGCCGAGCCCGGACGCATCGACGCGAACTTCCCCCGTACGGACGTCTTCGGGCGGACATCCACCGGAACGGGCGATGGCCGCCACGACCTCAGCCGGAGTTGTCGAGTCGTCCAGCCCGTCGACGCGCAGTTCCGCGGTCTTCATCGGCCTGGACACCCGAACGTCCTCCGGATTGAGGACCTCCCTCAGCTTGGCGGCCAGGACGTCCGCCCTTTCGCCGCTAGAGGCACCCGACACCTCAAGCAGTCGCGCCCCCGTAATCGCCTGCCTCACTCTTAGGCCAGACGGTATACCAAGGTCGGGGAACGCGACTTTGGCTTTTGCCTCTGTAAGGACCGCCTTATAAGAGACGCCCCTTTCGGCGGCTCCGGGCTGCAGCGTAATAACTACAGCCGCGGAGCGTGGGGCTCTTACTCTGGGCGGCCCTTGAGCCTTCTTGGGTGCCAGTGCCGGTGCTCTAGCGGGTACCGGTGGTGGCGGCGCCGTCTTCTTTTTACGGCGGCCCCTCTTGACGACCGTCGTCCAGGAGTCCTTGGTGGACTCGGGTGCGTTCGCCGAGGGAGCAGTCGCCGGTGGCGCGGCCGTCCGGGAAGTGGACGCGGACGTGCCCCCTTTGGTCTGCGCGGGACCCGGCTTAGCGGGCTCCTCCTTCCTCCTCCTATCCGCTGCGAGCGGTGGCCGGAGAGTCACTGCTGGGAGGAGCCTCGACTCCAGGCCCTGCAGACGGGCATTCATCATACCCCCACACTGCAGCATGCAGATGCGAACGATCTTCTCGATCTCTGCATCTGCAGGTGCGGGGGTACGGACCGATGACGGGGCCGACGACGGGGCCGGCGGTGTCAGGGCAACGACGGGAGCTGAACCAGTGGCCGCAGGACGCCTCTGCTGCCATTCCGCCCTCTGCGCGGCAAGCTCCCGCTTGAGGTCCTCCAGCTCAGATCTGAGACGGCTGTTCTCCTCCCACAGCTTCGCCGTCTCGTCTGAGCTTGTGCGACTAAGGAGGACCCCAACTGCCTCCTTGATGTCGCCAGCCGCCTCCTTCAGAGCGCGCGTGAACGTGCCCTTCAGGCTGCCAGACTTTGTGGCAACCTTCATGACGACGTCCACGCCGTCCAAAACTTGGCGACTCAGCGCCACCGCCGACAGGCTCTCCCCGGTAGCCGCCTGAGCAGAGCGTCGCTCTCGGGCCAGTCGAGCCATTTCGGTGACCTCGTCAGCCGCCACCGCCTTCCGCTGCATCCGCTTTGCAGAGCTCGCCTCCGCCTTGTTGCTTTGCAGCAACAGTGGGGACGCAGCGGAGTCTTCGCCCGGGGTCCCCTCACTCTCTGCGCTCCCCATGTGCATCGGTACCGGCGTAGCGGGCCGCAAGAAGCGACCCCTTAAGTTACGGTCCGGTAACCGACGCCTCCCCCTCTGCGCGGTACCAAATTTTGGTCCCGACAGGTCCTCCTCCTCGGAAGACAGCTCGCTGCGCGAGCGCTTCCCTCCCAGCTGCGTGTCCTGGTCGGACAGTCGGTCCTTTTCCGGACAAGAGCCTCCTCGGCTGTTGTTGCCGTCAACGACGGCAAGCGGCTTTGTTGCGTCGCACAGGCGCTCCAGGCTAACCCGGAGCTCCTTTTCTTGCGACGCAAGTTTTGGTTGACGAAGGTCGGCGGTGGTCTGCCGGCCTACGGGACTATTGGTGCCCCCCCCAGATACGGTGGGGCTGCCTTCCGTAGAAGGGCGGGATTGTACCTCCTTGAGGAGGTTGCCCGCCTGGGGATTTTTTCCAGTAGCCTTCATTTTTCATTTTGTCCTTTTTAAGGGTGAGGTCCCTTTTCGCGCTAGCGACCGGATAACCCTCCGGCCATTCATCCCCTCGGCACGCTAGACCTTGGGATTGGGACTCCCTAATGTACGCCAACTCACCTCCCTCTGTAAGCAGAGGGGGGAGTAGACGTACGACCTTCTGTAGCCCGGTTCCCTTCACCGACCATCATGGATGATCGGTGATTGGAACCATGACCCTTCCCCGTTTGTTGAGAATTCGCCGCCAGCCCCAAGTGTCCACCAAAACCTGGTGGGCACTTGGAGCTGACGTTGCCCAGGGTGCGCCACGGGGAGGCTTCTCAACATGCACCCCAACCTAACCTAACCTAACCTAACCTTTTTTTTTTTTTTTTTTTTTTCCGGGGTGGAAAATCCTCATGGATGTCCTCCGCCCTGGGGCGGGCGGAGGGGTCTGTCAGACTTTTACTGACTAAAAACCACCCCGGTGTTCCAACTCACACCTACGCCGGGGGTCGCGGGAACTTGAAATCTTCCGCAACCCCCGGCTGGTGCCGGCCCGCCACTGCGGGCCTCCTCGCGGGTCAGGGGGGGGAGTGAGGTGTTTGACTCCCCCCGCGACGTCTCAGAGGGGCGCGCGTGGAACACTACGCGCCGCCACCTCGGGTCCTGATGTGTGGGGGGCGACGGACGTCCCCGAGTCCGTCACCCCTGGACCCATTTAGGGGGGCTGGAAGAGGGCGTTATCCGCCCTCCGCCGACGCCCGGTGCGCCTGCTGCGGGCCGGGTGAGTGGACGAGATCTCCCTCTCCCTTTCCGCAGCCTCCTTCTGCGAGACGACTGTCTCGCAGTAGGAAACCACCGCGTCCCAGGACTCGCCGCCGCCGACCATCGCATTCACTACGGCCGGCAGCGACAAGTCACTGCCTACTTCTGAGATGAGGGCACGGCGCGGCTCCTCCCAAGCGGCACACTCTGCCAGCGTATGCCGCGCCGTGTCCTCCCGGCAGTCGACGCAGTGGTGACACCGGGCGTCCGGCTCCCTGTTTATGCGACACAGGTACTTCCCGAAGCAACCATGCCCCGAGAGCACCTGCGTCACCCGAAACGACAGGGAGCCGTGCCTCCTCCCGAGCCAGCGGTCGAGCACCGGCCGGACCGCCTCGACGATGTCGAGGCCGGCGGTAGGGCGTGAAAGCCTGTCCCGCCATTCCGCCACCAGGACCTCGCGAAGCTGAGACCGATGCAGCTCCATGTGTCGCTGCATCGGTCGCTCGCCCCGCGCCCTCGCTTCCTCGCGCCACCGATACGATGACGCGAGTACTTTCGCCTCTAGGTCCCAGGGCGGGGATCCGGCCAGTGCACAAGCCGCCTCGTAGGAGATCGTGCGATACCCTCTGATGACTCTGACGGCCATCGCCCTCTGCGGCTTGCGCATTACGGCGATGCTACCGGCCGTCAGGTCAGCAGCCCAGATCGGGGCCCCGTAAAGGGCCATCGATCGCACGATCCCCACGTAGAGCCGCCTACAAGCGGCGCTCGGGCCCCCCAGATTGGGAAGCAGCGTTGATAGCGCCCCAGCGGCGCCCAGCAACTTGGGCGCCAGCCGTCGGAAGTGGGGCCCGAAGTCCCACCGGCTGTCGAGCACCAATCCTAGGTACTTCATGGTGGACTCGACAGCGATCCGAGCCCCCCCGACCACGATGTGTGAGCCGGGTGACGGCGCCCGCCGGGGGCCATGAAACACCATGGCCTCCGACTTGCTGAGGGCCACCTCCAGGCCTAGGCGACGTATGCGGCCCACCACATGTGAGACCGCAGCCGTCGCCAACAACGCTGCCTCCCTGTGCGAGCTCCCCCGGGCAGTGACCAGCGTGTCGTCCGCATAACACGTCAGGTCTACCCCGGCACCGAGCTCGCCCCTCAGCACCCAGTCGTACCCGATGTTCCACAGGAGCGGGCCTAAAACCGAGCCCTGTGGAACACCGCACGACATGCGGCGCTGGTTTCCGCCATCACGTCCCATGTAGGTGACACACCTCTCCGACAGATAAGCCCCAACGATGTGGCGGAGGTAGGGAGGCACCCCATGATACCGCAGTGCCTCCCGAATACAACTCCAGGGCAGGGTGTTGAAGGCGTTGGAAATGTCCAAGGACACCGCCAACATCACCCCGCCCCGGGACACCGCTTCCTCCGCCAGGACTCTTACCCGCGACACAGCGTGGATCGTGGAGCGCCCATGCCGAAACCCGAACTGACTGTCGTCCAGGTCCGGCCCCTCTCTGCACAAGTGGCCGACGAGGCGGGCTGCGATTATCCGCTCAAACAGCTTGCCCACCTCGTCAAGCAGCACTATGGGCCGGTACGCGGACGGCGAGTCCGCAGGGCGCCCCGCCTTCCTGAGCAGGACCAGACGACCAGATTTCCACAAAGTGGGAAACTGGCCCTGCTCAAGGCACGCTGTGTAGAGTCCTCTCAGTTGGGGCTCAAGCTCCTTCAGAGCGAGGGCTAGCACGCAGCCGTGGATCCCGTCGGGCCCCGGAGCCACGTTCTTGGCCCGGAGCCGCATCACGGCTGCCCTCATCTCTGCTTGTGTCACCTCTGGGACGCTGATGGCGTTCTCCTCTGTAGACTCTGCGGCTGTGGGCAAAGCCATCGGCGGCGGAGTATGCTCCGCTCTCGCCGGGAAGAGGGCTGCGACCACCTCCTCCAGCAGCTCGGGTTGGAGACTCTCCGTAAGTGGAGGCGCCGCGGCTCGAAGTTTCCCTCGGACCGCGCGATAAGGGCGCCCCCACGGATCCCCGTCTAGAGTCTCCAACATCTCCTCCCTGGCTCGCGTCCTCGACTCACCGATGGCCAGCCACAGAGTCTGCTTGGCCGCGCGGTACACCTCATACAGCGCGGCCTCTTCGTCAGGGACCCGACGACGTCTCCTCCGGTACCGGATGTACTGGCGTCTAACCGCCACGCACGCGACGCGCATCTGCGCGATCTCGGCGGTCCACCAGTACACCTGGCGCCTTGCGGACTGTGCGTGAACCCGGGGCATGGACGCGTCGCAAATTTGCGTCATCGCCCCGCGGAACCACAGCGCCTCCTGCTCGACGTCGACGGGTCCGGTCGTTGCCGACTCCCGGCTCCAGGCCTGGACAATAGCGGCCTCCTCGAGAAGCTCCCTGTCAATGCGCTTACGCGCCCAGCGCGGACCGTCCGGTCGCGGGGCCAGTGGACTGCGGCCGCCGGCGGTCTGGGTGGAGACGTCGAAACGGATGTATCGGTGATCCGACAACGTCTCCACCTCCACGGCGACACGCCAGTCGCGGACACGGCTCGCGACAGCGGGGCTAGCGAACGAGACGTCCACTATAGACCCGCCCCGCTGCCGCACGCACGTGTGGACCGAGCCCCGATTTAGGACGGTCAAGCCAGTCGTGACCGCCCACTCCTCCAACACCTCGCCCCTAGCATCGGTCACAGGGGATCCCCACGCCTCAGACTTGGCGTTGAGATCCCCCAGCAACAGCACCGGGCGAGGGTGGAGTCGGCCCACGACGGCACCCAACTCGACAAGGAACCTCTCGAAGTCGGCGAGACTCTTGTTGGGCGAAAAATACGCACCAACCGTTGCAATGCCGTCCGCGAGGACGGCTACCCAGCCGTGACCTCGGGACGGGTTGACAAGAGCCCCGCCAATGATGGCCACCAAACCGTCCAAGTCTCCCACCCAGTTATCCCTGGGGGGGACAAAATACGGTTCGGCGACCACAGCCACGTGAATCGACCACTCTGCCATGCTCTGGAGCAAGAGATCCTGAGCTCTAGCAGAGTGGTTGATATTGCCCTGGAGGAAATGGTACAGCGCCATTAAGCGCAATCCATTCCCTCCGCACCATTCCTAGGCCGGGAGTCGGCCGAAGGGCAGCCAGGCTGCGGGGGGGGTAAAGAGCCCCCGGCAGCCTTGGCAGCCCCTCTCTTCTTCTTTGTGGCGGGTGCGCCACAGGCCTTTCCGCCCGCTCTGTGTCCGGCGGGCCTCCCCGCAGCTGTACAGAGGCTGCAGTTTGGCTCCGCGGAACACTGGGCCGCCTTGTGGCCGGCCTGACCGCAGCGATAGCACTGCTCGCTGCGGTCTATTTCGGCGGTGCACCGTGCCCTGACATGCCCAATGTCGAGGCAACGGTAGCACCGCAAGGCCTTGGGTTGCAGCTGCTTCACCCTTGCTGCCACCCACCCCACCAAAAGACGCCCAGCGTCGGCGACTTTGTTCGCCGCCGCCACCGGGCACCGCACCCAGATCGCGCCGAGCCCGGACGCATCGACGCGAACTTCCCCCGTACGGACGTCTTCGGGCGGACATCCACCGGAACGGGCGATGGCCGCCACGACCTCAGCCGGAGTTGTCGAGTCGTCCAGCCCGTCGACGCGCAGTTCCGCGGTCTTCATCGGCCTGGACACCCGAACGTCCTCCGGATTGAGGACCTCCCTCAGCTTGGCGGCCAGGACGTCCGCCCTTTCGCCGCTAGAGGCACCCGACACCTCAAGCAGTCGCGCCCCCGTAATCGCCTGCCTCACTCTGAGGCCAGACGGTATACCAAGGTCGGGGAACGCGACTTTGGCTTTTGCCTCTGTAAGGACCGCCTTATAAGAGACGCCCCTTTCGGCGGCTCCGGGCTGCAGCGTAATAACTACAGCCGCGGAGCGTGGGGCTCTGACTCTGGGCGGCCCTTGAGCCTTCTTGGGTGCCAGTGCCGGTGCTCCAGCGGGTACCGGTGGTGGCGGCGCCGTCTTCTTTTTACGGCGGCCCCTCTTGACGACCGTCGTCCAGGAGTCCTTGGTGGACTCGGGTGCGTTCGCCGAGGGAGCAGTCGCCGGTGGCGCGGCCGTCCGGGAAGTGGACGCGGACGCGCCCCCTTTGGTCTGCGCGGGACCCGGCTTAGCGGGCTCCTCCTTCCTCCTCCTATCCGCTGCGAGCGGTGGCCGGAGAGTCACTGCTGGGAGGAGCCTCGACTCCAGGCCCTGCAGACGGGCATTCATCATACCCCCACACTGCAGCATGCAGATGCGAACGATCTTCTCGATCTCTGCATCTGCAGGTGCGGGGGTACGGACCGATGACGGGGCCGACGACGGGGCCGGTGGTGTCAGGGCAACGACGGGAGCGGAACCAGTGGCCGCAGGACGCCTCTGCTGCCATTCCGCCCTCTGCGCGGCAAGCTCCCGTTTGAGGTCCTCCAGCTCAGATCTGAGACGGCTGTTCTCCTCCCACAGCTTCGCCGTCTCGTCTGAGCTTGTGCGACTAAGGAGGACCCCAACTGCCTCCTTGATGTCGCCAGCCGCCTCCTTCAGAGCGCGCGTGAACGTGCCCTTCAGGCTGCCAGACTTTGTGGCAACCTTCATGACGACGTCCACGCCGTCCAAAACTTGGCGGCTCAGCGCCACCGCCGACAGGCTCTCCCCGGTAGCCGCCTGAGCAGAGCGTCGCTCTCGGGCCAGTCGAGCCATTTCGGTGACCTCGTCAGCCGCCACCGCCTTCCGCTGCATCCGCTTTGCGGAGCTCGCCTCCGCCTTGTTGCTTTGCAGCAACAGTGGGGACGCAGCGGAGTCTTCGCTCTTTTCCCCCGTCCCCTCACTTTCTGCGCTCCCCAGCTGCATCGGTACCGGCGTAGCGGGCCGCAAAAAGCGACCCCGTAAATCACGGTCCGGTAACCGCGCTTTGCCAGCCACCGCACGACCCCGCCCCCTCTGCGCGGTACCAAATTTTGGTGCCGACAGATCCTCCTCGCTGGAAGAGAGCTCGCTGCGCGAGCGCTTCCCTCCCAGCTGCGTGTCCTGGTCGGACAGTCGGTCCTTTTCTGGACATGAGCCGTCAATGACGGCATGCGGCTTTGTTGCGTCGCACAGGCGCTCCAGGCTAACCCGGAGCTCCTTTTCTTGCGACGCAAGGATTGGTTGACGAAGGTCGGCGGTGGTCTGCCGACCTACGGGACTAGTGGTGCCCCCCCCAGATACGGTGGGGCTGCCTTCCGAAGAAGGGCGGGATTGTACCTCCTTGAGGAGGTTGCCCGCCTGGGGAATATTACCATTAGCCTTCATTTTTTCATTTTTTTTTCCTTTTTAAGGGTGAGGTCCCTTTTCGCGCTAGCGACCGGATAACCCTCCGGCCATTCATCCCCTCGGCACGCTAGACCTTGGGATTGGGACTCCCTAATGTACGCCAACTCACCTCCCTCTGTAAGCAGAGGGGGGAGTAGACGTACGACCTACTGTAGCCCGGTTCCCTTCACCGACCATCATGGATGATCGGTGATTGGAACCATGACCCTTCCCCGTTTGTTGAGAATTCGCCGCCAGCCCCAAGTGTCCACCAAAACCTGGTGGGCACTTGGAGCTGACGTTGCCCAGGGTGCGCCACGGGGAGGCTTCTCAACATGCACCCCAACCTAACCTAACCTAACCTTTTTTTTTTTTTTTTTTTTTTTTCCGGGGTGGAAAATCCTCATGGATGTCCTCCGCCCTGGGGCGGGCGGAGGGGTCTGTCAGACTCTTACTGACTAAAAACCACCCCGGTGTTCCAACTCACACCTTCGCCGGGGGTCGCGGGAACTTGAAATCTTCCGCAACCCCCGGCTGGTGCCGGCCCGCCACTGCGGGCCTCCTCGCGGGTCAGGGGGGGGAGTGAGGTGTTTGACTCCCCCCGCGACGTCTCAGAGGGGCGCGCGTGGAACACTACGCGCCGCCACCTCGGGTCCTGATGTGTGGGGGGCGACGGACGTCCCCGAGTCCATCACCCCTGGACCCATTTAGGGGGGCTGGAAGAGGGCGTTATCCGCCCTCCGCCGACGCCCGGTGCGCCTGCTGCGGGCCGGGTGAGTGGACGAGATCTCCCTCTCCCTTTCCGCAGCCTCCTTCTGCGAGACGACTGTCTCACAGTAGGAAACCACCGCGTCCCAGGACTCGCCGCCGCCGACCATCGCATTCACTACGGCCGGCAGCGACAAGTCACTGCCTACTTCTGAGATGAGGGCACGGCGCGGCTCCTCCCAAGCGGCACACTCTGCCAGCGTATGCCGCGCCGTGTCCTCCCGGCAGTCGACGCAGTGGTGACACCGGGCGTCCGGCTCCCTGTTTATGCGACACAGGTACTTCCCGAAGCAACCATGCCCCGAGAGCACCTGCGTCACCCGAAACGACAGGGAGCCGTGCCTCCTCCCGAGCCAGCGGTCGAGCACCGGCCGGACCGCCTCGACGATGTCGAGGCCGGCGGTAGGGCGTGAAAGCCTGTCCCGCCATTCCGCCACCAGGACCTCGCGAAGCTGAGACCGATGCAGCTCCATGTGTCGCTGCATCGGTCGCTCGCCCCGCGCCCTTGCTTCCTCGCGCCACCGATACGATGACGCGAGTACTTTCGCCTCTAGGTCCCAGGGCGGGGATCCGGCCAGTGCACAAGCCGCCTCGTAGGAGATCGTGCGATACCCTCTGATGACTCTGACGGCCATCGCCCTCTGCGGCTTGCGCATTACGGCGATGCTACCGGCCGTCAGGTCAGCAGCCCAGATCGGGGCCCCGTAAAGGGCCATCGATCGCACGATCCCCACGTAGAGCCGCCTACAAGCGGCGCTCGGGCCCCCCAAATTGGGAAGCAGCGTTGACAGCGCCCCAGCGGCGCCCAGCAACTTGGGCGCCAGCCGTCGGAAGTGGGGCCCGAAGTCCCACCGGCTGTCGAGCACCAATCCTAGGTACTTCATGGTGGACTCGACAGCGATCCGAGCCCCCCCGACCACGATGTGTGAGCCGGGTGACGGCGCCCGCCGGGGGCCATGAAACACCATGGCCTCCGACTTGCTGAGGGCCACCTCCAGGCCTAGGCGACGTATGCGGCCCACCACCTGTGAGACCGCAGCCGTCGCCAACAACGCTGCCTCCCTGTGCGAGCTCCCCCGGGCAGTGACCAGCGTGTCGTCCGCATAACACGTCAGGTCTACCCCGGCACCGAGCTCGCCCCTCAGCACCCAGTCGTACCCGATGTTCCACAGGAGCGGGCCTAAAACCGAGCCCTGTGGAACACCGCACGACATGCGGCGCTGGTTTCCGCCATCACGTCCCATGTAGGTGACACACCTCTCCGACAGATAAGCCCCAACGATGTGGCGGAGGTAGGGAGGCACCCCATGATACCGCAGTGCCTCCCGAATACAACTCCAGGGCAGGGTGTTGAAGGCGTTGGAAATGTCCAAGGACACCGCCAGCATCACCCCGCCCCGGGAAACCGCTTCCTCCGCCAGGACTCTAACCCGCGACACAGCGTGGATCGTGGAGCGCCCATGCCGAAACCCGAACTGGCTGTCGTCCAGGTCCGGCCCCTCTCTGCACAAGTGGCCGACGAGGCGGGCTGCGATTATCCGCTCAAACAGCTTGCCCACCTCGTCAAGCAGCACTATGGGCCGGTACGCGGACGGCGAGTCCGCAGGGCGCCCCGCCTTCCTGAGCAGGACCAGACGACCAGATTTCCACAAAGTGGGAAACTGGCCCCGCTCAAGGCACGCTGTGTAGAGTCCTCTCAGTTGGGGCTCAAGCTCCTTCAGAGCGAGGGCTAGCACGCAGCCGTGGATCCCGTCGGGCCCCGGAGCCACGTTCTTGGCCCGGAGCCGCATCACGGCTGCCCTCATCTCTGCCTGTGTCACCTCTGGGACGCTGATGGCGTTCTCCTCTGTAGACTCTGCGGCTGTGGGCAAAGCCATCGGCGGCGGAGTATGCTCCGCTCTCGCCGGGAAGAGGGCTGCGACCACCTCCTCCAGCAGCTCGGGTTGGAGACTCTCCGTAAGTGGAGGCGCCGCGGCTCGAAGTTTCCCTCGGACCGCGCGATAAGGGCGCCCCCACGGATCCCCGTCTAGAGTCTCCAACATCTCCTCCCTGGCTCGCGTCCTCGACTCACCGATGGCCAGCCACAGAGTCTCCTTGGCCGCGCGGTACACCTCATACAGCGCGGCCTCTTCGTCAGGGACCCGACGACGTCTCCTCCGGTATCGGGTGTACTGGCGTCTAACCGCCACGCACGCGACGCGCATCTGCGCGATCTCGGCGGTCCACCAGTACACCTGGCGCCTTGCGGACTGTGTGTGGACCCGGGGCATGGACGCGTCGCAAATTTGCGTCATCGCCCCGCGGAACCACAGCGCCTCCTGCTCGACGTCGACGGGTCCGGTCGTTGCCGACTCCCGGCTCCAGGCCTGGACAATAGCGGCCTCCTCGAGAAGCTCCCTGTCAATGCGCTTACGCGCCCAGCGCGGACCGTCCGGTCGCGGGGCCAGTGGACCGCGGCCGCCGGCGGTCTGGGTGGAGACGTCGAAACGGATGTATCGGTGATCCGATAACGTCTCCACCTCCACGGCGACACGCCAGTCGCGGACACGGCTCGCGACAGCGGGGCTAGCGAACGAGACGTCCACTATAGACCCGCCCCGCTGCCGCACGCACGTGTGTACCGAGCCCCGATTTAGGACGGTCAAGCCAGTCGTGACCGCCCACTCCTCCAGCACCTCGCCCCTAGCATCGGTCACAGGGGATCCCCACGCCTCAGACTTGGCGTTGAGATCCCCCAGCAACAGCACCGGGCGAGGGTGGAGTCGGCCCACGACGGCACCCAACTCGACAAGGAACCTCTCGAAGTCGGCGAGACTCTTGTTGGGCGAAAAATACGCTCCAACCGTGCCAATGCCGTCCGCGAGGACGGCTACCCAGCCGTGACCTCGGGACGGGTTGACAAGAGCCCCGCCAATGATGGCCACCAAACCGTCCAAGTCTCCCACCCAGTTATCCCTGGGGGGGACAAAATACGGTTCGGCGACCACAGCCACGTGAATCGACCACTCTGCCATGCTCTGGAGCAAGAGATCCTGAGCTCTGGCAGAGTGGTTGATATTGCCTTGGAGGAAATGATAGAGCGCCGTTATGCGCAATCCATTCCCTCCGCACCATTCCTAGGCCGGGAGTCGGCCAAAGGGCAGCCAGGCTGCGAGGGGGGTAAAGAGCCCCCGGCAGCCGTGGCAGCCCCTCCTCTCTTCTTCTTCTTCTTAGCGGGTGCGCCACAGGCCTTTCCGCCCGCTCTGTGCCCGGCGGGCCTCCCTGCAGCTGCACAGAGGCTGCAGTTTGGCGCTGCCGAACACTGGGCCGCCTTGTGGCCGGCCTGACCGCAGCGATAGCACTGCTCGCTGCGGTCTATTTCAGCGGTGCACCGTGCCCTGACATGCCCAATGTCCAGGCACCGGTAGCACCGCAAGGCCCTGGGCTGCAGCAGCTTGACCCTCGCCGCAACCCACCCCACCAACAAACGCCCACCGTCAGCGACCTTATTCGCCGCCACCACCGGGCACCGCACCCAAATCGTGCCGAGCCCGGAAGCGTCGGCGCGAATCTCGCCCGTCCGGACGTCTTCGGGTGGACATCCACCGACTTTGGCAATGGCCGCCACGACCTCAGCTGGGGTCGTCGAGTCGTCCAGACCATCGACGCGCAACTCCACGGTCTTCATTGGCCTGGACACCCGGACGTCCTCCGGGTTGAGGACCGCCCTCAGCTTGGCGGCCAGGATGTCCGCTTTTTCACCGCTGGAGACACCTGACACCTCGAGTAGGCGCGCCCCCGTAATTGCCGGCCTCATTTTGAAGCCGGACGGTGTGCCAAGGTCGGGAAACGCGACCTTTTCTTTCGCCGTTGTTAGGACCGCCTTATATGTGACGCCCCGTTCTGCGGCTCCGGGCTGCAGTGTAATTACTACAGCCGCGGTGCGTGGGGCTTTGACCTTAGGCGGTCCCTTCTTTGGTGCCGGTGCCGGTGCTCCAGCGGGCGCCGGTGGCGCTGTCTTCCTCCCGTGACGGCGGCCTTTTTTGACGACCGTCGTCCAGGCTTCCGTAGTAGGCCCGGACGCGGCCACCGGTGGTGCTACTGGTGGCGCAGCTGGCGGCGCAGCCGCCCGGGAGGCGGGCACGGAAGTACCTTTCGCGGGCTTTTTAGTCCCCCTCCCAGACCGGCTCGACTCAGCCGCCGCCTCCTCCTCCCTCCGCTTGTCTGCAGCTAGTGGTGGGCGGAGATTTTGAGCCGGGAGGAGCCGGTTCTCTATCGCCTCCAGGCGGGCACACACCATCTTCCCACACTGCATCATGCAGATGCGCGCGATCTTCTCGACCTCCGCATCCGCAAGTGCAGGCGTCGAAGACGGGACCGACGACGACAGCGCCACGATGGAAGAGGAGCCGGCTGCCGCGGGAGCTGCACTCTGGGCGGCAACCTGCCGCTTGAGGTCCTCCAACTCGGATCGGAGACGGCCATTCTCCTCCCATAGCTTCGCCGTCTCCTCTGTGCTAGTGCGATTAAGGAGGACCTCAACCGCCTCCCTAATCCCATCCGCCGCTTCTTTAAGAGCACGCGTGAATGTGCCCTTCAGATTGCCCGACTTGGTGGCAACCTTCAGGACGACATCCACGCCGTCCAAAACTTGGCGACTAAGCGCCACCGCCGTTACGCTCCCGCCGTCAGCCATGCGAGCAGTGCGCCGCTCTCGGGCCTGTTGGGCCAACTCGCTGACTTCGTCAGCCGCGACTGTCTTTTGCTGCGAACGCTTTGCAGCATTGGCCTCCGCTCTATTGGATCCCAGTAGGGAGACAGTGGGCCCGCCCCCAAGGCCCACCACCGTGGGCTCAAGGACCACTTCCTTGGACCCAGAGTCGCTTCCTCCGCTGGGTGCCGGCGTGTCGGGGCGTTTAAGGAAACGCCCCAGAGGATCGCGCGATGACGAAGAAGCTGACGCTCCAGTAATTGCGCGACCTCGCCCTCTCTTGCCTGTCGGCACTTTGGCAACCGGTAAGTTTTCTTCGCTTGAAGAGAACCCCGCGTGCTCCTCATCCTCCTTGCGCGCGTGCGTCCTCCAAAATTTGGAAGCACGCTCAATCCTCTCCCCTTTAGTCCGCGAGCGCTTTGAGCTTACGCTCGCCACGCTCGCCACACTAATCCTATCAGATGTGGTGTCAGAATCTGACACCACACCCACGCCCATCTGCTCGACCAATACGATCGGCAATTTCGTCAATGCTGTGTTTTTTTTATTTTTATTAATTGGTTCCATGTAAATCCCACGAGTAGATATAGGTACTACAAGTCCACCGGGCAGAGCCTAGATACCCGGTAAGCCTACATACTACAGAGTGCGGCAGGTGCTCTGTAGGGGAAGCGCTCGCGACTGGACTCCCTCCAGCCATTCATCCTCTCACCGCGCTTCAAAGCTTAGGATTGGGTGGTTTTTTATCTTAGAGGTAGCCTTCCTCTGGGCCAGACAATTAAGCCAAGCCCCCGGCGGCGGCATTAGACATGCCTTCGTTCGCTGTCCGGCTAACCCGACTCAGCGAACCCGCCGAAAGTTCTCTCGTTGAAGACTACTCCTCAACGAGAGAAATCCGTGCCACTTTGGTGCGCCTGCACCGCAGCGGCATGGTCGCATCATCTGTCAATCGACTATCATCGATCGATCAGGAGCGACCCCATCCCGGTGTCTCTCTTAGTCTGGTCTCTCCCTTGGGCCTTTCCGGCATGAGTAACTCTACCGGCAGAGCCCCAAGATCATTGAGACGCACAAGCCCCACCACGACGACAACGTGGAGACACATTCGGTGGGGAACCTAACCTAACCTAACCTAACCTAACCTAACCTTTTTTTTTTTTTTTTTTTTTTCCGGGGTGGAAAATCCTCATGGATGTCCTCCGCCCTGGGGCGGGCGGAGGGGTCTGTCAGACTCTTACTGACTAAAAACCACCCCGGTGTTCCAACTCACACCTACGCCGGGGGTCGCGGGAACTTGAAATCTTCCGCAACCCCCGGCTGGTGCCGGCCCGCCACTGCGGGCCTCCTCGCGGGTCAGGGGGGGGAGTGAGGTGTTTGACTCCCCCCGCGACGTCTCAGAGGGGCGCGCGTGGAACACTACGCGCCGCCACCTCGGGTCCTGATGTGTGGGGGGGCGACGGACGTCCCCGAGTCCGTCACCCCTGGACCCATTTAGGGGGGCTGGAAGAGGGCGTTATCCGCCCTCCGCCGACGCCCGGTGCGCCTGCTGCGGGCCGGGTGAGTGGACGAGATCTCCCTCTCCCTTTCCGCAGCCTCCTTCTGCGAGACGACTGTCTCACAGTAGGAAACCACCGCGTCCCAGGACTCGCCGCCGCCGACCATCGCATTCACTACGGCCGGCAGCGACAAGTCACTGCCTACTTCTGAGATGAGGGCACGGCGCGGCTCCTCCCAAGCGGCACACTCTGCCAGCGTATGCCGCGCCGTGTCCTCCCGGCAGTCGACGCAGTGGTGACACCGGGCGTCCGGCTCCCTGTTTATGCGACACAGGTACTTCCCGAAGCAACCATGCCCCGAGAGCACCTGCGTCACCCGAAACGACAGGGAGCCGTGCCTCCTCCCGAGCCAGCGGTCGAGCACCGGCCGGACCGCCTCGACGATGTCGAGGCCGGCGGTAGGGCGTGAAAGCCTGTCCCGCCATTCCGCCACCAGGACCTCGCGAAGCTGAGACCGATGCAGCTCCATGTGTCGCTGCATCGGTCGCTCGCCCCGCGCCCTCGCTTCCTCGCGCCACCGATACGATGACGCGAGTACTTTCGCCTCTAGGTCCCAGGGCGGGGATCCGGCCAGTGCACAAGCCGCCTCGTAGGAGATCGTGCGATACCCTCTGATGACTCTGACGGCCATCGCCCTCTGCGGCTTGCGCATTACGGCGATGCTACCGGCCGTCAGGTCAGCAGCCCAGATCGGGGCCCCGTAAAGGGCCATCGATCGCACGATCCCCACGTAGAGCCGCCTACAAGCGGCGCTCGGGCCCCCCCAGATTGGGAAGCAGCGTTGATAGCGCCCCAGCGGCGCCCAGCAACTTGGGCGCCAGCCGTCGGAAGTGGGGCCCGAAGTCCCACCGGCTGTCGAGCACCAATCCTAGGTACTTCATGGTGGACTCGACAGCGATCCGAGCCCCCCCGACCACGATGTGTGAGCCGGGTGACGGCGCCCGCCGGGGGCCATGAAACACCATGGCCTCCGACTTGCTGAGGGCCACCTCCAGGCCTAGGCGACGTATGCGGCCCACCACCTGTGAGACCGCAGCCGTCGCCAACAACGCTGCCTCCCTGTGCGAGCTCCCCCGGGCAGTGACCAGCGTGTCGTCCGCATAACACGTCAGGTCTACCCCGGCACCAAGCTCGCCCCTCAGCACCCAGTCGTACCCGATGTTCCACAGGAGCGGCCCTAAAACCGAGCCCTGTGGAACACCGCACGACATGCGGCGCTGGTTTCCGCCATCACGTCCCATGTAGGTGACACACCTCTCCGACAGATAAGCCCCAACGATGTGGCGGAGGTAGGGAGGCACCCCATGATACCGCAGTGCCTCCCGAATACAACTCCAGGGCAGGGTGTTGAAGGCGTTGGAAATGTCCAAGGACACCGCCAACATCACCCCGCCCCGGGACACCGCTTCCTCCGCCAGGACTCTTACCCGCGACACAGCGTGGATCGTGGAGCGCCCATGCCGAAACCCGAACTGGCTGTCGTCCAGGTCCGGCCCCTCTCTGCACAAGTGGCCGACGAGGCGGGCTGCGATTATCCGCTCAAACAGCTTGCCCACCTCGTCAAGCAGCACTATGGGCCGGTACGCGGACGGCGAGTCAGCAGGGCGCCCCGCCTTCCTGAGCAGGACCAGACGACCAGATTTCCACAAAGTGGGAAACTGGCCCTGCTCAAGGCACGCTGTGTAGAGTCCTCTCAGTTGGGGCTCAAGCTCCTTCAGAGCGAGGGCTAACACGCAGCCGTGGATCCCGTCGGGCCCCGGAGCCACGTTCTTGGCCCGGAGCCGCATCACGGCTGCCCTCATCTCTGCCTGTGTCACCTCTGGGACGCTGATGGCGTTCTCCTCTGTAGACTCTGCGGCTGTGGGCAAAGCCATCGGCGGCGGAGTATGCTCCGCTCTCGCCGGGAAGAGGGCTGCGACCACCTCCTCCAGCAGCTCGGGTTGGAGACTCTCCGTAAGTGGAGGCGCCGCGGCTCGAAGTTTCCCTCGGACCGCGCGATAAGGGCGCCCCCACGGATCCCCGTCTAGAGTCTCCAACATCTCCTCCCTGGCTCGCGTCCTCGACTCACCGATGGCCAGCCACAGAGTCTCCTTGGCCGCGCGGTACACCTCATACAGCGCGGCCTCTTCGTCAGGGACCCGACGACGTCTCCTCCGGTACCGGATGTACTGGCGTCTAACCGCCACGCACGCGACGCGCATCTGCGCGATCTCGGCGGTCCACCAGTACACCTGGCGCCTTGCGGACTGTGCGTGGACCCGGGGCATGGACGCGTCGCAAATTTGCGTCATCGCCCCGCGGAACCACAGCGCCTCCTGCTCGACGTCGACGGGTCCGGTCGTTGCCGACTCCCGGCTCCAGGCCTGGACAATAGCGGCCTCCTCGAGAAGCTCCCTGTCAATGCGCTTACGCGCCCAGCGCGGACCGTCCGGTCGCGGGGCCAGTGGACCGCGGCCGCCGGCGGTCTGGGTGGAGACGTCGAAACGGATGTATCGGTGATCCGATAACGTCTCCACCTCCACGGCGACACGCCAGTCGCGGACACGGCTCGCGACAGCGGGGCTAGCGAACGAGACGTCCACTATAGACCCGCCCCGCTGCCGCACGCACGTGTGTACCGAGCCCCGATTTAGGACGGTCAAGCCAGTCGTGACCGCCCACTCCTCCAGCACCTCGCCCCTAGCATCGGTCACAGGGGATCCCCACGCCTCAGACTTGGCGTTGAGATCCCCCAGCAACAGCACCGGGCGAGGGTGGAGTCGGCCCACGACGGCACCCAACTCGACAAGGAACCTCTCGAAGTCGGCGAGACTCTTGTTGGGCGAAAAATACGCACCAACCGTGCCAATGCCGTCCGCGAGGACGGCTACCCAGCCGTGACCTCGGGACGGGTTGACAAGAGCCCCGCCAATGATGGCCACCAAACCGTCCAAGTCTCCCACCCAGTTATCCCTGGGGGGGACAAAATACGGTTCGGCGACCACAGCCACGTGAATCGACCACTCTGCCATGCTCTGGAGCAAGAGATCCTGAGCTCTAGCAGAGTGGTTGATATTGCCCTGGAGGAAATGGTACAGCGCCATTAAGCGCAATCCATCCCCTCCGCACCATTCCTAGGCCGGGAGTCGGCCGAAGGGCAGCCAGGCTGCGGGGGGGGTAAAGAGCCCCCGGCAGCCTTGGCAGCCCCTCTCTTCTTCTTTGTGGCGGGTGCGCCACAGGCCTTTCCGCCCGCTCTGTGTCCGGCGGGCCTCCCCGCAGCTGTACAGAGGCTGCAGTTTGGCTCCGCGGAACACTGGGCCGCCTTGTGGCCGGCCTGACCGCAGCGATAGCACTGCTCGCTGCGGTCTATTTCGGCGGTGCACCGTGCCCTGACATGCCCAATGTCGAGGCAACGGTAGCACCGCAAGGCCTTGGGTTGCAGCTGCTTCACCCTCGCTGCCACCCACCCCACCAAAAGACGCCCAGCGTCGGCGACTTTGTTCGCCGCCGCCACCGGGCACCGCACCCAGATCGCGCCGAGCCCGGACGCATCGACGCGAACTTCCCCCGAACGGACGTCTTCGGGCGGACATCCACCGGAACGGGCGATGGCCGCCACGACCTCAGCCGGAGTTGTCGAGTCGTCCAGCCCGTCGACGCGCAGTTCCGCGGTCTTCATCGGCCTGGACACCCGAACGTCCTCCGGATTGAGGACCTCCCTCAGCTTGGCGGCCAGGACGTCCGCCCTTTCGCCGCTAGAGGCACCCGACACCTCAAGCAGTCGCGCCCCCGTAATCGCCTGCCTCACTCTGAGGCCAGTCGGTATACCAAGGTCGGGGAACGCGACTTTGGCTTTTGCCTCTGTAAGGACCGCCTTATAAGAGACGCCCCTTTCGGCGGCTCCGGGCTGTAGCGTAATAACTACAGCCGCGGAGCGTGGGGCTCTTACTCTGGGCGGCCCTTGAGCCTTCTTGGGTGCCAGTGCCGGTGCTCCAGCGGGTACCGGTGGTGGCGGCGCCGTCTTCTTCTTGCGACGGCCCTTCTTTACCACCGTCGTCCAGGAGTCCTTGGTGGACCCGGACGCGTTCGCCGAGAGAGCGGTCGCCGGTGGCGCGGCCGTCCGGGAAGTGGACGCGGACGTGCCCCCTTTGGTCTGCGCGGGACCCGGCTTAGCGGGCTCCTCCTTCCTTCTCCTATCCGCAGCGAGCGGTGGCCGGAGAGTCACTGCTGGGAGGAGCCTCGACTCCAGGCCATGCAGACGGGCATTCATCATACCCCCACACTGCAGCATGCAGATGCGAACGATCTTCTCGATCTCTGCATCTGCAGGTGCGGGGGTACGGACCGATGACGAGGCCGACGACGGGGCCGGCGGTGTCAAGGCAACGACGACGGGAGCGGAACCGGTGGCCGCAGGACGCCTCTGCTGCCATTCCGCCCTCTGCGCGGCAAGCTCCCGCTTGAGGTCCTCCAGCTCAGACCTGAGACGGCTGTTCTCCTCCCACAGCTTCGCCGTCTCGTCTGAGCTTGTGCGACTAAGGAGGACCCCAACTGCCTCCTTGATGTCGCCAGCCGCCTCCTTCAGAGCGCGCGTGAACGTGCCCTTCAGGCTGCCAGACTTTGTGGCAACCTTCATAACGACGTCCACGCCGTCCAAAACTTGGCGACTCAGCGCCACCGCCGACATGCTCCCTCCGGTAGCCGCCTGAGCAGAGCGTCGCTCTCGGGCCAGTCGCGCCATTTCGCTGACCTCGTCAGCCGCCACCGCCTTCCGCTGCATCCGCTTTGCAGAGCTCGCCTCCGCCTTGTTGCTATGCAGTAACAGTGGGGACGCAGCGGAGTCTTCGCTCTTGTCCCCCGGGGTCCCCTCACTTTCTGCGCTCCCCAGCTGCATCGGTACCGGCGTAGCGGGCCGCAAGAAGCGACCCCGTAAATTACGGTCCGGTAACCGACCCCTCCCCCTCGTACCAAATTTTGGTGCCGTCTGATCCTCCTCCTCGGAAGAGAGCTCGCTGCGCGAGCGCTTCCCCCCCTGCTGTGTGTCCTGGTCGGACAGTCGGTCCACTGGACATGGACATGAGCCTCCTCGGCTTTTGTTGCCGTCAACGACGGCAATCGGCTTTGTTGCGTCACACAGGCGCTCCAGGCTAACCCGGAGCTCCTTTTGTTGCGACGCAACGATTGGTTTACGAAGGTCGGCGGTGGTCTGCCGGCCTACGAGACTAGTGGTGCCCCCCCCAGATACGGTGGGGCTGCCTTCCGTAGAAGGGCGGGATTGTACCTCCTTGAGGAGGTTGCCCGCCTGGGGAATCTTTCCATTAGCCTGCATGTTCATATTTTTTCCTTTTTAAGGGTGAGGTCCCTTTTTGCGCTAACGACCGGATAACCCTCCGGCCATTCATCCCCTCGGCACGCTAGACCTTGGGATTGGGACTCCCTAGTGTACGCCAACTCACCTCCCTCTGTAAGCAGAGGGGGGAGTAGACGTACGACCTCCTGTAGCCCGGTTCCCTTCACCGACCATCATGGATGATCGGTGATTGGAACCATGACCCTTCCCCGTTTGTTGAGAATTCGCCGCCAGCCCCAAGTGTCCACCAAAACCTGGTGGGCACTTGGAGCCAACGTTGCCCAGGGTGCGCCACGGGGAGGCTTCTCAACATGCACCCCAACCTAACCTAACCTAACCTAACCTTTTTTTTTTTTTTTTTTTTTTTTGTCGCTGAGAAATGCTTTATGCATCCCCGGCTCGTGGGGGACGAGTCGGGGTATGTGGGACTCCCTGTCCTAGTGACAGTATACCCACTAAAACTCAGCGGTGTTCCCGCATCGCCGTGATGGGAGGGTCATGGGAAACCGGCTCAGCCTTTACATCCACAACCCTCCCGGCGCATGCCCGCCTAGCTGGCGGGCCCCGCATGCCCCCCGGGTTGGGGGGCTACGGGAATGGCCGGGAACACCTGGCCATTCCCGTCCGGCACTGGTGGAGGCCTGTGCGATACAGGCAAGGGTGCCCCCGCACCCGTTGCCTGCTGGCCTCCACCTGGGAGGAGTCGGAGATGACTATCATACTGACGTCTTCTTCGACCCCTCCTCCGCCTTCGGAGCGGCGCCTCGGCAGGATCGTCCTCCCGAGCGCGCTCCGCCGCCTCCTTCTGGGACATGACGTGTTCGCAGAAGGAGGCGACTGCCGCCCAGGACCCCTCGTCCCTCAGCATGGCGTTAACCAAGCCGGGGAGCGAGAGGTCCGGTAACCTAACCTAACCTAACCTAACCTAACCTAACCTAACCTAACCTAACCTAACCTAACCTAACCTAACAGCCCGCAGTTTCGTCGCGGCGTGAAGTTTCTTGCATTCGGGTGAAAGATGTTCCGCCAAGTAAATAGTGCGTTTATCTCTAGGAACGCCCAGGTGCGACGAGTTCAAGACGTCGTCTTTTTTACCTTTATTATATTGCGTGAGGGCCGAGAGAAACATATTTTATTATTTATTAAAACTTCATGCACAAGTAAAAAAATACTGTACAAAGGCGGACTTAATGCCTGAGGCATTTACTACCAGTCAACCTTAGGGTGATGCAGAGACAAAACATGGCAGGTGCAACAAAAGGGATAGATAACTTGAAAATTAATACATACTAATACATACTCGTAGATACGTAAATACATACATATAAACCGAATAAACTTTGTCAAGAGAAATAACGATAGGTAGAGGAGAAAACAAATCCAACAAATCAGCGCTGCAATGATTCTGCCAACTTTTTACGAATATGTTCACGTGCCTTCATTTTGAAAGAAAACCGACTGGTTGCCATCCTGATGTTCAAAGGGAGCGCATTCTAAAGAAAAACCGCCTGAACAAAGAAAGAAGAGTGAATAAAACCAGAGCGGTGAGAAGGACATCGTAGAAGACGATTGTTGGTAGAACGAAGATTTTTACTATGGGCAGAGCATAGGTATTGAACATGGGAAGTCAGGTAAGAAGGAGAAGTGGGATTGTCCAGTATAGAATACAACATAGACATAGCCCTCAACTCTCTGCGCTGACGTATGGGTAACCATTTTAAAAGCAATCGGTGCTCAGACACATGATCATACTTACGAAGATTGAAAACGAATCGAATGCAGTTATTTAGAAGGCGGTCAAGTTTATTGAGGAGATCTGCATTCAGGTCATAGTAACACACATCACCATAGTCTATTATGGGAAAGATTAGGGACTGTACAAGCATTGCCTTTATGTGTGATGGGAGAAGATTTTTCAACCGATAGAGCGACCGCAACGTTCCGGTGACTTTATTGCTTACAGTTGTGACTTGCTTTCGCCAGTCAAGACATGTGTCAACATGCAGACCAAGATTCTTAACGTCGGAGCTAAACGGGATGACCGAGTTGTCAAACACGACAGGTGGCACAGTTAAGCGATTTAGCTTCCTCATACTGTGGGTGCTCCCTACAATGACAGCCTGACACTTGGTAGGATTAACCGCCAACCCAAAACGATCAGACCAGTTTTTTACCACACCTAAATCCCGGTTTAGCTCCTCAATCGCATCGGATATGTTGTCGACACTTGCCTGGCAGTAAAGCTGCAAATCGTCAGCATAAAGATGATACGCAGTCCGAAGCTCGGTGGTAATGAGATTGATAAAAACAGAGAACAAAAGAGGAGATAATATACCGCCTTGAGGGACGCCAGCTGCAAGATCACACCTACCCGAAGAATCTCCAGCACGAACAGACTGCTGACGCCCCTGAAGATAAGAGGAAAACCATTCCAATACCTCCCGAGAGACCATAAGATAGGAAAGGATGGATAAAAGGACTTCGTGACTGACGGTATTAAAAGCATTGGAGTTGGAGAAGTCAATTAACACTAAGATTGTAACTTTAGTGTCACTCACTTTAAGGAGAGCTGAAACGGTGCTGTGCCCAGGCCTGAAACCGGATTGAAATGGACTGATGAGGGAGTTGCGGTGAATAAAGTGGGAAAATTGCTTATGAACACTGGCCTCGAGCACTTTAGATAGAAAGGGAAGGATAGAAATAGGGCGAAGGTGACTAGGAAGAGAGGGATTGGGTATTTTAGGTAGGGGCCGAACAAGGGCTTTACGCCACAGGGAAGGGAAAACACCAGTGTAAAGGGAAAAGTTTATGATGTGGGAGATTGTAGGAAGGAGTTGATCCAGAGCTGCTACGATCATATGGCGGCTGATATTATCGCAGCCCACACATATCACGTTGCCTTTCTGATGGTAATGTTGCCAGTATATTTCTTGGACGGACAGATTCACTGTTCATTTTTGCAACGCGACCCTTATTATTCTCTTCCAATTCCTTATTATTATTATATTGATATGTGAAGCAAAAACTTTGTACTTACGCCTTTTTACGAAAATTACGCGGAAGGACGAGTATGAAATTTAGCACAGTTAAATTTTATGTGGAGAAGGAGTGCAGAAAGCTAATATAAACACGCTTTTATTAGGTCGACCTGTATGTAACTATGTAATGGAATCTAAGGTAACTAATTTAACCATCTTTCAAGGGTCGTAGCGTAATGAAAATTGGCAGCTGTATGTAGTTCTGATGACAATACAATAATATGGTACTGTCGAACAGATCTGATGATGGAGCCGGAAGATATGAACTAAAAGCGTGTTTTTCTAGGGTTTTGTAAACTATTAATATTATTTTTATATGTATAATATACATTACAAATATAAACAACATTACACACACTACCATGCGTTTGACACAAGATGGCTACCTTAGAATCATGACATTTAAATGAATTATGGTCGAATTTCGACCTCTGGGCGACCACTAGTTAATCTAATTACATCATCAATTATTATTGAATCCAATTTATTTATATTATTAATACCCTTAGATAAGCAATCATAAGCAATAACATTTAAAAACAAACAATAATAACAATAACTTCTTAATTTTAATTTAGTTATTAACAATTAGTAGCAGGTTACTGTCAAACAGCTGTGAGCAAGTGTTCGCCTCCTCTCGCTCCAGCTTGCTCCGGGCGGCATGCCAGGTGTGCGCGTACTCTCTTAGCCTATCAAAGTTCACCGGTGAGCTTACGAGATCGCTGTCGTAATGATGATATTTTAAAATATCGTTTTTCTACCTGACTGTACATATCACCGTAATCGGGAGTGAAATATCTGATATTATTATTCGGGCCCAGTTGACTCGGGCCGAGCTATCACAAGTCCCGGGCGTGCCCACGAGCTCCGCTGCTGCTATTAATTAGTCATAACGAACACCATTAAAGTCGCCTTCCAATTACTTTACAAACTAATAAAATATTGCCTGTTAGTGAAACTCTCCGATTAGATTCAGTTCAGCGAGAGAACTAATTGTACACTGACATGTGGGACAACCTGTTCGTTTTCTTATTTGTTTGCCGTTATGTTGGTTTTGCAAATTGCGGTTATCCACCGGTAAGCACCTTCCTTCCATTTATTATAAGTAATAGTCGTCCAGAACGAATTTCCTCCCTGGCGGCCACTCTCGGCTGACCAAAGCCGTGGAAGTAGGAGAATTAAATGTATTTTTTTATTTATTTAAGTACTAGCTTTTGCCCGCGACTTCGTCCGCGTAGAAGTCGAAAATGGTTCTAATAGGATTTTTTATTGGTTTTTTACGTTATTAATTTTATTATAACATATAAATTATTATGTTAAAATGTTTGAATACTTACTTATAAAATATAACAATCTGGATTATAGTGTAGAGATTTAAAGGTTAAATAAACATGAAAATAAAATAAAATTTTGTTAAGTAAATATATTTTATGAACACGAAGCTCGGCCTTCGATCTGGCGAAAGTTACACTCAAACTCAAACTCAAAGCATTTATTTCAAATAAACCAATTACAGGCACTTTTGAATTGTCAAGGGGTCGGTCAGTCAGAAAGATGAAGCTAGATGCCCAATTGCCCATTCCAAAGCGTAGTAGGTACCTATGGAGAAGAACGGGCAAGAAACTCCACGGATACTCTTTTAAATCATAATTATGGTTACAAACACGGGGGTATTATCTTTTTACAACGAAATCAAAATACTACACCGACCGCAGCATTTCTTTGTAAACAATATTTTTTGTTTTTCCTTCGGGTGCTAGAATCACCAGGCTACTCTGTGCGCTTACTTTGGAGCATGCCACATACAACTGGCCGTGGGAGAAGCAGCTTTCCCTCAAGTCTACTCTCGCTACCTTAAGAGTTTCACCTTGAGCTTTGTTTATAGTCATTGCGAAGCATACTTTGATGGGAAACTCTCTTGAATTCGAAGGGGTAATTTGATGGTGTAAAGGGGCCTATAACAAAAATGCGCGTAGATGCATGATTTCCTCGTTGAAATTGAATACTATTCGTTGGTTAGTATAAATAACAATTACTTGGTAAAAATAGTTCGTTTTCTCTTCTATAATAATAAGCGATTTTTTCATTATTTATTTATCTAGCAATAATCGTTCTCCTGATGCATGTTTTGGCAAAAACTCATGTAGAGCTCATTTGAGAGCTCTAATTTGCGGATTCTGTTGAATATAATTCATCAAAACAATTTTTCTCATATTAAACATATCCGATACTTTTATAATAATATAATACATTTTTGTTATATGACTTTTATTTAAAGAAAAAATGAGTGGACCTAATACAATTTTCTACTTAAAAGGTTTGGAAACAAGTCTGAATATCCGAAGTTCTACATCATTTTCGTACGTAGTATTTATACTAAAATAATCTCCAACATTTGCTTATTAACAAACAATTTTCGGACAATCGGATTGAGTTTTCAAACATGTGTCAAAATAAAATGTAATTTAAATCAAAAGGACTAAGGAGTATTGATATCAACTTCGAAGCAAATCACTCCCAAAATAACTTTCTACCCCTTTTTAATCCCGTTAAGGGATAAATTTCAATAAAATACGAAACACGTCTTCCATCAATTCTGTTAAAGAATGTTTATGCAAAATTTCAAGCAGATTGGACCAAGGAATCACGTTGTCCCATACAAACTTTGCCCGCCTTTTTCACCCCCTTAGGGGTAGAATTTCGAAAAATCCTTTCTTATGGGATGCCTACGTCATACAAATAACACACCCTCCAAGTTTCAGGTATCTATGATCATTGGTTTAGGCTGTGCGTTGATCCATCAGTCAGTCATTCAGGACAAAGCATTTTATATGTATAGATTTGTGCACAATATTACAATATGTATACTATTGACATTACAATATAAGACCGCCAGTGACAGTCACACTACCCTCGTACTATGTAGTTGATACTGTATTACAGTGGGGTATTATTCCCCATTGCTGTGACCCGTAGAGTAACAAACGAGCAAGAACTTAAGTTATACAGGGTGTCAGGGACATCGACGCGAAGACGGTTAGCATGGATTCAGTACATGATTCCGACCCAGCGTTGAAATTTTTCAGAATCAGATTATAGGTTCAGAATCTTATACTTAATCCATGGTAGCCGGCTTCGCGTCGATGTCCCTGCCACCCTGTATAGGCTCCTTACGAATAGAAAATAAACAAATGAAAAACGTACAATAATATAGCAATGAAATTGCTACACTTAATCTCGCGACAATCTAAGAAGCGCGATATGACGTTTCTCAATCAAAATTTCGCGATAACTTTGTATGAACTGTACGTAAGAAATCGAAAAATCAAATATAAATAATCTTAATTAATTACGATGTTATCCATACCTACACTATAACAATGAGTATCATTCGTAAGCATCAATTCTCACTTTATAATGGAAAAATGCACTAAAAACACGAATTAATCGTTGATTATTATTTTGACAGGACGTTATGGTGCCGATTCTCTTGTAAAACGAACTAAACTAATTAAACTATCACTAAAATTCCTTACTTTAGGCTATGAGAATCTTAGAGCTATTCTGTAAATAAAATTCTCTAAACTAAAAAATAGTTTTTGACACAACTAAAATAGAATTTGACAATCGCGAAACCACGTGGTACCCGTGGTTTACCCTCATCCGTGATTTTAGAAAAAATAAATACAGTACTGTTTTTGCACGTGAAGTCGAGATGTTGGTGTGAATTTTAGTTCATGACAACTTATTTTACCCCACACCTTTTTAATCGCGATTAAAAATTGACAGAATTAGTCTGGTTTGGTATTTTGCAATCAAAATTTTAGGTGAAAAATGTCATATTCAGAATAGCAAAATTGACATTTTCACTAAACTAAAAACTCAGTACTATCTTAGTGAGATCTTAGTGCTGTCAAACTAAATTATAGTTTAATTGTGTCACTTTAGTCTATTTCAGAATGGGAAATCGTCGTTTGACAGGATTCAACTTAATTTGAGTGATTTTTAGTCTAGTTTAGAGGCATTTGTGACAAGAGAATCGGCACCAATGTCTTTCGGTTCGTTGCCGTAGTGTTGTGACCGTTTTAAGTCGTTTTTTGACCAAATAAAATCGATTTTCTAAAAAATCTATAATTTTACAAACTTATTACATTTAGGAAAGAGAAAAACGTATAATTACTGTATTATTAAATGTTAAAATGTTTTTATGAATATTCAGAACAAGACGGGCGGGCACATGCCCATGGGCGACATTCTATAAGTATTGGTTATTTATAGACTTTGTAGGCTATTCGTATAGCGTCTGGATAAACCGATGGTTTGTTATGTTGAATGCGTAAGATCTTATCAATGTATAGTTGTTGAATGCTAAGCATAGCGCCTAGCTTGTACGGTTCATCAGTCGAAAATCTATATTTTTTAAACAGCATAGGTTTTGAAAAAGCCTTTTGCACTCTTTCTGCTTTGATAAGCTGTGTCTTAGCACATCCTCCCCTAATGGATTATTGTAATAACTGATTGGCATAACGCGAAGTATGTTGTGGTAAGCAGCTTTGGGTCACAGACGTATCGTAGGTTTCTGAAAACATACAATAGTTTTCTTACACGCTTCGATAGGATTGAGATTTGTTTGTTCCAGTTAAGTTGTTCATCTATTTGGATCCCCAAACACCAAACATCTAGACAATAACAATCGCAATTTTGACGGGTGGGCAAGTTACATGTGTGTGTTGTGCAAATTTTGTTTATACACCGTGACATTTTAGTCGTCTTACAAAAATAGCCCACTATCCAACGACTACTAAACATTCATTAAAAAAAGTCGTCGTAGTCGTTTTAGTCGTCTTACAAAGGGCCACTCAATGTACCGGACATAAAATACCTCGAGGAGCAATTAAAAATTGTTACAATATATCAATTAATTTTTTATGAATGTTTAGTAGTCATTGGATATATGAAATGGGCTGCTTTGGTAAGACGACTAAAATGTCACGGTGTATAAATTATAAGCAATTATCTTTGTTTTTCATTGATTGAGTGCCAACAGATTGTTATCTAGCCACTTAGTAACGAGACTAAACCCCTTTTCGGCATTATCGTTAACTTCGTTCCAGTCCCTGCCCGTAAACGTAATGACTGTGTCATCTGCAAAGGTAATTATTTCTCCATTTCTTAGTATTGAACTTGATAAAACGTCAATATAAATGTACATAAGAAACAAGGTGGGCCCATAAATGCTGCCCTGTGGTACACCATATTCCATACTTGAGTACCTAATTATCAAGCCTATTTGTTTTCTATTGAACAGGTAGTCCCCTAAATTGCATTTTGCCTTTTTAAGCAGTAAGGGTACAGAGACAGTATGATCAAAGGAATTTGCCAAGTCTAGAAATATACTCCAAATTTTTTTATTTTTGTCGATACTGTTTACTACTTCTGCCATAAGTTGTTGCATAGCGTCTTAAGTAGATTTATTTTGTCTAAACCCAAATTGATTCCGTGACTGTAGATTATACTTTTCTACATAATGTTTAAGTTTTATATTTAAAGCATTTTCAATTATTTTTGAGAGAGAACGCGGCAACGATATTGGTTTCTACATTGACACTATGTCTCAGTCCCCAGACTTATGCAAAGATACCGATATTGTTTTTTTTTAATGTTTGGTAATTCCCCAACAGTAAAATATAAATTACAAATAATAGTGATCGGCATGGCTAAAACGGGCCCAGACATCTCAAGAAAGTAAGAAGTAATACCATCGCATCCCTTAGGGGAAGTGTTTTTAGTGATCCAATCAGTCTTATAACCTCCATTTCGTCACAGGGAGTAAAACAAAAGAATTCGGTATGTAAAGTAAAAATGTTTTACGTTGATTCCAAAACCATTTCAAGCTTTTAGGTTTCTTAACCTTATTTTTCTATTTTTGGCGCTTAAAATTATAAGATGGAGTTTATTTTAACATTTATTTATTTATTTATTCATAACATAAAACCACTTGACTTTCATATGACGTCAAAACACCGGAAGTTACGTACTACTCCATGATAAAAATATCGGGTTATTCCACTAATCCCCATTGACAATCCCCATCAATGGAGATTTGTGAACTTTCTTGTCCCCAAATCCCCATCAATGGAGATTTGAGGACAAGAGTTCACAAATCCCCATTGGTTTAAAAATAAAATACAAACAACATAATTTATAAGTTTAAGAATCATGAAGTCTTTATTTCTTACGGAGGTAAAGACTCATTGATTATTTTTATAATCAAACAAATTAAAGTATGCTGGGACTGCACCTGCGTACAAAATATAATCTTTTAAATGGTTACTTTGTGATTAATAATTTTAGAACTTTTGTTTAGTTAGGTTACCTAATTAAAAGGTGCCCATTTTATTAAAAAAAAATTCTCGTAAATAAAGATGCTTATCTATTATATTCACTCAGTGAAACATGTAAATACCCTACGTATACGTTCGTTTTTATTTATTAAAACGCTCATAACAGCTATATGATAAAATAGTTTTCTGTAATGATGAAACAGTGACGCATAATGCATATAAAGCAAAAATCTATTACGAATGTCTTCAAATATGTGTATCTCGATGCCTCAAGAAGTGGGAGAGATTTTATGAAACAATTACGAGATATTCTTTTTTTTAGTTAATTGCCCCGCTGGACCTACGTATTAATAATAATTGTAAAGCTATGTCGCTTTGTTAGAAAAATAGGTTATGAGTCCTTACGCAGGTTGCGGTAGCATTCTGGGATCCGATTTCGAGGGTTCTTTTTTTATTTGAAAGGAGTAACTTTAAGTTGGTCTCATAAAAATTTGGTGAATATCTGAGGAGGATCTTCCTGCGTGATGAGCAGAATAGCTCCTCAAAATGCAGTAAATTGCTCACTTTTAGATTTTTACCAGTGAAATCGGCCCTTAAATTACTAGGTAGGGATTGATGAAGCACCCGGGACCACCTTCTCATCACAAAATTTGAAAATTCTGAAAATAATGTTCTGAATTTTCTAAAACTTTTTACAATAAGATAGCTGGATGGACACTGTGCACCGCTATATCACGCTGTCGTTATCGCTCACCAAATGGTGACTGAGCTTTGTTAGGTGTAAAGTAGCTTCGAAAATAAAGTCACGTGTTTAACAGATAGCAGGTTAGTTGATTTCTGTTTAATTATCGTCTTGCCACCATATGCTTTTTAGGAACCTACAGTTATAGTCGGGTTTATTTTAAGTTGGATGGGTATAGGATTTTAATCTGACGTGGTTATTTTCACTAATAAAGATATTTAAAACGGGATTTATACCATGTTTTTTGTTTGAAAAACATGGTATAAATCCCGTTATATATAAATATCCAATTTTAAATCATTTTAGTGGTATACGAGTATTAATTGTTGCAAAAAGTTTGTGCTCGCGAGGTCTACTGTTTGCAGAACTACTAGTTTTTAAACCGATGGGGGTTTGTGATCTTTTTGTGCATAAATCCGATTGATGATTTTGATGATTATTGATGGAGATCTGTGGACAAAAAATTCACAAATCCCCATTGATGGGGATTGTCAATGAGGATTAGTGGAATAACCCAAAAAATCAAGTCATATAATGTCAACTTTAGAGATGACCATAATTAAAATGCGAAAATTTGGTCTTTGAATCGATTCAAATCAAACATTGAAAATCAATTCACACAAAATATTAAATCTTGAATGATCGTAAACCAATAGAACGATAGCTTAAAGAAAATCCATTCCCTGTAAACAATAATCATTATAAAATCATTCGAACTATTTTGTAACTGGTATTAAAGGTGTTAGAAACTTGCAAATATAAAAAAAAAAATTTGTTGATTGGTTTGATAAATAGTTTAGAAAGAAATCATTCACAGTCGTGCACGGATAGTAGGTATCTACTTATCTACCATGTGGTAGTTATGTAGATACCTACTATCCGTGTTCATTCGACAAGACTAATGAACTCGGATGTTCAACGACAAGTAAGGACAGATTTGTAATAAAAAATTAGTAACTATGTATAATCGATTAAAAGTAATCGAGTTACTATTTTCATATTGATATAGGTACGTACAATTTCAATTATGTTGCTCATTCCCACCTCTAATTTCATGTGTCCATCAACTAACTGTCAAGTGTCATGTAGAGATGGGTTGTAACGAGGTTGTAACAGGTATCTGTTATCACTGTTACTGTTACAGAAAAATAACAGATCCAAGCTTCGGTTTTGAAATAACTGCCTGTTATTTTTGTATGGACGATAAATACGTATTTAAATCTCAATGGATTATCTTCCTAAGTTTATTTCGTTTAAAGGCGAAAATCGAATCTGAAGTTTTGACTAGGAATGACGGGGTAATGTGAAATTATAGAATTACGTTTATTTATAAAAAAAAATAGTAATCCGGTTACACTGGAAACCGACCCCAACATAATTGTAAAAGGCTAGGCAGCTTGTTTGATGAATACACCATAAACACAGAAATGTTTTGGAAAAAAATTAAATTACAATTCAACAGTTCTCTTCAGTTAGAAAGCAGTGAAAGCAATTAAATTCCAAAATTTCAAAGGTTCAAAATAAAAATAAAAAATCAACAAACTAACCAGGCAAATTACTTTCAATTGAGTATCATCTTTATTTCTATAAAAATAAAGTCGTACATGCATAGAACCTTTTGCGACCAATCCCGTCAAATAAAGGTGATTCACGATCACTGAATTTTTTGGTTGCATCACAAATTTCCATGAGGATAATAATATACAATTAAAGTAAAGTAAGTAAAAAAGTTTTTTTATGAAAAAAAATAACAAACAAACCAAGCAAATTACTCTCAATATAATTGAATAACATATTTATTGGTTAAACAAAAATATCGTAAATACCTGGAATATTTTGCGATTAATTCCGTCAAACCAAAGATAATAAAGACATTCGGATACGATCACAATTTTTTTTGGTTGCCGTAAAGTAAAATATTATAAAACACAGCCGTGGTAACTATCTGTGGGGGGATTGCTACGAGTATTTTTAGTAACAGATAAGTTATATTATTAGGAACGTTATTTGTTATTTTTTAATATCTGTTGGTTGGTTGAGTTCTCGATGATTTTGTTTGGTATATTGGCGTGTGCTAGCTAACATATGGCTAATAATTTGAATTATGTTTTGTGTTGCGTAATGTAAATTATTTTAAATACTATTATATAGAATCTTTTTTTTTTGTTCTTCTAACTGAACAGACAGCTGTGCTGCTGGGGAGTTTGTTGCGCCACTTCTTCTTCCCAGCTAATGCACTAGGAAGTGGTGAAGGGTGGGCGTTTTGGGGGACTGTCTTAAGTAATTTTGACGTTCGAAAAGTGCTGATTCTCAGCCTAGTTTGAATAAATGACTTTTGAATTTGAATTTGAATTTGTTACGATAAATATGCCTCCTCCCTACTGTCATGCTTGAAGTTTCTGATGTCAACCAAAAAACGTCAAATTTATGATTTTTATTATTGTGTTATAAGTGACAAAGATCATATGCTATTCAGCCTACGCAGCTACGTTATGACGTCAGAATGAACAAAACATTAAAAATATATTAAAAAATAACTAGAGCTTGGAATAACAAAATATTGAAATGAGTTGCTTAAAATAACTAAATCTATCAATTAAAAATATAAAAAAAATACCTGAAAAAAACTTTACATACCGAATTGGAGGAAGATTGTAATTATTCGAAACTCTTATTTAGTTCACTCTCATGACGTTTTGTTCTTCGAAGTATGTCTGTAAATATAAGTATTAGAAGCATGCAAAGTAAGTATCAGGCTGAGAGAATTTAAGTGTTTCCGAATGACTACGGGGACATAAAATACTTACCAGTCAGTACCTAGGCAGGTACTACTTACAAAGTACGCGCGTACATAATATAATAACAGAATTCCCCCCTGTTCACAACAGATTGGGGACGAGGTGCAGTCGGGTAGCGTGCTGCTGCCGGCGTCCAGACGCGGCCGCTACCTCGCCAACATCGTCAGGAGACAGGCAGTCGTAAGTATTCGTCGACAGCTTTGGATCAGTATTTTAGTTTTTTGCCACCGACTTACTAAAATTAAAAGGAAAATGATTGATTACATTAATTTAAATAAATGAAGCTAATAAAATTAGTACATAAATCTGTGTATGTAGGTACATATTTAAGACTGTCAAGTATTTGTTAAATTATAATAGTAATACCTACTACACACTATGCCGCCGGCTTTTGCCACGCGGCACGTACCCCCGGCTTTTGCACCTTCATTTCGTTTGCGATCCTTTGTGCGACTTTGTGCGGCAAGGCCAGGCGCGCCGCGGCTTGCCCGGCGGCAGGGCCGGCGGCAGTGCCGGTGACCATGGCGCCGGCATAGTGTGTAGGCGCTATAAGATGTAAGTGTGAATTTTTAAAGTCTAAATACTCATTCACAGTTATTTTTTATTTATTTTTTAAACGATTGATTAGCAGTTCCCTATATAACTTTAATACTTGAAATCCATCTTTTAGACAACGTAAGCGCACCTAAGTGCATGGCAGTTCTAGTTGCACATTCACCATGTATACACATGTATACACTTTGGGTGAGTTCAATTATTAACACCTAGGTACCCTACATTTACGAAAAAATCTTAGTTACTTCGTTGTTTTTTTTTGTCAAAAAAAAAAAAAAAAAATATCAAAATCAAAATATTTTATTTCACATAAACCTACATGGGCACTTATGAAACGTCAGAAGCTAGGTGCACGGTTCCAATTGGTCGTTTCCTATGGAGAAGAGCCGGCAAGAAACTCCACGGTTACTCTTTTAAAAATAATTGTTTTTTACAATATTTTTAAATAACAGTAGGTATTAGTAGGTATGGGAGGACAGTGTAGGTCTTTCAACAAGTACCAGGTACTTAACAAGATAGAAGATGGTCAATAAATCTACAGTCCACTAAACCTACAGTGTTCTCACATTCACAAAATAGAAAAAAATAATCTAAGTATATAAAATATGAATAAATTAATAAAAATAAAAACCTATTTTAAACGAAATGACATGATTGGAATTACAACTGTAACAAATCTGAATAATTATCATGTAAACAAAAGCCACTAATAAAGTGTTGAAATTAAATTGTAGGTATATAATGTCAAATATTAGGATGATTATGTCAAGGAAGAATGTAAAAAAAAAAAAAAAAGATGGTAATTTGGGAGCAGTTAATAGACTCTTACATAATGTGCCGTTAATGATGTACCAGGGAAGCCACATGTGCAGAAGGAATTATTGCCAAACTTCCTTGTCTTCAACGTAGTCTTTCATTTTATAATATCTTTCTTGATAAGGACACGTTTGATGTGGGTTTTGAACTTCCCATCGCTAAGTTCTGTAACCGACTTTGGCAACTTGTTATAAAAGCGGATACTGTTTATAAGAAATGACTTGCTTGTTTTAGTTAATCTAAATTTGGGTATCACAATTTCATGTCTACTACGTGTATTTTTATTATGGAAATCGCTTCTTATTTTGAAAAGTCCTAAGTTTTTGCGGACATACATAATACTTTCTAAGATATAAAGAGAAGGCAGAGTCAGTATATCAATTTCTTTGAATTTGTTTCTAAGGGACTCACGAGGACCCATTTTATAGATAGCGCGGATTGCCCTCTTTTGTAAAATGAAAATTGAATCTACGTCAGCTGCCGATCCCCACAGCAGAACGCCGAATACTGTGGAAATAAGCAAAGTATACTAACCTAGCTGTGGCTATATCAGTCAACTGCCTTATTTTTCTTACTGCATATGCAGCTGAGCTTAATCTACCTGAAAGAGTTCTAATGTGGGCGCCCCATTGCAACTTCGAATCTAAAGTAATTCCTAAAAATATAGTTTCCGTTATTGCATCTAGTTTTTTGCCATCAAGTTTTAGATTTAGACCTACTTGAGGTACATTTGGTAATGAGAACCTAATACATTTAGTTTTGTTCGCATTAAGTAAAAGATTATTAGCTGCGAACCATTTCGAAAGAACAGCCAGACTGTCGTTGACATGAAAGACATCTGTATCTTTTCTATCTATTTAAAAAATAAGAGAAGTGTCGTCAGCAAATAGAATTATATCCGATAAGTTAGCCATCATATAAGGAAGATCATTTATATAAACAAGAAATAAGAAAGGGCCAAGAATTGAACCTTGAGGCACGCCCATTTTAACTAGAGACCCCGAGGACATCGCCCCATTAACGTTTACTTTTTGCTGCCTGTTTGATAGATAGGAAAGAACAAGATCAGCAGCTTGTCCACGAATTCCGTAGTGGTGTAATTTACAGATCAGTGTATTGTGGTCAACGCAGTCAAATGCTTTTGAGAGGTCACAGAAAATGCCAATTGCATCCTGGGACTTCTCCCAGGATTCCAAAATGTGACTGATGAGTTTTACTCCTGCGTCAGTCGTCGACCTACCTTTCGTGAAACCAAACTGGTGACTATGTAAAATCCTATTAGAATTAAAATGTGACAACATCTGGTCTAGCATGATTTTTTCATAAATTTTACTCAATGCTGGTAGCACAGATATAGGTCTATAATTAGTGGGGTCACTCTTACTACCTGATTTGAAAATTGGTACTACTTTACTATGTTTCATTAAATCAGGAAACGTACCGCTATCTATACATTGATTAAATATGCCAGTTAGGACAGGGGCAATTGTGTCAATGATTTCTCCAAGAACTCTAACGGAAATCCCCCATAAGTCTTCAGTGTTTTTTATGTTAAGACTTTTGAATGCTTTTTTAATTGCAACAATAGAAATGGGCATGAATTCAAAACTTGGAATGTCCCTACTGAAGTTTTCTTTTAGAAGAGATTCAGCTAGTTTAGATGATGAGGGGAGAGATTTCGTAACCTCTATTGGGACGTTGGTAAAGAAATTTTCTAGTATCGCAGCAACATTTAACCTATCTGAAATGGTTTCATTATCTACAATGTGTTTTTTTTGATATCCCATAACTCTAGGGTATGATTGAGACCATATCAAAGAACCAACTGGCATATGAATTATTCTTCAATCATATTTTTTTTTTTGTTTTAATTTTTCATACAAAATAATTCGACAAAGGCACGATTATTAATATAAAACACCCTTACGTGAAATATGACAACGTCGCATTTTCTTAGCTTTAAATATGAATAAAAATGTAGTGTAGTAAAGTAATTCATTTAGTGTAGTAAAGTAATTCATTTAGTGTAGTAAAGTAATTCTACTTTACTACACTAAATGAATTACTTTACTACACTACTGCGAAGTTTGGCAACGTCGCAAAAGTAAAGATTCGTCACACTGGTGACAATTTTTTTAATTAAGATTGATTATATCTTCGAAACTATGCATTTTTGGACCACCTATTCTAGGAGATTTTGTGTTCTTTTAACTTAAATAATATAACCCTAGAGTTATGGTATATCAAAAAAAACACGTTGTATTTTTAAAGACAATTCATTCTGATCTCGCTGTTTTGTGTTTCCAGTTTCTTTGTTAATTACCTGCCACACAGCTTTTATTTTATTGTTAGAAATACTAATTTTGTTACTTATTAATTTAGATTTAGCTTGGGCGTAGACTCTTTTAAATATCTTAGAATAGTTTCTAACATGATTATGAACAGCTTCATCAGAAGTCAATGATTATTCGTTATATAAATTATACAAAATATCTCTGCTTATTCTAATGCCTGCCGTGGCCCATTCATTAAATTATGGTTTATTATTTATTGTTACTTTTTTTACAGGACATGCTTTATTAAATTCTTGGCATACTGTAGAAAATAATGTACTGTAGTTTATATTGGGGTCTTGTGAATCAAAACTAGCTGTTGAAAGATTGCTAAGAACATTAATATTAAACATTTTCAATTTATTTTTAGTGAGTGGTCTTAACTGAATAGTTTTATCTAAACGTAACTTTTTATGTGGTCAAAACCTGTGTGTCGATCAAAATGTTTATTTTTAAGTATAATATTATAATACATTATGGGAAATACAGATAATTATCTCAAACCTCAAAAAAAGATTATGATGTTGCTGAGTGGGTTTTTATTGAATTCAATAAATAGTTTTTGAATTATCTATGCGATATTTTCGGTAGCAACCGCAGTAATAACTTAGTTTTTCGTAGTTTTTCGAGGTAGACTATACTATACAAAATACCGACTTACGTACGTATTTTTCTGTTCTTTTCTTTTTGTCTATATACGAGTATATGTGTGTACATAAATGGTTAAATAAATAAATAAATAAGGTAGGTACTTTTGCGGTGAATAAAATCATTACTGTGCATCCGTAAATATTCATCCCAACTACGGAGCCCTGCACTGTGTACTAACTAATATGTATCGTTTGTGTGTTTTTAAACGTTTGCACAACATTTCAGGACGGCACGGGCATCAAATTCAACAAGGACGCTGATCGGGTAAGCATTCACTTTGAGCCAAGCATTGCTCGCGACTTCCCCACTATATTCCTGCTGCTTGCCCCAATTTCAACGTAGTAGTAGTTTCGGCTCTGCGTTGATACGTATGTGTCAGTCAGTCAGTTTCTCCTTTTTAGGGTTCCGTAGTAAACAAGGAACCCTTATAGTTTCGCCATGTCTGTCTGTCTGTCTGTTCGCGGCTTAGCTCATAGTCCGGCGTGTCGCGGGAAAGTCCGAAAGGGATAGCGTGGCCCCTGGCAATGTACAGGCAACTGAAGGAACACGGGTGGGTTTTATTCAGTCAGAGTCTGACACGCCCTCCCGATCCGGCCAGAGCGGGAGAAGTTATTTGATAATTCCCACCACAAAAAAAAAAACATTTTATTCCTTGATAAGTTACTACCTCAAAGACTCCTCGACCTCCTCGACCTCCGCGGGCGATACCGCGGGCAAAAGACAGTATTAAAAAAATTGCACGGTGTATTAATGAAATTCTGTCCCAGATGAACGCTGAAGCGAAGAAGAAGGTGGACGTCCTGTCGGAGGAGCTGCTGCCTTACATCATCGCGGAGCAAGAGCGGCGCACCACGCTGTACAAGCGCGTCATGACGGCCATACAAAATGGCGAGAAGGGCGTTACCATCGCCGAGATACGCAACAAGCCACCCGCCATCATACGCAAGGGTTAGTGTCGACGGCTCTATGTCATACCTAGGTAGCGAATCAAACGCAGAAAAATGAAACGATTAACTTTGAGTGTAGGTCATTCTGTAAAACCTAAGATCGCTTACTAGCGAAAAGACTGCCCATTGTGTTACCCAGTGTAGAACTCTATTTACCGATATCTTTATTCAATAATAATATCGTGCACATAATCTATTGATTCCTATTACTTTTGGTCAAAAATCTCTCTTGCACTCGTTCGGACACGTGGGAACCGTTTGGAACAGTTGGACTGTGCCAAAATGTTGTTATGTATTCAGACAGTAATTGTAAGCTAATGGCACGTAAAGGCTTGTGCAGAGTGCAGACAGGTGCGACTTGTCGCGCGTCGCGACACCGGTAATTGTTCTACCATGAAGTTTTCTTAGAAATAATTTTGTCATAAACTTAACTTCATGTTTGCGCATTTTGATGAAGCAACTATTCAAGTACTACTAGCCATAACTTTTTTGACCTCCCTTCAACTATTCAAAATTGTTTTTTGGCCGACCCCGGCCGCTCTGTGAGCCTGACACCCAGGCCTTTGGCCTGTCTTTGTCTGAGAGCCTTAACACATGCAATCGCTTAAAGGCTCTCGCAGCTCAGAAGTACTGGGGTTCTGAATACTGGAAGGGTTTCTATGATACGCGTGCGTGCGTAACCGGCCAGATCGAATCAGTTTGAAAAAGGAAGTCGATGAAGAAATAATTTATAATATTTACTGTACTACTGTCTCATAAAAAAAAAAGAAAAGAAAAAGTCCAAATATCTCCACCAACTCCTGCCAAGCTCGGTTCTTGGCAGTTTTATTGGAATACTCCTCACACTCATCCCAGAATATTGCAGGTCTTTTTTCCACTTCATCATAAAAAATCTAAGCGGTCCATTGCGAACGCGTGACCATGGTGACGTCCGAACCGCTCAGTATCCGCAACGCAACTGAACGCTCTCCTGGGACCACTATAGTAACAGAACCGTGCAGGCGCTGCGTGATTCTATTGACTCGTGTTTGAGTGGTGGTAACCGCGCGGTTACATCTGAATGATTAGCTTGACGTTTATGTAAATAAGAACCACGTGGCAAGAACCGCGCGATTGCCACCATGTCCGAACGAGTGCTAAGGGTGACGCTGCCACTTGTGGTTTGCAGTTGCCGTAGCCTTCGGAAGTGCAGCTTTACTACCGCTTGAATCATTATTGAAATTACACATACACATTGTCTGATTGAAATCATGTAATATTGTGCCCGTTCGTTTTCGTAGGTCTAATGTACCGCTGCCCCACTAACCGCACACCGCGGGAGCCAGACGGCTCCGGCACCATCATGTGCGAAGACAACCTGGACCCCACGCCCATCATGTTCGAGTCTTGCCTCTCCGCAGAGGATAAGGAGCTCTATGTGGCAGATAATAAATACTTCTTTTGCAACCGTAAGTTTATATTTAGCTCTTTTTTCAGTGTCAGTATTGCTTGCAATCCTGAGGTTATTCCCGTAATTTTTAAGAGAACGTTTGGATTCGCATCTTATTCGCAATCTGTCAAAAATACGATAAATTTACCTATTTTAAAAGCTTTTATTTAACTTGCAATGTACTCGTATGTATGTATGTTTGTTCGCGGGAAATCTTGCTACTCAATTTTGAAGCAGATATCTTCAACCGATTGAGCTGAAATTTTGTATACACGTTTAGTTTGGATGACAATACACGATAAGCTGTGTGACGTCATTCTAAATCCAATATGGCGGACCATCCAAGATGGCGGCATAGTTATTTTTAATGCATTTCTACAATATGGGTATCAAATGAAAGGGCTTGTTGAGAGTAATTCGAAAAATAATGTGACGTGATTCTAAATCCAATATGGCGGAACATCCAAGGTGGCGGAATAGTTATTTTTTATTCACTTCTGCAATATGGTTATCAAATGAAAGGGCTTGTTGAGAGTAATTCGAAAAATAATGTGACGTCATTCTAAATCCAATATGGCGGAACATCCAATATGGCGGAAAAGTTATTTTTTATGCACTTCTGCAATATGGGTATCAAATGAAAGGGCTTGTTGAGAGTAATTCGAAAAATTATGTGACGTCATTCTAAATCCAATATGGCGGAACATCCAAGATGGCGAAATAGTTATTTTTTATGCACTTCTGCAATATGGGTATCAAATGAAAGGGTTTGTTGAGAGTAACTCGAAAAATAATGTGTCGTCATTCTAAATTCAATATGGCGGAACATCCAAGATGGCGAAAGAGTAATTTTTTATGCACTTCTGCAATATGGGTATCAAATGAAAGGGCTTGTTGAGAGTAACTCGAAAAATAATGTGACGTCATTCTAAATCTAATATGACGGAACATCCAAGATGGCGGAATAGTTACTTTTTATGCACTTCTGCAATATGGGTATCAAATGAAAGGGCTTGCCGAGAATAATTAAAAATAACTAAAAAGTTAAAAATAAACTAAAAGCAAAAAAACCTTTTTTATAAAAAGCTTTTATTTAAATGCTCTAAAAAGAAGAAAATAAAATTTTCTTTTAAAATTTTAACTATCAACATATAACCTCATTATACACAATTTAATATATGATCATAAAAGCTTGACGCGAGGTTTGCAAAAAATAAATAAACGCGCGACAATGGTCAATTCTCTGTTGCACAAGTTAATGCATCGCCAGTTCAGTCATTTTAACAAAGAAAAGTTACCGAAGACTCAGTTCATTAATTTACCTTGTGTTCCTAAATTATTTGCAACACAAGTTTTCTATATATGTATTTCTAAACGTAATTTATCATCTCGCGAAAATCGGAGTTCTTTTCCTAGGAATTGCTCACGTGGGAATATTAATATACTTCACGCTAACTTACTTAGGTTTTCCGGGCCGGTGGGCCTTTCAAACGCTACCTTCGCTTCCCCCAATTGCAGAGCGACGTATTTGTTTACGATGCATTGCCGACCATTTCGTAGAAAATCCATGCCACAGCATAAAATATTTGCAGTTGATCAACTGAACAAGTTTTTCTTAGGTTCGATTAGTTTTCATTTTATGGGAGCTACGGCGTAGTGAACTAAAATGATTACTTAAAATGTCCTGTGTGCCTGATGGACGTTTTCACATTAATAACAGATAACGACACCAACCCGATACCGATATGTCGGCAGCGATACTGACATCGATTCGATACCGATATTATTATTATCGGCCCGATGATATTGGTGAATATCGATGACCATCGCGACGCACCAAACAACCACAGTACCTACCAAGTATCGACGTTTCGAAGTCGGTGCGAAAAAGTGTGATCTAGTGAAAGAACGCCGCTACTGTCACCGCACTGTGTCGTCGCCGGTAGACATCGTGCCGATATCGGCGTCGGCCGCTGTCTGCGACAATATAGGTGACGTTAACAAAGAACGCCGCTACTGTCACCGCACTGTGTCGTCGCCGGTAGACATCGTGCCGATATCGGCGTCGGCCGCTGTCTGCGACAATATAGGTGACGTTAACAAAGAACGCCGCTACTGTCACCGCACTATGTCGTCGCCGGTAGACATCGTGCCGATATCGGCGTCGGCCGCTGTCTGCGACAATATAGGTGACGTTAACAAAGAACGCCGCTACTGTCACCGCACTGTGTCGTCGCCGGTAGACATCGTGCCGATATCGGCGTCGGCCGCTGTCTGCGACAATATAGGTGACGTTAACAAAGAACGCCGCTACTGTCACCGCACTGTGTCGTCGCCGGTAGACATCGTGCCGATATCGGCGTCGGCCGCTGTCTGCGACAATATAGGTGACGTTAACAAAGAACGCCGCTACTGTCACCGCACTGTGTCGTCGCCGGTAGACATCGTGCCGATATCGGCGTCGGCCGCTGTCTGCGACAATATAGGTGACGTTAACAAAGAACGCCGCTACTGTCACCGCACTGTGTCGTCGCCGGTAGACATCGTGCCGATATCGGCGTCGGCCGCTGTCTGCGACAATATAGGTGACGTTAACAAAGAACGCCGCTACTGTCACCGCACTGTGTCGTCGCCGGTAGACATCGTGCCGATATCGGCGTCGGCCGCTGTCTGCGACAATATAGGTGACGTTAACAAAGAACGCCGCTACTGTCACCGCACTGTGTCGTCGCCGGTAGACATCGTGCCGATATCGGCGTCGGCCGCTGTATGCGACAATATAGGTGACGTTAACAAAGAACGCCGCTACTGTCACCGCACTGTGTCGTCGCCGGTAGACATCGTGCCGATATCGGCGCCGGCCGCTGTCTGCGACAATATAGGTGACGTTAACAAAGAACGCCGCTACTGTCACCGCACTGTGTCGTCGCCGGTAGACATCGTGCCGATATCGGCGTCGGCCGCTGTCTGCGACAATATAGGTGACGTTAACAAAGAACGCCGCTACTGTCACCGCACTGTGTCGTCGCCGGTAGACATCGTGCCGATATCGGCGTCGGCCGCTGTCTGCGACAATATAGGTGACGTTAACAAAGAACGCCGCTACTGTCACCGCACTGTGTCGTCGCCGGTAGACATCGTGCCGATATCGGCGTCGGCCGCTGTCTGCGACAATATAGGTGACGTTAACAAAGAACGCCGCTACTGTCACCGCACTGTGTCGTCGCCGGTAGACATCGTGCCGATATCGGCGTCGGCCGCTGTCTGCGACAATATAGGTGACGTTAACAAAGAACGCCGCTACTGTCACCACACTGTGTCGTCGCCGGTAGACATCGTGCCGAAATCGGCGTCGGCCGCTGTCTGCGACAATATAGGTGACGTTAACAAAGAACGCCGCTACTGTCACCGCACTGTGTCGTCGCCGGTAGACATCGTGCCGATATCGGCGTCGGCCGCTGTCTGCGACAATATAGGTGACGTTAACAAAGAACGCCGCTACTGTCACCGCACTGTGTCGTCGCCGGTAGACATCGTGCCGATATCGGCGTCGGCCGCTGTCTGCGACAATATAGGTGACGTTAACAAAGAACGCCGCTACTGTCACCGCACTGTGTCGTCGCCGGTAGACATCGTGCCGATATCGGCGTCGGCCGCTGTCTGCGACAATATAGGTGACGTTAACAAAGAACGCCGCTACTGTCACCGCACTGTGTCGTCGCCGGTAGACATCGTGCCGATATCGGCGTCGGCCGCTGTCTGCGACAATATAGGTGACGTTAACAAAGAACGCCGCTACTGTCACCGCACTGTGTCGTCGCCGGTAGACATCGTGCCGATATCGGCGTCGGCCGCTGTCTGCGACAATATAGGTGACGTTAACAAAGAACGCCGCTACTGTCACCGCACTGTGTCGTCGCCGGTAGACATCGTGCCGATATCGGCGTCGGCCGCTGTCTGCGACAATATAGGTGACGTTAACAAAGAACGCCGCTACTGTCACCGCACTGTGTCGTCGCCGGTAGACATCGTGCCGATATCGGCGTCGGCCGCTGTCTGCGACAATATAGGTGACGTTAACAAAGAACGCCGCTACTGTCACCGCACTGTGTCGTCGCCGGTAGACATCGTGCCGATATCGGCGTCGGCCGCTGTCTGCGACAATATAGGTGACGTTAACAAAGAACGCCGCTACTGTCACCGCACTGTGTCGTCGCCGGTAGACATCGTGCCGATATCGGCGTCGGCCGCTGTCTGCGACAATATAGGTGACGTTAACAAAGAACGCCGCTACTGTCACCGCACTGTGTCGTCGCCGGTAGACATCGTGCCGATATCGGCGTCGGCCGCTGTCTGCGACAATATAGGTGACGTTAACAAAGAACGCCGCTACTGTCACCGCACTGTGTCGTCGCCGGTAGACATCGTGCCGATATCGGCGTCGGCCGCTGTCTGCGACAATATAGGTGACGTTAACAAAGAACGCCGCTACTGTCACCGCACTGTGTCGTCGCCGGTAGACATCGTGCCGATATCGGCGTCGGCCGCTGTCTGCGACAATATAGGTGACGTATAGGTGACGTTAACAAAGAACGCCGCTACTGTCACCACACTGTGTCGTCGCCGGTAGACATCGTGCCGAAATCGGCGTCGGCCGCTGTCTGCGACAATATAGGTGACGTTAACAAAGAACGCCGCTACTGTCACCGCACTGTGTCGTCGCCGGTAGACATCGTGCCGATATCGGCGTCGGCCGCTGTCTGCGACAATATAGGTGACGTTAACAAAGAACGCCGCTACTGTCACCGCACTGTGTCGTCGCCGGTAGACATCGTGCCGATATCGGCGTCGGCCGCTGTCTGCGACAATATAGGTGACGTTAACAAAGAACGCCGCTACTGTCACCGCACTGTGTCGTCGCCGGTAGACATCGTGCCAATATCGGCGTCGGCCGCTGTCTGCGACAATATAGGTGACGTTAACAAAGAACGCCGCTACTGTCACCGCACTGTGTCGTCGCCGGTAGACATCGTGCCGATATCGGCGTCGGCCGCTGTCTGCGACAATATAGGTGACGTTAACAACATAATGCCGTTATCGGCTAATGTGCTGTGTTGTAACAATCAATTCATTTTATTAATTAAAGAAACAAAATTATTACATTTTGATATAGTGTTATGGAAACGTTCGTAGAACGTACAAAGAAAAACATAAAGTTTAGGCCTCTTCTGTCATCTATGGTTTTAATAAAAATAAATATTTATGGTTATATGACTGTTAATGATAAATCCAGTGTTCAAATTGTACACGGGATTTTTAGTGATAGCCGGGGTAGTTGGGAATAATTTTGTAAGACTCAGTTAGTGTATCAAGCCACCAACCAGTGGCTTTGCGGTAGGTAGTAAGGTCAAGGTCGGAAATTTTTAAATTGCAATGGTTCTACTGGGTATCTCAAAAGTCACGCAATACGTAATTTTGATAGAAAATACCTAAGTCGTAATTCTTTTGTTATATAAAAACATTTTACAAAAAAAAAAAACGATTTCCGAAAAAAAAAAAACAAAAATAAGTTTAATTTCGGAAGTCGGTGTCTTTGATTTTGAATTTTCGTTTTTTGCCACCGACTTCCGAAATTAAAGTTATTTTTCACTTTGTAGTGTTTTTCTTCGGAAGTCGGTTGTTTTATTTTTGTAAAAAGTTTATAAGCTGTTTGTGTTTTCGAGAAATAATTTATAAATTTAATGCGTTTTTTAATTTGTTGAGTTCATTTTCAATGTACGTCGAAGGTCGTGTAATGTACAAGATCTGTGATTTTTTTTCATATTATGTTTTTAACGGGATATAATTATAGCTCTAACATGTGATCGGTTTTTAGGGCACAAGATCGAGGGTCCCGATCTACCGCGGAACGGCACCAGCGTTATCGGCTGCGCGCCGTGCGAGCGCACCTCGCTAAACTACACCAGTCAGAAGTGCGCGCTCGAGGACACGGATGACGTGGTGGTGCACTACCGATACTATCCCGATAGAGTGAGTAGCTATCTCTCCTTGCGCGCGAGCGCACCTCGCTGAACTACACCGGTCAGAAGTGCGCGCTCGAGGACACAGTCGACGTGGTGGTGCAGTACCGATACAATCCCGACAGAGTGAGTAACTATCTCTCCTTGCGCGCGAGCGCACCTCGCTGAACTACACCGGTCAGAAGTGCGCGCTCTAGGACACGGTCGACGTGGTGGTGCAGTACCGATACAATCCCGACAGAGTGAGTAACTATCTCTCCTTGCGCGCGAGCGCACCTCGCTGAACTACACCGGTCAGAAGTGCGCGCTCGAGGACACAGTCGACGTGGTGGTGCAGTACCGATACAATCCCGACAGAGTAAAGTAACTATCTCTCCTTGCGCGCGAGCGCACCTCGCTGAACTACACCGGTCAGAAGTGCGCGCTCTAGGACACGGTCGACGTGGTGGTGCAGTACCGATAGTTTCCCAACAGAGTGAGTAACTATCTCTCCTTGCGCGCGAGCGCACCTCGCTGAACTACACCGGTCAGAAGTGCGCGCTCGAGGACACAGTCGACGTGGTGGTGCAGTACCGATACAATCCCGACAGAGTGAGTAACTATCTCTCCTTGCGCGCGAGCGCACCTCGCTGAACTACACCGGTCAGAAGTGCGCGCTCTAGGACACGGTCGACGTGGTGGTGCAGTACCGATAGTTTCCCAACAGAGTGAGTAACTATCGTACTTAATAAAACATGTGCAACAAGCAATATTACGTAACACGACAGTTTCTGCAGTAAAGAAGAAACTTTATAATATTAAACCTTGGATTACTCCTGGACTAATTCGGTGTATAAGGCACAGAGATAAACTTCATCAGAGAGCAAAGAGATACCCTAATAATTTAATAATTCAAACCACCTATAAAAGATACAGGAATTTCTGCAACAATCTCCTAAAGAATTTAAAGAATAGTTACGATAAAAACGAATTAAATAGAGCAGGTAACAATAGCAAGCAACTTTGGAAACATATTAAAAATGTCACCAATATGTATAAACAGCGTGAATCAAATTCGAGTTTACTGCTTACTAATCCTTCACCACTCTTGTCAGCTAACAATGTAAATACCTTCTTTGTAAATGTTGGAAAAACTCTTGCCGAACAGATTCCGAAACATTGTTACCAACCACCTTTCCAAAAATCGAGAAATAGCTGTAACTCGAAATCTTTTGCTATGCTGGACACTGATGAAGATGAAGTAACTCGAATAATTTCTGGGCTAAAAGATGACTGTGCAGTTGGATGGGATAATATTAGCAATAAGATCCTTAAACTCCTTAAGCGTTTTTTGGTACCTCCCTTAACGCATATTTTTCGAATATGTCTTTCCGATGGAATTTTTCCAAGTTGTCTCAAAAAGGCAGTTGTAATCCCTATCTTTAAATCTGGAAGCCAAGACTTAGTTAATAACTATAGGCCAATATCCTTACTCCCCTCAATATCAAAAATACTAGAGAAAATTATAAACAGTAGACTAGTTAACTACCTAGAAAAAAATAACTTGTTATCCCCTGCGCAATTTGGTTTTAGAGCTAAACTATCGACAGCCGATGCGGTACATAGCCTGACTGATTATATTTCAGAAGAACTTGGCAAAGGAAACCAGACCCTGGGAGTCTTCCTTGATTTAGCCAAGGCTTTCGACACGGTGTCTGTTTCTGTTCTGATAAACAAATTAGAGACCATAGGAATAAGGGGAACGCCGCTGAAACTCTTTGCTGACTATTTAGACGGCCGGTTCCAATGTGTTAGAATTGACAATATTACGAGCGATGAGCAGAAAAATACTGGTTTTGGTGTTCCTCAGGGGAGTATTCTGGGCCCTACGCTATTCCTGATTTATATTAACGACTTGTGTGGTCTTAATATAAAAGACGGCAAAATTATATCTTACGCCGACGACACGGCGTTAATATTTAGTGCTAAAACCAGTAGCGAACTGTTCGAAATCGCTCAACTAGGTTTCAATACTGTGACTAATTGGCTTCATAGCAATTTACTAACATTAAATGCTGACAAGACAAAATATATTCACTTCTCCATGCGCAAACCTCCACTTAACATTACTAACCCTCATTTATATGCCCATCAATGTGGAAACCGTACAGTCAACAAGTGTAATTGTCCTTTTATCCTCAAAACGAGCAACTTAAAATACCTCGGGGTAATAATAGATGACACACTCTCTTTTAGAAAACATATTGAAAGTCTAGTTAAAAGAGTGCGCAGACTAATATATGTTTTTAAAAAATTGCGATCATTTGCAGATTCAAAATTAATCACACAAGTTTATTTGGCCCTATGTCAATCTATAATTCAGTACTGTATCACTTCTTGGGGTGGTGCACCAAAAACTAATTTACTTCCTCTTGAAAGAGCTCAAAGAGCCATTTTAAAGGTAGCAAACTTCCATCCCTTCTTCTTTCCCACAAATCTGCTATATAAATCCTGCAACTTACTGACGGTTCGCCAGCTTTTCATTATGCACCTAGTATTAAAACAGCACACCATGCTTACCTACAATGCTGACAAAACTAACAAGAGACGGAATGATATAGTTTGCATATCTAATGCAACCTCAAAACATGTTTTTGTAGAAAGATTTTTTACATTCTTAGGACCATTTCTGTATAATAGATTAAATAGAAAACTTTGTATTTATAATTTAAATTATTTTAGTTGTAAAAAAAATATTCTTAATTATTTACTAACCATAGATTATGCACAGACAGAAGATCTACTTGTTGTTTGCAAATAGAACCGCTAACATACTATTTTTGCTTTTATTTACTTAAATTTTAATTTAGTTTTTACTTTAAACCCATTGTTAATTTATTGAAATAAGTATTTATGCACTTTCTAGCCTGAAACACAGGTTCAACCTAGTTCAGGCAAATAAGCAACTGTGCTATATTTTAAATTGTTAAGGTTATTGTAAGCGTGTCCTTTTTTATAAATAAACGATTATTATTATATTATTATCTCTCCTTGCGCGCGAGCGCACCTCGCTGAACTACACCGGTCAGAAGTGCGCGCTCTAGGACACGGTCGACGTGGTGGTGCAGTACCGATAGTTTCCCAACAGAGTGAGTAACTATCTCTCCTTGCGCGCGAGCGCACCTCGCTGAACTACACCGGTCAGAAGTGCGCGCTCTAGGACACGGTCGACGTGGTGGTGCAGTACCGATAGTTTCCCAACAGAGTGAGTAACTATCTCTCCTTGCGCGCGAGCGCACCTCGCTGAACTACACCGGTCAGAAGTGCGCGCTCGAGGACACAGTCGACGTGGTGGTGCAGTACCGATACAATCCCGACAGAGTGAGTAACTATCTCTCCTTGCGCGCGAGCGCACCTCGCTGAACTACACCGGTCAGAAGTGCGCGCTCTAGGACACGGTCGACGTGGTGGTGCAGTACCGATAGTTTCCCAACAGAGTGTGTAACTATCTCTACTTGCGCGCGAGCGCACCTCGCTGAACTACATCGGTCAGAAGTGCGCGCTCGAGGACACAGTCGACGTGGTGGTGCAGTACCGATACAATCCCGACAGAGTGAGTAACTATCTCTCCTTGCGCGCGAGCGCACCTCGCTGAACTACACCGGTCAGAAGTGCGCGCTCTAGGACACGGTCGACGTGGTGGTGCAGTACCGATAGTTTCCCAACAGAGTGAGTAACTATCTCTCCTTGCGCGCGAGCGCACCTCGCTGAACTACACCGGTCAGAAGTGCGCGCTCTAGGACACGGTCGACGTGGTGGTGCAGTACCGATAGTTTCCCAACAGAGTGAGTAACTATCTCTCCTTGCGCGCGAGCGCACCTCGCTGAACTACACCGGTCAGAAGTGCGCGCTCTAGGACACGGTCGACGTGGTGGTGCAGTACCGATAGTTTCCCAACAGAGTGAGTAACTATCTCTCCTTGCGCGCGAGCGCACCTCGCTGAACTACACCGGTCAGAAGTGCACGCTCATGGACACGGTAGACGTGTGCATCAACTCTGCTAAACGAACCTACCCGCATTAATATGTCTCTCATTTTATTGAAGTAACTAACTAACAGTGCCCGTGACTTCGTTCGCGTGGAAGTCGGAATACAATAATGTGTCGCTTAAAGAAGGTGTACCTCCATTTAAAAAGGGAGAAACTTTCGACCAGGCCTGGTGATAGTAAGAAGCTGCCAAAAAACTTGTATGCTATTTAGGAAAATGCTTCTCTATAATATATTATTAACGGTGCAACAACCTGGAGCGCATACAAAAAGGTTGCGATGGTTGCTCACACGCGAAAGAGCCAGCTGATAAAGCTGGCCGTAGGAAAAGCAACCAATACTAAGATCCACCCCCGCAACGGATAATGTCTGGCCCTGAGCTTAACATAGGCTAACGGGGAATTGCACATGTTTAAAACTAAACGGGAAATTATTGGGAATGAGGGGAATTCTGGGAATAAAAACAACATCACTGGCGCCGGCCAACCTGTTAAGTTTTCGGCTTCGATGACGTTGTGTTGGAGATTGGTGATTGGTATGAGCCGAGTGCCCTTGCAAAGTTTGGGAGGACTTAAATTTCTGAAAAGAATAATAATTGGCACTCCAACTTTTGCACAGAAGACCAGGTGTGTTAAGGGATTCTAAGAACTCTACTGGATGGTGTGTGGTATCTTCTTCTTCGGTGACCGTGTTTATTGAAATATACTCGTATTGTTTACCGTCCCCAGAAACATGTGCCAATATTTTTGTATTTATTGCTACCGCGGTCATTGGAGGGGCCAAAATAGATGTCCGTGAACTTGGCAAATCATTTCCCAGCAGGGCACAAAAAAAAATGAGTTCTATTGGCATGCGGGTGAGTTCTAGAGTTCCTTATACTTAAAAATAATAGTTCTGGCTTTATTGCCTGAAAAAAGTCGAATGAAAATATGCTCTGCTAACTTCCGCTAGCAGATCATTTCTTCCAAAATTTAAATTTAAAAATTGATTTAGGTGCACAGTGGTGAGTTCTATAGTTCCTTATACTTTTCAGAAAGAGTTCTGCTCACCTAAATCTAAAAAAAAATAAAACTAAAATATTGACGTGTAACCAGAAAAAGACAAACATTATGGGAAAATAGCCGTAAATGACGTAATTTATAGATTTTCGTATATTCTTTGGGCAATGATTAATAACTAAGGTTCGAGTAATAGAAAAAACACTAAATGAAAGCAGTAGTCTCAAAAAATTAGCAGCAGAGCCTTATGATAAAGATAGGTTAGGAGAAATCGAGATTTCATTAAATGTTTAAGTTAGTAGGATCAAAAAAGAATTTGATTAGGACTGAGAAACCGGAACTCTTCATTTCTTGATGCATGTATAAAATAGCTATCCGAAAACATGAAACAGGTACCCAGAACTTTCACTCAAGTATCAGCAGAGCATGCGTAAAGATTTCAGTAAGTTGAAATCAAGATTTATTTCAGTGTATCAGTAAAAAATATCAAAAAAATATTAAACTAGCACTGAGGAGCTGGAACTCCTCGATTTCTGATGCAACGTTAATAGGACAATACGAAAACATGATAAAGTAATCTAGAACTTTCACTCAAGTATCAGCAGAGCATGGGTAAAGATTTCATTAAATTAAAATCAAGATTTATTTCAGTGTTTCAGTAAGAAATATTAAACTAGCACTGAGGAGCTGAAACTCCTCGATTTCTGATGCAACGTTAATAAGACAATAGGAAAACATGATTTTGTAATCCAGAAATCTCACTCAAGTATCAGCAGAGCATGGGTAAAGATTTCATTAAATTAAAATCAAGATTTATTTTTGTGTTTCAGTAAGAAATATCAAAAAAATATTAAACTAGCACTGAGGAGCTGAAACTCCTCGATTTCTGATGCAACGTTAATAAGACAATAGGAAAACATGATTTCGTAATCCAGAACTCTCACTCAAGTATCAGCAGAGCATGGGTAAAGATTTAATTTAATTGAAATCAAGATTTATTTTAGTGTTTCAGTAAGAAATATCAAAAAAATATTAAACTAGCACTGAGGAGCCGGAACTCTTCGTTTCCTGATGCACCTGTACAATAACTATCCGGAGGCATGAAACAGAAACCCAGAACTTTCAGTCAAGTATCAGCAGAGCATGGGTAAAGATTTCAGTAAGTTGAAATCAAGATTTATTTTAGTGTTTCAGTAAAAAAAAAAAAAAAACTAGCACTGAGGAACCAGAACTCCTCGTTTCCTGGTGCAACTGTAGAAGAACTATCCGAAGGCATGAAACAGAAACCCAGAACTTTGACTCAGGTATCAGCAGAGCATGGTTGAAAAGTTAGATTAGAAGAAATCAAGATTTATTTCAGTGTTTCAGTAAAAAATATTAAACTCTCTAATTATAATCAAAATTGAATGTCAAATGTAGTGTGTAAACTGAATAGCGATCAACTCTTTGTTCTCTTAACCAAAATAACTAATTAAAAACGAAAATTCTCAATTCCATTAAGTGAAATAATAAAATGGTTATTGTGAGTCAACCTTAGGTTTTTTGGGTTGGTCCGAAAGGGATTTCGCGGCCCCGGCACACAGGCAAAGGAAGGAACACGGGTGGGTTTTAGTCGGTAAAAGTCTGACACAAGGAACGGGAGAAGTTATTTTATAATTTCCCACACTCAAAGAAAAAAAAAACACTTTTTTAAGGGTTTTAATTATTTTGTACATTATTTTGATACATCGTATGAAATTAAGCCGGCATTGACCATGTAATCGCTCGAAAATCGTCTTTTGACGCCTTGATCTAAAAATTTCGTTTTTTATAGTGTTTATAATTAGAATAAGAATTGAGTACACACAAATATATTCTGAAAAATGTTCTTAAAATTGTATTGAAAACCACATCCGTACGTCAAAATCCGTTGCGCAGTTTAGAAGAAGCGATTGGTCAAACAAAGTAGATAGAAGGACGCGCTGAAATATTTAACCATATCTCGGTTTCGTTACACGCGATAGTATATAACTGTCAATCGAAATTTCAAAAAAAATCCCCCCGACCCTTGCTCGACGATGCGCCAGCCCGCGTCGAAGCTGAGCCCGTACCCGTAGTCTTAAATTCCCCGAATAATAATAATCTATGTTTGATCCAGCCTCTGTCCCATCTTCCTGTCCTCCCCCCAGGGACGCCCTAAGCCGAGGTCCGTACCCCACAGGGGGTGCCCTTAGCGAGCGTTCGCCTAATTTTAATTAGAATAGTTTTTGCCCCTGGCTGGAGGCTTTATTTGTAGAAGCTTAAGGCAGCCACAGGAAAGTCTCAAGACCTCCTCAGAGGTTAACTGCGAGATGCCCTATATAAAAAAATATAAAAAAAAACAGAAAAAAAAGTCGGAGGACTGTTACTAGTAGGTATTTAACTATCACCGACGACCGACGATTCTTTTTCCTTGTGAATTAATTGTTCTAATACTAACTAGTTAACTACTGTTATAATTAATTGTTATTGTTACTGTTTCTTTGTTGTTGTTGTTTTGTTATTCTTGTTATTGCTTTGTTGTTATTGTTTTGTTGTTATTGCTTTGTTGTTATTGTCTTGTTGTCTTGTTGTTATTGTTTTATTTATTTTCATTTTACTTATTAGATTTTAACGATTTAATAAAAGTACCTGAATACGAGTATTTAAACTACAATGGCAGGCAAAACACCGTATAATAATTTTTTTTTAACGGCAAATTGTGTCCGATGATAATTTTCGTACCATTGATGATAACGGGCGTTTGTTTCCACCATCCCATAACGTATATAAAAAAAATCGAATCTAATGGCGGATAAAGGATCAATAATTACGCCTAAGCATATCCATACAATAATTAACAACAATCGTAGTGGGGTAAGAGACCTAATCGTTAAAGTTTTCAATATTCCGGAGCGAGAATTGAGTTTCTCTGAAAGTGACGGCAATTACAGTTCCGAGAGGTGTACAGAGCAGACCATAGACACTCAATTATCCAGCTTAACTTCAATTAAGATAAACTTGGTAATTTCGCAAGAGAAATGGCAGAGTATTAAGCCGCAAGAAAAAGTATACGGTAAGCGGATATACTGGAAATTGCGTCAAGGATGGGTAGATGTGATAACTGAAGCTTTGTGGGTACAACACAGTCTCGATTGTATTGTTGTATTTAAAAATCACAACATATATTTGAGTGCGGTAGTCAAATTCTTTATAAAATAGACGGTTATTGCAGTGAATGCAATGCAAAAATTTATTGCACACTTTTAAAAAGGCCTTCGGATGGTGTGGATGTCATTTTTCAATGCTTTATTGAAGATATTAAAACTACTTCGCATTCAGGAAATAAAAGAAGGCAATTGAGAGGTGCTCGTCGTCGTGAAGTTGCAGACTGACTACCTTATTGATGGCTGCAAAGACGCGGTTACATGGCGTAGGAAAGAAGCCAGCCGTATAAATCAATTTCAAATTCAAATTCATTTATTTGCCAGAATGTAGGTTTACAATGTATGATCTTAAAACTATAATGGCCCCTTTACATTCTACCATTACTTATGGTGTGCAAATCTTTAATTTTAACCTATACAATTACATTCCTTTAGTTATAAGGTCCAATAAAAACAGAAAATAAAATAAAATTATAGACAGTAACAACAGATAAACCAAATAATGTCTCATGCATAATAAGTATTTAAGGAACAAATTAATTAATAGATGTCAAATTATACATAAAATCTTCAATAGTTCAGCCGATCTATAAAGTTTAATAAAAATGTCAGATAATAAATATAAATGTCATTATAAATTGTAATTGATAATGTCATAAATAGTATAATGTCACAGTGGTAATATATTAAAATTTGAACATTAATAAATTATTATAAGGTATATTACCATTCCAATTACTCCAATTACCAATATCATTTATCTTAGTTCCCTTCTCCGCGATCTGACATGTATTCATTAAGATTGTAAAAGCATTTTTCTTTTAACCATTGTGTTAACTTTTTTTTAAACATTGTCAAAGGTAAATCTTTAAAAGCGTCCGGTAATTTGTTATAAACCTTTACAGCATTTATGTACGAGTTCCTCTTAAACAATTCGAGCCTGCATTGCGGTAAACAGAGCTCATGTTTAAATTTATTTTTATTTCTAGGAGCTACATTTCGTTTAGTTACATCTTTGTATTTAGTGAAATATTCAGGATGTTGTTGTACAAATAGGCATAATTCTCTAATGTACATACACGCTAATGGCAGAATATTGAATTTTTTAAACAAGGGTTTACAACTATCCATATACCAGGCTCCAGAGATTGCACGTACACATTTTTTTTGAACTATAAACGCTTTTGTAATATCCACCGAATTACCCCACAACAAGAGACCATAAGCGAGTACGGACGACACGTATCCGTGATATGCACAAAGAGCAGCATCTGTTGATACCGTGACTCTCAATCTTTTTATTGCGTAGACAAATCTGTCGAGTTTATCACAAACGTAATCGACGTGTGTTTTCCAGTCGCAATTCTGAACCAACATTATACCTAGAAATTTTGTACTTGCAACTTGTTCGATAATAGTCTTATTATATAAGGTCCCATTAAAATAGATGGACAAACTTTTAGAAATCATTCAGACCACCAAAATAAAGACAATGGTAAAAAAAAAATAAGAAAAACGCATTAAATACTTACAAGAAAAAAAAAATCTGCAAACGAAAATACACTGAAAATTGGTTACGCTATGCATAAACACATCCATGTCCTTGTTATAGGTACTACAAATGTGTAGGCGCACGTGACCACGTCACCGCCCGCGCCCGCCGCGTCCATTGTCCAACTCATGCCATCTCACTCTAACATAGCCCTTAGTCGCGTGCGCCCCCGCCGCGCCGCTCGCTTGACGTAATGACAATGACGCAATTTCAGTTTTCGTCGCGCAACCAAGCCGGCAAAACATGTTGCACGAACGGTTAGTGTGTGTGTGTTGTTACTTAGTTATCAAAATCGACAACAATGCCTTATTACGCGTACGTACAGCAACCAAGAATACTTGGAAATGGTCGTGTGTTATCGCGAGCGTAACCAAAGCTTACGAGAAGCCCAAATCCTTATCAAGACAGATTTGGAAGGCAGCTACGTACGCGAATCACCCTCGCATTAGAAATAATAAAAAGTGAAAGTGACACTCTTTTAAAAGTGAAAAGACACGTACCTAATTAAACGCGCTCGCAAGTGCATCGAACAAAACGGTAGGCACGTTCAACAATTAATGTAAACAGGTATCCACCTAGAGTAAGTACCTAGTATTTTAATTCATTTCGGTAAATAGGGCTGATTTTTAACCACGCCTCTGCATCAGGCGTGGATAAAAATGTTTTACTGTTATGGAAATAAAAATGATTCATAACAAACAGACACTGTATCCACTGCGCGCTTGTTTGTGTACAACTTACTGCAATAACTTTGATAGTTTGATATCAGTTCAGCACGCAATTAGACAGTCCAAAGCCTGGTAAAGTGTGATGGGAAATTGAATCTTTTCTTTTCATAAGTACCGAGACGGTTCATAATCATGTGTTCGAGGAAAGTTTATTCACCCCCAATCGTAGCCTGTTCTCGAGTTGCGCGTAATTACCTACTATCTTCTACTTATCCTAACAACACTATCCTAAAAAGGTGATGCACGTAGTCAGTCAACCGAAAGTTCCTATGGTTAAATACAGAATGATGTTAACAGAACTGACTTTGTACCTACCAACTTACCGGCCGGGCCCGCACGCGGCGCGCGGGGCGCGAGTGCAAGTACCTACCCAGAATGGATGTGTTTATTCTAGTGCGTCGGAAATTTATTATTTTAGGTAAAATTAAAATTAGTTTAATTTGTCTTTTTTTTTGTTAGAATATGTTTGGTTAGACGTACTGAACACTGTGTTAAAATTTGTCCACCTATTTTAATGGGACCTTATATTTAACATTTAACGTCAATGGATTTCTTTTATGGGTTTGGAATTGAATCATTTTAGTTTTCTCCATATTAATTTGTAAGTTGTTAGAATGTAGCCAGTGTATTATGTTGTCAATTGCTTTGTTTATGTCTTTCACATTTCACATTTCACAATGAGAGTTGTGTCATCGGCAAACAAGATCGTGTTATGGCAAGTGATATTTGGTAAATCATTAATATACATGAGGAATAAGAAAGGTCCCACTACAGTGCCCTGTGGCACTCCAAAATTATTTCGTCGATATTCACTTCTATGTACAACTTTTTTGTTATTATGTATTTTAGAGATTTCCACACATTGTTTTCTGTCATTTAGGTAGTCTCTCAACCAGTCGTTCGCTTTGCCTCTTATTCCATATTTTTCAAGTTTGTGTAAGAGCAACTTGTGGTCCACGAAATCGAACGCCTTACTCATGTCTAGGAAAATCGCAGCAGTTGGTAAGCCATCATTTATAGCCTGTGTGATAATTTTGATCAAATTGAAACATGCCAATGAAGTGGTACTATTTTGTCTAAACCCAAATTGCTCATCTTTAAGTATCCGAAAGCTTGTTGTAAAGTCTTGAAGCCTAATTAGCATAATTTTCTCAAAGATTTTTGACATAATTGGTATTAGCGTCACTGGCCTATAATTATTCATGTCAGTTTTTTGTCCTTTTTTAAAAAGTGGCCTAATTACTGTTTTTTTCAATATGTGTGGAAAAGTCCCTTCCTCAAATGATAAGTTTATTAAATAACACAGCGGTTGACATATGTATGGTGCGCATAATTTAATTACATTGGTGGTTATGTCATCTACTCCAGCTGCGTTTGTGTTATTAAGATTTTTAATTGTTCGAAATATTTCCATCACACCAGTAGGCTTAAGGAATATTGTATGTTCGTTATTGATATCGATAGTTTTGTTTATCTCGTCTATATTATATTTGAAATTCTTGCTATTTGTCAATTGTATATAAAACTCATTAAATTTGTCACTTATCTCCTTTGGGTCTTCATATATCCGATTATTGTTGATTAAACTGTCAATTTGTGTTATTGTAGTAATGTCACCAATGTTTTCATTAATTACTGCCCATGTGGCTTTACATTAATTTTTATTAGTGTCAATATATTTCTTATTTTGTAGTTGTCTCGATTTATATATGCACCTTTTGAGTATGTCGCTGTATGATTTATATTGTTTATTTGACTTTTTTCTGTTTTTTTTTGTATTGTTGGGTAAGATAGAGATACCGTTTTCTAATACAGGATCTTCTTATCCCCTTCGTCAACCATTTATGGTTCCCTTTTTTATTTGATTTCTTAACTGTGTTTATTGGGAAACACAGATTGAAAAATAATGTAAATAGAGCATGAAATTCGGTAAACGCTTCTTGCAATTTATTTTTTTCGTATACCTCTGAGAAGGTAAGAGATGACATACAACTATAGAACTTGTCCATGTTTTCTCTACTATAATCTCTGACATTCTCATACCAGCTGTATATTTCGGATGATTTAGTAGTTTTCAGCGATAGAGTTTGTCCTGTTTCATGGTCAGACAAGGCAAGGTGATGCACCTCCGCTTTAACTTGCTTGATGTTGCTTGCTAACTGATCAAGACATGACAATTGTCTCGTTGGTGTTTTGATATGCAATTCGATTTTGAAATTTTTTAACAAACTCCTCAACTCTTCGCTACTCTTGTTTGATTTTAAGATGTCCAAGTTCCAGTCCCCACAAAGAATAACTTTTCTATGTTTCCTAGTGAGGCTTACTAGTACCTGTTCAAGTTTCTCAAGAAATATGTTTGGGTTACTATTAGGCGTTCTATATAAACAAATAATCATAATTTTATTTATTTCTACGCCACAACATTCAAAATTAAATTTACATGCCAAATCATTAATATTAGTCAAAGTTTTATGTTTTATATTATTATTTATCAATATGCATACGCCTCCTCGTTTAGTGTCACGTGAATATGATGCAGCTACTTTATACCCGGAAATTTTCAAAAGCATTTCTGTACCTTTTTTCATGAAAGTTTCTGTTAAACACACTACATCTATTTTTGCACCATTTTGCGACAGCTCGTGGATTGCAAATGTTAATTCCTCAGTTTTATTTATGGCGCCGGCAATGTTCTGGTGAAATATTCTAAAATTGAATTCCGGATTAGGGGCGAAAACACTTATTCACTTGTGACGGCAACGGTGTATCAGATTGTGTACTTAAACATGGTGTAGAATTTTTAAAATAAAAAGGTATGGTACCCTTCTTGTGAGTTCCGGTAGTTATCACCTCCAGGTTGCTCAAAGAGGCAGTACAATTATTAATACCCCCTGTATGTACATTTTTAGACGACTTAAAGTAGAATGGAATTGTGCCCCTCCTAGGAATGTTAGTGCTTACTACTATAGCCTTTTTCCTTAATAACGTAAGATTTTTATAACACAAAAATGTTTTGTCATAATAAATTGAGTCAATTTTGAAGTTAATTAATTTACATACATCTAATAAATAGTAGTATTTATTGTACGGGTAATTACATTTTAGATTAATAAATGAGCAATTATTAAAGTTGTCACAAATAGTTTTTAAGTTGTTATTTAACATACTTTGATTTATATATCTGTTCTGTAAAACACTAAATACTAAGAAGTTGATTTTTTTTAAGGATTTCAGGGTGGTTACTAATTCTACTATTACTTTACTGGGGTTAGTATCGTTTTCTCCTATGCATATAATTATATAATTATCTTCGGTATCTTCCAGTTCGTTAATAGGTTTAAGAATATCCTCTGTGATGGCATAAGGTTTTGTAGTGGAAGAGATGTGATAATTCTTAAACTTAGTGTCTTTTCTCGACTGTATAAGAAGCAAAGTAAATTCGGTTTGCAGTTCGGAAAACCAGCACTGAATTTGCTTAATAGTGCTGAACAGGGCAAGTTAGTTGGATGTATACAATCTATAGGGTTGTTTAAATTCAACTGCATATATTGGCTACCCGAACAACTTCAAATGTATATTTCCCGTTGCCGAAAGGATCCCAACGCAACGTTAGCAATTGATGCTACTGGTGGCATTGCAAAACGCGACAAGTCGCGAAATCCGCACATTTTTTTGTATCAGTGTGTACTTGTATCCCAAGAGGGTAGCGTTCCAACTTTCCAAATGGTATCAGCAGATCAGCGAGCAATCATTGTCGCTAGTTTTTTGAGCCACATCCTGGCAGCAAACGCTCCTATTCCACCGATCGTAGTTACTGATTTCGGGTGGTCTTTGTTGATTGCTATAGCCCAAATATTTGGCCAGTGCGCCAGTTTCAACGATTATTTGCAAAAGTTTTATGATGTTATTGTAAATAAATACACGTCGCTGCCCTCAACGTTCGTGCCATTAGACGTTTGTCACCTCATGTCAATGATAGCACGTTGGCCGAGTTTGAAGGGTAAGGATAAATATTTGATAAGACGATTTTATAAGCGGTGCGTTGGAAAAGCCCACCAAACAGCAAATCTTGAAGACTTGTCTTTCTATTTGGAATCAGTTCTCGTTGTTGCTCTAAGTAAATTTATTGGATCTAGACCCAATGTCAAGCATTTACCGCCGGAAGAACGATTACAATTTCTTAATATTAGGATAAAGGAGATCATCTCACCGATAATGACGAAAATGACGATGACGAAGGTGAAAACATAAGCGATGAACAAGGTAGTCACAAGTTCGACGACGAATTTGACATTGGTGCAATGGAAGGAGAGACGGGCAAAGTCGGTTGGAAATCATGACGTGACACCTTATATGACGCAGCGGTTAAAATAGCGGACCAATCTTCGAACGGCGACACAATCAACGCTTGTTACAACCCAGATTTCGCAAAGAGGTTGAAAAGGTACCTTCTTCCTTACGTGCCTTTGTGGACTGCAATTATGGTGCCAGTTTTTGGAAGAGGTTCCGTATCCGCTACTTCAGCTGCAGTCGAGGCAGAGTTTTCGGACTTAAAGCATCGTGACTTCAGGGGTGAAATTCCGATGCGTATCGATCGTTTTGTGATGCAGCATCTGGAACGCATCGACGAAAAAATAAGGGAGCGCTGTAACGCGTCTGATGCTGTATTACAAGATAGTGCAGAAATTAAAAAAATCGCAGACATTGACCTTGATGAATCTGCAAACACCGTCTCAACTTCTGAAGACGAACTACTTAAAAATAGTAAGAAGCTCAGCACAGAGGGGGTTGAGGACACCACTAAAATTAAGATTAATGAATTCTCATTTGGTGAAAACGACTGGAATATCAAAGAAGAATGGGGAGGCCTGAACAAAAACTTCAAACGAGAAGTTCAGGAACCACCGAAAAAAGAGCGACGATATCCCACGTGTCTCGAGGCTTGTCGCGAATGGGATTTTATCAAACATTTAAAGACTGCCGATACACCTGTTTTACTGAACGGTAACATCTCAGGTTCTGTGCGATTTAAAGATCATGATTTAAACGTCACATCAACATGTGCATTTGACTCAATTTTTCAGGCTATCCTCTGCGGTCTAACGTTTAATAAAATGTATTTCAAAGAATTGATATCATCAGATTGTCCCATAATCAAACTGGTGCAGAGTGTCGTTGCAGAAAAAAGATTTCAAAAAAACATTATTTTCAACGAGCTGACCGAAGAATCGAATCGATCGAAATCGAAGAACTAAATTAAACGTTAATTTCTACGTACTGAAATCTTTACCCATGCTCTGCTGATACTAGAGTGAGAGTAATGGATTACTTTTTAATGTTTTCGTATAGTCTTATTATAGGTGCATCAGAATCGAGGAGTTTTGGCTCCTCAGTGCTAGTTTAATATTTTTTTGATCCATCTTACTGAAACACTGTATTAAATCTTAATTTCTTCCAATCTAACTTTTCAACCATGCTCTGCTGATACCTCAGTCAAAGTTCTGGGTTTATGTTTAACGCTTTCGGATAGTTCTTATACAGATACATCAGGAATCGAGGAGTTCCCGCTCCTCCGTGCTAGTTTAATATTTTTTTGATCCTTCTTACAGAAACACTGTATTAAATCTTGATTTCTTCTAATCTAACTTTTTAACCATGCTCTGCTGATACCTGAGTCCAAGTTCTGGGTTCCTCTTTCATGGTTTCTGATAGCGCTTTAATAAATGTATCAGGAAACTAAGAGTTCCCGTTCCTCAATGCAACTCAATTTATTTAATTCTTTTTCTTGCTGATATACTAAATTAAACGTTAATTTCTACGTACTGAAATCTTTACGCATGCTCTGCTGATACTTGAGTGACAGTTCTGGGTACCTGTTTCATGTTTTCGGATAGCTATTTTATACATGCATCAAGAAATGAAGAGTTCCGGTTTCTCAGTCCTAATCAAATTCTTTTTTGATCCTACTAACTTAAACACTGAATGAAATCTCGATTTCTCCTAACCTATCTTTTTCATAAGGCTCTGCTGCAAACTTTTTGAGTCTACTGCTTTTATTTAGTTTTTTTTCTATTACTCGAACCTTAGTTATTAATCATTGCCCAAAGAATATACGAAAATCCATAAATTACGTCATTTACGGCTATTTTCCCAAAATTATTGTCTTTTTCTAGTAACAGGTAAATTTTTTTTTTTTTTTTTTTTAGATTTATGTGAGCAGAACTCTTTCTGAAAAGTATAAGGAACTATAGAACTCACCACTGTGCACCTAAATCAGTTTTTAAATTTAAATTTTGGAAGAAATGATCTGCTAGCGGAAGTTAGCAGAGCATATTTTCATTCCACTTTTTTCAGGCAATAAAGCCAGAACTATTCTTTTTAAGTATAAGAAACTCTAGAAGTCACCCGCATGCCAATAGAACTCACAATTTATTGTGCTCTGCTGGGAAATGATCTGCCAAGTTCACCCACATTCAAAATAGCTCGTTAGCACAGTCAAGCAGCAGCGTGTTTACCGATATCTGTGGGATTCCCGCAGAAGAAATCAGTTCCAGCTGTGAAGCAACAAAACAACATAGGTTATCCACCATAATTACTTTGCCTCTTGTGTGGGATATCTGCTGTCACCAATTTTCAAAAGTGAATTTGAGAACTCTTGCACTTTTGGGTTCCCACCCAGATGTGCTCACATATCTAAACTCAAATGAGTTGATATGACATTGGGCCATAGAATCGAACTCTTTAGACAGGCCCTAATTTCATCGGTTCTGGTTTCTCGGATTAGTTAGTATTACTTCATTCGAGCCAAAATAACTTTGGTTAGAAATATTTGCCTGTTCCACCGGGCGCGTCAAAAAAAAGGATTTCTCCCAATGTAACGTACACTGCCGCATACTCGATCAAATATTTGACGCTGTTCCGTTGTCAAAATTGAGCAGCCGTTTTGCAGGGTTTCTGCTAATTCCACGGGATTGTCTCCGAATCTCCGAGGCGTACTCCCTGTTTATACGTTCCCCATCGACTGTCGGTGTGGGCAAGCTGTATTGAGTGAGCGGGTTCTCTCCTGTACTTATAACTATATCTTGAATAGCCAACAACAAGGTGTACATCGACATCAGATGGATGACCGGCATCCGCCTCTCATGAATTGGAAAACTTAAAAAACTTTTTTATAATTATTAAACCGACGAAAAAAACTGAAAAGCGATAAATAAAAAATAACCTTTTAGTGTAACTAAACTCCAAAACTAATTTTAGTAACAAATTTTTTGTCGGCGCCGAACAAAAAAACTAATTACTTAAAACGTAAAATGGTAGCTTCATGGATCTTCGTTGAATGTGTTCGGCGCCGCCTCATTTGTTACTTAAATTAGTTTTGGAGCTTAGTTAGTTTACACTAAAAGGTTTTTTTTTATTTATCGGTTTTCAGTTTTTTTCGTTGGTAATTTTTTTTAAAAAAGACTTTTATATTTCGGTTTTGAGCTACCATTTATTAGTAAATAAAGTATTTTATTTCTAGATGGTTTTATAAATGTTTTACAAATTAAACTTAGGCTAGTTTATTTATTGTTTTCTTCAAGCAAGGAATTCCCTTAACAGCCCTCCGTCTCTATTGTCAGACCCTCAATGACAGTCATACCCAGCTAGGTCTAAAGTTCTCATAAAGGTGAAAGCCCGAACACGATGAACAACAACAACAACATGCTGTATACTGCTGAGGACCTCTCACGACTGTCTTCCGTCTCCATCATCAAATCAACTATAGGTCTTTATTATGTGGTTGTGTCATCAGAACTACATTATGTGTGCGAAATTACAACAGAGTCGGTACACAGTTGAAGATTCTGTAGTTCTGTTATTTTTACATGGGACCAACTTCGAGATATACCCTCCCCAATAAAACAAGAACCGTTCAAATCGGACTACTCAGTAAAAAGTTATCCGTGGTCATACATAAAAAATAAAAGTAAATACCTACGTGTCGACTTGAGAATCTCCTCCTTTTTTTTCGTCCGTAAAAAATCCGCCAAACTGCTTCCGAGGAGCTTATGTATCGGCCAGATTTGTATCTGGTAACTTCATCATATTCATTGCAATTTTTCAGAGCGATCATAGCTTGGTCACCACCTTTATTAACATATTAATTTGCAAATATATTTTATGGACTCTACGCTATTGCACGAAACATTAAACATTTATATGAGTTTGAAATGTTTAACTAAATATGAACTAAATAATCGATGTTGTTTTATTAGGTAGATTTAATTTCAGTGAATTTTTAAATATTAAGTAGATGAAATTACAAATCAGCCATCCCCTAATTGCTCTTTTGTGAGAAGTCATCTTGAGTATGCGTCACAAATCTGGAACGCAAGTAGGTACGAGTACATTGATCGTATTGAGAATATCTAAAAAAGATTTATTTGCTTTCTATGTTTTCGGCTACGTATACCATTCCATTCTGATAGTCTTCGATCAATAATGCACTTATTGATCGAAGCTGATAGTTACATAAATCTTTGCAAGAAATTCGGTGGCAAAAAACGAAAATTCAAAATCAAAGACACCGACTTCCGAAATTAAAGTTATTTTTAACATTGTAGTGTTTTTTTTCGGAAGTCGGTTGTTTTTTTTGTTGTTTGTAAAAGTTTTTATATTCATTCCAATCTGTCTGAAAGCACTGCATATTTCGGATTCCCCTACAGTATTCGAGATGACTGCGGACTAAGCACAATACAGAATATTCAATGTTTTAATTTTACTGGCATTACGGATAATGAATAAATATATCTGTAGAAATCTCACCGAGAAAACTTAGCTGAAGTGAAATATCAATAGTGTAAATACCAAGCATCGAGTGGAAGGACAGATTAGATCGGTTGTTATACAATATAATGACTGATTAGATCGGTTGTTACACAATATGACGACAGTATAGATCAGTTGTTATACAATATAGTATTCGATTTCTCTCGGGTGGAATGACAGAATAGATCGGTTGTTATACAATATGACGACAGAATAGATCGGTTGTTATACAATAATGTTCGCTTTCCCCGCAGACGTACAAGTTTGTTTCTGAGCTGGACCCGGACCGCGAGGTGTGCGAGCACTGGAACCCCTGCCAGGTGGGCTACATCTTCAGCCTGCCCGGACCCGACCAGGCCACGCCGGCTAGCGAACTGTGGCGTAAGTCTGTCTCATACCTACGAGTAGCAGTAGAGCTCTTCGTGATGGAGCTCGTACCGGGAAGAATTACTCACTATCATCAGCTAGCTAGCCTGTTCCCAAATATGTTGGGGCAGCTTCCAGTCTAACCGGATGCAGCTGAATACCAGTATTTTACATGGAGCGACTGCCTACCTGACCTCTATAACCCAGTTACTGGGTAACACGAAACCCATAGGCAAGACTTTCGGGCTTCTCCCGGGACCCGTTTGAAGGGAGTTTGTGGGTGCCAGACTGTGCCACAGCTCTGTCCCGATGGCATCGCGTCTGCAACGGTTTGTGGGTGCCAGACTGTGCCACAGCTCTGTCCCGATGGTATCGCGTCTGCAACGGTTTGTGGGTGCCAGACTGTGCCACAGCTCTGTCCCGATGGCATCGCGTCTGCATCGTCTCGCTGTTAGAACCATTTTTTTGCATAAATCATATTTTAATTTCTTTAATCATTAGGATGAGGCACAAAATTGTGAAGTTATGACACATCGTGACCACCTGTCAGAATTATGTACTACAATTTACAAAATAAGTAAACTTGTAATTATAATTATGTGTTCAATAAAGTAGTTTTCCCTAGAAATATGACACCTGTGCCTATGAGTTGTCATCGAAAACTTACTAGCGTATTAACACGTTCAATGCCGGGACGCCTCCTGGAGGGTTCATCTAGTCGCTTATGGGATGCCGGGAACCCTCGCGGGGGGCTCATTTTACCCTTGAAAATAAATCTGATGTATATTTTAACAAGATTTATTAGTTTAAGCGTTGGTTTTAAACTCCAACCTTTTTTACTTTCAAAAATGTTTTGTTCACGGTTAAAAATATTCACGAAAAATTTAAAATGTTAGAAAATACGTATAGCGACAAGAACCCCTGTCGTTGAAAGAGGTATTTAAATCACGCATCCCTATTCGCCTGAAAAAGAAAGCTATGAAAACCATTATATTACCTACTCTACGGTTGTCAAAGTTGGACACTAGTTATAAAAAACTTCAAGCCTTCCAACGAGCAATGGAGACGAGTGTATTAGGAATTGAACTCCGAGACCGAAAAAGAAGCAAAGACATACTGACTATGCACTAAAATAATAGATGCTGTGGAACTAGCTTGCAAGTTGAAATGGCGATTGGCAGGACACGTAGCCAGAGCCACAGATGGAAGCTGGAGTGAGCGGGTTCTCCATTGGTACCCTCGCGATGCACCACGCACCCGAGGCAGACCCAGTTGCCGGTGGTGCGACGATATTGTGGCCGTGACCGGCCCCACTTGGACTAGAATAGCCCAAGACAAACGAATGACGAAAGATGGAGGAGGCCTTCGCCCTTAATAGGTAATAGGTAATACGGGCTGGTATCCGCAACTCCACGTCTAAGCGCGTATTTTGCGTACGGGTGGGAAAATCGGTTATTCGATCCGCCCCAGCTCCTCAAAGAAGGCCAGCAACGCCTTGGTGTCACTGACAATCTCACGTAGGGTACCTGGGTTACCGAAGTACTTTGCCCTGTATGCGGCGGCAGTATAACAGCACATGAGCTGCTGTCTCGTTGTCCTCCATGCAGGCTCTGCACAGCGGACTGTCTGTGACTCCTATTACAAAGAGGTGTTTATTAAATGACCCATGGCCAGTTACAGCTGCTGTGACTGTACGCAGCTGTTGTTTCGTTAGTTGGGGAACCTTTTTCGTGAGGCGGCCATCAATTGTAGGGAGTGCCTCCTTAGCCTGCCTGCACTCACCGTGGTCCAACCATAGTTTGTGATGTTGGTCCCTGGTTCGTTTCCTTACCAGAGTGTTTGGGGCACACTGGTGCCATGTTCGACCCCCTTCTGGCAAGTTCGTCGGCTGCGTCATTGCCCCGCGAACCGCTGTGTCCTTTAATCCATTGAATGGTAATGTTATTGAGGCTACCCACCTGGTTAAGGCGCTGATGGCACTCGTATATCAGCCCAGAGTCAACAGTGTGGCTGTTTAGCGCTTGCAGAACAGGCATGCTGTCTGAGAGTATACGTATCGAGTAGTCCTTAACTTCCCTGGCCATGATGGCTAACGCGGCAAGAGATATACCCATGCATTCGGCCTGAAACACTGTGTTATGGACTCCCAATGGTGTGGCTATGTGTATGTTGAAGTCTTCCGAAAAGATTCCAGAACCTGTGCCACTACCTGTTTTGGATCCATCCGTGAAGATTCGTAGCTCTGCAAACCCTCGCATCGGCGATCCTCGTGAAGTTGGATCCCGTATTTTTTATCGAAGATAAATTGTTTGGGTACCCGGTCATTTATGGCTTTCGTAATAGGGAACTCAGTATTGAGTCCGCAGCGCGGTGTGTTGTATGTCTCTCTTACCCCAGAGATTAATTGCATTAAGACGCAACGCCGCCATTGTCGCTTCCTCCTGTATAAACAGGTGGAGCGGGGTTAGACCCAGCATGGCTTCGATTGCTGCAGTCGGAGTAGTCCTCATGCAGCCAGTGGTCGCAACGCAGGCCAGTCTCTGCAGGCGTTGTAGTTTGTTGCAGGTTGTAACCAGCATCGTGCGGGGCCACCAGACCACGGCCCCGTAAGCGATCATGGGGCGGATCACAGCTGAATACAGCCACAGTATGATTTTGGGGGATAGGCTCCACTTCTTACCTATCATTTTCCTGCATTGCCAGAAGGTGATGCAGGCCCTGTTTAGCTTGTTGTCAACATGACTGCTCCAGTTCAACTTAGCGTCTAGAATGACCCCAAGGTACTTGACCTCGTTGGCCTACTGAAGTTTTGTATCGAACAGTTTGGGTAGGCGGAAGGGGCCTAATGCTCGTTTTTGGGTAAACATGACTAGTTCAGTTTTAGTGGGGTTCACTGATAGTTCAAATTCCCTGCACCAACTTTCTACGATACGAAGTGCTTGTTGCGTGAGGTTACAGATCGTTCCCGTCACCTTCCCTGATACAAGGATTGCGAGGTCATCTGCATAACCTATCGTGTAATAACGGTTGGCGTTGAGTTTAGTGATGAGGTCATTAATCACCAGATTCCACAGAAGGGGTGATAGAACTCCTCCCTGAGGGCAGCCTCTGGCTATCATGGCCAACTGCCGCTCATCCTTAAGGCGAACCACTCGTTTGCTTAACATGTTTGTAATCCAGTCCGTTAGTACCTGTTCTACTCCATGTCTGGAGAGGGCGCTGCTGATGCTGGAGAAGTTGGTTCTGTCGAAGGCTCCTTCGATGTCTATAAAAGTGCCCAGGCAGGTGCCTTTTTGATGAATCGCGTCCTCTATCTGGCTGACTACTAGATGAAGAGCAGATTCGGTCGACTTACCTGAGCTGTATGCGTGCTGATTACCATGTAGCGGTATTGTTTTTAGAGCGCCATCCCTCAGCTCCCTATCACATAGCTTCTCCATAGTTTTTAGGAGAAAGGAGGTCAGGCTGATTGGTCTGTAGGATTTGGCGTTTGTGTAATCACCCTTACCTGGCTTGGGGATGAATATTACTTTCACTTCCCTCCACCCTTTAGGAACGTAGCGAAAGGCCAGGCACGCTCTCAATAAAGGCACCAATCTTATAGCGACAGAGGCGCCTCCCCACTGTAGTAAGGCGGGAAACACTCCATCAGGACCAGCTGCCTTAAAAGGATGGAAGCTCCGGATGGCCCATTGGAGTTTCTCCAACGTGATCACCCTGCGTGCGTAACTCCAATCATTGTCTGATGGTGTTTGGGTTTCATCTTGCCAGTCAACTACCTGCGCGAAGACACATCCAGGGAAGTTGGTTTCGATTAGGACGCGTCTTGCTTCTTCAGGGGACGACGTGAGTGTGTTATCAGGTTTGCAGAGGGTGACGGGCCCAGGTGTATTCTGTAGCGCGAGGACCTTCCTTACACTGTTAGCTTGTTGACAAGATTCAATGCTGCCACAGAATTTGCGCCATCCCGAGGTGCTCCTGAATCTGATGCATTTTTTGTAGCTGGATTTGGCCGCGTAATAGTTGTCCCAGTCCTCATCCGCACATGTGTTCATGGCTCTATTCAGAGCAGTTCTTACCTTGCTGCGCTTGCGCTCCAGATCAGCGCCCCACCAGGGTTGTTTACCCGGTGTGTTGCGCGGCATGGTCTCTGGGCATGCAGACTGATAGCTGTCTATGATTGAGCTAGTAAGGTGAATTACTTGAGTTTCAATCTGTTTCGTGTCCACAAATGTCAACTGGTTGTTTAACGTCACAAGCTTGCAATCAAGGTTGCGTGTGTAGTTGGCTCGATCCGTGTTACGCGGGTTTCGCCGTGGTGCTGTCGGTGGCACACAGACCTGGCCTTCGCCCTTAAATGGGCACCCAATATCAATTGAAAAACATTGTGTTTAAAATTTATTTTATTTTACTTAATCTGTTAAATCAATTTATTTTGTAGTTAGTGACTATCGAATAGATTACGTTAGGTTTCTTACCTATCGAAATCTATAGTGCTCTTGGTACGAATTTTAATTCTTTCTGTGACCGGTACATTATATTTTCATATAAATCATTGACGGAGACGCTAGCAAGTTTTGACACTATCGAAATCTATTTGATTCACGGTATTACGCTAGCGTATTTAACGCTAGCGAATAAGTTTTCGATAGCAACTCATGGTAGAGGCTCAAGTGAAATTGTTTATAAAACAGAAATTTATGTAAAAAAGTAGGTAAAATTTTTAAGTTTTCCACCATGACAAATTTGTAACTTGTAATTTTTATCAAACAGAAACTTGTAGAATTATAGCGTGTCATCTACGATTTACATTTTACAATTTGTAAGTTTAATAAATAGGGCCCAGGTGACATGTCATGCATTCTGATTTAAATGGTTTTTCTTATTATAATTTCAGATGACTACAGTAAGTTGATGAAAATTTACATTACCTCTAAAATAAAGTCACTATTAATGCGACTTGGACATTGTACTTACACTCGTGTAACCCACCATCTTTGTTGCCGTACTAAAAGCCGTACTTGTTTATTAAACAAAAAAAACTTACGTAAATATAGAAGTTTAATATTGTCTTAAAAGCTGCAGAAATCCTCGCAAAAAAATGTCACAAGTCGCAAATTTTCTAAACTAAATAAAATGTTGTTATTTTATATAAAAGATTAGAAAAGTCAGTACTAGAGAGCTTAGAAGTTACAAAATATAACACTGAGAACGTTATACCGTTGAACAAATTAAATACACATATTCCAAGGTCACCTTTGTTGCGATTGTTCGCCCCTTATCGCGCTGATAACGTTCCTAGCCGAGGTGGGCGGGGCAGTAATCCTATATAAGTGGGGTTGTCGAGCGAAGTGGCTCTCCTTTCCGACCCAGAAGTCCCCATAACCCTCCCAGGAGAGCAATAGGGAAACCAGTACAGTGAAAAGGCACACTTTCCAACCTCACCGCCGAGGTCCGCGATCGCAACCTTCCCGAGTAAATGAAACTCCCCCGTCCCTTGCTCGACGATGCGCAAGCCCGCGTCGGTGCTGAGCCTGTTGGTTTCAATTCCCCGACTATTATTAATGATATATAGTTAATTGATTCAGGCGTGACTTTGCGGAAATCCATTATAAAATACAAAAGACGACGTATATTTAGTAACCTAATTAATTTGTTCTTATTATTTTGTTCTTAAGGAGTCATATATATAGAACCCAGTAAGAAATTGACACGTGTTTCACCTCTCAACGAGGCATCCCCAGGATGGCTATTGACTTGTTGCGAACCCGGACCCGACGTGTGGACACGTCAAGCGTCGAGAGCAGTGTGAGTCACTTAACGGTCGAGATGTCGCGACGCCCCCGTAAGGGGGCGCGGAGGCTATACGTTGGCCCGCTAAAACGGGCCCCTCAATATATTTGCCTATAGCGGCTGTGGAAGTGACGCAGGCATCATTCTGTGTGATGTGCAAGTGCGTCTGTGTGATTGGTTGCTATGAATTTTCTGTAGGCGCGCCGAGATGTCGTGAAGAAGCGACGCTATAATACTATAGCGTCGCTTCTTCATGACATCTCGGCGGTCTTTCCCCGCCAGGTGAGACCCCCAGTTACCTGGGGGAGGCCCAACGGAGACGACCAGCGACGGAGATGCCGACTCGACGCTCCTACAGTTATGTCGCTTTCCCTCGCCCCGCTCATAGATCTAGCCGTTTACGGATTGAGGGATAAGCAGTCGTGTTTGTGTGAGCGGCTTGTGTTGTAGTGTAACACCACTCAGTGTCAACGTGCTTCGCGGCCCGCGTCGCGCTCGCAAGAATTATGTAGGCGTCTGTGTAGTTAAGGTTGTCTGTATTTAGTTATGCGGCATGCCTATATTCACCTAGAACACGCCGCGCAACAGATGTATGTGTACATCTGTAGAGTCTTATTATATCGAGTGAGCCGCGTGTAACCTGGGTGGGGCTTACTCGAGGCGTCAAGTGAGCCACTTCGTTTTTTTTTTTTTTGAACTAGTGCATCTTGCAGTTGACCACTAAGGTCGTAGCTGCTTAACCGGGCTTTTCTGTGGCTGCCTTAAGCTTCTACACACAAAGCCCCTAGCCAGGGGGGAGCCACTTCGCCCACCAACCCCATTTATATAGGATTACTGCCCCGCCCACCTCGGCTAGGATCGTTATCAACGCGATAAGGGGCTGCGAACAAACGCAATAAAGGTGACCTTGGAATACTTGTATTTAATTAGTTAAACAGTGTAACGTTCCCTGTTTTATTTTTTGCAATTTCTAAACTCTCTATTACTAAGATTCTGAAACCTTTATCACATGTGTGTAAATTTTTTAAAGTGTTCTTAGTATGTAACGAATGACCTGAATCGATTAAGTATTGAGCAAAATGGGATCTTTCTGGATAACTACTGTGGTGATTGTAATTTTATTTTGTTACGAACGTAGTATTTTGGAACCCTGCAACTTTGAGATAAGACCTATTTCATATTAGTGTTTTGCATCGCCGAATGTTGATGGCGGTAGCCGACCGAAATAGGTCTTATCTCAAAGTTGCAGTCGTTATTCCATGAGAAAATCGCTTTTGAATTTTGCTAAGTGGATACATATTGGTGCTCATGACTGTACATAAAATGTTGAGGCTGTACGGTTGACCGTTAGTAGGAGTTCCCTCGTCTAAAGCCAATCCTGGGTGCGGCCGCCAGATCATGATAGACTTTAGAACGGACTAACATAATTCAATGCGTATATAAAAGTTCGTACCTGTAGGTACTGTGTACCGTTGAGGAGTTCCCTTGTCTGGAGCCAATCCTGCTTATAATTACAAGCAAAATAAAACCTTGATAAAAGAATTATTAAAACAAGGAATGAAAACAAGCAATATTTCTATTTTTAGCCGGAGGCAAGTACCCTATTCAATATTTCGTACCCCACGTACGACAAGCACAACAACATTTGTATGAAAATAAATATTGTGTTCATACGGACCATATTTGACCGTCAAAATCAACCGTGTGGGCGATAGCAACCACATCAAGGCTTCGCCGCAGCCACAACGCAACCACCAGCGAGACTGCGCACTAGCGGACGGCCACATTGCAAAGTCAACTATCTGTCTGTTTGGAAGCACTAACCACAACGTAACCACATCGCAACTACTAGAGACAACGCAATCACAATGCAACTGCTAGAAGCTGCAGCGACTCTATTTACACGTAACCACTGCTTCGCCACATTTTGTCACTGTGATATGGAGTGGCTGTGGTACGGTGTAAACGGTTTCTTTGTGGTGCAACTTTTCAATAGGGCGAGCCTCATTCTATTCTTAATTAAATAAATGATAATGATGCTATAACATTTTTCGGTAACTGCGAGGATGGAGTCGTGAGCGCAGATGCTCTCTAAGTAATGATGTTTAAAAATTTATTTGTTTTATTTTTCAGACACTGATGAAGGTAAATCAAAAAATTTACCTTACATTTTATTTGGTATTAGTGTTTTTATTAATTAATTAATTAATATAATTTGTTTTATTTTATAATTATATTTTTTCCGACAGAAATTTCAAGTGAGTACCTAGTTTGTTACATTTGTCCAGTATCCTAAAACTCTGCCAAACATTCTATATGAATTTTTTACAATTTTTTTACACATATAATAACACAATTATTGTTTTGTTTTGTTTAAGGGGAAGGTAAGATTATTATTATAATTATGTTTTCCTGGGCCCTATTTACTAAAAACATACAATCTGTAAAATGTAAATTGTAGATGACAAGCTACAATTCTACAAGTTTATGTTTAATACAAATTACAAGTGGAATGTTATATTGCATTCAACGCATACAGACGTGCTCATCAATGCATAATAAATATCAATAAAATAAATTAACGCTTGCATAAACAGTGACCTAGTTTCAGTGTATTAGCGTGTTATACAAATAAACATTATAGTGATAAGTTAAAATTATGAACTGAATAATATATTATTTTTAAACTGAAACATGGATGGCAGCCCCTTTAATCGGAGCTCGATAATGCGGCGCAGCCCTCCACCGACACCAACCCCGGTACCGACACCAGCACTGACATCGCCCAGACAACCAAGACAGGACCAAGATGAGAAAGTTGAAGTTGTGTCCACTCCGGAGATTCAGAACTGGATGGGGTCTATTGAGCAGTGCCTGAATGAGGTTTGTGCTATTACTTCTGAGGGAAAGCTAAACGCTGATCAGAAGCTAAAAATAAATAATCTTTGCCGGAAAGTTGGACATGGAGTTTCGCAAATGGCTGTTCAATACCAGTCACTAAAACAAAAAGCCATCCAAACCCATACCTCCCTTAAAACCATGACCGAAGCTCGAGACCTATCAGACTGTCTAATGGAGATGAACCGTACGATTCAGGAGTCCTGCACGAAGCAAGAAGCAGCTTCTACATCTTTTGCAGCTATGGTGAAGAATGGGTCCAAAACAGTTGTTCGTCCTAATACTCTTAGCTCCGTGGCCATTTATCCCAGTGACATCTCAAAGACCAGTGACGAAACCAAGAACATGGTCCAAAAAATCATATGCCCTGGAGAAATGAAGCTGAAAGTACGAGGCGTACGCAAAATTGGAAAAGGAGGTCTCATAATCAGCACTGAGACCAAAGATGACCTAGACAGGCTCAAGCAAACAGTCCAACTCGCTTCGTCAGGGCTTACTGTCGACGAACCTAAAAAGCGCAAACCTCGCATCATAGTAATAGGAGTACCTACATCAATGGCTGAAAATGAGGTTTATAAATGTATTTATGAACAAAACTTGGCCGACAAACTGCCCCCTATATCTCTAGATACATTTTTGACCTCTATAAAACTAAGCCACAAATCTGGCAGGAAAGATGCTGAGAATTGCAACTTTATTATAGAAGTTCCAGCCGTCATACGTAAGGCCCTCATCACACAAGACAGATTATTCATTAATTGGTCATCCTGCCCGGTGCGAGACTTCACACTAGTAACAAGATGTTACAAATGCCAGCAGTACGGTCATGCAGCCAAAACATGCAAAATTGCTGCCCCTACATGTGGACATTGCGGTGAAGAAGGTCACACACTTCAAGACTGCGTAAAGAAAGCCGGAGCGCCGAAATGTGCTACATGTTTGCGCTTTAAAAAACAAGCAAACCACAAGACGGGAGACGCAGATTGCCCGGCTAAAAAAGCTGCCGAATACAGGTACATAAACTCGATCGACTATGAAGGCGCCTAAGAGCGCCACTTACTTGTGTATATTTTAGACTTAACTTGTTATTGTTATTTTTCTAGTTTAGTATGGATAATAACTTATTAACCGACATAGACAACACATTTTTAACTGTATCAAAGACATGTGACGTTGAGGAATGCAGACAATATTTTTCCGACTATAAAAAGTCACTAACCGTACTGACCCAAAACATTCGTAGTATTTATAAGAACATAGATAGCTTTAAAATTTTCCTTCATAGACTTAACTTTGATTGTGATATAATGGTACTAACCGAGTGCTGGCTAGCTAACCGCATCGATAACCTCCCAGTTATACCTGGTTACAACATATTGCATACCACAAGAAACCACAACCAAAATGATGGTGTAGTAGTCTTTGCTAAGGAATCACTAAAGGTCACAGTCGAGGAACATTCTCTAGAAGACTGTATGAGTAACTGTTTAGTCATCAAAATTGGTACAACAACAGCGATAATCGCTATTTATAGATCCCCTTCCGCTAGACACTTAGAACCTTTTAACAATTCCTTAAACAAGATTTTTCAAGTACTAAGTCCATTTAAGAATGTTATACTAACAGGTGATTTAAATATAAATATTGGCTCCGAAAACTGCGATGCAGGGACACAAGATTACCTTAACATCTGCTCATACCATGGTTTTCTCCCCGCTCACACATTGCCTACTCATCAGAGCGGTTCCTGCCTCGATCATATGATGATCAAAACCAGCCTATCATATATTACGGTTGTTACTAACTCAACAATTACTGACCATCACGCTGTCCTACTTAACATAAATTTAATGCTGTCTAAGCAAAATCGTCCCCAGACTTTGAGCAAATTAAACACAAACAAACTCGAATATGATTTATGCAACATTGATTTTAGCCTAGTTTACAATACTGCTGACGCTAATTTGGCTTTATCGTACTTAATAAAACATGTGCAACAAGCAATATTACGTAACACGACAGTTTCTGCAGTAAAGAAGAAACTTTATAATATTAAACCTTGGATTACTCCTGGACTAATTCGGTGTATAAGGCACAGAGATAAACTTCATCAGAGAGCAAAGAGATACCCTAATAATTTAATAATCCAAACCACCTATAAAAGATACAGGAATTTCTGCAACAATCTCCTAAAGAATTTAAAGAATAGTTACGATAAAAACGAATTAAATAGAGCAGGTAACAATAGCAAGCAACTTTGGAAACATATTAAAAATGTCACCAATATGTATAAACAGCGTGAATCAAATTCGAGTTTACTGCTTACTAATCCTTCACCACTCTTGTCAGCTAACAATGTAAATACCTTCTTTGTAAATGTTGGAAAAACTCTTGCCGAACAGATTCCGAAACATTGTTACCAACCACCTTTCCAAAAATCGAGAAATAGCTGTAACTCGAAATCTTTTGCTATGCTGGACACTGATGAAGATGAAGTAACTCGAATAATTTCTGGGCTAAAAGATGACTGTGCAGTTGGATGGGATAATATTAGCAATAAGATCCTTAAACTCCTTAAGCGTTTTTTGGTACCTCCCTTAACGCATATTTATCGAATATGTCTTTCCGATGGAATTTTTCCAAGTTGTCTCAAAAAGGCAGTTGTAATCCCTATCTTTAAATCTGGAAGCCAACACTTAGTTAATAACTATAGGCCAATATCCTTACTCCCCTCAATATCAAAAATACTAGAGAAAATTATAAACAGTAGACTAGTTAACTACCTAGAAAAAAATAACTTGTTATCCCCTGCGCAATTTGGTTTTAGAGCTAAACTATCGACAGCCGATGCGGTACATAGCCTGACTGATTATATTTCAGAAGAACTTGGCAAAGGAAATCAGACCCTGGGAGTCTTCCTTGATTTAGCCAAGGCTTTCGACACGGTGTCTGTTTCTGTTCTGATAAACAAATTAGAGACCATAGGAATAAGGGGAACGCCGCTGAAACTCTTTGCTGACTATTTAGACGGCCGGTTCCAATGTGTTAGAATTGACAATATTACGAGCGATGAGCAGAAAAATACTGGTTTTGGTGTTCCTCAGGGGAGTATTCTGGGCCCTACGCTATTCCTGATTTATATTAACGACTTGTGTGGTCTTAATATAAAAGACGGCAAAATTATATCTTACGCCGACGACACGGCGTTAATATTTAGTGCTAAAACCAGTAGCGAACTGTTCGAAATCGCTCAACTAGGTTTCAATACTGTGACTAATTGGCTTCATAGCAATTTACTAACATTAAATGCTGACAAGACAAAATATATTCACTTCTCCATGCGCAAACCTCCACTTAACATTACTAACCCTCATTTATATGCCCATCAATGTGGAAACCGTACAGTCAACAAGTGTAATTGTCCTTTTATCCTCAAAACGAGCAACTTAAAATACCTCGGGGTAATAATAGATGACACACTCTCTTTTAGAAAACATATTGAAAGTCTAGTTAAAAGAGTGCGCAGACTAATATATGTTTTTAAAAAATTGCGATCATTTGCAGATTCAAAATTAATCACACAAGTTTATTTGGCCCTATGTCAATCTATAATTCAGTACTGTATCACTTCTTGGGGTGGTGCACCAAAAACTAATTTACTTCCTCTTGAAAGAGCTCAAAGAGCCATTTTAAAGGTAGCAAACTTCCATCCCTTCTTCTTTCCCACAGTTCTGCTATATAAATCCTGCAACTTACTGACGGTTCGCCAGCTTTTCATTATGCACCTAGTATTAAAACAGCACACCATGCTTACCTACAATGCTGACAAAACTAACAAGAGACGGAATGATATAGTTTGCATATCTAATGCAACCTCAAAACATGTTTTTGTAGAAAGATTTTTTACATTCTTAGGACCATTTCTGTATAATAGATTAAATAGAAAACTTTGTATTTATAATTTAAATTATTTTAGTTGTAAAAAAAATATTCTTAATTATTTACTAACCATAGATTATGCACAGACAGAAGATCTACTTGTTGTTTGCAAATAGAACCGCTAACATACTATTTTTGCTTTTATTTACTTAAATTTTAATTTAGTTTTTACTTTAAACCCATTGTTAATTTATTGAAATAAGTATTTATGCACTTTCTAGCCTGAAACACAGGTTCAACCTAGTTCAGGCAAATAAGCAACTGTGCTATATTTTAAATTGTTAAGGTTATTGTAAGCGTGTCCTTTTTTATAAATAAACGATTATTATTATATTATTATTAAAAAAAAGTTACAAATTTGATATAGTGGAAAATTTTCAAAATTGTTAAGGACATGTCTGGTGGGGCAATGGACGATTGCCTAGGTAGTCAAAACCAATGTTTTAGTTTATCAATTAAACTATAAAATTTGACGAAATTTGAATTTGATAAACGTCCGTCAGATGGCGCTGACAAGTAAACACTGCTCATAGTTGTGCTCGCGATAAAATAATTATTAAAATTATCAAATCTCACCTCTAGACTGTGAATTGTACATAAAAGTGTAATTAGACATACAAACTAATTGTGACAGTGTTATTTTCGATGAATAGTGTCGTGTTACTAAATAAATACTGAATATCAAAATACGTAAATAGTGACTTTAAACTCAAGAAACGAAGTGTTATGGTGCTATTTGTGACCTCTTTGCGTAAGTCTACAATCTAAATGCAATAGTGCTCTATACGATAATAATCATTTTAGTCAATACCGACTAATTCAAATTTCGACCACAAAAAATTCGTTTTTTATTCAAATGTCATCCCGCACTACAACACCAGCTATTTGAACTTTAAGGCCTAAAGCAACATATGAATAATACAAACTTTCATAAGTATGTTGCAAAATATTCAAAAACTTTTAAAAGTGTGTGCAAAATAGCCAAAGCGCTTTATATTAGCAATAAAATAAAATCAGCTGATGATAAAATAAAAACTACCTGGCAAATAATAAATAATGAAACAGGTAGGAAAAAACAGCGAAATACAGAATTTAATTTATAGACTGCACATGGCCCTATCAACTCAGATGTAGAAATAGCTCAGGAATTCGAAAACTTTTTTGCTAATATTCCCATTAAAACTACTGAAGCTTTAAATTCCTCACCCGCGCTTTCTGCTGCCTTACTTAGACAGAATGTGAAGGCATGCTCTTTGGAGTTTAGGTTTCAGCATACAAACCCACAGGCTGTTATAAAAGCTTTTAAAGATCTTAAAATTAAATCAACAGAAGATCTCTGGGGAATGTCTGTAAAAGTCTGTAGAACTATTATCGAAACCATTGCGCCCTATTTAGCTTTCATATTTAACACCAGTATAGACCAAGGAGTCTTTCCGGATCTCATGAAACACAGTAAAGTAGTTCCATTGTTCAAATCCGGTGATAGTAAAGAACCTAACAATTATAGGCCCGTGTCAATTCTACCAGTTCTCAGTAAGGTGTTTGAAAAGTTGATGCTCAATCAAATGTTACGTCACTTTAATAAAAATTCCATCTTTCATGAACAACAGTACGGTTTCACCAAAGGGCGTTGTACCACTGACGCTGGTGTCACCCTAATAAAGAACATTTTTAATGCCTGGGAAGAAGCACAAGATGCCATTGGAATCTTTTGCGACCTCTCGAAGGCGTTTGATTGCGTAGACCATGAGACACTTCTGCTGAAACTGAAGCACTATGGGATTAGAAATACAGCTCTTGATTTACTAAGATCATACCTTAAAGATAGAAAGGTTAAAGTTCAAGTAAACGGCGTAAACTCATTAGGGTCTGAAATGGCATTGGGCGTTCCTCAAGGTTCGATATTGGGTCCATTCCTCTTTTTAGTTTACATTAATGATTTACCCCAATTACTTCAAAATCAACCGAAGATGGTGTTATTTGCAGTTGACACATCATTGATCTTTAAAATCAACCGACGGTCATACCTCTATACTTCAGGTCCAAGATTGGTTTACGGTAAATAATTTGGTACTAAATTAAAAAAAAACAACCAAATGCATTAGATTTAAATTACCTAATGTTAGAAGTAGCGAATGTGACATCATATTGAATGGAGGAAAACTGGAATTTATTAATCAAACGGTTTTCCTAGGAATCACGCTAGACGAGAAATTACAATGGGGACCTCCTATAACATCTCTTGCGGGGCGGCTAAGCTCGGCCGCTTATGCTGTTAGAAAGATAAGACAGTTAACAGACGTTGAAACCGCGCGTTTGGTCTATTTTAGCTACTTCCATAGTATTATGTCGTATGGAATTTTACTGTGGGGTCGGGCTGCTGACATTGAATGCATCTTTATCTTAAAAAAGAGAGCTGTCAGAGCCATTTATGATTTACATCGTCGCGAATCTCTCAGGGAACTATTTGGAAAGAATGTAAGAAAAAATCTACATATTTTTAATAAAATAAGTGATAGACATAATTTTAATACTAGAAATAAAGATAAAATAGATCAACCATTTTTCAGATTATCTAAAGTTCATACATCTTTTATGGGGTACTGTGTTAAATGTTACAACAAAATACCTTGTGATATTTTACAATTAAATGAAAGAAAATTTAAAACTCATATTAAAAATACACTTTGTAAACAAGCATATTACAAATTAGAGGATTATATCCAAGATAAAAATGCTTGGAAACATGCTGGTCCAGCTCCATAGGATAATCTAGAATCTAGACAAAATCAAACTGGTTGCGAATTTAAGTTGTATAAATTATTATATTTTATTATATGACATTGATTTTACATTCTGTGATTACTTCCTCACACACTGACTTATTAATTGTAACTTTTTTTATTTATTTTTTTGGAAAATCGTCTTCTTTTACAATGTTTGTAAATATGTGAGAACCATGTATCTATCACATAGGTAATTAATTTATCTGTTGTTGCTCTCTTTTTAAATTTCTTTTTACCTATTGTGGTATAGTAAATTTTATTTTTTTATTTTTAGATGCATCGTCTTCACATATAATTATATAACTAATGTACCTACATATATACAAAATATTGTAAAACATTTTAAAAGAGTAACGGTGGAGTTTCTTGCCCATTCTTCTCCATACGAAAACTACCTTTTGGAAGGGGCGACTAGAATCAATTCATTTTTTTGTAATTTTTGACGTTCAAAAGTGCCTTGCAAGGGCCTATTTGAAATAAATGATTTGACTTTGACTTTGACCATCTAGCACAACTCACATGAACTAATTCTACCACTTGTACTACCACCGCCTTGAGTTACCAGAGTAAGATACTTCTAGTCTGCAATAAATATTGAAATAGGTGACATCTATTTGTTGTGACAAAGACAGATACCTATCAGGAGCTATTAGATCGACAATTTCACCTTCATCATTACTATATGCTTGGTGGTCCCGTGGTGTATGTAACGACTAAACAATTCAATGAACGACATGATCCTACGATCGAATCCAACAAAGTGAGAATCTTTTTGAATCTTTTTAAAAAAACTCGTAAAATAATCTACCAACATGAATTTCTTAGAAAATATAGTGGATAATATTACGTTCCAGCGCAATCGCACCCGTTCGGAACCTAATAATGATAGCACCGACATTATCTCCCAAACATTGGATTGTACTGTAAACAGTATGCCAGAAATGTCAGACGACGAGGATGAAACACAAATTAACATGTTTAAAAATGAGATAGACAATCTTAAATCACAACTAAAGAGCGCACATCAAGAAATAGAATTATTGTCTTTGGAAGATAGTAACTTGAAGCAAATAAATACAGATTTATCAAAGAAAAATGAACTTTATAGAAAAATTGCTAATAGCCCAGTAAAGTAGAAAGTCCAAACTCCGAAGAAGAATGCAACTAATCGCACGAAGACAAAACAGACACAAACTTCAGAAACTGTAGAAGATCATTACACACCTCAATTTGAAACCGCTACTATTACTAATAGCACTCAAGACACCACATCAACCAACGGTACAACCGAAAAAAAACTTCGTCACCGCTTGTAAAACATAATATTTGTCTTCTGTAGTGAAACGTCTAATAGAATTTATACCATGAGCGAAAGAACTCATATTTGTAATTATAATATGTGTCACTATCGTATGCCTATTAATGTGGATTAAAGAATATTTTAAACAATATTGATACAAAAGTACGAAACTTCACACACTCTGATTACTGTATTATTCATATTGGCGAAGAGGATTTCAAGAAAACGCATAATTACATAGAACTATTTACGTTTACTCACGAAAAATTACAAACATTAAGTCATACTAATTTTATAATATGTCTACCAACTTTTAAATATATGGATAACAGTAATATTATGTTTAACAGCCGTATAGATACTTTCAATAACTTAATTTACATGGATGTGGAGACATATAAATATGCGTACATATTGGACTCGAACCTCAACCTTCCATATATACCTATGACACTTATAACCATCGGTATGGGAGTTTAAATAACAATGGCTTAAATATTGTTTTATCAGATTTGGAAGACCTTATTCTGAACCTAAACACCTTAAATGCCACTCACTTAGAAGTTGATTGATTGTTCCCAGAAAAACCAAGCAAAGTTGGTAAATCACAAAGGTAAATCAACACACAATCGAAAAAAGCGCTCAGTTTTTTCTATAGTAATTACCTCAATATTCTTCATCAAAATATTGCAGGACTTATGAACAAATCGGATTTACTGACAATTAAATTAGAAGATCTTTTTAATAAAGGAATCAATATAGATGTTATATGCATCACTGAACATTTTGTTGAGACAGGTTACGAGAGTTTACTGCATTACCTAATTACTACCTAACTGCCTTATTTTCGAGAAATATTAAACGAGGAGGAACCTGTATATTTGTTCGAATAGGATTACATTGTACAGAATTAACGGAAGTAGCAAAACAGTCAGTAACCGGTATTTTTGGATGCTGTGGTATAGAACTGATATCGCACAATATTATTATTATCTGCGCATATAGAATACCTAAATTTAACTTTAACGTGTTTTATGAAAGACTGGACGATGTATTGCGAAAAATTCGTTCACTTACAAATAAAAATATCATTTTAACAGGAGACTTCAACATCGATGTCATGTACTAAAAAGAAACAAAAAAACATTAGAATTTGAAAATTTTCTTTTGCAATTTAATCTTAAACTGGCTCTCTACGAACCGACCAGATTGAGTAGTAACTCTTGCATCGACAACTTTGCTCACTCTTACCGAAAATAATGCAAAGCGGAAATAATGGATCTAGTTCTTTCAGATTAGTCTCGTCTCAGTTACTCAAAGTACCTATCAATAAAATCTGTACGCTAAAATTCTGGAAAACTAAAAAACAAGACATTTCAGCACGTAATTTATCCAAATTCAAGAATCACTTGAAGTGTTTGTCTTTCTTGCAAGTGTACAAAGCCAAAGATGCTAATGAGTCTTATGACAATTTTAAAGATGACTTTTTGTTATTATATCGTTTATGCTTTCCGGAAAAAAAGTCACCATATATACAAATAAAAAGACTGAATGGCTATCTCGTGGAATTAAATTATGTAGCAAAAAACAGAGACAGCTACTCTGGGCATATAGACATAATCCCAATTCAAACAATAAACTTGTTTAAAAAAAATATTCAACACTTTATAGGAGAATAATAAAATTAACCCAGAAAGCTCAAAATAACCATTTTATAAATTGTTCACAAAACAAATCAAAAGCAGCCTGGCAAGTAATAAACAAATCACAATGTTGCTTGCCCCAAGAACCAATATTATCTATAAAAAAAGATAATTTCATTTTAACGCACCCCATGGATATAGCAAATGAATTTAATAAATATTTTATTGAGGCTGTTGAAAACAATCAAAAAACGAATTGTACGTCGAAAAAGAAACTAGTTAGTGAAAATCTGACGTCACCGTCATTATTTATGCTGCCTGTTGCAGATGATGACATAATTAAACAAATTACCAGCCTCAAGAATACGAATACTGTAGGATACGATGGCATATCAACCAAAGTGATAAAAATATGTCAAGGAAGTTATAGCACCGCCATTGTTACATATAATAAATCTCTGTATTGCTGACGGTATATTCCCAAATAGTTTTAAAAAAGTAATTATTAAGCCCATTTTTAAAAGAAATGACAGCACTGATGTAAAAAATTATAGACCAATTGCAAAAATCCCGGTATTATCAAAAATAATTTATAATTCCGTATATTTCGAAATTTTTTAATTATTTTGCATTGAACAAAAGGGGTTCAGAAAAAATGACAATATTAATATGGCAATACTTGACCTATTATCTATTGTCATGACATCTGTCGATAAAAGAAATCATGTTTGTGCGATATATACAGACATGACGAAGGCATTCAATTATGTGGATCATAAAATTTTACTACAAAAATTACATAGTTACGGCATTAGAGGTAACATCCTAAAACTTTTAGAATCATACCTAAGTGATAGATTACAATGTATGGAAATCTCTAGGATATGTCCTATAACCAAATTAGAAACCACCAAGATACATAAAATATGGCGTGCCTCAAGGTAGTGTTCTGGGACCGCCGCTTTTCTTGATATATACATATAAATGACCTCCTAAAATTCACAGGACAAAAATTTTTACTTTTTGCAGACGATAGCACGGCTATTGTAGAATGTAATAATCCAAACAATTATCAAAATTACATTAATAATTCTCTATATAAAATAATAAATTGGCTTAATGATAATAATCTTATTATTAATTTAAATAAAACCAAAATTATGCTCTTTCACCAACGGCTTGGGAAACCACTAGTTAATGTTGCATATTATGATTCTAAAATAGAAGAAGCTAGTAATGCAAAGTTCTTAGGTGTAACTATAGATGATAAGCTAACTTGGAAATCTCATTTGGAGGAAATTTGCAAGCGGTTAAGTAAATCAGCATATCTGCTGTCTCAACTATCAAAAAAAGTTAATACTGATACACTGTTAACAGCCTATCATGGACTAGTCGCCTCAGCTCTGCGGTATGGTAGTATTTTTTGGGGACACTCAACAAATAGGGAACTTGTTTTTAGGATGCAAAAAAGGTGTATACGTTCAATGTGTGGTCTAAAAACAACAGATAATTGCATTCCATATTTTCAAAAGTTAAAAATATTACCCTTACCAGCTTTACACATCCTGGAAACTGCATTATTTGTTAAAACAAATCCACATTTATTTAAAAAACTATGTCATGTAAAGAGGACACCGATACGTGTACAATATACAGGGTTACAGGGTAAGTCGTACTGAATATTAAAGAAATGACCTGAATAATAACATCCTTTAATATTAAAGAAATGACCTTAATAATAACATCCTTTAATATTCAGTACGACTTACCCTGTAACCCTGTATAAATAAATTATGCCTTGTGAAATGTAAAACTTCTCTAATGAAGAAAAGCTTCTTTGGTGTTGCTCCACTAATACATAATAAAATACCCGATGAAATAAAATGTATGCCATTGCAAAAGTTTAAAAAAACACTCAACGGGTTACTGCTTGAAAGATGTTATTACTCTCTAGATGACTTTGTAATTATATTTAAATTCTTGACATACATTTTATACTAATCTTTTGAATTTAAGCAACTTAAAATTTTGACATGAAATGAAATTGACTCTAAAATCTAATAAAATTTAAATTGCATGCAATAATCCTGACATATCCTACATTTTACACAAAGCTTTTGAATTGAAATTATGACATGAAATGAATTAACTTTGAATTATAATAAAATTTAATTTGCATGCATGCGTTTGTTTTGTTTTGCGTTACTACAATTCGGTATGTAAAGTAAAATTTTTTTACGCTGATTCCAAAACCATTTCGAGCTTTTAGGTTTCTTAACCTTATTTTTCTATTTTTGGCGCTTAAAATTATAAGATGGAGTTTATTTTAACATAAACACATAAAACCACTTGACTTTCATATGACCTCCAAATGACGTCAAAACACCGGAAGTTACGTACTACTCCATGATAAAATCGGGTTATTCCACTAATCCCCATTGACAATCCCCATCAATGAGGATTTGAGGACAAGAGTTCACAAATCCCCATTGGTTTAAAAATAAAATACAAACAACATAATTTATAAGTTTAAGAATCATGAAGTCTTTATTTCTTACGAAGGTAAAGACTCATTGATTATTTTTATAATCAAAATAAACAAACAAATTAAAGCATGCTGGGACTGCACCTGCGTAAGTGTAAAATATTTTTGTCATATCATACTACAGTCTAAACTTTACTACAACATATAATCTTTTAAATGGTTACTTTGTGATTAATTATTTTAGAACTTTTGTTTAGTTAGGTTACCTAATTAAGTGGTGCCCCTTTTATTAAAAAAAATATCTCGTAAATAAAGATGCTTATTATATCAAAATCTATTATATTCAATCAGTGAAATATCTAAATACCCTACGAATACGTTCGTTTTTTATTTATTAAAACGCTCATAACAGCTATATGATAAAATAGTTTTCTGTAATGATGAAACAGTGACGCATAATGCATATAAAGCAAAAATCTATTACGAATGTCTTCAAATATGTGTATCTCGATGCCTCAAGAAGTGGGAGAGATTTTATGAAACAATCACGAGATATTCTTTTTTTTAATTAATTGCCCCGCTGGACCTACGTATTAATAATAATTGTAAAGCTATGTCGCTTTGTTAGGAAAATAGGTTATGAGTCCTTACGTAGGTTGCGGTAACATTCTGGGATCCGATTTCGAGGGTTCTTTTTTTATTTGAAAGGAGTAACTTTAAATTGGTCTCATAAAAATTTGGTGAATATCTAAGGAGGATCTTCCTGCGTGTTGAGCAGATTGCTCCTCAAAATGTAGTAGATTGCTCACTTTTAGATTTCTACCAGTGAAATCGGCCCTTTAATTACTAGGTAAGGATTGATGAAGCACCCGGGACCACCTTCTCATCACAAAATTTGAAAATTCTGAAAATAATGTTCTGAATTCTCTAAAACTTTTTACAATAAGATGGCTGGATGGACACTGTGCACCGCTATATCACGCTGTCGTTATCGCTCGCCAAATGGTGATTGAGCTAACAAAGCTGGGGTAAAGTAGCTTCGAAAATAAAGTCACGTGTTTAACAGATAGCAGGTAGTTGGTTAGTTGTGGGTTAGTTGATTTCTGTTTAATTATCGTCTTGCCACCATATGCTTTTTAGGAACCTACAGCCATAGTCGGGCTTATTTTAAGTTGGATGGGTATAGAATTTTAATCTGACGTGGTTATTTTCACCAATAAAGTTATTTAAAACGGGATTTATACCATGTTTTTCAAACAAAAAACATGGTAAATATCCAATTTTAAATCATTTTAGTGGTATACGAGTATTAATTGTTGCAAAAAGTTTGTGCTCGCGAGGTCTACTGTTTGCAGAACTACTAGTTTTTAAACCGATGGGGATTTGTGATCTTTTTGTGCATAAATCCGATTGATGATTTTGATGATTATTGATGGAGATTTGTGGAAAAAAAATTCACAAATCCCCATTGATAGGGATTGTCAATGGGGATTAGTGGAATAACCCAAAAAATCAAGTCATATAATGTCAAATTTAGAGATGACCATAATTAAAATGCGAAAATTTGGTCTTTGAATCGATTCAAATCAAACATTGAAAATCAATTCACACAAAATATTAAATCTTGAATGATCGTAAACCAATAGAACGATAGCTTAAAGAAAATCCATTCCCTGTAAACAATAATCATTATAAAATCATTCGAACTATTTTGTAACTGGTATTAAAGGTGTTAGAAACTTGCAAATATAAATGTTATTTGTTGATTGGTTTCATAAATAGTTTAGAAAGAAATCATTCACAGTCGTGCACGGATAGTAGGTATCTACTTATCTACCATGTGGTAGTTATGTAGATACCTACTATCCGTGTTCATTCGACAAGACTAATGAACTCGGATGTTCAACGACAAGTAAGGACAGATTTGTAATAAAAATTAGTAACTATGTATAATCGATTAAAAGTAATCGAGTTACTATTTTCATATTGATATAGGTACGTACAATTTCAATTACCTATGTCGCTCATTCCCACCTCTAATTTCATGTGTCCATCAACTAACTGTCAAGTGTCATGTAGAGATGGGTTGTAACGAGGTTGTAACAGGTATCTGTTATCACTGTTACTGTTACAGAAAAATAACAGATCCAAACTTCGGTTTTGAAATAACTGCCTGTTATTTTTGTATGGACGATAAATACGTATTTAAATCTCAATGGATTATCTTCCTTAGTTTATTTCGTTTAAAGGCGAAAATCGAATCTGAAGTTTTGACTAGGAATGACGGGGTAATGTGAAATTATAGAATTAAGTTTATTTATAAAAAAAAATAGTAATCCGGTTACACTGGAAACCGACCCCAACATAATTGTAAAAGGCTAGGCAGCTTGTTTGATGAATACACCATAAACACAGAAATGTTTTGGAAAAAAATTAAATTACAATTCACCAGTTCTCTTCCGTTAGAAAGCAGTGAAAGCAATTAAATTCCAAAATTTCAAAGGTTCAAAATAAAAATAAAAAATCAACAAACTAACCAGGCAAATTACTTTCAATTGAGTATCATCTTTATTTCTATAAAAATAAAGTCGTACATGCATAGAACCTTTTGCGACCAATCCCGTCAAATAAAGGTGATTCACGATCACTGAATTTTTTGGTTGCATCACAAATTTCCATGAGGATAATAATATACAATTAAAGTAAAGTAAGTAAAAAAGTTTTTTTATGAAAAAAAATAACAAACAAACCAAGCAAATTACTCTCAATATAATTGAATAACATATTTATTGGTTAAACAAAAATATCGTAAATACCTGGAATATTTTGCGATTAATTCCGTCAAACCAAAGATAATAAAGACATTCGGATACGATCACAATTTTTTTTGGTTGCCGTAAAGTAAAATATTATAAAACACAGCCGTGGTAACTATCTGTGGGGGGATTGCTACGAGTATTTTCAGTAACAGATAAGTTATATTATTAGGAACGTTATTTGTTATTTTTTAATATCTGTTGGTTGGTTGAGTTCTCGATGATTTTGTTTGGTATATTGGCGTGTGCTAGCTAACATATGGCTAATAATTTGAATTATGTTTTGTGTTGCGTAATGTAAATTATTTTAAATACTATTATATAGAATCTTTTTTTTTTGTTCTTCTAACTGAACAGACAGCTGTGCTGCTGGGGAGTTTGTTGCGCCACTTCTTCTTCCCAGCTAATGCACTAGGAAGTGGTGAAGGGTGGGCGTTTTGGGGGACTGTCTTAAGTAATTTTGACGTTCGAAAAGTGCTGATTCTCAGCCTAGTTTGAATAAATGACTTTTGAATTTGAATTTGAATTTGTTACGATAAATATGCCTCCTCCCTACTGTCATGCTTGAAGTTTCTGATGTCAACCAAAAAACGTCAAATTTATGATTTTTATTATTGTGTTATAAGTGACAAAGATCATATGCTATTCAGCCTACGCAGCTACGTTATGACGTCAGAATGAACAAAACATTAAAAATATATTAAAAAATAACTAGAGCTTGGAATAACAAAATATTGAAATGAGTTGCTTAAAATAACTAAATCTATCAATTAAAAATATAAAAAAAATACCTGAAAAAAACTTTACATACCGAATTGGATACTCAAGTAATAAATAAGTGTTTTTGTAATACATCATCATACGAGTATTTGATAATTTGTATGTCACTATTGGCAAAACATAGCGCACTACCTAATTTTTTAAGATCTTTGTATGTAATTACCTATGTGTCACAAATAAATTATTCTTATTCTTATTCTAATAAGTTTAAGGAGTCAGGAACTTGCGTGGGAGTCAGAAACTGGTCAAAATGAGGTTACGTTTTTTTTATTATAACGCCATCTGTGAGAAACAACAGGTACTAATTGGTGGTATGCCTTTGTAAGGTTAGTGAAAGATTTAATATTTTGTTGGACTGAGATCAGATTCTGCAGATTTTTTTAAATATTTCTATTTTTGTAACAAAAATGTAAAGCACCTATTTCAATCTATTAATAAGTGCTTAACATTTTTTTTATTGAATCAAAAAGTGTTCTTATTCTTTATTGTACACATAAATACACATAAAATGATATTTTTATCATCTTTAATCCCGTATTTTGGTTTCTATCTTCAATACCCATAATATTTTATTTATATTTACATACTTGTTGGTATTGAATTGGGAAAAATAAATAAAACAACGTATTTATTGCCAAACAAATTACTTTATTCTAGGTAGGTAGGTACATACTTAAATAAAATGATTAAAAACAAAATAACTGTCTTCGAGAGACACCAAAACATTGTCCAAAAATGACGCTGGTGCTAGCAGGTTATATTGATGCCTTGCCCAGCCAAGATACCTAGCGTCATGACATGACAGCAACAACCGGTGTTGGTTGTAGAGAAGTGGTGGCGGCGGTGTTGATGATCCATGTTCAATGTTCATTGGATGTAACAACATATAATTATTATCCTCTTGTAAGTCCCTTGATGAGTCATGAATCTGGCGTCGATTCGCTCGAACCCAAAGCCATGACATGCATACATTGTTGTCATATCCTGAAAATATTATTAAAATACATTTTATTACAAATGTCATGACATAACTGGTGAAGTGTGCTGCACAATAGGATCACCACGCCCAAATCCTTCGGGAATCGCTGGCGTGATGTTATGTTTATGTTGAGTTTTTACATGAAGAACACTCCTTCCATCTTCCGCGATCGTCGTTTCCATCGCTCTTCTATCCAGTTTTGAGGGATCTGTCCCATTCATTTTGCCATTTTCTTTCAGACTTTACCTACTTATAATAAAAACGTAGTCGGGTAATAAATCATTTACCTGATAATTATTATCATTGGAAATAACCCCGGGGTACTTACTAAAGGGCTGTCCACTGCAACAGTATAGAAACGTCGGCCTCTTGTACTTCTGAGCCCGACTGAGATATTACATCCACGGCAGACCATTGTATGACCTAACAATCTCTTATAGTCAGCAGCTTCGGTATTTAATTAATTATAACAGTCGTGACAAGCATATCGATCTAATGGGAGCTGGAACAATATCAAATATCATTGTATTTTTCAAATTATAACACAATTGGTCAATTGGTCAATATATGCATGGTTTACGTGACTGCCGTAGTAGGCGTACCTGATTTGCTAACCATGGGCATAACAGTAGATGCCAAACTTCAGTGGGGCCCACATATATCGAGCCTAGCGGGAAGGCTCAGTTCAGCCGCCTACGCCGTCAGGAAAGTAAGACAATACACTGACGTCGATACAGCTCGGTTAGTCTATTTTAGTTATTTTCATAGCGTTATGTCCTACGGTCTTCTGCTGTGGGGCAAAGCTGCTGATATTCAAAATATATTTGTTCTTCAAAAACGAGCTGTTCGCGCTATTTACCAGCTTGGTGCCAGAGTTTCTCTGAGAGATTTTTTCAAAGATATTGGTATCCTCACGGTGGCATCTCAATTCATCTTCGCCAATATCTTATATATTAGGCAAAATATACATTTATACACTAAAAATAGTGATTTTCACAATGTTAACACTAGAAATAAGGACAAACTACGAGCTCCCTTTCACCGGCTTCATAAGGTTCATAACTCATTTGTTGGGCTTGGTATAACCTTTTATAACAAGCTACCCTCTTCTTTGCTAGATTTGCCTTTTAATGCGTTTAAAACGAAAGTAAAATCCAATCTTTGTTCAAAGGCATACTATTCTATCAACGACTACTTAAATGATAAGAATAGTTGGTCGCTGTGATTAACTCAAGACAATGTTTATGTTCTTTCTCCAGCTTACGTACTGATAAGTTATATGAGTTTATATAATTGTTTATTTTATTTGACTTTTTAAGTCAAGTTATTTTAATTTAACTCTAATTTATTTTTGACAAAATCTACTCATCACACTGTTTTTTATGAGTTGTATTGCAATATGTGGTTAGCTAGTGACCTCGACAATTGATCATATTATTTACTGTTATTAGTAATTAACTCTTTGTTTATTTATTTTACATGGATGGTCCTAGTTTATCATTTATAACTTCCAGTTACAACTATATGTAAGCGGGCACCCCCTTTATGCCTGGAGGCTTTTTGATTTAGATATTAAATTCTGTTTACGTTTAGTTTTTTTATTTCGGCCTGAGTATCGATGATTGATTAGTTGAGTTCTCGTTGATTTTGTTTGGTATATTGGCGTGTGCTAGCTAACATATGGCTAATAATTTGAATTATGTTTTGTGTTGCGTAATGTAAATTATTTTGAATACTATTATATAGAATCTTTTTTTTTGTTCTTCTAACTGAACAGACAGCTGTGCTGCTGGGGAGTTTGTTGCGCCACTTCTTCTTCCCAGCTAATGCACTAGGAAGTGGTGAAGGGTGGGCGTTTTGGGGGACTGTCTTATGTAATTTTGACGTTCGAAAAGTGCTGATTCTCAGCCTAGTTTGAATAAATGACTTTTGAATTTTTTTTTTTTTCGAATCTCGCTTGCAAGGGTAAACACAGCCTTCCCACGATATGTCTGCGAATCCCCCCTACACAGCGATGCCACAATTGATGCACCTCATCATATATCCAAATCGAAAAGTAAAATAGAATCCTATACGACCTGATATATATGATGGCAGTCCGTGTGGTAGGTCGTTATAAGAAAATATCAATATTACAAAATAATCGCACAGTTAGCAAGGAACGCTTTTATGCAACTTGGAACTGCAATGGAAGCAAAGCAAGCAGAAAATAATAATTATATGTCAATGTCATGTCAAAGAAATAATAAATACTTGCCTTCATTTTAAGAAGTGGGTATTCAAAATAAAAACACTTCAGATGTTTTTACACAAAAATCTGTTAGTAATATGGTCGTATTTTATACGCAGTTAGCTGACACCAATTACATACATTCCTTTGATTTAAAATTATCGGGTTATAGTTATTGTTCATACTCTTTATAGGTAATTACGGAATAAAATGGAACGTCTAAAACATTTTTAGTACTTCTCGTTAAAAATGGCGAGGCGGAAGCTATAATTGAGCAATGTTTTTTTTGAGAATTATGTGCGCAACATATTTTGAATTTATAGATCCATAATAAATTAAATCTTAATTTTTAAATCTTACTGTTAAACCTTAAATCATGAACATTATCGATTCAGAACACGACCAGAGGGCAGAAACTGGTGCTACAATTTTATATATTTCTGTGTCCGTTTACATATTTTTATGGAAAACTACTTTATTGAACACATAATTTGTAATTACAAGATTAGATATTTTGTAAATTGTATATAATTGTGACAAGTGGTCTCACGATGTGTCAAAACTTCACAATTTTGTGCCTCATCCTAATGACTTTACAATATTATATCAAAAAATGGTTCTAACAACGAGTATTGAAAGTAGTAATGTTTGTGATGATCAATATGTGATTGAACGGCAACGGCGAGTTTTTCCTAAAAGGATAATTTTTAATGTGACTAATTTTACGTTCATCGAAAAATAGTAATTTTGTTGTTATTCTCCATGACTTTAGTGATGCACCAAACCAATAACAAAGTATCCCATGAAACACAAAAATTCTATACTCAAGACTTAAGAAATCTACCCTCGTCTGTTAAGAATCTGCATCAATAACTTACATTTTATAGAAGCTATGCCATCTTTGGATAGTGGGCTGACCGAAGTTTATTACACCTGGACAGGAACGGCCTGCGCTTGGTGACGGGGACCATCACGGGACCATCACGGGACACTGCTCTCTAAACAAACACTTTCACACAATAGGCATAACGGACAGTCCTCTGTGCAGGGCGTGCATGGAGGCTGAGGAAACCGTCGTGCACACGCTCTTTGAATGTTGGCGTCACCCAGAGTAGAACAGAAACCCTCGGGTCACCCAGATCTTTCACATACGTTCTAAACAGACCGGGAGCTTTAATTAGCTTCTGGAGGGAGGTGGGCTGGTTGGAATAACCACCAAGGGGCCGCCATGGCCCACGCACAATGGTCCACCTGACGGACTAAGTGCGGAAACCAACCCTATAACATAGAACGTACATTTTATATAAATTGTAACTTACAACCACATATTTGTTTGTCATCGAAATCTACAGGCGTTTTCTACATCTATCTTATACGTATATATACAGGGTGTCCGGTAAAAAAATACAGTTGGTACATACCAAAGATATGATTTTTTTAATAATAATCGGTGTTTTTTGTTACCTTATTTTACATTTTTATACACCACGCACGTTGAACGCCAAGGAAAAAAACGCATCTTCCCGTTCAGGCCGCGTCGGTCAGTGATGGTCGACAACTAGACTTTCCGTTCGGGCAGCGTCGGTCAGTGCTGACCGCGTTTTACGAGTGTTTTCGATCCAGTCATACAGGCCGTAGGACAGTGCTATCAAACTAAATCTCATATTCATTGACCCGCGTGGCCCTCTAGTTACTCCAAATTAAGTAGGTTTTTGAAAAACCTTTAGGACTTAGAAAAAAAACAACAATTACCAAAGAGTAAAAATTTGTGTGGCGCGAAATTGGAAAGGCCTTTGTACAGCAGTGGATTTCTCCGGGCTGATGATGATGATAAAGAAGTAAATTTTGTAAGATTGTTAGTTTGGATGTCTAAAACTACTCATCCGATTTCAAAAATTCTTTCACTAATGGAAAGCTACGTTATGATGAGTGCTATCACTAATATTATAAATCCACAAGTCTTTGTGGGTTTGCGTGTGCGTGTATGTATGCGTGAGTGGGGGTGTGTACGCGTGAGTGTGTGCGTGAAGGGGGTGTGCGCGAGTGTGTGTGAGTTTGTAAAATATTTAGCGAAAACTATAAACAAAAAACTAATTTTGTATAGGTACCAAAAAGTTTATTGAAGTAAAAATTAAGTGCTTTTTCCGCCTTTGTTAGTCTCATGACATTTTTATGTTTTTCGATGGGAAAAAATGAGAAACTCTTTCACAAAGGTGTTCTTCTACTAATGACGGTTTGACAGACAACACACAGCCTAAACTACTGATAACAGAAACTTAGAAATATAATGTAATTCCTCCCTCCTTTAGGGTTTTTTTAACTTTTCCTTGAGCATATGGAATACAAGAAGTTTCAGATTGTATACAAATGTGGTATAAATCCGAGCGCACAATACAGCAGCAACAAAAAAAAAAAAAAACAATATTATAACAAACAAATAAATACGCTATTGAAACTGTTGTTCGATGTAACGGCGTTTCAGCTCAAGATTTGGGCGTCAACTGCGTAAGCGCGGGTGAAATTACAAACTCGGGAGCCGCGGGAGCCATACCATTTTATCAATTAATTAATCAATCATTTTCTGAAGGGATATTCCCAGACGCGTTAAAAAAAAAGCTTAATAAGACCAATTCACAAGAAAAACTCGAAGTCTGATCCAAATAATTACCGTCCAATTGCACTATTACCGACATCATCAAAAATCTTCGAAAAAGCAATGTGCAAACGCGTGTATAACTTTTGTGAAAAGTTTAATGTTTTCGATGAAAGTCAAAATGGTTTTCGGAAAAAAAGATCCACGATTTTAGCGACATATAAATATACTAAACAAATACTTGACATTTTGAATAATAAAAAATACGCCATCGGCATCTTACTTGATATGACCAAGGCATATGATAAGGTGCTGTTTAAAATATTATTAGAAAAATTACACGGTATCGGCATTAGAGGCATAACTCACGAGTGGTTCGCATCCTATCTACAAAACCGAGAACAATTTGTAGAAATTGAACATTGGGATCGTGACACTGGAGAATTCAGCATAATACGATCAAATAAACTTTTCATTAAAAATTCCATTCCGCAAGGTAGTGTTATCGGGTGTTTGCTATTCTTAATTTATATCAACGACCTCCCTAAAATTATGACAGAGTCGTGCGTACTGTTTGCCGATGATATTTCATTAATAACTTCCTGTAATGACTCTCAACACTTACATGAAAATTTAAATAATATAATGTTTAATATACAAAATTGGATGAAAGACCACAATTTAGAAATCAACTTCTCAAAAACAAAAATTATGCAATTCAGGCCTTACCAAAAAAAATCCTTGACTATAAATTTTACGTTTGACGGTATCAAATTGGAATGCGTAGATACTTTTACTTTGTTAGGTCTAGACTTAGATATCCACATGACCTGGAAAGCGCACATACAGAAAATTAAATCTAAACTATCTAGTTTTATCTACGCATTACGTGAGCTCAAAAAAACTACAGATTTCAAAACTGCCCTATCCACATACTATGCATATGCATACGCATGGCTTAAGTACGGTATTATTCTTTGGGGAAATAGTGTAGATAGCAATGACTTGTTTATCCTACAGAAAAAGTGTATCAGGATAATGGTTTATATTGACAATGACGTAAGTTGTAGACCACATTTTAGGAAACTAGACATACTAACTTTGACATCTATTTATATTCTAGAATTATGTAAATTCGTTAGACAATATCCACACTTCTACCTTAAAATTGCAGACCAACCTCGCCGATATGCACCACGTTCACGGTTTGAAAATATGCTAGTAATACCGCAATCTAAGCTAAAATTACACAGCACGAGCCCCCACGTAACATCAATTAAAATATATAATAAAATACCAAACGACATTAAAATGGAACAAAATGAAAATATATTTATTAAACGGCTCAGAAAATTACTGGTGGAGAAATGCTACTATTCACTTAATGAATTTTTTAATGATGACATTTAAATGGAATGACCTCCACCATTAATTCAGTTTTAGACATTTATTTTTATTTGACTTTTATTGATTCTGTAATACTATTATATTAATCTGTGACATTTTTTTTTTTTTTTTTTGAATGTATTGTTTATTTGTTTATTTTTTTATTACAGTTTTATTTGACTTTTTGATTTGACTGTTTATATTACCTAATTTAATCTGTGACATTAATTTTAATCTAATGAATTAATCGTTGAATAATTTAATTTGTGTGATTTTATTTGAAATTAATTAATTATTTTTCATGACTTCTAGAGCTAGTGAGAATTTGCAAAGACGTATATCACGTATTTAAATGAGATAATAAAATTGTATTACATTTTTTGAAGGATAATGTTACTACTCATATTTTTATGAAATTGTTGTGCCCGACAGGGTCCATGTGAACTTTATTATAATTATTAAGACCTTGTAAACACATGTGTTATGCAATAAAGATTTGAATTGAATTGAATTGGGAGGGGACCTGACACCGCGACCCGCGCGGCCCCCTCTAACGGAATGTCGATTTTTCGTCTCTAGGAGCCGCGTCGGTCAGTGCTGCCCGACGTTTAATATCTCCATAAATAATTACTAAAATTGACTTTTGTTAATAAAAACATACATTTGGACATTAGATATAAGTATCTAATAGAAAAAACATTTGGTCTATTTTTGGATAGAACTGTGATTTTTGCTTGGCCTCAAGGGAAAGTTCGCTGTCGGTCAGCAATGACCGCGTTGGCGTTCAACGTGTTGGAATTCTTTATGTTTTTTATTGTTATAGTAATTTACGTTAACTGAGCTGATAGATAGGCAATAAATAGTATGACTACTATTACACGGTTTTTTTTAAAACAACTTAAATGTTTGTTCTGGGTAAAAAATTGTGAAAAATATTCAATTTGACAAAGTTTAAGCATCCGTAACTTAAAAAAATATATCTTTTTTTTCTTTTATTTGTATTTTTTTCTGACTGGCCATTAGTTTTACCATGACCCATTTTAAGGTTATCCATTAATTACGTTTTACCGAAAAGATTTTGCCCAAATTTCACTACCCAAACAAATTTTAGCAACCTTTTTTTGTACCAATGCAATGTTTGGAATGATTTTAGTACGCATATTTTCATTTGGTCAAATTTTTACTTGGCAGAATATTATCAAGGATAATGTCATTTATTCATTTGGTCTTTAATCAAATGATTTATTATATAAAATAGATAGATAAGATATTATTATAATATTTACAGCAAACAATCTTTAGACAATAAACTTTTGGTAAGTTAGTTATGGAACTATGTAGTTAGAGTAGGTTAATTATTTTTAAAAAGTGGTTAGGTTAGGTTAGGTTGAAACTGTGACCCCCTACACCAGAAACGACTAGAAAAAATAAAAAAAAAATATGGAAAAAATACAGGTTACCCGAAACTGTACTAGTTAGATGAGATTAATTATTTAAAAAAATGCAACTTAAAAAAAAAAAAAAAAAAGTGAAAAAGACACCCTTGTAATAAAACGTCTTTATTTTGCGTAAAATGAGTTATTCCAACTGAAATATTTGACTAAATAAAAATTGGTAAAAGTACTAGTTGGTAAACAAGTTATTGTTTAAACGTTCACTTGCAAAACATTAGGGTTGCGTTACAATTATTTGGGAACAGATTTTTTGCTAAGTTGTTAAGGAAAATTGTTTGGGAAGTAATAATTTGGCAAATTCTTTTCGATGAAACAAGGGAGACCCGATTCTAGCACCCGAAAGAAAAACAAAAAATATTGTTTACAAAGAAATACTGCAGTAGGTGTAGTATTTCGATTTCGTTGTAAAAAGATAATACACCCGCGTGTAACTTTCGCCAGATTTTTAGATTTTTTCAGGTTTATTTATCCTTTATATCCCTACACTATAATAAAGATTGTTATATTGTATAATTATTCAAACATTTTAACTTAATAATTTATATGTTATAACAAAATGAATAACGTAAAAAACCAATAAAAATCCTATTAGAACCATTTTCGACTTCTACGCGGACGAAGTCGCGGGCAAAAGCTAGTATTATATAAATGTTTATTAAACAGCTTATACAATTGTGATAATTATAAGTTATTAATTATTTGTTAGTTTCTTATATTATATTTGTAAGGTCTTATTAAACAGCACATGTAGTAAAACTTAAGGCGGAGATTTCTTGAAAACGGTCAAAAAGGTGGTTTGTTTTTTAAAGCAGTGTATCTCCTGAACCGTAATAAAAATTGCAATAAAAAAAAGACTGATATTCTCAAGTCTTCTTTGCATAGAATGTTCGAACTCAAAACATAATTTAATACATCAAAAAAATCTTCAAACATACCTCTCAATTATCTTTAAAAGCAGTGTATCTCTTCATTAACAATTATAATTAAAATTTAAACTATACCATAATATTTTAAATGCCAAACTGCATCGAGTGTTCGATCAGTAATTATTAAATAGTTAATATCTAATTTTATACGAATTTATATGTAAAATATATACACTTGCTCATTTCCTTACCGTTACCGCTCGCGCTCGCACCGCGCCAGTGTTCTTCGGAACGTTATTGAGCATGGACGTGTCGCTTTTCTCCGTGGAATCATTGTTATTTTTGTACCGTGAAAATAAAACTACATTTCTCACTTTGTAATATACAAATAAACAATGAAGTGAAAAATAAAGTTACTAAAACACAGCTATAATCAGGCAAGAGTATGACATTTCACAAAAAAAAATTGCTGTTACACAAACGACATTAGTTCCTGTTCCCTAGATGGCGCTGTTGTCAAACAATGTCAAACAAAACATTTTTTAGGGTAGGTTTATGATATTAGTCAGATACTTTTTGATGTAAAATAACTCACCAATTTCCTAAAAATAAGAAATTATAACCAAAAATCCTACATCGCGCAATTAAAATTATCTATACAGTAAGTATTGGGTTGATTCCGTTGTAAGTACAAGTAGTGTACTCAGTGTGATGATACTACTGATTTATAGATTTACCATCGCACTCATTAGAAAATTGTATAGTAAATGATGTCTAGCGTTCGTTGCTATGTACGAATGATGAAAGTCAAGAAATGAAACGCGGCACAACGCAAACTATACCGCGGTGGGTGCTTGAGTAAAATAAACATTTTGAAATCTTAATACTTTGTGCCTCTGGAAAGCGTTATGCAATACGAACGCCAGCATGAAAGGTTTATTTTACACATTTTGAAATTTCACTTGATATTGCAGGTTTTTGTTTTTAGTTAAAAGGAAAAATTATAATATGCATCAGTATAATATTGTACATTTAATGTCACTCCCACAATTAAGATGAATCTAACGACACCTCATAATTATGTAAATACATCAAGCCGTTTAGGCTACAGAGTGTGCCAAAGAAATTCACATATGTACATACATAGGTACATACTCTCGAAAAACATTACCATCCTTCTGGGGCAGCCGGATAAAAAGTAGCCACGTAAACAAGTTTACTTATTTTTCATAACAACATCCTCGCATCTGGTCTGACATTGACGCGACCAATCACTCTATTATTCGAAGGTAAATTAAACCTGCCTAAACCTAAAGCCTTAAACTGATTAAAATACTTCTTAATTTTAGATGCTTAAGATACAATACCTACTACAACGCATTAAACATTTAAAGTAATTCAAAAACTAGAAACTCAAACTTTTAAATAAGTCTATTCAATAATGGTTTAGTTAAATTACAACAAATTAATCCAACTGATACGGATAGTGCAAAATATAATCATTTTTATTATGACTTATCCTTTCATACATAATGCATAACATCGTCCACGCATCTCGCACTGTAGCAGGCGCGCGAACCAATTACTATTATCTGTCCTGCCGAGAACCAATCACCGCGCTTGCCGGAATGCAACGCGTTACGCGAGCATAGCTCATTGGCTTATTTGCATGTGTGTTCTTTCGTTCGAATACACGAGATAATTTTGTCAATGTATACGTAGTTGAATGTAGTGATGTTTTGTTTAGAGCTGAATTTTTCATTGATTATGTTTACAATTACGCTTCTTCCTTTTATTATTCGTAGACTACAGCTGATCCTACTAATAGAAACTAGGTATTTTATTACTCTGTGGCCTGCCGTAAGGTGATGTGATCATGCGATTCGAAATTTGTTCAGAGCTTTATGAAAAAATAAAAATATATACAGATGACGTTTTGGTTTTTGGTTCCCTTCAGCAAAAGCTTGCAGTAATTGCAATAGCAAATAAGTAGTGATAAACGATGACAATTGGTTCGGTGTAGGTACTAACTAACTAAACAAGTAAGTGCTAGAGATCTATATTCAGTGGTAACAATCACACTGAATACACTGCTCATAGTTATATCGGAATCAACCCAATACTTACTCTATAAAAAATTTTGCTTGTGCTATGTAAGATTTTTGGTTATAACTTCTTGATTTTTAGGAAATTTTTGAGTTATTTTACATTAAAAAGTGTCTGACTAATATCATAAACTTACCCTGTAAAAGTTTTATTCAATAATTGTTTATTTATGCTTTTTTTTTTCATTTTTAGAAATCTTATAAAGTTGGTTTGACAACAGCGCCATCTAGGGAACGGAAACTAATGTCGAAGAGTTTGTGTTTACGGCATTTTTTTTTGTGAAAAGTCAACTCTTACCAGATTATAGCTGTGTGTTTTAATAATATTACAACGAGTTCTTAGTTTGTAAAAAATATTTTTATGTAGACACAATAGTGGTTCAATAATTTACACAGGTGTTGTACTTATTTGTTTTTTTATAAAATTCAAATTTTAACCAAAAAATATTCTGAACCACTGCGCACTGGTCTGAACGGGCTACCTATGCTAGCGTCGCGAGCACAGAACAGATAAAAGAGGTTAGAAAGGAAATAGTTCCTGATTTGTATTAGAACGAGTGTCGCCGCATATCTCCCACTCTTTAACTCACCTAAAAGCAAGAGACCAATAGTACGCGCATTACGCACACAAATAAACTACACGCACTTGGATCGCGAGTTTGCTATTGGTTGTCACACTGACGCAAACACTGCGCTTGACGTACACTCACACACGCGCAAAAGCAATTTATTTCTCATACATGTTACAGCAACCAAAAGGTCGATTATTTATATAGATAAAATTACTGTAATTTTTAAGTTTTGAAAGATTTTGCTATAATTTCGGGAAGGGGGACAATTAGTGTGAACTTCTTTTATCAGGATCTGCTAGAAACTCACAATGTTTTCATCATAAATGAGGTTGGTCACCTCAAACCAAATTTTAGACGAAAAACCCACTCAGAAACTAAATTAATAACGCACAATAAACAATGGTGCCGATTCTCTTGTACAACGAACTTAACTAACTAAACTATCACTAAAATTCCTTACTTTAGGCTATGAGAATCTTAGAGCTATTCTGTAAATAAAATTCTCTAAACTAAAAAATAATTTTGACACAACTAAACTAAGCCCTCACCCGTGTATTTTTTTAGAGCCAGAGGCGCGCAGGGGGTGCCGCCTCAACGTGTTTTATATGGAATTTTTCACTTTTTGTATGGAAAACATGAAAAAATATTACCTACATGTTCAAGTTTAGGGGTTTAAGGGTTTTTTTCCATAAGGGGGGTCGAAATTTTCATTATTTTTGCGATAGGACGCACCATTTTCGAGATATAAGCAAAAGAAAAATACAGTACTATTTTTGCACGTGAAGTCGAGATGTTGGTGTGAATTTTAGTTCATGACAACTTATTTTATACCACACCTTTTTAATCGCGATTAAAAATTGTCAGAATTAGTCTGGTTTGGTATTTAACAATCAAAAATTTTAAGTGAAAAATGTCATATTCAGAATAGCAAAATTGCCATTTTCACTAAACTAAAAACTCAGTACTATCTTAGTGCTGTCAAACTAAAATATAGTTTAATTGTGTCACTTTAGTCTATTTCAGAATGGGAAATCGTCGTTTGACAGGATTAAACTTAATTTTAGTGATTTTTAGTTTAGTTTAGAGGCATTTGTGACAAGAGAATCAGCACCATTAATTGGTAAACAAAGTTATTTTAATTATAATATTACTGATAATAATCATTTAATTTTGTATCAAACACACAATGACATACTTAATATCGACATTGTTTACAACTTAGTACAACACTATCGATACGTGTGGATTTCGCGGAATTTCAACTTTGGCCCGGTGCACGCGACGTTCGTAGTGAACGCAATACATTGCGCGATCACTCATCTAACTACAAGATGGTACCCATGCATTACAACCAATGTATAATTTTGCATCTGTTAGCGATTGTATCGTTTTTGTCGTCTACAAACTACATAATACTATTGTAATAATTACAAATATTACTTGTATTTTAAGGTTTTTGGACTTACCGGTGAAAAGAAATCCCTTCCCGGGCTACACTACACACATGGCTTCTTTTCCGACACGTTATGATAGCGCAAGACGGCATAAGTTTTTTTTTTCGCGGAGCTTCCCACGTTATCACAATATGAGCGCGACTATTGGCCGGTGAACCAAAATTCGGTTAACTATGAGTGTCATATGTGCGGCGCGCCTGCCCCGCCCACAAGGCCCTTGTAACCTTTTTTATCTGTTCTGTGGTCGCGAGTCATGGCACTATGGCAGCCCCGCAAAAAGAATCTTTGTGACCGCTTCGCGCGTAATTATGATGAGGGCGTGCGCGGGGCATTCTCGGCGGTAACGCCCATTCGAGCAAGGTCAACGGTATTGTACTAAACCTTAACAAATATGTTGCTTTTTACAAAGTTTGTAGGATTGTAACGGTTATTAATGGCGTTTTCGTTTGGTGATTATAATTTTGTCTAGCGTTAGGGCCTATGGGCTGAAATAAATGATTTATGAATTTTTGAATTTGAATTAAACATGGCCCTACTCAAATACCTATGTTACCTTTTCTATTACAAGTAATGTTCACTGTTGAAATTAATCACTGATTCTTTTAACATTTATAGAAATCGTTCCTCGTAAGTATTTGATTACATTAACTCTTTTGGTTTTGTTGAATTCATTGGCAGTCTTTATCGATGAATGTTATATTGCAGCCGTTCCCGGTACGTACCTTGCATTCGGTTATTTCATTACTTAACAAAACACAACAATTAGGGGCGCTCAAGAATTTAGTAAGCAGGCTTTGAGGTTTAGAACTGAGTCAGTTTTTTTCAAAAAATATATATACTCGTATAAGTAAAAAAACAAAAAAAGAAAGAAAATAAATTTATTTGACCCAGGTTACTAAGTAAGTTAAGTACCTTTTTAGTACCTACTATAAATCTTACGTAACTGAGAGACCAGATATCTTTGCCGAAAACGGGCACAGTGGACCCAAAGCCTTTCATATAATTTACAATAGTATGTTTTATGTAGGGAAATACAATATTGAATCAAAGTTAATTTCAGAGGACGATAAGAACGAGACGACATTCCTGGCGCACGACTACGTGACGAGCACGCGCCGCGTACAGATACCCGCGGGTTACACATACCACGGGGTCGGCAAGTACCTGCCCAACGGACTGCGGGTGAGCGAGACTATCTGAGTAGACCTACGAGACGAGCACGCGTGCGTACACATACCCACGGGCTACGAGTGCCTCGGGGTCGGCAAGTACCTGTCCAAGGGACTGCGGGTGAGCGAGGCTACCTTAGTGGTACTACGGCGATGCTTCCCAACCATAGATATAAAACTGTTATTTATATTTCTATGTTCCCAACCGTCTGGAAGAAATAAATAAAAGCTGCTGACAATTACCTATGATAAATGTTATTTTTTTCTGTAAATTGGTTAACAAAAACACGACACGTCAAAAATAAATTATGTTTTAAAACCAGATAAGTTCAGTGTTTCCTAACCGACTACCCTGACAAGAAAGACCTAAATAAATCCATTGGTCTCTTTTAAAGTCCTGACATAATCTCGATCAGATCATGGAAGTGAGGACCATGCATGTCAGGTCTCCTCCCCACCTATTAGTACCGCAATATTTGAGAAATAAACGCTACACCCAGTGCATCAGGATGCACTGGGTGTAGCGGAGGAGAGGAGGCAATATAATATAAAACAATCAGCCTGTTACTCCGGCGTCCTATGGGAACCGTGTAGGATAGGTAACGTAACACTTAACATGACTGAGAATTCTACATTCAATATATTTTTTCAGACTCGCGTCAGTCGCAAAGATGGTGTAAGTGATTCATTACCTACTTATAAATTACTAACCGTTATAGGTTTAATAAATCAATTATATTTTAAATTAAGTAGGAAAATCACTGAGCAGCAACCATTCCAAAAGAGAACATCCCAAAACAGGTCCTAAGCTTCACAAAGGACATCGTCGTAAATGGCCCCAGGACCAACAAACATCTGACGTACATAATAATTATAAGTATATTTTATTATACTAATTGCGAATATCTGTATGAAACGGACATTCTGCGTTCTGTATTAAACAATTAAAAGAGCTTCAACGATTTACGACATCACAAATCAAAAATTATGCCATCTTTGACAATAAAATTTGAGATTTGACATAATAATTAGTGATGCCCAATATTTCATTTCACACACATCGATAAGATAAGATCATTTATTTGTGCAAAACATAAGTCGAGAGAGAAGCATCAAGAGCGAGATTACTTGAGTTGACCACCTGCTCACGGATATCATACGCATCCGTACGTACTTTCCTTTCCAACCTTTTTCGCTCTAGAGTATAACGCTTCTGTAGTGATTTGTGCGATGTTTTTTTTGGTACCATACACCTTAGATGCGAAAAGAATTCAACAACAAAACCGATTTTCATATCCTAATCCATACATCCTATATAATTATTTATCTCTATATACAATTACTACACGTAAGGGTGTTTGTACTACCTCGTATTCGATTCATATTCGTGTTTTTTTTACGAACAGCATAAAAAAGGATCAGAAATTCACGAATGGGCGCTGTGCACTCACCCGTAGTCGATTCGTATTCGTGATACGTTTTGGGGAATTTTTCACGATCCGTTTTAAAAAACACGAATACGTATCGAATACGAGTGTCCGCGTGCACCGATCTGAGTTTCGAGTATTCACTAAAAACATTTCGTAGGCAGAGATCGCGTTCATAATGTATGCAGCATTTCGCGCTTGCTCATATTCGATTCGTATTCGTGTTTTGCACGAATACGAATCAAATATAAGTGCACAAAACGCCCTTTATGCATGATGGCTACTTCCATCCGTAAATACTGACTCGATGTGACGAAGCAGTGCACAAACCAAGAGGTTATTTCAAATCGTATTTTCACGAATCACACATATGAACCGAATACGAAGTATGGCACACCACATACGTCCTAAGTGAGATGCATCGTAATATTTCAAATAGACTAGCACGCTGGGTACTGGACGGTATCGATTTAGTTTAAAATATATCGATACGGATTTAATGTATGGGCATCCCTAATCCTTGTCATATCATGTCAATCATCTCAACTGTCAGTCTAGCCACATACTGGCAATAGAAATTATGGTGAATCCACACAGCCCGGCGGCACTGCCGGCGGGTTGACCACAAGCAAAGCAAGCGACTACGGCAGACGCGTAAGTGCGGCTGTGAATAGATATTCTCAGTTGTCTTGTGACTGTCGGTGAAGTGAGTTGTACGCAGATACTGGAGATAGAAATAGACGATATCTGTTCCCCCACTTCCGGGCTGTGTGGATCCACCATAACATTAGTGACAGGCATTTGCGATTGTTTCTTACCTCAGAGTAAAGTTTCTTACTAAATATAACCTCAAAATCTTTGTTTTCTTTTTACATAATTTCTTTCTGCAAGTTGTCCGTCATGAAACTTTGTCATGCCCATGAGGCATATAGTTGTAATTTAGAACACGCAAAGTAAATTTCCTTCACTGTTGGTTCTGGGGCGAAAGATGTATGGATGCAGAACAATCTCCTTTGAATGTATTTTTTTTTGTCACTACTTTTATAAATACATATAAATTTTTTTCGGCGTAGGAAATATTATCTTTTGACAAGATGACACCTTCTGGAGGAGTGGAGGTTCTTGCCTTTTCTTCTCGATACGAAACTACCTTTTGGAGGGGGAAACTAGAATAAATTCCATTTGCCTGTAAATGTTGAAGTTAAAAAGTGCCTTTTATGTGCTTATTTCAAATAAATGATTTGACTTTGACTAAGTAGTTGTAATGATTAAAATATATGCTTTACATATTTTTATATTACAGGCTATGGACGTAAGTTCCAGTATTTTTTTTTAAAGCAGTCAAATTATAAAATAAGCAATTTGACGGCAGCTTTTGCGTTTATGCAATAAGCGTGCAATTCAAAATTTGTCGGTTTGCCATGGATACATTATAAAATATCGAAAATTAATGCGCCAAATTGTAAATGGTTTGTTGCAATTCATAATTTTTCGCTAGTTTATAATCTCGATAGATTTAATATAAACTAACGATGTTCATAATCATACAGTGACATATCCATAGCCAAAGTAAGTATATTTGGTGAACAAAAGAATCAGCCATTAAGTGTGACACCTACCCCTCGGCCACGACATCACCGCTCGCGCGAGCTGCGTCTTGCGTGATGCGTCTGCGACCGCGACGAGAACAAAATGTTAGAAGTTATTATGAGTGTGCCATGACGCCATGAGTCGCCGCGGTGCGACTTGCGGAGAGGAGAGCGGCGGCGCGCGGCGGCGCGGGAAAGTTCGAGCGCCCGCCCCGCATCGCAAGACGATCCATTCTATGTCATGGCTCTGGCCTAAGTGCCATTATCAATTTGTATTTATTTGTTTGTAAGTACTTATGTCATTTAACTTTCAACTAAGAATAGGAATGAGCTTGCGCCGCCGTATTGTTACGTTAACAAAACAGCGCCTCGTGTCAAGTTACAGTTAACTGATCAAGGTCATGGCGTTCCTACTCTTAGTTGAGTCTTGTTGTACATACCTAGTTAAGTGTGAATAATATTAATTGTACAATGATTGTATACAGGGCCTAATTAAATGTGTTAGCGAAGCTCCGCGCTCCGCGTGATGGCTATCGATACCTATCTAAACACGATTAAACAATAACAAAACCGGCCAAGTGCGTGTCGGACCACAGACAATAAAGGGTTCCGTAGTTGGGATGAATTTATCCAGAGAACAAACATCACATTGTAGTTAATAAGAAATGTAATTGTTTATTTTATTTTATCTTATACGAGTATGTCGGCTGTTGTGTTGTTGTTGTGTTGTTGTTGTGTGGTTTGTGTTTAAACGCCTACCAGAAAAAAAAAAAAAAAAAGTACCAAAAAATTCGAAGTACCTGCCAGAATGGATAAATGCTCACCAAATTGTGTTTCATAAAGTATTGTAGAAATGGACCTATTTTCCTTTTTACTCTATGCCATAAATATTTATAAACGTCTTTAAAGTTAATTTCAGAGCAAATATTTTATATTATCGCTAAATAGATGTTACCAATATTTTATTTCACGACTTTCAATTTAGTCAGTTTTACTGAGGCAAAAAGCTAACGGTCGACACAATCGTCGCACAATTTTTTTGAATATCAAATATAACATTGCGTATCCCAAACACAACATATTACTTGTTTATTGTTTTATGATTTTTTATTAAAATATGATAACATAGCCAAATAAATATTTCACTCTCAATATTACTGCAACAAATGACTAAGGTAATTAAAATGGGTCCACCCTATATAGCAGAACTTTTATGTCATAATATTATTTTGCATAACAGCGGATAGCATAAACTTCATTTCGCAGAAAATCGTTTGGCATACACTCATTCAAAACTCATAATTTTGTAAGTCAGAATCATCTTTAGGCATAAATTTCATATCCATAATAATAAAAAAAAAAAAAATAAGTACTTACAAAAAGAAAACAACCGACTTCCAAAAAAAAACGCTACAAAGTGAAAAATAACTTTAATTTCGGAAGTTGGTATCTTTGGTTTTGAATTATCTTTTTTTGCCACCGACTTCCGAAATTAAAGTAATTTTTCACTTTGTAGTGTTTATTTTTTAAAGAAAGAAAATACATTTATTTAGCACAGAATAAAACACACACAATATAATTTACACAGAAGATAAAAAAGTTAAAATCAAATAAAAAGTGTAAAGTGCGATGTAAGCAGAAATTTGATGGGGAGTGTCAGTGCCTCAGGGCTGCGCCAAAAAGGCCCAGTTCAGCAAAAATGCCAGACGACTTTATGTGCCTGACGCTCAAAATCAAAATCAAATCAAAAGTCATTTATTCAAACTAGGCTGAGAATCAGCACTTTTCGAACGTCAAAATTACATAAGACAGTCCCCCAAAACGCCCACCCTTCACCACTTCCTAGTGCGTTAGCTGGGAAGAAGAAGTGGCGCAACAAACTCCCCAGCTGCACAGCTGTCTGTTCAGTTAAAAGAACAAAAAGAAGATTCTATATAATAGTATTCAAAATAATTTACATTAAGCAACACAAAACATAATTTAAATTATTAGCCATATATAAGCTAAGCTAGCACACGCCAATATACCGAACAAAATCATCGAGAACTATACTCAGGCAGAAATAAAAAACAAAACGTAAACAGAACTTAATATCTTAATAAAAGCCACCAGGCATAAAGGGCGTGCCCGCTTACATATAGTTGTAACTGGAAGTTATAAATGATAAACTAGGACCATCGAGGTAAAATAAATAAACAAACAGTTAATTACTAATAGTAATAAATAATATGATCAATTGTCGAGGTCACTAGCTAACCACATATTGCAATACAACTCATAAAAAAACAGTGTGATGAGTAGATTTTGTCAAAAATAAATTAAAATAACTTGACTTAAAATGTCAACAATAATTAAATTTAAATAATTTGACTTTTATAGTCAAATAAATTAAACAATTACTTATATAAACTCATATAACTTGTCAGTGGGTAAGCTGGAGAAAGAACATAAACATTGTCTTGAGTTAACTATAGCGACCAACTATTCTTATCATTTAAGTAGTCGTTGATAGAATAGTATGCCTTTGAACAAAGCTTGGATTTTACTTTCGTTTTAAACGCATTAAAAGGCAAATCTACCAAAGAAGAGGGTAGCTTGTTATAAAAAGTTATACCAAGCCCAACAAATGAGTTATGAACTTTATGAAGCCGGTGAAAGGGAGCTCGTAGTTTGTCCTTATTTCTAGTGTTAACATTGTGAAAATCACTGTTTTTAGTGTATAAGTGTATATTTTGCCTAATATATAAGATATTGGCGAAGATGAATTGAGATGCCACCGTGAGGATACCAATATCTTTGAAAAAATCTCTTAGAGAAACTCTGGCACCTAGCTGGTAAATAGCTCGAACAGCTCGTTTTTGAAGGACAAATATATTTTGAATATCAGCAGCTTTGCCCCACAGCAGAAGACCGTAGGACATAACGCTATGAAAATAACTAAAATAGACTAAACGAGCTGTATCGACGTCAGTGTATTGTCTTACTTTCCTGACGGCGTAGGCGGCGGAACTGAGCCTTCCCGCTAGGCTCGATATATGTGGGCCCCACTGAAGTTTGGCGTCTACTGTTATGCCCAGAAAAACTGCCGAATTTACGGATTCAAGCACCTCTTTATCTAAGACGATGTTGGGACCTAGATTTCTAACATTAGGTAGGGCGAACTTTACACATTTCGTTTTTTTAGCATTGAGAACTAGGTTATTTGTCGTAAACCAATCTGTAACCATTGAGAGTGCACTGTTTACATCGTCAAAATCTTGTCTATTCCTGTCTACTTTAAAAATAAGAGAGGTATCATCTGCAAACAGTACAACTTCACAGATACCCTTTAAATAGAATGGTAAGTCATTGATATACACTAAGAACAAGAATGGACCCAGTATTGAGCCTTGAGGTACACCTAACTGAACTGGTAGCCCGGAAGATTTCACACCATCAACATCTACACATTGGGACCTATTATGTAAATACGAATTTATAACGTTGAGAGCTTCGTTTAGCACACCATAATGACGCAGTTTACGCAAAAGCGTGTCATGGTGCACGCAATCAAAGGCTTTGGAGAGATCACAGAAAACCCCAATAGCATTTTGCGAGTTCTCCCATGCGTTAAATATGTGTTTCAGCAGAGCAACACCCGCATCTGTAGTCGAACGACCTTTTGTAAAGCCATATTGTTCATTATGAAGGAGGCTATTTAAATTAAAATGTTTTAGCAACTGCTTGAGTATTAACTTTTCAAATATTTTGCTAAATGCTGGTAAAATAGAAATAGGCCTGAAATTGCCAACGTCATTTTTATTACCTGATTTAAATAATGGTATGATTTTACTATTTTTGATGAGGTCAGGAAAAGTTCCTAAATCAACACATTTATTAAAAGTAACAGCTAGATAGGGGGCTACGATGTCTATTATATTACTTAAAAGTTTAATGGAGATGCCCCAGTAATCACCCGTGTTTTTTGACTTGAGTGTGTTAAAAACATTAACTACATCACGAGGCGTTACATGTTCGAAGCTAAATAAGGTACTACATTTAGGCACACTACTATGCAAAATGTTTTCAGCTTTAGACGGGGACGAATTCAAGGAGCGAGTCGTAGTTATAGGTATGTTGGCAAAAAACTCATTAAATGCCTCGGCTACGTCGGCTGCTGTATTAACTAATTTATCGTCTACCATAATCTCAAGTTGTTTTTCATGTCTAACCGACTTACCCGTTTCATTGTTAATAATTTTCCAAGTGGTTTTTACTTTATTATTAGATTTTTTAATTGTATCGCTTAAAAATTTAGATTTAGCAAAAGCACAAATATTTTTGAATAATTTTGAATACTTTTTGACATACTCTAGGAAAGGAGTATCAAACCTGTATTTTTTCAAACCATATAACTCGTATAGTGTCGCTCTACTTTTATAAATACCTGGAGTAGCCCATTGATTAAAGCCAACGGAGGTGCCATTAATGTTAATGGTTTTGGTCTTAAAAATAGATTGGTACTCTTTTTGCACAACATCAAAAAGGGCTCCATAAATTTCATTAGGATTCTGCTGGTTTTCAACTGGACCTGAGAGTGTGATGTGACGGATGTTAATCAGTTTTATAATGTAACGTGTACCTATGCAGCGTACTTAAAATAAATTTGTGTCAGATAAAAAAAAAGAACAAAATTATAAAGAATATGTAGGTACGTACATAAATAGTGTGATTGTGCATAAAACAATTTGATAATATGAATAAATGAGACGGATGCATGAAATACCATTCGCCGTCCCCGGAGAATCAAATGATAACTGCCATTATCTTGGTTTTAGTGTTGTCATTTTTGGGATCTGTGGGTGCTAATACATCTGCTCAACTTTTTTCGTAATTTTTATACAGTTATTTACGAAGTTACAAAATATTACAATAGTATTCAAAGATTTAGCACAGGCCTTTGAATTACCAGAATAAAGTGTTAATATAACATTATCATAATGAATTCCCACTTGTTAGTATGATAAACAGTCATAGAATTATGTTCTCGTAAAAAAATATTCTACTAGATACAATACTTACGAGAATAAGACGATATAGTCTTATCATCATCACTTGCACCCTTCGATCAATAATGCACTTATTGATCGAAGCTTGCACCCTAAAAATTCGTAGAATAAAATGATAAGTTATGTAAAGAGTGCAATATTAGTTCCTAGTCAGGCTGATACGGAGAATAAAATGATAATCGACATTACGCAACTTAGACGATGATTGATTTTGATTAATTTCTTATTTTTTTAAATAATATCTCTATTTTGATACTTAGGCGTGTTTCACTAAAATATTGCGAACATACAAAAAATAACTTTTTTTCAAAGCTGACAATCGTCTTTCTACGTCCATTATTTAAGGAGCAATCCACGAAAACATGTTTTTTATTTTTCCTGTAAAGTTGCATTTTTGTAGTTATCAATTTATTCTGCGGGGACGGCGCATTGTTAAATAAGTAAGTAAATAAATATATACTTAGAAACGAGACAGAAAAAAAAAAAAAAAAAAAGTAAAACGATGCCAGACTTCCATGTCTAACACTTTGTCACAATTTATTAATCCGTGCACCAACGCATCGCACAATACGCCATAGATAATACCTACAAGTATACTTAATACGCTGCAAGCAGTCGAGCGCGGCGGACTGTTCACGAACAGTTTGCAACATATTTGTGTTTGTTGTTGTGACAAGTTTATTGTCATATACATGGTTTGCATTAAGATTGATCCAATACGATCGCGAAGGTCATAACGTACATAAATAAGAAAGTCAGTTAAAACATTGTTGGCGAAAGTGGAAAAGAAAGTAAAAAACATTTATTTATTTATTCAAATCACAATTATAACACCCATACAGACTCATCCAAGGCGATGTTATAAGTTACAATGTCTTCACAAATTTACAAAAAAGAAAAAGAAAATATAAAATAGAATGACCTGTAAGCCAAAGAATTTCAAACATACAATATGACAAATACTACAAACATGGCAACCTTTATAATTGATGGTTAAACGAACTAACCTTATGTGATGTTCGACTATAATTATACGAGACGTCACATCCTTCAGATTTATATGATTCACTTGGTAGTCCACTTTCTAATGTACTAGGCATCGCACAATTTTTAGAGCTAAAAAAATAAAATATATTATAAAGGAAGTAAATTAACGACCGTAGTACCTTCCCCCACTATGTTACCTGCGCCCGCGTCGCCATAACTCTTGTCATTGTTTTCAGAGAGGAAGAGCCTATTGCACGACATAATTCGGGGAGATTTATGATTGATCTTGGAATCATAGGGTTTGGGTGGGTTATAAATCTTTCGGATGTGACGTCTCGTATAATTATGGTCGAACATCACTTAAGGTAAGTTTGTTTAACCATCAATTATACTACGACGTCACATCCTTCAGATTTATATGATTCACTTGGTAGATGTTTAGAACCTGGAGTGAAATAGGTGAAGCATAAAGGAGGAGCGCGGAGGATTTGAAATAGAAACTCTGTTATGTTTTCAAATCAACACTATTATTCATTATAACCGGTCATCTATACTTAACTGCCTGCCCAATATTAGAGCCAACGCTGAGCGAATGGAATTAAGGGTGGAACAGCTCGCCCCCTCTTCGAGTTCCATTGTTAGGAACTTTAGTATTAGTGGAATATTTGTACTATATCAACTTATATTATTATTGGTACAAAAATGCCACCATTTTTTATAAGCGCAGCTGTATTGTTTTAAAGAATTTTTTGCCAAGGACGCAATCATAATTTCGATAGTTTCAGGTGTTAAGTCTTGTCTTGCATATGCTACCCTGACAATAGGGATGACACCAGGGTAAGTCGTGTCCAGAGTGGATGTCTGGTTCTGAAAGGAGATAGTAGTAGATTAGGATCCGGTTTAAAGAAAACAAGGTCGCTTTGTGACAACTTCAAAAATAACGGTTACCAAGGCTGACTAGGCCAATGTGGTACTACCATTATTCCCGTAGCTTTATCATTGACTATTTTTCGTAAACATCATAAGAGGGGGTAGTAACCAAAATTGCCTATCTTCAATTAGATTTATCAGGAAGTTGATAAGACTTAGGTATAAAATAAAAATAACACGAGTAACTACATGATATTTCCAAACTTTTTGTGTAACAGAAACACAAAATATTAAAATTTTCTCGATAAAAAAACATCAGGAAGTTACCTCTAATTTTCCCGTATTTTCGATTTGTACTTAATATGGTAATGATTAATTGGATAAAAATTAGATGATTATTTGTATTATTAAAAGGCGAAAAAATTTGTGTAGGCTTTTTTTTTTATTCCTTTTATTTTTGGTTTTATTACGAGTACAAGCTTTTAGCACTTACGACGTTCTTAGTTCGTGGAAGAAGTCATCTTCCGTCGCACGTTGCGGGAACTTCAAGCATATTTTTGTTTCACAAATCAGTCGCCGTCGCTCTGTTGAGACGAGAGGACTGCGCTCAAATTTTTGGCTTCGCTGTGATATAATTTATTTGCGTAAATAATATTTTCGTAATTTATCACATTCTAGAAAAGAAACTGTGAAATAGAAAACATGAAAAAAACACTAAATCCACTTCCAAAACGATTATTAAAAGCTTTAAGAATTGATAATCTAAATAAATACCGAGGCTAAATAAAAATATAAAATTCAATGTTGATAATTGAAAACTCAAGATGACATACATTTTATTTGACAGATTTATGACTCTTAAAGTACAACTAGCGCCATTGTCCTGTATTTCGGTCAATTTTCTTGCGGAGAAAATTTACAACATAGCCAACTAGGCAATTCCACGTTTATTTGAAAGTTTGCGCTGGAAATTTTAAATCTTATTACGATTAGCGCAAGATCCAAATTCGTTTACCTCACGTTTTTGACTAACTTCTTATAAGGTAACGCTTAGACGAACCATTTCGAGCGACTTTTGACCATCCCCTAAATGAGGTTGAAACCCGAAAAGCATAATAGGTTATTGGTATATTATTATATCCTTTATTTCATCTACATATCATTTACATTTTTAAATATTTTTATAAAAACATAAAAATAATAGCCCACCAGGTATCGGGAGCAGGGTCCAAGCTACCGGTGGTCAGGGCTCGTGTATTATCTATGCTCCTGAGAGAGGAACCTCCTAACGATACACGTTGTGTCCAGAAGTCATTGAAGCCCTTTCTGGATCAAGCCCTTGATCCAACAGCCTAACGAGAACCTCCTGAGGTGTTGGTCAAGGCTCTTAGCAATTATGTCATTGGCCGTCACGACTATCGGATTATTTTTCAAAAACACAAACAGCTTAAAAAATCTAAACAAAAATTTTACAGAAAAAGAGATAAGCTTGACATTATGTCTACAGTAAAAATAGCATTTTCTCAAACATGCTTGGAAATTCGAACATTCATTCAATCGCCGGCAATATCTGGCGTGTTTAGTGGCTAAATAAATTACTATGAAAAGTCATATCTCGACACCAGCAATGAATACAACGCTAACTTGAAAAAGTCGATTTTACACCAGAGCCATTTCAAAGAAAAAATGTGATAAGTAACTTTTTTATTAATAAAGATAATTAATTGTTTTTTTTTGTGTTGTCAGTTCTCTTGACAATACAAAGAATGTCGTTATTTAATTTCTTTATTAATTGTTAGTTTTGAAATTAACCCGAGTTAGTAGTAGTAATACACAAAAAAAACGATAAATGAATATGCAATAAATTACACCAACTCATAGTTAGCGTAGCATACATTTAAATGGAATGTCAAAAGGTGAGAATGCTAAAATATTACATTAAATTCATATGAATTGTCAAACTACACCTAAAATAAAAAACATAAATTCTTTACAACATTATTAATTACAAAAAATTAATACTAATAGCTTAAACCGCCGTGTAATAGTACAGGTAAGAGTGTGCTAACTCTCAGCTAAATCTTGCCTTTTTTGTTACGAACATTCACGAACGGAATACACTAGGCTAACTAGAGATAGCGTAATGTATGTCGCGCGATTGCAAAAATTACATTCACTAAGCGTTATGGAAAATTTGTAACTTCGTTATTTTTTGGAATTTCTATATAATTGTTTTGGTACTAATTGAAAGTCCATACCATAAAGAATTTTGCATTCAAAACGGAAATTGTCCAAAATTCAAGTTAGCGTAGTGTAAATTGCTGGTGTCGAATCTGTAAAAATGGAACACACTTTTGTTGGTTGGTTGCTCCATGGCAACCAAGGAGGCAACTTATCAAAGATTTTATTTAAATTTCGATTTGGCTTGCAGATAGAGGTGTTTTAAAGTAAAGAAGAAATAAATTAACATAATTGGCGCGAGTAAAATGATCGTTGTTCGTCATTGATTCTGGAATTTATAATTAATTCACTTAGTTTGAATTACCGCGCATTGTTTGAGAAAAGTACTATACTGATGGACTCACGTATGTGTGCCTCGGTTTCGCCTCGGCCCATATTTTCATTTAGAATCGCCACGTTAGTCATTTAATTCTTCGTATTTTGTACCCATTTCATGGACGTAGTTTTATTACTTCTATCATATACACACGCAGATACTTAAACAATTTCACTGGAAATGGTTTCCTTACTGAAGCAATCGATAAAAACTCGCAAATGTATCGATTGGGGTAACAAAATAAAGGATTTTATTACGCCAGTGTCATCGGGAATATTATTTAAATAAAAAATCGAATTGGCTGTTTTTTTGGGCCAAAAGGTATGTTTAAAAATAATAATTTGAGACCTATCAAAATGATGGGGTTTATTGACACTGGGTATACTCGTATTAAAAAAAAACTAAATGGCGGATATTTGGCGAAAAAATCTCCCAAACCTATCAAGTGGTTTTAAAAGGTGATTACAAAAAATTATACAAATTATTTGTTAAAATGTAATTTGGAATGAGAAATCCTAACTAAAAAGCGTAAAATAAAAAAAGTTAATTTTTTTAAGACAGATATAGGTCATCTTAATTCCACTTTAAGTTCACTTTGTACGTAGTCGGGTTTTTGTTCTTTTTTATTTATTTTTTTTGTTCACAAAGGTTTTCGGTGGGGATTGTTTCTACTCGCGCTTCGCGCAGGAAAGGTTTTCATGACACATGCTATGTGTCTTTGCACAATACGGTGCAAAATCCACTCTACCAATATTTTTTTTAACTTGGGTAACTCTGTTGCTAAGCGCAAAATCCACGATATAGCATTATATTTTTTTACTTGGTTATCACAGTTTTTCACGAAGACGTGAGGTACAAATTGTACAAGGTCCTAAATAAAATTTGGTTACATTTGAATTTGAACCTTGTCACGTCGATATAGAGTTTCTAGTTCCAAAACTTGCATTTGATTTGATTCTGAATTCAAGCTTAGCGTATAGTATATGCAAAATAAACACATGTTTTTAGTTTTACCTATTGAAGAATTGCATTGAAAATAAAGGGAGTGGGCAATGATCATATTTCGTTAAATATTGTAATTGAAAAACCATTTCGACGAATAGGGTTGCTGATCACTGCGGTCCAACAAATATTCTAAGTTTATTGATATTTTTGTTCAATCATGTTCGTCCTTAATAATTATGACCCTTATGATGTTATCATTCTAAAAAGGCTTGTTTTCCTTAAAGTAAAAAAGGGAAGGTAAGTGATACGATTAGTTAGATAGTATTTGCTTCCATATCGTCAAAAAAGCAAGTTTATTGAGTTTATTTTCATCATGACTGCTAATGTAGTACGTAGTATAATACTTTGATGATGATCCGCTCGCATTTGCGCGGTTTTCTAATCAATGGCTATAACTGACTAATAAACATCGGATATATAATTATAAGATAACAATTATGTTCAGAGGTAAATAAAAACGTTTAAAATAGTAGCCCACCAGCATCGATAACAGATTCACGAATATACAATAATGTAATATCTGGAATAATATACCTACTTGTATACAGCGATCATACTCGTACTTAGGTAAATTGAATAGGCCATTTCATCTGATTATTTTGCGTATACTTAGTACAGAAAATTCAAATTCGGATTCTATACCTAGCTAGATAAACGCCGGGAGAAAAGTTTCTGCCGGCGAGAATGGATTGTGTTTTGTTTTCGTCGTGTTTGATGAGAGGGGTAGGTAAGGGTTGCGCGGGTGAAATTTGATTTTTTGCTGGCTTTATGCGCCCTCTGAAAAAGGAGGGAACGAGTAGAAGAAGAATGAACCCCAATCTACTGTGAACGCGTCAAACTCAAACTCAAACTCAAACTCAAAGCATTTATTTCAATTAAACCATTTACAGGCACTTTTGAATTGTCAAGGAATCGGTCAGTCAGAAATATGAAGCTAGTTGCCCATTCCAAAGCGTAGTAGGTAGGTACCTATGGAGAAGAACGGGCAAGAAACTCCACGGACACTCTTTTAAATAAATTGTTACAAAGTATGTTACATCATTCATGTTGAAATTAAACATGTGAGAACAATGTAGAAAGACGTGTACGTTAGAAGCGTCCGTAATAAAAATATAAAACAAAGAACAATTCAAAAATTTAAATCAGCCAAGGCAGCTAAGAGTTGACCTGTCCCAACTGACGGCTGACGGCTGACGTCAATGTTGAACGCTTCCGGGTCTCGTTTCCATGAGATATACTTGTCACACTTGGCATTTATTCTAGTAGCAAATAAGTCGATTTCAGGACAACCAAACTAAATAAAAAAAGAGCTACCCGAAATTTATGGTTTTATGTGGCAGTGTTACAGGTACCCCTCTAAATGATTATACAAGGACAATGTTTCAGAATCTGCAGTAGGATGCCAACAAGGTGATCCGCTCGGGCCAGTCATTTTCAGCTTGGCTATTCATCCAATTATCCAGAGACTAAATTCAAAATTTAACGTATGGTATTTAGATGATGGAACACTAGGAGGTGATGTAGACACCGTTTTGAACGACTTACAACTAGAATTCGTCGATAAAACTGTTTTCCTGGGGATCACGCTCGACTCAAGGTTACAATGGGGTCCTCATTTAACATCTCTTGCAGGACGGCTAAGTTCAGCAGCATATGCTGTCAGAAAAATCCGTCAATTTACTGATGTGGATACCGCGAGGCTGGTCTATTTTAGTTACTTTCATAGTATCATGTCTTACGGTATTTTACTATGGGGACGGGCTGCAGACATCGAGTCTATTTTTATTCTGCAGAAAAGAGCGATTAGAGCCATATATTATCTCCGCAGGCGTGACTCTCTAAGGGAACTGTTTAAGGATATTAACATCATGACGGTACCTTGTCAATATATCTATGAAAACATCATGCACGTAAGAAAAAATGTACATCTTTTTAGTAAAAGAGGTGATAGACATAATTATAGTACAAGAAATAGGGACTTATTAGTTCAACCAGGTTTCAGACTGGCTAAAGTGGACTCATCTTTCATGGGATACTGTTTAAAATGTTATAACAAAATTCCTCCCCACATACTTCAACTGAATGAGACGAAATTCAAATCTTGTATAAAACGCACACTATGCAGGCAGGCATATTATAAGTTGGGGGATTACATCGCTGATAAAAATGCTTGGCTCAATGCTGGTCCTGCTCCACAACCACAATTATTTGATTAACATTTGAAAACACTGTTGGAGCTGCTGAAGAGTTTAAGACTATTTTTGCATTGTATAAAATCAATTTCCTTTGTACTTATTATATAATTTCAGAGCACAGGTGTGAGTATTATGTACTAAAGAGCTAACATTTACCGGGTAATACGTATTTTATTGACTTGAATGTGCCCTGGCGGCTGTGAGTATGTCATGCTCACTCAGATGTCTCGCTGATGGTGGCGCGTGTGTTGGATCATTTAGCTCCCTTCAAAATGGTTGAGCTGAATGGTGCTAATCCATGCGTCATGTTCGTGAACGGGCGCCGTCAGTTGGGACAGGTCAACTCTTAGCTGCCTTGGCTGATTTAAATTTTTGAATTGTTCTTTGTTTTATATTTTTATTACGGACGCTTCTAACGTGCACGTCTTTCTACATTGTTCTCACATGTTTAATTTCAACATGAATGATGTAACAAATACTTTGTAACAATTTATTTAAAAGAGTGTCCGTGGAGTTTCTTGCCCGTTCTTCTCCATAGGTACCTACCTACTACGCTTTGGAATGGGCAACTAGCTTCATATTTCTGACTGACCGATTCCTTGACAATTCAAAAGTGCCTGTAAATGGTTTAATTGAAATAAATGCTGAGTTTGAGTTTGACTCCTCAAACAACAATTTAAATCCATTGGCTTGGACCTTAACCCATCAAAATGCGAAATTTACCTTTCTGACATTACCGACAGACAATTGACCCTTGAGAAATTTTATGCAATAGCCCCACAAATCAAAATTCAAAAAAAAAGTTCACTTCAGCTACTAGGTTCCCCAATTTTAGAAGACAGCTTTTCTCCCTTCATCGACGAAAAAATCAAAAATTTCAACGACATTTCGGACAGACTCTCTAAAATTAACTTACATTCGGCTTTCACCCTGATCAGATACTGCTGTTTTGGTCCAAATTTCATATATTTTCTACGCTCTTCACCTTTATGGAAGCAGCCACACCTCTTGGACAAAATTGACCAAATTATTCGCAGCACCCTAACATCCATTTTAAATGTGGCCTTGGACGACCGGGCGTGGCTGCAAGCCACACTACCCATCCGTTTCGGTGGCCTCGGTGTCCGCAAAATTACAAGTATTAGCTTACCCGCGTTCCTGTCCTTTGTCCACAGCACTGAAAAGTTGACCGGGAAAATTTTAGCACCCTGCCTGGTCGACTCTGAAGTGCCGTGCTTGACTGATGCGGAGAACGCCTGGAAAACGGCTTGCTCGAATACAGATCGGCCTGTGAACCTGTCCTCCCAGAGGCAGTGGGATGAGCCGCTCTGCAGGTTGGTACGGAACAATCTTATTAATACATCCACCAATACTGCTGAGCGTGCCCGCCTGCTGGCTGTGGGTGAGTGGGAGTCGGGCCTTTGGCTTCAGGCGCTACCGTCACCCAACATAGGCACTATGCTGGGTGACACCACTTTCCGGCTCGCTACCTGTCTGCGTCTGGGCGCTCCTTGTGTGGCCCCGCATCGCTGTCAATGCGGTGAAGCAGTCGACTGTCTCGGACACCATAGTCTATCCTGCAGTAAAAGCGCAGGCCGGAGAGCACGGCACGCCAGCATTAATGACATCATCCGTCGTGCTCTTGTCACCGCCGGGGTGCCAGCTGTTCTAGAACCTAACGGCTTGGCACGCGACGATGGGAAGAGACCAGACGGAATGACCATAATGCCTTGGAAGGTAGGTAGGCCATTGGTGTGGGATGCAACGTGTGTCGACACCCTTGCGCTATCCCATCTTCCTAGCACGGTGGGCTGTGCTGGGGCTGCTGCTGCAGGTGCGGAAAACCTCAAACGGCGCAAATACTCCAATCTTATTGGGACTTATATGTTTGAGCCGTTTGGGGTTGAAACACTAGGGCTATCAAACTCAAACTCAAAGCATTTATTTCAAATAAACCAATTACAGGCACTTTTGAATTGTCAAGGGGTCGGTCAGTCAGAAATATGAAGCTAGTTGCCCATTCCAACGCGTAGTAGGTTCCTATGGAGAAGAACGGGCAAGAAACTCCACGGACACTCTTTTAAATCAGAATGTTGTTACAAAATATTGGTTACATCATTCATGTTGTAATTATACATGTGAGAACAATGTAGAGAGACGTGCACGTTAAAAGCGTCCGTAATAAAGAAAAAAAACAATTCAAAAATTAAAATAAATTCAAAATAAGCCTTGGCAGCTAAGAGATGACCAGTCCCCACTGACGGCGCCCGTTCACGAACATGACGCATGGATCAGCACCATTTAGCTCAACCATTTTGAAGGGAACTTTATGATGCAACACACACGCCACCACCAGCGAGACATTTGAGTGAGCATGACATACTCTCAGCCGCAAGGGCACATTTAGGTCAATGAAAGACGTAGGTACCCAGTAAATGGTAGCTTTAAAGTAGGTACATAGTGCTCACACATGTGCTATGCAATTATATAATACTATGAAATTGAATTTATACAATCTAAAGATAGTCCTACAATCTTCAGCAGCTCCAACAATATTTTCGAATGCCAATCAATTAGTTTATGCGCCTTGTGGAGCTGGACCAGCGTTGAGCCAAGCATTTTTGTCAACGATGTAATCCCCCAACTTATAATATGCTTGGCAGCATAGTGTGCGTTTTATACAAGATTTAAAATTCCTTTCATTCAATTGGAGTATGTGGGGAGGTATTTTATTGTAACATTTTAAACAGTACCCCATGAAGGTTGAGTCAACTTTAGCCAGTCTGAAACCCGGTTGAACTAATTGTTCCCTATTTCTAGTGCTATAATTGTGTCTATCACCTCTTTTACTGAAAAGACTTAGATTTTTCCTAACGTACATGATGTTTTCATAGATATATTGACAAGGTACCGTCATGATGTTAATATCTTTAAACAGTTCCCTTAGAGAATCGCGTCTGCGGAGACCATATATTGCTCTGATGGCTCTTTTCTGCAGAATAAAAATAGACTCGATATCTGTAGCCCGTCCCCATAGTAGAATACCGTAAGACATGATACTATGAAAGTAACTGAAATTGACTAGCCTCGCGGTATCTACGTCAGTAAATTGACGGATTTTTCTCACAGCATATGCTGCTGAACTTAGGCGTCCTGCAAGAGATGTTAAATGAGGACCCCATTGCAGCCTTGAGTCGAGCGTAATCCCCAAGAAAACAGTTTTATCGACGAATTCTAATTTCTCCCTATTCAATACTATGTCACAATCACTACTTTTAACATTCGGTAAAGTAAATCTTATGCATTTAGTTTTTTTCCCATTTAATACTAAATTATTAGCAGTGAACCAATTTTGGACTTGTAGTAGGGCGTTATTTACGTCGTCAAGATTTGATGCACGTCTATTTATCTTAAAAATTAGAGAAGTATCGTCAGCAAATAACACCATTTGTGGTTGGTTTTTTAATAAATGGGGTAGATCATTAATATATACTAAAAAGAGGAAAGGACCCAATATCGAGCCTTGTGGAACACCCATTTTTACTTTTAAACCGAGTGAATTGATTCCATTAATTTGTACTTGCTGTTGTCTATCATTTAAATAAGATTTTACCAAACTAAGCGCAAGTTTACCTAGTCCGTAATGCTCAAGTTTCAAGAGTAAGGTTTCATGATTTACGCAGTCAAATGCTTTGGACAGATCACAAAAAAATCCTATAGCATCTTGGGCCTCCTCCCACGCTGTGAATATGTGTTTTAATAAGGTGACACCGGCGTCAGTCGTACAACGTCCTTTGGTGAACCCATATTGCTGATCGTGTAAGATATGGTTGGTGTTAAAATGATTAAGCATTTGATTGAGCATTACCTTTTCGAACACCTTGCTGAATACCGGCAGCACGGATACTGGTCTATAATTGTTGGTATCTTTACTGTCCCCAGATTTAAAAAGTGGAATCACCTTACTGTATTTCATTAAATCCGGGAAGACTCCTTGGTCCACACACAAATTAAATATTAAAGCCAAATATGGTGCTATAGTTTCAATTATGGATGTACAAACTTTGATAGATAATCCCCATAGATCTTCGGTCAATTTTATTTTAATTTGCCGAAATGCTTTTATAACTATCATAGGGTTTATATGTTTAAATTCAAATTCAACCGGGCAGCCTGCAACGTTCGCTCTTAATAAATAAAGTGAGACATCGGGTGAAGAATTCAAAGCTTCCGTCGTTTTAGATGGAATATCAGTAAAGAAACGTACAAATTCTTGAGCTACTTCTAAGTTAGAGCATATGGCACCATGTGAAGTCTCCAAAGTGTACTCAGTGTTTCGTATTTTTTTCCTATTCGTTTCATTATTTATAACTTTCCAAACTGTTTTTATTTTATTTTCTGCTGATTTGATCTTGTTGCTAATATACAGAGCTTTAGCTATCTTGCAGGTATTTCTAAAAATTTTGGAATATGTAGCAACATACTTGTTGAAAGTTTCAGTTTTAATGTAAGGCTTAAGGCCATACAGTTCGAACAGTCTTTCCCTACTTATCCTAATACCTCTAGTTGCCCAGTCACTAAATATAAAATGAGGGCTAATATTTTTTGTTTTCTTTTCAAAAGTTTTATTGAATTCAGTGTTGACTACTGAAAAGAAATCCTCATACAATTGATTTGCATTGACCATATTATGGCCCAGAATGTTTAATTTATTATTTAGGGTACTATTGAATCTATTTAATTTGCCAGTTGTTATTGGTCGAAATTGTATTTGTACTTTTTGCAAAGGTGTTTTGAACTTAAAAGTTACCGTTTGTCCACTATGATCAGACGGCAAATAATTTACAATGGCTTTAGCTAAATAATCACAATCGCAGAAGACATTGTCGATACAAGTAGCAGAAGTTGGAGTTATTCTAGTCGGTTCTGTAAAAATACTAAATAAATTGAACGATTTAAAAAGGCTTAGTAATCTACTGCTATTTAAATTATCTTCCAAAATATTAATATTAAAATCACCACAAATAATTGCAGCTTTGTTACTGGATGCAAGTTTCGCTAGGACATCTTCCATTATTGACTCAAATAAAGAAAAGTTCTGATAATTAGGGGGTCTGTACACGCACACTACAACATGCTTATCCAGCTCAACACAGGACAGTTCGATGCAATGTTCAACTGATAAACCAACTATGTCATTACGTTGCTTAAATTTTAAACAATTTTTTATCATGATTAGAGATCCTCCACGCAGCATAGATTTACGGTTAAAAGAACTGCCCATACTATAGTTGACATAATTAATTAGCATTTGGTAATCCTTTAACCAATGTTCAGTAAAACAAACAATATCAAACTTTGTTTTTTCTAAAAACATTTCAATTTCTAATAATTTTGAAGAAATACCTTGAATATTTTGATGAAATAATTTCAAGGCATTCTGCTCATCTCCTTTTCGGTAAAAACTTATTTTAGAGCCAGAAGACACCTTGTTGTTGTTAGTTATAAGAATATTCTTAGTGGTACCTTCTGTTGTCTTACAAACTAGTTTAAATCCGGAGTTGACCCCAAGACTTCAATGTCATCACAAGGCAGTGAGCTCATAGTGAGTGAGGTACATGGAGCCTCCTTCGTACAATTTGTATAAATATTTATAGCATTTGAGCTACATTTATTCAGGCTCACTACCTTATTATTAATCAAATCAAAAAATCAAAATCAAAAATCAAATCAAAAGTCATTTATTCAAACTAGGCTGAGAATCAGCACTTTTCGAACGTCAAAATTACATAAGACAGTCCCCCAAAACGCCCACCCTTCACCACTTCCTAGTGCGTTAGCTGGGAAGAAGAAGTGGCGCAACAAACTCCCCAGCTGCACAGCTGTCTGTTCAGTTAAAAGAACAATTAGTACTATTACTAATCATGATGGTGTTAATAACACAAGACTTCGACATACTACCTATGTCTGAGTTTATATAAAAAGCTAATAGCCGTGCTATTATGTGTCTAAAACTAACAGGCAGATACACAGTACCCCTAGTCGATTTCAGCGTTTCAACAAAAATGTTGGTGTCAAGAAATACAAACTTGTCACTATAATGACTAACTAAAAAGTGCATATGCTTATTAAGCATATGAATATAATTGTTTTGTCTATTTGTCAATCTTTCAAAATATGGGAAAGCACACAATATTATTTTACTGCAATTTAACTTTAACAACTCAGTTACACAGTCAGTCATTTCTTCTTTTTTTACATTAGAGCTATTACCTACAAATACAGTAATGTTGGTTTTAGGATTATATACATTTCCTGTTACTGATGCCATTATTTGTTTATAGTTAGACCCTGGCATACAATAATTTAGAGTAGAATAATGCAGGTTGTTACTAATTAATTTACCTAATCCTCTTCCCATACTATCTGAGAACATAACTGAATGATAACAATCATGACTACTAAAAGATGGACAACTAGCAATCTCAGGCTGTATCACTTGAGATAAATCTTGTACTAAACCAGATACATCTTGGTTGAGGATACAGTCTTGAGACAAACTCTCAGTCTGGGACGGGTCCTCCGTTGCCTCAGGCTGGACAGCATCAGGGTTTGAAACCTTCTGGCAAGTACACTGACACATAACTAACTCATTAGCAGCTAGAATATGTTCTTTAATTTGGTTCTGAGAGCCCACATATTTAATGTAAAGGGAACTAAGTCTGCCCTCAAGTACTTGTATGTCACACTGTAAGCGCTGTGTATCAATTTCATAGATTTTTTTGCTGTCTTCTAATTTTATTTGATAATTGTTTAATTTATTGAGTAGATCAACACGTTCTTTTCTCCGTGGAATATTTTTGGAAAAGAGTTTTTGTTGTTTCCTAATTAGATTACATTTTTTAATTATTCTATTCAGTTTTGCAAATTTTTTCATTTTCTTATGACTAACTTTAGAACTATAATTTTGTTTCAGTAAGGAATCTTCAGTAAGGTCTATAGTTATTATGGAAAGAGGGTTACAATTGGTATTTAATAATTCATTGTATAAGTGGTTAGTTTCTTTAACCTGTGTACATTCTTTTTCTTTCTCTAACCGGATAATATGACTATTAGCGTGAATTAATTCATCTTCTAGGTCCCTAACTTTGCTTAAAGCCTCCTCATACAAGTTACTACAGTTTCTGAAACCATCTGTGACCACCTTCAATTGATCGCGTTCATCAACAACATGCAGATATTGCTGATGTAGGTCTACTAGCTCCCGTTTAAGGCTTGAGTTTTTGTTAACTATCTTTTTGATTTCCTCCTCACTCTCGTCATTCTCTTGTAACAATAAACTATGGGGTCCGAGTGCCCACTTAGTCTTTCAAGACATCGCAAAGCGGTTGGTCGACTCTTCATGTGACCAGAAGGCTGGCCTATTCTTCGGCCAGAGAATCAGCATTGCCATACAACGTGGCAATGCTGCCAGCCTTTTGGGCACTTTTCCTGTTGACAACGATGCGGACGAATTTTTTGATGCCCTATGATTCTTCACCCCCCACCCCTTTCTTATATACTTGTACATATTATTATTATTATTTTAAGTCTGTTAGTTTTTAAATTGTTTCATAGTTAAATAATAATAAAATTAAAAAATTATAAAAAAAAAAAAAAAAACAAACTTATGAACAACTTTCTTAAAAGCTAACAAGGAAAGACTCCATTCGGTATCGATGTTTTTCCGCCGCGATTCTTCGTCTGCCTCAACATTGTCTTTAGGACTTTATATATGACGCGAATATATGCAATTGCCGTTTTTCGCACCATTGCCAGATATCGCGAGCTAATTCATTTAGATCCGAATATTGTACTCCACCATATCTGTTTATATAAGATATTGCTGTTGTATTGTCGATGCGCAGCAATATCTCTTTATTGCGCTCTTGTTTGGCGAAGCACTTAAGCCCGTTAAAGGCGGCTTTCAATTCTAGCAAATTTATGTGATAATTGATTTCTGTATTATTCCAGAACCCACTTGTCCTTTCACCATTACAGAATGCGCCCCAGCCTGTCAGAGAAGCGTCCGAAAATATTTTTAATTAAAACGTCCGTTGCGTATAAAATTTTTGTACGCATTATATTGTCTATCCACCATACCAAATCTAGTTTTAGGCTAATGGTTACCCATTAGCCTAAAACTAGATTTGGTATGGTATCATATCATAATTTTATCATAATTATTGTCAGAGTTTCTCAAAGCTAAGAACTTTTCACGTTCAAAGAGTTTGGTATAGACCCAACCGTAAGAGACTGCCGGACATACAGAACAGGGAATACCAAGGAATTTAGCAAAATCTCTAATAGATATTAGTTTTTGTTTAGAAACATTTTCGACACACTTCTGAACTTTGACTCGCTTTTCCCTCGGTAATTTTAAACAATAATCCTGCGAATGCAGTTCGAAACCAAGAAAAGTTTGGGATTGTTTTGGTTCTAATTTGCTTTTGCCAAAATTTATGACAAATCCCAAATGTTTTAATAATACCTTTGTGTCGGTAACACATTTAAGGCATTCTTCATAATTATTACCGATACAAATAATATCATCTAAATAAATAGCCAGTATTAAGCCTCTATTTCTTAGTTTGGTAACCAGCGGTTTCATAAGTTTAGTGAAAATATACGGTGCTAGGGACAAACCGAACGGTATTGAAATTGGAAAATTTCCCCTTCGAAAATGAATCGTAAATACTTTTTACTAGTTTTTTCTATTTTTATTAAAAAATACGCTTCTTTAAGGTCTATAGTAGCCATATAGCAATTTTTTGTAATTAATTTTGTCACCGTTCTAATATCCTCCATTTTAAAATGTTGTGTAGTAATAAAATTATTTAAGTTCTTTAAATTAAGGATAAATCAAAATGAGCCATCACTTTTGTTAGCCAGAAAGATTTTTGACAAAAATTGGTCAGGATGACAGCACCTGAAGACTGTAATTTTGATATCTCGGCTTTTCTTTTGAATTTTTTTAGCTCTAAAAATTGTGCGATGCCTAGTACATTAGAAAGTGGACTACCAAGTGAATCATATACATCTGAAGGATGTGACGTCGTAGTATAATATCATACCCCTTTCAATTATAATTTGTGCCACTTGCATGAATTTCGGCAGGTTTTGCCCAAATATATCCTCCGATACCGCAATAACATTAATAATACGTGCGGCTCGTGAGATAGGGGTAAACTTGAGCAGGTTAGTCCTAGCCGCTGCCGCGCTGGCACGTCTAATAGAGCGGGGCGGCGCGGCGGCGCGCGGCGGCGCGCACGTGCATACACAACATGCATAGATAAACGAAGAAGATAAGGATGAAAGGTAAGCGGTAGTCAATAATATTGTTATTTGCAGAAAAAAGTCGTCATTAATTTTTATAGGATGGAAGGTATCTTCCCATTTTTTATTTTTCGTTTCACTTCCTCAGTCATACACTTCTATGGGGATGACAAATCAAATCACAAACTGGACAGAGGTTCGCCCACCGCCAGGTCCGGGTGGTGGTCGGGTGAAAAAGGCGCCATCGCGACATCGCACGTCTCAGTCGCGTGCAAGCTGGCCAGGCACATTAGGTATGTTGAAAAGCAACATGGTTCGACAATGCATGAGTTAAAGATAAATGTATATTTTAAATGTGTTGTCTTGTATTTTTCAGGTCTCACAACAGCGTATGGGACGTAGCGATGCGCCGGATACCGCAACAAAAACAACCTCCGGGCCGAGGGCATGCGGGACTTGGGCCAGTGTGCCAGTGAACCGAGTCGAGCCTGAGCATGAGCCTGAGCATGAACCAGAGCAATCCCCACCAGTAAAACTGTATAGTATAACAGCACCTATTTACATTTTCGTGCAACATTCACCGACAGAGACACTGACACATACCGAAGTGGGTAGGTACATACATCATATAATTGAGACATTTAGTGTGACCATATCCAGCTTACGTTGCGCTTCTATGCTTCTTCTTTTGGAAGTCAATTGTTTTTTTTTTTTTGTAATAAGTTTATTTATTTTTGTTTATTTTATTCATAAACATTTCCATTGTGTTGAATCCAGGCACATAATTACATGCAATTTACATAAAAGTTTTTATTTTTCACTTTTTAGTTGTGGTACCCCACAAAAATTCGGATACCACTACCTACTATGTAAATAACAGTGACAGGAAGTTATCATCATATCATCCACACACTAAGTGGGAAAAATACGTGTTATTGAAGCTTACTCAAAAACTATCCAAGCAAAGTTAAGTAGTTGTTCCGGGTCTGGGTGTTAGTGTATGTGAGTTTTTATGTTTGTAAACGCACCCACGATACAAGAAGAAATTCTTAGTGTGGGGCAACGTTTAAAAAAAAAAAGAAATATATATATATATTATATATGTGGGACCAATTCGGTTGGTCCCGGCTGTCATTCGTGGATCTTTGACAGTCGTTACGAGTCGTCAGAAGCCCGAAAGTCTGACACCAGTCTTACCAAGGGGTATCGTATTACCCAGTTAGTGGGTTGTGGAGGTCAGATAGGCAGTCGCTCCATGTAAAATACTGGTATTCAGCTGCATCCGGTTAGACTGGAAGCCGACCCCAACATAGTTGGGAAAAGGCTAGGCAGATTGATGTGGGACCAATTCGGAAGCATACCCTTTCATACAAAATAATTTTCAAAATCGGTTAACAAATGACGGAGAAATTGGTGGACAAACAACGCGGGCTTAAATAAAACTCTAGGGGTAGGGCAGAAGAGACTACGTGGAGTCGGTTTTGCAGCGATTCGTTTCTGTTACTATTTATTGACTTTTAAGATAATATTTTAATTTTAAGTTGGTTAAAAATGCTATTTTATAGAAATGATAATATGCCTAATAAAAGTATTCCAAATAAAATTCTGCCATCTAATGCCCCCTACACACTATGCCGGCGGCATGGCCGCCGGCTTTTGCCGCGCGGCACGTATCCCCGGCTTTTGCGCTTTCATTTTCTTTGCGATCCTTTGTGCGTCAGGGCCGGGAGCGCCGCGGCTTACCCGACGGCAGGGCCGGCGGCAATGCCGGCAGTGTGTAGCAGCTATTAAAAGTATACCATTGCAAATTCGGACATAATTATAAACATTTTTTAAGGTGCGGGGGGAATAAATAAAGGAAAACGACTGTAATTTTAGTTCGACAATAATATATTTTGGATTCAGGTTGGATAATAAATAAATAAAGGAAAACGAAGTTCGACAATATAAGTATTTTGGATTCAGGTTGGATAATTTGTAATAAATTACACTAAAGCTATTTAGAACTGTCATTTTGGGTATTAATGTTACTATTTCAGGGAAACAAGATTTGGTGAGCATTTATCCATTTTGGTAGGCAAAAATTGTTATATTGACGGAGTCTGTGTAAATAACATTAGTTACGCCGATGATATGGCGCTGCTGAGCGCATCGGTTTGTGGTCTTAGGAGGTTGGTGGCCATCTGTGAAGAATATCCTTTACTCCATGGGTTGGTCTACAACGTCACCAAAAGTGAAGTCATGGTCTTTGGTGTCAGCGGTCGATGTTCTGATCCGATGCCCCCGGTCAAATTGAACGGAATATCGCTTGTGAGGGTCTCACCGACAGCGCCCTCCTTTCTCTTTCAATATGATCATCATCTCTGAGGTCAGCGGTCAAAAGATGTCCCAAGTCCCAAGTATTTCACCTTAAATACCCTCACAAGCGATATTCCGTTCAATTTGACCGGAGGCATCGGATCAGAACATCGACCGCTGACACCACGAAATAAAGCTGTCATAATTATTATGATAGCTCGCAGGTTTGCACGTTGTTCTAGAGTTGTGAAAAGAACTTTCGTGCATATTGCACCTCATTTTACACGTGCAGCCTGTGGGTAGATTACACTCAAAAATCGTACAGCGCCCTTCGCGTTCAATATAATAATACGCTCCGGGTATTGATGGAGCTGTTCCGTTTCTGTAGCGCATCAGGAATGTTTGCTGATGCTCGTGTCGCTTGTTTTATGCTACGATGCGAAAAAAATGCGCGTCCCTGGTGCGCCGGGTGCGGGCCAGCCCCAACAATATACTGCAGTGTATCGCGAGTAGACTGGACTGTTCGTGTATGAATCGCTGCTGCAAGCTTTCCACATCGGTGTTGAGCGTGTAGCAGGGATTCGTTAAGTGTGAAGGATAAGTTCACTAACATAGTTGTTAAGAGGTATTCTTCTTTCTTTCTATTGTCACTATGGGAGTTCTGCAGGGCTCAATTCTTGGCCCTTTTTTATTTCTCGTATATATTAATGACCTACCTTGCCTTATAAAGAACAGTCATGAAATAGTGTTATTTGCAGATGACACGTCACTTATATTTAAGCTTAAGCGACAACAGACAGTTATTGACGATGTGAATAATGCTCTCTCTAAAATAGTGCATTGGTTTAGTGTTAATAATTTACTTTTAAACGAGAAAAAGACTAAATGTATTAGATTTCTAACACCTAACGTTAAACAGGTGAAAACCAATGTACTAGTAAATGGGACAGAATTGGATCTTGTGGACACCACTGTGTTCTTAGGTATTACTTTGGATTCGAAGCTTCAGTGGGGCCCACATATAACCAAATTGTCGAAGCGGCTAAGTTCTGCAGCCTACGCGGTGTATAAAATCCGTCATTTGACTGATGTAGAAACAGCTCGATTAGTATACTTTAGTTATTTCCATAGTGTAATGTCGTATGGCATTTTGTTGTGGGGAAATGCAGCCGACTTTCAGGCTATATTTGTGCTGCAGAAACGTGCCATTCGAGCAATTTATAACCTAAGTTGTAGGCATTCACTGAGGGATAAATTTAAGGAAATAAACATAATGACAGTCGCGTCTCAATATGTTTATGAGAACCTGATTTATGTGAAAAAGAATATAAATCTATATTCTAAACACAGCGACATTCATAGCTTAAATACTAGAAACAAAGATTTATTTATTGTGCCGAGGACTAGGCTCCAAAAAAATAGTAATTCATTTAAGTGCCAAAGTATACGTTTTTACAACAAACTCCCAAGCCATGTCAAAGAACTGAGCCTCAATAAATTTAAATCATTTATTAAACAGAAACTATGTCAAAAAGGTTTCTATAAAGTTAAAGATTACTTAGACGACAATAAGGCTTGGGACTAATTAAGCTACTCCAATGTACCCCAAGGAACAAACAATTATTTTAGACTATTTTAGACTACAAGATACTATATGAGCATATAATTGTTGGATTATTTTATTTGACTGTAAGTCAATTTATTTTAATTTTGTTTACATTTATTGTTGACATAATCTACTCTTTAAAATGTTTTTATTTTATGAGTTGTATTGCAATTTGTGGTGATGTAAATTATTTTAGCATAATAATATGCACTATTATATAGAATCAAGTTTTTTCAACTGAACAGACAGCTGTGCTGCTGGGGAGTTTGTTGCGCCACTTCTTCTTCCCAGCTTATGCACTAGGAAGTGGTGAAGGGTGGGCGTTTTTGGGGGACTGTCTTATGTAATTTTGACGTTCGAAAAGTGCTGATTTCTCAGCCTAGTTTGAATAAATGACTTTTGAATTTGAATTTGAATATTGTTACTAACATATTAAATTAAAATTAAATTAAAATTCATTTATTTTCAGGTAAATAACACCCATAGCCAAACATAAATTAATAAAATACAATAAAATCAAACATCAAATAAAATTAAATTAAATTACGTTAAATCGAGAGCAAAATATAAATCAAAATATTGAGTCTTGTTACTTGTTAATTAAATATAAATAAAAAATAAAAAATGAAGTCGTTAAATAAATATAATAAATAAATAGAATATAAATACAACACGTACAATTTTTCTGATGAGTGTATAATTGTTTTGGAACTTAAAACGTTGTTCTTTAGGCACCTCGGTATAGAGTGGGTTTATTTTATTTGAAGTTAACATATTTTACTTGGTACTTAGTCTTAGGGTCTAAAAATTATTTTGGTGAGCATTCAAATTGTAACCTATGTATAACAGAACACTGGTTGAAAGATTACGAAATGCTTATTATTAGTTTCTACTGAGAGTGCTATCCTCTACCTAAAGCAGACGGTCCAATACTATAAGAATACAAGTACTCCGGTGTATGCCTGCTTCCTTGATCTCTCAAAGGCATTTGACCTTGCGTCATGATGTCCTTTGGGATAAGCTCAGGGGAGCAGGTGTAGCACCTGAATTGACGGGTTTGTTCCAGTACTGAGGGCCTAGACAAATGGCATTCGCTTCACGATTCTATTTCGACAATCGCTATCGCTTCAACAATAACAAAGTTCAATTGGTAGCAAAGTACACTTCGTTTCGCTATCGTCTCATCCATTGGTTTGTTCGATAAAAATTACATTTTGTCTTTGGTCTTTCGTGAGCAAACGTCAAATTCCGCGCTGTCGCTGTCAATTCTTGTTGTCGGTTGAACTCCGATAGTACGGGAGCCCACGACCAAAACTATGTTGCATCGTTTTACAGCCAAAACCGTATAAAATCGTTAGTTTAGATGATTCTGAACCCGACTCGGTGGGCAGCATCGGTCAGAAACGTCACAGTTTTATGGGAGCCCATTTCTGCTATATCAAAAGAAAGAGGCAGACGGTTTCATTACAATATTAAAAATGTACATAGGTTTCGTAATTTTAATACGAAAAAGTTTGTTTGCAGACATTTTGCGTGTCCAATGTGGCCTTTTTTTTTTTTTTTTTGGCGTTGGTAATCATCAATTTCGGACAAACTCGCAACCCCAGCAGGCATTGGTCCTTACGGACCCCGTCGGTTGGCGCTGACATCTCTTTGAGGCAGCGGGGCGTCTCCTGCGGCGACTAGGGGCGCGAGGGAGTGCAGCTTGCATCTCCCTCGCGCGCTCCGCCTCCTCCTTCGCGAGAATAACTGCTTCGCAGAAGGAGGTGACGGCCTCCCATGCACTCTCGCTCCGGACCATGGCCTGAACCAGGGCCGGACGCGAGAGATCGCCGCCGCCGATCGCCTCCGTGAGGACACGGTGGTGCCCCGCCCAAGCCGGGCAGACCTCCACCGTATGCTCCACCGTGTCCTCCGGGCGACCCACACAATGGTGACACCCGGGCGTTTCCTCCTGCTTTATCCTAAACAGGAACCTCCCGAAACAACCGTGTCCGGTGAGGACCTGCGTCAGGCGGAAGGTGAGGACGCCGTGGCGCCTCTCTAGCCACTCCTCAAAGAGGGGACTTATCGCCGCAATTGTGGCGTGCCCAGCGCTGGGTTGCGACAATCGCACTCTCCATGCCGCCATGAGATCCCGCCGGAGCTCTGTCCGCTGTGCCGTGATTTCTCGCGGCAGCGGAGTTACACCCCGGCGTTTCGCCTCCTCGCGCAACTCCCACATGTGCGCGAGGACTTTTGCCTCCAGATCCCATGGCGGTAGTCCGGCAAGGAGGCTCGCCGCCTCACGGGAGACCGTGCGGTATCCTCTGACCAGCCTAATGGCCATGACCCTTTTTTTTTTTTATTTTATTTTATTTTTTTTTTCTTTGGGACGCGTTCAATCGCTGGGCTGGTCGCAGCCTTAATGTCCAATGTGGCTTGACCGCATTTTCAAAAATGTCGAAAATTTAACCGATCGGTCTCACAGTAACCTGGTTATTTTTTTTTAAATCTTTTGTATGGTTACCGGGGTTACAAAAATATGTTTTCTTACATTTTGACTGGTACCTATAATTCCAAAAACCAAAAGAACGTTTCGAAGTCGCCCGGAAAACGCGCGGTGTTTATTACGCTCCTATCCCTCACGACAGGACTCACAACTCATAAGAGGCTCACACTTTCTTCTGAAAAACAATTTATTCGCATCAATTGACCAATGTACACCTGAATACAAAATTTTTAGACGGTTGCTATGTATTTAATTTATGCCTCATTTTTTACTTTGTCAAATGGTCTCCTTGGTACGTGCGACGCTACTGGATTCTAAAAATTGTGTTTTTGGTATCTGAAATCTATCGTTCAACTCCATTCTTAAAATCAGACAAATTGCTATGAAACAGGTCAGTATTTGTTTTTGACAATTATTTCAAAATGTGGTCGTCGTACGAACAAGAAATAAACATTGCTCTTCAAAGAACCATAGAGTGCTAGAGGCTAATCATTTAAAAGTTAATATTATAAAACAAAATGTATGCAATTCCATACCAGCATATCGATCAAAACCGCTGGCCAGTGGCCCTTAATATATCTTACAAAGAGGTCGCCCGGGCGGAAACTGACTCTGTTAAGTTCCTTGGTATAAATCTAGAGAAATTTTGCTCATGGAAAAATCATTTAAATGACATTTGTGTTAAAATAAATAATTTGATATACCCTTTGAGGCGTATTACTAGCTGCGAGGTATCTAGAAATGCCGCATTAACGGCTTTCCATGGCTATATAACCTCCACTCTAAAGGTATGGTATTATCGGAGATCGTTGTGTGGAGATTGATCAAGCATGCGTAATGCAAAAAAAGTGTCTAAGAGCTATATTTGGGTTGAAGCAAATAAAGTCATGTCGTCCATTCTTTAGGAAATATAAAATACTAACTCTACCATGTATTTATATATTAGAATGCTGTATATTTGTTTTCAAACATAAGAGACTTTTTCAGCAAGCGACAAGCTACTATAGAATAGAATAGAATATAATAGAATCATTTTATTTCGGACAGAGTCCATAGGGTTAGTTACAATTTTACTTATTATTTAGTATTAATAGGTACAGACACGAATAAACATAAAAAATAAAATTCAGCGTGGAGCTGCATCCACCTCCGCATTATCGAGGAATCCCACCGATCTGCGAACACACTGAGAATACTGTTGACTATGCCCCACGATCTATTTATATACTAATAAGTTATTTCAGTCGAGGACGAATCTCACATTTACAGGTAACAACAGCTACATATATCATGTGCATACAATTGTATAACAAAATACCAAACTTCTTGTAAACGTTAACATTTTCTAGATTTAAAAATAATTTGACGAGGTTTTTAATTGAAAAGTGCCTATAAAGTGTACTTGAGTTTTTAGACTATAAATTGTAAAGTTTTGTAAATTGCACGATCATTTTAAATTATTAGTGTTATGTCCTTTATTTAATTATATATGTTATCCTATCGGGCTTAGGACAAACTAGTTTAGCCTAGGCTAAACTAGTTCTTCCTATACGCGATAGGATTAACTAGTATAGCCTAGGCTAAACTAGTTTGTCCTAAGCCCGATAGGATAAACCAGTTTAGGCTAGGCCAAACTAGTTGATCCTGATATAAATACGCACACTCTAGGATAAACTGGTATGGCCTAGTCTAAACATTCTAATATATGTATTTAGAAAGTCAAAATAAATAGATAAACTGAATAAAATACTCCGTAATTGGAAAAATAATCATTTTTATTAAACTATAATAATTCGTCGTTAAAAGTTATGGTTAATTTGGTAATACGAACAATCATACTATAACAAATAATAAGTTTTTTTAAAAGAAGCAATTATTATTTAAATTGTTACTAATTTAAAACCATAATGATTCGTCACTACAAGTTATGAATAATAATTGGCAATACAAACAATCATACTATAACAAATAATACTGTTTTTTAATAGAAGCAATAATCATATTATGTCAATTATTAAAATTGTTATTTATTTTTACATGGTTTGCTTTGGTGGCACTTAGAATTGCAGAGTATCATTGCCTTCTTGCACTGGCATCTGTTTGTGGAACAGTTTTTGTTGCAGCTGCATCTCACAAAACCTTGACCTGATCCAACTGAATGTTTCGTAGCTGCAGCCCGTAACGATATTTCAGAGTCTTGGTTTACATCTGCTATTTCTAAAAAAGTTTGACTGCAAATGCCGAATTCTGATCTGAAAAAAAAAAATATTAGCTACTTTAGAATATCATTAATGCTCCAGAAAGATAGATAAGTAATTAAGTGAGAAAAAATTAAACCTGCAATATAGTTTCTGAAGTACACCATGTTTGGTGCCAACTTTGTAAAAACCTTCGTCATTTTTCTGAAGAATAACTCCAATAATGTTTCTGAGATCACCTTTGCCTTTGTCAACATCTGGAATCGGTATAGTCACATTATCTCCAATGTTGGCAGGTGGATGAGACTTGTCAGAAGTAGCTTTCATTTTCTTAGCCTGTTTCACAAGATTTTCTGCTGCAGTTGTTCTAGCTTTATGAATGTCATTTTCAGATGAAGAAACTTTTTCTTGGTTACTAACTTCGGCAACGTTATCATCACTATCTTCTGTCAGGTTAACATTGCGATCATCTTCTATTACCTTCCTTAAATCATCTTCATCCTGAATATCATTTATGACTTCTAGCGGCAAAGAGGAAGTCGAAAGTCCTACTCTGGGTTCTATTCCAAATAATGCCTTGTATGGCGATTGTTTTATCCCTGAATGGTAGGCGCGGTTTTTCATGAATTGAACATATCTCAAGCCTTCTGACCATTTCGTTGAAACGTTGTCCTTCATCCAAGAGCCTATCATATTCTCAATATCTTGATTGGCACGTTCAACAGAGCCCTGGCTTTGACTGTGCCTGGGTTTTCCGTGCACAATTTTGAGTTCTGGCCACAGACTGGCAAGCTCACTTATAACATTATTTACAAATTCTCTACCATTGTCAGATTGAAGAATGCACGGCGCTCCTATAGTTAGAAATATGTCATTCAAATGGTAAGCCACCTCTGTCGCTCTCTTAGATTGTAGAGCGCGTAGCAGAACAAATTTTGTTAGATGGTCTTGGTAAACCATAATAAATTTAAAATGTCCATCTGGTTGTGTCTGAAAATCGATCAGATCTACTTGGCACCTACTATTCATTTCCGAATGAAGAATGGGCTTAGAGACTAATCCTCTCTTTTTCTTTGTTTTCTTTTGATGACAGACACTACACATAGATAAATACAAGCTTATCATTTCTTTTGTGATATTGGCATATTTTTTTGATGTTTCGGCTAACATCCTGTCACGACCACCGTGGCCGACAGCTACATGAGCTGCGTCAATCACATCATAAAGTTCATCGGATGAAAGATAGTATTTTATATTACCTACACTCCGCGCAATCAGTTTTTTCACGTCCCCAATTTCTAGCACAGCAAATCGATTCAATCTTCTTTGTTGTAATGGTGTCTTTTTTTCAGATTTTTCTGCATCTTCAACTTGTTCAACGAGTTCCAAATATTGCTCTGATGATAACACATTATAATGAGAAGACTTTTTACTTTCACTATGTAAAATGTCTGTCAAAAACTTTTCCCTCCATTGTTTCTGATCGGCTTGTCGACTTGACGTAGGTTCATTCATATTGAAAAAGAAGAAAACTTTATAATGTAGTGTAATACTTAAACTTTTAATTTAAAACTACAGTTATTAACTAAATACGTAACTAGGCGCGGGACGTTCGGGGCGAATACGTTACGCACGGCGGCACGGCTGGCAGCTAGACGCAAAATGCGTTTAAAACGACACGACGAATGGCGAGCGAGGAGCGGCACGGGGCGCTCGGGGCATTCCCGCATGTACAAGTCCTGACATGTTTGCTCAAACCTACAGTACGGCCGTTATAAGTTGGCGAGTGTGAAGTTAGCCTCTGCGAATTTTGGCGCTTGAAATATCGTACAAAAATAAAGGTTTTAAAAAAATAAATGCAATTTGCAGTTCTTATTGCTGTTAAAAACAGTTATTGGCATACATTTTTTTAAAACCTTTATTTTCGTACGTTATTTCAAGCGCCAAAATTCGCAGAGCCTAACTTCACACTCGCCAACTTATAATGGCCGTACTGTACTTTCGACTCGGCTAAATTTTTATACTGTTTAGACTAGGCCATACCAGTTTATCCTAGAGTGTGCGTATTTATATCAGGATCAACTAGTTTGGCCTAGACTAAACTGGTTTATCCTATCGGGCTTAGGACAAACTAGTTTAGCCTAGGCTATACTAGTTAATCCTATGGCGTATCGGAAGAATTAGTTTAGCCTAGGCTAAACTAGTTTGTCCTGAAATCGGGTTTGGCCGGTAACATATACATATAAATTATATTTTTAAATATTAGAATAAAATAATATAAAAACATTTAGTGTTATTATTATTGTGGCGAATCTCTCCTATTGTTGACATGATTATTATTGACATAGTTAATTGATTCAGGCGTGACTTTGCGGAAATCCATTATAAAATACAATAGACGACGTATATTTAGTAACCTAATCCGCTTAACCGTTCTTAAGGAGTCATAAAGTACCCTGTAAGAAATCGACACGTGTTTCACCTCTCAACGTGGCATCCTCAGGATGGCTATTGACTTCTTGCGAACCCGGACCCGACGTGTGAACACGTCAAGCGTCGAGAGCAGTGTGAGTCAATTCGCCCGCCAACCCCACTTATATAGGAGTACTGCCCCGCCCACCTCGGCTAGGATCGTTATCAGCGCGATAAGGGGCTGCGAATAAACGCAGTAAAGGTGGCCTTGGTATTGTTGTATTTCATTCATTCAACAGTGTAACGTTCCCTGTATTATTTTTAGCAATTTCTAAACTCTCTAGTACTTGTAAACACCTGATTCATAAAAAACCAGGTGTTTACAAGTTACATTGCAATGATTGTAATGGTATATACATAGGTCAAACTGGTTGTAATTTTCAAACAAGATATAAAGAACACATTGCAGCGTGTGCTAAAGGTTGTCAAGGTTGTAAAGGTTCAGAATGTCAGTACTAGAGAGTTTAGAAATTGCTAAAAATAATACAGGGAACGTTAAGCGGATTAGGTTACTAAATATACGTCGTCTATTGTATTTTATTATTGACATTTAAGATTATTATTTTTTCATTGTTAAATTGACATTTATTTAATTCAATAATACAAGTTTAATGGGATTATCTGTTTAATGACTGCATGATTATGATTAATTAATTTAAATAAAATATGTAACTTTATTTTATATTTGCTCGCCGAAATTAAAGGCAGAATAAGAAAACAATTTTGTATGTTTTACCAACCTTCTGTAACTTATATAAGTAAATAAATAAATGATTTTGTATTTGTATTTGAAGCCGACCCCAACATTAGTTGGGATAAGGCTAGGCAGTTAAATAATCTTAAGTTTGTTCTTGGGATAAATCATCCCAACTACGGAACCCTTCATTAAACGTGGTCCGACACGCACTTGGATGGTTTTTTTTTTAGTTTTTGCGTTGATATTTGATATCGATGCCCATACTGTGAACCTTAAAAATAAAAGTGATTTTTAAACTGATGTTTTAATCACACTATTATACCTACGGTAGTTAACCCCAGAAATACTTGCAATTATAATATTAAGTTGAATGTGTTTATTTCAGAACTTCGACCATTTAGAGGTGATAAGTGAAGTAGTCGGCGACTATGTTAAGATCACTATGATCTTCCGCCCGATGCAAGCAGAGGACGCCACGACGTACTACGTGCGGTTTGAAGAGATCGCGAGGAAGGGAAACTTCGTCCACATACCCCTGGTCACCCTCAGTGAGTAGTATGTTGTTATAGGTACATCTTACAGTCGAACAAGCTGTCATTGTTTTGCCTTTGACACCAAGCTGTTACAAATTTTTTTTAAACTTCGATTAAACCAAAAATTCAAAATCAAAGACAGATCGATCGGCGATCTTTGATTTTGAATTTTTGGTTTTTTGCCACCGACTTCCGAAATAAAAGTTATTTGTCACTTTGTAGTGCTTTTTTTAGAAGTCTGTTGTTTTTTTATTGTAAAAAGTTTTTTATTTGTCTATTTTTTTGGGTTTCGTTTGTTTCCCGCCATTCGTGGTGAACTGACAGTGGACATTACCTCAGTCTGAGGTGCATGAGATAGTATTTACATAATAATATCTATTAAATAAATATCAGTAGCCAAATGGCAAACACAGAACCCATACATTTCGTCATGTCCATCTGTCCGTTCATCCGGATATTACACAGCCGGTTTACTCGGAGATTATTTGCACTATACAATGTCGGATGTGCCCGCCCGTATTTTTCTGAATATTCATGACAGATCCCCCTTTTAAAGTTAATTTTCGATCGTTTATCTATTTTTTTTTTCAACGTCCCCCAATGATTGTATGGACTTACATTTGTGTTTTTCAAATAAATACTGTTTTTTTTTATTTTAAAAAATTCTTCACCTCCGTTTTTTTTCATAGGTACTTGACAAATTTTTATAAAAAAATGTTAGTTAATCCGATATAATAACTCATAAGCTTTTAGAAATAATAAACATAATCCAAATCGGGCCAATAACATAGGAGATATGGGAAACGCTACTAATTAAATAAAAAAAAAAATAACATGAAAAATATTACGGATAGACCCCTTTTAAAGTTTTCGATAATTTTTCATGATTAATCAGAATAATACGGGCGGGCACATGCCCAATTGCCCATGGCCGACATTGTGTATACCTTAGAGTACCTATATTACTCTAAGTGTATACCATATGAACATTGGAAAGAAGGCATGTTCTGTGCACAACGAAACAATGGTGTATGTAGTTAAATTACGAAATACTGTTAGGAGTGGCTCCACATACATGGAACCTAGAGATAGAAAAAAAAACAATACATAAGCGCGTGGGATTATTATTGTTATATCGTTAGATAATTATTGTATCCCATAATTAAAAAGATTATGATATTTCTGCGTAACTATTTATTTTTTTATTACTTCGCATCATTTCTTGATATTGCAGGTATGGGGCAGACGCGGCTAACACCACAGGTGCTGCAGGTACTGCCGGCACAGCGCCTCAACGCCACCAGCATCTTCTTCACGTGCGAGCGCTGCGTGCTGCGCGGCATCATGCTGCGCGCTGCCGACGGCTCCGTGCGCAACGTAGACGTAGACAAGTACCGGCTGCGCAAGTTCAACGACGAGTACGTTATGCTCACACTAGCGCTCTGCACGAGTACGTTATGTCCGCACGAGCGCTCTGCACGAGTATGTTATACTCGCACTAACGCTCTGCACGAGTACGTTATGTCCGCACGAAAGCTCTGCACGAGTATGTTATACTCGCACTAACGCTCTGCACGAGTACGTTATGTCCGCACGAGCGCTCTGCACGAGTATGTTATACTCGCACTAACGCTCTGCACGAGTACGTTATGTCCGCACGAAAGCTCTGCACGAGTATGTTATACTCGCACTAACGCTCTGCACGAGTACGTTATGTCCGCACGAGCGCTCTGCACGAGTATGTTATACTCGCACTAACGCTCTGCACGAGTACGTTATGTCCGCACGAAAGCTCTGCACGAGTATGTTATACTCGCACTAACGCTCTGCACGAGTACGTTATGTCCGCACGAGCGCTCTGCACGAGTATGTTATACTCGCACTAACGCTCTGCACGAGTACGTTATGTCCGCACGAGCGCTCTGCACGAGTATGTTATACTCGCACTAACGCTCTGCACGAGTACGTTATGTCCGCACGAGCGCTCTGCACGAGTATGTTATACTCGCACTAACGCTCTGCACGAGTACGGTATGCTCGGACTAGCGCTTAGCACGAGTACGTTATACCCGCACTAGCGCTCTGCACGAGTACGTTTATTAATAGTGGTATCAACATAGAGCGGGTTTATTGCCGTCTACCACAAAAACCAAACTAAGAACACACAGACGCAACGATAAAACGAATATTATAATACTAAATAGTTTTTTTCTCTTTTACAGTAAAGGAATACAGTTGAGTATTGCACATTACTATCTTTGTCCAACCATAATCAGACGTAAGGCAAACGTGTCCATAATGGACCATTTAGACGGGGCCATTCCCCGAGACAATCCAATAATAGCCTCGTGTAAATAGAGACAGTGCAGTGCATTGGATTGTCCTTAAGCCATTTTGCTTTTTAATTTTACTGGCTTAATGGATTGGCGTAGTGAATTGTCTCGGGGATCGGCCTCATCTAAATGGTTCATTATTTGCACGTCTGTCGGATGGAGTTCGACTACCGAGTAATGTGGTTTTACATTGCAACGCTACAAAGTTATTGTGAGGCGTGGCTTAAATTGAAACTAACGCCGCCATTTTCTTTTATTGATACTCTATTGATACAATTTCACAAATGTTTACCAACAACACCGGGATGTCAATGTCATTCAGGCGTCAAAATAATCCGTTTGCAGATGAGAAAACATTGTTTTATCGTAAGAATAAGGTTTTATAATGAATGCAAGGCAAGTAATGATTAATACATTTGTGTAGGCAATCGGTTATCGAGCTGGAGAGCGAGCTGATAACTCCGCGTGACTTCGGAGACTACTTCCTCATGATACAGAACGACGACGGTGGCGAGGAGCGGATCAAAGCACTCACTCTCAGCGGTAAATGAAGCTGACCTTTGTTCTGCCAAAATGTTACAACCTGCAATCTAGCAGTACACTTATATTTACATAAACTCACGCCTTCTTCCTGTGGGGATAGGCAGAAACTACCCACATTGCAACTACCTAGCCACCTGGTTCATCCTTACATAAAAAAACCTAAAATCACATTATCATTCATCGTTTACATCTTAATTCATCATCATCATTTCAGCCCGGAATCACAGTTGAGATCAATGTAAACGGAATCATCGACTGCTGGGAATAGGCCTCCCCTTTTTTCTACCATACTTCCCGGATCCATGCATCTCATCCAGGTGTATCGCGCGACTTTGACAATATCAGCAACCCAACGCACTTTTGGACGGCCCTGGTTTTTTTGGCCTAATCTTGCCCACCGCTCCGCACCGCATCGCTTTCGGTCACAGCTTTACTTCATCGGCTATCGCTGCGTCTAGATGTCCTGCCCAACACCACTTCAGGCGTATCGACCTGTCCACGACGTGGTACACTTTCGACCGACCGAAGATGGATTTCAGTGTTACGCACTCAGTCTAGTAGGGTTATGCCAAGCACGTCCCACACTACGCTTGCCGATACGCAGTCTCCAGTCTAGGACTCGTCTACTCACTGCCACTCAGCTTGTTTACTCTACATGCTATGTCGGTAACTCCGGTTCTTTTCCAGGTAACTTCATTTCTGATCTTATCCTTCAAAGAAACTCCGAGCATAGCCCGCTTCATAGCGCGCTGAGCAAACTTGAATTTGTAAACTAGCCCGACTGTTAGTGTCCACGTTTCGGCACCGTATATTATAACGGGCAGAATGCATTGGTTGAAGACCTTAGTCTTCAACCCTGCGGGATTGGCCAAACTGTATTCTCTTAAAATATCTTTGTTAGAATGCTCTTTGTTAAAAGATAGAACATGTCCCAAATAAACGTAATGGTCAACTATCTCCAGACGCTCGTTTCCTAAAGCTGGGACCGAGTCATCCGGGATGCCTAACATCACCTTCGTCTTGAACATGTTCATTCTCAAGCCAACTTGTAAAAAAGCATCATAAAGTTATTTAAACATGCGTTGGAGGTCTTTTTCTTTCGATTTCTTTTGATTCGGCGAATAAAATTAGGTCATCCGCAAACCGAAGGTGCGAAGACACCATTGATGTTTATACCACGTCGGTCCCATTCCAGGGTTTTCATCACATCTTCCAGAGAAGCAGTATTTTTTTTTTACCAAAATGGTGTCTCCTTGGTGCACACCCCTTTTAATCGGTATTGGGGCCGTACGTTCATGCAATCTGCCCTGCATCGTACAGCTCCTTGAATACATCCACATACCGAGCGTTGATCTGACAGCGATGTAGAGTTTCTTGAACATCGGCTCAGCGTTCAACACTGTCGAATGAAATGAAATGAAATGAAATTGTTTATTCTGTAAATAGGATATCGGAATGCCATCTCATAGTCGATGATAGCTAAACACAAGGGCCGATTATACTCTGAACTCTTCTCCATTGTCTGTTTTATGTTGTGGATGTGGTCGATGGTGGAGAAACCACTTCGTAAACCGGGTTATTCAACAGGCTGGTAATCATCTAGTTGGCGGGTGAGACGGTCGCATCTTGTTTTGGCAAAAAACGTATGTTGAGAAAGGACAGTTCAAGGACGGTAGTTGTAAGGTTTGAATGGTCTCCATTCTTGATTATTCGAAATTCCGCACCGAATAATGGATATCCTATCTTAATACTGAACGAATGTATTCAAAGAAAGCTTAAGATAGCTACTGTCGCCTTCTTTCTGGCATGTGGCGGCGTGGCATTGAAGACAACGCTGTTAGAGAGTTTAAAGAAGAGAACGCTGTTAAGAACTTGTAGTACGGGTTGACCATCATCACGCAGCAACTCAACCGTGATTGGTATTGGCAAACACTAAAACAAACTTTTCGTGACATAGTTTTGATATTTTAAACTAATGAGGCTATCGTTTTCTTCATAATAAATCCTACACCACCGGCACCCTCTGAGGTATCTACGTCACCTCTGTAGAAGAAAAGGTGACCTGATTGTCGTTGTAAGAGCTATTCACCTTTTTGGCGTACCTCTGATATATCTATGAGCTTCCATTTGATGAATTCGGGCTCAACTTGTAATTCCAATAATACTTCGTTCGTTCTTAGCGACCTGGCGCATGCGTTGTAACACGCCAGCGCCAGGGTCAGGGTCGTTGACAACGACAACGACTTTTAGTAACTAATACAATGTATTCTATGAATCACATGCTTGACCGCTTGGTGCAACGGTTACTCATATGTTAATTTTTCACTTATTTACCTAAAAGTTGGGCAATATTAAATGAAGTGTGGTTATGACTTTTTTTTGCTTAAGTTGGTCTAAAATAACAGTTTTAATGTGTATTATGAAAAATAAAGTTTTATTGATACGATATTGTTCGAAAATAAGAAAATACAATTTAAATCGTGATTTCCGTTTATTTTAAGAGAATAATAACATCGTGAGGATAGGACTTCACCTATTTTTGTGGTAGTTTTTTAAGACTTGTAATGTGAGGATCTGAAATCCATTGCTGTAACACCGCTTAAATAAGTTGCATGTTTATTGTTCCATTTTGTTCAGGACACGCAGCCAAATTTGGAATCATATGAAAGCTACTAAAATGTTAGTTTTAAATACTCGTATGTCTAAAAACGGGTTAAGTGCGGTGAAGTATACTTAAACTATTTATTAGAAAAAAATAAAGTGATGAAGTTTAAAGGCTTGTGCAGACCAGCGCGACTTGTCGCGCGACGCGACACCGGTTATTGTTATACTGTGAAGTTTTTTTAGAAATTGTATTGTTCGTGTCGCGTCGCGCGACAAGTCGCGCTGGTCTGCACAAGCCTTAAGCCTTGTGTTTAAAATGATGTGTCTTCACAGTCGTAAGTGATGTAAACGTTTTAGTGATTTTGTAAAAAAGACAGTATCCTGAAGGTATGCAATCCATTATGTTTTAATCCTAATATTCACTAAATAAAATATCAAACGTGATTTAAACAAGTATGCAAAGTTGTAATAAATTGCTCCAATAAACAATCACTATCTTAATCAAATGTTTGAGTAATAAAATAAACAGTGTTAAACCATTTACTGTTCACCAAAAGGTGGCGCCATAAATGTCTTGTTGTTAATTAAGGTTACTACTTTTTAATCAGAGTAACTTAATTTTTATCAATATTGGCCATAAATGACGTAAATTTCACCTGTGTGCGACATCCAGAGATTTTTGGCACTCTCTGCCCCACCGTAACCAGAGTCCGAACTTGGAATAGCGGGGCAACTGGCTACTGAGGACCGGGGCTTTTTGGCGTTGTTCATAATTAAAGTTCATCATAATCAGCCTATATATACAATACGTAGGCCTCCTCTCTTCGAGAGGGAGTGGGCTGTAGTCTACAACGCGGGCCCAGTGCGGGTTGGTACCTAGAACTTACATGTGTACAATTTTTTTGGTTCTAGGACATGCCGGTTTCCTCACGATATTTGCTTTCACCGTTTTGAGAGCAGTGCTGATGAAATTATTTGTATTATACATATATATATATTTATATTATTCATTATACTCGTAATTAAAGCTAAGCAGCGTAAACTATCCGAAATCATTCCCTACAACTAATTCAGAAAATGGCTTTTTTTATTTTGGCAGAACAAAGCCATACTAGTGCTCAAGTTAATTAGACCGCTAGCAGAGCTAAGCCATACTAGTGCTCGAGTTAATTAGACCGCAAGCAGAGCTAAGCCATACTAGTGCTCGAGTTAATTAGACCGCAAGCAGAGCTGAGCCATACTAGTGCTCGAGTTAATTAGACCGCAAGCAGAGCTAAGCCATACTAGTGCTCGAGTTAATTAGACCACAAGCAGAGCTAAGCGATACTAGTGCTCGAGTTAATTAGACCGCATGCAGAGCTAAGCCATACTAGTGCTCGAGTTAATTAGACCGCTGACAGAACTAAGCCATACTAGTGCTCGAGTTAATTAGACCGCTTGCAGTCGTGAACTTGAGACTTCGGTACTATTTCATCTAGTACCGTTTCCATTGCGGATTGCGGCGGAGCAAAGTATTGCGAAATTCAAAGCATCTTGAGAAGAGCTGCTTAAGCTGTTTCATTGACTCTAGCAGGGCCACCAACAGGGATTTTAATTTTGATTACACAAAAAATTCGTCGCTAATTTGTCGAAATTTATCGCCAAATATCAGAATTTGTCGGTCACTGGTTAAAAAAATATAAGGGTTTATAGGTGGCCGACCTGGAGAGAGTCTCCCCAGCAGGGCCACATTTATATCTCAAAAACAAAGGCACCTAGCGAAGATCTGTTTTCTCCCATATTTTGTCGTTAATTTGTCGCCAAATATCAGAATTTGTCGGTCACTGGTTCAAAAGATATAAGGGTTTATAGGTGGCCGATCTGGAGAGAGTCTCCCCAGCAGGGCCACATTTATATCTCAAAAACTAAGGCACCTAGCGAAGATCTGTTTTCTCCCATACTTTGTCGTTAATTTGTCAAAATTTGTCGCCAAATATCAGAATTTGGCGGTCACTGGTTCAAAAGATATAAGGGTTTATAGGTGGCCGATCTGGAGAGAGTCTCCCCAGCAGGGCCACATTTATATCTCAAAAACTAAGGCACCTAGCGAAGATCTGTTTTCTCCCACATTTCGTCGTTAATTTCTCGAAATTTGTCGCCAAATATCAGAATTTGTCGGGTCTTAGTTTAGGAAATATAATGAGTTCAATTAGTAAGGTATAGTCCAAGAGCTAGATCGAAGAGTACACGAAAAATTGGCAAGAAAAAATATTTCTATTAATATACTTCTAGTTTTATCGGTCTACAGTCCTTAGAAATGTCCGAGAGAGATAAATTCTCAATTAAATACATGTTTTTATGTTTTAAATACTAGGTTAGACCGGCTTAAACTTGTTTGAAAACATTAAAACTTGCTCTTGGTCTATTTGGTGTCAAGATGTACAGTCGCATGCAACTGTTTTATGAGTGTGTTTTTTTTGTGTGATGTTATCTTATGTACCTATGTTAATTTCACTACATAGGTACACAAACTTAAAATTTCAGATATAATCTTAAAATTCAATAGATACCTATTAATAAGGTACCTACTAAATGGTTCGTCCTAAATGAGCATATCCTCGCGAGGCATATACAACATGTAACTGGAATAATGCACACCCTGCCCGATACACCTCAATTAGAAAATTAGGTTAGTCATAATTTATGCACTGAAGCACCTAAGTAGAATTTTTTAGGGTTCCGTACCCAAAGGGTAAAACGGAACCCTATTACTAAGACTCCGCTGTCTGTCTGTCTGTCTGTCACCAGGCTATATCTCGTGAACCGTGATAGTTAGACAGTTGAAATTTTCACAGATGATGTATTTCTGTTGCCGCTGTAACAATAAATACAAAAAAAAACAGAATAAAATAAATATTTAAGGGTGCTCCCATACAACAAACGTGATTTTTTTGCTCGATATTGATAACGGCAACAGGTAGACGCTTGAAATATTCACAGAATATTTAGTTATATATTCACTTTAAAAATAAATAATTAAATTAAAATAAAACAAATTTTTAAGGAGGGCTGCCATACAACAAACGTGATTTTTTTTATGCCGTTTTTATAGATAATGGTACGGAACCCTTCGTGCGCGAGTCAGACTTGCACTTGGCCGGTTTAAAAAAAAAAATGCTATCCTAATTGTAGCCAAATAATATGTGGACATCGACGGACTACATTGGTAGGTAGCGCCTCGGTATTTGTATCTAAAGGCACACACACAAACACGCTATTGACGTGAAAAATCAAGGGGGTACATATTAATCTGCAATCATACGGCGCGGCGGCGTCCTCTTTTCAAAACACTCAAATTGTCCACCACCTTGTTCAATGCACTTAAATGCCCGCATTCGTAATTGTTCTTTAAATTTTTTACACAAACAAACCTCGCTGTACTCCCGGTGGAGGAATAAAAAAAAAATCCTTTAGAGCAAGTTTGTTTATTTACCTATTCTTTTTTAAGTACTTTGAGCGGCGCGAAAGCCGAAACGCCGCGCCGGTGACGTGCAGCAGGGGAAACCCTCGTTCTATCTCGCACTTTTCCCCGTTTTTGTATTTGCGGAATACCTATAATAGAGATAACAACACTCGAGTTCGTAACTATATTCATAATAAGTTCCACTTTAATTAAACTGGCTGACTTTAACTTACGTGAATCAACTACAACTCGTTATAAGTAGCTCGTCTGTACATGCGCATCTATCTCTTTCTTACTTACCGTAAATGAAACGGAGTCGCTGCGCTCCGTCTACCGCCAGCGACTAAGTGGTAAATGCACATTGTGTTAGATAAATACTTACGTATATTTTATTGTAGATTTGTTTATAGGTAATGAATACAGCTTTCCTTTGGTGGTTGAAATTATAGAATAAGTTTATATTTATTTAATTCGAAACAAACATTCCTCAATATGACGTCATAGATACTGTCTAGAAACTACTAGTATTTTGTACTTGCTTGTACCACTGGGGAAATTGAATTCTTTTATATCTTTTTAATTACACACCGACAAAATCTGTAACTTGGCGACAAATTTTGACAAATTGGCGACAAAATATTGGAGAAAACAGATCTTCGCTAGGTGCCCTAGTTTTTGAGATATAAATGTGGCCCTGCTGGGGAGACTCTCTCCAGATCGGCCACCTATAAACCCTTATATCTTTTGAACCAGTGACCGACAAATTCTGATATTTGGCGACAAATTTCGACAAATTAGCGACAAATTTTTTGTGTAATCAAAATTAAAATCCCTGTTGGTGGCCCTGCCAGAGTCAGTGACACGCTTAAGCTTTGGTTTCTTTACTTAAGACGCGGACTGCCTACGATTTTAAACGCTACAGCTGCACTCACACAACTTCGTCTGCGCGCTATACGGTAGTATGACCGCAATATCTATTTTCACAATTACAGAGCATTAAATAAGGTTGAAAATTTAATAAATATTTGGGTTGACGATGTGAGTATGCTGCGAATGGGCATTTATTTTACGGGTTTTATTTACATTATTCAGAATATACACATTAAATGAAATAATTGTCTGGTTAAAGTTATAAAATAATGTTTATTCTATTGAACTCTTAAAAAAGAAATTGTTATCGCTGAAAAAACAGAGATGTTCGACGCCAAAGTTTATTTTTGTGAAGTATTTTTTATTGGGAATATCAAACTATTTTCTACTATTCTATTCGGTGAATTTTTGTCTTTAAACCCTTCTCTGTCCACTGTATGTTTTGCGTCGTATATTTTCATTGCGTTACGTTATACTCGACTATCTAAGAAACAAGTTTTTTGTGAATATTGAGGTAACACCGCGCCTTAATTATTTTATTTTATTTTAGCGCCTGGTAAGTCAGATTGAAATACCTACAATAGTCATATTGTCACATATTTAGTAATATTTATAAAGTACATTCATAATTAATATTATCATCGTAAAGATAAATCTCTATCACTACTTATTATTATAAAACAAAGTCCCCCCGCCCACCGCGTCTATCTTTCTGTCTAAACGCGATAAACTCAAAAACTACCGAACGGAGTTTCATAATTGTTTTCACCAATGGACAAAGTGATTCATGAGGAAGGTTTACGTGTATAATAATTATTTTTTTATGTAAGTTAATTGCCTGAAATATGAAGATTTAAAATACTCCAAGTATAATAAACATCAGTTAAATTATAATCTCACTCACATGCTCGACGCAACAGGCTGATACGACATTACGACAGAAAACATAATGTATATATTATGCTTTGCTACCCGTGCGAAGCCGGGGCGAGTTGCTAGTATTATTATAATTAAAAAAAAAAGTGAAAAATTACATTGACGCACACACCAGTAATAGACCTATGTTTATATTACAGATAACGGTAATGTTGATTTTATTAATTAAATTAATTATGTACTATTCATAAATGTGAAATAAAATTCATGATAGATATTTTCAGGTTTAAGTAATGAGAAATGTTAAAAAACTAAGTTATTTCTTTCTTTGTAGATCGTAGTAAGTATTGAATATTAATTTATAACTTTTTAGTGTTCCGTAGGTACCCAAAGGACTGCGCGCCGATCTCCCTAGCTGCGTCAGCGTGACCAGCTACGCTGACGACACGTTGGTCCTGGCGCAGGGGAGGTCGCACGAGGCGGCGGCCGAACTAGCGACACGCGGGGTTGCGACAATCGTTGACAGGATCCGGCAATTGGGACTCGAAGTGGCTCTGCACAAGTCCGAGGCCATGTGTTTTCATGGAACGCGCCACCGTCGGGTTCCCAAATGACGGTAGGAGGGGTTCACATCGGTGTCGAGTCGACGATGAAGTATCTGGAACACGTCCTCGACAGCCGGTGGAACTTCGTGGAGCATTTTCGACGTTTGGCTCCCAGACTGGAGTGGGCCGGGGCTGCCTTGAAGCGGCTCCTGCCCAATCTAGGAGGTCTAAACGCCTCCTACCGGAGGCTCTATGCGGGGGTCCTGCGGTCCATGGCCCTTTACGGGGCATCGGTGTGACCGCGTTCTTTGAGGCTGCAGCCAGCCCGCTGGTTGAACGCGTCCCAAAGGGTCATGGCCATCCGGATGGTCCGGAGATACCGCACGGTCTCCGGTGAGGCGGCGAGCCTCCTTGCCGGATTGCCGCCATGGGATCTGGGGGTAAGAGTCCTCGCGCACATTTGGGAGTGGCCCGAGGAGGCAAAACGCCGGAGTGTAACGCCGTTGCCGCGAGAAATCACGGCACAGCGGACAGAGCTCCGGCGGGATCTCATGGCGTCATGAAGAGTGCGATTGCCGGAACCCCGTGCAGGGCACGCCACAATTGCGGTGATAAGTCCCCTCTTTGAAGAGTTCCTAGAGATGCGCCTCGGCGTCCTCACCTTCCGCCTGACGCAGGTCCTCATCGGACACGGTTGTTTCGGGAGGTTCCTGTTCCGCAAAAGGCTGGAGGAAACGCCCGGGTGTCACCACTGTGTGGATTGCCCGGAGGACACGGTGGAGGTCTGCCCGGCTTAGGTGGGGCACCGCCGTGTTCTTGTGGAGGCGATCGGCGGCAGTGATCTCTCACGTCCGGCCCTGGTCCAGGCCATGGTACGGAGGGAGAGAGCGTGGGAAGCCATCACCTCCTTCTGCGAAGCAGTAATGCTCGCGAAGGAGGAGACGGAGCGTGTGAGGGAGAGGCAAATGTCGCGCCCTCACGCCCCTAGCCGCCGCTGGAGATGCCTGGGCGTCGGAAATAGCAGGCCGATTCCCGGCCACCGTAGGCGCGGGCTTGCGGACGGTGAGCAATGGGTAGCTCGCCGTCCGATAAGGACCAGGCCCGGGTCAACGGCGCGTTGTGTTCCACGTGCGCCTCAAAGAGATGTCAGCACAACGGAAGGGGTCCGCTAGGACCGATGCCTGCCGGGGTCGCGGGAAAGTCCGAAAGGGATACCGTGGCCCCTGGCAATATACAGGCAACTGAAGGAACTCGGGTGGGTTTTAGTGGTGTCAGAACAGGCAGGAACAGCTTAAAATGGATCTCCTTGCTTTCAACCACGCTAACAAAGACTTTAAGCATTTTTGGAAAAACACGAGTAAAATTAATGTGAGGCCGAGTCTCCCGGTGAGTGTCGGTGGTGTTAGTGACCACAAGAATATTGCTGATGCTTGTAGGGAGCATTTTACGGTGCGGTCACTCTTAGGCTCGGCGTCTCATGGAGCGGACGGTGCTGAGACCATTGTGACAAAGCGGAACGCAAAGATTCCAGCCAAGATCGTGGCTAAAATTATTTCGGGAATGCAACGTGGAAAGTCACCGGGTCACGATGGTCTCAGCATCGAACATTTTAAACATGCGGGAGTTCATCTACCTAGAGTATTGTCACTATTTTTCACTCTGTGCCTAGGTCATTCTTATTTACCGGAGCCATTATGCGGACTGTAATTTTATTTAATTTTTTATTTTATTTTATTTTATTTATTCAAAAGTAACAACAAACAGCTACAATATAAAGTATAGTAAAGAAATACACATAACATTTGAACAATATTGTAGCCCACAACGCTGTTCACAGATAAACTGTGGAATATATTATACAATTAATTGATTAAACGCTAGAGAAATAATAATAATATTAAAAACTAAACTTACTTAACTATCATGCTCATCCATATAAGGATATGGATCCTTACACATAAATCAAGGGAGTTCCTTAAGTATAAGACTTTTGAACTTACTGGGAGAACATGCAAAAATGTCAATATGTTCAAAAGTCCCATTGTAGGCATCTACCATTCTGCGAACAGGTGAGCGCAAACCGGTGTTAGAATGGCAAGTACGCATGAAAAAATGTCTGCCAGCGCGCACCCTTCGCTTGTACACTGTTCTAGGGACAACATAGCATAACATGTTGGTTAACTTAATGCAGTCAAATTTATGATTAACAATGTTATAAAGATTCTTCCAAGTACTTGCGTCTGTTTTCAAGTGTTGTGAGTTTGTACTTATCAAGTAAATCCTGATATGGCAAATAATATCCGATGCATCTAAAATGCATAGAACGTAGGAATTTCTTTTGAACACACTCAATCGCCTCAACGTATTTCTTATAATATGGACTCCAGGTGGACACGGCATACTCTAGTTGCGAGCGCACGAGAGACTTATATAGGCAAATTTATGAAGAAGGCTTCTTAAAATCTAATATCGAGCGCATAACAAATCCATAAAGTTGGTACGCTTTATTAACTATTTTGCTAATATGCAGGTCTAAGCAAAGCTTGGAGTCAAGGATAATGCCGAGATCACGGACAGAGTCCACTTTTGTTAGGGGAACATCGCACAGTGTATATGTATATTTTACGATGTTTTTATTTTTTGTATAGTTTAGAAAATTACATTTGGTTTACTCAAATGTAATTTTCTAAACTATACAAGCTAGCTAAGCTGCAACTTATTTCTACGACAGTAGTTCGACAGTCTATTCAAGTCTTGTTGCAACAAAAGGCAGTCATTTACATCGTATATTTTTCTGTGTACCTTAAGATCATCGGCATATAAGAGGAATTCGGCATTAAGAAAACACTGGCTGATGTAGTTAATATACATAACAAATAAAAGAGGACCAAGAATAGAACCTTGTGGTACACCAGAGGTGACCTGCGCGATGCAAGAAGAATGACCATTAATTACAACTCTCTGACTACGGTTAGTGATGTAGGAAGCAAACCATCTCAGTAGGTTACCACGGATTCCATTAAATGCTAATTTGTTGAGTAACATTTCATGATCTACCTTGTCGAAAGCCTTGCAGAAGTCTGTTTATACTGCATCCACCTGTACGCGGCTGTCAACATTATCAAATAAAAAGCTTGAGAACAGCAAGAGATTAGTGACTGTGGACCGCCGTTTAACAAAACCGTGCTGTTGTTCAATAATAATATCATCTTCCGCATCTTTCCACAGTCTGGGCACTACACCTTCCAACATGCATTTATTATAAATAATAAAAAGAGGCTTGCAGATAGAAATGGCGGCATTTTCCAAGAAATAAGGAGAAAGTCCATCTGGTCCAGGTCCCTTCGATGCATCCAGAGACTTTAGTTCTTTCAGTATTTTATCTTCACTAAAAGATAAATCACAAATCAAAGTATCGTGTAGCGCATTGTCAAGCGGGGGTTTCCATTGAGGCAACGGTGCTGAAGCAGGTTCAAAAACGGAATAGAAGAAATTAGAAAACATATTGCAGACAGAAGTCGGATCATTAGATTCAGAGTTTTTGTATTTTTAGCTTAGCTGGTATGCCAGGTTTCTCTTTGCGATTCGAAATATATGTCCAGAAATGCTTAATGTTTTCACATAGACTATCCTCCACAGATCTAATGTATGAGTTGAAACATTTTGGACACACGTCCTTAAATTGTCTTCTGTAATTAGCAAATGTATTGTAGTCCGAAATTTTATGAAATTTTCTCCACAATTACAATTTTCTCTCCTTCATTTTTCTTTCTTACAATTTTCTCTCCTTGTGTTTCTTTTTCGAGATAGTTATAAGGGTTCTTGAGAACCATATAGGATAACCAACTGATCTGGCACGAGCCAAAGGAGTGTCTTGTTTAATAATGTTATCTAACTCATCGTAGAAAATAGTCAGTGCATCTTCAGAATTTTTAGAGCCAAGCAGATCCGGCCAACTCATTTGTTGAATGTTACAGTTAATGTTGTCAAAATTAGCTTTATGAAAATTATATTTGTGTAGGGGAATCTTTGTCAAAGGGGAAAATTTTATATCCAAGCTGGTCTCGCAAGGTGGTAAATGTCAATAGGTAGTAGCGTAGTTATGGAACGGGAAACTATACAGGCGTTGATAGATATAATTAAGTCAAGTATTTTACCTTTGTCATTCACCACACTATTGAGTTGAGAAGCACCAAGAAGTGAAATGAGATTATGTAAGTTACTACAAGTCACAGACGCCACAGAGTTCAGGGTGGCAAGTCTAGGTGAAGCCGCGACAGAGGATGCTAACCAATTGGCTTCTGGAAGATTGTAGTCACCCATAATATAGAAGCCGTCAACAGTAGGATGACTCAACAGTTCCTGCAACGTTTCGAAATGCTTATTGTACACTAACGAAGAAGTCTTAGGTAGTATATAGGCAGCACTTACAATGTGCCGTTCTTTATTACAAGCGCTCTGCAACTCTGCAATGAGGTGTTCGAAATGGTTGTGTGAAAGGTCGCTACGGTGATTTAGCGCGAGATCCAGCACAGACGGCTTGAGAGAGCTCAAAATTGCAACCAATACACCCCCACCATCCTGTTTATTTGTTGCTATACGATCACGATCGCATCGAAATACTGTATAGCGCTGGTCTATGAACTCGTTGTCGTAGATTTCAAGTGTCAGTCAAGTTTCAGTTAATACTAAGATTTCATAAGTGTTCATAAGGATGTTCTTGTATAGTTGGTCTAGTTTTGTGCGAATGCCCCTACAGTTTTGGTAGAAAATTGTTATATGTTTATTAGACATTTTTAATACTATAATATAAATACGTGTTTACGATATGAGAGTGTTCATATTGTGAATAGATTATAAGCATGAGAATAAAATTAACAAATAAGGATATCGTATAAAATAGGCAGTACGGACCACAACACTTGATTAAATTGAGAAAAATATAATATGTATTAACTACAGTACCAGGACGATGTATGTCACTTATCACCAAAACTATTAAGCACATTAAGTGGGAAAATAACTTTGAATCAAAAGCCATGTAGACTGGGCTTAATTTACAAAAACTATGTTTTATACCTAGAACACATAACAAATAAACATGCAGACGATAATTGATTAACAAAATCCAATAGTTACAGTAAATTGATAAAAAGAAATGGATATAAATAAAACTAATTATTAATTTTGTCCTTGGCACTGTTTCCATTGCATCTAAGGTTGGAGGATATATCATCATCTGATCTGACTGCAAAAGCAGCATCGCCGTCTTTTTTACGAACAAGGATGGTACAATTCTTAACCCAAACATATTTGTACTGATAAAGTTTTGCAGCTTCCTTACACTTACTTACTTCTGACGTTTCATAAGTGCCCATGTAGGTTTATGTGAAATAAAATATTTTGATTTTGATTTTTACGAAATAATACTTTGTTCCTTAACGTTAGGTGCTCATTTAAGTAAATATTTGTAGAGGACCCGGAAATACCAATTTGATCAGTTTTAACTGACTTGGCCTGCCGATACGCGCTTAGGACATTGTCTCGTAGGATGCGCGTGGAGAACTTGACAATAATATTTTTCGGCCTATTGTTTTGCTGATGTGCGTGCGGTACTCTATGGATAGATATTACATCTTTTTGAGGTATGGTAAAGCCGGTAGATTCCCCAATTGAAGCCAAGATCTGCAGCAGTTTTTCGCCACGATTGTCAGGAAGGTTGCAAATTTCGAGGTTACAGGCTCTCGCCTGCTGCTCGAGCGAATCTATCTTCGATTCTAGATAGCTGATCGAGGTAGTTGATTGTTCAGCCTGCTGACGTACAATATTTTCAACCCTTCTTTTGAGGTCATCCTGTTCACTAGCTTGGAACTGTAGCGAATCTTTGAGGCCAGATATTTCTTCGGTCATTTGCTTCACATCCTGCTTAAATTCCGCTTGGACAGTTCGGACAGTGCTCAACTCCTGCTTCATGTCCAACAGGCTGCATTTAACAGTTTCATGAAAACTAAGCATGCTAGCCTCGATCTCGCCTCGCCAATCTTGCATCGAGGTTTTAATATCTAACTTGAATGATTCAAGGGTCCCAATGTCAGAACGCCAACCCTGCAGAGTTCTATTGAATTCTTGAGTGAGCGTCTGGACTAGGTTGTCTGGGGTAACCAATGCGCAGGTATCACCATCCCTGGCAGCAGATGACACATACATCGGTGAAGTGCGTGGCGATAGCGCACGCTGATCCATGATGTCGCAGGACATGTTCATACTACTGTCCTCATAAATCGGAAGCTGGGCGGAAGAAACAGGCGTGTCCAAGTTAAAGCGAGTACGACGGGTAATGTTACTGCATGGAGGACATTTCCAGCAGGACTTAAAATGCTGGGTCAGGGCCAAAAAAAATTGCAGCGTAATGTTTAGATATTCGTGATGGTATTTTCCATCACATAAATTACATAATAGGTATCCAGCCTCAGGAGCCAAAACATCGTTGCATCCATTGTAGAGCATCTTGAAGATAAATAAACAGAGGTTACGTATTTATTCAAAGTGGGTTGAAGTGGTGCCACCTATCGTGAACCGTAATGATTATTTCGATCGCTCGGTGTCTAAATATGAATACCGAGTACGCTTGGGTGCGTTAATCACACTTGTGGCGCCCCCCCTATCGCATGGAGCAATTCTAATATGTATCGATTGACAGCGCACGCAGTATCGTCAACTAGGAACGCAAGGCCTATGCTGATACTTTGCGAGTTCAATAGATGGCGTTGTTTCGAGTTTAGTGTCAGGGAAAATGACCAGGCAGATTTGAAAATAGGCCGTTTACACTATAAAATACTGCATCCAGTTTAACACAACACAGTTATTGATATATGAGAAGCCGCGATATCAAAGTCCTGTAGCACTCTGAACAAACACTCCAACACCACAAATATTATGTTCTCAATCGATGTTAGTCACTGGTATTTTGTTATCACAATAACTCAGTTTTTAGACTAAAGATCTTGATAATTCCAATTGACAACACGAATAAAGTCTTGAGCTCACTATTAATACACATTAATTCAATATTCAAGTACTTTTAAAATTTATGGAAATAGATAAACACTGAGAGTCAAATTAAGCTAGTTAACTCAAGCAGCGCCATCTAGCGATGAATGTAATGGTTGTAATGGTTCCGATAGTTAAGAAGAAAACTGGTGATACATCCGACATGAACAACTATCGACCCATCTCGTTAGTCACCACCATGGCAAAGGTGCTTGACGGTCTGATGAAGGGCTGCCTCTCCGAATTTGTTAAAGTGCATGACGCCCAGTTCGGATTCAAAGCGGGAGTGTCCACGGAGAGTGCCATCCTCAGCCTAAAGCATACCGTGAAGTACTACACCGCGAGGAGGACGCCGGTGTACGCGAGTTTCCTTGATTTGTCGAAAGCTTTCGATCTCGTCTTTTATGATGTGCTATGGGACAAGTTGAGGGGCACGGGTGTAGCGGCGGAGTACGTAACCCTCCTCAGATACTGGTATGCTCACCAAACAAATCGGGTAAGGCGGGTCGGTACTCTGTCGGATGAATATCAAATGGAATGTGGTGTAAGGCAGGGGGGGGTTAAGCTCGCCCCCTGTTATTTAATGTATATGTCAATCATCTTATCGAGCGACTGAGCAGCACACATATCGGCTGTCATATAGACAGTACATGTGTCAATAACATAAGTTACGTGGACGATATGGTGTTGCTCAGTCCATCGATGAGCGGACTGAGGCAGCTACTCGCGATCTGCGAGACGTATGCGGAGGTGCACGGCCTTAAATATAACTCAAAAAAGAGTGAGGTCTTAGTGTTTACGGTACCTAAACAACAGCCCCGTTATATCCGGTATATCTCAGTGGTATCGCTTAGTAACCTCCGGTATATTTCAACGGCGTAGTACTTAATGTAGTGAAAAGTTTTAAGTACCTAGGTCATGTTGTCACTAGTGACCTACGGGATGATGGCGACATAGAGCGCGAGCGCAGGGCGTTAGCGGTGAGGAGCAATATGCTCGCCCGTAGGTTCGCTCGCTGCACGGCAGACGTCAAAATTTGTTTATTTAAGGCATTCTGTCAGTCCTTCTACTCGAGCGGCCTGTGGGTGTCATATACGGGCCGAGCCTACAACGTCCTGCGCGTACAATACAGCAACGCTTTCAGGATGCTGTTGCGGTTGGCGCGGCGTTGTAGTGCGTCTGGAATGTTTGCTGCAGCTCGCACGGTCGGCTTTCACGCCATCATTCAAACTCAAAGCATTTATTTCAATTAAACCATTTACAGGCACTTTTGAATTGTCAAATAGTCGCGTCAGTTAGTCAGAAAGTTGAAGCTAGCTGCCCATTCCAAAACGTAGATCTTTATGGAGAAGAACGGGCAAGAAACTCCAAGGACACTCTTTTAAATATAGAAAATTACAAAATCCTGGGTACATTATTCTTGTTGCTTCTATATGTGAGAACAATGTACAAAAAATAATCAAAACAATTCAAAATATAAGATTAAAAATAAGCCATGGCAGATAAGAGATGACCAGTCACAACTGACGGCGCCCGTTCACGAACATGACGCATGGATCAGCACCATCCAGCTCAACCAATTTGTAGGGAACCGAATGATCTAACACACTCGCCACCATCAGCGAGACATTTAAGTGAGCATGACATACTCTCAACTGCCATGCTCTTTCAAGTCAACATACATCTTAATAACATTAAAACGGCTCCATGGTACTCACATTTACAAAAATTGAAAAAATGCTTCTAAATTATACAAAACTAATTTGCAGTGTATTTGAGAGATTAATAGAATGTTACTACCAAAAAGAAAGAAAATCATTATCCATTGGAGTATTCAACAATTAAAACTTGTTTTAAATAAAAAATAAACATTAAGTTTGTAATGTCAGAGAAATAAAAAGGGGAAGCAACTCTTCCAAACATATTTTTTTTTTTTTTTTTTTTAACTTGTGAGCCCAAGTGGCTGTGGAGCAGGACCAGCATTAAGCCAAGCATTTTTATCTATGATATAATCATCCAACTTATAATATGCTTGTCTACATAGTGTGCGTTTAATGCATGTTTTAAATTTCTTCTCATTCAGTTGAAGAATATCGAGTGGTATTTTATTATAACATTTTACGCAGTACCCCATAAAAGTAGTGTGCACTTTAGACAATCTGAAACGTGGTTGATCTAATTTGTTCCTATTTCTAGTGTTAAAATTATGCCTGTCACTTATCTTACTAAAAAGATGTAGATTTTTCCGAACATACATAATGTTTTCATATATATACTGACAAGGTACCGTCATGATGTTAATTTTCTTAAACAGTTCCCTTAGAGATTCGCGTCTGCGGAGGTTATATATGGCTCTGACAACCCTCTTTTGCAGAATAAAGATAGAATTCATATCTGCAGCCCGTCCCCACAGCAAAATACCGTAAGACATGATGCTATGAAAGTAACTAAAATAGACCAGTCTCGCGGTATCCACGTCTGTTAGTTGGCGGATTTTCCAAACAGCGTAAGCGGCTGAACTTAGCCGCCCTGCAAGTGATGTTATGTGAGGACCCCACTGTAGTTTTGAGTCAAGCGTGATCCCCAGGAAAACCGTTTTATCGACGAATTCTAGTGTCTCCCTATTCAGTACAACATGACATTCACTACTTCTAACATTTGGTAACGTGAATCTTATGCATTTAGTTTTCTTCTCATTTAATACCAAATTATTTACAGTAAACCAATTATGGACCTTAAGCATAGCGTTATTTACTTCGTCAAGCTCCTATGCATGTCTATTTATCTTAAAAATCAGTGATGTGTCATCAGCAAATAACACCATTTGTGGTCGGTTTTTCAGTAAATGAGGTAAATCATTTATATATGCTAAAAAGAGGAAAGGACCCAAAATCGAGCCCTGTGGTACACCCATTTTGACTTTTAAACCCAATGAATTTACACCGTTTATTTGAACTTGCTGCAATCTATCATTCAAATATGATTTTACTAAGCTAAGCGCAAGTTTATCCAGTCCGTAATGCTCCAGTTTCAAGAGCAGTGTTTCGTGATTCACGCAATCAAATGCCTTGGATAGGTCGCAGAAGATGCCTATTGCATCTTGTGCCTCTTCCCATGCGTTAAAGATGTGTTTTAATAAGGTGACACCGGCGTCGGTTGTGCAACGTCCTTTGGTGAAACCATACTGTTGATCGTGTAGGATATTATTACGATTAAAATGCTGGAGCATTTGATTTAACATTACTTTTTCAAACACCTTGCTGAAAACCGGCAAAACCGATACGGGTCTATAATTATTAGTATCTTTGCTGTCCCCGGATTTGAATAGTGGAATAACTTTACTGTACTTCATTAGATCCGGGAATACCCCTTGATCCACACACAAATTAAATATTAAAGCTAAATAGGGTGCAATTGTCTCAATAATTGATTGACAAACTTTAGTAGACATACCCCACAGATCTTCGGTAATTTTGATCTTGAGTTGCTTATAAGCTTTTACAACGACCACAGGGTTTACATGTTTAAATTTAAATTTTACGGGAAAGGCTGAAACATTCGCTCTTAATAAATCAATAGCAAGTAAGGGGGACGAATTTAAAGTTTCTGTAGTTTTAATTGGAATATTGGTAAAGAAATTTGCAAATTCCTGAGCAACATCGATGTTGTCGCTAATGAGACCGCGGGAAGTGTCAAGTGTGTAATCAGTATTATGTCTTTTGTTCTTGTTCGTTTCATTGTTAATAATTTTCCAAACTGTCTTTATTTTATTGTCTGCTGATTTAACCTTGTTACTAATGAAAGAAGCTTTAGCTGCTTTGCAGATATTTTTAAAAGTTTTAGAGTAAGTAGCAACATACTTATTAAAAGTTTCCGTGTTAATATACGGCTTAAGGGCATACAGTTCAAATAATCTTTCCCTACTTTTCCTGATCCCTTTAGTTGCCCAGTCACTGAATAAAAACTTAGGGCAAATAGTTTTAGTTTTTTTCTTAAATGAATTATTGAACTCTGTTTGCACTAATGAAAATAATTGTTCATACAGAATATTGCCATTGGACAAATTTAGGCCCTGAGCACTTAACTTGCTAATTAAAGTGTTGTTAAACTTATTTAAATTACCCGATGTTATTGGTCTAATTTGAATCTGCACTTTTTGTATTGGTGTGCTGGACTCAAAACTAACGGTTTGACCGCTGTGATCAGAAGGGAGATAATTTACAATGGCTTTATCTAAATAGTCGCAGCAACAAAAGACATTATCGATACATGTAGCAGTAGTCGAAGTTATTCGTGTTGGTTCTAAAAACACATTTGACAGATTAAATGATTTAAACAGGCTTAATAATCTACTGCTATTTGAATTATTTTCTAAAATATTAATATTAAAGTCACCACAAATAATTACTGATTTATTACCAGTTGCAAGTTTTGCTAAAACATCTTCCATTACTGACTCAAATATAGAGTAGTTTTGATAATTTGGAGGTCTGTAAACGCACACTATAAAATGCTTATCTAGCTCAACACAGGACAGTTCAATGCTATGTTCCACCGATAATTCAACTATGTCATTACGAGTCTTAGATTTTATACAATTTTTAATTAAGATTAGTGAACCTCCACGTAGCATGGATTTTCGGTTAAAACAACTGCCCACACTATAATTCTCAAAATTAATTAGCATTTCATAATCTTTCAACCAGTGTTCAGTTATACAAATAATATCAAACATTGTTTTTTCTAAAAACAATTTAATTTCTAATTGTTTGGAAGAAAAACCTTGAATATTTTGATGAAACAATTTCAAGGAATTCATTCGTAAGAAAGCGGCTTCCTTACTACAACGCTTGCGTAACTCTCGTAACGGTATCCTGAAAATGATTGCTGGCAGACCGGACTGCCCTATCCAAAGGCACTGGGTGAAAATAGCAATAGGTTTGTGCTAAATTGTACTTATTAATTCAAGTACTAACAACACTAACATAGCTTATAAGCACAATCTGTCACTAACTACTAACAACTTATGGACTAATTAAGGTCAGAATTAGAGATATAATTTTTTTTTTGTCAATAAGAGCGCCCTCCCAGCTCCGCCCAGAGCGGGAGAAGTTATCTGATAATTTCCCACCACAAAAAAAAAAAAAGGATATACAAAGGAACACACAGGAGTTTAGTGCTCAATACAACGAACAGAATGTTGATGCTGAACAATGCTATAATTCTGTTAAACTACTTATTAGGTATACATTCTATTTTAATTACAATATGAATTTATGAACAGAAGCGTATGCAGGCAGATGTTCGTCTTTTGAGAAAAAATATCTGTTGCATGAAGTGCGTGATGCGAACACAAATGTTATAGTCGCCGACAGACCCCATAAGTACTCATACGCACGAGCGGCACGTTGTCGACGACAGAGGCAACTGCAGCCGTCGACAAATACACGAGCGGCACGTTGTCGACGGCAGAGGCAACTGCAGCCGTCGACAAATACACGAGCGGCACGTTGTCGACGACAGAGGCAACTGCAGCCGTCGACAAATACACGAGCGGCACGTTGTCGACGGCAGAGGCAACTGCAGCCGTCGACAAATACACGAGCGGCACGTTGTCGACGGCAGAGGCAACTGCAGCCGTCGACAAATACACGAGCGGCACGTTGTCGACGACAGAGGCAACTGCAGCCGTCGACAAATACACGAGCGGCACGTTGTCGACGACAGAGGCAACTGCAGCCGTCGACAAATACACGAGCGGCACGTTGTCGACGGCAGAGGCAACTGCAGCCGTCGACAAATACACGAGCGGCACGTTGTCGACGGCAGCCAGCGACCGTTGCCGCGTCAAATGGCTTTAGTTGCCTCTGCCTTTGTGGCGCTCGTGTGTATGAGCACTAAGCCTTCTGTCTGTCAGGCTTTATCTTTTAAGCCGCAACTACCGTAACTACTTAATGTAGAAAACAATCAATAATGCATTCTATCATTCATTCTATCTTCGTAGCCCTTCGATCAATAATTGATCGAAAACGTAGCCTGTTGAAATTGTCACTGAACACCGAGTCATCGTGGCAAATAATTACAAAAAAGAACGCAGACTAGAGTTTTGGTGGTACACTTTCTCCGCTAGCTAAAACGTTAAATAAAATTTACGAAAGCTTTGTGTTCAGCACACACAAAGTTCCCGTAAGTAAATTTTATTTTATGTGTAAATGGAGCATTACTGAGTTATATTAGTGGTACTGTGGTAGACGTGAAATGGAACATTGCACTTTACTGAACTTGAGTAAGTACCTATCTATATTTTTGCGTTAAATTTGACGCGATTCGCTACAGCCGATTAAAATAACATCATCATTAAGTTTATTGTCGTTACACCAGAGTGACGTGGCATGTTGTGCAATAAATAGGTAAGCTCATTGAAACTCAGTTTTTTTTTTACAGATAACGGTAAGTATATAAGAGTATTTGCTCGGACTGCGTTACTATTGCAGTAAGTACTGCAGCTGTTACGTTTGGATGAGAGGCTGGCCAATCGCACATGATGTATTTTTATCAATCTTTTTTCAAAACACGACCCGTGTGTTCGATGCAATTTCCCATCAGCAAAAATGATGAACTTTCAAATAAACCTTCATCCCCTATCCAGCTTTGAAGACAAATGCAAATGCAATGCAATACGAAATGCAGTCCACCTTTAGACACTTAATGAAATGAAGTGTCTAAACAGGCGGATTGCATTTCGACATGACGCCGCGCGCAGTCGGTTGGCAGTTTCGATTCAGTTATGCATCGAAAATTCAAATTTTGCAGCTGGCGTGCAGTTCAAATGCAGCACGTCTCTTTAGACCCTTAAGGAATAGTAGTCCTGCAGTCTAATTACGCAACACATTTTATTTCTGTTTACAATTCTGAATCGAAAGCAAGTCCAGTTTTAACCCATTCGTTGCTACCAACGTACCATTTGCGTTGATCGAGAGTGCAACGTCATGCCACTAACGCACCATATGCGTTGAGTGTGCTGTAGGACGTTATTTGGCATTACATAAAAATTATAGAAATGTATTTAAATATTTGGCAACATTCACGGCTAGAAACATTTTTTAAATCTGGAAACACTGTTGGTTTTTGCTTCGGACTGTTATTCTAGTTTTGGTAAGGAAAAAACGGTTGGTGCTGTGAAGGTCTATTTTAATTTGGGAATAACTGAAGTTTTATTGAGTGTTTATTGTATATTTGTGAATTTTCCGCTGTTTCATTGTGTATTTTTAAAATGAAATCACATGAACGGATACGGTGCGTTCATTGGCATAGCAGTAAAAATCTTTTTTGGATGGTTTTATTCATAACAAATCACGCCAAAAATATATGCACGTATTTTATTGTTTTTTTTTATTAGTTTGGTTTCGTGTCCCACTGCTGGGCAAAGGCCTCCCCTTTCTCTTTTCAAACCTCTCGATCATATTTTTTTTTTTATAATAAATGTATCTTCATTTAAATTCTTTTTGTTTTGTCATAATTTCAACCTATTTATTCACTAAAATATTGTTTACTTACCTGCAATCCGTTAAAAGCGTCGATTCTGCATGACTTTTTCAAATTCGTCTAGACGTTCTTCATGCATAAACGGCTGGACGAATTTGGATGAAATTTGGCAAACAGACATATAACATAATTATATCAAATAATCTATAATCATATCTATCAAATAATTGTATTCTGTCAGCGTCAGCATTATGCGTTCACAACACGTTTTCCTGTAAATGTTTCGGCAGTGCAAACGTACGGTAACAAACACACACAATGTTTCGCATTTATAATATGTATTAGTAAGAGTAGGTAGTAGGAAATATTAATACTAAATTATAAATAAACAGACTATATGAATAAAGAACATGTTGCATAATACTATCCAAACGTCAACGCAAACGGTGTGTTGAATGGCACTTACGTTTTAAATTCTTTTACCAGTGCCACCAACGCATTTGTTGCGTTTACCATTTTTGAGTGGTTTTTTTTTATTTAGGGTTTATTTTCAAATAAAAATCATAAATAATTTCGTATTTTCTATTGAAATCATCAAAAATATTAAGTGGCACCCAGGTGATGTTTTTAAAATTTAAGTGGCAATGAATGGGACGCCTGCCCTAATTCGAATTACGCTACACATTTTATATCAGTCGACCGAAATTGGATAGGGATGTTCTAATCAATTGGCTATAATTTATTTGAATGATGTGTTTTGTTACACCATGTAGGAATGATTAATTTCCAAATTATTGTGCTATAATTTTATTTTTTTTATTACAACTGATGCTCTACTAGTGCTTATAAATGAAAATGTACAATGATTGCCGAAAAATTTAAAACCAATTTTTAAAACACTTTCTACCAAAAACTACCATAATTGAAATACATAACAAAACGTTTTTCTTTTCTCGTTTTTGTTATCTATGGCCAATGACAAAATCGTAGAAAAGCAGTGTTGTCAACTTAGTGGGATTTCCACTAAACCTGGGGATTTGGACACCCCTACTGGCGGAGAAATTTTGCTTTTAATGGCCGGTGGTTTTGTCTAATGGTTAGTTTAATTGAATTTGTAGAAAACAATACAATCAAACTAAAACTTTGACTCGAGAAAATATTTAAATAACACGATAGTGGCATATTTTATTGTTTGTTTAAAACCTGTGTCAGTGATTTTTCGATTGATTTCTTTCAAATGCCGAAACCACTGCGGATTCGAACGCTGATTTGGAAAGACTGACACAGTATGACGAATATATTGAAGTCACACAGAGGCTCCGCCCGAGTAGAGATCGAAAAACAACGTCATTTCAAAAAACATATCTCATGGGAGACGGGAACGTACTTACGGGATAAAAAAATCTGCCGTTAAGCCGTTTGAAAACAAACATCTTCACTAAAATTTCAATAATTATACTGCGGTTGCCGTTTGTCATGCCACCAAAACAATAAAAGTTAAAATCGGTTAAACGGACTGTAAAAAAGGTTTATTTACATGTCAAATCTTATTTTATTAATCGAATAAAGTTTTTAACCAAACGGTTAAATATCCTATTTCAGATATTGAAATCGCTTTCAAAATCCGTTTTTAGAAATCGGTTTCAGGAGTGGCTCCAGCTCGCAGTTTCAATCGTCTTTAGTAATATTATTCGGTTGTAAGTGCATCATTAAAAACTATTCAAACATAAACAAATACGTACTTACGCAAAGCTACTATTGCCGACTAGTATATAGTTATCTGTGACTATTGCCGTGGTTGATTTTGTGAAATTGGTTTGTCTAGTTCGGATAATCGATACGATTCGATTTCTGACTGAAATCTGATTTTAAATTCGTTTTGATGTATCTGACGCATGTCTATACCGGACTCAAGGAAAAAAATTGGCAGCACTGAGTAAAAGTTGAATAACCTCTTGAACGATCTGCCGACTCATTGTGAGGTGTTCAGAGTCGAATTTATTGCATGTCTTTGCTGCTCTAACTTTATCAGTTTGTAAAGAAAAGTACAGGAAAGGCATATAACACATGTTAAACATCGGAAATAATCTGCGCTGGAAGCTGGAATGATCATTCTTTGAAGTCTGTGGAGAATACGCTATCTAACATGGCGAATTGGCGATGACTTTGTTTACATTTTAGTTTTCGGTAATATTTTTGATAAGCATTGTTTTGCCTTTAATGTTTTATATTTTTTAACATACAAGATTACATTTACTATTCTCTTACAGAAACATGGGCCTATGCTAAGCAGTTTTGGAACATTTTTCTTGTGGCTTGTGACGGCCGGAAAAACTTTGGAAAATTCTCTCGTTCAAGACACTGCGTGCTCTGTTTTCGTTTTCTACTGGCTGCACTAAGACTTACTTAGGCTGTTTTGCTCAATAGCGAAAAGTACCTAAGTCGATATTATCACTACAAGTAAGTAAGCCAATATAAATAGGAATAACGTGTGTAAGAGAGTACCTTTGTATCTCATTACATTATTGTAGCTGTAGGTACATTATTGGTCAATCTACCTATGGATAATCATTCCTTTGTTGCGTAGACACAAGCATCTAACTATTTATTGTGGTTAAATATAGTTATTATGTCCGTCAACCTCAAAGTGTAACTGAAATTGTTAATTGATATTTATGTAAACAATTACAACTAGCCAAATAATAACTAACTACACTAGCCAAATAACAACTAACTACAAAACATATTTATAATATTTTCACAGACCGTGCTAGAGCTGAAAATACAAGAAGGGAACGCTACCCAACATCAATCTTGTTGTTCAAACATGGATTGAATATCTAATCTTCTGTAGAAAAAGGTAAGCTTTTTGACACATAGTTATGAATAAAGCGTAGCAAGTCACATAATTATAAAACTTTGAATATATTTCCTTGGCTGAACTTAGTACATAGACACAACCTATATTTTGTGTATACCTAACTAATGTTTAATATTATAATTCAGTATTATAAAATATCTGGAGACTGAAATATTAGCCCTAAATAAAGATGAAATTATACAACCAGCACCAATGACTAGGCTGATGGGTTTTGTCCAGCCATGGGCTCATGAAAACCTAGTTGATATGCCTACTTTACTTTGCCACATAATTTTTAAGTACTTTATTTGAGCATAAAATAATAAGATTTTGTTTTAAAACTATAGTTCCTGGGGCGTTTCACGTATGAAGACAGAATGCAGCATGAAGGATGTCGCCCATGCTGCGTTGCCCCGTTGCTCTGCTACTTCAGTTTTCAAGCTTCTCAAGAACTAAAGTAAAAACTGAAGATTGTTAATGAAAGATAATCTTTTTTTTTTTACTGTGCAGTCTTGTACGACAGCGATATAAATATATGTTACTATTTTGTTAATTGATAACAGTGTAAACTTTAATAGTGTTTTTATTTTGAACCTGTACTTGTTATTTTTATTTGTACCTATAAAGGTGCAAATAAAAATAACTTATAATGAAATATTTAAGAATTGAATACTATGCCTTTTATAAACACAGCCAATTGATTATTATATTGATACTATTTACCTAAATTAACTGTCATTTATTAGGTAACAGTAAATAGAGAGAAATAAATTATGGTAAACAAAAACGACTTATTATATCTTCAAATTATTATGAAATATTTGGACACTACTGTAAGGATTAGATGAATTTGGGATCTAATGTCCTGTGGCAGTCATCATGGAATAAGTATGTACTGCTTGCTAATTCTTGCTGTAAGCGCTCATGAGAGTAATTTTTTTTCCTGAATAATGTAGTTGAGCCTGACACCTGAAATATAAAAAAAAAGAATTTAAGTAAATCCTCAATATATTGATATTCCATTTACCATTACATCCATCCACAAAGTCTAATAGGCCTCTCCCTTAAACACTTACATGCACAATCTATCTACTTTATAGAACAGCAATATTCTGCTATAAACAACAATTAGGTGCCTACAATTGACTTTATTTAAATGTATGGTAAGATTACGTTTGATGGTGCATTTCGTATTTACCAACAAACAATAAGATTGTGTGTAAAATTGTTGCTATGCTAAACACACAATCAATGTTCAACACTAAGAAAGAAAATAATATTGATATTAAGTAGGTACCTTATACAGACAATGATGTGGAAATAGATCTATTTATGGTGTGTTGAGTATGTTCACCGATGTCCTTACAGAATCCATTCACATAAAATGCTTCAAACTATATTATAATATTTGTTCTTCCTGTAATAAATTTGCTTTTCCAATGAAGTACAAGCCCGACTGGGTTGCTAAGCTAGTGGCTTATGATAAGTTTGATACGGTACGAGGTACGAATTTGTCTTTCCTTTTTCTGAAATATCATAATATATATCTTTAGTTTAGGTTGTAAGCACTTGTAACAGAAGAAAACTTTCACAATTATTATTAAAAATCGACCTCGCTGCTTCGGTATTTTACAGACCCTAATACTGATCTATCATTGAAGTTTTACACAAAAAACACACAAATTTTCAACTGTCAAAATGATTACGTAATTCCAATAATAGCCTTTTTAGACGATTATCGTTCACTCTTTAGCGTCTGAAATAGAGTGCAGTTGACAGTGGATAAGAGACTACCAACTCTGGCGCTTTATATGGACATGTCAAAAGCTTTTGATCGCGTAGACCATAAAATACTGATAAATAAACTTAACGCATACGGAGTAAGGGGAAATATATCAAATTTAATAGAATCTTATCTTTGTGACAGGCAACAAATAACGAAAGTTAGTAGACTTTCAAAAAAATACGAAACAACATATCAATCTAGCCAGAGAACGGTAAATTATGGAGTACCACAAGGTAGTGTACTCGGGCCGCCCCTATTTATTGTTTATATTAACGACTTTCCGACAGTATCATCATATCCTATGACAATGTTTGCAGATGACAGCACTTTACTTTTCAATAGTGACGACGTAAGCACATTAGAGGCTGAGATTAATTCTACCATACTATCAGTTGTGAATTGGCTGCAAAATAATAATTTGGTTATAAATCTTGATAAAATAGTATTAATGAAATTTCAACAAAGAGTAAATTACAATATGGACTTAAATATTAAATACAAGGACAAAATTATTAATGAAACAAATGTGACTAAATTTCTTGGACTAAACATAGAAAACACTTTAAAATGGAATTCACATATTGTCAAAGTATGCAGTAAGCTAAACCAACATTCCTATGCTTTGCACATGTTAAGTAAAACGGCCAATCGAGCAACAGTCTTAACGGCGTATCATGGTCTAGTAGCCTCAACATTGAGATATGGAATTATATTTTGGGGCAATGCCACGGGTAAGGATATGGTATTTAAGTGCCAAAAAAGGTGCATAAGAGCTATATATAATTTGAAGGTAACGGACAGCTGCAAACTGTTTTTTAAAAATACGAAATTATTAACCATGCCGTCGTTGTACATCTACGAAACGTCTATGTTCGTCAAGAATAATTTACATAAATTTGCCCGTTGCGATCGGTTACAGACAGTCGGATCTAGTACTGCACTATACAGAAACAGTATTTTTGTAATGGCTCCAAAGGTCTATAATCAGTTACCAAAATGTATAAGGAGTGAAGATAATGTCCGCAAATTCAAAAGTAAATTGTATTTATTTCTAATAGATAAGACGTATTACTCTATAGAAGAATTTTTGAATGATAAAATATGACACCCTTTAATATAATTTACCATTGACATGCATGTAAAAATAAATTATAAATTTTGTGTAATTATTTATTAATAATAATATATATAATTGACATTATTTATAACATGATGAAATATGACACTACTAGCCCTTTAATATAATTTAACATTGACATGCATGTAAAAATAAAATGATAACTGATTAATTGACATTATTTACTCGATCATTCGTATTGTATAGATTCAGACTTATTATTAAAAACCCAATATATTTGTACACCAATTTCATTGGTAGGACATAGAGCTCGACTAAAATGTATACATAAGACCTTTATTGTAATACCTGTGTTCACAAATAAAGATTGATTGATTGATTGATTGATTGATTGACAACACAGATTTTAGAGTTACGTAATTCGAAAATTATAAATTGAATGCAATTGTATTCAAAACGAAACAAATTTGACTCAATTGTAAATCGAAAATGTGTTGCGTAATTAGATAGCTGGACGTTTTGTCATGCAAGAGGTGGGAGCAGTTTTAAAAGCTTCCTCTCTTCATTACCTTACTGTGCTCAACAGGGTCCATAATGATCACATTAAACTTTAAGTTACTACCAAAGGAATGCAATAAGTATAGAGGAGATGTTAAAGCTATGTAACCCCCGCTACTCCACAGCGATCCAATTGCAGCGGCTTCGCTTGTCTGCGAGTGTGGGCATGGACGTGGACCAGAGCATGACGTACATGTGCACCGAGTGCGAGCTCACGGACGTGCTGTGCCGCGGAGAGAGCGTGCTCGCGCAGGGCCGCGTCGCGCTCATTCCCACCTCGAAGAGCGTCAACATCAACTTTGTGCGGTGAGCACACCTGCACCCATCACCTATCAAACCCTGACTCCCAGACTACCAAGAGACGCGACCGACAGAGGTCCATGAGAGAGCACGCATGGACACTAACCGGAACAGATACAGACTCACGACTGCTAAAGTGTACCTGCTGAGAATCTCCTAATGGGAAGTGCGAATAAGAACCGTAACCCACCCTCAAGTTCAAGTTCCATGCTCGCAAGACAACCACTAGACCCCGAAAGTTATCTAAATAAATTCAAATTTAACTTCACAGCTTTGAAGATACAAATGCTTGCGTCTACATGGGAATATTCAAGATTGGTGACGCTACTTACAGAAAAACAGTAGCTATTATTGAAAGTGAGTTTAAAGATTTAAATTTTTGTTCAAAATGTAGGTTGTGTACTGAACAGGACATTATGACAATGTTATCGTAATTATCGCATTGACATAGGAATCATATTCTACCATAGTATGTTAAGTACATGTATCAGCCTGTAATTTTTTTAAATATTTTATAGAGACGGAATGTGCATTTTCATAATAATATTTAATACTCAATTCATTTTAAATTTCAGATGACTGTAAGTTTTAATTTTAATTTATTGCAACTGCACTCTTCTTTCATCCGGCTTTCTCAATGCGTGTCGGTATAACCTGGCTATAACTCCAGGACGCCACGTGAAACTATCAGACCTCCACAACACTAGACCCTTTTTGAGTCAAGTACTTCGTTCTCTTTGGCTTCTGGTTTTCCCGTACAAAGTGCCAAAGTTCGGCATACCATTTCAACCCTGGAGTGCTTATTAAGTATGTCCAAGCCCTTCCTAAGAGTTCAAACTCACTTCAGGTACCAATCAAAAATGTCGTCAAAACCTTCCAGTCTATTCTGTAAAATCTCACCGTGAAACTTAGGTGAAGCAAGCTGTCATTCCACCTGATGCTAGAGATTTGCACTATTATCAACTCAGTTCAAGCTCACTTCACGGTGAGATTTTTGCAGCTATTCTGAAAAATCTCACTGTATAAGCCGTAAAGTGATTCTGCAAAAATCTCACTTTGAAGTGAGCTTGAAGTTCGGGATAACGTGACAGACACTTTCCGCAGTTTATATGTCAGTAGCTAGCACGTCGAGTAACTGCCGCACGGGGATGCGTATGAGTGACACTAACAAACGACACTATACGTACAAAGCAGAACTTTTCTTTACTAAAGTTCGATGTGCGGGTACGGCGAGTACAGTAGATAACTTTGAAAGTATAAATAAAAATTAATTAAATTTTCAGCCCCAGGTAAATAAGTTATGTTTTTCTTCGTTGTTTGAGAAGTCTTTTTACCAACCTATAGCACTTTCAAGTGTAACGGTACCATTCCGTACCCGACCGCAGACGGCAGCTGCAGGCGACGTGTCGCGGCGTCATGTCGCGGCGGCATGTTGCTACAGTCATGATTCCGAACCCGACCGCAGGCGGCAGCACCCCGTATTCCAGTCGGTAGATAGAAGATAGAAAAACGTGTTTTCGCCCGAGTGTTGGCGACACTACTGCTCTGCGGTCGGGCTGCACGTGTCGCCTATAACTCGTCCGTAGCTGCCAACGACATGTCGCTAGCTACGGAAGGTATTTCATAGAAATTCATAGAAACCAGTCGTGTCGCGGTGGCACGTCGCCTGCAGTTGCCTCCTGCAGTGCTATTCTCTAAAAGACAATTTCATAGCTGTAAGCTGCGACGAACTCGTCGTCGAGACAGCCTTGAGATCGACCGAGCGTGTAGCGTTGATTCAAACTGTATTCACTAACGTATTTGTGGTCGTCGACGAACCCTAGGCTGTTTCCTCCCGTCGCTGTTTCGTAGACGAACTAAGAGCTTGAAACAAATTCTTTATATTATAATCGATAAATCTCGACTGAGAGTTTTAGAGGTTTAAAATATATATTAGAGGTCTATCTTTAAGTATTTTAAGGAATATAGTAAAACTATTAAACAAATATCATAATGTAATTTAGTTTGCATATTTATTATTACATTTTGAGGCTGAATGACGATTCCTTTGCCTATTTCAAGCAACGCGCGACGATGAATAAAAAAAACATCACTCACAACAATCACAAACGACGCAACGCTATCAAAACCACTTGAAGTTGAATTTGTTTTTAGTTTGAAAACTTTTAGGTGTATTTGTATATTCATTATTCGTAACAGCGAGTGTTTGCAACATAGGTAGCGGAAATCGAATATATTTACAGATGTTCTTATTATATCAACAACTTCGTGGATTGCCCTAGACGCAGAAGGCTGAGATATATAAGTGTCTACATTCTTGCCAATGATTTTTTGGTAACTTCCATTATCCAAAAATGATATAGTGCATAATATCTGAAACATCAGGAATTCAATAATGGTGTGTGGTTAGGTACTTACCCATCATATCTCAAGAAACCTAACTGTAAACAAACCTTTAACCTCTTGGTTAAATAAACCACTGGAACGAACTCGCGGACGCATACGAGTATAAGGAGTTATATAATTTTCCAATATATTAATTAAATCCTCAGAAAGTCTGTAAATATGGGTAAACTCTGTATCACGGGATATTGTTTAAAATTTTCTTATTTGTTTCGCCTGTCGAGCTTTGTTCAAATCATCACTTTTTTTAGCTTCTTCTAATACATGTAGCTCTATAATTAACCGAGCTGCCATTCTATTCAAATAAGATTCTAAAAGTATTATATAGTATATAGTGTATTATGTAGTGTAGTATTGTAAAGTATTATTATTTTTGTCAAGACTCTGCGGTGTTTATTGTAGCTTTTGGATTTGACAGTTAGAAGCGAGGCTGCGAGCGAGGGTGTGAGCGACTTCGTGGCTGTTTTTTCTTAAAGAATACCAAAATGTATGAAGAACTGTCAATATTGCCCTCCGTAACCTCCGTTGGGTAGTTTCAACTCACGGCCGTCACTGCCTTGAGCGCTAGTGTAGCTTTACGAAGCTTAGTGAATACTAAACTGAGATTCACCGCTGCGGCAGCGCTGGACAACAACGATGTTTCCTTAGAGAATAGCATTGCTGCAGACGGATACGAAATGGTACCTTTAAACGTAAACAATAAAATAAATATTGGAAGTGTGCTGAATATTTCTGCCTGGATGCCTCTTTTGTTGATGACTAAATGAATGACGAAGATAAGTCAGTCATTTTATAAGAATAAACATTTTTTCTCTCTTTCTTTCTTTCATTTAGATAGAGTCGACTACGTCACTAAATGTGGTACCACTATTGACACTAAATGCCATCATAAAATAAAACTTGACGCTTTGTCCTCTACAGGGCGCCATATTCAATTGAATGTGACTTCTTCATCTGTTCATCTGTTACCTCATGACTTCTAAACTACTTATCATAATTTGACAAATGGGGTAGGTATCGTTGGAAGCGTCTTGATCGTCCGCTAGTTATAGGTTATTTGTGTGTACATTAAATTCAATATAGCGCCCTCTAGAGAACATAAAGCGTTAACAAAAAAATGCCATGCCATGTTGTGGCATGGCATTTTTTTCATGGCATGGTATCAAATGAAAGAGCTTGGCAAGCACATTACAAATATGTATATATATTATATTGTCTAAGTAAATAAGTATGTTAAAATTGTTAAAATGAAAGAGCTTGGCAAGCACATTACAAATATGTATATATATTATACTGTCTAAGTAAATAAGTATGTCAAAATTGTTAAAATGAAAGAGCTTGGCAAGCACATTACAAATATGTATATATATTATACTGTCTAAGTAAATAAGTATGTTAAAATTGTTAAAATCAATCAAAAGTGAGACTGTGCTACGTCCGGCGCGGCTGTAAAATTAATACCTATTATACAATAAAAACCAAAACAAAAAAAAAAAAACAAGCGGCTCTGCAAATACTTTATCACGAAATTATAACCCTAAATTAATTTAAATAAAAAGGAAGTTTAAAAACTAAAACCCGAATACTAAAGAAAAAAAAATTTTTTTTTTTTTGAGACAGAAATCAAGACAGGTACAAAAATGGTCAAAGCCGTTGTCGCATTTACATACACACACACACGTCGTACACTTTTTTTTTTTTATGGGTGGGAATTCATCAAAAGACTCCTCCCGCTCTGGGCAGAGCGAGAGGGCGTGTCAGACTTTTACTGACTAAAACCCACCCGTGTTCCTTCCGTTGCCTGTGTGCCGGGGCCGCGATATCCCTTTCGGAAAAACCCGCAACCCCAGCAGGCATTGGTCCTTACGGACCCCGTCAGTTGGTGCTGACATCTCTTTGAGGCGCGCGTGGAACACAACGCGCCGTCGACCCGGGCCGGGTCCTTATCGGACGGCGAGCTGCCCATTGCTCACCGTCCGCAAGCCCGCGCCTACGGTGGCCGGAAGTCGGCTCGTGACTCCCGACGCCCGGGGCGTCTCCTGCGGCGACTAGGGGCGCGAGGGCGTGCAGCTTGCATCTCCCTCGCGCGCTCCGTCTCGTCCTTCGCGAGCATAACTGCTTCGCAGAAGGAGGAGAACGTGCTGGCAACACAGCATTAAGTAAACATCGCCGCGTATTTAAAAACTCAAAATAAATGGCAAATTATAGTATAAGTGATGTGTATTGTAGCCGATCTTAACAGACGTATCGAACTACATAAGTGAAATTGTTGGTGACTTCTATAAACCAAGACATACAATAAAAACATTGTGTTTAATACTTGGACTTTTGAACGTTATTGTGCTTCAAAAAGTGCTAATCACGGACAAAAACTAGTTCATTTGACCTATACAAAGGTACTCTCATCATTAGAACATTTAAAATATAATAAGTGGCGAGTTAATTACTAGCAAATGTATATAAAATAATAAAACGGTTAAGCACAATGTTTTGTTTCAAAAAGTGAACTTTGTACCATAAGTGGCGCCCCTAGTAGTGAGTAGCGAAACAAATACTGACATTGACGTTTTAAAAAAAAATGACATTAACATTAGAGTTGCTACTACAAATAAATAATACTTAATGGCAAACAGCGCCATCTAGTGTCAAGGAGCGGAACTGAAATTGACACACTAACCAGTGTTGCTAATATAATAAAGAACTTGTGATACCAGAATAAGAACATTAAGTCTTTTGGTAGAAAATAAAAATTATTCACTTATGTGTATTTTTTTGCATTACTTAAAATTTAAATTAGGTACAATTTAAGCAAAATAAATTGACTTAAAAGAATGAATTTCTTTGGAAATATAACTCATCGAAGACAACGCACCCAATCGGAACCAGATAAGGATGACAGCGACATAATTTCGCAAACGATGGATTGTATCTGAGGACGAGGATGAAAACCGAATTACTATCTATAAGAAAGAGATAGAAGAACTAAAAAATCAATTGCTAGGTGCGCATAGGGAAATTGAAATATTATCGCTAGAAAATAGTAAGCTGAAGCAAAGTAATGACGACCTATTGGAAAAAAATAAAACATACAAAGTAATTGTCAGTAGTCCACTTAAATCCAGAGTTCAAACACCAAAGAAGAACATTCATACTCCTTATACAAAAACAAAACAGACGCAGACATCGGAAAGTTTGACAAGAGCGCCAAGCGGACATGAAGTTAACATTGACGCTGGATGTACTCAAGGTGTCGCCTCATTGAATAATATTATTAGCGCGAAATCTCATGTTGCATCACCTCCACCTGTGAAGAATAACATTTGTATTTTGAGTAGTGAAACAACCAACAGAATACAAACATTGAGTGAAAGAACTCATTTACGAAACTTTAATATGTGTCATTACCGTACTCCCAGATGCGGAGTGAAATATTTGTTAAAGGACATTGATCTAAAAGTACGTAACTTCTCTCGATTAGATTATTGTATTATATTTATTGATGAAGACGACTTTACAAAAACGCATAATTATATTGAGTTTGTTACTTATATTAGAGATAAACTATTACCACTTAATCATACTAACTTCATAATATGTCTGCCAACTTTTAAATTTATGAACAATACAAATATAATGTTTAACAGCAGAGTTGATACTTTCAATAATCTAATTTACATGGATGTTGAGACTTACAATTATGCATTTATACTAGATTCAAATCTTAATCTTCCATACACGTGGGATACGTATAACCAACGGCATGCACACCTGAATAACAAAGGCTTTATGAAAGTTCTGTCAGACTTGCATGATTTAATCTTAGACCTAGATATTGTAAATACCAAAGACCATATACACTCACAGGTTGGTTGCTCTCAAGAAGATAAAACTGAACCCCTTACACTAACAAAAACAATAGACAATCAGTTTTTTCTATAACTACCACCTTACCATTCTCCATCAGAACATAGCGGGGCTTATGAATAAATCAGATTTGTTAGTAGTTAAACTAGACGAGCTTTCTAGTGAGGGAACAAAGGTAGATATCATCTGTATAACAGAGCATTTTATAGAGACGGGCTATGAATGTATGTTGCGTATACCTAATTTCTGCCCAGCTGCCTTTTTTACCAGAAGTGTCAAACGTGGAGGAACTTGCATTTTTGTAAGAGCAGGGCTGCAATTTAGAGAATTGACAGATATTGCAAAACAGTCGGTCTCAGGTGTTTTCGAATGTTGCGGTATTGAACTGACATCTTATAATATTATTGTAATATGCATTTACAGGATTCCAAAATATAATTATAATGTATTTTATGAAAAACTGGACAATATATTGAGAAGACTTTGCGTATCTACAAATAAAAAAAATATATTAACCGGAGACTTTAATATTGATGTGTTAAAGAGAAATAAAATCACAATAGAATTTGAAAACTTTCTCTTGCAATATAATCTCAAATTAGAACTTGATAAACCAACCAGATTGGCTAGTAACTCTTGCTTAGATAATTTTGCACATTCTTACCGTAAAGGTTGTAAAGCTAAGATAATAGATTTACTTCTATCTGATCATACATCACAACTACTGCAAGTTCCCATTAAAAAAACCTGTATGATTAAATATTGGAAAACAATTAAACAGGAAATATCAGTAGATAACTTAATGAAATTTAAAAATCATCTAAAAAACCTAACTTTTCGACGAGTATACGAAACTAAAGACGCAAATGAATCCTACGAAAATTTTATAGATGACTTTATATTGCTATACAAATTGTGTTTCCCAGAAAAAATAGTAACCATTTATACTTGTAAAAAAACCAAATGGATTTCGAACGCGATAAAAATATGTAGCAGAAAACAGAGGCAGCTACTTTGGACATATAGGCATAATCCGAACACAAAAAATAGACTTGCTTTTAAAAAATATTCCAAGCTTTATAGAAGAATAGTAAATCTAACCCAGAAGGCCCAAAACAACCACTTCATAAAGATGTCTCAAAATAAATCAAAAGCTGCTTGGCAAGTTATTAACAAATCCAAAGTATGTCTGCCGCAAGAACCAATATTGACCATACAAAATGATGAATCAACTCTTACACATCCCCTTGACATTGCGAATGAATTCAATAAATATTTTATAGAGATTATAGAAAATAATTCAAAAACAAACCTTAATAATACCCCGTTAACAAATTCGTGTAGAAATGTTATTGAAAACTCAACTTCGCAGTCTCTATTTATGTTACCAGTTTCAGACACTGACATTATAAAAGTGATAAGTAGCTTAAAAAATACTAGTACAGTAGGATACGACGGTATTTCAACTAGAGTAATAAAAGATGTTAAGGAGGTCATAGCGACACCGTTATCGCACATAATTAATCTTTGCATTTGTGATGGTATATTCCCTACTAGTCTCAAGAAGGCAATTATTAAACCCATTTACAAAAATAATGACAAGACTGATGTAAAAAATTACAGGCCTATTGCAAAAATACCAGTCTTTGCAAAAGTTATTGAAAAAATAATATATAATTCCATTTACACGTATTTCGAGAAGTTTCAGTTATTTTGCAATGAACAAAAAGGATTTAGGAAAAATACTAATATTAATATGGCACTATTTGACCTGCTGTCAAGTATAATGACATCTGTGGATAAAAAAAATCCTGTGTGCTCGATCTTCACGGATATGTCAAAAGCTTTTGACTTCGTAGATCATCAGATCTTGCTACAAAAGTTACACGGGTACGGCATTCGGGGAAACATTCATAAACTCCTAGAATCATACCTAAGTGATAGGACACAGTGTACTGAGATTTCCAGAATTTGTCCTATAAGCAAATTAGAAACTACATATGTCTCTGAAGCGAGATCCGTGAGGTATGGTGTGCCTCAGGGCACTGTACTCGGGCCCCTACTTTTCTTGATATATATCAATGATCTCCCAAGAAATTTGAGAAACAAAATTGTACTTTTTGCTGATGACAGTACAGCTATCATAGAATGCACTGATCCAAACGAATATCGAAATGAGATAAATAACTTGCTAAATAACATCATTAATTGGCTAAATAATAATAATCTTGTGATCAATTTGAGTAAGACTAAAATTGTACAGTTTCATCAACGACGTGAGAATCCACCCCTTAATATTACCTACGATGAGTGTAAAATAGAAGAAGTTACGAGTGCAAAATTCTTAGGCATAACTGTAGACCATAAGTTGACTTGGAAACCTCACCTGGAAGTGGTTTGTAAACGACTGAGTAAATCTGCGTATCTATTGTTTCAATTATCTAAGAGAGTTAATTCTGAAACACTGTTAACAGCCTATCATGGACTTGTAGCCTCTAATCTCCGTTATGGTGTTGTTTTCTGGGGGCAATCAATTAATAGGGAACTGGTATTCAGGATGCAAAGAAGGTGTGTAAGATCCATGTGTAATTTAAAGTCAACAGATAGTTGCGTTCCCTACTTTAAGAAATTAAAAATATTAACATTACCAGCTATATATATATTAGAAACTGCATTATTTATAAAATCAAATCCACATTTATTTACAAAATTTTCAACAGTTAAGAAGACCCCCATTCGGAGTCAATATGAAAATCAACTATGTACGTTGAAATGCAATACTGCGTTAATGAAAAAGAGCTTCTTTGGTGTTGCACCAAAAATTTTTAATAAAATACCTGATGCTATAAAATGTATGCCATTAAAGAAATTCAAAAAGTGTCTTCACAAGTTATTAGTTGAGAAATGTTATTATACCCTGGATGACTATTTTAATGATAATACTATTTGATTAAATTCTGTAATTTTATAAATTTATATTATTAATGTTGACTTGGATGACTATTTTAATTTTGGATGACTATTTGATTAAATTCTGTAATTTTATTAATTCATATTATTAATGTAACGAACGAATAATTTCTCGCATATTCTTTTGTTATGATCTTCTTGTTTTTTTTTTTTTTTTTTTGTGTTTCTTTCTTGTAGTGGACATTATTAAATTGATTATTTTAATGTATTTTGTTAACGTAAAATTTTGTTAACTTTGACGAACCTGACTTTAATATTTGTATGTCAACAATGACAAAGCATAGTGCAACACTTATCTATTTAAGACCTTGACATGTATGATTAATGTATATATGTTCTTCACCTATGTTTCACAAATAAATAATTCTGATTCTGATTCTGATTCTGATTCTGAGGTGACGTCCTCCCATGCACTAAAAAAAAAAAAAACAAAATATTTTATTTCACATAAACCTACATGGGCACTTATGAAACGTCAGAAGCTAGGTGCACGGTTCCAATTGGTCGTTTCCTATGGAGAAGAGCCGGCAAGAAACTCCACGTATACTCTTTTAAAAATAATTGTTTTTTACAATATTTTTAAATAACAGTAGGTATTAATAGGTATGGGAGGACAGTGTAGGTCTTTCAAAAAGTACCAGGTACTTAACAAGATAGAAGATGGTCAATAAATCTACGTCCACTAAACCTACAGTGTTCTCACATTCACAAAATAGAAAAAAATTATCTAAGTATATAAAATATGAATAAATTAATAAAAATAAAAACCTATTTTAAACGAAATGACATGTTTGCTATTACAACTGCACTCTCGCTCCGGACCATGGCCTGAACCAGGGCCGGACGCGAAAGATCGCCGCCGCCGATCGCCTCCGTGAGGACACGGCGGTGCCCCACCCAAGCCGGGCAGACCTCCACCGTATGCTCCACCGTGTCCTCCGGGCGATCCACACATTGGTGACACCCGGGCGTTTTCTCCCGCTTTATCCTGAACAGGAACCTCCCGAAACAACCGTGTCCGGTGAGGACCTGTGTCAGGCTGAAGGTAAGGACGCTGTGACGCCTCTCTATCCACTCCTCAAAGAGGGGACTTATCGCCACAATTGTGGCGTGCCCAATGCCTGTACACTTGCAAAACTATAATGACATGCGAAGATGGCGTTACCTTGACCATTTTTCAACTGGTATTGTGCACGTAGAAGGTTAAGCTACGGTTTCCTAGAACAGTGGTGACCGCTCACGTAGCCTCCGCAATTTACGTCGAATGACGTCACTAAAACGTTGATTATAAAAGTAAGTTGGTGTGGTTTCCTAGGGAGCGCTCATAACACAGTAAAGCAAACCCCGCCCCCGAAAGATTGAAATCACTAGATTTGCCCTCATCGTATTCAGTCACAAGAAAAAGTGTCCATACTGAAAAGAGTGAGCTCGCACATTATTAAAAAGCTTCCTTGACAAACAAGTGTTGTCTTTGCGTCATTATGTGTCAGAGGTATCAAAACGAAACAGAAACGCGACTATGTTTTGACGCGGTAGGGTGAATCTAACGATTTAAATCTTTGCCGCTAACATCACTTTCATGACAGCCCTCACTGCGGCCGTCTAGTGCGGCCACCGCTTTTCTAGGAAACCGTAGTATAGCCTCCCGCCGTCACCGTAGACGTAGTACTCTTTGGTACAAAGCCGGGCAAATTAACATGACACCCGGCTAAACACAATACTGCACCCGCCACAGCAGAGGGGGGAGTTAAAAACGTCATTCAAGCCAATTGTCATGTTAATTGGCCCGGCTTGTACACAACATTATAATAATATGCGGCAACTTAGATGTCTTTGCGAGTACTGAACTTTTTCTTTTCTTTTTGATGTGGTTAGTGATAACCTGGTGTCAGTTTTTATACCCTCTGACTTGGCCTAACATGCCGTCGAGAAATATCTCTCAGGTTTTCTCACGATGTTTTCCTTCACCGTTTTTGGAGCAAGTGATAATAATAGAATACGCACATGAATCCGAAAAGTTAGAAGTGCGTGCCTTGGATTCGGAATCGAGACCTGTGACTTAGCAGTCCAACGAACATACTCGTACCACTAGGCTATCACTACTGTAGTACTGAACTGAGATTCCCGAACACTGTTCAATACAATCTCCTTGGAAATTTATTCTAAATTTATTTATTATTTAAATTGTCTTTTTTTATGATTTTATATTTATTTAATTAAATATTGATTTATTTGTTAACATAGATATAGAAATACAGATGTTATGTTTGGTGAACAGAGCGCTATGTTATGCCAGGAGGTGTACAAATATGAAGCGCAAATCTATATTATTGACCGATAACTTGTATTTGTGGTGCAAACTTTAAATAAGAATTGGTCATCTATACTAATATACTAAAAGACGTAAACTTAGTTTGTATGTAGGAGGTGATCTTCGAAACTATACTCATCCACTTCTTTCACTGATAGAAAGCTACGCTAATGACGAGCGTGAAAGGATATGTTTTTGGTTAAAACACGCGGACTAAGTCGCGGGCAGATCCTAGTTAATAAAACAAATAAACAATTTCTTCTGTTTCAGTTGTTACGATCACCGGCGGGGCGCTCCTGCTGGAGCCGCCCACGGAGGGCGCGCCCTTCGAGCACAAAGTCCATTTCAAGTGCTTGGCGGACTGCAGCCTCATCAAGGTACTGTCACGTTACTCCATGGCCATTACTTCCTATTCTCACTCACATCTTCAATCAATCATTTTCGTCTTGCTCATTTCCGTCAGTTTGGAAACAGGCTCACATAATACCTTTACCTAAAACTAACAATCCTACTTTATTGACCCACTTTAGACCTATTTCTATTCTCCCATTTCTTTCTAAAGTTTTTGAGCACTTACGAGTAGTTCATAGACACTTGTCATTTTTCTTGGCGTCAAACTCGTTAATTTCCCCATTTCAATCCGGTTTTCGCTCAGGTCACAGTACTGTAACCGCGCTTTTGAAAGTAACTGACGACATCCGCTGGGCAATGGCGAATAAGTCCTTTTCTGTTCTTGTATTGCTTGACTTTAGTAGCGCCTTCAACTCAGTGGATTTCGACATTTTATTAGGTATCCTCAAAGCTATCAATTTCTCTTCTTCCGCTTTAGCTTGGTTCAGTTCTTATCTTCGGGGACGCTCTCAGTGTGTTCGCCTGGAAGAGTCCTTCTCTGTGTTCCTCAGGGTAGCGTTCTCTCTCCTCTTCTTTTTAAAAGCTTTTATTTAACTTGTAATGTATGTATGTATGTTTGTTCGCTTGGAATCTTGCTACTCAATTTTGAAGCAGATATCTTCAACCTATTGAGCTGAAATTTTGTATACACGTATAGTTTGGATGACAATACACGATAAGCTATGTGACGTCATTCTAAATCCAATATGGCGGACCATCGAAGATGGCGGAATTGTTATTTTTAATGCATTTCTACAATATGGGTATCAAACATAGAAATATAAATAACAGGAGAAGTGGTATGGGGGCGTGTCTGTGTCCGCGCGTCTTGATCACAATGCTCATGCCTCAGGCAAATGGCCGTCTCCGCTAACTAGTGCGCTTTCGAGCGCGATCGTGATAACATTTAAGAATACCGTGTTGTTCAGTGGTTTCTTGTAAAAATCGAAGCTAAACTATAAACTTTATAAATCGTTGAACCACTTTTCATAAATCAGCACAAGTATTTTGCTATATTTGTGTTGAAAATCATGAAAAACAACAAATCGTAAAATATTTCTTGCCTTTACTACGTTATTTTTGTTTTCATATATCACAGCGACTGTACTTTTATTGTAGTAAATACATTGCTTCTTTACCACTACCAAAGTATGTCGCTAAGTAACTGGACAAGCAATGTAAAAATTACAAAACGATATTTACTTTAAGCGGTTGCATCGTTAGTACGGCCGCAGCGTCTTGTGACGGATTAGTGATGTGGTTGTGCAGATCCACTAACGTAGGCTATCGACAATAATGTCGATTGTCGTATGAATTTATATTACTATTAAAGTTTATTCTTCAATTTGTCAACAGTTATAGCCTGATTGGAAGACCGATGTGAAATCTTGTTTTATACTCATTTAGATTTTCTCATAATGTTGTTATTTTTTTGGTTTACTTAATATTTCTTTTTTTTACTTACTTATTGTTTATTTATATCATCTTATTATATGTATATCGTTTTTTATTTATAATTTTTTCAGCAACTTCCAAAAATTTTAATACAAATATAAATGGGAGAATCGATAAGTTTCCGATTTAGTCAATCACTAGCGTATATGTAAAATAAATGGCTTTTGCACAGCACAACGATAGCGAACGATGTTTTCGTGTGGGTGAGTTGTACGGTGCATGGTAAATGCACGCTGTGTTTGATGGGATAAGGTTTATAATTGATTATGTAGTACGTTCTGATTTGTAAATTGCAAGTGTGAGCGGGGCCTCGTATTTATTGGGTTTACTGATCGCATGTGTGATCGCAGGCTAGAGAGTAGGGATAGATAGAAGACATTGGGTTTCGATACATTTTCAACTACCGGGCATATCTCCTTCTTTCTTATATCTATGGTATCAAATGAAAGGGCTTGTTATGAGTAACTCGAAAAATAATGTGACGTCATTCTAAATCCAATATGGCGGAACAGTTATTTTTAATGCACTTCTGCAATATGGGTATCAAATAAAAGGGCTTGTTGAGAGTAACTCGAAAAATAATGTGACGTCATTCTAAATCCAATATGGCGGAACGTCCAAGATGGCGGAATAGTTATTTTTTATGCACTTCTGCAATATGGGTATCAAATGAAAGGGCTTGCCGAGAATAATTAGAAATAACTAAAAAGTAAAAATAAATTAAAAGCAAAAAAACCTTTAAAAAAAAAGGTTTTATTTAAATACTCTATAAAGAAGAAAATAAAATTTTCTTTTAAAATTGTAACTATCAACTTATAACCTCATTAAGGCTTGTGGAGACCAGCGCGACTTGTCGCGCGACGCGACACGAACAATACAATTTCTAAGAAAACTTCACAGTATAACAATAACCGGTGTCGCGTCGCGCGACAAGTCGCGCTGGTCTGCACAAGCCTTTATACACAATTTATATGATCATAAAAGCTTGTCGCGAGGTTTGCAAAAAAAATATTAACTTAGCAGATTAAGGTACTCAATTAAATAGGTACTAGTTTATTTACACAAGTAAATTGCGCGACAAGCTTTTATGATCATATCAATTGTGTATAATGAGGTTCTAAGTTAATAGTTACAATTTTAAAAGAAAATTTTATTTTCTTCTTTTTAGATTAAATTAAATAAAAGCTTTTTTTTTTAAGGTTTTTTTGCTTTTAATTTTTTCAATATTTATTAACTTTGTTACCAGAGTAATCTCCTCTAGTTTTCATCTCTACGCAGATGACTTGCAGCTCTACCGACATTTTACTGTAGCTGACGCGGGTTTTGCAATTGCTGCTATGAATCATGACGTGGCTTGCATCAGCGTTTGGGCTAAGACATGGTTGGAAGACAAAAAATTATTTGGTTCAATCACTTATTCAGCCGATTATAGATTATGCAGACGCCTGCTACCTAGATGCTACTGAGGAGCTATTAAATAAGCTTGAGCACTTGCAAAACTTGTGCATTCGCTTTATTTTCGGTCTACGAAAGTATGACCATGTTTCTCACCTTCGCAAGGAACTCAAGTGGCTCCCAATCCGCCTTCGCAGGAACACTCGGAGTTTATGTCTCGGTTTCAACATCTTACACAACCTGTCTAATCCTTCCTACCTGCGTGAGCGTTTTTCTTACGCTCGCCCTAGCGACGCTCCGTGTAGATCACACCTTAGATCCCTCCTTAAATCTCATCCTCATAAAACAAGCTACTATTCTTATTCCTTCTCTGTCCATGCAGTAACACTGTGGAACTCACTTCCGCCTAGTAGGTATTCGTTATTTAAAAACTGTTTCACAATTTAAATATCGAGTAAAAGAGCATTACCTTTCCTCTCTACTGTGAGTATATATAGGAATTATTTAATAGTATATTAATATGTGAAGCAAAAACTTTGTACCCGATTTTACGAAAATTACGCGGACGGAGGAGTATGAAATTTGGGACAGTTAAAGTTTTTAAGGAGAAGGAGTGCAGAAAGCTAATATTTTTATATAATATACAGAAATAAACTAAATTAATAAAAAAACATTACACACAATATCATGCGTTTGACACAAGATGGCTACCTTAGAATCATGACATGGCAGCATGGAATTAGTATGTACTACACAACTTAGAATTTAAATTAATTATGGTCGAATGTCGAATGGCGACCACTACTTTATTGTTGAATTGTCACGATGAAAATGTGATTCTGAGTGTACGTATTTCGCAATTAGGCTGCAGAGACATTCGTTTGATGCATAATACATCAACCTTTTATTTAATGAACCTAATTTTGGTTCAATAAACTAATTGATTCAATCACTTGTTTTCCACTGTCGCAATAGGAATGTGGCACTTTAACTAAAGTCAAACAATTTATTTCAATTAGGCACATAAAAGGCACTTATGAACGTCAAATTTACAAAAAAATAGAATTGATTCTAGTCGCCCCTTCCAAAAGGTAGTTTTCGTATGGAGAAGAATGGGCAAGAAACTCCGCCGTTACTCTTTTAAAATGTTTTTACAATATTTTGTATACATTAATTATATAATAATATGTGAAGACGATGCATCTAGAATAAGATTACTATACACCGATAGGTTAAATTTTTTTTTTTTAAATAAAGAAAAAAATAAAGCAATTGCAGATAAATTAATTATGATAGATAGATACATGGTGCTCACATATTTACAAACATTGCAAAATTTTACGATATTCCTAACATTTTAACAAGTAATACTAATAAGTCAGTGTATGAGTTCAAGAAATCACAGAATGTAAAATCAGAGTTATAAAAAATAACAAACTATATAATTAAATAAGCAACCAGTTTGATTTTGTCTAGACTCTAAATAACTAAGTTATATAGATGCTTCTAAATGACTTTGCTATCAAATTATTTATTTAACAGAACATAAAATCCAATTTGTTACTAATTACATACACATTTTAAACACTCGTGTTAGTATGTACATTTGGCTTTGGTAATAATTACTAATAATGTCACAAACACTATTAATTTTATCTAAATCATTAATAATACAATAATCAAGTACAATACAACATCAATAATCAAATATGCAATAGGTACAAGAATCGTACATACATTACTGTCGCGGCGACGCCCTTAACCGAGATCCATACCCCACAGGGCGTGCCCTTAGCGTGTAGTCGCTTAGTTTAATTTATTTATGGAGGCAGCCACAGGAAAGTCAGCAGCGGACGACCTCCTAGGTTGACCTGCGAGATGCCATTAAAAAAAAGGAGCTGAGGCACACATACTTGAGTCCATCAATGCGTGGTTGCGGCCAAGCTTTGAAATTGAAGCTTTTCTCAACTAATGCGTAGAAATTAAAACTAAGTAAGTTATACCTATAAAAATTCCAGAACCAATGACGAGCAACGATACTTTTTTTTTTTTTTTTTTTCATGCCCCAATATGTATGTATATTTTTTGCTTCAACAGCTCATTTTAAGCAAACCAAATCTTTGACAAGTTACTTACTTGGTTGCCAGTTGTCGAAGTAAAAAGTTCGTTTCGATATGAGTTTTCATAGTAATTGATTCGGCCGCTAAACAGGACAGATAATATGCATTTTCATAGTAATTGATTCGGTCGCTAAACAGGACAGATAATATGCATTTTCATAGTAATTGATTCGGCCGCTAAACAGGACAGATAATATGCATTTTCATAGTAATTGATTCGGCCGCTAAACAGGACAGATAATATGCATTTTCATAGTAATTGATTCGGTCGCTAAACAGGACAGATAATATGCATTTTCATAGTAATTGATTCGGCCGCCAAACAGGACAGATAATATGCATTTTTATAGTAACATTGCCGGCCGCCTACTCGCTTATACATATTTGACCAATACATACAGCATTTTTGATTTATCTCGAAGAAGGTTGTTAAAATAATGCTCGAATTTTCAACCATGTTTGAGAAAACATTATTTCAAGGCACGATTTGTAGGCAATACCCTTGTCCTGGTCCAGTGCCTGAGTATTAGACCTTCCGGCCTATCGGCCACATTGACCAAGAGGCGGCCGCATCAGGGAGGCGACACGCCTTCGCATGATTGCGTAAAAGTCATCTATAATGTGGCCTTGCGAACATCCCTAATGCGCTACAGTGTCTGGCAACCCCAACAGCGACAACCGGTATGCGTTGTTGTACTGGACACGTAAGGCGCTGTGAGCCGATTGCATGTAGTTGACCCATAGACTGCAGGTATAAAAAGATTGGCAGTATGCCGTAAACAGAGTAGTTTTACACCCCTCGAGCACTTTACAAACCTACGGATCAACATATTGCTCCTGGTTGACAGCACCCTACGCCCCTTACATATCAACATTATCCGTCTGCGTTGCAGTGACCCAGTGCCCCAGATGTTTAAAAGATTTTACCCAAAAGAACGCAGTCCCACCGAGTGTGACAGGCTGCACTTCATGATAGTCTTTAGTGCATGTCTTAAACACCAGATACTCGCCCTTTATTGCATTGTATCTGAGGCCCTGGACCTCCGCATATCGCTTACAAACCTGAGGGCGCTGATCGATGGGGCCAGCAGCACCATGTCATCGGCGTTACTTATGTTATTAACGAGTGTTCAGTCAATGGAACAGCCTACCATAGTGCTGCTGAGCTCACGAATCAGCCAATCCACGTACGTACAAACAGAATAGTTTAGGCGAAGTCAGATCTCCCTGTCAGACCCCGTACTCCAGCCCATACGGATCAAATAGTGAGCCTGCCCATTTCACTATATATTATTTTATTTTATTGTATTTGGGTGGCTTACAGCTATCAATACAGAAGTAACAGTGAGGTAATTGACGACAAGCCATTTACAAGCCTCCACAGTTAGCAATAGACTATTGTTGTACAAATGTTCAAATTGAATACCAATTCAAAAACCATAACACAATGTATATAACACTTACACTAAGTATACTTTTAAAACTAACTATTAAATTAAGTAAGTACTGGATAGGCAAAGATGCATGCGCAACCGCTATTACAATACATCAGCAACATTAATATAGTGTTTAGATAAAATAGTAGAAATGGATGCTAAGCTGCTTGCAAACAAATCGATTGAGGGGTGTTTATTCTTAATAATTTCGTTAAAAACTTTGACTGAGCGAATTATATAAGAATTAGTACGGTAAACTGTGCGAGCGTAAGGAGCATGAAGGAGATTTCTCAAACGAGAATGACGAGGTGGAACATTCAGAGACAGCTTAGAAAGAAGTTCAGGACATTCAATCCTTGATTGTGCTATTTTCACTAGGAACCGTAAGTCAGATATGTTTCTCCGAGCTACGAGCTGGAGTAAGTGGAATCGAGCGCATCGTTCATTGTAACTCAGATGATGGATTTTGAATTTGTAGCCTAAGTATCTCGTGAATATATTCGTGGTATTAGTCTGATGGCCGTTTCAATATCTAAACAACTCAATCATGTCACCCGGAAGTGTTGCCTCATCATACACCTTCTTCCATAAACCACCACTTTTGAAATATCAAGAAAACACACGGGAGTTTTTGTATTCGTGTAGTATCTGACAGTGTGCTTGAGACAAAGAACAGCGTGCTCTGTTGAAAAACCAGCTCTGAAGCCAAAATGGGCATCGTGAAGCGACATACTATTATGTTTATTTAACTGCTTATCAAGCACACTGTCACTTCACTGCGCTTTAGCAATAATCGTAGCCTTAATGGCCTGTAATTATTTGGGGCCGACGCGTCCTCAGTTCGATTTTTTATAATCGGCAGAATTAAGGTTTTTATTCGATCTGCAGGCAGATACGTATGTAAGAAGCAGAAGTTGAAAAGCATTGTCAGCACTCTAGGCTTGTGAGCACCTGCATTTTGTAAATGCTGAGAAAATTATGCCCAGGTGATTTACCGCGGTTCATGTTTTTCAAGTGCACTCCAGCTTTTCTTTATTCGTAACGGAACCTTTACCAGTGATGATTCCGTTGCTGGTTCACATACCGTGAATGACTCTCTCACTAACCTTAGAGGGAAATTCATTGGAAAGTGATTTTTAAAGAGTTTGGGCTATGGAGGCAGACTCACTAACACCCGCGCAGGATGGTTCGACTTACCGCTCAGTTTGTTTGTAACTCCAATTGAATGAAAGGAATTTTAAATCTTGTATAAAACGCACACTATGCTGCCAAGCATATTATAAGTTGGGGGATTACATCGTTGACAAAAATGCTTGGCTCAACGCTGGTCCAGCTCCACAAGGCGCATAAACTAATTGATTGGCATTCGAAAATATTGTTGGAGCTGCTGAAGATTGTAATTGTAATTTATACAATCTAAAGATAGTCCTCTTTAGATTGTATAAATTCAATTTCATAGTATTATATAATTGCATAGCACATGTGTGAGCACTATGTACCTACTTTAAAGCTACCATTTACTGGGTACCTACGTCTTTCATTGACCTAAATGTGCCCTTGCGGCTGAGAGTATGTCATGCTCACTCAAATGTCTCGCTGGTGGTGGCGTGTGTGTTGGATCATAAAGTTCCCTTCAAAATGGTTGAGCTAAATGGTGCTGATCCATGCGTCATGTTCGTGAACGGGCGCCGTCAGTGGGGACTGGTCATCTCTTAGCTGCCAAGGCTTATTTTGAATTTATTTTAATTTTTGAATTGTTTTTTTCTTTATTACGGACGCTTTTAACGTGCACGTCTCTCTACATTGTTCTCACATGTATAATTACAACATGAATGATGTAACCAATATTTTGTAACAATATTCTGATTTAAAAGAGTGTCCGTGGAGTTTCTTGCCCGTTCTTCTCCATAGGAACCTACTACGCGTTGGAATGGGCAACTAGCTTCATATTTCTGACTGACCGACCCCTTGACAATTCAAAAGTGCCTGTAATTGGTTTATTTGAAATAAATGCTTTGAGTTTGAGTTTGAGAGTTTGAGTTTTGTATGCTTCCAAAACTTGCTAAAATCCTTCCCGTTGTGACAAGATGCTATAATATTCATTTTTATTCGTTCTCTGTTTTGTTGAAACCAGTTTAGTTTACTTTTAAAAACCCGTTTTGTTTCTCTCATGGTAGCGTACACAGAGCCCTCTTTCCCGATTTTCATCTTTCGTTGGTTTTATTATTTGAGAGTGGACGTATGTGCAGTTTACGCATAGATACGTAAGTAGTTTATGAGACATTAACTAGTAACCGCAAAGTTAAACTTGTCAATTTTGCTTAAACATAATTAAAAATATTAATTACCTGCTAGCTTCTGTCCGCAATTTCGTGGTGAAATTTCGCCGAAAAAACCCTACAAACCTATCGAGTGGTATCAAAATGACAGGGTTTAAAAAGAGATTAAAAAAAGAAAAAAATATTATGTTTAAATATAATTTGGAATTAGAAATCATAGAAATAAAATCTTACTAAAACAAAAACCCGACTGAGTAATAAGTGAACTTTAAAAAAGATGGAAACAAGATGAGTTATTTGTCTCCAGTATAATCAATCTCATGCAGGCGGAGGCAAGATGCTTCCGACTTCACCGCACCCATTTGGTCCGGGTGTCCAAGCTCAACTTTATTACTATGACCAATTTTATCCGATTCCAAAGTCCATCAGTCAGTCTTCGTTTGAGAAGTGAGTGGGGACGAGTGTGAATGTGAAGAATGATTTTTAAAGTCTGGTATCGGATAATGATTTCGAGGTTAACTTGTGGTTAAAGGTGGGTCGAGTAGTCCGGATCGAGTAGTCGGGGTCGAGTAGTGGGGGTTGAGCTGCTGTCGGGGTCGAGTTGTTATAGACGAGTTGTCCGGGTCGAGGTGTCCCGGGGTGTTGATGTCGTGATACCGTCAATTGAAGTAATACGTCACGTAATTTTATTATAACAAGGCTCTAACGCCGCGATCTATAAACGTCACTCAGCACATGTTTTGGGTTAGACATGTCCTCACTCTCACCTTGCACTTGTAGTTTGACAGTTGTGCGACAGTGATAGGAGTTTTAACTTTGTTAACTCAGTTGGTGAATTTATTATGCATGCTGTGGTCTCCTACAAGCGATAGCGTACCTACTAGTAGCATTGCACGCGTTTTATTGTTAGCTCTGTCTTTTGTGATCAGTATCATAATCATAATCATAATCATTTATTTGTCAGAATATGGTACATTATATGGTCTTAAGATTAGGCAATGGTATCATCATATTCTGCCAAGTGTGGCGTGCAAATAATAGGTACATACATTTATTTTTATTAGAATATTAGGTTAGTATTAACATGATTGATTGCATACTCACGAATTAAAATTACAATTTTAGGTATGTCAGTTAATAATAATATCATAAACACACACAATATTCAGGATGTCAAAGTATTAAACATTAACAATTCAATTAGGATGTCAAAGTGTCATTCAAGTAGTCGTTTAAATTATAATAACATTTAATATATAGCAAGTCTTTCAGTTTTTTTTTAAATCCATTTAAATTTAACTCTTTAATTGATTTTGGAATTTTGTTATAAACTTGCGGGGCTATGCAGAATATGCTTTTCCACATTAAAGCTGTTTTGGCTCTCCGTCCGCGTAACATATCATTCCGCCTGTTACGTTTAACAGTATCTGACAAGTTGGGAAACAAGTGTGCATTTAACTTTACAAACAAGGCAGTTTCATAGATATACAGAGCCGGGAGTGTCAGAATTTTATATTTTCTGAAATATGGTTCACAACTGTCCGTTACTTTAAGTCCAAACATGGCTCTAATGGATTGCTTTTGCGCTTTAAAAGCGGCTTCTCTGTTTGTTGAATTACCCCAAAATATAATGCCGTATCTTAGTACAGATGCCACAAGACCATGATAAGCTGTGAGTAGAGCATCTGTGTCAAGTGTTGGAGCAAGTTTATACAACGCATAAGATGAACTACTAACTTTTTTACATAATGCTTCAATGTGATCCTTCCAGTTGAGCTGTCTATCAATAATCAAGCCTAGAAATTTTGTACTATCTACATCGTCAATTTTTTTACTTTGGTATTGAACCTCCACTTTCGAACTGGTTTTTTAATGGCCAAAGTGCATTATTTGAGTTTTTGCAAGGTTAATTCTTAAATTATTTCTTTATTACATTTTTATACATACAAATTACATTTTTAAATATTTTTATGAAAAAGAAATAAAATAAAATAAAACATTTAATTCTTAAATTATTTCCTTTATTTCATTTTAATACTTACAAATTATATTTTTAAATATTACAATATAAAAAATATTAAAACATTTAAAAATATAAAAAATAGTAGCCCACCGGTATCGGAAACAGGGTCCAAGCTACCGGCGGTCAGGGCTCCAGAGAGAGGAACCTCCTGACAATGCGAGCCGTATCCAGAAGTACCACTTTCTGAATCAAGCCCTTGATCCAGCTGCCCAACGAGAGCCTCCTTAGGTGTTGGTCGAGGCTCTTGGCAACTAAGCCATTGGCTGATACGACTATCGGCACAATGATCGCTGAGTCCACATCCCACATGTCGACAACCTCGTGAGCCAAGTCAAGATACTTGATTTGTTTATCTTTCTCAGCTTTCACGAGGTTCCCGTCATGCCGGACCGTTATGTCAATTATCATTGTGCGCCGCTCTACTCGATCCACCACCACTATATCAGGTTTATTGGCAACAATAGTCCTGTCAGTGATGATGGATCGATCCCAGTACAATGTGATATTTCCATTTTCGAGAACTGGGTCGGGCACATACCTGTAGTACGGCACTTCCGATTCCACAAGATTGTATTTCAGAGCAAGTTGCTGATGGATAATCCTGGCTACAAGGTTGTGTCTATGCAAGTACTCTTCGTTAGCTAGACGAGAACAGCCGGAGATAATGTGTCGAATTGATTCTCCCGGACGGTGGCATGCCCGACAGATGTCAACCGTGCCGTCTTTCACAATAAATCTACGGTAGTTGTTCGTCATGATAACTTCATCCATAATTGCACAGACAAAACCTTCGGTTTCCCCAAAGAGGTCACCAAAACGCAGCCAGGCTACGGACGCTAGAAAATCTACATCGGGTCCATGTAGGGCCCGGAAAAGCGTCCGTGAAGCTCCTTACTTTGCCATACCTCCTTGCGATCGTTAGTGTCAAGCACTACAGGCTTGCGCCAGTTCTCTTTAGCCACGGAGAGCGGGGTGAGGTTCTTGTCCACTGCGACCACATCTCGATGCATCCCCACGTCGGCTTTCAGGAAATATTCCCTGAGACTGCATATCTCGCGATTGTGGAGGGTCTTAGCGTTTAAAAAACCTCGACCTCCACACTTTCGCGGGATATACAGTCTCATTACCGATGACCGTGGGTGGTGCATTCGATATACAGTCAGCAGCCTACGGACCCTCCTATCCAAGGCGTCGAGTTCGGTCTGAGTCCATTTGAGTATGCCGAAAGAGTACATCAAAACCGGCATGACCCAACCATTGAAGGCGCGCACCTTATTTCCGCCTGATAGAAAACTATTGAATACTTTCTTCAGGCGGCCAAAGAAGCGCTCCTTCAATGATTGCTTCATGTCAGTAACATTGATGCCCAACGCTTCCGACATACCCAAATACTTATAGGTTTCGGATGCGGAGAGGGCTCTAAAATTTATGGAATCCGAGAGTTCCGTTCCCACGGATTCCACAATCTCCCCTCGCTTTACATGCATGACCGCACATTTGTCCACACCAAATTCCATCCTGATGGCGCTACTGAAAGTTTCAGTTACTTTCAGTAGCTCCATCAGTTGCAAATTGTTGGGGGCAAAGAGTTTAAGGTCATCCATGTAGAGGAGGTGAGATATAACCTGACCACCTCTCCTCAGCCGATAGCCTAGAACTGAATCCTCCAGCAGTGTGCTTAGAGGATTCAGGGCTAAACAAAACCAGAGCGGACTCAAACTATCGCCCTGAAATATGCCTCGCTCGATCCTTATCGGCTCACTATTCCTCTGGATATTTCGACATCCTGGATAGCGAAGGACCGTCCTCCATTGCCCCATACATGACATCAGGAAGGTGCGCAGACTTGCATCTACTTTATACAACTCCAGCACCCTCATGAGCCATGTATGTGGCACCGAGTCATAGGCCTTCTTATAATCTATCCAGCATGTCGACAGATTCTTTCGGGAACGGCGAACCTGCTGGCTAATGGCCATATCAATGAGGAGTAGCTCCTTAGTTCCGCGGGACCCGTTCCTACATCCATTTTGAGAGGCAGACATGATGACGTTGGTGTCTATATGTTTGTTAATTTTAGCTCTCAAAATGGATGTAAGAACTTTATAGACCGTCGGTAAACACGTGATCGGCCTATAATTTTTGGGTTCCGCGGTGCTACCTGATTTATGGAGCAGGTGGGTAACTCCTGTCGTTAAAACTGGGGTAGCGAACCAGACTCCAAAGCAGTCTGGTACTGAGCCGCCAAGCGAGCGTGCGATCTTGTGAACCATTTAATCCAGAAGTTGTGCAGCCCGTCCGGCCCTGGGGATTTCCAGTTCGGCAACGGACGGACTGCACGTGTTACATCTTGGGGGCAGATGGTTATAGCCCCCATTTCTGGTATTGGATCGCAGGCTCGCTCGACTTCCCGAGTCCAATCACCTTCGGTGTGACTGACAGGCACCGACCAGATGCTGCGCCAGAAAGAGCACATTGCAACATCATCCGGCAGACGCGTGTCAGCCACACCTCGGTAAGGTCGCTCCCAAGCCCTATAAACCCACCTTTCATCGCTCTGGAAGGTGCGATTCTGAGTGTATCGTTCCACTCGCCGCTTATACCTACGAATACGGTTCGCCCATGCATACACTTTCTGCTTCAGGAAGTCGATGGGCTCTGTGACACGGGCCATATAGTCCTGGGGGCTGATATCAGTCCCTAAAAACGCCCGCCTCACAAAGCGCATCACTCTAGGGCGAGTATTGCCCTCCTTGAAGCAGATTAGTTTGCCGATGAGGGCTCTGGCCCCACCAATACGGCGCTCAATCCTGCACTGCCAAGCTGGTACGGCTGGTTTCGGTCGTGTAGCTCTGGAGTCATTTGCAAATTTGACGTGAGCTACACGACATGCTGCTACAGCCGCGCAGTACAGAATCGAATGTGTATCGGTGAGGTCTTCGCAGTTATCAATATAGTTTGATAGTTGCGAATCCAGAACCGCCACCAGCGCCCTGTTTTTGTTATGCATGGGCAAACGAGGTAAACGTGGTCTAAGTTCGGGCGACATGGTTCGATATTCCCGAATCGCACCCTCCAAAGCACTCCTCAATTCCTCATTGCATTGGGTACTTACGTTTGTAGCCCTGTCATCATTCCTCTCGTCAGCTTGATGTGTTGTGTCTTGTGGTGGCACTATATCACTCTGCGGCGGGGGAGCGATGACATGGCTACTCTGCATTCCATTTCGCAGGCGATCAAGTACAGTGTCATCCAACATATGATTACGCTGGATGACCCGCACCTGATCCGACAGTCGTTGTGCCGAAACGTTGACAGTTGGCTCAAGCACCTGGAAAAGAGAGAGCATCCGAACACGGTACGCGGTCAGATTGTTTCCCCCATCTGTAGCCCCGTAGTATGAGCGCATGACGTTTTCATTGATGGAGCGTGTCCATCTCATGCGCTGCACACTTCCGCCGGGAGCTGGGACCCTATCAGAGGCCGGTGGGCCTCGAGGTCCTAAACCGTCCGGTGGCCGGCGTCCTCCCCGTCGACGAGCAGGTGGTGGCGTCGTGGACGGAGAGAAATACTCGTCGCTCGAGCTCGACGCAACTACCGCGGCCGGTGTCGTCACAGCGCTCACAGTGGGGCTGGGTACCGGTAGCGGCGAGGCGGAGCTGAGCGACGAGTCCGGAGGTGGTGGGCGTGCTCTACGTGCGGCTGATCGTGTCAACATCTCATTATTTCATTATTTTCTTTGGTGTTCTCGGAGGTGACATGACAGCTGATGTCACCTCCTGTTCGGCAGTTTTTGATTTGTCTATTGGTGTATTTTGCTCTTTAAATTATTATTATTAAGCCAAGAGATTAATGAGTTTACCACTTTATTAACATCAAATTCATAGAATTCAGGTTTATTGCAAGGTATTGTTACCGTACTATCGTCAGCAAAGAGTGTTATAGGGAAATCTATGGCTTTGGGCAGGTCATTAATATAAATCAAAAACAATAAGGGACCCAATACACTACCCTGTGGTACTCCAAAATACACTGTGCGTTCTTTGGACAGGTATGTTACATCTACTTTAGTCTTTAAATTTAAATCTGTTATAGCAGTGAATTGTTTTCTTCTTGAAAGATAAGTGCATAATAAGTCCAGAATGTTACCTCTAGTACCATAGAAGTTTGTTTCGTAAAATATTGTGGTCAACACAGTCAAAAGCTTGCATATCACAATACACAGCACAAACAGGTGTCTTATTATCAAAATTAGTCATAATTTTATTTAAAACGTCATAATTAGCCATATTAATTGTCATATTCTTCCGGAAACCTTTTTGCTAGTTACATAGAATCATATGTTTTTCTAAGTATGCGTAAAGCTCATTATAAATATATTTTTCAAAAAAATTAGTAAAAATTGGCAAAAGTGCAATAGGTCTATAGTTTTGAATTAGCTGCTTTTTACCTTTTTTAAATATAGGTTTAACTATGGAGATCTTAAGACGGTCAGGAAAAACTCCCTGACTGATACACACGTTAAGAATGTGACTCAAGTGTATAGAAATTAAATCGGCAACATGTTTTATAATCTTAATTGAAATTTCGTCATACCCTACGCTACTAGTGTTTTAAGACCTTTTATAATATTAAATATTTGTATCGGTTGACATGGAGCCATGAACATTGACTTTTGTTTATTTAATAAATAAGCAGTCAATTTTTTACCTGATCCCGGTACTGGAATAACTTTTTCTACGAAATAGTCGTTGAACTTGTCAGCAATTAATTGAGGTTTGTTGATTATTTCATTGTCAATTTGAATTGTATTTACTGAGTCATTAGGTAGATTTAATTTAGGGTTTTTTATTATTTTCCATGTCATTTTGCTCTTATTGTCAGAAGTTTGAATATTGTAGTTATTTTGAGATCTTTAGTCAGTTTGATAATTTTTTTAAGTAACTTTGAGTAACTTGAATATTTTTCCTTTATGAGTAGGTTTAAGTCTAGAAGTCCATAATAATTGCCTTTTTTGGAAGCTACATAATTTAAGTCCTCGCGATATCCATTTTGGTTTTTTACTTGTTGGTATTTTTATACGTCTAATAGGGAAGCATAGGTCATAAAATAACTTAAATTGTTCAATAAATGAGTTAAATGCATCATTTGGATCGTCATTATCGTAGATTTCAGAGAACGTTAGTTTCTCAAGGCAGGTTCTAAATTTGATCAAATTCTCTGGGCTAAAGTCCCGTTGTGATTTATACCAATATTTCAAAACACAGTTAACAGGTACGGGACCCTTCAGCACTTGCGCAGTGTGATCCGATAGGGCAAATTCTATCACTTCCGTCCTGCATTTCTTCTCGAAATTGTGGGCGAAATTATCAATGCAGGTTTGGCTTTGCATCCTAGTTGGTTTTCTATTGGTAATGTCATGTTAAAACTTTTTAGGAGACATCTTAGTTCGAAAGTTATGTTGTTTTTTTTCAATACGTGTATATTCAGATCGCCTGCTATAATAATATTCCTACAATTTCTTCTTGCCAGTAATGTCAATAATTGCTCCAATTTGCAAAAAAATACATTTAAATTCCCTGTCTTTGGTACTCTATAGATACATATTATTACAATTTTATAACTTGTCAGTTCAATTGCACAGCATTCTACTACATTAGTCAATGAAAGTTCTGAAACCTCTGATAACTCCCTCCATAAATGTCCAGACCGGACCAGAATGCAGGATCCGCCTCTTTTACTATTGAGTCTGCTGAAACATGCAGCCAATCTATAATTAGGTACTACAAGGTGGTCTTCATGACCTGACATCATAAAATGCTCCGTTATGCATAGCACATCAAGAATGAGAGAAATATAAGGCTTATTACCTGACTGCCCCAGAAAGAGGGTAATGTGTTTCGAGAGTATATGTCGCAGTAAGATGGTTGAAGCCGTGATATAGATATATCCCTAAGTATATCGCTAATATACCATAATATAGTTATATGAAATATAAGGCTTATTACCTGACTGCCCCAGAAGAGGGTAATGTGTTTCGAGAGTATGTATGTATATGTCGCAGTAAGATGGTTGAAGCCGTGATATAGATATATCCCTAAGTATATCGCTAATATACCATAATATAGTTATGTGAAAGCGGTTGTGGGACCAATAGAAACGAAGGGTTAGAGAGAGTGAGGAAGAGGTCTGTGACCAGCAGGAACCGATTGACGCTTTGGAAGAGATGCCAGCTGAACACGTGATGTTTGAGCGAGAGTATGCATTCCAGTAGGGCTAACTTGACAAAAAAAAAAAAAAAAAATCGAGTTAACTCGTCGTTTACGGTCATGTTAGGGATTAGAATGACGTCAGAATCGTCGACAAATTTCGACAAAACGAGAAAAAGAGCGTTCTCGCGCTTGTCATAGGCTTCAAGAGTGCATAGCTAAAAACTTTTTACAAAAAGAAAACAACCGACTTCCAAAAAAAAACACTAGAAAGTTAAAATAACTTCCGAAAGTTATTTTTCACATTGTAGTGTTTTACATTGGAAGTCAGTTGTTTTTTTTTTTTACTTTTTTTGTTTTGGTTTTTTGGTGGTCCACGCTTTTTGATTTAATCATTGGATATAAAAGAAGTGACAAGCTGGATTGGTACTTATATCGTAACTAGTACAAGTCAATTTAATTATTTTGTCATTTTAAGTTCCTGTAAAAAGTGTGTTTTTTAGTTTTTTTAAACTAAAATTTTATTTTTTGCTTTTAGTCTAGTATATTTTTCATTTAGTTATTAAGTCTAAAGTCAACGAAGTTATGATTTGACCGGTTTACTAGTTAAGTAGCCACTAAAGAAATCCACTATCCACCTCCTGGCTCCATCATCAGACTCTCAACACCAAGTGAGATTGCACTTGGTGTTGAGGGTCTGATGATGGAGCCTTTATTAGACTCGTCAAACTGAATCATATGAGCTTAAACTCGAGAGGTTTACTAGTAGCCACTGAAGAGTTCCACTATACACCTCCTGGCTCTATCATCAGATCTTCGCCACCAAATGCGACATATTGAAATCGTCAATCGAGTCATATGAGTCCAAACTCGAAGGGTTTATTAGTAGCCACTAAACAGTTCCACTATCCACCTCCTGGCTCCATCATCAGACCCTCGACACCAAGTGCAATATATTGAACTCGTCAAACCGAAACATATGAGCCCAAACTCGAGCGGTTTACTAGTAGCCACCGAAGAGATCCACTATCCACCTCCTGGCTCCATCATCAGACCCTCGACACCAAATACAACATATTGAAATCGTCAAACCGAGTCATATGAGCCCAAACTTGAAGGGTTTACTAGTATATACTAAACAGTTCCACGATCCACCTCCTGTCTCTATCATCAGACCCTCGACACGAAGTGCAATATATTGGACTTGTCAAACTGAAACATATGAGCCCAAACTCAAGGAGTTTACTAGAAGTCGCTGAAGAGTTCCACTATCCACCTCCTGGCTCCATCATCAGACCCTCGACAACAAGTGCAAAATATTGGACTAGTCAAACCAAATCATATGAGCCCAAACTCGAGGGGTTTACTAGAAGTTGCTGAAGAGTTCCATTATCCACCTCCTGGCTCCATCATCAGATCAGCTCCAAGATACAAAATTATTGTATTGTCATCGGTCTTTAATACATCTGCCAATTTTCAAGTTAATCAAACGTCTTGAAGTTGGTGAAAATTACGTTGAAAGATTCCGTTACATACGAGTAGATAGATAGATAGATGGATACAGGTCAAGCTAATAAAAGACTGTTAATATTAAAAAGCTTTTTTTTTTTTTTTTTTTTAAGCTTTTAAGTAATCATGCATTGTCACGAGAACCAAACACGTATGCCAAATTTCAGCCCGATCGAGCTTCAGTGGAAGTGGGTGCAATATTAATAATAACAATAATAGGTGCCCCATACATGGCTCATGAAGGTGCTGGAGTTGTATAAAGTAGATGCAACTCTACGCACCTTCCTGATGTCATGTATGGGGCAATGGAGGACGGTTCTTCGCTATCCAGGATGTCGACATATCCAGAGGAATAGCGAGCCGATAAGGATCGAGCGAGGTATATTTCAGGGCGACAGTTTGAGTCCACTTTGGTTCTGCCTAGCCTTGAATCCTCTAAGCACACTGCTGGAGGACTCAGGACTCGGCTATCGATTAAAGAGAGGTGGTCAGATTATATCTCACCTCCTTTACATGGATGACTTGAAACTCTTTGCTCCCAACAATTTGCAACTGATGGAGCTACTGAAGGTAACCGAAACTTTCAGTAGCGCCATCAGGATGGAATTTGGTGTGCCAAATGTGACAAAAATCCGGGGGAACTCAACTCTCGGACTCCATACACCTAAGATCCCTCTCCTCAATCAAAACCTACAAGTATTTGGGTATGTCGGAAGCGTTAGGTATCAACGCTGCTGACATGAAGCAATCGCTGAGGGAGCGCTTCTTTGGCCGCCTGAATAAAGTACTAAATAGTCTTTTATCAGGCGGTAAAAAGGTGCGCGCCTTTAACGGTTGGGTCATGCCGGTCTTGATGTACTCTTTCGGCATACTCAAATGGACCCAGACGGAACTTGACGCCCTGGATAGGAGGGTCCGCACACTACTGACCGCAAATCGGATGCATCACCCACGGTCATCGGTGATGAGACTGTATATCCCGCGGAAGTGTGGAGGTCGAGGCTTCTTAAATGCTAAGACCCTGCACAACCGTGAGGTATGCAGTCTCAGGGAATACTTCCTAGAAGCCGACGTGGGGATGCACCGAGATGAGATCTCGGTGGACAAGGGCCTTACCCCGCTATCCTTGGCTAACGAGAACTGGCGCAAACCTATAGTATTAGATACTAATGACCGCAGGGAGGTATGGCAGAGCAAAGAGCTTCACGGGCGCTTTTACCGGGCCTTACATGGGCCCGATGTAGACCTATTAGCGTCCGTATCCTGGCTGCGATTCGGTGATCTCTTTGGAGAAACCGAAGGTTTTGTCTTTGCGATTATGGATGAAGTTATGATGACGAACAACTACCGGAAATACATTGTGAAGGACGGCACGGTTGACATCTGCCGGGCATGTCACCGTCCGGGGGAATCAATCCGCCACATTATTTCTGGCTGTTCTCGTCTGGCTAACGGAGACTATTTGCATAGGCACAACCTTGTAGCCAGGATTATCCACCAGCAATTTGCTCTGAAATACAATCTTGTGGAATCGGAAGTACCGTACTATAGGTACGAGCCCGACCCAGTTCTCGAACATGACAATATCACGTTGTATTGGGATCGATCTATCATCACTGACAGGACTATTGTTGCCAATAAGCCAGACATAGTGGTGATAGATCGATTAGAGCGTCGCACAATGATTATTGATATAGCGGTCCCGCATGACGAGAACCTCGTGACAGCTGAAAAAGATAAGCAGATTAAGTATCTTGACCTGGCTCGCGAGGTTGTCGACATGTGGGATGTGGATACAGCAGTCATTGTGCCGATAATCGTGACGGCCAATGGCATAATAGCCAAGAGCCTCGACCAACACCTGAGGAGGCTCTCGTTAGGCAGCTGGATCAAGGGCTTGATCCAGAAAGCGGTACTTCTGTGTAATGTAATCAAAGACAAGTCTGGATGACAACTGCTTTAATGTCATATGCAATAGACAATCCACAACACCTTCCCCTTAACTAAGATAAAATAATAATAAAAAACAAACTTAAAATCATTAATTCCTAGGTAAAATAATAATAATTAACAAACTTAAAATAATAATTAGTTGTACGTTATAAAATAAAATACGTTTACACATTGCTAAATCTTACTACGCGTATGAGGTGGCGAGTAAGATGACGATACATTTATTTTGGTACTTAGCACATAATCATCATCCCGATCATCCCCCGAAAAATACTCGTCATCAATATCAGACAAAATATTGTCGGTAGGATCCTTTACTGGTCTTATCAAATGTCGACGATTACGGCGATAAATACCTTTTTTGCTTTTAACAAAATAAGAACGTGGAGTTAACGCTTTTCCCATAATTTTACCATGGCTTCTTTTATTTGCGTTTTCTAACATTATAACCTCGTCGCCCACATTCAACTCAGGTAGCGGTTTACAATGATGATCATAGTAACTTTTAATTTTTATTTGTTTTTGCAATACTTTTTTATGTTGTAAATTATCACAATTTGTTTGTTTTAATAAATCTGGATGGACAGGTAGTCTACAATTTAAACGCCGGCCCATCATTAACTGTGCAGGAGAATTCAATTTTTCCCACGGTGTATTCCTGTAACTTAGCAAATTTAAATAAAAATCGGAATTACTGTCTACTGATTTTTTCAATATATTTTTAATAGTTTGAACTGCCCTTTCGCTCTTACCATTAGATTGAGCATAATACGGAGACGAAGTGACGTGCTTAAAACCCCATTCTAAAGCAAATTTAATAATATTACGACAAGAATATTGTGAACCATTGTCACTGATGACCGTATCCGGTATACCATACCGTGCAAAATTTTTCTTTCATTTTAAATATAACTGAGTTTGACGAAGTGTCTCTCAAATATGCTACCTCAATAAAACCAGAATAATAATCAATTAATATTAAATAGCTTTGTTTTCCATACTCAAATATATCTGTTCCAATTTTATTCCATGGTAATTCTGGTATAACTACCGGAATCATAGGTTCCCTACACGGTTTTTTTGCTGTTTCTTGACATATTTTACATCTTCTCACATAATCCTCAATATCTCTTGTTATACCCGGCCAAAATATTACTTCACGAGCACGTCTCTTACAACGATCAATCCCTAAATGCCCTTCGTGAATAATTTTTAACATGTCCATATGCATAGAATGTGGTATCAAAACCTGTTTGTCTTTAAATATTACACCATCTACACAGTACAGTTCATCTCTTAAAGACCAATAGTATCTTAAATCATTGTTTATGTTAAACTTATTAGGCCACCCTTGGTTAATATATTTTTGTAACAATATTAAACACTTATCCTTACTAGTTTCCCGCTTCACGAGAGTCAACTTGGGTAATTAATGGGTACATTATTGACTACCATTTTAATTTGACATAGTACAGCTCTGCAAATTTTATCGTCATACAAATCCGGCAGAGGTGCCCGTGACAATGTATCTGGTATGTACATATACTTCCCAGGCTTATAAGTGACCACCAACTCATAAGCTTGAACCTTCAACATCATTCGCTGCAAGCGAGCTGGGACTGAGTCTAGAGGTTTTCTAAAAATGCTTTCTAGTGGTTTATGGTCCGATTCGACGACCACACTACTTTTTCCATAAATATACTGATGAAACTTTTCACAAGCGAATACTATTGCCAACATTTCCTTTTCTATTTGTGCGTATCTTTGTTGTGTGTCAGTGAGCGTGCGTGACGCATACTCTACTGGACGCCCCTCCTGCATGAGCACGGCGCCCAGTGCCACACTGCTCGCGTCCACTGACAACACCACCGGACTACTGACATTGTATAAAGAAAGAACTGGTGCATTACTTAACAATTCTTTTAATTCATGGAATGCGTCTTTATGACCTATTTCCCAACTCCAAGTTATATCTTTTTTTAATAATCTGGTCAGAGGAAAAATACGCTCTGAGTAATTAGGTATAAATTTAGAAAGATAATTTACAGCCCCCAAAAACCTTTCTAAACTTTTCCGATCCGTCGGTTCCGGCATATTATATATCGCTCTTACTTTCTCAGAATCCATTTTCATTCCATCTTTATTAAAATAATGACCCAAATAAGTTACCTCCTCAACACATATACGACATTTATCTTTGTTGAATTTTAAATTAATTTCCCGTGCCCTATTTAACAACTCTTTCAAACGCAGATCATGTTCATCTTTGTTCCTTCCCCAACAAATGATATCGTCGATAAACGAATCTACCCCTTCTAGGCCTTCAAGTAATTGCTTGATTTTACGCGTGAAACACTTCAGGTGCACAATTAAGACCAAATGGCAATCGCAAATATTGATATCGCCCAAACGGTTTACTGAATGTACATAAGTCTGCACTTGCATTATCCAGTTTTACCGACCAAAACCCTGAAAATGCGTTTAAAACTGAGAAATACTTAGCACCGTGAAACTTAGTAGCCAATTCATTTATTGTTGGCAGTTGAAAATGTGCTCGCTGTATAGCCTTATTAAGCGGCCTCGGGTCTAGACATATACGCAACTGCCCATTTTTTTTTTGCAACAATCAATAATGAATTCACCCATGGAGTTGGATGACTCACTTTCCTAATTACACCTAACTCAATCATACTATTTAACTCATCTTGTAACTTATCGCGAACTCCTAATGGTACCTTACGGGTTGCTCAAATCACCGGCATCACAGTTTTGTCTACAACAATATGATATTCACCTGGCAAACAGCCTAACCCATTAAACAAATCTTGATAATCTGTAAGATTTATATTATGAATTCTTTTAACTAATCCTAAAGATAGACAAGCTTGCAACCCCAGCACACTCTGATATTCACTAACCGTAATTGCAAATTTTAAGTCATACGAAACACCCTTATACCACCATTTTAATTCGCAAATACCTTTAATAGGAATAAAATCACCACTATAAGATTGCAATCTAACACCTTGCTTGCCACTAATTAGCTTATTGTCATAGCCTAACAATAAAAATCGATTATACGATAAAACATTAATGTCTGCTCCCGTATCTAATTTAAATTTTTCGGAACCGCACTTCCCTTGAAGTGTTTCATACCAATCCTCCGACGAAGATTTGATTTCTGAGACATTATACAAAGATGATATAAAAAAAGACTCACAATCATCTTCTTCATTGCCTTTTGCTTCAGTTAAACCTATATCGTACATTTTCTTAACTCCTTTTTTCAACTTGCACATTCTAGCAAAATGTCCGTGATTTTCGCACAGATAACACTGCACAGAAATAGCCGGACATAGACTGGGTTCATTGCATTGGCCTCCGCATCTGAGACAATTCCCGGTCTCGCTTGAATGACCAAATCTTCGGGCTGTGTTGGAACCAGCAGTAACACTGGCCACACCACTCCCTTGTCGACGTCCGCCGCCGCGCCAGCCGCCGCGCCTGGCACGGCCGCCTACACCGCGCACGCCAATTGCATCGACCTGCACCAATCCAGAAGTACCAGCACCACGCGTCTCCAATAAACGCCGATTATCTATTGAAATTTGGTCAACCTGGACAATTTTAATAGCTTTTTCCAACATCAGGTCCTCTTGTCTCAATAAACGATCTCTTGCTCCAGTACTCTGTATCCCACAAACAATACGGTCGCGAATCAACTCATCTTCCAAACTTTTGAAGTTACAATTTTTGCTCAGTAATCGCAATGCCGTAACATACTGATCTATGGATTCTCCTACTTCCTGACCCCTTGTAAAAAAGTTGTACGTTGCTAATGTTATATTTAGTTTGACTCCAAAATATTCATCAAATTTCAAAAGCAATAGTTTGACATCATCCCTATCGCTCTCCTTGTCAAAAGAAAATGTCTCGAAGACTTCAAACCCCTCAGGTCCGATTAAATTTATCATTAAGCTGGCTTGAATACCAGTTTCTTCTTTTTGCATCCCCGATGCTTTTAAAAATAGTATAAATTGCGACTTCCAACGCCGCCATGCGTCAGCCCGGCTGACGGAGCTGCCCTCCAAACACAATTCTGTTGGTGGTCGTGCATGTTCCATAGCGCTCTTGAACCGTCCCTGACGTTTTTAAAGTCCACAACGTGCCTTTATTAGCGACTTAAACCAATGACGTATTATAAATATCATTGACTTAAACTATTAAATCGAATAATTGTTCACCGCTGCCACCATGTAATGTAATCAAAGACAAGTCTGGATGACAACTGCTTTAATGTCATATGCAATAGACAATCCACAACATTGGACACGGCTCGCATTATTAGGAGGTTCCTCTCTCTGGAGCCCTGACCGCCGGTAGCTTGGACCCTATTCCCGATACCGGTGGGCTAAATTTTTTATATTTTTAAATGTTTTTATATTTTTTTATTCTATTATTTAAAAATATAATTTATATGTATATATATATAATAGTAATATGCTTTCGTGAAATAAAGACGAAATTGCGTTTTCTGAAATAACAAAATACTTTTATTCTTATCCCAATTAAATACAAAGTTTTAACACAATTTACACATTCTAACAAACTTACCTGAAATAACAAAAAACAACATTTAAAGCCTTTAACTCTAGTTTAGTTTATATACTATTATTCATACAGGAAACTATTTAATGTTTCACGTTTTTCTAAAATGACATAACCTACAGTCGGTGTCACTGACATGACACTGAATCTGTAGATAATAAATCCATAAAGAAAAGCAACGAGTATGTAGTGATATTCTTTACATCTCCCACCCTTGATGAGAACAAATCATAATGATTGTTCGATTAAGAACCAACCATTACTGGACATAACTTTGTAACATGGTAGAAGTTTGACTCCGCCTTCTTATGTCCAGCATCAACTTCATAGATTGAATTTGAAATCTTTCTTAGGATTTCGTATGGTCCAATCCTTAATTCATCCATTTTCTTCCTATTTAGCCGGTTTCCGTTTTCTATATATACTCTATCGCCCACTTCGAATTTATATTCTTCTCTATGTAGATCATATATTTTTTTATTATAGTTGTGAGATTTTATTGAATTTTCAAATGCTAGTTCTCTGTCTCTTTTGAGACCTGCTATTGTGCATCTTGATTTTAATTCCAGTGGCAAAATATCCATTTTCTTTCCTTCCAAAAGATACTTTGGAGTAAACTTAGTGACTGTATGTTCTGTTTCGTTATATTTTTCTACACATTTTTGTGCAATAGTTGTCCATGCAGTTTTCTTGTCTCCTTCGTTTATTTTGCACCTTATCCTATTGACTAAAGTTTGGTTTAATCTTTCATTAAGTCCATTTGAAAATGGTGCGTCCACAGCAGTGAATACCATTGTTATGTTTTTCTTTTTCAGGAAGTCTTTAAATTCTTTGGAATTTATGCCAGGGTATTGGTCTGTTAATACCATATCAATATGATTGTTTTGTGTCACATTTTTTATCAATTTGATAAAATCATTGGAGTTTTGATTTTTTGATGTCAAAATATAAGCATATCGTGTAAAATGATCAACCAGGAGATGTCAGTATTTTTTTGTAGACCGTGATCCTCCGAAACCTCCAATTGTATCAATTGATGTAATTTCAAATGGGCGTGTTGCTGGGCCCAAATGGGACATCAACCAAATTTTGAATTCCTTCTTGATTTGTTTTTTATACAAATGTCACATTCATCACAAATTTTCTTAATATTTGTGATGATATTCTTTGCTGTATAAAAAGGGGTTATTTTATTTATCATCTGGGTTCTCCCAATGTGGCAGTAAGTATTGTGGACATCTCTAATTAGTGTTTTGCTAAATGCTTCTGATAGTATAATTTTTTTTCTTCTTTTATTCTTTTTGTAATAAATGTTATTCTCCAGTATAAACTTTGATTTTCCATCTTGTAGATTTAGATTTGTGTCTTGGTCCTTTTTTATATCTTCCATGTTTATTAAGTTTTAAAAACTTTTAAAAAACTTTTAAAAAATCTTCAGTATTGTCATGAGGTTCTAAGACTGGATTTCTGCTTAAGCAATTTGCTTCTTGATTTGACTGTCCCGGGTTATATTTTATCTTAAAATTGTATTGGGATAAATAATATGTCACATCACCCAGTTCCTCATCAGTTCTAGACTTGATATTCATATTTTCCAATGGTTTATGATCTGAATATACTATAAATTCTTTATTCATAAGCCAGTGTTGCCAATATTTTACAGCTTCCTTTATTGCCAGGCATTCTAAATATATCGCCTTCTTTTTCTTTTGAGTATCTGTCAATTTTTTTGAAAAGTAAGCCACAGATTTATTTACTCCGTTTTTATCTTCCTGTTTTAACACAGCTCCCACTCCTTTAATACTGGCATCAGTGTAAATTTCTATTCGTTGTTCTGGGTCAAATATTTTTAGAATTGGTTTCGAGCATAATAATTCCTTTATTTCATCAAATGATTTCTGGCATTCTTTGGTCCATATAAATTTTACATCTTTCCGTAATAAATTGTGTAATGGATCCAGGATAATTGCATTGTGTGGTACAAATTTATGATAAAAGTTTACTTTCCCAAGGAACTGGCGTATATTTTTCCTTGTTTCTGGAATGGGGAAGTTTCTGACAGCTGTTAAATAATCTTTGAGAGGTCTAACTGAATTATTTTCTATTATGTGTCCCAAATACTTGGCATGATTGTTGGCAAAATTGCATTTCGAGAATTTCAGTCTAAATCCTTCTGTTTGTATTGCCTCAAGTAGTTTTGATATATGTATTATGTGTTCCTCGAAACTTTTAGAAAAAACTAGGATATCGTCGATGAAATTTACTGCAAAGTCTGAGAGTTTATATTTTCTTATTATGTTTCTCAATATTCTTTGAAAAATAGCCGGAGCTGTCTTCAAACCAAATGGGAGGCATGTCCATTGGAAATGGCCTTCTTGCGTGACGAATGCCGTCTTATATCTATCTTGAATTTTCAACGGAATGGACCAAAATGCCGAATTTATGTCAAAAGTGGAATAATACTCACAGTTTACAGTCTTTACCATCAAGTCTTCAATCAAGGGGAATGGCTGTGATTGAGGGACAACAATTTTTTTCAATTCCCGGAAATCTATACACAGTCTTGTTCTTTTCCCATCTTCTTTCTTATACGCTAGAGTAACTGGAGCAGCAAAAGGGCTATATGATTCCTCAATTAAGTTGTTCTTCAATAGTTTTGTAATTTGATTTTCAATTTCTTTTCTATCATCGACTGTGCATCTGTATGGGCGCTTGTAACAATACTTATCTACTATCAAGTCGATGTGAGCTTCATAATCTCGTACCGTACCAACGTCGTATTTGTCCTTAGCAAAGACTGGTTTGTATTTTTTTATTAATTTATCAATTTCAGTTTGTTTATATAAATCTAGGTGGTTTACTGAAATTTCAAATTCATTGAAGTTAATATGATCATTGAAATTTACTTCACATCTGTTTATATGGTTCGTTTCTTGTTCATTTTTGTCACCTAGTACATCAGGAATTTTGACATTCATTAAATTGAAAATATTCTTTTCGGAGTCTTTATTTTTGTTATCCTCTTCATTTTGGGGTTTATTCTCTTTTTGTGGATTATTACATTGTATGATATTTAATTCTTCATTCTGGATTAATTTAAATTTTTTGATACAATCCAAACCAATGAGAAAATCATAGTGAAAATTTTCATTATCTATCACAAAAATATTCATTTTTCTTTCAATGTTATATATTTTTATTTTCAATGTTACCATACCTTTTGTTTTCTTATCACCATTAATAGTTTTCAAGTTTGCTGTTTGTTTATTAAGTGTGTCTTCTTCTTTTTCATGTATTTTCAATAATTTTGCATTAATTAGCGACACATTTGAACCAGAATCATAAATTGCGGTAACTTTTAAAGTGTCATTTAATAATAACTTTACTTTTATTAATGGTGATACTTCTAGTTTTTTGGATTCTCCTTATTTAGTTCAACTTCTAATTCAAAGTTATTCACACTTTTCACAACAGATTTTTGATTTTTCCCATTAAACCAGCAGGTTTCCTGAGAATGAAAACGTTTCCCTTTATTCTCAGTGACACAAATTTGGCATGGTTTCTTTTCTTCATTTTTTTTTGTTTTTATGTCAGAGTATGTGTAGTTCTTTTTTTCATATTTGTTCCTCCCAACAAGATGTTCTAATTTGCCTATCTCATTGTAGAGATCTTCGGTTTCTTGTAATGTCTCTCGGTCAATTTTATCACTTACGTAATTAGGCAGGCCTACGGCTATAAGGTCTATAAGAGTACCAGTATCAATCGTCTTTCTAACCTCTAATAACAATTTTTCTTTTTTCAATGCATACTCAAGCAATGAACCCATTTGATATTTAAATCCAAGAGCATATCTGGTTGGTGACCAACCCTTGTTTCCAAATGTTTCACAGAAGTTTTTTTCCCATTTAATCCACTCTGATTCTACTGTAAATTTCATTAACATACAACTGCACCAATTCACACTAGAATATTCTAAAAAATGTTTCAAAATTTCAATTTTTTTCCTGTCTTCATCAATATGGAAACGTTCACATTCATTGTTGAAATCCTTAATCCATTGGTGAGCATTTGCATTTCTACCAGTGAATTTTTCAATCACAAAATCTTTTGAAATTTTCCCCAAATTTTGAGTTTCAGTTTTTTTTTGCTTTTCTTCGAGTAATTTCTCTAGTAGTTTCTCTAATGTTTCATTTGAGCTTCTAGTTAAAGATTTTTGATCATTTATGTTTTCCATAATCTCTTCAAGGTAAAAATTATTAAACTGTATATTTTGTTCTTCATCTAAATATGTCTTTGATATCTCATCAGTTAAAGTTATCCATATTTTCCTTGTCTGATGTCTTTTATTCAATGTTTTTCTTATCTTGGCATAGTTAGATGTATTTGTTATTAATTGATGTAAACTTGCAGGTTGATATTCGGCCGGTATGCCAAAAGTTTGACCATCAGGTGTTCCTATTGAGGTTATGCAAATAATATTTGTTTTTCCATCGGATGCTGTTTTTACACAAAAATCAAATCTTAACTTCTCCATATTTCTTGAACAGTTTGCAAAAATGTTGTTTTATAATAGTAATATGCTTTCGAGAAATTGCGTTTTCTGAAATAACAAAATACTTTTATTCTTATCCCAATTAAATACAAAGCTTTAACACAATTTACACATTCTAACAAACTTACCTGAAATAACAAAAAACAACATTTAAAGCCTTTAATTCTAGTTTAGTTTATATACTATTATTCATACAGGAAACTATTTAATGTTTCACGTTTTTCTAAAATGACATAACCTACAGTCAGTGTCACTGACATGACATCAGTGTCATGTCAGTGACACTGACTGTAGGTTATGTCATTTTAGAAAAACGTGAAACAGATTCAGATCTGTAGATAATAAATCCATAAAGAAAAGCAACGAGTATGTTGTGATATTCTTTACATATAGTTAAATAAAGGAAATAATAATAATTTCATTTATTGCGGATCATACATAAAAATTACATATAATCCATATAGTATTAGTAACAAAGACATAGAAACTATGTTAGTAAAACTTACAAACTAACCTAACACAACTAATACCTACGTGGCTCAACACATGTTGGCACGTGCCTCCGCATCCAGTGCCTAATAAAGAGGCTGTCCACCTTGTCGGCCAATGTTTTTAGGATGCTGTTGGGGCTTCCGCGCAGCCTACCCATAATTGATGCCACCCGCTTTCTCATTATGGCGTGAAAATCGTCAACACGGGCTTCCGCGAGCATCTGTGAAGCGCTGCAGAAGCGCGGAAGCCCCATCAACCTCCTAAATCCATTATTATACTGAACGCGTAGGACGTTGTAAGCCCTCTGCGTATACTTCACTCACAAGCTGCACGTGTAGAAGGTTTGGCAGTAGGCCTTAAATAGATACACCTTCACATCCCCACTACAAAGTGCAAACCTGCGGGCTAACATATTGCACCGAACCGCCAACGCGCTACGCTCTCTGTCCAAATCTGCATCATCAGATAAGTCCTCCGTAATCAGATGCCCTAGGTACTTAACCTGATCAACACGCTGCAATGGTATTCCGCTCATAATTACTGGAGGAACGTTACCTAACGATACATTTTTACATTTAAAAATCACCATCTGTGATTTATTGACGTTGTATGTAAGCCCATGCGTCGCCGCATAAGATTCACATACAACTATCAATTTCCGGAGTGCACTGATTGATAGGCTCAGCAGCACCATATCGTCTGCATAGCTTAGATTATTAACCATGACACCATCTATTGAACAGCCGACATTGATTCTGCTGAGCCCATCAATCAGGTCATTCATATACAGGTTAAACAGAGCAGGCGATGTCAACCCACCCTGTCTAACACCACACTCCAACAAATACGGCTCGGAAGACACATTATTCCACCTAACGCGATTTGTTTGCGACCTGTACCAGAACTTCAATAAGTTAACTAGCTCTGAAGGTAAATTTAAACTATGGAGCATAACTTCTCATAGGATACGAGGTCAAAAGCCTTGGAAAGGTCAAGAAAGGCAGCATAAACTGGCGTCTTTCTGTCAGTATAATACCTTACAGTCTGCTTGAGTGCCGGGATAGCACTCTCTGTCGATAGTTTGCTTCTGAAGCCAAACTGCGCATCATTCAATGTTAAGTGGCTATTAAGCTGACGCTCAAGCAGACCATCAAGTACCTTCCCTACCACCGTAGCTAAGGAGATAGGCCTGTAATTATTTTTGTCGGAGAGATCACCGGTTTTATTTTTAATCACAGGTACTACCACACTTTCTACTAAATCCGCTGGAAGATAGGTGTGACGAACGCAAAATGTATAAAGCATCGCAAGTATGCGATATATACATATGAGGTCCAGCGTACAGCAAGTGCTCAACGCCTAATCCATCATGCCCCGGAGACTTCCCCTTTGACAAATTAGTCACTACTTGCTTAATTTCTTTAGCAGTGAAACCCCGGGGAGCCTCCGAGTCAGACAGACCTAGCTCTGTCGCACCTTGCTCCTGAGGCAACGCGGACTGCACTCTGAAGTGATCTTTAAAAATATTCGCTATACACTTTGCGTCCGTCGTCCCATCCACACTCACAGGAAGGCCCGGTTTTGGATTCAGCTTATTAGTCTGTTTCCAAAAGGTTCCAAAATTTTTCTGAGAATACTTTTGAGCTATATTATCCATCTTAATCTGATCTTTGTGATTTTGACAATATTTTAACCTACTTTTAAACCTGTTCTTACTACATTTCATATTTACATAACTATTTCCTGACCTTGGCATACCATTTAATTTCCATTGCTGAAATTTATCCCGGGCCTCCCTGTGTGCATGCTTAACATATTTATTCCAGCCATACACATGTCTACCCTTCCCGACCAAACGCGAATCCCGACCACGCATTGCCGCATCTTGTAGTGCCTTGATTGTTTTCCGGTACAGGTCGTCAATAACCGACCTATGCGCCACACAAGAACACATCCTATCACAACACTCATTCAGTTCTGAAGGAAAGTCTATCTCTCTCAATAAAGCTGAGCATGTCGCAGCGTATGTACGTATTTGTAATAGACTTCTCTCGCCCCACTTAATGGTATTATTTTGTTCATGTACACTATGACATGGCGACTTCACTGTTGTTACATGCAGATTACAATTAATTTGAAGTGGCAAGTGGTCTGACCAGTAAACATCATGACGCACAAAAACGTCATTTATTGTTAAACGCGCAACCTCAGTAACCACGCAGTGGTCGAGCCATCGCCTACACCCATGCGCATCACTTACAAACGTATAGCTATTACTGTCACTACCAAGCATGGCTATGTCAGCACACAATAAACCCTGCTTGTCACAAAAAAATAATAAATCCCTACCAAAACATTCGCCAGGATGGGCATTAAAATCTCCCAATATATAAACATTTTATTTATTTATTTATTTATTTGCTAACATGTAAAACACTGGTAAGTAGGCATGCATTTTCAATACTATACGTCTCGATTACAGCTACAATTTCACTCAGGCACTCACTAAATTCTATAATGTTCTCTGCAGAGGCCGTAGGCATGTATAAACTAAATACTAATAACTCACGGTTCGATATTGCACCTTTTATTGCTGCTATACGGTTACTTTTACATTGCACTATTGATACCGCACTTATTAAATCTTTACGCCATAGCAAGGCAACACCCCCATACGGCCTCCCACGCAATATACCAGCTGTTAGGTCAACCGCTGATTTTCCGAAATACATAAAATCCTCATGTATCCCTGCAAGCATTGGAATATCTGGCTCCAAAAGCCAGGTTTCCTGTATCGCCAAAATGTCCGCTGTTTGACACAAAGACTTTACGCAATCGCGCGACCTTTTTACACCCTTACAGTTGAAACTAATTAACCTCAATGGCAACGATCCTTTACTATCCATTGATGTGTATGTTATCCTCCATTGTCATAGTACGACTAAAATTCCTTGTCTTATTTAAAAAAAATATGTATCGCCTAAATGACACACCCTCAGGCCATATTATGTTTTCGTCCATGAACTGGGATAACTTTCTATAGGGAATATTAAATTTATACGCTTCATATTGTCTCGGCTGCCTCAGTCTAATCTTAGACGGTTCGACAGTCACACCTGTTTTTTGAAAAATATAATCCACAATATCAGTTGTGGTTGCACCCTTATCAATATTGTAAATGTAGAAGGGTATCTTTATTTCTGCCGCTTTAAAACTACCAGTAGAACTAGTCAACCCTCTCCCTCTCTTCCCGATGTGTTCGCGTTGAGTGCTTCTGGCTGACTGCCCGGCGGTGGACGCCGTCTGCGTCTTGAGGGGACTGCGGAGGCGGCTCGGTGCGCGGCGTGTGGGGTAAGGTAGCTGACTGGTTTCCGCGGCAGGCAGCGCTCGCATAGATAGGCGGTGTGCGTTGTCCGCGCACGTTTACGCCAACAAGAAGTTTAGCCGACTTTCGCACGGACGTAAAAATATCACGGCAGGATTTTATCGCGCACTGGATTTTCAACTCACGGTGGTAAGCCGAGCGTCCGTCCACTACCTAAGGTTTCAAATCCCTCTCTTCCTGATCATTTCCGCCCCATTTCTATCCTTCCTTTCCTATCCAAAGTGCTCGAGGCCTGCGTCCACAAACAATTTTCCAATTTTGTTCATGGTAACTCTCTCATTAGCCCTTTTCAATCTGGGTTCAGGACCGGGCACAGCACTGTTTCCGCCCTTCTTAAAGTGACTGGTGATATAAGGGCAGGACTGGAAGACACTAAAGTTACTGCACTAGTGTTGGCCGATTTCTCGAATGCCTTTAATACTGTCAGTCACGATATCCTGTTAGCCATCCTGTCCTATGTTATGGTGTCTCCCGAGGCACTGGAATGGTTCTCCTCTTACCTTCAGGAACGTCAGCAGTCCGTTCATGTTGGAGATTCTACATCATGCTGGTGTAATTTGGAAACTGGCGTTCCACAAGGCGGTATTCTTTCTCCTCTTCTGTTTTCTATATTTATCAATCTCATAATTTCTGAGCTTCAGTGTGCGTATCATCTGTATGCAAATGACTTGCAGTTGTACTGTCAAGGGAGAGTCGAAGAAATTTCTGACGCTATCGATAAATTAAACAGAGACTTGACAGCCATCAAAACCTGGTCTGATAGATTCGGCTTAGCAGTAAATCCTAATAAGTGTCAGGCGATCATCATCGGAAGTTCTCGGAGTATGAGTAAGGTGGATGGTACAACCTTGCCACCAGTTGTCTTCGATGGTACGGTCGTCCCATTTAGTGCTGATGTGAAGGACCTAGGCTTGCACATTGATAATACTCTGAACTGGCGTACTCAAGTCGCGAGGGTCAGCCAGAAGGTAACTGGAACGCTGCGGGCTTTGTACCGACTGAAAAATTTACTACCAACAACTACGAAGACAATGCTTGTGCAGTCCTTAATTTTCCCTATCATCGATTATGGTGATGTGTGCTACTATGACCTGAATGCAGATCTCCTCGACAAACTTGATCGTCTTCTCAATAACTGCATTCGATTCGTTTTCAATCTGCGTAAATATGATCATGTTTCTGCGCATCGGTCGCTTCTAAAGTGGTTGCCCATACGCCAGCGCAGAGAGCAAAGGGCGCTGACCACCTTGTTTTCATTTCTTGTCTCTCCTACTTCCCCTAGTTATCTAGCCCCCCACTTTCAATATATTTGTGACAACCACAGCAAAAATCTACGGTCATCAAATAATCGCGTTCTTCACTGTCCCACTCACCGCACAGACTTCATTCACTCCTCCTTCTTCATTCAGTCTATTTCCCTGTGGAATGCGCTCCCCCAGGAAATTAGGATGGCAACCAACCGATTATCCTTTAAAGTTAAAGTTCGCGAGCACATTCGTAAGAAGCTGGCAGTATCATCACAACGTTAATGTTTTCCCATTGTTTGTCTTATTTGTTTTAGTATATTCGTGTATTTATGTATATTTATTTGTGCTTATATTTTATATTTATAGTTTGTAATAGGTATATATGTGTATCTTTATATTTTACTTAAATATATTTTTTGTTATTCCTCAATTTTTCTTAATTGCACCTACCACTGTTTGTCTCTGCAGTACCTAAAGGTTGGCTGGTAGAAAATGCCTATGGCATTAAGTCCGCCTCTGTACATTTCTGTGCTTGAAGTATTAAATAAATAAATAATAAATTAACCAATAACCTGAAATATGGTGTACTTACCTAACTTTTGTTTGTCCCCGCCTGCATACCTTATTTGAGATTATTTGAAAATGGCTGACCATGAGTTTTATTTGCGGATGACATCTTCATTCTCACCCCGTGCCATAACAACCTAAACCTAAACAGTACCCTTAACTATATAAGTACTTAGCAAAATAATAACTTGGATGAACGAACACAACCTCGAAATTAACTTTACACAGACTAAACTCATAACTTTCCATCCCGACCAAAAAAATCCTCTAAATGTAGCATTTACTCATAATCAGTTAGTCCCGCTATGCTCTAGTTTCGCTATGCTCGACTCGTAAAATACCTACTAAAAAGTTTCGCTATGCTCGACTCGTAAAATACCTACTAAAAAGTTTCGCTATGCACGAAATCACATTCGCGGACAGTTATGAAGAAAACTGTTACAGTGTAATATTTTATTTAACCATTTAAAATTTACTTTTTAAATGGTTAAATAAAGAAAACCTAGGTGGAATAAAATCTTATTCCTTGAAGTAATAAACTTGAATCTTGGCACAACCTAACAAAAAGTATTAGTGTTGCATGAATTCACGCCATTGTATTTCAATCATTAGATGTTGCGCACAATTTCTGAGCAGTAACATAACAAAAAGTACTAGGCGTGCATGAATTCACGATAGTATTCAATCATTATGTTAGCAACTCATAGGATTTGGATGATTTTGATGGGTCAATATTGACTTATAGCTCTATTCATAAACATTTCTTAACTTAGAATTGTTCTGAAATTCGTATGCCCTTATCTGTCATTTAGCCTTTTTTGATTGCCAGAACGAGACAAAACAAATTTTAACTTACAGACGCATAAACGAATAGCACTGTAATAAAAATATGAATGTATCCAATTTGCTGACGACACTACTTTGACGGTAAATAAAAATTGATACTAACAATGAACTAATTAATGTGATAAAATGGCTGGGGAACAATAATCTTCATGTTAATAGAAAAAACTAAAATAGTTCAATTTCAAACATGTAACTTGTCTGTAATACCAACAGCAATTAGACATAATAATGCAATTCTGCAACCAGGACCATCAGTTTTATTTTTAGGTATAGTAATTGACAACAAATTGAACTGGAAGGAACATGTAGAAAGAGTATGCAGTAAGCTTGATAAGTTTGTATAGGCTCTTCGAAAGTTGCGACTAGTCTCCAGTAAAAAAAAGGGTTCTAAATGCTTATCATGGGTATGTTTCATCAGTATTGCGTTACGGCCTAGTGATATGGGATTATTCAGTGGATGTAGTGTAGAAAGGGCATTCATAGTGCAACAAAAATGTATTAGAGTCATGAGTGGAGCGGAATATCTTGACCATTGCAGGTCATTATTTAAGGAATTGAAAATTCTCCCACTCCCATGTCTGTATATTTTTGAAGTTTCTCTATTTGTAAAAAAATAGCACGCGCACGCCCGCACGGCTTACAATTATAGCAAAAAGTGTCGTTACAACTTTTGGTCTCGAAGTATAAGTATATAAGTATAAGTCTCTTGACTCGTGTCGACTTATACACTCGCTCGACTTCAACTTCGACTTCGACTTCGACTCCGACTTCGACTCCGACTTCGACTCCGACTTCGACTTCGACGCCGACTCCGACTTCGACTACTTCGACTCCGACTTCGACTCCGACTCCGACTCCGACTTTGACTTTGACTTTGACTTTGATTTTGAGAGAGAGACAGACAGAGAAACACGCGCACGCCGCTCGGCTGGTCCTAATTTTTTCTGTCTAGCCCCCTTTCGCAACGCGCGATAAGGAATAAAGAATGCATTAAAGTATTGAGTATTGAGGTCGTGACTTCACGAGCCACACGCTCAAGCGACACGCGTCTTGCGACAGCGACTGTGGAGAAAACAAATTAAAGAAGTTGTGGAACGACGCGACTAGCGGAGTGACGGAATGAGCAGACGCGCGCGCGTGTCACTTGCCGCAAGTGAAGTACATTGCAAGTCGCATCGCTCGCCGTGAACCAGGGTGACAATTACCTCTAACTCGATTTCTGTACGCTTGGAGCTGTCAAAGACGTTGGTTGTTAGTATCGAATTACTCCTCTTAATACGGTCTACACAACTCGTGTCGTCTCCACAGTTCTGTTAAATTATTCGTTAAGATGTTATTGTATTTATTCAAACCTACATGATACTTACACTGTAATATTTTGATGTTGACAGGCGCACAGTTAGAAAAATCGGGATAGACGAGATCGAATTTATTAAATACTTACATGTATTATGTATTGTAGCGGGAAGGCTCAGTTCCGCCGCCTACGCCGTCAGGAAAGTAAGACAATACACTGACGTCGATACAGCTCGTTTAGTCTATTTTAGTTATTTTCATAGCGTTATGTCCTACGGTCTTCTGCTGTGGGGCAAAGCTGCTGATATTCAAAATATATTTGTCCTTCAAAAACGAGCTGTTCGAGCTATTTACCAGCTAGGTGCCAGAGTTTCTATAAGAGATTTTTTCAAAGATATTGGTATCCTCACGGTGGCATCTCAATTCATCTTCGCCAATATCTTATATATTAGGCAAAATATACACTTATACACTAAAAACAGTGATTTTCACAATGTTAACACTAGAAATAAGGACAAACTACGAGCTCCCTTTCACCGGCTTCATAAAGTTCATAACTCATTTGTTGAGCTTGGTATAACTTTTTATAACAAGCTACCCTCTTCTTTGGTAGATTTGCCTTTTAATGCGTTTAAAACGAAAGTAAAATCCAAGCTTTGTTCAAAGGCATACTATTCTATCAACGACTACTTAAATGATAAGAATAGTTGGTCGCTGTAGTTAACTCAAGACAATGTTTATGTTCTTTCTCCAGCTTACCCACTGACAAGTTATATGAGTTTATATAAGTAATTGTTTAATTTATTTGACTATAAAAGTCAAATTATTTAAATTTAATTATTGTTGACATAATCTACTCATCACAATGTTTTTTTATGAGTTGTATTGCAATATGTGGTTAGCTAGTGACCTCGACAATTGATCATATTATTTATTACTATTAGTAATTAACTGTTTGTTTATTTATTTTACCTCGATGGTCCTAGTTTATCATTTATAACTTCCAGTTACAACTATATGTAAGCGGGCACGCCCTTTATGCCTGGTGGCTTTTATTAAGATATTAAGTTCTGTTTACGTTTTGTTTTTTATTTCTGCCTGAGTATAGTTCTCGATGATTTTGTTTGGTATATTGGCGTGTGCTAGCTTATATATGGCTAATAATTTAAATTATGTTTTGTGTTGCTTAATGTAAATTATTTTGAATACTATTATATAGAATCTTCTTTTTGTTCTTTTAACTGAACAGACAGCTGTGCAGCTGGGGAGTTTGTTGCGCCACTTCTTCTTCCCAGCTAACGCACTAGGAAGTGGTGAAGGGTGGGCGTTTTGGGGGACTGTCTTATGTAATTTTGACGTTCGAAAAGTGCTGATTCTCAGCCTAGTTTGAATAAATGACTTTTGATTTTTTGATTTTGATTTTGATTCCTGTTCCTAGGTCGACGTCAACGGCATCCCTCTGGAGACAACCACGCGAAGGTCGAACGTTGGCTCTGTGGCGTACTTCTTGGTACGTACAACGCTATAAGGTTCTTTTGGCGCGTGGCCGAACTCGGAACTAACGCCGCCATCTTGTGTTTTATCAATACAATTCCTAACAACAACAAAAGATCCTTAATCCTTATGAGGGTTATGTAAAGGGCAACATTTATGAATTTCAAAGATTTTCTTATACGTTTTCAAAAATAATTTTCTTTCAGCCCGAAAACACCGCGGTGACGATCGGCATCACAGAGTACACCTCGGCATACGAGGGCTTATTCCAAGGCGTGTTCATGCTGGACGGGGAACAGATCACCAAAAATTTAATGGAATTAGGGTATGTTGTTTAGCCACAAGTTGTATACAAGGTGTAGTTGAAATAACGCAAAACCTGAAATTAAACCTATTGAATAAACATCAAGAGAAACTTTTACTTTTGGGACCTAACCTGAAATCACAATATAAAATCAGCTTTTTCATACATTATGTCAAGTGCAACCTTAGCGCATCACCAATGCACTAAGTTCGCCCGCGAAATTCCATTTTCCTTACGTTATTTGCAATTTGTTGGTTGCAGGTAAAAATTGATCAAAAATTATTGGCGACCTTACCAAATAAAAAATGTATTTACAGAATTATAATCATTAGAATCGTCAATCTCTTCTAGTTAAAATTGGCCTCAAATGTCATGATTTCCCGAAATGAAATCACTCAATTGGGTATTATTAACGGGTTTAAAAAAAAGTAGAAGGTTCTCATCTAGATTCAATCCTAATACAAAAAATAGACTTGCGTTTAAAAAATACTCTACAATTTATGGAAAAATAATTAAATTAACTCAAAAAGCCCAAAATAACAACTACATTAATACGTCAGAAAATAAATCAAAAGCTGCTTGGCAATTAATTAAATAATTAATGATTAAACGAACTTACCTGTATGTGAAGTTCTATCATAATTATGCGAAGGCTTCGTCCGAAGGGATTAGCAAATAATACTTGTAGTACCGCCTAGGGTTCACCAGTCACGCACTATATTTGAGATTATATAATTGAAACTGATTTAGTTCTTGTATTAAATTATTAAATTCAGTTATTGATCATAATATTCGCAAATCGCGCCATCTTCGTGACGTTAGGTAGCGCTTTGCTATAAACAAATTTACTATCAAATGACCACATGTCAATATGACTAAAAACCCAAAAATCATTAATTAAATGTTCCCTTTTAATTCCAACTAATAATTTTGGCTCTAACATCGAAATTAGTTTAATAACTTCACTATCAGTAATATCGACTACCCTGACAGGACTGAGTTCACAAGTTTGGCAATAGATGGCGTCTGATCTCAAAGGAACTGATACCTTAATTAATGCTTGTGACAGCATAGCACTTTATGGCTACGCATAGGATTATGTTATAATCTTTACATGTTGACGCCTTCGCGGCGACACGGCCATTCTGATCGGTGGTGCGCGCTCTGCACCTGCCGATGCCCTTATTGCCTTATTGACTATACGAGTTATATGGTTTGAAAAAATACAGGTTTGATACTCCTTTCCTAGAGTATGCCAAAAATTATTCAAAATTATTTAAAAAGGTTTGTGTTTTCGATAAATCTAAATTTTTAAGCGATACAATAAAAAAATCCAATAATAAAGTAAAAGCCACTTGGAAAATTATTAACAATGAAACGGGTAAGTTGGTTAAATAAGATAAACAACTTGAAATTATGGTCGACAATAAATTAGTTAATAAAGCAGCTGACGTAGCTTTTTTTTTTTTTTTTTTTTGGGTGGGAAATCATCAAATGACTCCTCCCGCTCTGGGCGGAGCGAGAGGGAGTGTCAGACTTTTACTGACTAAAACCCACCCGTGTTTCTTCCGTTGCCTGTGTGCCGGGGCCGCGATATCCCTTTCGGACAAACTCGCAACCCTGGCAGGCATTGGCCCTTACGGACTCCGTCAGTTGGTGCTGACATCTCTTTGAGGCGCGCGTGGAACACAACGCGCCGTCGACCCGGGCCTGGTCCTAATCGGACGGCGAGCTACCCATTGCCCACCGTCCGCAAGCCCGCGCCTACGGTGGCCGGAAGTCGGCTCGCGACTCCCGACGCCCGGGGCGTCTCCTGCGGCGACTAGGGGTGCGAGGGCGCGCATCTTGCATTTCCCTCGCGCGCTCCGCCTCCTCCTTCGCGAGCATTACTGCTTCGCAGAAGGAAGTGACGGCTTCCCATGCACTCTCGCTCCGGACCATGGCCTGAACCAGGGCCGGACGCGAGAGATCGCCGCTGCCGATCGCCTCCGTGAGGACACGGCGGTGCCCCGCCCAAGCCGGGCAGACCTCCACCGTATGCTCCACCGTGTCCTCCGGGCGATCCACACAATGGTAACACCCGGGCGTTTCCTCCCGCTTTATCCTGAACAGGAACCTCCCGAAACAACCGTGTCCGGTGAGGACCTGCGTCAGGCGGAAGGTGAGGACGCCGTGGCGCCTCTCTAGCCACTCCTCAAAGAGGGGACTTATCGCCGCAATTGTGGCGTGCCCAGCTGACGTAGCTGAGGCGTTTAATGCGTTTTTTGCCAACATACCTGTAACTACCACTCGCTCCTTAAATTCATCCCCATCTAAAGCTGAAAACCTTTTGCTTAGTAGTGAGTCTAAAAATAGTCCCTTATTTAGCTTCGAACATGTAACGCCTCGTGATGTAGTTAATCATCATCTGATTTTAGATTTAATAGAGAGTTTTAGAGTTAATCCAGGTTATAAACTATCTGTGTGCCAAATATCATCCAAATCCGTTCATTCGCTTTTGTGCAAACCGGAACATGTATACAAACAAACAGACCAAAATTCAAAATCTATGTTTTCGGCATCAGACTCGAATATTCAATGTAAGGTTTGACTTCGTTACTATTTTATTTTACTTCGTCTGCCTATAGTATAAATTCTTGTTTTCTAGATAATTATGAATAATTATAACAATACGAGTAGATATAGAGCTTTGTTCATAGCTAATTGTCCTCCACTATGTGTGATATTTGAGGAATACTGTCAAGAAATACCTACTGTAAAGGACCGGTATATACCTAAATCCTTCACAGTATTTATCTATATTTTTTTCCACTAATTCGGAAGCGGGCACTAAAACAACCAGGCTAGTTGGAGAGCTAACACGTGAGTAAGCCACATACAATTGGCCAACGGAGAAACAGTGTTACCGCAAATCAACTCCAGCAAATTTCAGAGTTTTTCCCTGTGCTTTAAGACATCGGGAAGCAAACCTTGATTCGGAACTGCAATCTTTTAAATTCAAACTGAAGGTAATTTGGTATCAATGGTATACGCGGCACTCCTCTGGCAGATCCAGTTAGTATTTTGGTCTCGATAACATTGCATAGATGGTCCCTATGTGTGGTCAGTCTGTAGGGTACTAATTATCACGCTATTTGCTACGAGGGATGAGCAGTACCTATCGCATTCTGTTATAAATAATAACAGCCGTACAGGTCGATCGATCAGGTTAAGCTACACTTGCCGCAGTTGGTCTGTGGATGGGTGACCATCTTTACATACAAAAACCTGTCCGTGCCTCGGAAAGCACGTTTAGCTGTTGGTCCCGGCTGTCATTCGTGGATCTTTGACAGTCGTTACGGGAAGTCAGAAGCCCGAAAGTCTGACAACCATTCTCACCAAGGGGTATTGTATTACCCAGTAACTGCGTAGAGGAGGTCAGATAGGCAGTAGCTCTATGTAAAATACTGTAAAGTAAGAAACAGTACAAGTGTACTTATATTATTATTATTTGAATACAAAATTCAGCGAATGAACAACTTCAATACAAAACTTCATCGCCCTTTTCAGAACCTTTTTTTTATTTAGGGTGGGAAATTATCAAATAACTTCTCCCGCTCTGGCCGGACCGGGAGGGCGTGTCAGACTCTTACGTACTAAAACCCACCCGTGTTCCTTCAGTTGCCTGTACGTTGCCAGGGGCCACGATATCCCTTTCGGACTTTCCCGCGACTCCAGCAGGCATCGGTCCTAGCGACGTTATGCTGACATCTCTTTGAGGCGCGCGTGGAACACAACGCGCCCTCGACCCGGGCCTGGTCCTTATCGGACGGCGAGCTACCCATTGCTGACCGTCCGCCAGCCTGCACCTACGGTGGCCGGGAATCGGCTTGCGATTCCCGACGCCCAAGGCGTCTCCTGCGGCAGCTAGGGGACGTTAGGGCACGATATTTGCCTCTCCGTCACGCGCTCCGTCTCCTCCTTTGCGAGCATTACTGCTTCGCAGAAGGAGGTGACGGCTTGCCACGCCCTCTCGCTCCGTACCATGGCCTGGACCAGGGCCGGACGCGAGAGATCACTGTCACCGATCGCCTCCACAAGGACACGGCGGTGCCCCGCCCAAGCCGGGCAAACCTCCACCGTATGCTCCACCGTGTCCTCCGGGCGATCCACACAGTGATGACACCCGAGCGTTTCCTCCCACCTTATGCGGAACAGGAACCTCACCAAACAACCGTGTCCGGTGAGGACCTGCGTCAGGTGGAAGGTGAGGGCGCCGTGGCGCCTCTCTAGCCACTCCTCAAAGAGAGACCAGGTTTCCAGCCATAAGCCGAAATATTAGTGATTTTAACTTAAAAAATAAAGAACTTTTATAGAAAACAAAATTTCATCTCCTTTTCGCCCCCTTAAGGGTTGAAATTCTAACAACACCGTTCCGTTAGCTTCCAACCATAAACCTAGATAGATTTTGTGATTTTTCTTAGAAAATTAAGGACTTTTCAACTTCATCCCCCTTTTTAACCCTTCGGGGGTGGAATTATCAAAAAAGCTGAGACACGTATAAATTAAGTTTTAATCATCAGCCTAAACACAAAATTTGAAGATCCTAACTTCAAAACTGACGGACTTTCATATAAACTTCCATCCCCTATTTTACCCCTTTAGGGGTGGAATTCCCAAAAATCCTTTCTTAGTGGATACTTAATCTTCACAAAGAACACACCCTCCAAGTTTCATGTCCAAGTTAAGGTTTAGGTCCAGCGGTTTGGGCTGTGTGTTGATATATCACCCAGTCAGTCAGTCAATTTACCATTTTATATAAATAGATATACTCGTATAATAATATATATAGACTAGCTTTTGCCCGCGGCTTCGCCCGCGTGGTTGTCGAAAAATATCCGACGGAAACGTACTAACGGGATTCAAAAATAATCTATAGGTTAATATAGATTATAAACTATACAGGGTGTCAGGGACATCGACGCGAAGCCGATTACCATGGATTCAGTACATGATTCTGAACACATGATTATAAAAAAAAATCTGCTGTTTCATAGAAAAGTGCAATACCTACGCGGTCAAAATGTATGGAAGAGTTGTTTTTTTTTACAAATAACCGACGAAAAATTTCAACGCAGGGGTGTTCACAATCATGTACTGAATCCATGGTAGCCGGCTTCGCGTCGATGTCCCTGCCACCCTGTATTTGTGCTAAATATCATCCAAATCCGTTCATCCGTTTTTGTGCAAACCATATTTTTTTTAAATTCTAAAAACGATTTAGATTCGAATATTCAATGTAAGGTTTGACTTTGTTACTATTTTATTTTACTTCGTCTGCGTAGTGTATATTTTTTTTTTTCTAGATTCCTTATTATGAATTATTATAACAATAACAATATAGAGCTTTGTTCATGGCTAATTGTCCTTCACTACGTGTGATATTTGAGGAATACTGTAAAGAAATATCTACTGTAAAGGACCGGTCTCTACCTAAATCCTTCACAGTATTTCTCTAGGTATATACAATATAATTATAATTTTTCACTTATGTGCTATTGCCCTAAGCAATACAGCCTTGACTGGTAAAGAGTAAGACATAATTAAAAAAAAATAAACCGAATTCGTAAGAAATTAACTCAAAATTATGAAATAATATTTTTATATCTACACGAAATTAACTAACTAAACGAAATCAAAAGTAGGTACGAAACAAATTAGGGGCCTACAATTTTTTTATTTTATAATTTTTAGTTTTACGTAAAAACTGGAGTATTTGTTTGTAATAAGAAGTTTATATATTTTTGTGTAAATATTTAAAGATTTTATTTATTTATTTATTTATTTATTTGATAGGTACACCAACGACCTATTCACTAGAACATTAACATAATAGAAAATAACATAAGCATTGATTTATGGTGAATTAGTCACTTACAGGCGTACACAGCACTTACATAAAAAATAGCTTATAAATACACGTTTTAAAAAGATTTTATACGGATAGAAAAATTTAATTGAAACAATGAACAAAACATTAAGTTAAAAACAAAATCATAATCGTAATTAAAATAAAATATATCAAGAATTACAATCAAAATTATCAATAGAACAAAATGAAAACATTGAAATAAAAAATAAAAATTTATGCAGCAAAATTGTTATTCAAAATGGTAGAACGCGATAACGAGTGCATTATATATTAAAAATTAAATAAGTAGTAAAAAATAAAAAGTAAATAATAAAAAGTAAATAGTAAAAAGTAGATTATGTATGACATTATGATTCGTCGTTAAGTTTTTTGCGAAATTGGGTAAAGGAGTCTGTAAATATATCAATATTGTTGCAGACATCTATTTTATTATAATTCGCCATTAATCGATTCAAGGGGGCATTGAGACCAAGGTTGGTTCTTGGTCATTGTAAGCATTGATATATTTTTTAAGTAAAATAAACTATTATAGTTTGTTTTTAAATATGCTTGCCCAATGTTATGCTTGCCAAATTAATAGTTTAAAAAACACTAGAAAAAACGTTTTTCATCATGAAGTTCCAGTTCATATCTTCCTGCTCCATCATCAGATCAGTTCGACAGTACCATATTATTGTATTGTCATCAGAACTACATACAGCTGCCAATTTTCATTACGCTACGACCCTTGGAAGATGGTTAAATTAGTAACCTTAGATTCCATTACATAGTTAGTTACATACAGGTCGACCTAATAAAAGCGTGTCAAAAACGGGTCTATATGTTTAAGTAAGGCTACAGACGAGTCAAGAGAAGCAGCTCTTATGGCAAAACGCCACCAGAAAACGTAATTTCAACCGACCCAAACAAATGTGTTGGACTTTTAACTCAACTTCAAGTGGCAGTGGGATCAAAAGTCCAAAAGTGATGCTGACAAGAGATGTTTCGGTGTCTGACGGCTTGGTCCACGGTAGCATGGGTGTTGTAAAAGGATTCCGATGGCCTGCACTAAGGCGAGATCAACTAGAAGAAGTAGAGTTGCCTGATGCAGTGCTAATTCTATTCGATGACGCTTCAATCAGTGAGAAATCAAAAGATGCAGATAGTTATGTGCCAATATCTCCAATCACGGTAACGTTTCAAGCTGAACGTAGTTAAAGTGACGTGGAACGACGCATTTTACCTCTGATACACTTGAAACTGCAGTTGTAAATTTAGGCAAAAGGTTATTTGCAAAGGGTCAAGCTTATGTTGCTTTGAGTAGGGCTTAATTCGCTTGATGGCCTTGCTATAGATGAGTTAGATCCCAACAAACTTTTGAAACAACCAAATTTTTTTGCGATTACAAACTAACATTTGCAGTTGGAGAATTCACTGTGACGCTTATCAATGTATGGGAGAACATATTTCGCAACTACTAAGTTAAGTTTGTAATTGGGGATAAATTCGTCTGACACGCACTTGGTCGGTTATTTTTTTCTAACACGCGCTAGAATTTGACCTAGTTTTTGAGATGTTTCCCTACGACACCACACCCGTAGCTCGTAATAATAAGCCAGGCCGTCGCACTTACACGTATTAGTCCATATCTTGAAAACGACTGAACCGATTTTGATGAAACTTGCATTGTGCCCTAAGTTGACGTAAATGTAAGCCAATAAAAAAACAATGGTCACAATCCAATTAATAGTTTCGGAGATATGCGTGGACAAACATACATACAAATATACAAACAAACATACATACACCTATAAAATGTTGTATATTTGTTTGGAAGCCCTAACAGATTATCATATTATGTGAATATCTTGCAGTTCCAATAATATTACATACATACATGTCGAAATTGATAATCTTCCTTTTTTTGAAGTCGGTAAAAATGGATTTAATTGATTGCGCTAAAATATTTGAAGAAATTGTCCTCAAACGATAATCACAAATGGAATTCGCTTTTGCTGTTTATGGAGCTCCAAAGAACACTTGTATCGAGCATTCTATCAAGTTCAGACATGGCTAGGCAATCAACTAAACCCCGAAGACGGGTTGGAAATTAACAGATATTATTTTGAAAACGATTAAAACTATCCGCACCTGCTCCGGAAAAAACAAAAACTCCTAAACACAATTTATTGCAATTGTAAAAAGGTTTTAGTGCTAAATGTGGCTGTAGAAGAGTAGGGTTATTGTGTTCACCAGCGTGTACTAATTGCCAAAGCCAGTCTTGCTCGAATGTTTAATCGAGTCCTATAGACGAAGATTCGTATACTATCGATGAAGAGACTGCTGATTCATCTTCAGTTGAACAATTTATGGACATCCAGCGAGAAGAAGAGGATGAGGAAGAAGAAGATATCGAAGAAGACATGACTGTGCAGTAGAATTTGAACAGTATGAATAAGATTAAAATATTAACATAAATTAGAATAAATTAGAAGTACAGTTTAAAATAATTACCTATATCAATATCCATATCACTGATCATAATGCAGTAAATACAGTATTTTCCCATAAAACTCTGTAATAACAGATCGTGGAATAGGCCGATCTGGGAAACCACGTTAAAAAAGAAGCGCCTAGTACACTACCTCATAGGTGTGGAAATGTGCGCATATCATGTAGAATGTAACTCCTTCAACTTTTAGAATGGCGATATCTTAGGAATGGTGATTCTTAGGAAAAAAGTATGAGAAATATTTTTGCAGATAATTTTATGATCTATAATTTTTGTCTGGGCTATATTTTTGATAAAACTTAACGTTTTCGAGAAAAATAAAAAATAAACGAAAATTTCGACTGACGTAACGTGACTTTCGTTACTCGTATATTTATCAAAAACAAATACGATCAATCAATACAACGGGCAGCAAACTAACCTCAATAATCAAACAAAATAACAAGTGACAGTGACAATGATACTGACAATGAAATGCTTACGGCACTTCAGCCGGGCCAAGGCAGCGCTACTAGTATTAGCGGCATTTTATCCGCGGCGGATAAAGTGCCGCCTCTATACACTTTCTTCTTTAAATGGTTTGTTACCTCAGAACTCCGCCGTTCATAAACCGATTTGGACAATTCTTTTTTTTATTTGAAAGGACATACTTTCCGAGTGGTCTTATAAACCGATTTGGACATTTCTTTTTAGGGTTCCGTACCTCAAAAGGAAAAAATCGAACCCTTATAGGACCACTCGTGTGTCTGTCTGTCTGTCCGTCCGTCACAGTCAATATGCTCCGAATCTAATGAACCGATTAAGTTTAAATTTGGTACACATGTATTTCTGTTCCTGTAATGTAAATAAATGAATTGTGAATATTTCAAATATTTCACTTTTGGGGGACAAATAAGAAAAAAAAAGGTTTTGCACACTGTACCGTGTGACATATCAAATGAAAGGTTTTGTGTTGTGAGTATATCAAATATATATTTTTTTACCAACTTCTAAAAGGAGGTTATCAATTCGGATGTTTATATATTTTTTTTTTTTTATGTATGTTCGGGCATAACTCATTATTGTGTATTTAGTTTATTAATTTGTCATTTGTTTACGATTTGGCGGCAAACTGAAAATTGTCACGTCAACATGAATTTAACGTGAGAAAGTTTTCGTACAATGATTTTTTATGACTTTCGATGTCATTTAAGTCAACAAGAAAGTTATGATAGACTTCGATTGGCCTTTCACGATGAAGCCCCATCTCGTGCCACTGTTTACAACTGGTTTAATGAGTTTAAACGTGGTCGCACTAATCTCATCGATGATACTGACAATAAAAACAGGGAATTTGACTTACACAAACCCGAATGATACAGCAAACGCATTTAATGACTACTTTATAGATAAAATTGAGAATAATATAATAAATTACATTAAAATAAACAATAAGTTAGATAATTTTACAATGAAATCAATGTTTATGCAGCCTGTTCTAAAATCCGATATTATTTTATTTTAGCTACAAAGACTTAAAAATACTAGTACTGTAGGTATTGACGGTATATCTACAAAAGTAATTAAATATGTAATTGAGCTTATAGCACCTGACCTAGCACATATTATTAATTAAGGTATTACCGAGAGCATCTATCCCGAAGGCTTGAAAAAAGTCATAATAAAACCGCTCCACAAAAAGGAAGACAAGACGCATGTAAAAAATTACCGGCCAATAGCCAAAATTCCTATCTTTTCCAAAATCTTTGAAAAAGTTATTTATAACTCTTTATAACAATATCTTCACAAATATAATATTTTGTGCAAAGAAAAAAACGGTTTCTGGAGAAATAAAACAATGAACATGGCTATTTTCGACTTTTTAAATAATGTTATGTCTGCTGTTGATAAAAAGACTCCCATCTGCGCTATTTACACAGACTTGACTAAAGCCTTTGATTATGTTGATCACAAAATCCTTCTAGACAAATTGAATTGCTATGGAATCAGAGGGAACATTTTAAAACTACTAGAATCATATCTAAGTAATAGATTTTTATAGATTTTTTGCGCACACTTTTGTGATTTCAGTGCATTGCAATCGCAATGCACTGAAATCACAAAAGTGTGCGCAAAAAACAAAACTGAACGAACGTATGTGTCGAATTTCAAGAGTATAAAATATGGAGTACCTCAAGGTCACAAGGTGCTTGGGTCACCTTTATTTCTCATTTACATAAATGATTTGCCAAAAGTGACACAACAACAAATGATTTTGTTTGCAGACGATAGCACTGCCATAGTTAAATGTAAGGACTTAAATACTTATCAATTTGATAGTAATAATACTCTTACTAACATAATTAATTGGCTTAATATGAATAATTTAGTAATCAACCTAAAAATAACCAAACTAATGCATTTCCACCAAAGAATTGAATAATAATAATAATAATAATAATATTTTTTATTTGTTGAACATAGGTAGGTTAGGTACAGATGTTGTTATTATTTAAGAACGCTATGTCTAGCCGTCATCGGCGTACAAATATTATACTGGCACAAACATGCTGATTATAATAAATTATCAAACAATTAGTAAACAATTCTAATTCAAATTTTCAATACAATAAAAACATTCCAATAAAATATAATAATAATAAATTCTAGTAAAAATTGTCAAATCAGTAAATAATAAATCATAATAATAAAATAATAAAACAAGGTAATTATAATGTGTCAGTTAGGTATTCGTTCACCGTATAATATGTTTTCTCATATAATATTTTCAGTAAAGCCTTTTTAAAATCGTTTATGTTGTTTATTTCTTTAATTCGTCCAGGGATCTTATTATAGATCCTAGGTGCCATTCCCAAAAAACTTTTTGTATAAAGAGCAGTGCTATGTGGCTTAGCGCATATCTCTCTATTGCGTCGTTTAGATCTCAATGTTTTGAACAGATGGAAGTTGGATTTGACAAATACTGCTGTCTCAAAAATGTACATACAGGGCAATGTTAAGAGTTTAAATTTTTTGAAATATGGAATACAGCTTTCAGTTGGTTTCCGTTTAAATACAGCACGCACACATTTTTTTTGGGCCCTAAACGCAATTTCTTTGTCGGTGGAATTTCCCCAATATATTATTCCAAAACGTAATGTAGATGATACATAGGCTTTGTAAGAAATTAGAACAACGGACTCATTTACTATTTTTGCTAGATTGTAGAGCGCATATGAATACTGGTTAAGCTTTTTACAAACTGTTTCAACATGACATTTCCAGTCTAAATGAGTATCCAAGTGAAGTCCCAGAAATCTAGCACTGCTTGTTTCAGCTATTATTTGATCTGCAAAAGCTATGTTTAAGTTAAGTTTTCTTGTTCTTTGGTAAAATGTCATAAGCTTTGTCTTATCTATGTTTGTTTTTAGTTTATTTATAAGTAACCAATTAATGATGCAAAGGATGGAGTTGTTTATGTCATCTTCATAAGTTTCTATATTATTACATGGAACAATAAGTGTACTGTCATCGGCAAACAACACAGTTTGGTGCTCAGTGCATTTTGGCAAATCGTTAATATATATGAGAAACAACAAGGGCCCAAGGACAGTTCCTTGGGGTACACCACATGTTGTATCTCTAATTGGTGACATATGAGTAACTTCTGTTTTGGATTTAGAACATATTCTATTTAAAACAGTGGCTTGTGTACGTCCAGTGAGATATGTTTTGACTAGATTTAATATGTTTCCCCTGACGCCGTATCGTTCTAACTTACCCAGTAATATTTCGTGATTTACATGATCGAATGCTTTCGACATGTCCATAAGTACAGCTGTAATTGGATTTTTTTTGTCAACATTACTAATTATTTCTGTAAATAATTCATAGACAGCTTTATTAATGTTTCTGTTTTTCCGAAAACCATATTGTTCTTTAGCCAGTATATTGTTTACTTCAAAGAATGAGTTTATAGATTTATAGATATTTTTTTCAATAATTTTGGACATTACCGGTATCGGAGCTATTGGACGGTAATTTGAAATAGCAGATTTATCACCTTTCTTATGCAGTGGTTTAATTATAGTCATTTTTAACAAATTTGGAAAGTGGCCATGTTCTATGCACAGATTAATAATATGACTCAAAACTGGCGCAATGATATGCGACACAGATTTTAAAATCTTAGTAGTTATTCCATCATAACCCACGCTATTTGTATTCTTTAATGCATTGATAATATTAAATATTTCCAACGAATCTGTCGGTGTCATAAATAGAGATTTGGGATAATAATTTACGCAAGATATAGCATTACTAGTATTATAATTATTTTCAGGATGAATTAAGTCTATAAAGTAATCATTGAATGTCGTAGCTATTTGTTTAGGGTCACTTATTAGTTTATCACCATTGAGTATGTTTTTTACAGATTCAGAGGGGAAATTTGATTGACATCTAATAATTATTTTCCACGTTGCTTTAGTTTTATTCTCAGCACTATTAATTATATGATTGTTTTGAGATATTTGTGTCAAGTGGATCATTTTTTTTAATCGTTTTGAATATTGCTTAAGTAACTGTTTATTTTCAATATTACACGATCGCCTATATTGCCATAACATTTCTCTTTTTCGTTTACTACATCTTCTGATACCTTTAGAAATCCATCTCGGGGATTTACGCGTAGAGATCTTTTTTCTCACAGTCGGGAAACACAAATCGTAGAATAGTTTAAATAAGTCATGAAATGAATCAAAAGCTAGTTCTGGGTCGGTACTATTGTATACTTCAACAAAATCAAGACTACTAATGGCTTCAATAAACTTAGACCTGTTCTCAGAGCTATAATCTCGACTTAGTACGTACCAGTGATCAATCGAACAGGACCTTTGTACAGGGCACTTAAAGAGTTGAGCTGTGTGATCAGATAAGGCCAATTCTAAAACTTCACCAATACCACCCTTGACATTATGGATAATGTTGTCAATACATGTTCCAGTCGATATACGTGTAGGTTTTTTTATACTTGGTTTCAGATTGTGATTGGTTTCAAGATATCGATGTTGAAATCACCACACAGCAATACTTTTCTTCCTAAGTTACGTCCACAACGGTTTAATATATGTTCAAGTTTTTCGAAGAAAATCGATATAGCACCTCTATTAGATTTTGGGGGTCTATAAATGCAAATAATAATCAATTTGTGAGTTACCAATTCAATGGCACAACACTCCATAATTCCAGGAACGCAAAAATCTTTAATATCTATAACCCTAAACTCGTGTCCATGTTTAATAAGTATACACGTACCACCTTTCCTGGTGCTTCTTGATGAGTATGTTGAAAGTTTATAGTTCGGTATATACAATTGTAAATCATCATTATCTATCATGTTGTGTTCCGTAATACACACCACATCTACTATTTTCCCTTTACGCAAGAGTTCGTTTAGGTGTATATGTTACCGGCCAAACCCGATTTTCGGATGAACTAGTTTTGGCTAGGCCAAACCAGTTCTCTCTACACACGATAGGACAAACCAGTATCGCCTAGGCCAAACTCGTTCATCCTGTTACTGATAGGATAAACCAGTTTAGCCTAGGTCGAATTGGTTTATCCTAGTTAGAATATACATTTGCTTTATGATAAACTGGTACGTCCTAGTCTGAACAAATTTCACTTAGTTTGTATCTTCTATAAGCTTTTCAAAGTAAACTGAATAAAGGAATAGAATTAAAATAATCAATATGATTTATTAAAGTTATTTATTAACTAATTAGTAATTTCACATCTATCACTAGATCAACTGATATTCATCTACAGAAATCAACTTATCTACAATTTGCTTATTTACTTATTTTTTTCAAGGTTTACTATGGTGGCACTTAGAATTGCAGAGTATATTGTTTTTCTTACAATTGCATTTGTTTGTTGTACAGTTTTTCATGAAACTGCATTTCACGAAGCCTCGCCCTGATCCAACAGAATGTTTCGTGGCTGCAGTCCTTAAAGATATTTCAATATCCTGGTTAATATCTCCCACATCTAAAAATAAGTAAATAAGCAAATTGTAGATAAGGTGATTTCTGTAGATGAATATCAGTTGATCTAGTGATAGATGTGAAATTACTGACTAGTTAATAAATAACTTTAATAAATCATATTGACTATTTTAATTATATTCCTTTATTCAGTTTAGTTTGAAAAGCTTATAGAAGATACAAACTAAGTGAAATTAGTTCAGACTAGGACGTACCAGTTTATCATAAAGCATGTATATTCTAACTAGGATAAACCGATTCGACCTAGGCTAAACTGGTTTATCCTATCGGTAACAGGATGAACGAGTTTGGCCTAGGCTGTACTAGTTTGTCCTATCGCGTGTAGGGAGAACTGGTTTGGCCTAGGCGAAACTAGTTCATCCTAAAATCGGGTTTGGCCGGTAACATATACATAATAAGTCTGACTTTCCTATCAATCCGTTAATATTTTGATTTAAGATAAATACATGATTATAATTATAAACGAAAAAGACCATTCTCAGTTTCATTGTGAGTGCATTCGGTTTGTGTTGCCTGATCCGCATGCAATTTATTATAGTTGTTGGCTGATTGGTTGGAACTACCTTTGACAACAATATTATCAAAGCACTGATGATAAACCAAATTATACGAAACTTCTGATTGTGAGTCCAGATAACCCATAAAAAGCATTAAGTTTTTAAGAATGATGGCAACTCCTTTATTATTTACCCTTGCGCTATATTTCCAGAACATTTCGTTTGTGTATCTTAGACAGAAATTGGAATCAAAAAGATAGGCGCACTCACACAATTCCACATCCAAATACATGCAATGATTAAACATTTCAATACGTTTATTAAAAATTGCAAAATTATCACTTAGTTTAAAATTTGGTGAACATATAACAATATTGGTATCAATTACATTTTTAAGCTCATCTTTAATGTAGTCTATTAAAAGTCTATAGTTATTAGATACTTCGAAGTCCCTTTCACCTATGAAAATGACACAGAAATCTTCATGAGTAAAGTTTATAAGTTTTTTATCCAAATCTGCAAACAATTGTTTTATACCTGCATTTGGCATGATGTAATGACATAATTCATACCCTATGAACGTATTTTCACCTATATCTAATATTTGATTAACATCATTGCTAGAAATCATACATAGTTTTTTGCATCTACGGGTTTCTAATAAAGTGTTTGATTGGAAGTTCATCGGAATCATAGATTGAACTTCCGAAATGACGCTATTTGTGACATGAGTTTCTTGAGGTTCCCGAGTGTTTGCACTTTGCATATTTTTAGATATATCTAAAGCTGATTCAGTCAGTGATTCGGGAGCCACAGTTTGTTGATTGTCTTTCATAACTTGTAGCATATCTTCGACGGCCCCTTTCTGTTTTAGTTGTGGCGTTGACTTCTTTTTTGGAGTTGATAGTTTTGTGCATTTTGGGGTTGGTGAACCTACTCTTATGTCACTTGTTAAATTTTTTGTGGCTTTTTTTAAGAGCTCATATTTTTTAGTGACGTCATTTATTGTAGATTTTATATCATTATTCTCAATTGATAACTGGTTTATCTCCTCATGTGCTGCTGATAGCTCAAGATTCAGTCTTTCTATTTTACATTTTAAATCTTGAACTTCGTCACATTCATCGTAGTTTGATATGTTTGGAAGACTACTTGTGCTGCCATCTAGCGTAGAGTTATTCGTACTAGATTCTTCGATTGTAGTCTCTGATAGTGACTTGGTTCGATTTCTTCGTAGCGTGATATTTTCGAAAAAACTCATTGTTCCAAATAATAAAGCAAACTGGAAAAAGACCTGTCGTTGCTGCGGTTTGAACTCACGATCAAACGAGTACAGAGTCTACATAGCCGGCAGTACGACCACTAGACCAAGCGGACCTTGCCAATTGGATTGAAATTGCTGACCATTTGTCACTTTGGTTTAAAATAAGTAGTTAATGTGTGAAGCGAGTCCAAAGGTCATTTCTTTGTTCTTATCGACTTACACGTTGACTGTTAAAATTTGAATTCTAAATTCTCCGTATTTTTCTTTTTATGTTCCCACACACTTTTTACTGGTTTTGGATAATAACATTCAAATTGTTAATGTGTTAACACATGCACTGGAGATGAGTATTTTAAACTGTAGTCCAGTTTTCACAGAAATACACCTTCTTTTAGTTTTAATCGATTGTATCGTCACAATTTTCCACAATTATCACTGGATAACAATGCCACACGTTTGTTGATGTTTACGTTTACAAATTTAGTTGTTTATAACACTTAGTAATGATTTTTGCACTTTTTAACAATTTTTAAAATACGGAGCTCATGTTTACACTGCGCGAGCGAGTCGAGCATCGACCAATCTCGAAGCTCCAAAAGTTTGTGTCAATTACAATGGCAACGAAATAGCAGAAGTAAAAGTGTGTTTTAAGGTATCCATATTGACAATAACCTTAATTGGAAAGCTCATACAGAACAGCTATGTAAAAAAAAAAAATAAGTCTGCCTATGCACTTTTTCAATTGGCTAGAAAAGTAAATATAAACGCGTTACTTGTTGCCAATCATGGTCTAGTACTCGTAGCCTCACTTCTACGATACGGAATAATTTTTTGAGGTAACTCCCCGGATAAGAGATTACTATTCAAGGCACAAAAAAGGTGCATATGAGCCATGTGTGGTCTGAAAACAGATGACAGCTGTGCACCGTATTTTAAATCATTAAAAATACTAACGCTACCGGCGATGTGCATAATTAGAAATTAGTATCTTCGTCAAAACAAATCCCAACCTTTTTGACAAAATAACAATGGTACGAAATGTTCCAATTCGTAGTCAGTACAAAAATTCTTTGAGTAATTATAAATGTAAAACTGCATTAGTAAAAAAAAGTGTCCTGGCTAATCCTCGCGGGTTTGCAAAAAAAAAAAATTGTGCAGATTAAGGTACTCAATTAAATAGGTACTAGTTTATTTACACAAGTGAATCACGCGACAAGCTTTTATGATCATATAAATTGTGTATATTGAGGTTATAAGTTGAAGTTACAATTTAAAAAGAAAATTTTACTTTCTTCTTTTTAGAGCATTTAAATAAAAGCATTTTTTTTTAAAGGTTTCTTTGCTTTTAATTTATTTGTAAAAAAAAACAACCGACTTCCAAAAAAACACTACAATGTGGAAAATAACTTAAATTTCGGAAATCGGTGGCAAATATCGAAAATACAAGACACTGACTTCCGAAAGGAGATGGGAAATCCTGGGCCCAGCAGTTAACTAGTTGAAATGTGTTTTAAAAAAACCGTTATATTTTTCTAAAGGAAATCACAAAATACAATACTATGTTTCTATCTAGGAAGCGAGAAAATTTGAATTAAGTTATGAAACGAAATAATTGATTAAATACGTGCCTAAATTTTTAGTAATCGATAATGAATAAATAGAAGTAAAATCTCAGAATATGTAGGAAAATCGAGTGACAAGTGCCTATCAATCGTTTCGTGGAATCGATTCATAGCGAATTGAGTTCCTTTAGATTTTTCAGTTGGTAATACTGGTCACCGACTGACAGGTGACAGGCAGAAAAAAACTTTCGTTTTCTTTCGTTCTGAGTGCGCACGTATTTTCCATGTTTTATTGTATAAGCACAATAAAACAAACCTACCTCGGCTTGGACTATTAAATAAAGGACTATTCGACGGATCTTGCTACTTTGAATTACCTGGTCCTCTATTTTGGACAACTGATTACGCCTATCGATCGGATATTGACGACATGGATCGCTGTGTGAATTGTACCATTACGACTGGTCGCAGTAACTCTATTGGCAGAAGAGTCTTGGAAGATGAGGCGATTTTATCACTAATTCGTCAGTGGCGTGCATCTCAGCCTGTAAGTACTTATTCAAATCGATTTTTTAGCCTATCAAGCAAACAGAACCAGACTAACAAGCAAACAAAACCAGACACCTTAAACAGTAGGCACCTACTGTTTGTACTGTTGTACCAGGCTTTGGTGTTTTGAGGTATTATTGGGACCATTTCGGTCTCGGCCGGGACGTAGCGATTTGGTTGAACATGCATTAGGATTAGGTACATGTAATGAAGCTTGTTTATGGTTAAACATGATTTAAATAATTAACTTATTTCAGGTAACCAATGAGAACTATGTAAGCCAAGCATGTTGGAAGTTGGCCCAAGATGTGAGTCTTTGGGAGACGTCCGATTGAAGCACCAACCCAAGTTGGCCATTCCAGTGTTTGTGTCCGCTGCGGTCGTTCACTGTTAGCACGGTGGTATAACCACCTTCTTCCTCAATATTGTACATCCTGCAAAATTCTTAGATGATATTCTCATAATTATTGAAGATGAATAATAAATATTTTTATATAAATTGGTATTTCATTTTATTTCCTCTTCCCCCTTTTTTAAAAGGTAGGTTGGATGTAGAGACTTGACTGTAGCGAGTGTCCAGGGCATACCAAACGTGTCAGATCGTCGACACGTCACACATGGAGGCTCTCTATTTGCACTCCATGCATAAAACCATTACACAGCCATTCAAAACCCCAGCCATTCAAAAATATTTGGCAAATAACATAGAAAAATTACAATGTTATAATGTAACCTCACTTTTACTATACTTCATATAACTTGATTCCTGGATAGCCAAGTTTCACAAAATTTTCAGTGAGGCCTTGTTATTATATCTTCACAATTTTTTTTTTTTTTTTTTTTTTTTTTCCTTTATTTCTACTTGCAATCGGTCGTCAGACCATAAGCGAATTCGTTATATGTCAAATGGCGTTGTGGTGGAGCAGCCAGTGCTGCGCCTCCCACTTATAGAAGGTGGTTCCTCTTCAGCCTTTTTACCACCGCTGTCGGGTTTAACAGTTCCGTAACTAGTGGGTTCGGATGCATTGTTAGGCGTGCCTTGTGTTGTTTTTTGTATCGCTCGATTTCAGAGGTTACTGATGGCTGATGTAAATAGTCGTGGATTTCGTCGTTCCTAGCGAACCAAGGTGCATTTGCTATTGATCTCAAGATACCATTTTGGACTCTTTGCAGGCAGAGTATGTTGGTTTTGCTGGCAACGCCCCACAATTGGATCCCGTAGGTCCATATTGGCTTAAGGACCGAGTTGTAGATGAGGAGTTTGTTGTCTACAGAGAGCACAGAGTTTCTTCCCATGAGCCAATACAGGTTGCGGAACTTGTGGTTTATCTCGTCCCTTTTATTTTTAATGTGATGCTTCCATGTTAGGCGCCTATCCAAGTGGAAGCCAAGATACTTTACACAATCTGTGTGTGGTAGGGTATCAGGACCGAGTCTAACAGGAGGGGTATTTCCGCGCCTGAGCGTGAAGGTGATATGGTGAGACTTGGATGCACTGGCACGAATCCGCCACTTACAGAGCCATTTATGAGTTTTGTCTAGCTGTTTCTGGAGTCTATTGCTGGCCATTTCTGGGTTTTCATCAACTGATAAATAAGCTATGTCGTCTGCATATGTTGCTATTGTTATGCCATCCAATGTGGGTAGGTCTGACGTAAATATGTTGTACAACACTGGGCCAAGAACAGATCCCTGTGGTACACCAGCTTCCACTTCAAACAATCTTGATCTTGCTTCGCCCTGTTTTACTTGGAAGTAGCGCTCGGATAAATACGACTGGATGAGTAGGAACATTGAGTGCGGAAGTTGTTCCTTCACTTTAGCCAGCAATCCTTTGTGCCAGACACGGTCAAAAGCTTGTTGTACATCAAGAAATGCCGCTGAGCAATACTTTTTGCATTCAAAAGCCTGTCTTCCTGTTTGGTACACTCGGTGAACCTGTTCTATTGTTGAGTGAGATTTCCGAAAGCCAAACTGGTGAGTTGGAACAACACCATTGGCGTCCATGCACGGTTTTAGTCGGTTTTGGAATATCCTCTCCCACAGTTTGGAGAGTACAGGCGTCAAGCTTATCGGCCGATAAGACGAAGCTTCATGTTCAGGTTTACCTAATTTGTGGATCATGACAACTTCAGAGATTCTCCACAGGTCAGGAAAATGAGATGTTCGAAAAATTGCGTTGAACAAACTAGCTAGAAAAGAAATGCATTTTCTGGGAAGATTTTTAAGTATGGAAGGCGTGATCAGGTCGAATCCCGGGGCTTTTCTCGACTTCAGCAATCTGATTTCCTTCGCTATTTCCTTAGGTGTTGTTGGTATAATGGGTAAACACATCTGCAGATCTTGTTCCAATACTGTGTCAACTTCATGTCCGTCAGCAACGCTCTCGTTTGGTTTGAATACAGAATTCAGATGCATTGCGAATACCTCAGCCTTTTCCAAGTCAGTTCTTGCCCAGGCAGCTTGTGATCTGATCGGAGGATAAGATTGTTGAGGCTTGTCTAAGTTTTTAGTGGCCTTCCAGAGCGAATTCGCACCAACCCCCGTTGGTGACATCATCTGTAAGTTCGTTGCCAATGTTGAGTTAGTAGACTCCTGGACTGTAGCCTTTAACTCCTTTGCTGCCTTGTTGTAATTTAGTTTATCAAGAGGATGACGGGATTGATGCCATATTCTCCTAAGTCGGCGCTTTTCTAGGATTTTTTGCATTATGTCTGGTGGATGAGAAGGGTTGGTGATACCTTTGGGACGAGAGACACATCATTTTGGTTCTTCAGTGATATAGCAGCAGTAAAGTTATCATTGAGGTAGGTCTTGAAACCATCCCAGTCAGTTCGGCTATTCGTCAGAGACTCTACTAATTCTCGAGTAAGCTCACTAGTGCTAATTGTGAGGATCGCCGGTGTATGATCTGATGACCCGTCTAGACTCGATTCGATAGTAGTGTGTAAGCTATCTATACCCTTATTTATGAAGAAGTCCAAGAGATCTGGGAGTTTCTTTGGGTCGCTTGGCCAGTAGGTAGCCTCACCTGTAGATATCGGTTTTAAGTGATTTTCATCAACACAGCGTTTCAAATCGCGTCCACGAGTGCTGGTACAGCGGGATCCCCAAAATGTATGTTTGGCATTCCAATCACCACCCGCAATAAACCTATGGCCAAGAGTATTGAAGTAGGTTTTGAACATGTCTGCAGTTATTTTGTGTCTTGGTGGACAGTAAATTGAGGATAGAATAATAGGGCCTGCTCGGTCCTCCAATCTAATAGAAGTAGCTTGTAAATACACTGTAGAATATGGTTCTATCAGTGAGTGTTTCAGGTTCGCCCGAATGGCCAGCGCTGAGCCAGCATGCGCACTACCATCGGGATGGGGGGAGTGGTAAATGTTATAGCCTTTAATGCGGAACGAGCTTCTGGACGTCCCGTGCGATTCTGAAATTAATACTGCGTCTAGTTTGTTGGCTTTCATTAAAGTCTCCAACTCTTGGATATTGGGACCCAATCCACTGATGTTCCAGATTGCGATTCGAAGAGGAGTAATTTATGGTGTTAGTTTAGTAATGACTGTAGTCAGTAAGCCCATTAGGGTACTGATTTGTTGCAGGAGTAGGTCAATTTTTTCATTTTGTTTAATTAAAAGTTGTTCCATAACTGTTACGTTTTGTTGAGGGTTTTCTATGTGACTAGTTGTAGCGACGTTGTCTCGTGGAGGAACCTTAGGGTGTCCAGCGGCAATATCCGAGTATCTTTGGTCCGATCTGCGATATGAATTTCGTTGGGGTAGGGCGGAGCTTTCTGGAATTGTATTGGTGCGGATTATCTCAGTAGGAAAATTGGAGTTGGCGGTTGGAATGTTTCTTGGTTTAATTTTTCTTGAAGTATTTCTTTGTAAACTTTACAACCTTTGTAATTGGCAGGATGATCACAGGAGCAAAGAGCGCATTTGGCGGGTGTATTTCTGTCTTTTTTGGGGCATTCTGAGGTTTTGTGGCCCTCCCCACATTTGACACATCTGTATGGCCTCATGCAGTTGTTTTTGCAGTGGCCATATTGTTGGCATCTTTGACATTGTACGATTGTCTTAGTTTTGCGTGGATCTTCAATTTTGATTCGTTGGTGATGGATGTATTGAATATTTTTTACCATTTTGTTATTTGTACTAGGTTCCAAATTAACAAAAAATGTGGAGGTAGGTGTTTTGTCTGGTCCATAACGGTAATTGATGATTTCTCCTCTGACCTTGTTACCAGATTTCTCCAGCTCCTGTATGATGGCATCATGTGGAGTAGTATGATGGAGGTCTTTTATTACCACACGGTAGCATTTCGTATCTTTACGAGAGAAGGTGTGTCCGATTAATCCCTTCTGTCGTATTAGATCAATGACTTGCTTGTAATCATCAGTAGTGCTAACCATTACGCGTAGGAGGTTTTTATTTATTATTTTATACCGAAACTCTTCTGGGCGAATTACGGACTCAATTAGTTTGGTGAGCTCGTTTAGATCCTCAATCCCATATAGAACAATAGGAGGGGGCTTATTTTGTGGTTTACGCTCAGTGTCTGTGTCCTCTGTTAGGTCAATCAGGGTTGAGAATCGGTTTTCTGACTCAATTGGTGGGGGCGAGTTGTCACATATTTTTCATTTCTTAGATGTAGGAACTCGTTGCCATGGTGGAGGTTGTGTTACATCTGAAAATGGCTGTGCGGGTGCCATTGGTTCGGTGGCTTCATCTGAGTCTTTCTCACAAGCGAATTGGATAGAATTGTTGGAAGAGCCCGACTGCTTAGATGAAATTTCACTTAGCGAGTTAGATCGTTGTGTATTGAAAAGACTTGGATGAAAGATTTGTTGAACAAGTTTCTTAGGCGAGGTTTTGTTCTTTTGATTTTCATCAGTATCGTTGGTTTGACTTTTCGCCTGATTTCCCACTCTAGTCAAATTGGTAACATTTTTGCAACTCATGGCGGTAATTATTTTCTTACAATGGCAACACTTTTCCAAATATCAGATGACATTCTGACATATTAATCGATAAGAAAATATTTAAAAAAATTGAGGGTGGGTTGAAAAAACTTTGTAAACTAAGATTGTCACTTTCGTTTTCGATCACTGTTTTTTGTTTAAATCACTTAGTATTTAAGGCTACAAACGATTGTTCATAGTTTTCACAGTTAAAAGTTCACTTTAACAATGTTTTTAGATAGAAACTCGCGATCTAACACACGAAAATCACTTAGTTCTCAGACAGCGCGCCTACGCGTGTTGACAGTTGACAGCCTATCTTCACAAATAAGGCTACTTTTATTGAGTTAACACCTGGGCCCAGGAAACTATGGAGGCTTTCCCTTCTCCTTTAAGTTATTTTCCACATTGTAGTGTTTTTTTGGAAGTCGAAGTTGTTTTTTTTTTGGTCGGTTTAACCCATTGTTGGGGCTAACCCGCACCCTGTGCACGAAAAACGCTGAAAAACAATGTTCTCCTATACATTCCAACTGCAACTGTAAGTTTGTACGGACAATATGGAGAGATTTACTATGTTATTTTAAGACCATAGACTTCTTATAGCTTTGAGTTTAGAGTGGTGAAAGTTTGCGAACAGCTCGCAGAATGTATGCGACGGAGAGCGTACCTACCTCGAATGCGAGCCCATGGAATCCTTAACCCTGCAGTCCCTAATGAAAGAACCATTTTAGCGGCATAATATATTAAGTAATGTAAATTTAATTGATAATAATGCTTTATTTTCTGTATTTTGATGGTCCTAAGACCATTAAAGAATGAAGGAAAAATAAGATTTACCTACTCTTCAAATAACTTCAGGTCACGGCCTAAACATAAAAAAGTCTAGTTCGAATCTGATAAAATTAGCGATCAATACATTGTAAGTATTGTAACCCACGTAAATACCTACGCCAGCGAATCGAGCGAGCGCACAGCTGATAGGTAGGTACTTTCGCGCGTTCCGCTTCGCCGCGCGCCGCCGCCGCCGCGCCGCCGGGTAGCCATACAACCACTTTTAAAGTAAACATCTTTCGTTAACGATAACTTTTTTTTTTGTACTAAGACGTATCAAAATAAAAAAATATGTTGAATAAAACACGTTTAAGTTTAATTTGTCACAATTTGCGCAGTGGATAAAAACTTTTCCTGTATATTACCGCTAAGTTCATGGCACTGTCGTACTATGTTACCGCTAAGTTCATAGCCCTGTCGTACTATGTTACCGCTAAGTTCATAGCACTGTCGTACTATGTTACCGCTAAGTTCATGGCACTGTCGTACTATGTTACCGCTAAGTTCATAGCCCTGTCGTACTATGTTACCGCTAAGTTCATAGCCCTGTCGTACTATGTTACCGCTAAGTTCATGGCACTGTCGTACTATGTTACCGCTAAGTTCATGGCACTGTCGTACTATGTTACCGCTAAGTTCATAGCCCTGTCGTACTATGTTACCGCTAAGTTCATGGCACTGTTGTACTATATTACCACGAAGTTCATGGCACTGTTGTACTATGTTACCGCTAAGTTCATAGCACTGTCGTACTATGTTACCGCTCAGGGGCCCAATTCTGTAAAATAACTAACGTGTCAATAGTGTGCCAGTACCGTCTCAATAGGATAGTTATTGACATTTGATATTCCACAAATTTTAAATGGTCATTGACTTGCCACTATAGTGCCATTGAAACGCCATTGTAAGACTATTGTAATAATTGGTAGTCTGGTCCACTATAATGTGTCAATGGCATCGTGATGGCCAAAGATACGGTAGTCTGTAAATATTTTAAGTCTATTTGACAGTTGTGTCTATCGTGTTTGAATAGTGTTTTGGCCATTGTGAAGCCATCGAACAACGACACCTCTTTTCCATATGGAATTGGTCTAATTTGTTAATTTTTTAAATTTAAAATGAAGTTTCCGTGTGTGTTTACGTTACGTATTTAAAATAATATGAGGCCGTCAGTACCTACTTTGCGGTGGCGTATTTTGGCATTGGCTAATAGTGCCGACCGCCGACGTTTGCTTGTGCGCCAGCGCCGCACATCTTGTGCACTAATGAGGATGCAAGTGAATGCCTTTCGGGAACTTTCCGAGGCGGAGTTTGTCAAAACGTTTCGGCTTGGTAAGGAAGCAAGCAAGGGAGCTAATTGATGAGCTCATTCCCTTTCTCCAGAGACAGCGACGGCAAAATGGAATCCCTGCTGAATTAAAGGTTTGTATGTGAAGGTACCTACCTAACACTTCGACCCAAGTTATAAAAGTGACGTTGAATAATTATTAAGTAAGTGATAGAAATAAACGAGGTGTGTCAGAATTATGATGATTTCCCAAAAGTTATTCCTTCACATTCAAATTAAAAATAAATCGAAACTTTTCAGATACTTATTGCGCTGAGCTTTTACGCCACAGGGTCATACCATTGGATCTATGGTCATACCAAACACTGGTGGGCCACAGGGTCATACCATATCTATGGTCATACCAAACACTGGTGGGCCAAAGGGTCATACCATATCTATGGTCATACCAAACACTGGTGGGCCAAAGGGTCATACCATATCTATGGTCATACCAAACACTGGTGGGCCAAAGGGTCATACCATATCTATGGTCATACCAAACACTGGTGGGCCACAGGGTCATACCATATCTATGGTCATACCAAACACTGGTGGGCCACAGGGTCATACCATATCTATGGTCATACCAAACACTGGTGGGCCACAGGGTCATACCATATCTATGGTCATACCAAACACTGGTGGGCCACAGCGCATTACATAATGTCTCACGGACTTCAGTGTCAAGAGCTGTGAAACAAGTTACCGATGCATCGAACCAAATCTATCATAAACATATAGTTTGGCCAATGCATCCCCAAGAAAGGAATACAATCAAGGCAAAGTGAATCGTATTTGTCACAATTAATAAGCTGAACTTTAATTCATAGTTTTGAGATACTTCATAAATTGTTCATGTTGTTTGTTTATAATTAAGTATTATTATTTCTTACAGATTTTATAGATAGTGCGATCCACGAAGACGCGCCCCACTCCGCGATTACTGTACTGTAAGCTGTATTTTACTACGGAGCGGAGCGGAGTGGGGCGCGTCTTCGTGGATCGCACTATCTGTATTCATCTTTTGGTTTCCCGGGCGTACTGTAAAAAACGTGATGAATTATTCTCTCAACGAAAATTGAGACTTTTTCACTTACCTTATCGTCATCGTTTTAGACGATAAACACAGACTAGAGAACTACGATGATAATCAAGGAACTTATAACTTACTCTTGTCTTGTATTGAAATCTAAAATTTGAAACTAAAACCAATGAAAATTGCCGCTGCAAGTTTTTTGACAGTTGTTTTTTTTTTTTTTTTTCTGTGAACCAAGCAGACTAAAAATTTTCGTGATAAAAATATAATTTTTTAACAATAAACGCACGTTTTTAGTGAAATTTGATGTTTTTGATAATAAAACGTTTTTATATTATTAAAAAACCCCATATTATAAAGATTTAACTGATAAAAATAAGATTTAAAAAAGTGGTAGGTTTGGTGTACCTCTATGGTCGCATGTTAGATTTTTGTTAGCAACACTATTGTACTGACACACTATCGACATATGTACTATCGACACACTACTGAGACACCACTGAAACATCATTGAAGTTTTTACAGAATACCAATTTATTCATATTGCAAAACGTTGTTTTTTATTTTTCTTATTTAACCCCCCAAAAGTGACCTCCATATTCAAAATCCATATAATTACGTTACTCCTTCGTGTTTGGGTCACAAAAATACATATGTGTAACAAATTTCAACTTAATCGGTCCATTAGATTCGGAGCAAATTGGCTGTGACAGACGGGCAGACAGAGAAGCAAACACACGAGTGATCCTATAAGGGTTCTGTTTTTTGTGAACCCTAAAAACGATGTAACATAAATTAGATACTCACATTTCTGTATCAGCAGGTAAACTGAAAAAAGATAAGTTTTTATCTCTTCTCTTGCTGGATCTACATCCATCAACTGCATATCATAAGCATTTCAAACTACGTACGTCACGCCTAGACAAAATCCAAGCGTTTTCTGCTCACGATTTTTCCTTTCACGCTAAGGAGTTGACGTTGGCGTGAAGATAATGGTAGACATGTTAAAAATGGAACGCGATATGCTCATTCCGCAGCGGCGCACGAAACACTCTATTTTTAGTCTGTGGAATAGTGTGTAGCAGTTGTGAAATTTAAGAATATGGAATGCATAATATTATATACAAAGACCTCACGATGGCGAGCTTGTGGTCCTAACATTTATTATTCTTCTATAGATTAACTCGAATTCATACCTTAATAGTCATTGAATAGGTGTTAGAATGCAAGTACCAAAATGTTTGTTTACTGGCTCCTATTCTTACATTAATCTTAACATAAATATTATTTTTAGAAATGGTGATCTTTCTAGGCCACAAGCTGAACTTCAAAATATGTAAACTGATTTCCCGAGTTAATGTTTAATGGTTAAACGTCGAAGATCATGACAAAAACGCCAAAAGCTTTGTTTATTTAGCCATAAAACGATGAAGAAATTCCAATTCCGGCGGCATTTACACAAATTGCTCCATTTTACGTAGATTTTAGTCTTGTTTGACGTCTTTACAATGCTCCTTCATTATTAGCTGCTTATAATAATCACAAACTACCTATGCATTTTAATTTTGATTAATTTGAAATAAACACACACAAAAAGCACTCTATTTAATATATTTTATTTATTTATTTATATATACTTTATTGTACACCAGATTATACATTACATAAAGAAAAAGTAATACACTACAAAATATACAATGGGCGGCCTTATCGCTTACTGCGATCTCTTCCAGGCAACCTTGGAATGGACAGTGATTTTCTGGACATAAAATGGGGTTGTCTTAGGTGCAAATAAATGGTATATAAGTACAATATACTATAATAGATACACAGATAAATGCTATATAATAGATACATGGATACATACATACTAACTATATTAGCAATGAAAATAAATGACGAATATTATTACAGCTAACGATAAAAACAGAATCATAACGACAAGTAATGTTCTTTCACGAGTCTTTTAAACACTGGCAACGATTGCGCGCGCTTTATTGGAACTGGTAATGCATTCCACAAACGAGCTGCCTGGACAGTAAAGGATTTGTCAAGGAAAGTTGTGGAATGCATTGGCATTTTAAGCTTCAAGTTATCTGATGACCTTAACAATTTCGTGTGAGAGTCACAAAGAAACTGGAAACGTTTCTTGAGATAAAGAGGGGTGGAAGGAGAAAAGAGCACATTATACAAAAGGGAAAGAATATAAATATTTTAATATGAATATTTTATCACTGTTAGCGTCAGGGTCCGAGCTCCCGCTAATGTAGCGTGTTATGGAATCGCCAAGATAGCATTTACGTTTGTCTAAAGTGGCACTTGTCTACCATTTTGATGAATATTTTAGGCGTCTTAAAGTCACGCTCACTTCAACGTTCCTTTCCACATGAGGAATAATGACTTTGTCTACCAATTTAGCAGCAGTCACGTGACGTCTAATAAAGCTAATGTCAACTCCATACAATTTGATCTTTCCGCTTACGCGCCTCGCGGCTGTCGGCAACTGAGAAATGGGTCGTGTGCGAAACGACGGCCGGTAGGTAGTTAGCGCGCATAAGTACAAGTGATGGAGTGGTTTATCTGGTAATCTGTGGCACAATGACCGTCGCCTTTTAAAAACGCGCATGGCTCGTGCCGCCTGTTAAAAAAAGCCGCCATAAAGACACCGCTGCCGACGTACAAAGGAAATCTAAGCGCGTGCCAGTGATAGGTTGTGCTTATGTAAACTACAAAAAAAAAATCGACTGTGTCAGGTCAAAAGGAAATTCCAAGTACTAATCATCATCAGTCTAGTCTTTTCCCAACTGTAATGGGGTCGGCTTCCAGTCTAACCGGATGCAGCTGAATGCCAATATTTTATACCAGTAATTCCAAGTATTAATGTACCAAAATAAAGACAACATTCACATTAAACTAAATAATCAGTCTACAATGTTCCCTGCAGACTACTGCACGGGTCTCTTGTCTGTGAGAGGGAGTGGCCGTACCGTCACAGTATTACAATGTTCCCTGCAGACTACTGCACGGGTCTCTTGTCTGTGAGAGGGAGTGGCCGTACCGTCACAGTATTACAATGTTCCCTGCAGACTACTGCACGGGTCTCTTGTCTGTGAGAGGGAGTGGCCGTACCGTCACAGTATTACAATGTTCCCTGCAGACTACTGCACGGGTCTCTTGTCTGTGAGAGGGAGTGGCCGTACCGTCACAGTATTACAATGTTCCCTGCAGACTACTGCACGGGTCTCTTGTCTGTGAGAGGGAGTGGCCGTACCGTCACAGTATTACAATGTTCCGTGCAGACTACTGCACGGGTCTCTTGTCTGTGAGAGGGAGTGGCCGTACCGGCACAGTATTACAATGTTCCCTGCAGACTACTGCACGGGTCTCCTGTCTGTGAGAGGGAGTGGCCGTACCGTCACAGTATTACAATGTTCCCTGCAGACTACTGCACGGGTCTCTTGTCTGTGAGAGGGAGTGGCCGTACCGTCACAGTATTACAATGTTCCCTGCAGACTACTGCACGGGTCTCTTGTCTGTGAGAGGGAGTGGCCGTACCGTCACAGTATTACTATGTTCCCTGCAGACTACTGCACGGGTCTCTTGTCTGTGAGAGGGAGTGGCCGTACCGGCACAGTATTACAATGTTCCCTGCAGACTACTGCACGGGTCTCCTGTCTGTGAGAGGGAGTGGCCGTACCGTCACAGTATTACAATGTTCCCTGCAGACTACTGCACGGGTCTCTTGTCTGTGTGTGAGAGGGAGTGGCCGTACCGTCACAGTATTACAATCCATACAGCGAAAAAGAGAAGAAAGAAAGAAAACGTTTATTTGGACACAGTTCGTGAAACACAAAATACACACAAAATAAAATTGATAGTAATGCTCAACTTTTGACAATAAGTGTGCCTCACGGCTGCGCCAAAAAGGTTCATGTCAGCATTAATGCCAGACAAATGCTGTCTGACGCTGGTTTTCTAATGAACCGTTAAGAACAAGTGATGGGAGTACAAACAGTTTCAACATACCTAATACATAATTTTTATACTTCTAAATAAATAAACGAATTACAAAAACAATAAAAAAAAATACGAAAACAACAAGAACTATCCAAGCAAAACTTGTTCTTAGCGATTAGCTAGATTGATTCGTGCACCGTGCACTCCGTGCACTCACAATTTCACAAAGCGCAACGCCGCCGACCGCGGCGGACACCGACTGTTACTTAGTTTTACGACAGAACTACTGTAAGGTGTTTGAATAAAATAAAGTACTATGAATGGTTATAATAAAACTAAGACAAAAATGTGTCTTAAATAGTTAATTTAATAATATACGGAGAATAGATGAAGTAATTAATGTTAATAGAAGACGGTAAGCGTCCTTTATTACAATAATTTTCGAAAACGAATGTACTTGCGTAGAGCAATGGCGCGCGGCGGGGATCACGCGGAAAGTCGGGTGATGCTATCCGCGGCCCCCATACACGCTTAGTTCGCATTACATTTCAGCCTGTCGTTTAAGTGTACTGATTTTACATTTCAAGGATTCAAGTTCATTGAATCATTGACCTAGTGGTCCAATTGTACAGTGTTAAAATTTGATCAAAATTAGAACTCTACTTTTTGATCTAATTACTGGACCAATTTCGTTATTTTTTTGTGTATCATCAGAATAGGCGATAACAAGTATGTGGTTTCATTTGTTGCATATACTTGGTTTCCATACTGTCCTTTCCATCCTGGCTTTTTCGCCCTAATTAAACATAATTGTATGGAACAGCTGATTTGCATGACTATTGTAATGTGACTACACATCTATCTCCTCCTGTGCCATGAAGTTGTTATTTATTGCAGGTTCCCAGCCCAGGACGTGGGGCAGACGGATAAAACGCCGACACCCCAGTCCCTTAACGAGATGCTGGAAGGAAAGCCGACGACGTTAGAGCCGACGACGTTAGAGCCGACGACGTTAGAGCCGACAACGTTAGAGCCGACGACGTTAGAGCCGACGACGTTAGAGCCGACGACGTTAGTGCCGACCACGTTAGAGACGACGACGTTAGAGCCGACGACGAACCCAGGAGAAGGTAGGTACAACGGAACAATTTAATCCCATCAAAGACATGTAAAAATATGCAAGTCTTGCAACGCATTTCTTCTACCACAAAAAGATGTGAGATCTAATGTAAAATCAAGTCGACGGTAGAAATTCCAAATGTCGTAAGGGGTAAACCCTGAATTTACAGGAGAGCCAAAAGCCAAACTGTTGCTTTCAAAAACGTCACAATTTTTTCATTCTTCTTCCTATTATTACCGACTTTAAAAAAAGGAAGGTTATTAATTCGACATGTTTGTATGTAATATTATTGGAACTGCATTAAATTCACATATTATGATAATCTTTTAGGGCTTCCAAACAAATATATAAAAATTTTATAGGGGTATGTATGTTTGTCCACACATATCTCCGAAAATATTAAGCGGATTGTGATTGGCTTATATTTACTTCAACTTAGGGTACAGTGCAAGTTTCATCCAAATCGGTTCAGTCGTTTTCAAGATATGGACTAATACGTGTAAGTGCGACGGCCTGGCTTATTATTACGAGCTACGGGTCATAGGGAAAACATCTCAAAACCTTGGACAAATGCTAATGCATTTTAGAAAAAATATATACCGGCTAAGTGCGTGTCGGACCACGCACAGTGAAGGGTTCCGTAGTTGGGATGAATTTATCCCAATAACACACATAACTTAGTAGTTGAGAAACATGTTCTCCCATACATTGATATACGTCACGGTCAATTCTTCAACTGCAAATGTAAGATAGTAATCGCAAAAAAATATATTTTTATTGCGTTGTCTTAGAAGCTTGATGTTTTTAGAGCTCTAAGGGACTATAGACCTACGTATTTGATATTAATTTCAACTAGATACCTCCACGCGTTCCTGAGAAAATGGGTCTTGACAGACAGACATCATCAAACCACCATGGTGCGATGCTGAAATACACTTTTGGCATCAATTTTCCTTTTGTGAATTTACCACTATAATGCGACAAAGAAATGACACGGAGTTTGTAGATTTATTAAACAATCTTCGTTTTGGGCAAATCACCACGGCACAGATGGAACTATTGTTTGAAAGCCATCGTTTTCCGTTGACAGGTGTCTTTAACGATGGTACTGCCGTGAGAACATTTCCAACAGTGAGACAGGTAGATGATTATAATTCCAGGATGCTTGTTTTTTATTGGCTTATATTTACTTCAACTTAGGGTACAGCGCAAGTTTAATTAAAATCGTTTCTGTCGTTTTCAAGATATGGTCTAATACGTGTGTCCGACGGCCTAGCTTATGATACGAGCTACGGGTGTGGTGTTGTAGGGAAACATCTCAAAACTTTAGTCAAATTCTAGCGCGTGTTAGAAAAAAAAAAACCGGCCAGGTGCGTGTCGGACCACGCAATGAAGGGTTCCGTAGTTGGGATGAATTTATCCCAATAACAAACTTAACTGCGTAGTTGCGAAAATTTTTCTCCCTTACATTGATATACGTCACGGTCAATTCTCCAACTGCAAATGTAAGTTTGTAATCGCAAAAAAATTTGGTTGTTTCAAAAGTTAGTTGGGATCTAACTCATCTATATCAAGGCCATCAAGCGAATTAAACTCTACTCAAAGCAACATAAGCTTAACCCTTTGCAAATAACCTTTTGCCTAAATTTACGACTGCAGTTTCAAGTGTTGTGCCCTGTAACTTATATACAGTTACAGCTGAACTAAGTATCAGCGGTAAAATGCGTCGTTCCACGTCACCTAGGTACGTTTAGCTTGAAACGTTACCGTGATTGGATATATTAGCACTTAACTATCTGCATCTTTTGACGGCTTGGTCAGACACCGAAACATTTCGTCTCAGCATGACTTTTGAACTTTTGATCCCACTGCCACTTGAAGTTGAGTTAAAAGTACAACACATTTGTTTGGGTTGGTTGAAATTACGTTTTTTGGTGGCGTTTTGCCATAAGTAGCTGCTTCTCTTGATTCGTCTGTAGCCTTACTTAAACATATAGACCCGTTTTTTACATTGGGCAAGCATATTTAAAACAAACTATACTAGTTTTTTTTTACTTAATAATCTATCAATATTTATTTTATTTATTTATTTAACAGTTTATGTACACACATTTATATAGACAAGAAGAAAGGAACAGAAAAATACGAACAAAGGTGATGCTTATTTGTAAAGAAATCTCTTCCAGCATACCTGCGATAGGAAAGTAGTTAGAGATGTAGACAACATGTGTAAGATTAGAATACTTACAATGCAATGTTTAAATATTTACAACAAAAAAATATAAACTGCTTATTACAAATAATTACTCCAGTTTTTACTTAAAACTATAACAAAATAAAAAAGTAATTTAAAAAAATTAAACCGACTTCGAAAGAAATTAACTCAAAATTATGAAATCATATTTTTATATCTACACGAAATTAACCAACAAAACGAAATCAAAAGTAGGTACGAAACAAATTAGGGGCCTACAATTTTTTTTGAGGAAAAGCACCTACTTATCAATACAAGGAGAAACTCACTGACTGACCATAATATATGAACATGAAATTTTGCACTTTTATAATATTGGGGAGTACTAGAAGGGGAAAATTCCACCTTTAAGGGGGCGACTTCCCATTTGATAACCAACCAAAAAAAAAAAAAAAAGGAGCGAAAAGGGCGGCATTTCGTTTGTATGAAAAATCTTATTCCTTGCGTTAATAAACTTGAAACTTGGCACAAAATGGACTAGGCTTGCATGAATTCAAGATAGTATTTCAATCAATAACCGTTGAGCACAATTTCTGAGCAGTAACCTGACAAAAAGTACTAGGCATGCATGAATTCACGATAGTATTCAATCATTATGTTATGCTACCAATAGGATTTGGATGAAGCAGTTTATAACCTGGATACACATATGATACATTTTATCCCCGTAGTACGTTTCCATGGGATAATTTCCGACTTCCACGCGAGTTAAAAGCTAGTTTAATAATAATAATATGATACAAGTACGGCTAATATAAAAAAATTTGGTTGTTATGTAAAATGTCTTTTAACTCCGTTTTGTATCCGTTATATCGTTTTTATTTTGATTAAGTTTATATTCGATGGCTTTGCTGGCACCGACCTCAAAAAAAATTGTAGGGCCCTAATTTGTTTCGTACCTACTTTGATTTCGTTTTTTTGGTTAATTTCGTGTAAATATAAGAATATTATTTCATAATTTTGAGTTAATTTCTTTCGAAGTCGGTTGAATTTTTTTAAATTACTTTTTTATAATTTCGTTACATGCTGTGAATTTTTTCACCAATCCAAGTACTACCATTTAGCTGGCCGGGGGGAAGGACACTTGACTCTAACAAAAAAATTCAGTTAAAACCTTAATATTTCGCAAACGGAACCCTGAATCCAAAAATAGTTTTCACAAACTCACAATATTTTTGGACGACCTTTCTAACGATATCTCACAACATGGGATAGACGAGAAAAAAAAACATTCTCACTTTACATGTAGGGGAGGTAAGTACCCTAAATATAAATATTTTTCTTGATTTTATTTTACCACTTTGTCGGCATGATTAATATTATACATATGCCAAATTACATCTTTCTAGTGCTAACCGTCTCTGAGCTAAACCGTTGACAGAGAGACGGACAGACAGACAGACAGACAGACAGACAGACGGACATGGCGAAACTATAAGGGTTCCTTGTTTACTACGGTACCCCAAAAATCACGTCATTCATTGCCAGACACTTAACATCGTGGCAAACCCTTGCCAGACACCCTTAATGTTCTTTAAATTATAATTCTACTTACGATAAAGTATAAAAGCTGATTTTTATATACAAGTATAATACTTGGGTAATAATTAGATGATGTTTCCTCATTAGCCAGACATTTTTGATAGTTCCAACCCCTTGCCAGACAAGCATGTATATCGAAGAGATTCGTGATTAGAATGACTTATGCAAATATTTTTTTTGCCACAGATTTATGTAACTAATAATCTGTGGAAATTTTTAAAACATCATAAGAAAAGACATTCGATGCTACAACTAACTTTTTTTTTTAACTTTTTTTGTGAGGGTGGTATATTATCAAATAACTTCTCCCGCCCTACTTGTCAGACTCTAACTGACTAAAACCCACCCTTGTTCCTTCAGTTGCCTGTACGTTGCCAGGTGACACGGTATCCCTTTCGGACTTTCCCACGACCCCGGCAGGCACGTTCCTAGCAGACCCTTTGTGTTGTGCTGACATCTCTTTGAGGGGTGCGTGGAACACAACGCGCCGTTGACCCGGGCCTGGTCCTTATCGGACAGCGAGCTACCCATTGCTCACCGTCCGCAAGCCCGCGCCTACATTGGCCGGGAATCGGCCTGCGATTCCCGACGCCCACGCTCCTGCGGCGTCTAGGGGCGTGAGGGCGCGAAATTTGCCTCTCCCTCACGCGTTCCGCCTCCTCCTTCACGAGCATTTACTGCTTCGCAGAAGGAGGTGATGGCTTCCCGCGCCCTCTCGCTCCGTACCATGGCCTGAACCAGGGCCGGACGCTAGAGATTACTGCCACAGATCGCCTCCACAAGCACACGGCGGTGCGGCGCCCAAGCCGGGCAGACCTCCACCGTATACTCCACCATGTCCTCCGGGCGATCCACACAGTGGTGACACCTGGGCGTTTCCTCCCGCCTTATGTGGAACAGGAATCTCCCGAACCAACCTTGCCTGGTGAGGACCTGCGTCAGGCGGAAGGTTGCGTGCCGCCTCTCTAGCCACTCGTCAAAGAGGGGACTTATCATCGCAATTTTGGCGTGCCCAGCACTAGGTTGCAACAATCGTACTCTCCATGACGCCATGAGATTCCGCCGGACCTCTCTCCGTTGTGCCGTGATTTCTCGCGGCAGCGGAGTTAAGCCCCGTGCGGCGTTTCGCCTCCTCGTGCCACTCCCAAATGTGCGCGAGGACTTTTGCCTCCAGATCCCATGGCGGCAATCCGGCAAGGAGGCTCGCCGCCTCACAGGAGACCATGCGGTATCCCCGGACCATCTGGATAGCCATGACCCTTTGGAACGCGTTCAACCGGCGGGCTGGCCGCAGCCTCAAAGAATGCGCCCACACCGGTGCCCCGTAAAGGGCCATAGACGGCACGACCCCCGCGTAGAGCCTCCGGCAGGATGCGTTTGGACCTCCTAGATTAGCCAGCAGCCGCTTCAAGGCAGCCCCGGCCCACTCCAGCCTGAGAGCCAAACGTCGGAAATGCTCTACGAAGTTCCACCGGCTGTCGAAGACAACTGGCAAAAACATGTGTACAATACAATAGTCGAAACCACGTTTCTGTTTCAGCTAATAGTTCAATAACGTAGATGTAAGAAGTATAAAAAGGAAGTAAACGTTTACTCAACGCGATTTGGGCGCTAATTATTCAGCTAATAGTGCTATGAAAGTCGTGTTACTGTTGGATATGGAACATGAGTAAGAGCAAAACTGGATCAAATTAGAGTAGCAATAGCAAAATTACTGATTTTCCATGACTATGGATGGAGTTAAAGCTTTTTCGTTACTATTAATCAACAAAATTATGGAGAAAATGTTGCCGATTTGCTATAAATCGTCTTTTTTGTCAGTTAAAAGCAAAGAATTTGCTGTTATTCCACAATTTCGCTCTGTATCAGTTATTTCGTCACTATTTTATGTACATATATTTAATTCCTTTTGCCGAAACGGAACTTTGTGTGTGACTTATTAGAACAAATATGGAAGTATTGAATATACCTAGTTACATAATGTAGAATGTTATAACAATGTACTGTCTATAGAATTTTGCATATTACGAGTATGTAAACGTAAATGAAAATGCAAAGAGACTTTATCGATGAAATCTTAGGAGTTATTTAACATATATTTGTGGGCCACACTAATGATTAATAATATAATAGTAATAATAAATAAAGATTATCAAATTTTGTCAAGATGTCAAGATCCATTAAACAAATTTAAGTAAATATATTGCTATCGCAGCTGCAGCAGCAGCTCTTGGACAAAACTGACCAAATTATTCGCAGCTAACATCCATTTTAAATGTGACCTTGAACGACCGAGCGTGCAAGCCACGCTACCCATCTGTTTCGGTGGCCTCGGCGTCCGCAAAATTAACAATATTAGTTTACCCGCGTTCCCGTCCTCTGTCCGCAGCACTGAAAAGTTGACCGGGAAAATTTTAGCCCCCTGTTTGGTCGACTCTGAAGTGCCGTGTCACCCAAACATAGGCACTATGCTGGGTGACACCACTTTCCGGCTCGCTACTTGTCTGCGTCTGGGCGCTCCATGTGGCCCGTGGCGTAACTTCTAGTTACAACTATACGTATATGTAAGGGGGAACGCCCTTTATACCTGGAGGCTTTTATTTAGATATTAAGTTCTGTTTACGTTTAGTTTTGATTTCTACCTGAGTACATTTTTCGATGATTTTGTTTGGTATATTGGCGTTTGCTAGCTAACATAAGGCTCATAATTTAAATTATGTTTTGTGTTGCGTAATGTAAATTATTTTGAATACTAGAATCTTTTTGTTTTTGTTCTTCTAACTGAACAGACAGCTGTGCTGCTGGGGAGTTTGTTGCGCCACTTCTTCTTCCCAGCTAACGCATTAGGAAGTGGTGAAGGGTGGGCGTTTTGGGGGACTGTCGTATGTAATTTAGACGTTCGAAAAGTGCTGATTCTCAGCCTAGTCGTCGGCACATCTAGTTGGGGGACGTCTCACACTATGCTTGCCGATACGCGGTCTCCACTCCAGGACTCGTCTGCTCCACCGGCCACCGGTCCTTTGTCAAACATGGCTAGCCCACTCCCACTTCAGCTTGCTTACTCTGCAAGCATGTAGGTAACTCCGGTTATGCTTATGCCTTATTTCATAATATCTTTTGTACTTGCCAGTTTTTGTGCCAAAAATCCTTCGAGACTCGGGGATGGTGGATGTGTCGGCACATCTAGTTGGGGGACGTCCTACACTACGCTTGCCGATACGCGGTCTCCACTCCAGGACTCGTCTGCTGCACCGGCCATCGGTCCTTTGACAAACATGGCTAGCCCACTGCCACTTCAGCTTGCTTACTCTGCAAGCATATAGTTAACTCCGGTTATGCTTATGGTTATTGTCTTATTTCATGATATCTTTTGTACTTGCCAGATTGTGTGCCGAAAATCCTTCGAGACTCGGGGACGGTGGATGTGGAGTACAATAACAAGATCGAGTATAAGTGCCCGAAGGATGCGCAGGTCGTCTCCATCAAATGTCGTGCCGATGACGTCACCGCCAATCTCGATATAACAAATGTGACCAATGTCATCATTAAGTTTGATAAGTGAGTACTCTTTTAGAACTATGATCTTAGGAGGTGGAGGAACAGGGTAAAGGTTCCTTGATTTAATAAAAACCCGCCAAGTGCGACGCACAATGAAGGGTTCCGTAGTTGGGATGAATTTATCGCAAGAACAAACTTAATTTTGTAGTTGAAAAACATGTTCTCCCATACATTCCGTATGGGAGAACAGGTTTTTGCAACCGCAAATTGAAGTTGGTCGATTATTACTCGTTAACTTGTAAAGCCTACTTAGCTGTGATAGTTTTTCTTTTAACTTCGTTATTTATAGTACTGCCGTGACTTTTTTTACATATCCAAGCTGGCAGGGGGGGGCACACGACTCTAACAAAAAGTTGCACTTTATAAGCTTAATATTTCGTGAACGGATTCCAAGACGAGAAAAAAAAAACACCCCCACTTTACGCGTAGGGGAGGTACCCTAAAAAAAATATTTTTCTTGATTTTATTTCACCACTTTGTCGGCGTAATTAATATGTATACCCATGCCAAATTACAGCTTTCTAGTACTCACTGTCATTGAACTAAGCCGCGGACAGACAGACAGACGGACATGGCGAAACTATAAGGGTTCTTTGTTTACTACGGAACCCTTTTTTTTTTTTTTTTGGGTGGGAAATCATCAAATGACTCCTCCCGCTCTGGGCGGAGCGAGAGGGAGTGTCAGACTTTTACTGACTAAAACCCATCCGTGTTCCTTCCGTTGCCTGTGTGCCGGGGCCGCGATATCCCTTTCGGACAAACTCGCAACCCTGGCAGGCATTGGCCCTTACGGACCCCGTCAGTTGGTGCTGACATCTCCTTGAGGCGCGCGTGGAACACAACGCACCGTCGATCCGGGCCTGGTCCTAATCGGACGGCGAGCTACCCTACGGTCTACGGAGCCTACGGTGGCCGGAAGTCGGCTCGCGACTCCCGACGCCCGGGGCGTCTCCTGCGGCGACTAGGGGCGCGAGGGCGCGCATCTTGCATTTCCCTCGCGCGCTCCGCCTCCTCCTTCGCGAGCATTACTGCTTCGCAGAAGGAAGTGACGGCTTCCCATGCACTCTCGCTCCGGACCATGGCCTGAACCAGGGCCGGACGCGAGAGATCGCCGCTGCCGATCGCCTCCGTGAGGACACGGCGGTGCCCCGCCCAAGCCGGGCAGACCTCCACCGTATGCTCCACCGTGTCCTCCGGGCGATCCACACAATGGTAACACCCGGGCATTTCCTCCCGCTTTATCCTGAACAGGAACCTCCCGAAACAACCGTGTCCGGTGAGGACCTGCGTCAGGCGGAAGGTGAGGACGCCGTGGCGCCTCTCTAGCCACTCCTCAAAGAGGGGCCTTACCGCCGCAATTGTGGCGTGCCCATACTACGGAACCCTAAAAACATGATAATCACAATCGATCAAAAGTCATTTATTCAAATTAGGCTGAGAATTAGCAGGCAAATTAGGCTTTTTAGGGATCCGTACCTCAAAAGGAAAAAAACGGAACCCTTAAAGGATGACTCGTGTGTCTACTCATATCTGTCCGTCTGTTACAGTCAATATGCTCCGAATCTAATGGACCGATTATGTTGAAACTTGGTACACATCTGTCAGATTTCTGTGACCTGGACACAGACATGTGACGTAAATAAATGAATTTTTAATAGCGGGGTCACTTTTGGGGGGCAAATAAGAAAATTTAAAAAAATTTTTGCTAACTGTACCGGGTGACATATCAAATGAAAGGGCTTGTTGTGAGGATATCAAATAAATATTATTTTATATTTTAAAGATTTATAAGAAAATTGATGTAAATTGACCATTGTGGAACGGCCCCTTATCTTCAAAATTACTAAACATTAAATTTGGAAAAAATACAGAAAATGGTTCTTTAGTCATAAATTACAGTAAAACCTATATGAAGTTTATGGTCTTTTAATAACATGGTATATCTCTTAATATTGTGCGTACAAACTTACATCTGCATTTGAAATGTATGGGAGAACATGTTTTTCAACTACAATGCTAAGTTTGTTCTTGGGGTAAATTCTTGCTAGCTACGGAACCCTTCATTGGGCGTGGTACGACACGCACTCGGCCGGTTTTCCGTCAACGTTAAAAGTACATAATTATGCCAGTCGCTCAAAACGCCCACCCTTCACCACTTCCTGGTGGGAAGAAGAAACTCCCCAGCAGCACAGCTGTGTGACGGTACCGCGATGCAAGATTCTGGGACGACAATAAAACTTACGGTTTTTTTTCTCAGGTTTGAGGATTCGCATGCTTGCGTATATGTGGGAACCTTCGGAACCGATCCGGAGCGCAAAGAAACATTAGCTGTAATTGAAAGTAAGAACGAAAAATTAAAGCGTGTTCATAACACACGGACAATTGGAATTCACCTTTGTTCAAAGAAAAATTCCTTTCTTTAAAATAATTAATACTCCTTTTATGTTTTATTTCAGATAGCTGTAAGTTTTTTTTGTCGAGTTTGCACAGGCATTCATAAATTTGATTAGCACATTTGTTCAATGCGTGGCCTAAAGTTTGCACAGGCATTCATAAATTTGATTAGCACATTTGTTCAATGCGTGGCCTAAAGTTTGCACAGGCATTCATAAATTTGATTAGCACATTTGTTCAATGCGTGGCCTAAAGTTTGCACAGGCATTCATAAATTTGATTAGCACATTTGTTCAATGCGTGGCCTAAAGTTTGCACAGGCATTCATAAATTTGATTAGCACATTTGTTCAATGCGTGGCCTAAAATTAAAAGTAAAAAGTTCAAACCCAATGAACACGGAGCTCTAAAATTTTTACGATTTCGGTTTTGTGATTACAGAGCTGTCTTAGGGGACGACACATGTCGACTTTTGGAATTAATTTTATTTATAATGTTTTCAGCTGACAGTAAGTTCCTTGACTTTTATTTGATTTGTTTTAACGGTAATTCTTCTTTGAGTGGTTACTTCATGTATGTGTTATCTTCCAGAGATCGAAGTGAAATCAAATGTTCCGCCAGCTCCTGTCTTGGGTGAAGAGTTCAAGCACCAAGTTGTCTATACTTGCACACTTGATAAGTGCGACCCCGCTAAGGTACGATGCGTAACAAAATCCACGTGTGTGTGTATAGTTGTTTACACTTGCAAAGATGCGTAATAGAATCGACGTGTGTATAGTCGACCTCGTTTTGGTTTACCACCCTAAGGTTGAATGTCACTTACACTTCATAAAACGACAAGGTCAATTTTTAAAGGACTTCAAAACTTTTTTTTTGTTCGCGATTACTCCGCCAATTATGAAATGATTATGATGTTATTTTTTTTTTGTGAGGTCGTATTTCAGAGCTGGTCCCATATAAACTTTATTAAGTTTGCTTGGGTAGTTTTTGAGTTAGCTTCAATAATACGTATTTTATCTACTTAGGTCTATATGGTTGATGTTATAAGTTCCTGTCACTGCTATTTACATAGCAGGTAGTGGTATTCGAGTTTGTGTGCGGTAGGTCCCACAACTAAAAAGAAAAAATAAAAACTTCTTACAAAAAAAATTAAACCGACTTAAAAAAGACTTGACATTCTTCCATGTCAATGTTCACGCTATCATTTACGCATTAAAGATTATAATTATTATTACATTTTCTCTTTTAATAATTTACATAGCCTCCTACTCAAAAGAACTACTCTTTTTCTTAATCCCAGTTTTGTTGTTATACGTAGCACTATTGAGTGATTATGAAAGTAGGTATAATGTTGTCTAAGTAACGAATATCTTCTAAAGTATAGCTCACAGGAAGTCGAAATTTTGGATTTGTAAGGTACATAATAGTATCAAGCTCCTAATGCTATTGTATGATATAAAAGAGTAGTATTTAAAAAAGGGGCCAGCTGGCTGGACTTTTGTCTAAGTAACGAATATCTTCTAAAGTATAGCTCACAGAAAGTCAAAATTTTGGATTTGTAAGGTACATAATAGTTTCTAACTCCGAGCACTACTGGGCGATCTGAAAGTATAATAACAATAAAAATAATCATAAGGGGCCCGCTAGCAAGACACTTCATAGAAACGTTATTTAATGAAAAACTGTCGAGGTACAAAATATATCTTATTTATTTTCTATAGGTACAAAATAATGTCCTTATGTAAACCTATCACCTGTTGATAAATCTCGTTGGGGCCTGCCAGATAGACTCACATTATTGTTTGCCACAAGGGCTGATAAAGTAAAGTCACTTTTACTGTCTGTCTTTTGCATCTGCTCATTGACAGGATCAATTTTTGATTTTCCTGCTAATAAATGGGAGTAGGATTGGTCTGATCGTTCTGTTTGATGATCCTGCAATAAATTACGCAAGCATACGCTTTTGTGGATGCGTCACAGAGAGCGAACACCATGAAGTTCAATTTCTGCGTTTTGCTGTGTTTGTAGCCAACACGGTACATTGATATGTTCTATTTTTGGTAGATCTTTCTTGATCTTTCCATTGCTCGTTGACGTGTGCTGGTACTTTTGTCGTCCCATTGTAGGGTTAGTGACCAGACATTTTGGAATAAAAGTTTTAGCCTGGTCGAGACCGGTGCCAGCCAGCCTAGTGAGTCAAATATTTTTGATATATCTGACAATTAGTGACCTCTTAGTAGCTAGAGTTGTAGATTTTGTGTCAATCTTCATTTGGAACTTGAATTACTGATCGTCTAGCGGTGCCAGCGCAGCCCCGACGTTTTAGTTGACTCTTGATGTTTCAATTCAAATGGTTGCGCTGTGTTTGAGGTTACGTCTATCTAATATCTCTTGTTTCTTAGACGCCCATTTTCGCAAATTAAATCCGCCTTATCTGAGTAACTTGGTTAAATCAGATTTTAGTTGCTTAGATTCTTCGATTCTATGATGTCCAGCCAACAAGTCATCCATGTAGAAACATGTTTCAACAACTGCGGCCGCAGCAGGATACCTTGAGCGTTCATCTTCTGTTATTTGCTTCAGAGTCATCATGGCAGGAAATGAAGCAGATTTGGTGCCATATGTGGCTGTTGTTAGCTCATATTCACGTAATTGCTCTTGTGGTGAGTTGCGCCAAATGATTTTGTGATATTTCAGATCATCGTCATGACAGTATGACAGTAGATTTGTCTGAACATTTTCGCGATGTCCGCTGTAATTGCATATCTGTTGTCGTCATTTCAGAATCAACTTGAATAAATCTTGTTAGAGATTTGGGCCACTGTACATGAAATCATTTAAACTATGGTCAGTTGATGTTTTCGCTGACGCATTAAACACCATACGTAGTGCTGTTGTTGTTGATTCGGGCCTCAATACACATAGGTGAGGTAAATGCAATCTGGCTGTTTTTAGGGTTCCGTAGTAAACAAGGAACCCTTATAGTTTCGCCATGTCCGTCTGTATGACTGTCTGTCTGTCTGTCCGCGGCTTAGCTCAGATGCGGTTAGTACTAGAAAGCTGTAATTTGGAATGGATATACGAGTACATATTAATTACATCAACAAAGTGGTAAAATAAAATCAAGAAAAATATTTTTTTTAGGGTACTTCCCCTGTATGTAAAGTGGGGAGGTTTTTTTTCTCGTCTATCCTATGGTGTGGGATGTCGTTGGAAAGGTTGTTTAAAAATTGAGGGTGTGTGATAATCATTTTTCAATTCAGGGATCCGTTTGCGAAATATTAAGCTATAAAGTGATAATTTTTGTTAGAATCAAGTGTCCCCCCCCCTGCCTGCTAAATGGTTGTACTTGAATTTGTAACGAAATTAAAAGGCGTAAGCGCAGCTGTGCGTGCAGTCAGCTGTTGCACGCCTCCACGCACGGCTGCGTTTACGCATTTTTATTAACGTCTTATTTTTATTTGCCTTTTTAATCATACCGTTGTAATTTACAATATTTCATTCTTAATAAACATGATATACAGTCCACTAACATTTCATTGAACTCCACCACGATCTATCGTCACGATCAAAAACTATCACAGCTAAGTATGCTTTACAGGTTAACGAGTAATAATTAAAAAAAAAATGCAGTTTGAAAAGCATGATCTCCCATACATTCCGTATGAGAGAAAATGTTTTTCAACTACAATGTTAAGTTTGTTCTTGGGATAAATTCATCCCAACTACGGAACCCTTCATTGTGCGTGGTCCAACACGCACTTGGCTGGTTTTTTATGTGTGAACTCGCGCATGTGACTTAGCCTGATGTATTCGTCGATGAATGCTTTGTAATCTTGCGCAACTTTTCCAATTGATAATATTGTGCGATCGCCTTCGGTTTTGATGATGCTTTAACGGTAGTCTTACAACATATCTGCCATCCTTTCGTCGCAACGTTTACGTCTGATACTGCTGTCTGCTATACAACGTTTACGTCTGATACTGCTGTCTGCTATACAAACGTTTTGGGCTACTGAAGATAGCCCAAAACGTTTGTATGTCTTCCATATTGTTCATCACGACGTTGCAGTGATATGATTTGACGTTTCCGCTTAATATCCACCCAAGTTGAGTTTGTTGTGCTACAGGAACTGACCCGTTTTCTTTGATAATGTCTCCCATTATAATTTGAGAATATACGTCGGCGCCGAGTAGCAAATCTATAGGGCGGCTCGTATAGAATTCTGGATCTGCTAACTGTATGTTTTTTAGGTATGCCCATGATGGTTTTGAGAAAGCCTTGCCGGGCAGGTTGTGTAACAGAGTGTTCATTATCAACACATCTGCTTGAAATGTAAATTCAGTATGCAACGACGACATAGTAATACTGATCTGTCCTTTACAATTCGCTTGACTAGTGCCGATGCCAAATATGACGCCCTTGAATGCTTGTCTTGCAAGTTCTAGATTATGAGCTGCGTGTTTTGTTATAAAGGAGACTTGGGAGCCTCGGTCAATAAGAGCACGCAGTGTGTGATATGTCCCGTTATAATGGCGTTGGCGTTGTATGGCGTGCTTTGATACGAACGAGGGCTGTTGAATGTTTCATTTGAGACATGGTTGACAGTGTCCGTGTCTTGTTTTCTCGTGATATGGACTGTTGTTCTTCTGCAGACGACTTTATGCAGCTTGTCCTGGCGTTGCTGTGAAACGTGTCGTGTAACAAGGTGTTATACTTTTCTTGACTTAACCTACATTTTATTTCCGAATAGCATGGCTTGTATTTGTGATAATAGAGACAATTTTTGCACAGGTAAAATGTTTTCACAATATCTCTTTTGGCCTATGGCCTAGATTATAAAAATGTTTCGTAACGGAAAAGTCCGTGGTTGTTATTACAGAGTGGACAGAAAAATGGTCTGCCTGCACCGTTCTTATTATTGTGCTGAATAATAGGCTTGCTTTGTTTGATAAGTAGGTGTTCCAATTATTTTTTGTTGAATGTTTTTTGCTTTGATTTTGGAGTATACTGCTTGCGCCGAGATGATTCCAGAGCGGTGTATTTGTCCTGTAGGAATGTTCGGGAGTCGTCGAGTGTCGGGAGTGCTCTGGGATTGATTAACGTTGAAATGTATTCCCCATGCGTCTCGCTGTACATTTTCAGTGACAGCAGGTCTATAAGTGGGTCCCAGCTTGATGTGTTGACGCCGAGATTCTTTATAGCGTTGAGACATTCGTTGATAGTATCGAACATCTTCTTGATATGATAATCTGCTTGATTTTGCATGGTAGGTATAGCTAGAAGTGCATTGATATGCGAGCTAAAGATGAGCTTTTCGTTATTGTATCGATGATTGATATTAGGTATCCCAGCATAATTGATCATTTTCAGAACTGATGTTTAAGGTGCTGGACTAACTTTTCGGCTTCACCCTTTAGCTTGCTCTTCAAAAACTGAATCTTCTGAGCACTCGACATTGACTTGCTATTGTGGATCGTTTCTATAAAAATATCCTTGAATGATGTCCACTTGAGGTACCTAGTCCCCGCTTGGGCACGCCACAATTGTGGCGATAAGTCCCATCTTTGAGGAGTGGTGAGAGAGGCGCCACGGCGTCCTCACCTTCCGCCTGACGCAGGTCCTCACCGGACACGGCTGTTTCGGGAGGTTCCTGTTCCGTATAAGGCGGGAGGAAACACCCGGGTGTCACCACTGTGTGGATCGCCCGGAGGACACGGTGGAGCATACGGTGGAGGTCTGCCCTGCTTGGGCGGAGCACCGCCGTGTCCTCACGGAGGCGATCGGCGGCGGCGATCTCTCGCGTCCGGCCCTGGTTCAGGCCATGGTCCGGAGCGAGAGTGCATGGAAGGCCGTCACTTCCTTCTGCGAAGTAGTAATGCTCGCGAAGGAGGAGGCGGAGCGCGCGAGGGAGAGGCTAGATTCGCGCCGTCGCGCCCCTAGTCGCCGCAGGAGACGCCCCGGGCGTCGGGAGTCGCGAGCCGACTTCCGGCCACCGTAGGCGCGGGCTTGCGGACGGTCAGCAATGGGTAGCTCGCCGTCCGATAAGTACCAGGCCCGGGTCGACGGCGCGTTGTGTTCCACGCGCGCCTCAAAGAGATGTCTGCACCAACTGTCGGGGTCCGTAAGGGCCAATGCCTGCCAGGGTTGCGAGTTTGTCCGAAAGGGATATCGCGGTCCCGCAGCGGCCCCGGCACACAGGCAACGGAAGGAACACGGGTGGGTTTTAGTCAGTAAAAGTCAGACACACCCTCTCACTCCGCCCAGAGCGGGAGGAGTGATTTGATGATTTCCAACAGTCAAAAAAAAAAAAAAAGCAGAACAACATGTACCTACAGCACACAATGACCGAAGTAGCAGAATGAACAAAGAATTGACACCAGAAAAGCAAAAATAATAGTCACTCCGTCAATGGATTCCAACATCAATCCCGGGAAGTATTTTGTTTTATTATTTTAACATATTGTTATTGATAGTGTACTGGCAAGGTTAATGTCACCTTTGCTTGACAACTTGTGGAAGAATGAAAAACATTTTTAGTCTTAGTAGACAGCTACAGCAAATGGTTTGAGGCTGAAATCATACTCGTACCAGCGATGATAGCTGTTATGAGAAAAAAATTCACTTCACAAGGGCTGCCAGACGTGTTGGTGTCCGATAATGGACGTGCGTTCACCTCGGATGAATTTAATAATTTTCTTAAAAATAATGGAATTAAGCATTTGTGTTCACCTCCACCATATATACCACCAAGAGACTAACGGGCAGATTGAACGCACCATTCAAACATTTAAGAATAAATTAAAGAAACTATACGTAGATAACCTGGACAAGCAATGGCAGAAGAAACTTTGCAAAGTTTTATACTATTTACGGACTGTGCCAAATAGCTCTACTGACAAGACACCTGCTGAGTTACTGAATGGGCGAAGATACAGAACTGCAGTGTCGAGCTTATACACTGACTCGGCGCCGAGCCGCGCCGAGCAGCAACTGGAGGCTGCGGCACAGCGCCCGCTCGCGCGTACTTTCACGCTGCTGCAGCCCGTGCTCATACGCATGTACGGGCCCGGGAACAGGTGGCGTCGGGCCACCGTGGAGCCGGTGGAGGGGCCGGCCACTTATGTGGTGAGAACGGAAGATGGAGAGCTGCATCGGCGACACGCCGACCAAATACTGGCCAGACCGCCGCCGCGCACCGGACCCATCTGCTAATGGGTCACCCAATGATACGGACTCTGAATTATCACAGGATCCGCCGATTGTGATTCCACCGCCTAAATTATGGCCAGATATTATAGGAATTCCTAATGAATGACTTAAGTGATTGCTATGTTAGAAGTAGACATTTTTGTTAAAATGATTTTGTTATCTGCTGTTGAATTGATTATTTGTATTTACCAATCATTATGAGAGAAAGGTATGTTATGTATGAACCTTGTTAATTGGTTTTGCAGTGTAACATTTTTGTAATGAGGGTAAAAAGGAAGTAAACAGTTTGCTTTATGATCTTGCCTTGGTTGTATCTTTTATTTTGCATGGCGCCTTAGCTGCACTGACTAAACATCATCTTTACGATACCTAAAGATGATGTTCAGTCAGCGACAAATTCGATGACCATTACAGAATCTTGTTTGATGATACAATAGAACCTAATTATTATTTGAAATCTATTCCATCTACTAATATCATAAAGCTGAACAGTTTGTTTTTTTGAACGCACTAATCTCTGGAACTCTCAGTCTGATTGGAACTGTGTGTATGCGTTTCATTGCAAAGACTGAACAGCCTGTATAAGAGCACGCACGAACGCACGTTTTTTTTGTCTTAACGGCGGCCGGTAGAATGACGCTCTCGCGGTATATTATCGTATATTAGCTGCATGTGGTCGGTTAAGATAACATATCTTTACAATATAGTAATATAAAAAGCTCTTTAATATCCTAACTAATATTATAAAATGCGAAAGTGTGTTTGTTTGTTTGTTACGCTTTTATGCTAAAACGTCCGAATGGATTTGTATAAAATAAGGCATACAGGTAAACCATGACCTGGAATAAGACAAAGGATAATTTTTATCCAGATATTCCCACGGGATCGAGACATAAGCGGGTGAAACCGCGGGGCGCAGTTAGTAATAATATATTATCTTCGATGTGTGTGATCCCCTTTACGCAATTACCCAGCAAGCCCTTAGTGAACGAATCATTGTTGTCAAAAATGGCAAAATTATTACGAGGTGGACTATAATCAACGTAGGTTGATTAGAATGGGTGCTGAATAGATAATTATCGCACATTTTAAACAATATGAAGAATGATCATTTTTATTTAAAAAAAATGAGTGTTCTTTTCTTCCATTTAATAGGACGTTGAGAAGCCCTCATATACAGGGTGTTCGGCAGAAGGTTGAACATACGAAAATGGCGGATCCGAGGGGCCGTCTACTACGTGTTTAGGTCCAATAACAAGACCCAGGCCACAAGGATTTTTTTAAATGATTTTTTTAAATTTAAAGGAAATTCGTGGTTGCTAAAATTTCAAACGTCAATAATTTCATTTAAAATAACAAAACTGGCAATGTTTTTTTATTTTATTTTGTAGAATCTAATATGTAAAAAAAAAATTGGTTCGTATATTAATTAATTTCACTTTTCGCAAATTTCCTTCGCAATCCTTTCGGAGAAAAATGTACAAAAGGCAGTTAAAATTGGCGAATTGTTCTAGTTGTTTTAAAAGAAATTGTGCATATTGCATACCGTTAGATTGGGCATGAACCAGAGATGTTTTCTTAAAATTAGAACTGCTCTATCACTGTAAAAAAATTTTTTTAACGTAGTTCAAAGTCGGGCTTTCGGTATTTATTTTTGATTTGTTTGTAGTTTAAGAGCTCGTATTTACTTTTCTAGCAATCATCTGCGTCAAATACGAATTTTATAAGATTCTACAGTTACTTTAGATGAAAATAAAAATATAATGTCGCCAGTTTTGTTGTTTTTAAATGAAATTATTGACGTTTTGAAGTTCCGGCAACGACAAAATCCGAAAAAAATAAATTAAAAAAAAATCCTTGTGGCCTGAGTCTTGTTATTGGGCCTAAAAACGTAGTAGACGGCCCCACGGATCCGCCATTTTCGTATGTTCAACCTTCTGCCGAACAACCTGTATTTTACCTATAAATATTTACTCTCTACAATAATTTTGTTTCTTATACCTATTTCGTAGATTTACATCAACGAGAAAACTCTGACAAATGATGAGGACTACACCTTCACCACATCGGTACGTCGCACTTATGAACTATAATTAGGGTTCCATAGACTAGCATAGAACATAATAATTAAAAATGTGGCCTGTAACTGATGGTCCCTACTCCAAACATGACATTCACGTCTACAATAGCTGTACAAGGATCTTTTGGCCCGCGGCAACAATCTGAACTGACGCCCGCGCCGCCATCTTGTTTCAATTTCACAAAACACTTTCACAAAATGTTTACCAAAAACCAAAGAATAGAAGAAGTATATGCCAACAACGTCCCCCTGTCAATCAAGCGCTGAAAGATCCTTGTGTTGTAGCGCCGAAAGATCGTTGTATCGCTGTAACGCTGGAAGTCTGCTATTTTCAAGCATGTTTTAACTTTTTGCATAGACGACTGACCCACCGGAGGTTACTATCGAGTTCACAATCAAGACGTATAGCGCAGACTACGAGGGTTTTTATCAACTCGTGGTGACCGACAATGCCGGCACAGAGAGTGTCACTAAGAATTTGATGGAAATCGGGTACGTATCACCTTTCTCAGGGTATGGTTCAGAGACAATACTTACGCTGCTTCTTGGCTTTAACAAAACGAACAAAACAAACAAGCATATTACAAATTAGAGGATTATATCCAAGATAAAAATGCTTGGAAACATGCTGGTCCAGCTCCATAGGATAATCTAGAATCTAGACAAAATCAAACTGGTTGCGAATTTAAGTTTTATAAATTATTATATTTTATTATATGACATTGATTTTACATTCTGTGATGACTTCCTCACACACTGACTTATTAATTGTAACTTTTTTTTATTTTTTTTTGGAAAATCGTATTCTTTTAAAATGTTTGTAAATATGTGAGAACCATGTATCTATCACATAGGTAATTAATTTATCTGTTGTTGCTCTCTTTTTAAATTTATTTTTACCTATTGTGGTATGGTAAATTTTATTTTTTTATTTTTAGATGCATCGTCTTCACATATAATTATATAACTAATGTACCTACATATATACAAAATATTGTAAAACATTTTAAAAGAGTAACGGTGGAGTTTCTTGCCCATTCTTCTCCATACGAAAACTACCTTTTGGAAGGGGCGACTAGAATCAATTCATTTTTTTTGTAATTTTTGACGTTCAAAAGTGCCTTGCAAGGGCCTATTTGAAATAAATGATTTGACTTTGACTTTGACTTTGACTTTGACTTTAACCAATGGGCCACTCCAGGAATTTATAAAAGTAGAGCGGGACTATACGAGTTATAAGGTTTGAAAAAATACAGGTTTGATACTCCTTTCCTAGATTATGCCAAAAATTATTTAAAAAGGTTAGTGTTTTTGCTAAATCTAAATTTTTAAGCGATACAATTAAAAAATCCAATAATAAAGTAAAAACCACTTAGAAAATGATTAACAATGAAACGGGTAAGTCGGTTAAGCAAGATAAACAACTTGAGATTATTGTCGACAATAAATTTGTTAATAAAGCAGCTGACGTAGCTGAGGCGTTTAATGAGTTTTTTGCCAAAATACCTATAACTACCACTCGCTCCTTAAATTCATCCCCATCTAAAGCTGAAAACCTTTTGCTTAGTAGTGTGTCTAAAAATAGTCGCATAGTTAGCTTCGAACATGTAACGCCTCGTGATGTAGTTAATGTTTTTAACACACTCAAGTCTAAAAACATTGGTAATTACTGGGGCATCTCCATTAACCTTTTAAGTAATATAATAGACATCGTAGCCCCCTATCTAGCTGTTACTTTCAATAAATGTGTTGATTTAGGAACTTTTCCTGACCTCATGAAGAATAGTAAAGTCATACCATTATTTAAATCAGGTAATAAAAATTACGTTGGCAACTTCAGGCCTATTTCTATCTTACCAGCATTTAGCAAAATATTTGAAAAGTGAATGCCTCCTTCATAATGAACAATATGGCTTTACAAAAGGTCGTTCGACTACAGATGCGGGTGTTGCTCTGCTAAAACACATATTTAACGCATGGGAGAACTCGCAAAATGCTATTGGGGTTTTCTGTGATCTCTCCAAAGCCTTTGATTGCGTGCACCATGACACGCTTTTGCGTAAATTGCGTCATTACGGTGTGTGCTTTCCGATACGTTACATAAATTCGGCTGTTTCGTTAATCTATCTAGCAGTCATTAACCCTGGGTTCGATGAACGGATCGGGCAGCAAATCACATAGTATTCTATACCTCTGCAGCCCTGCCTACTGCTCGGCGGAATACATCGTGATGTTATGTGTGTGACATAAAGTTTTTATCTGTTCCAGAAAGCTGCCACCGTCGCCGTAAATTTTGCAATATCAATAGTAGGTATCGGTTGACTCGCGGGAAAATAGTGGTTGAATAAATATTAAATGTATTATGATTGATTATATTGTTGTTATTTAAAAAATGTCTTTGAACCTATATCCATACCCTGGGGCCCTGGACCTTTGGAAAGCATACGAGGGGCCGAAACCAACTGGTAGAGGCCCGTCAGTCGCTTATGAAATGAGGCACTAATCGTTAGCGTCAGAATGGCTGGTTGCCTATGGCAAGCGGCTCTGAAAGTATATTCAAGAATTGCTATCCAATTGCTTATATAGAATTTGCTACACTTCTTCAATAATTGCTACATACGCAAATAAACCAGTACCCTAATTACGTAATACTCGATCAATCAGAATCTGAATCGTTATGAAAAAAAATTGCTAATCCATTGCTTCATAAGTTACAAAAAAAATCTGCTCAACAACGTTTAATAACGCTATGAATGTTGTTGAACTGTCGAATAAGTCGTAATCGTTTCCGAAAATGTATTGCGTAATTAGATCGCGGTTTGTTTGGAACTTCCCGTTGGCCCAACAGCGTGAAGTTTGGCGAGAAGTAAGGTCGAGTAAAGAGGAAAATTCGAAAATTGGTAATTTATAGTTATATGTATATGAACTAAGTTACAATTTATTACTTTAATTTAATTTATAACTAACTACGAGTATTACGAGTATACACGCTGAAAATTTTAATGGTTGTTTTTCCGCAGCGAAATGATTTTGTCCTGATAGTACAATAGATTTATAAAAAAATAAAAATAAAGGATTCATAAATGGCAGATTTAGAATTGTGAAAAACAAAACTTGAAAGCGACTTAAAACCAATAGTAGTAGCCGCGCGAACGACCGACCGCGACTGCACGCGGCTGGCGCGAGCGACGAAAGGTCGTTGATACTCGCGCTACAGCTGATGTGTTTACCTACTCCTGAGTTTCCGAAACACAATACTACCTAAGAGTTATTACAATTTTCCCTTCGTACTTTTACAGGCATAGGACCGTCATAAATACTTTTTTACCTACAACTTACTAAACACGAAACTGAAAAACAAGTTTAATAGCCTACATAAAATTATTTTCTAAATTAAATAACTAATGAAGTATTTAGGGCGTATTTAAAAAATTGTAATCGATTTATTTACCTACAATGATTTTAATAACTAACCTACTTTTAACTGTTTGCTATTTACAAATGTACGAATAGGTACTTAAACCTAGTTCCCGGTAACAATTTTCTATCAACCACTGACAAAAAGCAATTCTGGCCGGCAGTGGATCGTCCCCATACAAGAGGTCGGACATAGAATTAAAAATTGAAAAAGTATTTAATTGAAAAAAATTAAATATACAGTTGCATTACTCTATTATGGAACTACAAAAAATGTTACTTCAATTTTTTTATTTGACCAGTACTTTATGAGCAATTCGATGAAAACTGTTATTTTTCTATGGAAATGGTCACAAAAATGTCTGTATCTCATGATTCCCTCCTTGTTTCGATTTGCGGTTTTCACTACTGTTATTTACCCATTTTATGCCACATTTTCTTCAAGGACACATGGTGCCCCCAGCGACCCCCTTCCGAGATATTTTGCTTTTAGTAACTATACTTTTTATTGTATAACTGATGAAATGGAGGTACATTTTAAGTATATTCATTGCTGAGAATAAGTCATCCCTAAGTAGTTCCTTAAATAACAGGTGCATTTGCGATTACTTTAATGACTTATGAACGCTTCTGTTGCCATACAACAAAAGCGTTAATGAGTCCTTAAGTAAAGATTACCAGTACTTCCTTAATCTAATTAGTTATTGTAATTACTATGTTAACAGCCCTTAATCTCTGCATTGTGATTGTCTAATGTCATCATTAGCTTATCAAATTCATTGCTAGTTGCCTACTTGCTGCCCTATATATTTGAGTGTGTTTAGCAAATGTAATTCAGTTGTAATTATAACTTCTATCAAGTGTTGTCATTATGGCTTTCCGTGGGTTTTCTACTTATCTAGATCTTTACGTTGCTCTTCGTAATCATAAAGATTTTCGTGACTATGACAATTTATTTAACACATTGAAGTCGAGTACTAACGTCCAGTTAAGTGAAAGTGATGTGACGGATCTCAAGAACTGGTGTCGACGATTTTGCTATAGGGTTTACACCAAATGGGTGCAATCAAGAAGGACAGTCGACAGGTTCATTAACAAGAACGGAGAGTGGTTAAATTCCGATATCGTTTGGCCAGATTGCTTTAAAGAAAATGTTGTTGACACTGAAGAAGCAAATGAAAATGAGGCAGAAGAGGTAGTCAGTCCATCAAAATCAGATGCATCAACTTCAACATATACATCTCCTCGCAAACGCTTTGAAGATTTATCGACTAGACACAAAAGAAGACGTGTTAATGAAAATGTTGCTAGTTGCAGTCGTCCGGATGAGCTTTTGCATACTGTTGAAAGTATACTTAAGTCTGCCGGAAAAAATGATATGGCCAGAATAATGAAAAATTTGCTGGAAAATCCTGAACACGTCTCAACAGTTTTAAATGTCCTGGAAACTAAGCAGAATCCTTCGCTTCGTGAAGTTCCTACTCACAAAGCACTTGCTCTTTACGTTTACTTGCAGTTATCCAAGTGGCGTTACATCACACTTCGGGACTTTAGTTTAAAAGAAGGTCATGCGAAATACCCAAGCTACTACTTTTTAGTTAAAGAAAAGCTTAAATGCTACCCGGCAAAAGAAGACATAACTGTGACTGAAACTTCCGCAAAGATACGGATCCAAGCCCTCTTTGATCTCACAGTTAGGCGGCTGATCGATTCACTTGAATCAAATTTTGATGCTGGTGAACCACTTGTGCTTCACAGTAAATGGGGTTTTGATGGAGCTTCAAGTCAAAGCATTTACCATCAAACGACAACAGCAAGTGAACAAGACTTATCCAGTGTATTTATGGCAAGTCTTGTACCGCTTAAGTTAGTGACTTCTAGTGGAAGTATAGTGTGGCAGAATGATCGGCCATCGTCAACCACATATTGTCGCCCGATTTCATTTACATTTATGAAAGAAACGGAAGCGAATGTTAAGGCTGAAATGGAAATATTTGAGACCGAGATTCGTGAACTGAACCCGACTGATTGCGGCAATGCTACTGTTACTCACAATCTATGGCTAACCATGATTGATGGTAAGGTACATTCAATCATATCTGGTACATCGGCAGCAGTGTGTGATTTGTGCAAAGCTCGCCCAAGCGAAATGAATAACTTGGAAGAAGTGAGAGCTAAACCCGTGAATACAGATTTATACAAGCATGGATTTAGTTCATTGCATGCTTGGATTCGGTCTATGGAGTGTTTATTACACATTGCTGACAGAATGGACATAAATTCATGGCAAGCAAAAGGTGACGAAAATAAAAAAAAAGTTAAAGATAAGAAAGAAGCCATTCAAGAAGCTTTCCGAAGAAGCACAGGCTTACTTCTAGACGTTGTTAAGCAGGGTAGTGGCAATACAAACACTGGAAATGCTGCAAGAAGGTTTTTTGCAAACCCTGAAACGACTGCGGAAATTACTAAATTAGACGTTAATTTAATTAGAAGACTCGCCATTATTTTGCAATGCATTTCCTCAGGCGAAAAAATTCAAGTCCAAAAATTTAAATTATATTGTGATGAAACAGCAAATTTATTCGTGGAATTATATCCATGGTATAACATGCCAGCAAGTTTACACAAATTGCTGATTCATGGATCACAGATAGTGGACCACTTATCAGTAGTACCTATAGGTTTTTTGTCTGAAGAAGCATCTGAAGCAAGAAACAAGGATTTTCGTAAATTTAGAGAATATCATACACGAAAGCATAGTAGCATCGCCACTAATGAAGACATTCTTCATAATCTGCTATTATCTTCCGATCCTCTTCTCACCAGCTTACGACCGAAGATGACAAATAAAGCCAAAAAGTCTTCATTTAGTGAACTAGACGATTTATTCATAGTTGATCAGAGTGAATTGGAGTTCATTGACGTTTCAACTGATACACTTGCTGCATGTAGTGACGTTGAAGAAGATGATGACGATAATAATGATCATGATGTCGTTATTGATGAAGATGAAGAAAATATAGTTTAAGTCTTATAGTACCTAATATTATTATTAACAAGCAGTTTCTTTGTTAATTTCTTGTTTTTGTGTATTTTTTTTTTATTCTGTTCTTTTTTTGTTTTGTGTTATGCCACCCATCGGCCAATAAATGTTTTTTTTTTCTTTCTTTTCTATTGTTGTTAGTAACTAAATGGTCGTGTTAATTAATTAATTTCCTATTATAATTTAGTTCTTAGTAGTTGTTTAATTTTTTAGTTTGTTTTAGGGTACATAGTTGTTTTATTTTTAAATTATTTTTACAGTGTTATATTATTTAAATAAAAAATATTTTTATACCTACATATTTTCTTATTGATCATAAAACTCTATTTCTTTTCGATGTGTTATTGTAAATTCGAATCAGTCATTACTAAGCTAATGATGACACTATCCAATCACAATGCAGAGATTAAGGGCTGTTAACATAGTAATTACAATAACTAATTAGATTAAGCAAGTACTGGTAATCTTTACTTAAGGACTCATTAACGCTTTTGTTGTATGGCAACAGAAGCGTTCATAAGTCATTAAAGTAATCGCAAATGCACCTGTTATTTAAGGAACTACTTAGGGATGACTTATTCTCAGTAATGAATATACTTAATGTACCTCCATTTCAAAAAAAATAAAAAGTAAAAGTTTCAATAAAATGTATAGTTACTAAAAGCAAAATATCTCGGAAGGGAGTCGCTGGGGGCACCATGTGTCCTTGAAGAAAATGTGGCATAAAATGGGTAAATAACAGTAGTGAAAACCGCAAATCGAAACAAGGAGGGAATCATGAGATACAGACATTTTTGTGACCATTTCCATAGAAAAATAACAGTTTTCATCGAATTGCTCATAAAGTACTGGTCAAATAAAAAAATTGTAGTAACATTTTTTGTAGTTCCATAATAGAGTAATGCAAATGTATATTTCATTTTTTTCAATTAAATACTTTTTCAATTTTTAATTCTATGTCCGACCTCTTGTATGGGGACGATCCACTGTGCGGCGGCGGCGGCGCGGTGCTTGAAGTCTACGAAAATGATATCCCGAATAGGGATGCACAATACACACTTCACAATTGAGTACTTTTCAGACGTATGTACGGCTTTCGTCAAACTTAGCCGCAGCCATACGCGTACTTCGATGAGGATCCCATTCCAACGCGACGGTCCGGCTCCGCTAGTCATCACTAGCCCTCAGGTTACCGGCTACATACCACATACCACCACATACCGGTTAGCATACCGACGTACTCCAAATTGCAAGGACTGTAATTTCGATCCATTTTACAAATCACGATAACGCATTACGCATGCGGTGATCGCGGGTCAACTGAGAGAAGCGGCGCGGCGGCGCGGGACGGGGAATCGGGGATGCCTGTGAAGATGCTTGCCGCCGCGCCGCTGTGTGCGTGCGGCCTAGCAGACTAGATTATGCCGGGATCTGCACCTCTTTTTTTGTAAAAAACACCGAGAGAAAACCCAAGTAGAATAACTTTTTCAAAAACAATTAATAGAATAGAATATTGTATTGTATTCTAGGCAATAATATTATTATGGCAGCAATAACTTTTCATTTAATAGCGCCATCTGTAGGATCAGATTCGTTTTCAAACTACCCTGGTGGCTCATTTACTATTATTGTCACTAGATGGCAGTAATGAAACTTAAAGCAAACTTATTTTTTTTTTGTTAAAAATCCTCATGAATGAATGGATATCCTCTGCCCTGGGGCAGGCGCAAGTGTCTATCTGGAACTTATTGACTAAAACCACTCGGTGGTCTTCCAACGATATCTGGCCCGGGCTGGAGCACTCACGCATTCTTCTCACGTCGGGGCAGGTTGGTATTAGCGACTGATGTTCAAGCGGACCCCGTCACCCCCTGCAGTCTGTTGTGAAGGCTATGGACCAGCTTTTGTAGCTAAATGATAAAACTAAACATTGTAGTGCCATTCTATTCCAGAAAATAAGACGTCATTCGGGCACAGCTACAACAATGAAGCTTGTACGTATCAGACAAAGTGATAGTGTCACATATAACATAGTATCAATCTATTTAAATTCACGGTGTAGGACGAATAACAATATTGACGGTCACAGAATACAGAACAGGGCCTTCGAGCCGTTGACCTGGCGATCTTTTACATAACATCTAGCTAAAAATATGCCTCGGCCTAGCCCTTTTTTAAACTATACCTACCTACTGACAAAACAATTAGTCTAACTTACATAGTACTTAAAACAAATTGCTTTTTTTTTGAGGGTGGGAAATCATCAAATGACATCTCCCGCTCTGGGCAGAACGAGAGGGCGTGTCAGACTTTTACTGACTAAAACCCACCCGTGTTCCTTCCGTTGCCTGTGTGGGCCGCGATATCCCTTTCGGACAAACCCGCAACCCCAGTCTACACTTACACCTTAGGTCGGCTCCAGGAATTTGGAAAAAAATAAACCGGAAGAACTCTTTCGAATAGATCTTCAGACTGGTACCAAAAACAAAAAAAAAAATCCGTCCAACTATCGAACCAACAGTGCGACCCATGGCACAGTACTTAATGCCTTGACCACTACGCCATCAGTTGCGTTAAAAATAAAATAATTTTTTCACACGCATTTTGCACAATAATCGTATTCTTTTCCACAACGTACTTAATTGATTGACGTCGAAACAAAATCACACCGTATAGATCGTGTACCTACATACGTATTTTAAATTTTCAATCAAGGTTATTCATATTTGACCAATGATGTCTTGGCATTGGGATATGAATTGCCTATTGCAGCATGAACGGAAGAAGAACATGTGGTTCGTGGCGCTTATCATATAATCAGCCTGTAGCGTTCCCACTGGTGGGACGTAGGCCTCCTGCCTCGACAGGGAGTGGGCTGTAATTCCATATTTAACCTGCGCCGTATTCCACCACGCGGGCCCGTTGCGGGTTGGTGGATGTCACAAGTGACAAGTCTTTGAGTTTTTTGGTTTAACATTTCTTCACGTTGATCTGTACGCAGCCAACCAATGACACAAATATTCTACATTTATGTTTATGTAAATGGCTATAAATGTAGTAAATGTCCAGTTATTTTATAAATCGAAGGTCGAAGTTCTCATAAGTTAGAGTTTATAGAATGACTAATGATTATAACTTCAGTAACTCTAGGTTACATGTGAACAAACGTACATTCACGAACAAGTTACATTGGCCCCGATACTGAAAATATTTTTTATTATTCCATTCGTTTCTCCCAAAGAGATTTACTATCAGTTTCTATTTTTTTTAATACATTATTATTTGAGCTGTAAAATTGTTTTTTTAATTGAAGAAAACTGCTAAAATATCGTGAGGTTACCTAGATAAACCTAAATGTTTGCATGCCACATCGGGGTTATCATTATGCTCTTCAACATGCAGCGAGCAAGCGGGGTGACCATTGTGATCTTCAACACGCATCGAGCAAGCGGGGTGATCATTGTGCTCTTCAACACGCATCGAGCAACCAGGGTGATCTTGTAATCAATGCTCGTTTCTTCTCTGTGAGAAGCTCTTGCACTGTTATGGAGTGAGATTTGAGACAGCTACAGATTGGCATATACTCGTAATTCTATCTACCGACCAGCAAAGTTACACGAATAAAATACAAACACCATTTACACACTTAATCCAACATCAAAATAATAAAATTGCTTTCTCGGCAGCCTTCTCCCATTTACTCACATTTGATTAAGGCGATCATAGTAGATACTGTTACTTCAGTGACGTAGCTACTAAGGTGCTAAGTAGTGCTGGGCACCAGGGCCCGCGGTGTTTATGGGCCCCCGCAGTGTCCGAGCCGGGAGGTCTACTAAGTCAATAAGGTCCCAGCCTAGGGCATAATTCGGCGAAACGGTTTTATAATAATGTATTAAGCTAAGAAGGTAGACACCACAGTGATCTATTACGTTCAAAAGAAAATCTAACCAATCCGAGATGGGGTGGTAAAATTTTCGCGCTCGCTCACACCCTAGGTTGCCTTAATTCTTAAAATGTTCTGCTTATATCAAGAAAGTAACTCCAATTTGTGTATGCATGTTCGAAAGAAAATGTAACCTATCCGAGGCGGGTTGCAATGTTCGCACGGCACTAGGGTTTCGCGATTATAAATTGATGATCTCATACAAAAGTTCCATTAGATTTATTTATTTATTTATTTATTTAAACTTCTTACACACAATAATGTACAAAGGCGGACTTAATGCCTTAGGCATTCTCTACCAGTCAACCAAGGGTGGTGAAGAGATAAGATGGCAGGTGCTCCGAATTACAGGAGATAATAATAATAATAAAAAATATTAAAAAGACAACAATGAATTATAAATAAAATAGGTACACACGTACATAATATGTAGTTTATAGACTTATGATACACGTACATACATATTTGCTATAATATATACCTACATCATATACATATATATATATATAAGGATACAAATTCAAAGGAAATGAGGTAGTTGAGATGACTCTATACTATTTGTTTTGAAAATAACTCTGCAATTTCCGCTTAAATGCATACCGACTAGTGGCCGTCTTGATATCAAGAGGAAGCGCATTCCAGAGAAGAATGGACTGAATATGAAAGGAAGAATGAACAAAGTCAGAAGTATGAGAAGGACAGAGTAGAAGAAGATTGTTGGAAGAACGCAGATTCTTAGCGTGTGAAGAACATAGATATTGGAAGTGAGACATAAGATAAGATGGAGGGGTGGGTGAGTTCAGAAGGGAGAAAAGAGTGGTCAAAGCGCGTAAACTTCTTCTTTGGCGAATAGACATCCATTTGAGCTCGGACCTGTAACTCGACACATGGTCATATTTCCTTAAATTAAATACGAACCGGATACCATAGTTGAGCAGTCTATCGAGCTTATCAAGCAAAACCGCATTCAAGTCAAAGTAGCACACGTCACCATAGTCGATGATAGGGAAAATCAAAGTCTGCACAAGCATTAGATTAGTAATATTTTCAAAGAAAACAACAAAGGTTGACAAATAAAGTTTGAAAAAATAATCACTCTAGGGTGACAGTGACCCAACTTCCAGTTTGCACCAGGGCCTCTAATCTGAAGTAAGTGTCTACGTTACTTTGGTTCGGTAGTACTTGATAATGCGTTCATTATTATATTATCAGCTCAGCAGTAGGCTCGCCCCCTATTGCATGGGACTTAAACATAACTGGTGAAATGTGAGTGTACTATAGGTACCTACACCTGTACGATCGAAAAAAACGGAACGATAAAACTAAAAATAAACTTCACGTTAAAGGCGTCCAGAGTTAGCAGCAAAAGCAGTCCACATACTACTTAGAGTATATTGTAACACTGGAGATGATGCCTTACGAAAACTTCCCCCTCTGTAAAAGTACAAGAACAAATGTTCTAACACGGTCATAAAACTACTTTCAAATCGCGCTCCGAGTCGCGCGGTTCTCATTTAGTGCTCCATGAAAAAGCCTGGTCGTGCTGTTAAAACTTGTAAAAAGCGTTCAAATACGTCAAACTTAAATAAAGACGGAATAACCTTGCATAAGTATTTATATATTAAGTCATGTTTTCAGTGAAATTCAAAATCCTAACCTTATAATACATTTTGACTTTTCATTCGATTCAACTATGGTTCAAGGCATGAATCGAGTATTTTCCGCATATTGCATTTGTGACGTCACCATGACTCGCTACACCTCGTTTTATGTTCATAAGGTTCCAAATATATTTTTTTGCATTACGAAAATGCACGGTAAATCAGCAAAATTGACATGCACTTGACAAGCGATTAAGTCTTCTAGCAAAAATGATAGCGAGACTACTGTAGGGTTGGGGTCATGTATGAAACCAAAATTGACATGTCGATAATTTCTTATGACGAATTACTATGTATTGTTGTTTAAAGAAAATGTTTTTTGGACGAAGTTCTTTAACGCGAACTGCGGTAGGAGTAAACTGGCAAAAATCGTCTCGCGATAAAGTGTTCATACTTGCGACTGTATTCTAGAAGATAGACTAAGATTCGATAGAGAGAGAGAGAGAGAGAGAAAAAGTGTGAATTGAGTCAAAATGAAAATCCAAGATGGCGGTAGCGTTGTTCATATTTTTCGTCATGGGTGTCATTTTCATAGTTTTCAAGGGTGCTAAAGCCAATGTGAGGTCAAATTGGAAATCCAAGATGGCGGCATCGAAATTGTTCACATTATTCGTAGTTTTCAAGGGTGCTAAAGACGATAGTGATGTCAAAATGTTGATCCAAGATGGCGACAAAAGGCAAGAAAAAAAAGGCGACAGCTTATCTAAAAACTAAGAGTTATTTAATCTATCTGGAAATTCTTCTGAAAGTGTAATTTTTTTATGTCACCAATGTGAGAAGCTAATATGGCTTGGATTGGGTTATGAGGTAGAACTAGCTAAAGCTGTAATGTCCAAATATACGGATACGAGAATTGAGTTCCTACATTACAAAAAAAAGGGACCTTCAAAAATGTATTCGCCATATTTACTCCAAATTGATTAATTAAAAAAATCAGCAGGTGTTATGTACGTATGTACATAATACCTACTGATTTTTTTAATGTATTAATTGTTGGTACAGTAGCATATTTTTTTTTAACTTTTATTTAATAGTTATTATTATTAAAATTTAACTTTCCTATGCATCTGTTGTTGTATTTCTAGGTTTAAGTAAAATTCCGAAAGAATATCGATATCGATTTAAAAAAAAAAAATATTACGGACTTCCCTTTCCAGGCGAGTAGGTTTTGTTTTTTTTGTAGTAGCTACCGCGTCCCCCCCAAAAGAGACAGACTTTTCTGTTCGAAATATTGCGCTTAAGGCTTCTCCAGTGTTATATATCATAATATGAAACACTATCAGTAGGGTAACGTATATTTCGTAAATAAAAAATCGAAAGTTCGCTATATAAACTCAAAATGCAAAATTTCGCTTTTATTCGCCAAAAAAAAACATAAAATTTAAAATCACGTATAGCATCAATAAGAAGACCTTAACTATCTATTGGTTTTTTTTTTGTTAAAAGCTTACATTGTGGTGTGGCTTCACATTTGCAAATCTAGGGTAGCTATATTTTGTTGCAAAAAAATCAGTATGACGTAGACAGGAGTTTCTTGCGGAACTACATTGTGGCAAATTATAGAAAACACAACATTTCGCACTAATTAGTAAATTTCGCATTTATCGCATCTATTTCGTTAAAACGAAAATTACGTGTGATTCAATTACTTATTTTTACTTCGATGGATACCTAGATATATGTATACCTAGTTTATCATTTGTGACTTCGAGTTACAGCTTTAATAGCTGCCATGGTATGGAGCGGGAGGGCTTGGGAAGCCGTGACCTCCTTCTGCGAAGCAGTAATGCTCGCGAAGAAGGAGGCGGAACGCGTGAGGGAGAGACAAATTTCGCACCGTCACGCCCTTAGCAGCCGAATTTTGTCTAGATTTTATAAAGTACGCACTAGAACACCAAATTATTGTAGCAAGTCTATAGTTCAATATAAAATCCATGCGAGTTAGTTTTAACGGCACTTCCAAACACTTTTTGCACAGTTTTTCGATGTTTAGTGTAGCAACAAGCAACAGCGGTTACCCGGACAACGTTTCGACGATACATTATTATAATGAATGCTATAGAAAATATAGAAATACACAATCTGTAAACATTTCATCTGTCTACCTATAACATGGAGGCTTAGTAATAAGGCTCCTATATGACACACGCATCCCCTGTCTGGAGTAGTATTAGTGATTTATTGACACTAACTACAAAAAGTTCCAGGTCGTTCAAAACAAAGCACTCAAAATAGCATTCAACACACATCTCTACACAAACCTTAAACAACTAATAATGTTACCAAGTTTCCAACTCTAAAGCATTTTATTCTGAAAGCATCCCGAAAATTCTACCTCTTTAATAATGGATGGGAATGGGTAGAATGTACGTAGTAGTGTCATCGCAGTACTCTGGTCTCACACATTGGTAACAGTAGATTACCTTACGTAGTAGTGTCATCGCAGTACTCTGGTCTCACACATTGGTAACAGTAGATTACCTTACGTAGTAGTGTCATCGCAGTACTCTGGTCTCACACATTGGTAACAGTAGATTACCTTACGTAGTAGTGTCATCGTAATTTTCAGTAAAACCAATGGAAAACATACTGTAATTAGAAGAGGAGTAACCTGGAGACAAGTCACCAGGCTGTTGGTTAACACCGTACACAGATGCAAAATAGTCTGCAAATAGATCAGCCACTCCACTACCACCCTCACCAAAACGATCACCCCATGAAACCTGGTCAGGGACACCTCTGAAAGATTTTCTAGACCTAGTATAACGCCAAAAAGCTTTTACATTTGTTTTTAATTCACTCTCAATTCTTTCTATATAATCTTTAAAACAGTTATCCATAGCTCTCCCAGCACGCATCCGTAGGGAAACAAAAGTATCGTAGTCCCGAGGATTTTGGTACCGTTTAAACCGAGTCCTGTATTTATGCTTTTCTTTAAGAAGTTTAATCAATGAAGCCGAGAACCAAACTGGATAACAATTATTCTTAGGTTTACCCTTTGGAGTGTATTTATCTATATTTTCCCATAGTATATTATAAAATGTCAGAACATAATCATTACAACTCAAATGACAATAATTCTCCCAATTTATCTTACATAGATCACGAACACATGCCTCATAGTCTGTTTTAAGAAAAATATATTTAGACTGTAAATTATTATAATTTAAATTAGTAATTGAAGTTTTAGTAAGAGCTAATTCTAGTGGCGGATGATGTATATCTGGTTTACTGATGGGGGGTGCGGATGAAACGGAAAGACTGGAATTCTCATCCACCAAGATGAGGTCCAGGATATTATCATTTACATTGCAGACGTTATTCATTTGAATATAGCCAGTGATGCTTAGGAAGTCCCTCAACGCTAAAGACTTAGGGTCACAAATTCCTACAAAGGGATCATTAGACTGAAGCCATTTCACATTAGGAAGGTTAAAATCACCAAGGATCAAAGTGGTGCAATCCATATAACGCAAGCAAATTTCTTCAGCCCTGGCCAAAAACTGAACAAAGATATGGCAAGGAATATAAGATGGTAAATAAACAACACAAATATTCATACAGACGCCTCCAGCACTTATACATAACCACATATCCTCAACGGATGTTTGCCACTCAGTTTTATTAACAAAATTATACTTATTCCTAATAGCTACCAATATCCCACCACCATAACTTTTAAAGTACAAATCTTTAAACTGAGCACTACGATCACGGCGTACAACAGTATATCTCTGATCAAAGTATTCAGAGGATAAGAACGAGTCATCTAACCAAGTCTCTGTCAGACATATTATGTCGTAGTCAGAACTTAAAATTGACATTAGAATTTCATGTGACTTCGTTTTCATGCCCCTCACATTTTGATAAAATATCGAAATACTATCAAACACTAAAACAAAAAAAAAAAGTAAATATGAATAATAGGAACCAAATTAACAATTGAAATAATTATACAATTCTTTCCAAACACTGCTCATCCTTAATTTGTATACTACCGGAATTTTCACTTTTGCATACAAAAATTTTACCGTAGCGAACCCAGACATACTTATAAGATTTTTCTTTGGCCTTAAGACGTGCAGCAGCATGCAAAGATTTATATGTCGGAGAAAGGTGCTCGGATACATAAACCGGCACTTTGCTACCGCCATAACCCAAAAGACTTGTGTTCAATTTATCATCAGTATGAGACTTATTATATCTCGTTATTGCAGAATACAATTCGTCGCGACATCTCGGACTACGCAGCTTCACTATTACAGAGCGCGGGCGAGACTTGTTGTTGCTCATACTGGCCACTCTTACGCATTTCATAATATCACAGTCTTTCAGCGCATACGACACAACATTAGCCAATTGTGTTACGATGGTCGGTAACACTTCATTCTTATTTTCAGGTAATCCGTGAATTTCCAGATTCGCCTCACGCATATTCTGATCAAGGGTGTTTATTTGCGTTTTCAGCTGAGCCACAGTCTTTAGGATATCGGAGTTCTGTGAACGAAGTTCAGTATTCTCACGTTGCACACCCTTGAGCTCAGTTTTTAAGTCGTTAACTTGAGATATGTCAAAGGACCCAGATAACTTCAACTCATCAATCTGTTTCTTTAAATCATCCATTTCAAATCTAAGCTCGCTAATCATATTCTTTACCTCAATACGCAATGTATTCCGAATTTCCTCCCGTATAACAAGACGAATATCACTGACCTTATCATGCTCGCCTTCAGAGCTGTCTTCAATTGTCTCAGACATCGATTTATCAGGTTCATGCTGAGATAAACAACTCGGACAATTCCACTTAGAACGTGCAGTTTTATTGAGCCTTTTAAACGCAGTAGCACTCAGGTGAACGCACAGGTGATGATAGAATTTATCGCAATTAGAACATGCTATTTTTTCGTTTTGTTTAACTAGTAATCCACAAGAATCACAGTTAGACATTTTCTAAGTACACAATCAATCTCCCAAACAGTACAATAAATCCAAAAAGACAAAGTGCGAATTGCCGGACTCGAACTCACGACACTCTGTGTAGTATAGTAGACGTTAGCACTCAGAGTCAACTAGACTTTACTATAGTTCACGAAATTATGGATCATATGTGGTGACAACACGAAGTTAACACAACAGGAGGTAGATTGGAAATAATTTCTTTATTACTTTTGTTAGATCACCGCCACAGTACACTTTGGATTTAACTATTAACACATTTAAAAACACTTTAATCGTTTATAGAATTATGTGTTTGCAGCCCGTAGGGTCCTGTTTTACAGTGTCTAGACAGCACACGGTCGTAAAATAACTTTTTACTATGATTTAAGAATTTAAGTTACGGAGCAGAATTAACGTGACCGTACTATTTGACGTCTCGATGACAGATGACGTAGGCATCCGATAAGAAAGTATTTTTCGAAATTCTACCTCTAAGGGGGTGAAAAAGGGGTGCAAAGTTTGTATAGGACAACGTGATTCCTTGGTCCAATCTACTTCAAATTTTGCATAAACATTCTTTAACAGAATTAATAGAAGACATGTTTCGTATTTTATTGAAATTCATCGCCTAACGGGGTTAAAGTTTGCTAAGTTTAAGTTAATTCAAAACTCAGTATTTATACTAAGAACCAAAATTAAAGTTATTAATTAACATGTGTCAAGGTTTTTAAAAAATGTATCCCTAACGGGGTGAAAAAGGGTTAAGGCGTGGATTTTACTGCTTGCTTCAATTAATTCAAAATGGGTTCAAATAATGTTTAAGTCACACAGAGGAAACGTAACCAAACGCTTTTTTAAAAACAAGCTCTGTCGTGGTGTAAAGGGAGGACACGGTTTTTTTAAACAAAAACATTTGCCCGAATACTTCTCTAACTAAATATACAATGTAAAAGATCGTAGAAAAGAAAAAGAAAGAAAGAAAATACATTTATTTAGCACAGACTGGAGGCACACAACACAACATCATTATTGTACTACAAATAAAAAAATAAACAAAACAAATAAAAAGTAGACGCAAAACTATCTTTCAAAGGGTGGTGGAGGGGGTATTGACATTTTTAAGGAAAAGTACGAAATCCACTCGGGCGAAGTCACGAGTAAAGTGCTATTATGGCCAACCGACGACTGACTTAACAGTATACGTTGACGTTTAAACGATACGGTCAATTTTGGCCGGCCATTTCATGAAATATTCAAACGCTAATTCATGAAATGATCAATTCTAAGATTTGGCTACGACATCTCAATCTGCCAATCTGCCTAGCCTTTTCCCAACTAAGTTGGGGTAGGCTTCCAGTCTAACCCGATGCAGCTGAATACTGCGACTGTTAAAGATCCACGAACGTCAGCCGAGACCAACGCCACCCACTACTACTCTACTCTACACTACTCACTACTTGATAGCCCAAATCTTGAGGAATGCTATAGGCTACTTAAAATAAAAAAACCGGCCAAGTGCGTGTCGGACAACGCACAATGAAGCGTTCCGTAGTTGGGAAGAATTTTATCCCAAGAACAAATCATAATCATCATAATCATTTATTTGCTTTGAAAGTAGGTACATAAATAAAGGTGTTTACAAAATGTTGAGATCCCTGTACAATCTACCAATTAGGCATGCAAACATTGAACGTAAATTTTATTAACAAAATGAATAAAAATCAAGTCAAATTAATTAATTAAAAAATTATGCAATTTAAAGCTAGCTTACGGAGAATAATACTCGTAATAAAGAAATACAATGTCAATAATTAAATCTAAGGAGTTAAAAAAATAATAATTAAGAATTAAAATAAAAATAAAAATTTAGTTAATTAAGAGTTTAAAAAATTCTTAATTGAATTATTCATAGTGTTAGTATTCATATTTACACTTATCAAGTAATAGGGCAGTCAGTTTCTTTTTAAATAATTATTTGGATTGGGTGATTTTTTATTCGGTATTTTGTTAGAAATGGATGGACCCATGCCGAAAACACATTTGGCAAGTACAGCTGTATTGTAATTACCATTTTGTAATAGGTTCCTATATTGTAATTACCATTTTGTAATAGGTTCCTATATTGTATTGTAATTACCATTTTGTAATAGGTTCATCAGGTTATGGCTTCTAACAGGCCCTATTCTAGTTTCTGATACAAACTTAACATTGTAGTTGGAACATACGGAATGTATGAGATCATGTTTAGGTCCACGGACCGACCTCGGCAAGCATAGCTTGCTGAGTGACCATCTTTTACATATCGGGACCCCGCGGCTCGAAAAGCACGTTCATTCGTTGGACTGTCGTTTATACATAGATCTTTGCCAGTCGTAACGGCTAGTCAGAAGAAGGACGACAGTCTGACAACTAGTCTTACAAAGGGGTATCGTAGGTATAACCCAGTAACTGGCTTTTGGAGGTCAGGTAGTCGCTCCATGAAAAATACTTTTTTCGGAATTAAGAAGCAATGGATTAGCAATCTGTTCCAAAACGATTCAGATTCTGATTGATCGTGTATTACGCAATTAGGGTACAGGCTGTAACTGGCCCACTGTAGGCCACAGGCCTCTTCTCATACGGAGAAGGCCCGAGCATTGCTCACCACGCTTGCTCTAGGTGGATTGGCGAGTTCAGTCATAACTTAATGATGACTCCAGCGCGCAGCGGAGTTAGTGTGCAATTGCACACTAACAATAGTTATTCAATGTCTTTCATTTTAACAATTTAACAACATTCACTGTGTGATTTACGTTGTCAATCAGAAGAATTTAAAAAACATAATAGGTATACATATGAAGCAATGGATTAGGAATTTCCTTCAAAATCCTTCAGTTTAGGGAAAAAATGTGTAACGCTATTGGAGTGCAGATTTCCTTATGATTTTTTTCCTTCAGCAATGTTAGTGATGTGATGTTGTTCATAAAATTTAAGTATTAAATATTTATATAAGTATATATTTATTTGAATGACACCTAGTCTACTAAGTCTACTCTCACCTCTGCCTAAATCAGCATGTTGTTATTTTAGGTATGCAATCAATATTTTACGCAATATTTTACTACGACAATAATTAGTAAGTAATCAATTCAGTTGGTTGAGCCCCTTATTCTACGGACGCCTGCTACAGAATAATATTCTATGATAAATGAAGACGCGGTTCGCACATAATTCTTGTAGTAAACTGTACAAATATCTTACATGTTACTGATTCAATTTTAAATAAGTCATGTTTTTTTTTCTGAATGCGTGACTGGAGTTGCAAGTTAGAAATTATAATGTCGGGCTTACATTAAAAGAGTTTTTATTCTGCAGAAAAGAGCGATCAGAACCATATATTATCTGCCCAGGCGCAATTCTTTAAGAGAACTGTTTAAGGATGTTAACATCATGACGGTACCTAGTCAATTTAACAAAGAAAACATAATGTACGTAAAAAAGAAAACATATTTTTAGTAAAGGTGATAGACATAATTATAGTATAAGAAATAGTGACCTATTAGTTCAACCAGGTTTCAGACTGGCTAAAGTAGACTCATCTTTCATGGAGTACCTACTGTTCAAAATGTTACAATAAAATTCCTCCCCACATACTTCAATGACTGAGACGAAATTCAAACCTTGCCATGTATGAAACGCACACTATGCAGGCATATTATAAGTTGGGGGATTACATCACTGATAAAAATGCTTGGCTCAATGCTGGTCCTGCTCCACAACCACAACTAATTGATTAACATTTGAAGAGTTTAAGACTATTTTTGCATTGTATAAAATCAATTTCCTTTGTATTATATAATTTCAGAGCACAGGTGTGAGTACTATGTACTAAAGAGCTAACATTTACCGGGTAATACGTATTTTATTGACTTGAATGTGCCCTGGCGGCTGTGAGTATGTCATGCTCACTCAGATGTCTCGCTGATGGTGGCGCGTGTGTTGGATCATTTAGCTCCCTTCAAAATGGTTGAGCTGAATGGTGCTAATCCATGCGTCATGTTCGTGAACGGGCGCCGTCAGTTGGGACAGGTCAACTCTTAGCTGCCATGGCATATTTTAATCTTTGAATTGTTTTTAATACGCTTTTATTAGTTGACCTGTATGTATGTATGTATCTATCTATCAATCTATGGAACGGAATCTTTCAACGTAATTTTCACCAACTTCAAGACGTTCGATTAACTTGAAAATTTGCACACATATCAAGGACTGATGACAATACAATAATTTAGTATCTTGGAGCTCAGCTCTCATGATAGAGGCCGGAGGCGGATAGTGGAACTTTACAGCGAATTCTAGAAAATCCCTCGAGTTTGGGTTCATATAAAGAAAATAAAGAAAATACGTTTATTTGCGGTACACATGACGCAAGGAAAGAACAAAACACGAAAATAAACAATTTGGCGGAAAATATGCGTCACATCCACGCAAAACGGCCATCACTCAGCATAAAGCCGCGACCCTATGTGAGACAGAGCCCAACTCAATGAATAGGTTATATATATGTAGATGGTGAACAGGGTCACCATCAAGTCAAGTCAGGGCTCTGACTTTTCGGATCCATGTGCGTGTTGTACGAGGGCTACACTGAAAGTTTTTAGAACGGGCCACTTGTAAACGATATAATAAAAAAATTAGTTAACATTTTGAAAATTGAACTCTTTGCCAATTTTGTTGTGTATGTATTTTATTCATTTGTCATTTGTTTAGGATTTGGCGGCAAATTGAAAATTGTCACGTCAGCATGAATTTAACGCGAGTAAATTTTCGTACAATGATTTTTTATGACTAACGCATTGCAAGTAAAGTACGCAGAACCACCGTTGGCCTTGAGAAGGCAGTATCTAGCATCGAGATTTTGGGCTAGAGTCATTACCAAATCCTCCCACCCTCTTGTTAAAAAAGTGAGCGATTTGGATGTTGTATGGCCGGAGTTCCAATTATTGGAACCATAAAGAAGTCCCTTTGTTTTTAAAGTCGTTTCGTTGTTATAAAAATTTAGATTACCCCATTATTCAGTTTCCGAAACTTCCCATTTTCAGTTTTGACTATGAAATTATTTGTTTTAAACCAGATATATTCTACAATATTGGCATATCGAAAAAGTCTCCTTCGGCGGACTCTATTTTCAATGCGGCGGTTGGTGAGCGTTGGTATAATTTTGAACGATTTTTCACGGACGCCTCTAAATTATCAGATGCAAGTTGCACTGGTGCTGCGGTATATTACCAAAACTCCAAAATTGTTTTAAAATTCAGTGTTTACGGGTGAGTGCGTGGCCATATTAGAAGCATGTCTATTTATAGAGGCTCATAGCATTCGATTTGGTGTCATCTTTACGGACTCACTTAGTTGTCTACAAGCTTTGGAGCAGAATCCTTTTAAGAGTAAACTCCATAATGCAGTACTGCTTCAAATAAAAAAGTCCCTTTTCTCTTGTGTCAAGAATCACAAAACCGTACACTTGGTTTCAAAATCAAAAGTCATTTATTCAAACTAGGCTGAGAATCAGCACTTTTCGAACGTCAAAATTACATAAGACAGTCCCCCAAAACGCCCACCCTTCACCACTTCCTAGTGCGTTAGCTGGGAAGAAGAAGTGGCGCAACAAACTCCCCAGCTGCACAGCTGTCTGTTCAGTTAGAAGAACAAAAAAAAAGATTCTATATAATAGTATTCAAAATAATTTACATTAAGCAACACAAAACATAATTTAAATTATTAGCCATATATAAGCTAGCACACGCCAATATACCAAACAAAATCATCGAGAACTATACTCAGGCAGAAATAAAAAACAAAACGTAAACAGAACTTAATATCTTAATAAAAGCCACCAGGCATAAAGGGCGTGCCCGCTTACATATAGTTGTAACTGGAAGTTATAAATGATAAACTAGGACCATCGAGGTAAAATAAATAAACAAACAGTTAATTACTAATAGTAATAAATAATATGATCAATTGTCGAGGTCACTACTAGCTAACCACATATTGCAATACAACTCATAAAAAAACATTGTGATGAGTAGATTATGTCAACAATAATTAAATTTAAATAATTTGACTTTTATAGTCAAATAAATTAAACAATTACTTATATAAACTCATATAACTTGTCAGTGGGTAAGCTGGAGAAAGAACATAAACATTGTCTTGAGTTAACTACAGCGACCAACTATTCTTATCATTTAAGTAGTCGTTGATAGAATAGTATGCCTTTGAACAAAGCTTGGATTTTACTTTCGTTTTAAACGCATTAAAAGGCAAATCTACCAAAGAAGAGGGTAGCTTGTTATAAAAAGTTATACCAAGCCCAACAAATGAGATGAGATGAGATGAGGTTTGGATCCCAAGTCATTGTGGCATAAGAGGAAACGAATATGTTGATGCTCTTGCTAAGGATTCCGTTACGTCCCAAGACGTTGACCTTAAACACTTCCAATGTCAGGGCTACGACTTGCTGAGCCTTCCCAAAAAGAGCTTGCTAACCTCATGGCAAGTCCAGTGGCAAAATTCAAGTAAACAAAAAAGAGCTTCTTATCACGCAATACAACCCGATGTTACACCCAAGCCCTGGTTTAATCCCTACAAAAAAATATCTAAGAAAGTAATTTCAATACTAAAAAATCGATACGAAAGCTTCAAAACGGTGAAGGAAAACATCGTGAGGAAACGCCGATGCCTGAGAGATATTCTCGACGGCATGTGAAGCCAAGTCAGAGGCCCATGGGTGGCTTTAAAAACTCTGACACCAGGTTAGCAACTAACCACACGAAAAGAAGAAGAGGGTCTGGTGATGGAGTAGGAAAGAGAAATGAGGAAATGTTTGGGGTTTTTTTTCATGCATGTTCACTTAGTTATGGTACCTACCTACCCCACTCAAATTTGAATACTACTACCTGCTATGTAAATAACAGTGACAGATAGTTATTATTACGAGTATATCATCCACATAGATTAAGTGCGAAAAATATGAATTATTGAAGCTAACTCAAAAACTACGCAAGCAAAGTTAATAAAACTTTTAAGGTGAAATGGGTTAAAGCAGATATTTCGACTTCACGCAAAATCAATGTTTCTCTTAAAAAAACAACGAATTTGCATTTTTTTTTTTATGAGTACAAAAATTGAAGAGTGTCCTTAGTGAAGTATGAGGCCCGAAACACGATTGACAAAACTTTCCTCTATAGAAAAAAACGGCAAAGTTACCTTAAAATCTGTTTTTTTTGTTACAACCACTAAGAGAAAAACCTATTCCATTCGATTGTTATCAAAGCAATTGTATTAAAATGTTGTCTACGTGTTCACTATTAAATACTTTAAGGAATTATGGACTTATTTTTCTATATCAACACGCGTAAAATGTTTAAATTCAATATTTGTAAACATAGTGCAATAGAATTGCGCGCGGGCCGGGTCATACCGCCGCTCCCGGAACGCTAACACGATTGTATTTCGCGGGACCACCGCGCTAGCTTCCTCTACCAAATGAAAAAGAATTTTCAAAGTCGATAATATCCATGGACATACATAAAAAAACATACAGATGTATGTAGAACCTCCTCCTTTTTGGTAGTCGGTTAAAAAGTGCATGGTGCCTAAAAAATAGGTGAAAGTGCAGTCCTTCTTCGCATGTAACGTCACCTTAGAGTATATAACACTGGAGAAGCCTTACGAACACTTCCCCTCTGTAAAAGTACAAGAACAAATGTTCTAGTACGTTCATAAAAACTACTTTCAAATCGATTATAACGCACTTCGTAAATCGTTTTAAAGGCGCGCGGAGCTCCGTGAAAATGCCTATTTGTGCTGTTAAATGGTGTAAAAAGCATTCAAATACATCAAATTTACATAAAGAACTGAATAACTTTCCATATGCCAATTTTTTTTTCTAAGATTTAATCATGTTTTTATTGAAATTTAATATCCTAACCTCATAATACAATTCGATTTTTCATTCGATTCAACCATGATTCAATATAAAACGTAGCATGCTACGAGTATTTTCGAGTATTTTCCTCACGTTGCTTCTGTGACGTCACCGAGTCTCGCTACATCTCGTTTTTATGTTCGTAAAGATCAAAATACTTTTCTTTTGCATTACGAAAATATACGTCAAAACTTACACGCACTTGACATGCGATTATGTCCTCTAGTAAAAATGTTAACGAGACTACCGTATTGTTGAGGTCATGTTTGAAACCAAAATTGACATGTCGATAATTTCCTAGTAAAAATTACTTAGTAATTATTTTTGTTTATATATTTTTTTAATGTTCAATGTTTTATAATTTGTTTATGTCCATTGAAGTGGTGGTTCAATGAAGTTGTACATAAAAAAAAAAAAAATAACTTGACCTAATTTTTTATTGAGATTACTTACTTATTACAAATTTAGTTACTTTCATTTAATTGAAGTTATTTTATCTTCTTATTAAAATGTAACTATTTTATGCAACAGCTGTTTTATTTCATGGATTCAAGCAAAATTCCGAATGAATATCAATATCCATAAAATAAAAATTAATGATACGGACTTCTCTTTCCGCTACCGCGTCCCCCGCAAAAAGTGACAGACAGTTTTGTTCGGAATATTGTGCTTATGGCTTCTCCAGTGTTATATACTCTAAGAACGTCACTCATCTTTACCCTCCAACCCGTTACCTAGCAACGCTGCTCGGCGGCACAAGTATGTGGTGTGAGACTGGTTGAACTACCTTCTTCCTCGGAGGAACTCTCTCAGAAAGAGCTCTACTTGCCTTGGTATTTTTGGTAAAGGTACCCGTGAGACATTAAAAAAATACTTCATTACTCATTATAGCGGTTTTCGAAGAGGCCTACGCCCAACATTGGGCATTACGATACAACGTACTACCGATACATTATGGAGTATTACTATAATTATATATTTAGTATTTATTTTATTCTAAACACGCTGAAAAGTGGAGTTATGTGTAGCGTTTGCAATGTTAATTCACACGGGGTCAGCAACCTTCGGGCTAGACGAAAAATATGTGGAGTAGACCTAGACGACAGAAATGGTGAGAGAAATTGACACTTACTTTACAAAACGATCACGTGTTTTTTTATAAAACGATAAACGATAACGATAAATTATTTTTTATTTTTTTTCAGACATACAACAACTAACAACTAACAACACTACACTAAACTAACAACTTTATTATTCCTCATTAAGAATTAACAATCATTCACTTAATGAAACTAAATTTACATTTAATGTTTATGAGCGTACAAAAAGGACAAGGGCATTTAATGTAAATTTATAATAATAAATAGGAAAGTAGTGATAAATAAATAAAAATATTAGAAAAACTAAAAAACCCGACTGCAAAAACATAGCTGAAAAGAGAAAAACAAGCATTATAATTTTCGCAGGCAATGTCAAAGTCAAATTATTTATTTCAAATACGTCAAAAAATAGATTGATTCTAGTCGCCCTTTCCAAAAGGTGGTTTTCGTATGGAGAAGAATGGGCAAGAAACTCCACCGTTACTCTTAAAATGTTTTACAATATTTTGTATACATGAATTATATAATTATTATTCTAAGACGATGCACCTAGAATAACATTACTATTTTAGCTTTATAACTCTTTTTACTATTGTGGAAAAGTAAAAAGAATTAAAAAGCTAAAATGTTTCATGTACTTGCAATTACCTGATACCCTTCTAAATAAACTTAATTACACCAGAATGGCCTTTCAAAATTGAATAGCAATGCTACTTCAGAAATAGGACTTACACTTAATTTCTTCAAGCTACCATCCAATGCAACGAGCTTATATGGAAATATGCCTTGACCTTGCAGGGAGACAATTTATAATCAGCATATAACGTTCCCACTGCTGCGATACACACAGGCCTCCTCCCTGTGTGAGGAAGCGGGCCGGGTGGATGTCACATTTGTTTGTTTTTTTTTTTTGTTTTTGTTCTATGATCATGCCGATTTCCTCACGATGTTTTCCTCCACCGTGTCGAGAACAGCGGCACAATGCAGTTATATTGTTCTTACTGTTCACATAACCAAAGAAATCAAACAAATGACGACTCCACTATTGTTCTAAATAGATTACATCAGCAACTCGAAATGACTCATCGTTTTAGGGGTCTTGGCACCTTAGATCTAGATGTTAGATCTAGGATGAAACGTGTCTACATTTTTGGCTGAATACGGGACAAAAGAAAGATGTAATTTTTAACTTAGATCTCTAGATTTCTTGAGAAGGCTGCTGTATACTTTTCTAATCTGTCTAGCCTTTATTCAAAATATTTCGGGGTTGCCAAGGCCCAAGCTTTTTCCAATTAAATTGGGGTCGCCTTCCATTCCAACGAGATGGAGCTGTGTACCAGTATTTTAAACGGAGTGACTGCCAATCTGACCTTCACAACCCAGTACAGCACAGTAGTACGGTAGATTGCGCCTCGAAAAAAAGTTCAGCCCTCATCTTTCTGAACTTTTTTCCTGGAGCAATCTACCATTTGCTGCCTAACCCCATTGGTCAGGTTGTGGCTTATTCTTATATATATCAATCTAAATATGAATATAGTTTTTATTATTTACATAATATTATTTTACTCACAGTAAGGGTACATCTAGACTGCGGATGGTCGGTGTTAACAGAAATACATATAATATGATAATGTCATCATCATCATCATCTGTTTGCCTTTTCCCAACTATATTGTGGTCGGCTTCCAGTCTAACCGTATGCAGCTGAATACTTAAAATGTTACATGAAGCAACTGCCTATCTGACCTGCACAACCCAGACGTGATAATATGAGTGGACATATTTTGAGGAAATCATCGACGTACGGCTACATAAGAAGGGTATGTGTCTCTCATTATTATCAGCCATATTTTAACTTGTTGGGGTGCTGTGGGTAGTGTTGGTTATTGCGCTATAGAAAAACCGTTTGCAGTTCAGATCACATTATAATTTACGATCAAATTTAAATTAAATTCAAAATTCAAAAGTCATTTATTCAAACTAGGCTGAGAATCAGCACTTTTCGAACGTCAAAATTACATATGACATTCCCCCAAAACGCCCACCCTTCAACTAGCAATCACACTAACAATTCACACACTGTAGGCACACGATACAACTACACGGAATGTGCGACAGTTTCTAAACCATTCTAGCCACCCATGAAGTCTGCTTAGCTCCAGCCGGTCCGAGCGTTATACTGCAGACTCTGTCGAGCGCCGCCAGGCAGCGCTGGAGTCCCGATTAGTCAATTCAGTAACGTATTTGCGACATACATAACATAACACCACGCCTGTATTTGCCGAAGGGTTAGGCAGAGGTATACCTGTAGTACACCCACATTTCACCAGTTATGTTTAAGTCCCATATAATAGGGGGCGAGCCTATTGCCATAACCGGGCACCAATCAATTTCAGGTTGCTACAGAGGAATTTCAGATGAAAATCCTATTAACACTTTACCCGATCCGGGAATCGAGCCCAGGAGCTCATGCTCAACAGTTGCGTTTGCGACCTTTAGACCGATGCGGTGTCTGACTGACTGGATTGATGTCGGTGCACCTTAAACATCAGATATCCCACGGCAACAATAGGTATTCTGTGAAGTAAAACATTAAACAGAAAATTAGTCTATGGTTTGAAATCGCATTGAGCAATCGTGCTGACTAGTACTCTTTCCTTCTGAAGTGAGAAAACAGTTATTTTCTTCATAAAGGACAGGTATATTTTTGAACGTATCTTCACCTTTTTTACATCATCAGCCTTATACTAATAAATGTGGGGTCCGGCGCGACATGCGTTCTTCTTGCCCATACTTTTCTTTGAATCATCTCAGTGTTCCTTTGTAAACCCTTTCTATTATCTTCCACACAGTCCATGCTTCGTTTCTTTGGTCTTCCCGTACTGTTAACTTTCCTTGCATTTTCCTCGTTTCTTTATTCATCTATTTGTTAATTTTCTTAATTTTGCCACTTTATTTTAAAAAACCGCAACTAAAAATAATAAGCATTAGAAGCGCACCAGCATCAGGAACAGGATCCAAGCTACCGCTGGTCAGAGCTCACTAGGAGTGCCGTATCCAGGAGTACTGTTTTCTGAATCAAGCCTTTGACCCAGCCAAGTAAAGAGATTCTCCTGAGGTGGTCGAGGCTCTCCGCTATTAGAACATTGACGTTACGACTATCGGTAGAATGTTTGCATGTCTATTTCTCTTCCTAAAAAGAAAGTTTTACAAGGACAAAACGTGAGGTACTCTTTACAGCCTAAACCACATTTTAAAAATGATTAATCATTTAAAATATTCCTAACACGAATCGGCCAAAAACCCAGTAGGGTAAAAACCTACAGACCCCGATAAAGAAAACAATAAAAGAAATCCCGTAAATTTTACTAAAATAAGTAATTTTGGTATGCGGCGCACGCGCAGTCCGCCGCGGATTTTTTGCGTCGACACTTCTAACAGTACTATCAACTGTTAACTTAATTTATCACCCTCACGATATCTGGATTAAGGCTTTTACGGTAAATAATGTACATTTGAATTATTGTGGAATATTTTTCTTGAAAAAAATGTTTATTCTGCAAAAATGTTTTTCACGGAGTGCCTATTTTTAAAACCACAAGATTTTAGTGTTTCCCCGATGACGGTTGTCGTAAAAGGTGTAGTAGGCAGTATGGTTTTCCTTTATACTAATAACAAACTGCGATCACTTAAGTAGGTGATATATATATTTTTCTAAGTGGTGCTAAAGTTTCGCTTAAACACCAGCATTTACTCAAATTCATTGAAGTGGTTAATATGAAGCCTGTGTTCAGTGTTCAGACGCCTATGAGATGTATGATGAGTGTACCCACTTACGCTAATTAGTAACCTATACATATGTAAATGACTGCCTCAAAAGTTTTGTGGTTGTAAGCGCAACCGTCAAGTGTAAAAATCCGGGTTTGATTCCCAGTCCAGACACGTGCTACCGGTCTATCGCATTTTCTCGGAAAAGTCTGTCACTCAAGGCCGTCTTTTTCACTCTATACAATAGCTGTGTTGATCCTTACAACAAATAAATTTAAAAAAAACTGATATATCTGAAAAACTCACTGGTAAGGATCTATGATGTTTGAGTCAGAAAACAACAAAAATTTACCGTTTTAAGTCCTCAAAAAAGGACCTTGATGACCTAAAATATCGTGGGATTATCGATATCAAAATACCATCTAGATTACGTGCAGGCCTCTATAGAATGTAGTCGATGGTCAATGGTTCATGCTCAACCGTTTGGCGATGTTTTTTGTAAGCTTGTACATTGTGTTTTCATGTCACATATCTCTGAGACTGCCAAAGCCAAGATCAACTAAGTAGGGTTAGCAGAAAAGTTTTATGTTTGTTGAGTGATTTTATTTTATTTGTATGATGAGTACAATTTTTTTTTTGCTTTATTTGGCAGTGTAATTAAATGATCGAAAGGTGACTTTTTATATCAGTCAATAATAAATTGGTGAGATGTGTGCTTCTAAAGTCACAACAAAAAGTATCCCCACCTCTAACTTTTCAACTAGGTTCCCTATAAAGAAAAAAAAAACTGTTTTTATTTTATTAAATAACACTTTTATAAAATTGTTTTAAAAATATTAGTACGTCCTGTTGTTTTTTAAATATGTTTGGTTACACCCGCAGAAATAACTTTGCTGTTCATAGTTTCGAAACAAACGGAAAAACAATGTTATTTCTGAGAGAAATACTTTGAAATATTTATTTATTTATTTCCAACTATATAAACTTATTCTTGCTGTCGATAAAATTATGCATGCGTAAATATCCATCTCGATTACGGAAACCTCCACTTTACGTGATACAACACGCAATTGGCCGGTTTTTTTTTCAAAATTTCGCCCATATTTTTTTGCTGACCCTACAAAATGATTGCGAATTCCTCAGCTAAGGTACACTCCAGACATTTATAAAAGACGTCCACATCACCTGCATTGTCTATAGAGGCGTATTCTTGATACAATCCGGGTGTCCAACTAGTACCTAAGTAGAGTTATTACTAGTACTTACAAATAGGTACTTACAAAGTGACGATAGTGTTTTTTGAAAGTGTCAGTGAAAGAAATAAAAAAAATTATTTTGAATATAAAAAAGTAAGTAGCTACTGAACTTAGATAAATTATGTATGTGCGATTTTTATTAGGATTTTTGTTTTATTTGACTTTTAATTTTTTTATGCGCGTTTCCCAGGTGTCTGATAAAAAGAAAAACATAGATGTCTTTAACTAACCTCTTAAGAAATGGAAAAAGAGGATAGGGACTAAAATCTCAAGTTTTAGCTATAAATAATCGGTAATCGAACCTGTGTCATGTTGTGCCGTAGCGCTTAACCAATGCGCCTATATTGTAAACTATATTGTAAACTATATTGTAAACTATATTGCAAACTATATTGCAAACGGCTAGCCATTATATAGCAAATCACCATATTTCTTTGATCACCTAAATAAGTAATTTTTCAGTGGTTTGTAATCGCCAACAAACAGAGAGCAAGCGTAATGCATGTGGTGATCAGTTCTCCTTTAGTCTTACTTCTTCTTCGAATGAGAAGAGGCCTATTTCTTTTGCTGGGACAATTTACTGGTTCATATATTTTTTTAATAAATATAATATCTTTTTTTGTCTCTCCGTCACCTTAGGTTGACTGCTAGAAAATGCCTTAGACATTAAGTCTGCCTTTGTACAGTATATTTTGACTTGTGCATAAAATTTATTATAATTATACAGGGTGGCATTATCGACGCGAAAACTGTTACTATGGATTCAATACATGATTCTGAACCGCCGAAAAATTTCAACGCAGGTGGCGTTGAAAGTTTTCGTCGGTTATTAAAAAAAATCTACTGTTTCATAGAAAAGTGCATTATCTACGCAAAATATATGGAACAACTGTTTTTTTTTTTTTTTTCGAATTGAACTTATTTCTAAGTTCCAATGACTTTTTGTTCATAAATAAATTTCATTAAAAATAGATCTATGCATTTAATCTTTTGAACGTGTTACGGATCACGTCCATGTAAGATTTGGCCGCGGTAATGCTAAACTGTCAATGTTCTGAAAAGGCTTTTCAGTAGGCATATTTTGAAAATATTGACTGTGAGACTGTTCGGTTGCGAAAGTGCGCACTATCATTGTTTTTAACTAACTATAGTTTGTCTAATAAACTATCTTGTCTAGTCCAGGTACTTGTCTTTATGTTTTAATTCTCATGTAACGGTCATCACATACATCCAACGTTCAATTTGAGTACTTCATGCGACCGAATTGACCTTTCTTTTTGTAAATTTTCGTTGGGTCGTTGAGCTCTATAACATTGAGTTGAGCTATGACTCGCACATCTGTGTCAACTGTCAGGGCAGAGGGCCTAGACATGTGACAATCGCTTTCAAAGCATTTCGTATTTTACAATGACTTTCAGCGGGATTGACATAAGTTTTTCGGTAGCTTATATCAGTCCCATACAGTTTTGCCTTTTCCATCAATGTTATCTCTGATAGAATTTCACCTTGTCTAGGCCGTAGACATTTAAATACACGAACAATATTAATAATATTAAATTTCTTGGGCAACTCCTTTGACAATTCAAAAGTGCCTGTAAATGATTTAATTGAAATAAATGCTTTGAGTTTGAGTTTGAGGTCTACTCAAATCAGTAGGTACGGTTCTTTCAAAAACTCAATTCGGAAAAATGACGATTCATCCGTCATGTGAGAATGAGCTGTAATAGGGGCCGAGGCTTGACAACTTGACAATTTTCGAGTCAAAAATGTTGCTGTCAAATTTTAAATTAGGTTCGAAAAGTTTTTTTTTCTTTTACAGCAAAACCAATATGGCTTCATTGCGGGCTAGACATCTGCTGATACTGCTCCTGGCGACGTTCGTGAAGGGTGATCGTGTGAGGAAGACAGATGTTGCTGACAATTCCATCATTAAAAGTTTGAGGGTATGTACACACAGAGTTTCTAGAAGCGTGATGACTCGACGACATATAAACTGGTTTGTTGATTTTAGTGGTCGTAAGCGAGACCGAAGAGTGGGGTTCTGGATTGAATTTTGACCTGGATTCTCCGGGTTCTAAAGAGCTGCAGTTTTCCTTGGCGATATTCTCACTAGCAGGTCGTAGTCTGGATTTGTGCTCGGTTTTAAATAGCGAAATCAATTGCCATCCCCCGTCACCTGAAACTGTAACATGAAACTTAAAACCTGAGGTGTAAAAATGAGGGTGTACTTTAAACCTCTAGCTAGCTAGTTTTTTTTTTTTGTGTTTTCAGGAAGTATCAAATGAAACGAAAGCAGACACATTAAATCTACCAGCAAACGCTTCATCTATCAGAGAGAATATTACCGATACTTTCAGGTAAGTCCCATATTTAAGTGATTTTAGTACGATCTCCTTGTGTTGGGTGTGATGATACCCAATAACTGGGTTGCAAAGGTCAATGGCAACCCAACCGTTTTGAAGATAGTCATTGTGAAAGCCAATCAAGCTAGTTTATTGTTTGTGTATTTGCTTGTAAACACAATCATGTAGGCAAGGATTATTTCACAAGTTTCATTAATCAATATCTTTCGATTAAACAATGGGCCTTGACTTCACTTAACCAGGATAAAAAGTAAATAAATAGTGGTTGGGTTAAATTAAATATAATAATCAGAACGCTGTTGTCCTCTTAAGCACACCCACCGTCGGAGCAGATGGCCAATCTTCGAACCCCATAGAACACGTTTTCTTATGCTGGGGCCACATTGTTGCGATAAGGCGAACTACACTTCACGCCGTCTCGCTCATACACCGCTCGAGGTCTCGTTGAGAAACGGAGAGTGCGTGAATCTCATAATCATACTGGCACTCATTTAGAACTGCTACATCTTAGTCTACTTTGTGTCCACAGCTGTGAAAATCGTACCTACGGCTACTACGCAGACGTGGACAATGATTGTCAAGTGTTCCATGTCTGCTTACCCTCGCAAACGCCTTCTGGTCGCAATGTTACCTACCGCTGGAGCTTCATCTGCCCCAACGAGACTGTGTTCAATCAGGTACGATTTTATAAATTCATTATAATGTTGTGATTGATTCAAAAGCTAATTGGTTGATTGATTCAAAATTGAATTAGATTGGATAAAAAAAGACTGATAATAAAAGTAAATATTTTGTTAAGGAAACTTTGTTATTTAATTATATAAATTTAGTCACCACCAACTCCAATAGAAGATTTTTCAAGATCAAGTCATTATGATAACTGAATGGTTTTTGTATGACACTAACTGATATTTACATTATATTGATTGATTCACTAATGCGAGTAATTGATTCAATTTCAGGAAGTCCTAACGTGCACAAGAGTAGCAGATTCAATTGACTGTAAAGATTCACCTGACTTCTACCACTTAAACATGGAAATAGGTAAAGAATCGAACAAAACTGAAGAAGTAAAAGATAAAAAAGATAACCGAAAGATACAGAAAAGAAAGCAAGAGAAGAGAAAAGAGAACATTGTAATGAAAAACGTGGTGAGAGACATTGTGAAGGATGAGTTGAATGATCATTTAGAACCTGTTGAGTTGACCAAGACGGGAGAAAATAGTCCAGTTCTCATTGAAGCAGTCATAGAGAGCGTAGACTCTGAAATAGAAGATGTAGAAATGGAACAAAAAGGAGAAGAAGAGATGGACAGAATAGTTATGGAAAGGAATATGAGAAACGAGAGGCAAATGAAACGAGGCATGTTTAGATTTAAGGGAGATGTTTAGTGATTGATTCAATGAATTTGCTGATCGATTCGTGTTTTGAGATTGTGTTCTTATTCTGAATGGTTTTTGGTCAATCGATAATTTTATAAAAACCTATTTGTCACAGACTTGAGTTATATGGTTACTTTTAAAAGAATATGTGTAAAATATATTATTTTGATAGACCAAAAATTGACAAAACTAAAAGTTTAAACTAAGATTTTCTGCCTTATCCCTAAGTTTCGCAATGGCCAACCAAGTATATTCTAATAAGCTAATATTAAGATTGTAAATAGAGATTTGAATTTTGAAGTATTAATAAATGAAAATGTTCATTATTTGTAAAACTTGATTTTTTCTTTCATTTTGTTTAAATTAACCTAAAAAGCAGCATTACAGTATCCGTATAAACGTTTGTAATGCTATAGAACTAACTCAAAATGCGAAAACGATACAGAAATGCTGTAAGTCGGCCGTTATACTGCTTTGACGTGTTACTTTGGGGTCCCCAAGTAACACGTCAAAGCAGTAAAACGCAGTATAACAGTATACCCAAAATATTACCCACATAGTCTTCACATTCACCACAAATGCGATTTACTTACCTTGAACCTACGCATATCAATCGTAATGGCGGATTATTAACTTTTATTTGATTATTACAAATATATGAGAAATTAAGTGATTAAAATTGCCTATTTATTAAGATTAATTTCGTATAACTGTGACTGCACACAATTAGAGGCAAAATAATTAAATAACATTAAGTAATCTGTGTAGTGTTGTAATATTTTTTTTTTATAGATTTGGAAACATCTGCTTCCAAATCTTTAAAAAAAAAAATTATGCGGTAGATAATTTTAAGTTAATTATAGGTTTGTTAGTATTTGCTGAATAGAATTGTAGTCTGGATTTTGGATTGAAAAGGGGAGGTAGGTTTCTCAGTTACGTCTCTGGGACATCAACGCACCTGCGATGTCTCTGGTACTGAGGATAAGAAAGAAAGAAAATACGTTAATTTGCGGTAAACATGACGCAAAAAAAGACCACTTACCACCAGATGGGCTGCCTGTTTCTTTACCACTCAATTATGACCAAAACAAATCGAAATTATTAGATTCGTGCGTTGTTTTACGAGGCATGTAGAACCTAGTTTACATAAGCGTCTTTGTTTGATTAGATATAAGTTCCAATAGACCGTTTTACAGCACACGATGAAAATTACTCGTGCATATCAAGCCGTAATCTCAATTCGGTTCATAAGAAAATCTTATTATTTCTATTCTACTTAGCTAACAAGGTTTTGATAAAAAAGGTGAGCAGTTGCACAGATCCGTCACATATGTGAAGATGCTTATGTAAACTGATAATTGAATTTGACCCTGTTTATAGCTTGTGCCGATTTGTGTGATGTTACTAACAATAACGATTATTCGATACATACATGATATATTACCAGAAAAGTCCTGCTGATTAATTTCTTAATCACCAAACTAAGGTAGATGATGAAAATCAAAACCCTGATAAGTTCAACCACAACAAATCGATTAAAAATCGAGCCAAGCACAAGTGTACACAAACTAAAATAATCAAGGATTAGCATTTACAGAAATTGAATTAGCGTAACTTCTCAATTAAAATATTGTAATTAATAGTTGACATTCTGCAGCGGATCTCAGTTTTTTATGATTGGTTATCGCCATAAATGCGAATGAATTAAAAATCAACACGGCCGCGAGCAAGCTATGTGTCATTGGAAAAACTAATTAATTCTTATCATCTACCCAATTAACATTTCTATGGTTGACTTCAATCAAATAGCTGGCTTTTTTATCCTGAATTAGTATCGAGTAGAAATTACCTAGATTTGAAACAACAAAAAATGTTATAATAAAAATGCTGGTGGTATTCTTAATTTTATTCACGAAAGTTCTAGCTGATAGTGAAGAAGATAACTATGTTGATCTCTTACCAGATGAAGAAAAACGACAGTTTTTAGAGAAGGTAGCAAGAAGAATACTTAAAGATGTTGAAAGCCAGGAGAACGTTACGGGGGCTCAGAGTGGAGATCTGTCGGATGAACAGTTGAAACAACATACTGAATATGTCAAAGCTGTTTTAAAAGAAGAGCAGGAAAACGTAAGGAGAAGTAAAGGCGACAATGTTAAAGACGGCGATGGAAAATCTGCTTCTGATGAAAAAGACACTTTAGGTGTAAAACCTTTGGGAACTGAAAAAGTGTCTTTACCTGATTTGACTCTACGGGAAGAAAGAAGGGCCACCGCTTCCGATGAAAGCACTAAAAATAAAATTACTATTGAATTTGTTACTGACAATGCACCTATTATAAAAAGATCAGTACAAGATGATAATGACAATAATAGTTATGAGAGCGACGAAACGACTTCTGAAACATTGTACAGAGTAACAAAAACCAACGACACGACAGACAAATCGAATCGAGTAGAAGCTACTAATGAAAAAGTCAAAAACGGTAACGTAGCAACTGACGCAAAAGTCTTATCTGGGAAAAGTTTGAACGTAAATGGATCTACAACCGCAGGAGATGAGTATGATGAATTGGAATCAGTGGATAGTAAGCAAAGCGTGTCTAGTGAAAGCGGTGCACATAATGTATCAGTAAAAGGTATAAATGAACCATTGTCACGTAGATCAAACAGCAATGAGAGCATATTAGCAGGAAATACAACAGAAATTAATACTACTACTTCAACAGTGGTGGATGTAAAATCTGCGGAAAATAAGTCAGATGAGTATAATAATGTTTCGAGTGCTAATGACGAGTTTACGACTCAAACTTATCCTTTTAATACTAGTTCTACAAAGGACACTACCACTGACAGTCCACTATCAACAACAACAATAACGACAAACAAAGATAAAGATTCTGAGGCATTACAGAAATTTACAAATTACACTTCACTAGATACTGAAAACGTGGTTGGGACAACAACAATGAGTACTCGAACAAGCACATTTACTAATGAAGAAACGACAGAATCCGTACCACTAACAACAGAGTTCATCCCAGAAAAAACAGAATTGGTCCCAATATCAACCGAAATAGTCCCAGAAACAACGACTGAGACTGAAATTATGACGACAGAAGCTGTGACAGAATCCACTACTGTTCTTGTGACTACTGAAAACACTATCGGAAGTATCCCTGTCGTTACGACAAAAGATACAAAGATTATAGTTGAGGATTTTACATCAGCGCCAACTATGAAAACCAGTGTCCAAACAACATTGAAACCTCGAAAAACTACGAAAAAAATTAAAAAGCAAAAGCCAGTTTTCAAACAACGTGCATTATCAGAAGAATTAACAACTGTGGTTCTAGCATCTGATGAAGAGTCTGTAGAAGCAACAACAAAGAAAATATATAAGCATAAAGTAATTGTACACAAAGCACATAAATTTATTGTAGGCCCAAAAGCGAAGAAAACTGCAGTAGAAGAAAAAGATGACAATCAGAATAAAAACTTCATTGAGTTGGAAAAAAAATATTATGACAATAATTATCAAGTTAAAGTAGGAAAGCAGTACCATGTATTTGAAATCCGTAAGTAATTACCATTTTAATGGATAGATTTTGCTTTATTTTACACCTTTGGGTGAACTTTATCTTAAAGTGAGACTCAAACTCAAACTCAAAGCATTTATTTCAATTAAACCATTTACAGGCACTTTTTAATTGTCAAGGAATCGGTCAGTCAGAAATATGAAGCTAGTTGCCCATGCCAAAGCGTAGTAGGTACCTATGGAGAAGAACGGGCAAGAAACTCCACGGACACTCTTTTAAATAAATTGTTACATAGTATTTGACTGTTACATCATTCATCTTGAAATTAAGATGTGTAAGAAGAATATCAACACACATTTTGTCAGTTTTTTATGCTTCAAGTTATGAGGAGCCAGCCTATTGCTATTACACAGGCTGAAAATGTAGACTCCAGTCTGGTTCTTTTCCCGTTAAGAAATACCCAATGACACATGACCTGATCTGGGAACAGAACCCAGGACCTGCCATTTAGTGGTGGCGCTGGCGACCACTAGGCTGTCGAGACAGTTATGGGCGCCAGAGCAAATAAAACAATCAAACCAGTCATTATTAAATACTAATCTGTTTACAGCCGCTGATAAATCACCATTCATCAAGGATGAAGAACCAATTGCAGACCAGCCATACTACGTCCCTATATACAACTATTCACCAAACAATGCTTACTTCAATCCAAAAAATCGTCTAGGACCAAACGCTGCAGATTCCAGTGCAGAAAATAATGCCATCTTTAATGATGATATAGATCAATTAGACAAAGAAACACTTAATATTAAAATGGAGTACGGTAAAACGATCGATAGTAAAAGAAAGAAGTTTGGCAGCAAACAGAAACTATCTCATAGTATACATAAACAACCACTAACAACAAAAGAAGATAGACCAAGCAAAATAAAACCTGAAGATTATTTAGATTCCGATTATTATTTCGGAAGAGTTAGAAAGGAATTAGCGAGAAGAGTCAATAAGGAGGATTTGGCAAAATTCCCTAACTCCGATGAGACTGATCACCCGGCTCATAGTATTCGAGAAGGAAGTTTAAAAGACCATGTTAGAGCAGTCAGGAATATACTCTTTCAGCAAAAATCTTTTGGACTTCTCGAAAAAGATAAGTATGGTGAGAACGTTGTACATGATCTAAGAATGGGCCGCCAACGAAACAAAGCTAAACAAGGGCTACGCAACGGTCAAGATGATGATTCAACAAATATAAATAACAATAAAAATAATGATAAAAATAAAGAAAATAATATCGCTTTTGACTACTATTTTGGTAGAGAGAAACCAACAATTATAACGAGTAAAAATCAAGATGGAATAAACAATATCCATGTCCAAAAGGTGGGTTATTTAAAAAACAAGACCGATACGAAAGAATTATATGTAATGGATGACTTCTTCAAAGCAAATGTAGAGAAATATATCAAGGAGAGTGATTTTACCCCACCGCCACAGCTTCCATATCAAGCTACGACTACTGCGAATATAGATCAAAGAGATGTTGTAATGGTTCATTCAAAGCAAGAGATGAGAAACCATGAGGTGGAAAATAATAACCTAAATAGTATGGCTAAAAGATTTGTAAGTAACAATGAAGAAATCACAAACACAACCCAAAAACATAACGATATTCCTGAAAATACAAATGAAAACAATACTACAGAAAAAGCACTAAATGTTAAATTAAATCTCAGACGGAATGACGTTATTAAAGTCAGCGTTTATTTACAAGTATTGAAGGATATGGTAACTCTGGATAATAAAGCTTTGGTACAATACGACTGGTTGGGTAGTACAGTCGATATACAGGCGGCATTGCAAAAGTTGTTTGAGTTAACGTAAGTAAATATTTTAAAGTCTCATAGTCTCGCTTTCTACATATCGACGAACCGTAATACGGCGTTTATCGACGGTATTTCCTCTTTCACCGGTATCAATGTCCATTAAATTACAACACAATAAAGCTGGTATATTGAGAAAGACTTATAAGTTCAACCATCCACTGCTACGCATTATGTACACGGTGTAGTTTGCCACGTTAGCTGCGCGGTTTATTTGTTTGCGTATTGTGCGTAGTGTAGTCGTGGGTTGCAGTGGAAAATACCTACCGCCTACATTTTACCGCCTACAAAAAGTGAAGTAATGTAGACGTGCTTAGTTTAGCTGTGAGCCACTGTGCAGCGCTGCCTTAATACGTTGACCGTCACAATAATTTTTTTCCTCATTTTCAAAGATCATCTAATTCATACACATTTCAGTGCCCTAATAGCAAACGAAGAAGATGTCCACCCAGCAGACATGGAAATCTTAAAATACGTACTTTTCCTACACAATATAGCTACCGAGATCATTGAAGCAAACGATGTTGGAGCTCAATTAAGGAAGAAGCTAGTTCTTCCTAAGAACATGAAAAATAACCTAAAACCTCGCCTGCAGAAGGATAAAGAGCTCATAAATAGGGTCTGGCTGTATTTAAGAAAAGAAGTTCCGCAGGTCAATGAGTATGGAGCTTTAAAACATTTGAATATATTTTTGATAGGTGTTGAAGATGGTTTGTATGATGTAAGTATCAAATATTTTTATTATAATGATATGAATGCCTGTACTATATGAGGAATTAGGAACGCTGTCATCACTATGGATAGTTTGGAGTATGGTTGTGTATGGCTATTAGTTTAGGAAGACCAAAAACACGATAGATGGGCTGTGTGAAAATTATATGGGTAGAAAGGGACGACTACCGCAATCGGGAGAAAATACGGAGAAAACGAATTTTCCCATACGAGACCTAGCTAGATCGATTTTTCGCCTCCATAAACACCTATATTGCAACTTTCATCAGAGCTGTTTTCGAGAACGTGATTACAAATATATATATTTAAACACAAATATTGCTCGTTTAATAGTATAGGATAAGGGCACATGGATGATGATGATGATGAGGATAGGCCAATGATTGACTAAGTATAAGGTAAAGGCCTCTTCTCACACAGTACAGGAACGAGCATTAACCTCCACGCTTGCTCACTGAATGCTGGTACTGGCCATTAAGTCCGGTCTGGTTTCCTCACGAAGTTTTCTTCAAAGAAACCTAGTATTTAAAAACCTAGTCCGTATATTTTGACAAAGTTATAATAAATCGCATTTTTTTACAGCTACACGACGCAATTAAAAACATTGCGAAAATAACAAAATATAGGAACCAACATTGGTACCAGAACTTGAAAGATTTATACATAAATACAGACGAGAAGCATGTCCTAGAGTTACTACTGCATATCACATCTTTAAGACTGTTTACTTTAATAGAAGAAAGTGCTAAGAACGGTCTAGAAGATGACTATATTCAATATATGAAGAAGAATAGAAAGCACTCGAAGAGAACTTTGGAAGAGATGATGTTTATAATGGACATTTTGGAAGAATATAATAAAATTGTAGAATAGAATATTGATTTTTTTAACCTTGTTCTTTGTAAAATTATTCAGCTATTCATTTGTAAAAGTATTCAGCTGCATCCGGCTAGAGTGGAAGCCAACCCCAACGTATTTGGGAAAAGGCTTGGCAGATTAATTGAACGTTCGTACGGTAATATCTGAGTGGCGGATCCAGGATTGTCGTTTGTTTTCGAGGGGCTTGAGCTGAGAGTAGGTTTTTACCAAAGTAAACACTAAAAAAGCACACAACACTCAATCAACAATCAATTTATTTATCATGGCCTCGAAAACTTCCCATCTCGGCACCCTGTCATAAATCATTATTAGGTACACAGTCATCAAATAATGTATACACAGTATCTACTTAGTGAGTACCTGATTATTTATTAAATCAAAATAAATATTTAGTATTGAATGATACGCTTGATTACGCGTTCACTGTACAGTCTTAACATATCACAAATCATTTTGGTTCAGTAGATTTTGAGAAAGTCGAATACAGAATTAGGTCGAAAATAATAATAGAAGATTTTTCACAACAAACTTTATTGAAAAACAATTCTTAAACTTATTTTATCACTATACTAAAATCACATAGGTAATTGTTATTTTGGTATACAAAACTTTTACGTACTAAAATATTTTATCAAAACTTTTGAGGTAACAATTATAATTTGGAAATAAGTAGTACTTAAGTACCTACACTATTTTCAGTTTCACGATTGCATTGCTTTATAATCCCAAAACAAACATGTAAGGAATTCTCAAGTTGTAATTACCCATACAGGTGGTGCCTTAAAAAACTCGATTTTGGACACTGTTACAGAAAAATATATCGCACCAAAAAATTATGTCAGAAACAGCTTTAATTTCTGTGTAAATCCACCTTGGAATGTAGTAAATACTGCTATGACCATACAAATAAATACAGAACAATCTACATCCTTTCATAACAAACTTAGCTTGGTCAGCAAAACCAATTATTCCGAAAACTTTGCACAAAAATTAATGAATCCAAAGTGTAAAATGAATTATTAGTGAACCGATACAACGTGTTGGATTTCGGTACTCGGTGTCTTTCACTCGCCTACGGAATGATTGAAAAATTAAGGAGCACATGAAAGTTGCTATGCCTAACTATAACATCAGCCCACAACGTTCCCACTACTGGGACAAAGCTAGGCCTCCCCTCTGTGAGAGGGAGTGGGACGTAATCCACCACGCGAGCCCGCGTTTTCTTCCAACGTTTGATGAACGTTGATTGATATGTAATTTTATCGGTTTCGTGTGAACGTGCAGTGAAACTAAAATGAACGACGCGTCTGATATCAGCATTATGAACAAAAATGGACGTCGCGTCTGATATAAGCGTTATGAACAAACATTACCATTGTTCTTTCTCTACATTTTCATTATGTCATAAGGCTCGGATTAAGATTTTGAAGGTGAACTACGTAAGGCATATACTACCATTTTGTTGTGGAGTCCTAACCAGGTGTTTCTGAAAATATCAGTATTTTAGTACCCAGTCGCTCCATGTAAAATACTGGTTTTCAGCTCCGTCCGGTTAGACTGGAAGCCAACCCCAACACAGTTGGGAACGGCTGGGCTTTTTATTGGTCCTTATTTTTAGCCTCTTCTGTGCAAAATGTACATAGTGTTTTAATATTTAAAATTATCAATATATTAATTTAACTTCATTACTTAATTATTGGAATGGTTATTATCTTGTTAACTGAAATGGGAACAAAAAAAAGCTTTCTTCTTGTTTTTCTAGAGGCCGAGTAACCCACAATTATAATAAGTTAATTATTAGAAGTATCATGAATTCTCAATCGAGAACACGATTTTTTGTTAGCGACAGATTCAGCTATTACTTTTTCTTCTAAAAGCACCAAAACTTGATTTCCTTTCCCTTTCAAAAACTTTATTTTACCCCAAATCAGCAACAGTGTAACTTAGTCAACTATGTGTGTAGCGCGATTTCACTAGGCAACCAATAATTTGACTCAGGCCATATAAGGCTCAGCCTTTCATATTTTTCATCTACCATTTATTAAAGTCCCTGTCACGAGAAGCTATAAATTTTGTAAACAAAGAACTTCTACTAAGTTACGTAGCGACAATTCAATCAACAACAAATAATCCCAAATTCAATTTCACTTGGTCGGGTTAATCACTTCTTTATGTAAATGATTTAAATGTAAAAGTACAGTCAGATACAAAAATATGTAACAAAAATTGTGATGGTGTTGAAATAGATAATTAATACATGTGAGTTTAGTAATGATTGTACTAAAACTGAAGAAGTGACGTAAGAAAGTACGGGTACCTACAAATTTTAGACTTTTTACGTCTAATGTTTTGTGTTACTGGAACTCCAACGCGTTCAGTACCACAAAACATTAGACGACAGCGCCTTACATCGCTAAAATATAACCCAACCAAATAAAATTGCTCGTTAGTTTCGTATTACACGTATGTTGCTTTAAGTTTATTGAATTTGGGATTATTTGTTTCGCTACGTACCTAACTTAATAGAAGTTCTTTGTTTACAAAATTTATAGCTTCTCGTGACGGGCACTTTAGTAAAAGATAGTAATAGTCTTGTCGGTGGCAAAAAAGAGTTTATAACAGTATCCGAATTTTAATATTAGCATGTCAAGTTTTAGAAAAAGTTCAGCTTTGGAAGTACTCAAATACACGAGCAGCTGTAAAATCATTAAAAGTCGGTTATTGTCGCCACGAATATATGCCAATGGTCTTGAGTGGTTAGCTTGCGTGATCTATGCTGAGCTCACGCAACGCCTCGTATGTCCAGCCAGTAATAGACGCATTATTTATTTAAAATACATAAAAAACAAAATAAGTATACTAAAAGATAAATAATTAAATTATCTTTGAAATGGTGAAGGTTTCAGAAAAATACGCTTGATAGTTTTTGCATCATTCTCAGTTTTTTATCCACGTTAGACATAACTTTACAAATTAATTACACAATGTAATATATACATAATCTAAAATATTCACAGTTTAAGTTATTAAGAAAATGCTCTAATTTTACATATATTTTTTCCAAATCATTATCACTACTCGTTTAGATGTGATCTTCTTTGGTATAAAATCATTAAAAGTCGGTTATTGTCGCCTTAAAGTTTATCAGTTGCCTAGTGAGCACAACGGTAGAACTAACTAGAACTAATCACGCCTCAGTTTCTAGGTCCGCTTCTATCTCTTCAGGAGTTCGCAGGTCTATAGCGAACCTCTTCTTTGTAGGTGCTTCGTCATATTCTGAAAAGGAGAGATTTATTTTATTATTAAAAGTAAGTACGTACTAGAAGCCAGGGAAGAAATAGTGGGGGAGCTAGACCGAGACACACAACACAGCCTTGATTTCTTTATATCTCTACAACGAGATAAACAATGATCAGATAAGTATAGTGCCTATAAAATGATCAGATGATCATAAATATAAAGAGTTCATTGTAATAGATCCTTGAAGCAGCCCGCAACCGACAAGCGTTTAAATAAAGTCAAGATTTTTTTTATTATAGTTCATGCCAAAAAATCATGGATTTGTTTTTTTAAATGTGTGTAAAAATATTTTCTGTTTTTGTTTGTTTTTTAGGGTTCCGGAGTAAACAACGAACTTGAACCCTTATAGTTTCGCCATGTCCATATGTCTGTCCGCGGCTTAGCTCAGAGACGGTTAGTACTAGAAAGCTGTAATTTGGCGTGGACATACTAATAACGCCGACAAAGTGGTAGAAGTAAGAAAAAAAAACCCCTACACGTAAAGTGGGGATGGTTTTTTTTTTCTCGCCTGTCCCATAGTGAAATGTTGTTCCCTATGGAAAGGTTGTTCAAAAATATTGTGGGTGTGTGAAAATCAATTTTCAATTCATGAATCGTTTGCGAAATATTAATCTTCAAAGTGCAAATTTTAGTTAGAGTCAAGTGTCGTCGTCCCTGTCAGCTAAATGGTTGTACTTGGATTTGTGAAAAAATTCACAGCAGTAGAATAAAGGAATTTAAAAGGAAATCTATCAGAGCTAAGTAGGCTTTACAGGTTAACGAGTAATAATCGACAAACTTAAATTTTCAGTTTTAAAACATGATCTCCCATACATTGCATAGGGGAGAACATGTTTTTCAATTACATTGTTAAGTTTTTTTTTGGGATAAATTCATACCAACTACGGAACCCTTCGTTGTGCGTGGTCCGACACGCACTTGGCAGGTTTTTTAAATTTGATTTACTTTATTGGAGGGTTTAAGTTTTTTTCGACAAATTGTGTCCTAAGATAATGATAGTACATAAAATACGAAGAAATAAATGATTATATTGATTAATTAGTGTTTTATCTGTCTGATATATCCCATAGGTCTCTTAGGTGACGCGCGAGTGCTGCTGTTACGAATTACCGCGCGCCCGCTTGAAGGATAGATAGGCCCGGTTCACAAAATAAGCTCTTAAAAACAACCGACTTCCAAAAAAACACTACAAAGTGTAAAAAAGTGTCGTAGTGTTTTTTGTGAAACGTTTTTATTTTTTACTTCTTAGCCTTTAGACAGTCAGCTGTCAAACGCATTTCAAAATAACAGTGACAGGAAGTTAACATATCATCCATAAAGACTAAGTGGGAAAAATACATATTACTGAAACTAACTCAAAAACTATCCGAGTAAAGTTAATTAAATTTATACGGGACCACCTCGAGAGCATGAAGGCGTTTAAAACAAAAAAAATATATTCAAAGTCGGTCCACAATTCACGGAGAAATCGTTGGACGTAAATAATAAAAAAACACATACGCTACAAACATAGAACCTCCTCCTTTTTGGAAGTCGGTTAAAAATAGTAAATCCTAGATTACGGATAAAACAAGAGAATCTTTGGAAAGCTATCATCCAAAAGACAGACGATTGGGTAACCAATAGCACCACAATAGTTTAAAACTTTATTCAAGAGAGTAGCCAACAATTTAATGAGAAAAAAGAAAAATAACAAGTTACGACATAATAAGCAGTTACTTCCTTTTACAAAGAATAGAAATGTGACAACACATTTAGAAGAATAAATTAATCCTCTACCAAACATAACAGAAAAGATTGAGAAACACAATTCAGAAGACCAAGCAGTAACCCAGTAACCCTGGATAGCTGATTTACTTGGAACTGGTTCCATTAGGAGAAGAGTCACCCTGTCACCTTCCTGTGTAGGATGTGCCAGGGTGAAGGCCAGCTTTCACCTGTGAAGTATCATACTGCGGTTATTAGACGGAGTGGTTACTATTGTCATAGGCGACGTGGTTACTGAGGATGGTATGCCATCGGATAATATCTTTTTAGTTTTTAGGGTTCCGTAATAAACAAGGAACCCTTATAGTTTCGCCATGTCCGTCTGTCTGTCTGTCTGTCCGCGGCTTAGCTCAGAGACGGTTAGTACTGGAAAGCTGTAATTTGGCATGGCATAGTAATCATGCCGACAAAGTGGTAAAATAAAATCAAGAATTTAATTTTTTTGAAGGGTATCTCGGGTACATGGTATGTTTTATTTTGTCTCGTCTATCCCATAGTGTGGGGTGTCGTTGGAAAGGTTGTTCAAAAATATTGAGGATGTGAGAATATCATTTTTCAATTCAGGGATCCGTTTGCGAAATATTAAGCTTTAAAGTGCTATTTTTTTTTAGCGTCAAGTGCCCCCTCCCAGCTAAATGGTTGTACTTGGATTTGTGAAAAAATTCACAGCAGTAGTATATATAACAGAGTTAAAATGAAAACTATGACAGCTAAGTAGGCTGTACCGGTTAATGAGAAATAATCAACCAACTTTAATTTGCAGTTTGAAAAACATGTTCCCCACATACATTCCCTATGGGAGAAAATGTTTTTCAACTACAATGTTAAGTTTGTTTTTGGGATAAATTCATCCCAACTACGAAAACCTTCATTGTGCGTGGTCCGACACGCACTTGGCTGGTTTTCGTTGTTAATTGATATGCCTTGATGATGGCATGAGTTGTACTTACGCCATGTTGGCGAGATAATGAATTGGAAATAGACACACACGTTATAAAGCTATGAGAGACTCATTGCCCCGTACTAGGAGAATAATAAAAACATAATCTGCTTATTTAGCTGTTTCTCTTTGTCTATTATTTACTAATATTAAAATTCCTAGTTAAAATGTGAAAGTTTAAAAACGTTTGTTAACCAATAAAGCATTAACGACAGATTTGGATGAAATTACACAAACCACGTCCTGAAGACATAGAAACTTCTTAACAGGGTGAATTAATATCATTTGATAAACTGACCTGCGCTGGCCTGCATTGCTTTAACTCTTCTTGAATAATCCTGGAAAGCAGCAGCTAAGCTGTATGTTAGTCGTCTCGCAGCATTTCTGAAACATTGCAATAGCATAGCTGTTATTAACTGGGAGTCTGCAAGTCTCTTGTGAATTTTAGTATATTTTTAACCGACTTCCAAAAAGGAGGAGGTTCGTCGCGTAGGTACGTTTTTTTTTTTATATCTTCCCACCGATCACTCCGTCAATTGCGGATCGATTTTGAAATTTCTTTTTTGTATGAAAGGGTATGCTTTCAAGTTGGTTCCATATAATATTTATTAACTTTGCTTGGATAGTTTCTGAGTAAGCTTCAATAATACGTATTTTTGCAACTTAGTATTTATGTGGATGATAATTATGATGATAACTTCCTGTCATTGTTATTTACATAGCAGGTAGTGGTATTAGAATTTGTGTGGGGTAGGTAACACAACAATTTTTTTTTTTGTTTTTAATGTAAAGGTAACTTCTAGACAAGCGTGCACCATCGTCGACCACATCCTCACTTACCATCAGGTGAGATAATGGTCAAACATCATGAAATTTCTGATCAAGGCATCTGCTGTCAAATCTCATATTATCAGTTGTAATAAGCTGACGGGACACAGGCTTCCTCTCTGTGAGAGGGAGTGAACCCGTAATCCACCACGCGGGCCCAGTGCGGGCTGGTTGGAGGGCACATGTCTTAAAATGTTTGGTTGTAGGACTAACCGTTTCCTAACGATGTTTTCTTATAGCATGGGTGATGAAATAAATTACATAAAGTAAAGTGCCTAGCTGGGTTCGAACACATGATCTCACGCTTAAGTCGGGGCCGTCACCACTGGACCACCACCGCTCAAATAATAAAATAAATGATTATTAGCAATCAATCATCATGAAAGTAATACTATATTATTTAAAGCCAGTCATAATAAGTTGAAATGAGATTTGACATCAGATAAAATTCCCAGGCTTTCAGAACCAAAAATTACTCAAACGAAAATAAATCAAACATAGTCTTGTAATCTTATGATTTCTTATCAAACCCAGTTTTGACTCAACAAACAAATATTTTTCGCAATTTTTATTTTATTTATCAATAGATTCGTTGACCCGAATCTTGTTAAAGATATTGAATCTGAAGCATTTGATATGAGAAATTACGAAATATTAGTAGATAGATAGTTTGACATTTTGTACTATTTGGAAATTTTAACTCGACATTTTTCTGTCTGGGAGTTAAGCAATAGGTGATGTTAGTCAACTAGATTAAAATAATAACAAAAAATAAAATAACATAATATCACGCCTGTATCCTCCAAAGGTGTAAGCACAGAGGTGTACACTTAAAGTACCCCGCTAGTTATGGTAAAGTCCCATGAAATAGAAGGCCAGCCCATTGCCACCGACAGGGCATTCCAGATACCAAACTGTTACTGTGAATTTTCTCAAATAAAAACTTTTTACAAAAAAAAAAAACAATCGACTTCCAAAAAAAACACTACAAAGTAAAAAATAACTTTAATTTCGGAAGTCGGTGTCATTGTTATAGAATTTTCGTTTTTTGCCACCGACATCGATTGTCAATTTGTCGTTTGTCAATTTGTAGTGTTCTTTTTCTTTTACTTTTCCCTTTGTAGTTGGGGTACGTACCGCACACCATTATAATACTATCCATATAGACTCATCTGCCAAGCCGTTTCCCAACTATTTTGGGGTCGGCTTCCAGTCTAACCGGATGCAACTGAATACCAGTATGTTACATGGACCGACTACCTATCTGACCTCCATAAATAACCCAATTGGGTAACACGATACCTCTTGGTAAGACTGTTTGTCAGACTTCCGGGCTTCTGACTACATTACCGATTGTCAAAGCTCGATGAATGACAACTGGGACCGACGGTTTCAGGTGCTTTATGAGCCACGAAGGGGCTCGAGCCCCTTCGTGGTATGAAATAGGTTATTTAGCCAGGAGTCCAACATAACTGTCATAATAAAATAGAGTGCTTACCTGGACTCACAAACAAATCCATGACACTCAAAGGGATTCAACCCCTTTACATCAGCATTGTCTTTGACTATTATCATTGAGAAGACCCTCGTGTAAACCAGGTCCTGAACTCCATAGGAAATAGACTCAATGTTGAAGAACACAGTCATGTGCTCAAATTCATCAGTTTTTGAACCATGGTCTAAAGTTTCTAGATGAACACCGTCTAGAGCGATTTTTAGTTTCACTATTGGCAGGATTTGACCTGAAAAGATAGAAAATTGACAATTATAGCTTGGTTCTTGAATGGGATGAACATCGTCAGCCGTTAATGTTCCGACTGCTGGGACACAGGCCTCCTCTATGTGAGAGGCCTGTGATCCACCACTGACATCTACCAACCCGCACTGCACCGAGCCGCCGGTTCAGTGCGGGTAGATGTCACAATGTCTTCGAACGTTTGATTCTAGAACATACATATATACATCCGGGTTCCTTACGATGTTTTTCTTCATCGTTTTGAGAGCAGTGGTGACGAAATAATTTACACAAAGGAAAGCGCCTGTCCGGGTTCAATCTACGACCTGCAACTCGTAAGTGGCGGCAGACACCAGTGGGCCACCACTGCTCTCTAATTGGATGAGCATCAGCGTCAAAAATGTATGAAAAGTAGTTGTGTAATTTCTACCTGTAATACTCCCATAGCTTTGTCAACCTTGTCGTTGCTAATAATGTTCACAAGCTTTTTCTATTCTGTATATGCCCATATCTTTCACCCGTGCGTTATCATTCTTCGGCCTCTATCCCATCGTTATCATTCTTCGGCCTCTATCCCATCGTTTCTTCGATCTTCCCCTAATCTTATTAGCCATCCACATTCATACTAAACAAAAATCTCACGACATTTTTCTCATTCTTCCTCATCTGCCAACATATAGTACTCGAAATACTTTGTTTAGTCAAGAAGATGGGCAGCAGAGACAAGCTTTTCAATGGCATTATATCTCGTGTCCTATTAAAGTTTTCTCTAAATTAAACTCTAAATTCTCTTACTCAACATAATTATATTAGATTACCCGGAGAACTTCGTACCACGTAGGCAATTCCCATACAAAATTTAGATTCTTTCGATTTTGATAAACAGTTAGAAATGTATATAGCATGTGGAATGACAATGCTTAAGTTCAGCAGTGAATGTCACCGTGCTTTAAATGATTATAATGATGATTGCACACACACCTGGAGGAAGTGCCTTCGCAGCAGCCACCATCAGATCTACAGGCTTCCTCGTGTGTTTGATACCCCATAGTCCTCGGGCGTCGCTCTGTCCTAAGTATTTAACCTGGAATCAGAAAAAAACAACGCTATTGTATGATGTAAATATTTTGGGCATCTATTTGACTAAGTGACGAAATTGACAGGTGGTCTTATGTTATAACTTACTCTTCGAGATAATAATTTAATTTAATAAGACGGAGATAGAGAGGGAGAAGCGTACCGTGTCACTCAGTAACTGGGTTGTGTAGGTAATATAGGTAGTCGCTCCATGTAATATAATTGTTTCAGCTGCATCTGGAAACACTAGACTTCGATCCCAACATAGTTGGGAAAAAGCTCGGCAGATGATGACTCGTGTAGGCTATTTTAAACTACTTCTGCTTTTAACAATGTACCTTTGTGGATCATCCATCTATCGAGGACACGTTCTCATATTGTAAAACCAGTATCACCCAAAACCTGTGCCAAAAAACGAAGTAGAAATGTATCATGTGTCATTGTCATCGACATCTTCTGTCACCGACATCTTCAAACCAGCAATGCCAAGCATTACCGAAACAGGTATGGTGATAGTACTTTCGCTGACGAGCACTTTCACACAGCTCTAAGTACTAATTATAAAGTACTGTAAGTGATAATAGTATCTTATCTTAGTTCCAAATTTCCGCCAACCTTAAGGAGCACTTAAGTTCTTATTGTTATCAATTTTCAATGGTATTGTCATGTCCTTTCTTAATTAATCTAAGGCAACACTGACTCACAGACGGAAAACATCGTGCAGAAATCTGAAGATAAATAGTTTGGAACCGGCAACACGCACTGAGCAAGCGCGTTGATCAATGTTCGGTTCTTCTTTGTTTGAGAAGAGGCTTTTGTCCTGCAGTGAGACGATTACAAACTGATCATATTTTGAACTACTAAAAACCTGTTCAACAGTTTGGGTAACAGGAGAACGGTTAGTTTTTTGGCCTTAGGGTACCTTGGGCTGATAAACTATTAGCAATCGTAACACGATGTAGGAAGGTCCAAAATAGAAAGCAATTTTGAAATCGTGATGGATTTCTTAATTAATATCAAATGAAAGTGAAAATGTCACCATATTTGAGCACGTTACTCAAGCTTGCCATAGCAGAGTCAATTAAATTGTCTCCACATATAATTTATACGCGTCCCATTGTAAGTCAAAGACCTCTTATGACACCGAGAAGGTACCAGCATTGATCACAACGCTGGCACACTGCATGTCAGTGAATTTAGACCCTTAGGTGCTGGTGCTGGCAACCTTGGTTGAAAATAATTTGGGATAGGAACTAAGTATGTAGCTGGGTTTTCAAAAGATAAGATGAAAAAGATCTGCTTTTGGTGCACAAGGTCTTCCCTTGTGCACCAACAGCAGATCTTCAAATGGGACCACCACTACCACGACATACAAGAGTAACAAGAGTATCAACATCACCACCACACTATACATTATCTAAAGTACCAAATCAGTTGCATTGCGCTATAAATCGTCTCAATTAGAGCGGGCGCCATATTGTTGCCGGCGGATGTGACGTCACAATGTGTAGTATGTAGCTTATGCATAATGATTAGCGGTAAATGAGTCTGTATGTACTTAGGTAGGTGAGTTACGGTATGTGAACTTAGGATGGGTTTACCCAACTACTCGTATGTTGTAAGTTCCAGTCTGGCTAGATTTTTAACTATCATCTGCCTAACGTTTTTCCAACTATGTTGGGGTTGCAATCCAGTCTAACCGTATGCAGCCCAATAACCGCATGTTACATGGAGCAAATCCCCATGCTGACCACCACAGCGCAGTTACTAACTAACATGCTGACCACCACAGCCCAGTCACTAACTAACACGATACCCTTTTGTAAGACTGGTTGTCAGGCTTTCTGACAAAACATAGACGTGAGGCTATGTGTTAGCTAGTTATTTATTTTAATCACAATTATAACACCTTTACAGACTTATCGAAGGCGTTGTTATAAGTCACAATGTCTACACAAATAAAAAATGTAATGCCCTGTAAGCAGAATTACAAAGAATTATACACTAAGTAATATAACAATTATTATAAACATGTAAATTTTATACTGTCAAACCTCTTTCAATTATTATTTGTGCCATTTGTACGAATTTCGGCAGCTTTTGCCCAAATATATCCTTCGATACCGTAATAACATTAATAATACGTGCGCAAATGACCTGGCTCCGTGGCTCGCATGTCTACATACAAAATGCAATTGGTGTCAATAGATATGACCCTAGGATCACAACTGTCTCCATTAATTAGATATAGTTGACTCAAGTTTCGTTGTGTCATTTATACTTTACCTGCCATGTTATTCTTTTAAATTGACTATCTAGTCAACTCTTATTTTCAATTCATCATCTGCCCAGATCCCCGATCGATTCCCGGATCAGGAAAAGTGTGATTGGTTTTTCCATCTGGAATTTTTCAGTAGCAGCCCGGAGTCTGGCTTTGTGCCCGGTTGATAGAATGGGGGACTATTCATTGCATGGGCTGTCGAAATGTGGGTGTTCTATAGATACTCCTATGACTAACCCTTTCGTGAATACAGACGTGATGTTGTGTTGTGTTATGTTGTCTGCTCCCATAACTAGGCTAGGTTCAGTTCCATTGAACAGTTATCAGATTTCCGGGCTTTTTGATTAAGTACACATAGATGGGGAAGGAATATCGGAAGCGTTTTTCAAGCAACCCAGTGGATGTTGAAATGAGACATATCACGTTTGTCTTTGGGATGGCATTATTTATCTGTGAGGTCTCTGGTATTGCATGGGCTCTCTCTTGTCATATTTATAACTTATATGGGATCTCTTGCTCTAACTTCTAACCTGATCTTTTAGATGTCCTTTTTTTCTTGAAAAATTTAAAATTTTCGGAGAAATCGAAAGGTAACTTACTTGAAATGACATAGGCAGATCATCAGCGGTGACCGGCCCTTCTTTTTTTTCTTCCTTTTCAGTCATTTTTGTTTCCTTTACATTACTTTTTCAGTCTTGAATATTATTAAGATCTTCAAAATCTTGTATTTTCATATCATTATTATCTGTAAAGAAAGAAAAGATGATTAAAATTAACTTTTTAACCGCAAGCAGAGAGCAAGGGTGGTGATCAATGCTCATTCGTTATCTGCATTTTATGGTCTCTGCTTTGAAGAGGGACAGTAGGCTTGTATTATTATTATAGTTTGAGTGTAAAACTATGTTTAGTAAGACGGAATATGTTGCAACACGTTTTCTGTACTGAAACACACTGATAAGCGTAGCCTTGAGAATATGAGTGAAATGTTTGTGTAACTCATAAAATATTTATGTAATTATGATTCGTGTATCTTCACTTCTTCCGTGTGAGTGATCACCGTGATTCCACATTTTTTTTAAACTATAAGTGGGTTTCTGGCTAAGTAATAACAGCCGCACGGGTCGATCGATCAGGTTAAGCTACGCTTTCCGCGGTTCGTCCGTGGATAGGTGACCACCTTTATACCAAGACCCCCCAAGACATCGGCTTAACGTTGCTCGGAAAGCACGATAAGCCGATGTCATTCGCGGATCTTTGACTACGTCGTTACGGGTAGTCAGAAGCCCGAAAGTCTGAGAACCAGTCGTACTAGGGGTATCGTATTACCTATAGTAACTGGGTTGTGGAGGTCAGATCAGGCAGACGCTCCATGACGCAAAATACTGTTGTTTAGCTGCATCCGGTTAGACTGGAAGCCGACCTCGACATCGTTGAAAAAAGGCAGATGATGGAGTATGATGATGAGCATCATCATACTCCTACCCTAATGCCAATTTATTTGAGGTCGGCGCAGCATAAGTCGTGTTCTATACATGTCTACCAGCCGTCCCCGTAGGAGTCATCCCCTATCCAGCCATATCATCTTCCACACAACATTATATTATTTTTATGTTTTCACCGTTTCTTTGATCGTTTACTTTTTAATAGGTTAGGTTATATGGTCGACGCCTTTTTTATGTATTTTTTTTTAACGATTTTTCCGTCAATTGTGGACCGATTTTGAAATATATTTTTTTGTATGAAAGGGTATGCTCCCGGATTGGTCCCATATAAATTGTATTAATTTTGCTTGGATAGTTTTTGGGTAAGCTTCAATAATACGTATTTTTCCCACTTAGTATATGTGGATGATATGATGCTAACTTCCTGTGACTGTTATTTAAAGAAAGAAAGAAAGAAAGAAAGAAAGAAAAATGTTTATTTGGACACAGTTCGTGAAACACAAAATACAAAATAAAAAAGTGACAATAATATTTAACAATAATACGAGTAGTGTGTGCCTCACGGCTGCGCCAAAAAGGTTCATTTCAGCATTTACATAGCAGGTAGTGGTATTCGAATTTGTGTGGGGTAGGTACCACAACTAAAAAGTGAAAAATAAAACTTTACACAAAAAAAAAACAACCGACTTCCGTAAAAAAACACTACAAAGTGAAAAATAACTTTAATTTCGGAAGTCGGTGGCAAAAAACGAAAATTCAAAACCAAAAACACCGACTTCCGAAATCAAAGTTATTTTTCACTTTGTAGTGATTTTTTTCGGAAGTCAGTTGTTTTTTTTTGTAAAAAGTTTTTGCTTATTCCTAGTTTTACAGTGTGGCATCTACATCGCCACATGCAAACTACGCATCACACTGACGTCACGAAAAATACTGCATCGCGCAAGCAGGGTACGCACGATCAGCATTAAATTACAGGGTTAAATTGAATTCATGGGCATCCTCTTAAGGGGTCATTGTACTCATTATTATGAACAAATTTCGCTATGAGACCAACCCTGAAATCGCAAAAAAAAAATGTATGTTCGCATGGCACGTGGTCGGTAAACTAATCTCTCTCAACTCTCTCAACTCATTAATCAATAGAGCCAAATATCAATACTAAGATTTCTTATGAGAGTCAATTCTTTCTGTGTGTCCAAACGGTCTCAATACACTTTTCTTAATCCTTAAAACTGCCATCCTCTTTAACTCTAGAACGCGTCTTAAAATTAACTTGCTAAAAAGTAAGATGCCTTCATCATCATCGTCATATCAGCTGATAATAATATGCTTACTTATTAACAAGTTAACCTTGGAAACTTTCAAAGGTACAGTTAATGATAAATTTTCGATGTCCTATTAATGGTGAAAATACTTCGGAAATAAATCTTTGAAATATAGTTTATGGTTATCTTGCTTAATGACCGAAACCCCAACCCCGCGTGTATCCACGCTTGCACTCATCGACATTTGTACAGAGCCGTACTCTATAGGTTATGATTTTTTTCCCCCTATGATTGAATTTATGGGCATGCCCTTAGGATGCCCATAAATTCAATTTCACCCTGTATAACTTCCCGACATCAATCATTATCGTCGGGCAGTTGCCCACCAGACGCAACACCCGGTCGAAGGATTCTCTCTTTTCTATGGAGGATGAGTGAACTTTACACCCATACCTATAGAGGTATGTTATGATATGTTTTTAAGGGTTTTTTAAGAGTCCATCTTTTTGTTTTGAGGATGAATGTGGATGGCTACAAGAGTGACCGACCGCGGCAAGCGTAGCTTAACCTGGTCGATTAACTCGTGCGGCTGTTATTACTTAGCAACGAGTCCCTACAAACTAGAGTTAACAATGTATTTTTTAGGGCTCCGTACCTCAAACGGAAAAAACGGAACCCTTATAGCCCTACGTGTGTCTGTCTGTTTATCCGTCTTTTGCCAATTTGCATCGAATCTAATGGACCGATTAAGTTGAAATTTAGTACCTACACATATCTATTTCTGTGGCCCAAATACGTACCTACGTGTAACGTAAATAAATGAATTTTAACATTACATTAACATTTTTGAACATTACTGCTGGTATAATAGTATACCAGCAGTAATGTAACTGTAATAGTGTAATGTAGTGTAGCGTAATTTAGTAGTGTAACTGTGTCCAAATAAACATTATTCTTTCTTTTCTTTTCTTACTTAATAATATTATTAAAGCCAGGGAAATTAATTGTTTAACACACTGATAACCAACTTATGTAAATTGTGCGTATATTTAAACCACAGCTGTCATTCTTTGACAACAACCGACTCCCAAAAAATAACACTACAAAGTGAAAAATAACTTTATTTCGGAAGCCGGTGTCTTTGGTTCCGAAATAAAGTATTTTTTAAGTCAATTGTTTTTTTTTCCGCAATTTTTTTTTTTTCTCTTTTGAGTCGTCCCCTCGGTTATCGTTACCTCGTCCTTTTTTGAAGTCGGTTTATAAGCTTGAATATACGATATAATTAACAACGAAACATGCGTAGGTATACGCACTGTCTCCATCAGTCTTCATTTACACCTGTCGTTTATTTTGTAACGGTCATAACATCTGGGCCCCTAATTTTGAACCCTCTGCTCTAAACAGGTGCGTACACGCAAAAAGTTTTGATAACTAGGTATATGTTTTTAAGGGTTTTTTAAGAGTCCATCTTTTTGTTTTGAGGATGAATGTGGATGGCTACAAGAGTGACCGACCGCGGCAAGCGTAGCTTAACCTGGTCGATTAACTCGTGCGGCTGTTATTACTTAGCAACGAGTCCCTACAAACTAGAGTTAACAATGTATTTTTTAGGGCTCCGTACCTCAAACGGAAAAAACGGAACCCTTATAGCCCTACGTGTGTCTGTCTGTTTATCCGCCTTTTGTCAATTTGCATCGAATCTAATGGACCGATTAAGTTGAAATTTAGTACCTACACATATCTATTTCTGTTGCCCAAATACGTACCTACGTGTAACGTAAATAAATGAATTTTGAATATGAGGGTCACTTTTGGGGCTCAAATATGAAGAAAAAAAATGCTAACCGTATGACATATTAAATGAAAGGGCTTATTGTGAGGACCTAAAATATTATTTTCTTATAGTTTTCAAATAAATACTCTAAAAGATATTTAAGAAAATAGATGAAAATTTACCATTCTGCCAAGATGCCAGAATGGTAAATTCATGAATAATCTCCGAAAGTACTGAGCCTAAAATCATGAAAAAATTACAGAGAATGGCTCTTTATTCATAGATTACAGGAAAATCTATAGGAAGTCTACGGTCTCAAAAAAAAATGGTCAATCTTTAAGCAACCCTTCATTGTGCGTGGTCCGACGCGCACTTGGCCGGTTTTTTTATAATTCCTATACCGTTTAAGCTTCAGCCTAGCTGTACGTTAGAGCAGGATGGGTGATCAATGCTCGTTCCTTCTGTGTGTCAGAAGGGGCCTGCAGTGGCACATTATTACAAAAAGTAATCATCATTTACATTTAATTACGAACGTTTCAGTAAATAATACCCACTTGTGTAAACCGTATTGTTAACTATGAGTACTAACTGCAATTTTTAACCTTGGATGGGCAGATACTACGTTTTCACAATAACAGTATTAAATACATCATTGTTAGTGCGTATTAAGACGATCGTAACTGCGCTCCGTTCTAAAAAAACATATTTATAACGTTAATTAATAAGTCTTTCTATACTCTTAGATAACTAGTTCACCCAAACCCATAATCTAATATCTTTGTTTCCATATCCTGCAATAGTTTTACACCAACCGGAGGTTGTCCTTGGGTGCACTTGCATAGTGCGAACAGGGATAATCGTCGGTTGGTACCTCATTCAATTAAAATCGTCTAACGGGCCTCTGCGAGTTGGCTTCGGCCCCTTGTACGGCCCCAAAGGTCCGGGACCCCAGGGTCCCGAGAACTGTCAAGAGACGTTAATAAACTTGCATAATGCATAATTAGCCTATATTGTTCCTACTGCTTGGATATAGGCCTCCTCTCTGTGAGAGGGACTGGGCTAATGATATAGGCCTCCTCTCTGTGAGAGGGACTGGGCTAATGAACTTAAGTTTCTTTAATTTATGAATTTGGCTAGTGATCGCAAGGGTCACTGGGTTCGAGCCTCAAGTCGGCTAAAGTGTTGTTAGGGTTTCATCAGATATTTCTCAGTAATAGCCTAGAGTCTAGTTTTGTACCTCGTTGATGCCAATAGGCTCACCCCCTATAAAATAGAACTTAAACATAACTGTTTACAAAATTCGGAAAAATATTACTTACATAACACTTATCATCGCAACTTGTTTCCCGAAAGGGTTAGGCAGAGGTATACCTTAGCATGTACACCCACATTGTGCCAGATATGCTTATTATTGATACTTACTATTAAAATGTACTTCATACATTACAGTTTAAATATTCGACTCTCGAACCGGATATGAAAGCGTGGCATAAAATAAAATAATAAAAATAGATTGAATGCGGTCACCCATCCGAAACGTATGTGTAGCCAACATGCCAAGGTTACTCTCTGTACTGTACTTAGTTTGGAAGCTGGCACAATATTGTAGTGGCAGAAAAACTCAAACGCAGAAAATATAAGTAGAAAGCTAAGTATAGCATAATCAACTGCTGGGACCCAGGCCTCCTCTCTGTGAGAGGGCCGTGGGCCGTAATCCACCACGCGGGTCCAGTGCGGATTTGGTGAAAAGTGGTCACAATATTATGTCTTTGAATTTTTGGTTCTGGACATGTATGTCACATGCTTAGCGATACATCGTTAATGAGGAATATGATTCAAATTTTAGCCATATTGTTAGTGAAAACATAAGTCTGTTGCACTGCGGGTTATTAATTAATCCTCTCTTAAACAGAGAGAAGCGAACACTGACCACCACGCTCTTAGACCATCGAAACCAGTTTACCCAAGATATTTTTCTTCAAAATCAGTAGCATCTTAAATTAACTTTAGAATGTCTAAAAACAAAATATTTACGTTATGCAAAGTATATTTTGCGTCATCGCCTGACATTTTAGTTATTTCGCCAACCTTGTGTACGATCGATTGCTGCTATCTGCTATCGCATCATAAATATTTATTATCTTTAATTAATCATTTGTGTTGGCTACTTTATGTGAAGGTATGTTACCAAAAATAAAAGTGATAGGAAGATTCCTATCACTTTAAAATTAGGTAACCAAAGAATTAAAATTAGGTATAGATCGAAAACTCCGTGCCTCGAAAAGCACGTAAAGCTGTAGGTCCCGACTGTCATTTGTAGATCTTTTGACAGTCGTTACGGGTCGTCAGAAGCGCGAAAGTCTGACAACCAGTCTTACCAAGGGGTATCGCGTTACCCAGTAACTGGGTTGTGGAGGACAGATAGGCAGTCGCTCTATGTAAAATACTGGTATTCAACTGCATCCAGTTAGACTGGAAGCTGACCTCAACATAGTTGTGAAAAGGCTAGGCAGATGGTGATATAGATAGAAAAATGTTGTAGATAGATCAACTCAGCCTATCATAGTCCACTGTTGGACTAATGCCTCTCCCAGACTGCAGCACAACACTGTCCCTCGCCTCCGCATCCAGTCTGTAGATAGATATGTAACTTTTATCTTATAAGAAGATCCTTTGACAATCTCGTTGGCCTTGAGGTTGTAAGTGCGACTGCGTCCGTCATGGGTTCAATCCACAGGTCTGGTAATGTCTTGGGTAATTCCTTCATGAATTTCTCAGTACCTGGTCGATAGTAAAACTTGGGTATGGTTTAGAGCAATTAATACAGGCTCACTCGGTGACTGCCTATTACAAGGAAATTATCTGGTGAAATGTGGGTTCACCTGCACTACTTACTACACAGCATACTTATATGTATAATAATGTTCCCATTGGTGGGACTACGACTACGAGGAGCTCGGGGTAAACGTAAGTAACAACAGCCGCACTGGTCGATCCATCAGGTTAAGCTACGCTTGCCGGGGTTGGTCAGTGGATGGGTGACCATCGTTACATTCCGAGAATCCTCCGTGCCTCGGAAAGCACGTTAAGCCGTTGGTCCCGGCTGTCATTCATGGATCTTTGACAGTCGTTGCGAGACGTCAGAAGCCCGAAAGTCTGACACCAGTCTTACCAAGAGGTATCGTATTAACCAGTTACTGGGTTGTGGTGGTCAGATAGGCAGTCGCTCCATGTAAAATACTAGTATTCAGCTGCATCCGGTTAGACTGGAAGCCGACCCCAACATAGTTGGGAAACGGCTAGACAGATTGATTGATTGCTGGGACTACAGTAAATTCTCATTACTGTGGCTGAGACTATGGCTTCCTCTGTGTGACAAGGAGTAGGTCGTAATCTATCACGCGGGTCCAGTGGGTCGGTAGCTATCTAGCTATACTTAAGTGGACAAATAAATAGGAAAGAAATGGTAGGTAACCATTATCTTTTAATTGACAAAAAGTGACGATGAATGTTAATACATAAACCTACGCAATTTGTTTTATCAATATTATAATAATTAAATATTAAGTAATTGATGTAAAGATAATAACGTATTGTGTTCGTGTAGTTCAATGTTATTTCTCGGAAATAGCTTGATAGATATCATTTCTTCATCGTATATTCGTATCGCATAGATGGGTAATGCGTCGTGAGATTCCGACAAGGAATCTAATCTCTCTTGAGAGATCAAAGGGAACGAGGAATGCCCTGCCTGGAAAAGGCTACTCATTCCTGCTATGAAGGAAAACATAGGAGGAAACTGGCATGTCCTAGGTCCTAGGAATAGGAATAAAATACTAAAACATTTAAAAAAATATATGTGGTAGATGTGCGTTGAGATTGGCCGCCGTAGCCAAAAGTCGGTCTGGAAAATAATTGTTTTTATTATGTTTACATATCTCGGGACCATGGGATCCCGGTCCATTAGAAGGCATACGAGAGGCCGAACCCAATTTGCAGAAGCCCGATAGACGTTTTGAATTAAATGAGGCACCAACCGATGATTATCCCTTTATGCACTTCGCAAGTGCACCCAAGGACAATTCCTGGTTGGTGCAGCACTATAGCAGAACATGGAAACAAAACTACTATGGGTTTGGGTGGCTATAGTGGAATGGTTACCTAGAACTATGAATGTCCCCTGCCTGACCAATGTTATATACACGGATAAAATGGCAGGGGGTGATCTGTACACTCAATAATGGACCACGGAAACTATCGCTAGCACATGGTGACGTAGCGACAAGGGGGCAACATGTCCTTAGGTGCTTGAGGACTGGAGAGGTATTCCACGGTTATCAGAATAACCCCAGAACCCGGGAGATGGTCAAGATCTCTACCAGCACTTACTGGAATACTTCCTTCCTCCGAACATGTTTGTTCTTGCGAATCTCCACTCCAGCCGGTCAATAGAGGCAAGCCAGAGATGAGGAATAAGACTTCTCCCGAGAGATAGGGTCCGTGGGGTCGCTACTGCCCAACAGCTCGCCACATGCTCACACACTGCGGGTTTCTGTATCTCTCTTGGTCTGGCTCCTCATCCTAGACGTGTTCCGGCAAAGTAAACTCTATCGGCACAGACCTAAAGTTCGGAGCGCGCAAGCCCGACCACAACGACGTCAACGTTGAGATACGGCGGTATTATTATTATTTCCTTTATTTCATTTAAATACATATAATTTACATTTTTAAATATTTTTATAAAAAACAAAAGGCAAAACAAAAACATTTAAAAATATAAAAAATAGTAGCCCACCGGTATCGGGAACAGGATCCAAGCTACCGGTGGTCAGGGCTCCTGAGAGAGGAATCTCCTAACGATACGCGCCGTGTCTAGAAGTACCGCTTTCTGGATCAAACCCTTGATCCAGCTGCCTAACGAGAGCCTCCTTAGGTGTTGGTCGAGGCTCTTGGCTATTATGCCATTGGCCGTCACGACTATCGGCACAATGACTGCTGTATCCACTTCCCACATGTCGACAACCTCGCGAGCCAGGTCGAGATACTTGATCTGTTTATCTTTTTCGGCTTTCACGAGGTTCTCGTCATGCGGGACCGCTATATCAATAATCATTGTGCGACGCTCTAATCGATCTATCACCACTATGTCTGGCTTATTGGCAACAATAGTCCTTTCAGTGATGATAGATCGATCCCAATACAACGTGATATTGTCATTTTCGAGAACTGGGTCGGGCACATACCTATAGTATGGTACTTCCGATTCCACAAGACTGTATTTCAGAGCAAGTTGCTGATGGATAATCCTGGCCACAAGGTTGTGCCTATGCAAGTAGTCTCCGTTAGCCAGACGAGAACAGCCAGAAATAATGTGTCGGATTGATTCCCCCGGACGGTGGCATGCCCGACAGATGTCAACCGTGCCGTCCTTCACAATATATTTTCGGTAGTTCTTCGTCATCATAACTTCATCCATAATCGCAAAGACAAAACCTTCGGTTTCCCCAAAGAGATCACCGAATCGCAGCCAGGATACAGACGCTAGTAGGTCTACATCGGGCCCATGTAAGGCCCGGTAAAAGCGCCCGTGAAGCTCTTTGTTCTGCCATACTTCCCTGCGGTCATTAGTATCTAATACTATAGGTTTGCGCCAGTTCTCGTTAGCCAAGGATAGCGGGGTAAGGCCCTTGTCCACTGAGGCCACATCTCGGTGCATCCCCACGTCGGCTTCTAGGAAGTATTCCCTGAGACTGCATACCTCACGGTTGTGCAGGGTCTTAGCATTTAAGAAGCCTCGACCTCCACACTTCCGCGGGATATACAGTCTCATCACCGATGAACGTGGGTGATGCATCCGATTTATGGTCAGCAGTGTGCGGATCCTCCTATCCAGGGCGTCAAGTTCCGTCTGGGTCCATTTGAGTATGCCGAAAGAGTACATCAAAACCGGCATGACCCAACCGTTGAAGGCGTGCACCTTGTTTCCGCCTGATAAAAGACTATTTAATACTTTATTCAGGCGGCAAAAGAAGCGCTCCTTCAGCGATTGCTTCATGTCAGCAGCGTTGATACCTAACGCTTCCGACATACCCAAATACTTATAGGTTTCGATTGAGGAGAGGGATCTTAGGTGTATGGAGTCCGAGAGTTGGGTTCCCCCGGATTCCACAATCCCTCCTCGCTTTACATGCATGACTGCACATTTGTCCACACCAAATTCCATCCTGATGGCGCTACTGAAAGTTTCGGTTACCTTTAGTAGCTCCATCAGTTGCAAATCGTTGGGGGCAAAGAGTTTCAAGTCATCCATGTAAAGGAGGTGAGATATAACCTGACCACCTCTCCTTAATCGATAGCCTAGTCCTGAGTCCTCCAGCAGTGTGCTAAGAGGATTCAAGGCTAGGCAGAACCAAAGTGGACTCAAACTGTCGCCCTGAAATATACCTCGCTCGATCCGTATAGGCTCGCTATTCCTCTGGATATGTCGACATCCTGGATAGCGAAGAACCGTCCTCCATTGCCCCATACATGACATCAGGAAGGTGCGTAGAGTTGCATCTACTTTATAAAACTCCAGCACCCTCATGAGCCATGTATGGGGCACCGAGTCATAGGCCTTCTTATAATCTATCCAACATGTCGACAGATCCTTTCGGGAACGACGAACCTGTTGACTAATAGCCATATCAATGAGGAGCAGCTCCTTAGTACCGCGGGACCCGTTCCTACATCCATTTTGAGAGGCAGACATGATGCAGTTGTTGTCTATATGTTTGTTAATTTTAGCTCTCAAAATGGATGTAAAAACTTTATAGACCGTCGGTAAATAAGTGATCGGCCTATAATTTTTGGGTTCCGCAGCACTACCTGATTTATGGAGCAGGTGGGTTATACCTGTCGTTAGGAACTGGGGCAGCGACCCTGATTCTAAGGCTAACTGGAACTGGGATGCCAATCGGGCGTGCGACCTTTGGAACCACTTTATCCAAAAGTTGTGCAGCCCGTCCGGCCCTGGAGATTTCCAGTTAGGCAACGGACGGACTGCACAAGCCACATCTTGAGGGCTGATGTTAAGTGCCCCCATTTCTGGTATTCCGTCGCACGCCCGCTCGATCTTCCTAGTCCAATCTCCTTCGGTGTGATTGACAGGCGCCGACCAGATGCTTCGCCAGAACGAACACATGGCGTCATCATCTGGCAGGCGCGTGTCAATCACACCTAGATCCAGTCGCTCCCAAGCCCTGTAAACCCACCTTTCATCGCTCTGGAATGTGCGATTCCGAGTATACCGCTCAACTCTCCGTCTGTACCGTCGAATACGGTTTGCCCATGCACAGATCTTCTGCTTCAGGAAGTCGATACGCTCTGTGACGCGGGTCAAATAATCTCGAGAGCTAATATCAGTCCCCGAGAACGCCCGCCTCACAAAGCGCATCACTCTAGGGCGAGTATTGCCCTTCCTGAAGCAGATTAGCTTGCCGATGAGTACCCTAGCCTCACCGATACGGCGTTCAATCCTGCACTGCCAAGCTGGAACAGCTGGTTTTGGTCGTGGAGCTCTGTCACTGTTGGGAAATTTAACATGAACTACACGACATGCCGCTACAGCTGCACAGTACAAGATCGAGTGGGTATCGGCAAGGTCTTTGCTGCCGTCAAAACAATTTGACAGCAGCGAGTCTAGAGTACACACTAGTGCCTTATTTTTCTTGTGCATGGGCAAACGAGGTAAACGTGGTCTAAGTTCAGGTGGAGTGGAGCGGTACTCCCGGAAAGCATCCTCCAAAGCGCTCCTCAATCGTGCATTGCATTGGGAACTCACAGATATAACTCCGTCATCATCCTCTTCACCAACGTGGTCGGGTCGCGGTGTAGCACTGGGTAAATTTTGTAGTTGCACCGCGACCAGTGGCGAAGCAGGCGTTACACGGTTATTCCGTGATTCGAGGCGTAGTCGATCAAGTACGGCGTCGTCCAGCATATGGTTACGCTGGATGACCCGCACCTGATCCGACAGTCGTTGGGCCGTCACGTTGACAGCTGGCTCAAGCACCTGAAACAGAGAGAGCATCCGACCACGGTACGCAGTCAAGTTACTTCCTCCCTCTGTAGCCCCAAAGTATGCGCGCATGACATTTTCATTGACAGTTTGTGTCCATCTCATGCGCCGCACACTTCCACCGGGAGCGGGGACCCTATCACAGGCCGGTGGGCCTCGGAGTCCTAAGCTGGCCGGTGGTCGGCCTCTTCCGCGACGTGCTGGTGGTGGTGTCGTCGGCGGCGAGAAGTATTCGTCGCTCGACCTCGACGCAACTGCAGCGGCCGGTATCACTGGACTCTCGTCTGGAGCAGGATCCGGCAACTGTGAGGCGGAGCTGAGCGACGAACCCGAAGATGTTGGGTGTGTGTCTTGTAGTAGTTACCGTGCCCGACTTCGCGTCAGCATTGCATTGTTCTCCGTCTATAGTTTTTATTCTTACATCTTGGTATGTGTTTCGGTTTTGCTGCCAATTTTGGTTTCTTTAGGAATGAGATGGTAGGAACACATACTCGAAGCACAACATTGTGTCATATTTAATGTTTAAAAATCAAAGAAATCGGTAAAAATACTATAAATATATGACGGAGAAAAAAATTCATGACAGTCGCCTTGACAGTCGGGCCACAGATTATTATTATTATTATTTGTGTTTTTGACATTTCTCGAGACCCTTGGGTCCCGGACCTTTGGAAGGCGTACGAGGGGCCGAAGCCAACTCGCAGAGGCCCGTTTGGCGTTTTAATGAAATGAGGCACCAACCGACGATTGGCTGTGTGCACTATGCAAGCAAGTGCACCCAAGGACAACCCCCGGTTGGTGTAGGACTATTGCAGGATATGGAAACAAAGATATTAGACTATGGGTTTGGGTGGCTTAAGTTGACTAGTGACCTGGAATTATGGAAGGACTATGGCCCCTGCCTGATCAATTATTATTATTATTATTATTATTATTATAGGAATTACCGTGGATGTTGTATAAGCAAATTTGACATGGTATAAGTAATCTTGTCTCGCATCGACTCTATTAGATTTGTAAAAACGTCATGTGAGCGTATTTTAAACCTAGGGCGTAGACCAAGAGAGATTCTATAATCGATTACAAGGATTTATATTACTTATTCAACAATGTATTGGACTGACATAACAATTCCATACAGTAACATTGCCAAATTAATCAAAACAGCTAAATACGAGTATTTGACATCTATTTGCGATGTTGCCCACTTTCAGAATAAACGCTCTTAAAGCGTTTCATATTTCTAATAGATATTCAACAAGATTGACATAATCTTTCTTATTATATTGATATTGACATGATTAAGTACCTTATGGTTTTCGATAGCTTATGTCAATCCAATATCGACATTTCCATCAACTTTATCGCTGATTGAATATCACTTTTTCTAGGCCCTATGGTTCATAACAAAACTACAAAGTATGATATAAAGTCTACTCTATTCTCATCAAGTACATTGGGCAGTGTCATTCTATTCCTATCCTCGACTGATAACATTATCAAAACTGATAACAGACAAGATTGCAAAACTCGGTAAAATTATTTTAGTAACTTGGTTCATAATTTATTTTAGCATGTGACGATATTTTCTATAAGTACTACACAAAGACCAGGAACGGGCATTCTTCTTCTTTTCGTGTGGTTAGTGACTAAACTGGTGTCAGAGCGTTAAAGCCGCCCTCTGTCTTGGCTTACCTACTTGGCCGTCGAGAAATATCTGTGCCGGATTCCTAACCATGTTTTCTTTCACCGCAACGGGCATTGATCACCACGCTTGCTCACTGCGTGTTGGCTATTACAGACCAGATCACGATATTTTCTTTCAAAGTCAACCATTGATGTCTAAGATTAACTTCAAAACCGGCTTGACCAAGAACTAAAAATTCGACGACACGTGACATTCACCAACCCGCACTGTGCCCGCGTGGTGGATTACAGCACCCTCCCTCGATATGTTAGAGAGAGAGAGAGTGAGTTTGAAATTGGCACCTGTGACAGAAGTTGAGCAGAAACAGATTATCGTGGTATAGATATGTGATGCGAAAGAATCAGGAACATATCATGAGGTACAAAAGTTGAGGAAGACCAAACAAAAGATGGATGGATTGTGTGAAAGGTGATATGGATAGAAAAGAGGTGGCTTCTGAGATGACAGACGACGGCTGATAGAGAAGTACAGAAGAAGAAGATTTCTTCTTCTAAATAAATTGGTATAAGGGAGGAGAGATTAGTCATTGCCAGGGTTAATATATAGGCTATTCATATCACTGTGATTATTTTGATCGTAAATTGATGTTTATAAACACGATGTAAGAACAAATAATATAATTCTAATAGTAAACCTACAGGTAGGTATTGAGTCACGGTCATCAAGGATTGTACGCAGTGATTATGTCATAGGCGATGATGATGACAAAATACAAACATCACGACTATACTCCCCGAAGGGATAAGCAGGGCTTTATAGAACACCCTCATCATCTGTCTAGCCCTTTTACCTGACTACGGCGAAGCAAAAAGGAGGATTATGATTTTGACCGGTATACAATGTATGTTCATCTGTTAACTCATAACTTCTAAACTTCGCGCGCACTTTGGATGCGTTTTCGTACGAATTTTACTCGTGCGTACACGTACGAGCACGCACGAACGGTGCAGAGGGAGCGCGCAGACTGGGTGTGACTTAGTCGTACGAATACATACGTATAGTCCGACGTCCGAAAACAATCCGAACCGGTTGGGATTTATTCTATTTGACGGAGAAAAACGTATCCAGTGTGCGCACTCAATTCGTACGACAATGATCGTACGTGTACGCACGAGTGAATTTCGTACTAAAACGCATCCAAAGCGCGCGGCCCTAAAGCCATTTCATATAACTGTCAAAGAATTACAGCTGTTATGATCTGAATATACCTATAAAAATTATTTAAAATATTTAAGTTCGTAGTCAATTTGTTAAACTATGAAATACCCGGTAAGTATTTAGATAATATGGGTCGTTCCCTAAATGTGATATGGGACTATTTATCATTAGTGGTAAAATATGACTGTAGGTACCATCTCTACCTACCTCTTACATGGCGAATACACGCGTGATGTTATGTGATGTATTTATAGAATATATTAATGACATTTTAAGTATTAGATACGTTATTATAAGTGCATAAGTTTGTTGTGTTTCCATGACTCATCTTCTTAAATAAATAGGTTCGTTCTCTATGCAGATTGCTTTTAACGGCTGTATTAAATTATACATACATCGATTAGTAACTTTAGTAGATACAGAGATAATTAAAATGCTATTAATGTAGGTAAACTGCGTTGATTTTCCTCTAATTAAATATATAATAATAAATTTTTATCACCTGACATTGATTGCAACAAAAACAATGATAAATCGAATAGAAAATTAGTTATCACGACATTATATAGGATTAAGCTTTATCTAATGTTCGTCACGCGGAATAAAACAACAACAACTTACTTATATGCAAGAAAAATCACAAACACACGGAGTTCTCAAGCAAAAATCATAGGTACAAAAATCACAATTTTTCCCAAAAACTTTTGGCACTTCACCGAAGCAACACTGTTTTTGAAAAAGAAAAAAAAACACAAAATGGCCGCTGCGCGCGACGTCCAACTCGCGAATGAATAACTAATTCAGTTTTCAAAATCGGAACGCGGTGTGACCAATTTTTCTTGACCTGTGAACTTCTATGCGTTTCGCCTTTGTACTTCCATTTTTAAACCAGTCTGAGGGACGGGGTAGTTCAAATTACATTGGCTTTAATGCATGTCCCTACCAAACTGTGAAAGCGATTGAGGTGTAAAAAAATAAGCTTTATTACAATGGCATAACGTTGTTTTTAGGTTTATTAAACGGCAAATATAAATTGGTAGATTACTCATATGGTAAGGTAAAGTAGTGATAAGATATACAGTATGATACTAAAATCATTTTCAATATTAAAAATCCATTTTGTGATTTCGATCAGAAAATTGAAATATAAAATGACATTGCGTGCACAGTTGTAATTTTTTGGGAAATTGTATGGATGTAATAATTTAACAACACTGCACAATGGTCTATAATGGATGGCTATTGCTCCACTCAACATTTTACTGACAACTTTGATTAAGAATACTTAATTATAGTTTTATAATGATTTATTTTGAAAAATAATTAAATCAAGTCTACTCTCGGTGGTTTAGATACACCTATTTTCATGATTAACCGTAATAATTCTACGTAAGTAAGGAACTATTTACATAGGTATATTGTAATTAACATAGACAGGAATTGGGTCATTAAACACACTAAGGTGGCAATTAAAATAATTAAATTGCGCAGTTTTATATAATATATACGGAAACGTGATACAATTTTTTGATAAAGTTCTTAGAAAAGGCAATAAGAGAGCGACATCCATTTATCTCCAGGTCTGACAGACGATTTATCCAAGTAATCCAATTTATTTTCTTCAAAGGAAATGCTCTAAATTCCAATCTAAATTGGATTCTCAGGGGACGGACGGTAAAACGTGCGACCTTATAACAAATGTCTGGAGAGAAAATGCTGACATTTTCACTTACGTAGATTATTAACCTGATTTGAGTAGATACGGGAGTTGCTAGCATATTTGTTAGTTAATTGATTCAGGCGTGACTTTGCGGAAATCCATTATAAAATATAATAGACGACGTATATTTAGTAACCTAATCCGCTTAACCGTTCTTAAGGAGTCATAAAGAACCCTGTAAGAAATCGACGCGTGTTTCACCTCTCAATGAGGCATCCTCAGGATGGCTATTGACTTGTTGCGAACCCGGACCCGAAGTGTAAACACGTCAAGCGTCGAGAGCAGTGTGCACTGCTGAACATGAACAACGGCATTTTTTCAATTAACGTTCATTAAAATAATGATTAAGGACCCATTTTTATCATCACCATTGTCTTTTTAGTGTATAACGTGAGTTATAAATAAGTACTAGAAGTAAAAATTATTCAACATAAAAATAATGAGCCGCGACAAAACTAATTGTGATTAATACTAATCTGCTATTGTCCCACAAAACAAAAGACTTCTTACACAAAATGAATGAACATTGATCACCACGCTTGCTCAAATGCTCACATATCAATAATTCACCTAAGTATGAATAAAATACAACTCACTGTATAATCTCATTCGTATACACCTGTTGAGCTCATTGTGTATGTGTGAGTGAGTGTTTGGCCGTGTGTGTGAGTACGTGTGTAACATACGGATATTGTGTGGGGGAGGTGATGCGTGGTTATGAACGGTAAGTGGCTCTAGTTAGTGGGCAATTTGTGGTTATTTTCATGTGTTATTTATGCCATGTATGTAGTAGGTATTAGAAATGCAAGTCTCTCATTCAAACCTTAAGAGCGTACATTCTGAAAGTGGGCAACGTCGCAAATAGATGTAAAATATTTCGTTGTTTTGATTAATTTGGCAATATTACTATAAGGAAATATGAAATATGGCTAACTAGTGAACTAAAATATTGATTATGAAATGCAATAATTAATATAGTAACACCGAATATTTAGTTTATGGGGTAAAAAAAGTATTTGGAAACTTTCCAAGTGCCTTTTTAGGGTTCCGTAGTAAACAAGGAACCCTTATAGTTTCGCCATGTCCGTCTGTCTGTCCGCGGCTTAGCTCAGAGACGGTTAATACTAGAACGCTGTAATTTGGCATATGTACATATGCCAAATTACAGCTTACCTATATTAATCATGCCGACAAAGTAGTAAAATAAAATCAAGAAAAATATATTTTTTTGGGGTACGTCTCCTACACGTAAAGTGAGGATTTTTTTTTTCTCATCTACCCGCCGAGCTAAGTAGGCTGTACAGGTTAACCAGTAATAATCAACCAACTTAAATTTTCAGTTTTAAAAACATGATCTCCCATACATTTCGTATGGGAGAACATGTTTTTCAACTACAATGTTAAGTTTGTTCTTACGATAAATTCATCCCGACTACGGAACCCTTCATTGTGCGTGGTCCGACACGCACTTTATTTACGCCTAAAACGGTTAAAACATCACATTCAGTGTAATATTCATAATATTGCAATTCATTATTAATATTCTAGTTCACTATATTATATTATATTATATTGGCAAATTAATCAAAACATCCAATATTTGACAGCTATTTGTTGCCAACTTTTAGAATTAATGCGCTTAATATGAAACCATTATTTTCGTTGCATATTATTAAAAGGTGAAATATATATAATTTCATTTTCATAACAATTTAAAAACTAACAAAAATTATATATATATATACAAGGTGAAATTGAATTAGCCCATTATTCTCTAGTCCCAAACGCCACAGAAGCCTTCTTCCTAAATTCCCACAACCAACTCTTAGTTTGCGTGAGGTGAATACTTAAAATGAAAACAATTTGAAATGCGGAATATACTGTTAGACTCGTAGTACTACGGATGCCCCTTAGACGATATTTAATAATACCATTTGCATAATATTATCCTAGAACCGCTGAGGAAAGACCTGCTGCTGAGGAGCATATGTCTTTCGCAGATGGTGAAATCACCACGGAAATCTCCGTTTTTTTCATGTTTTGATGAAGTCACGTGATTATTATTCGGAAATACTTGACTCATTTTGGACTTAAATTGGTTTATTTTGTATGACTACTTCAGAAAAGTAAGGAAACAATATTAATTATTTAATATTGGTCCCTCATTTTTATGGACCTAAGGTCTAAAACACGCACGCAAATGAGGTAAAATACCTACGTATTAGACTTGCAGTTACGGACACTAGCCTGATATACCATACAAAGTTTAAAATAAAAAGCCACAAATACTAACAAGAAGCAAGTTATAAGCCCGCTGTTGTATTAAAAAAAGACAAAATCTATTAAATATTTTCCACTCCATCACATTATTTCTAACAGCCCAAGTAGAGCAGCCTTCCCCCCATACTACCCACACCGGTAGACGCTCCACGCATGGCATACCACACACTTGTGATGTACTCGCACGGTTCACGACACACTATGGTTCAGTGGGTAGTAGCCGTCTGACACGGGTTCGATGCCCGCCTGTTTCACTTTAGAGGGTTGTTGATGAAAATGTTACAACTTCTCAGAACTCTTTACCCGACTGCGCGAAAGTAAGACAGGGTTAGGTATATTTTTCACGCGTATCTACATATCTATCTTTGTATCTTGGTATGTGCGACTTTTATATCCTCGAAGCACATCCTAACGTTTCCATGGGTTTTAGACAAAGATGCGGTCTATTGACTCGCTAGGTCCTGCGATGGTTACAGGCTAGGTTTTTTTTTTTTTTTAAATCAAAATGGCGGATTTAAGACGTCAATACAAAGTCTTGAAAATAAAAATACCGTGTAAATGGTTTAAAATAATAAAAACTAAAAATATATTTAAAAAAACTCGACTGCTAGAAACATTTCAAAACAAGATCACTTTTCAAGTAGCCTGATGTAGTTGGTTGCATCAAGTCTCAAACCAAACTAAAATAACTGCCACGAACTGCATCAGACTTCAGAAAACGAAACGTAGTTATCCTTTACTATAAAACGAGCAATAATTGTATTATATATTTGTAATCACGTTCTCAAAAACGGCTCTAACGATTTCGATGAAAGTTATAATATATATCCAATATAGGGGTTCACGGGGGTGAAAACTTGATCTAGCTAGGTCTCATATTTGCGATATTTTTTTCATTTTCTCCGTATTTTCACCCGCCTTGACCTCGGTCGCCCAAAGTTTAGAACAAAACACCTACCTTAGAATAATGACATGGCAGCATGGAATTAGTATGTAACTACTATCATGGCAGCATGGAATTAGTATGAACTATAAGCTATTAAATGAGCATTATCTATTTTCACCAGAGCAGAGCTCGGTCGCCTAGGTACTGAAAGTGAACACTATGGTACTATAGTGATTCACTTTGCGTCTTGCACAAGTTCGATGCCCGGCTGCACTTTTACTTGTGACGCGGGTGGTTTTGTAAATGTCGCTAGTTTCTCAAAGAGGGTGATATAGGGGTTGCTTCTTTATAACTTTGTTACGGTTCAGTAATTAGGAAGCTCGATGCGGGTTTGATGCCTGGTTGACTATGTTACCTTAGTTTTTAATAATATAAGTACAATAATTATTATAATAATGAGTTAGGATAACAGTTAAATGTTATTTAATTTCTGTAAATTGGTAACTAACAAAACTCTTTTATAAGGCTTTTTTAAACTATATTAGATCGGTAAATAAGTACAGTATCGTTTATGGTAAAAATATGTTTACAAAAAAATTACAACCGACTTCCAAATAACACTACAAAGTAAAAAATTACTTTAATCGGAAGTCGGTGGCAAAAAACGAGAATTCTAAAGCAAAGACACCGCTTTAGAATTTTCAGCTTTTGCCACCGACTTCCGAAATTAAAGTAATTTTTCACTTTTTAGTTGTGGTACCTACCCCACACAAAGTCGAGTACCTGCTACCTGCTATGTAAATAACAGTGATAGGAAGTTATTCTCGTATCATCCATAAAGACTAATTGGAAAAAATACGTACCTATTATTGATGCAAACGACGACACGGTTTTTTTCTCGACGATACGGTTGGCGCAGTGGCTGAGCGATCGACTGCTGCGCAACGTGTCGCGGGTTCGATCCCCGCACGGAGTAAATATTTGTATGATCTGCAAGTAGTTGTTCCGGGTCTGGGTGTTAGTGTATGTGAGTTTCTGTTTGTAAACGGACCCACGATACAGGAAGAAATTCTTAGTGTGGGGCAAGGTTTTACAAAAAAAAAAAAAAAAATATCCAAGCAAAGTTAATACAATTTATATGAGACTACCTCGAAAGCATACCCTTTCAAACAAACAAAGAATTTTCTAATTCAGTCCACGATTGACGGAGAAATCGGTGGACATCCATTAATAAACATAGTTATACGCTATGAACATAGAACCTTCTCCTTTCTGGTTAAACAAACAACCTGGAATGATAGCCCGAAAACGGATAAATAAATTCATAAATTGTCCGAGGAAAATAGTTTCTTTAGACTAGTTATAGTGAGCAAGCGTGGTGATCGATAATCGTTCCTTTTGTATGAGTAGATGGCTGTGCACAGAGTGATACAGTTACGAGCAGATAGTAGTCAATATTATCTGTTAGTTAAACTCTGTGATTGAAATGTCTGTGTTTTCCCTCTTGTGCAAATAAGGTCAAGATATATGCCAGTGACCTTGAGTGGTTAGATTGCGTGTTCTGTGCTGAGCTCACGCAACGCGTCGTACGTCCAGCCAGTAATAGGACTCGCCCATCAAGGAGCGCTGTCCCAAATTAGACTTCGATTAGATTATTAATTTATTATATACGTACATAAATCAAAAGCTATTTTATTAAAACATATATACGAGTACTAAAAGATCAATCATTAAATTATCTCTAAAATGGTGATTTTTAGAAAAATACGCTTGATAGATTTGGCGTGATTCTCGGTTTTTTATCCACGTTAGACATAACTTTAAAAAATAATTTCACTATGTAATATAAACATAATCTAAAATATTCCTTTAATATGTTATTAAGAAAATGCTCTCATTTAACATATTTTTCTCCCAAATCATTAACACTACTCGTTTAGACGTGATCTTCAGTATAAAAATCATTACAAACCGGTTATCGTCGCCTTAAGTTAACAGGGCGTCCGTCCAGTCTCCTGATAGCTAGTGGTAACCTCGTCCAATAGTTACTGAGTTTGGCCACTGTTTACAGGGGAGATTGCTCCATGAATTATTTACACATACATAACAGTAATATTTATCACTGTAGGTACTTTGTCGAAAAACAAGACTATGCCGTGATCTAATCGATTCGTTTTCGCTCTTATGATTAGTGGCCAGAAATCCGGACAGAGGTGCTAGGTGCCATGTTTTGTGTAAAATACTGATACATTGTGACTTAAATATATTGAAGTCAATTCAAAAGCAACGGTATACAAATAGAGGAATATTTTGGTTCATCAATAACCTCCAGGAGCGATACTTAAAATAAAATGTTTGTTAGGCAAACTGTATGCAGCTTTGCAACCACCTTGCTGACTAGTTATACTCTATTTCAAGCACACCATGAACTATTCTGACATACCTAGTTCGTACCGATAAGAGAGTAGAAGTTTATGATCTTTTTCTTTTAGCTTTTGGTCAGAATTTGACGGAAAGCAAATGCAACAAGCGCCTGATTTAATTCTATTAGCCTACTCGTAGATCTGTAACTCAGCTATTTTAAACATTGCGACAACTTTGCTAAGTTTTGGTTACCTAGTACTGTTTACGTAAACTAGATAGGAAATGCGAGGTTTTACAGTTGTAATAACTACACGTTACGTATCAGGTAGGGTTACCATCTATGTATGGGAGGATGCCTGTCTAGGATGTAAAACATGCCAGATTTAAAAAAAAAATGCCTGTCTAGGATGTAAAAAAATGCCAAATTTTTCAGAAATATGCCTGTCTCTTGTAAAAAAATAGAAAAATAGATAATACGCAACAGATAGTTTTAATGACTGACATTTATTAAAAATGAAAAGTTTGAACAATTTACGGCGACTAAACTAAAATATATTTTTTTTCAAAAGTTTTTTTTTTGTTTAATCTTTTAAATATAAAAATATTCACACCAAACGTTTTTAAAGTTTTCCTGGGTTACTAATTACGCTTGTACCGACTCTATTGTCCGGCAACTCCTTTCTTTATTCAACTGTGCATTTATGAAGGAAATTCAAAATACTATACGTGTCGGTTAAGACGGTTAAGACAGGCGTGCGGCCCGCGGCGCTAAGATGACTTAGCGCCGGCCGCACGTCTGTCTTAACCATAAAAGTGCGGCAAATTTGGACATTTCCATCACTCGTAAAAAGGAAGAAAGGCATTATTTTTAATTTTTAATTGGTGTCTATAAGCACAATCGGTAGGTTAATTGATAATTCAGTGTAGTTAACATTGATATAACAATTATGGTGACCATGCAAGTAAATTATAAATTACTTACAAAGTCAAAGTCAAACAATTTATTTCAATTAGGCACATAAAAGGCACTTATGAACGTCAAATTTACAAAAAATAGAATTGATTCTAGTCGCCCCTTCCAAAAGGTAGTTTTCGTATGGAGAAGAATGGGCAAGAAACTCCACCGTTACTCTTTTAAAATGTTTTTACAATAGTTTGTATACAATTATATAATTCTATGTGAAGACGATGCATCTAGAATAAGATTACTATACCGCGATAGGTAAAAAAGAATGAAAAAAATAAAAATAAAGCAATTACAGATAAATTAATTATGTGATAGATACATGGTGCTTACATATTTACAAACATTGCAAAATTATACGGTATTCACATTTTAACAAGTAATACTAATAAGTCAGTGTGTGAGTTCAAGAAATCACAGAATGTAAAATCAGAGTTATAAAAATATACCGCGATAGGTAAAAAAGAATGAAAAAAATAAAAATAAAGCAATTACAGATAAATTAATTATGTGATAGATACATGGTGCTTACATATTTACAAACATTGCAAAATTATACGGTATTCACATTTTAACAAGTAATACTAATAAGTCAGTGTGTGAGTTCAAGAAATCACAGAATGTAAAATCAGAGTTATAAAAAATAACAAATTATATAATTAAATAAGCAACCAGTTTGATTTTGTCTAGACTCTAAATTGTCCTACGGAGCAGAACCAGCATGTTTCCAAGCATTCTTATCTTGGATATAATCCTCTAATTTGTAATATGCTTGTTTACAGAGTGTACTTTTAATATGAGTTTTAAATTTTCTCTCATTTAATTGTAATATATCACAAGGTATTTTATTGTAACATTTAACACAGTACCCCATAAAAGATGTATGTACTTTAGATAATCTGAAAAATGGCTGATCTATTTTATCTTTATTTCTAGTATTAAAATTATGTCTATCACTTATTTCATGAAAAATATGAAGATTTTTTGTTACATACATAATATTTTCAAATATGAATTGGCAAGGTACCGTCATAATATTAATCTTCTTAAATAGTTCCCTGAGAGATTCGCGACGATGTAGATTATAAATGGCTCTGACAGCTCTCTTTTGTAAAATAAAGATGGATTCAATGTCAGCAGCCCGACCCCACAGTAAAATGCCATACGACATAATACTGTGGAAGTAGCTAAAATAGACCAAACGCGCGGTTTCTACATCTGTTAACTGTCTTATCTTTCTAACAGCATAAGCGGCCGAGCTTAGCCGCCCCGCAAGAGATGTTATATCAGGTCCCCATTGTTATTTCTCGTCTAGCGTGATTCCTAGGAAAACCGTTTGATTAATAAATTCTAGTTTTTCTCCATTCAATATGATGTCACATTCGCTACTTCTAACATTAGGTAATTTAAATCTAATGCATTTGGTTTTTTTTTTTGTTAGTACCAAATTATTTACCGTAAACCAATCTTGGACTTGAAGAATAGATCTGTTAACGTCGTTAAGATTTTGTGACCGTCGGTTTATTTTAAAGATCAACGATGTGTCATCTGCAAATAACACCATCTTCGGTTGATTTTGAAGTAATTGGGGTAAATCATTAATATAAACTAAAAAGAGGAATGGACCCAATATCGAACCCTGAGGAACGCCCATTGCCATTTCAGACCCCAATGAGTTTACGCCGTTTACTTGAACTTTAACTTTTCTATCTTTCAGGTATGATCTTAGTAAATCAAGAGCTGTATTCCTAATCCCATAATGCTCTAGTTTCAGCAGAAGTGTTTCATGGTCTACGCAATCGAACGCCTTCGAGAGGTCGCAAAAGATTCCAATGGCATCTTGTGCTTCTTCCCAGGCGTTAAAAATGTTCTTTATTAGGGTGACACCGGCGTCAGTGGTACAACGCCCTTTGGTGAAACCGTACTGTTGTTCATGAAAGATGGAATTTTTATTAAAGTGACGTAACATTTGATTGAGCATCAACTTTTCAAACACCTTGCTGAGAACTGGCAGAATTGACACAGGCCTATAATTGTTGGGTTCCTTACTATCACCGGATTTGAACAAAGGAACTACTTTACTGTGTTTCATGAGATCCGGAAAGACTCCTTGGTCTACACTAGTGTTAAATAGCTAAATAAGGCGCAATGGTTTCGATGATACATCTACAGACTTTTACAGACATTCCCCATAGATCTTCTGTTGATTTAATTTTAAGATCTTTAAAAGCTTTTATAACAGCCTGGGGGTTTGTATGCTGAAACCTCAACTCCAAAGGGCATGACTTTACATTTTTTCTAAGTAAGGCAGCAGAAAGCGCGGGTGAGGAATTTAAAGTTTCCGTAGTTTTAAGGGGAATATTAGCAAAAAAAAAAACAAATTCCTGAGCTATTTCTACATCTGAGTCGATAGGGCCATGTGCAGTCTCTAAGTTAAATTCAGTATTGCGCTGTTTTTTCCTACCGGTTTAATTATTTATTATTTACCAGGTAGTTTTTATTTTATCATCAGCTGATTTTATTTTATTGCTAATGTAAAGAGCTTTAGCCATTTTGCACACACTTTTAAAAGTTTTTGAATATTTTGCAACATGCTGATGAAAGCTTGTATTATTCATATGTTGCTTTAGGCCATACAGTTCAAAAAGTTTTTCCCTGCTTTTACGAATACCTGGAGTCGCCCAATCACTAAATAAGAATACAAAAACTGCTACTAATACTTAAATATATGAAATGTAAAACTAACAAAACTAAAAAAAGAATAAGGTAATACTAGAAATAAGAAACTGTTTTATATAAAAAGTTACTTGAAATAGGTAAAGATACTGCTTCTAATATATTAGATTAGAAAGACAATAGAGATTTATAACTGTTATAATCCACAAGAAATAAAATACTTTTTTATTTTTATATTGATATGCTAGTAAATGTCCTAGGGAAATACCTTGGACCGCAATATCGCCAAGCACGGTGGTCAAAGCTCGTTCGGGCTTTTTGAGCAGAGTGCGGTGTCTTAAAGTGAGGACAAATAAGTGCTAATAAAAAAAATATCAGCCGGTTCTGAGTACAATACTTAATAATAAACTTCACTATAACAAAATTGCGTGTTAAACTACAATTCGCATCATGCACATACATGTCAAATTGACACCTTTGACAACGTCAAATCACCCGAGCAACACCTTTCCTGTAGAAAACATAGCTTTGATAACAAACACTGGAAATTGTTAACAATCTTATAGTCATTCATTATTAGTTTTACAGTTGATATTTTTTATCATTAATGATACAATTTTTTCTGTGTTATCGTTTATGTAGATTTTAAATGTAAAACAGCAAAAAACGATCAGTTTAACGTCTTATCACGCCATATATGGTAGGGGTGGGCGTTTAGAGGTGGACATTTTTAAATTACTTTTCTCTTCGATAGTTTTTCGGTTAGTTTAGGATATGAGATTTCAGTCAAACCAGAGCTCAGACCAAGACATTAGCGCTGCGAACAATACAGTGAAGCATGCCATAACTACACCTCCGCTCTGTGCATACACACTCACACACACATTTACAATGAAACTACACCTCACTAAGTGCACATTTACGAAAACTGGTCTCACGTCACTGTTGACAGCGGCAGCGCTCTGTCTTGGGTTTTTATTTGGTCTGAGAACCGGAGATACCTTTTATTCTGGTAGAACAGTCGTTCTTGCAATGTTATCTCCAGTAAGTACGGATGAGGTCGTCATGTACTCGATGTGCTTTATATGAATGTGTTACAAATTTTCAGATGTTATCCTAACCAGGTAACGATATATCATAAGGTTTTGGCATTGCACAGCACCAATTAGGTAGCGGCAGTGAGATGTTAGTTAGTCGGTGTAACAAACCATATCCACGGTCATCTGATCAAAAGGGAAAAAAAATAGTAAGATTATACAACGTGTATCAGAAATGTATCGTCATGTTTGAGGGTGTGGTAGACATAAAACTAAACCACTATCTCCATGGCACCAACATTATAATCCCAAAAATATCAACCGTCCCCATATACATTTAGGTCGAGTAGTATTGAAGTTTATTTTTTATTTTTAAAGACGTTCTTGATCATAGAAAGCACTGCAAACTAGTAATTTCGAGCTCCCACCCTTACTGGTTTCTTTGCCTAAGTTATTATTATTGCCTAATTACTTGTAATAAGGCAAAAAAACCAGTAGACAATCACGAGAACGGATTCCCCGTCGCATGCTAGCAGACGTAGAAAATACTTATTGAAATAATTGATTATGCTTCGTTTTTATACTATTTTTGTTTTCCGATTATCACCACGGGGGTAATGCGTGACTCGGTATGTAGGGGTCCTTGGAAATTTAGATTAGGTGTTAACTATGGGTGTTAATAATGTTGAACTAAATTAAATGAAACGGATATACGAAATAGTCCTTAATATTTATATTTTACTTCAAATAAACTTTTCATTTCTTTTAAAAGAATTAAGGTTATAAGTCAAACTTGCTTTTCAAACTCAAAGCAGCTTCTTTACAGGCACTTTTGATTTGTCAAGGAGTCGATCAGTTAGAAAGATGAAGCTAGTTGCCCATTCCAAAGCTTAGTAGGTGCCTATGGAGAAGAATGGGCAAGAAACTCCACGGACACTCTTTTAAATTTACAGGGCTCATTCAAGTCAAGACATATATTACCCGGCAGGTAAATAGTAGCTCTATAATTATAGTACCTACATAGTACTCAAACCTGTGCTATGCAACTATACGTGTTCCTTTTGATACCCTAGACCATGACAAAGAATCAAGTACCTAGCATAAAAAATATTTTTCAATTAGATGTTTTTTTTCGTTTTCATTTTTAATACAAAATAATTCGACAAAATCACGATTATATACACCCTTACGTGTTTTTTTTTTTTTTTCTCCCTTTTTTTTTACAAAGTCGATTTTTTTTAGCTTATGATGAATAATTTGTTTGAACGAAAATGATTTCCTCGTATAAACTTATCAATGACACTTAGATATACACCTCGAGAGATATACATGTACTATCTTATCATTTTTGGAACACTTGGTCTAGGACTGTTTGTATAATTTTTACCTAAAGCATAACCTTAGAGTTATGGAACACAAAAAGATTGAGTTTATACAATGCAAAGATAGTCAGCCTACAATCCAATTTTTATTCATTTTCTTTATTTCATTGTTATCTAGGAATTAAATCCGAAGCCACCACTCAACCAAATCCACTTAAATAAGGCAAAGATGAGTAAGAACATTTACCCAACTCATCATTCTCCCAAATCACCAGAGCAGAATGTCACAATAATCACCCTTACACTTGATTACAGTGGCGATACTAAACTAAAGTGGTTATTAGTGGGTCAGCAGTGAGCAGAGTGAGGCAAGAGCGCGGGAAACTGTCGATGTGCATACGTATTGCGATTATAAGTGTGGCGGTACCTTTAGGTGGAGTTGAGAGGTCTTGATACTTTGGGATTAGTTAAGAAGTTCCAGTAGAAAAATGGTTCATACATTTATTATTATTATTCACTTATTCAAAGACAAGTTTTTGGTCCACAGTAGGTATTAGTAGTAGTAATTATCTGTTAAGTATCATAACTTGACTTGGAAAGACTTTTTTATCCGACCGTTAATGAAATTAAATGATATTCAATCTTTTAAAACACACGACAATGTTTTGGTTGCAGATATTATTCATTTAGTTTTTATATCAACACGTTTTTTTGTGTCCTTCACCACACAATTCTCACCTTTGAAAACTTCATGAAAATCTATTTTGAAAACGCCAAAAAATAGTCAAGAAATAGTCATAAATAGTCACTAAGGTTAAAAAAATAGTCGCATTATGATTCCGAAGATAGAGCTATAAGTTGGTGAGGATTGTGGGGTGAACGTCTCCACACAAGCCTCACCTCAGTGCAAGCAAACGGCTGGGAGTACCGACTTGGTTTCAATTCCAAAAAATGGTCATGAAATAGTCATAACGCCAATGCCAAATCTCGAAAATATTCATTAAAGGATTCCAGAGATATAAAGGGGTCTTGGTGAGGATAACGTGGTGAGCCTTTCTCGCCACAATCCTCACCCGATTACCGCGGAACGCCTAGGTTATTTCATTTGAATTTGGTGTCAAAAAATAGTCAATAAATAGTCGTCTCCAACCATGATAATTTCGACCTGGTTTACTATGTAGAAGTATGTTAAATTTCCACGTAAACTTCTACATACATTTTGTTTTGGTACAGTCGCGAACAGTAAAATTTTAAATGTATTCTAATATTGTTGTATATTAATTTAAAACAGTAATAAAATATTTTAGTTACTTACGCATCATTTTTTTTCTGTCTAAGTTTAATAAATACCTACCTAGCTGTACATAATATTCCTCCAATTTTTCCAGTTGGTTTTATGAAACCAAATAAATGTCTTTATTGCAGATTAATTTGGTTGTAGTATGAGTAATTAAGACTATCTATCTCCTTATCTATTACTCAAATACCCACAGAAATGTATTATTAACCACGCATAATTTCTATTTTCTACTTTGTTGAAATTGGGAGGTATGTAATTTTCTTTAACAATTTATGAAAACAAGCAAGTGACATCAGTTTACTCTTTAAGCGCCTACTAGCTAAGGAGGAGCTCAAATCAAATCAAATCAAATCAAAATATTTTATTTCACATAAACCTACAAGGGCACTTATGAAACGTCAGAAGCTAGGTGCACGGTTCCAATTGGTCGTTTCCTATGGAGAAGAGCCGGCAAGAAACTCCACGGTTACTCTTTTAAAAGTAGACCTGATACAGGTTATATTTAGCTTAAAGGAGGCTCCCGCCACAGCATTATAATAAAATCTTGATATTATTGATCTCTACTTTAATTAATCTGTTACGACCGAATAGTTTTGCAAGGAAAATTCAACATTTTATGTAAATACTTGGTAACAGAAATCATGATATTCTGTAAATTCTAATATAATAATGTAATATTTAGCACGAAAGTCCGTTCGGTAGTTTTTGAGTTTATTGATTGTTTATGATTAAGATATACATTATATATAACACGTACTTAAAATAACTAAATAACTAAAAATTATACCCTTTTTAATACAACCAAAAAATAAGGTGACCACTAAAAATATGTACTTAATCATTTTGTTCCCGACTGTACTCGACTCGACAATGTATGTAGATGTTTACGTGGAAATTTAACATACTTCTACATAGTAAACCAGGTCGAAATTATCATGGTTGGAGACGACTATTTATTGACTATTTTTTGACACCAAATTCATATGAAAAAACCTAGGCGTTCCGCGGTAATCAGGAGAGGATTGTGGCGAGAAAGGCTCACCACGTAATCCTCACCAAGACCCCTTTATATCTCCGGAATCCTTTAATGAATATTTTCTAGATTTGGCATAGCGTTATGACTATTTCATGACTATTTTTTGGAATTGAAACCAAGTTGGTACTCCCAGCCGTTTGCTTGCACTGAGGTTAGGATTGTGTGGAGACGTTCACCCCACAATCCTCACCAACTTATAGCTGTATCTTCGGAATCATAATGCGACTATTTTTTTAACCTTGGTGACTATTTATGACTATTTCTTGACTATTTTTTGGCGTTTTCAAAATAGATTTTCATGAAGTTTTCAAAGGTAAGGATTGTGTGGTGAAGGACACGTATTTTTAGGTATTTTAACTACTTTTTTATTGCGAGGCATTGCCTACATAAGTAGTTAAAGAGGGTAATGACTCGAAAAAATATACTTATGAAAAGCTTGACGTATTTCAACTGGAGAACGTTTTATGTGCTGTCAAGATCTTATTTTTCTACTTTAAATTTTACAATGAAAAACATAATTTACAGTAGAACACCGTTTTATGCTTATAATTCAATGAAGCAAAATTTTTAATAGTTTTTAGTACATAAGTATTGTAATGTCTCACTTAAAAAAAAAATGGTAATGTTACGATTTTATTTTATGAGTGAAATTAAACTTCTACCTTCTTCTCTATTTTCTACCTTCTACCATTTCATTCGTGGTCGGCTTTCCTAGCCTCTGAAAAAGTGGCTGCATAGTTAATAGGGGCATCTACTCGTGCTTAAAAAACTACATAACACCACGCCTGTTTTCTTTGAAAGGTTAAGTAGAGGTGCACACCCACATTTCGCCAGATAAGTCTAAGACCCATGTAATAAAAACTACATTTATTATAATAATATAAAAATAATCTTTATCCCCAAAAAATATCAAGTATCAAGTACTTCGTCACCCACTCGACTATAGTTTGTTTTGCAAACAAATTGTTATGGGAACGATGATAAAAGCTGCGCTTGCGCTCTTCTCGCAGTGACCTTGTACCTGCGACAACACGCTATGCAATTAAGTATAAGCAGAGTAAGAGGTAATAATGAAAATGATCCAATATGTAGGTATGTTAATTGAATTTGAGTTTTAAGCGGTATTTTGGTGGAAGAGTTGGATTTATTATTCACTTTAGTAAATAATGGTCCAATTTAAACATTTCCATCAAAGAAAAATATGCAGTTTCCATTAAAATGTATCTCTCATTGAAAACTCCGGCACTATTCCTGGAGTGTCGGGGTTCTCAAGGCTACAGACAGTCTGAGAGGAGCCAGATCCAAGATTACCGTCTTCGGGTACGAGCTCTTGACTTTCTTTCGGTGATGGTCGAGGCTCTTTGCACCATTACTATGTTAAATGTTAATGAGAACATTATTTCAGAAAGATTCTATTGTTTTTGCATAAAACAAACTTTCAGTTCTATTGCATCAACTAAACACGATCATAATAATTATGAACCATAGAAGGTAAAATTATGAAGTTTTTTTTTTTTTTTTAATTTTCCTTATTTATATTTTTGTAAAATCGACCCAACATTACTCGAGAACATAGTAACCATTATGTATGAAGCAATTCGCACATACATACCGACTATCATCTCAATGCCAAACGCGCAATTTTCGCGCTTCACATATTTCGGGCGCATCGTGCGACATTCTCCGGTCAAACTGGGCATTGTCCTTTAAAGAGAACGTCTGACTACCTAAAGTCAGACATTCACCACAATTACTGACATTTAGATCACTTTGCTTTAAATACTGGGCCCATGGGTTGCAGCGTCTTCCTAATACAAATGTACTGCGATCTAAGAAGAAAGAAAATAAGTTTATTTGCGGTACATGACGCAAAGAAAAAACACAAACATAAATAAAACAAGTTACAAAATGGCCATCGCTCAGCATAATGCTGTGACCCTATGCGAGAGCGCGCCCTCGCGCCCCCAGTCGCAGGAGACGCCCCGGGCGTCGGGAGTCGCGAGCCGACTTCCGGCCACCGTAAGCGCGGGCTTGCGGACGCGGAGCTCGCCGTCCGATAAGGACCAGGCCCGGGTCGACGGCGCGTCGTGTTCCACGCGCGCCTCAAAGGGATGTCAGCACCAACTGACGGGGTCCGGAAGGACCAATGCCTGTTGGGGTTGCGGGTTTGTCTGAAACGGATATCGCGACCCCGGCACACAGGCAACGGAAGGAACACGGGTGGGTTTTAGTCAGTAAAAGTCTGACACACCCTCTCGCTCCGCCCAGAGCGGGAGGAGTCATTTGAAGATTTACCAACCTCAAAAAAAAAAAAAAAAACCCTATGCAAGACAGAGCCACAGTGACAGATTTTTCAGTGACAGCCGGCGTTGACGTGATGACGATCCCTAAATGTACTTTCGGCGCACCCTGGACAGCCCCGCCACCTGCAAACTGGCTAAAGTGGCTAATAGTTTACTGGTATTCAACTGCACTCGGTTAGACTAGAAGCCAACCCCGACATCGTTGGGAAAAGGCAAGCAGATATAAAAAGAAAGAAAAATTGTTTATTCTGCACAAACTAAACGCACATTACAAAAAAAAATACATATAATACTCCTTTACAATTAATTAGCAAAAGGCCTCGTATTCAATATTCAAAACAGAAAAGTTTGACAAATTTATGTCAAAGTACAAGTACTCAAGAAGAGAGAAGAGGTTTGTGTCAAGTACTTTTGATGAACTACTTATTAAAAAAACGAATAACAGCTATAAAGATTTCGATGGACAATCAGGCTGTTTTGATTCATAAACTGACGCTTTTTTTGTAAGACGTCCTCGTAACATAAGGTTCAGTTAAAAACCAGCGTCAGACACTAGTTGTCTGGCTTCTATGCTGAACTGGGCCTATTTGGTGCAGCCATGAGGCACACAATTTTATCTTTATTTTTCTGTTTTTGTGTGAATATTGTGTGCCTTACCCTGAGTCAAATAAATTTATGTTCTTTCTTTCTTTCTTTTATCCCACAGGAGTTGGCGAAAACAACAGAACTACCAACCAACTACCTGCTGATTCCATTCATTTCAATTTTTGATATGAAATAAAAAATTGAATCAAGTTTATCAATATAAATAGTTTTTATTTACAGTGAAGTTTACTTGTAATCCCCAAATGGTTAGGCGTACTATAAGCACACCCACAATGTTTAAGTCCCATGTAATAGGGGGCGAGCCTATTGCCATCAACCGGGCACATATCCAGACTCCGGGCTGCTACTGAGACATTCCTGATGGAAAAACCCAATAAAACTTTTCCCGAATCGAACCCACGACCTCTTGCTCAGTAGTAGCGCTTGCGACCGCTAGAAAAAATCAATCTAAGCAAGTGGGTTATCGTGTATTGAGGTAATATCGAATGCTAAGCTGTTTTAATCGTGTTTACTTAGACTAAACGTGTTCATGAATAGTGAACACTACAGTTTATTGCTTAAAGAAGTGTTTCTTCATTTAATGAGCATAAACTTGGCTTTTTGTTGGTGTTTTTCTTCGCGTAATTTTTTACCGCAAATAACCCGATTTTCTGTCTTTCTCTATGCCTAACTAGCATTTGATATGACACCGGAATCGATACTAGAACTCTCCACCTCAGACTAAATAAAAATCCAAGACAGAGCACCGTGAACAATACTCGTACTGTGAAGCATGCCAAAACTACACCGCCGCTTTGTGCATACACGCTCACACGCACACATTTACAACCATTTACAATGACACTACAATCAAACTACACCACACAAAGTAAACACATGTTTACGAAGCCGGCTTCACGTCACTGTTGACAGCGCTGTCTAGGTTTTTTATTTGGTCAGAGCTCTCCACCAGTAAATATTTTTTTTATAAAAGCGCTGTTTTTTGAACTTCATACTTAAACAGATTTAGCCAGGACCTTGACTACAAGCAAGTTTTCTGATGTTACAGGTTGGCAGGCTATTGTTCCACCTGATGCAAAGTCGTTACCACCACATATACAAACGTTAATAGTTTATCCTAAAAGTTGCCAACGTCGCAAATAGCTGTAAAAATTTACCTGTTTTTATTAATTTGGCAATATTACTGTATGGAAATAAGAAATGTGGCTAACTGGCGAACTAGAATATTAAGAGCGTTTATTCTGAAGGTGGGCAACGTCGCAAATAGATGTCAAATGTTTCACTGTTTTGATAAATTTAGCAATATTGCTGTGTGGAAATAAAAAATGTGGCTAACTAGCGAACTAGAATATTGATGATGAAATGCAATAATTAATATCGTAACACCGACTGTTTAGTTTTAGATGTAAAAAAACTATTTGGAATCTTTCCAAATGCGTTTTTTACACCTAAAATGGGTACAACATCAAATTCAATGTTATAATTGCAATTCATTATTAATATTCTAGTTCGCTAGTTAGCCACATTTCATAATTCTATTCATTAATATTGCTATAAGAATCAAAACAGGTAAATATTTGACAGTTATTTGCGACGTTGCCAACTTTTAGGATAAACCCTCACAATAATGAATTGCAATTATAACATTGAATTTGATGTTGTACCCGTTTTAGGTGTAAAGGCAGTTGGAAAGTTTCCAAATACTTTTTTTACATCTAAAACTAAATATTCGGTGTTACGATAGTAACGATTGCATTTCATAATCAATATTCTAGTTCGCTAGTTAGCCATATTTCACCACTTATCCACATACATATACAACATATTTTATCACTTGAAAAAATTTACGGGCACGCATTACATTTTTCGGCGGTTCGTAAATTAGTTTGACAGTAAAACATGAAAAGTAATAAAAAGTAAACTGGTCGGTTATGTCATCCTACAATGTCAGTTGGTACAAAAAATATACTCAGGTACTTAGTGTGATAAATGAATGGCCAATATTTTTTTTGGAATGGGCAGTTTATAAATAGTTCGCTAGTTCATAGGTTAGGTTGGAACTGTGACCAACAACGCGCAAGCCGCATTGGTTGCACTTGTAGTAACTAAGCCAGGACACCCCGACCAAATGGATTATGTGACGTTAGAAGTGCGATCAACCGCGCGCGAGCCGAGCGAGCGAAGCGAGCGGAAGCGGCCGGCGAGCACAACTTCCAAGTTAGATTTCTTACCGACTAATTCCGATATGTTAACGCATTAACTGGCCACACGTAACTGCCTATAACTATGAATCATTTTTTTACTTCGTTTACTGCTAAGTTGTTACTGCTGAATTTGTTATTATATTGTTTATTGTTATTATAATAAATGTTATTAATTCTGTAGGTATGTATGTAAGTACCAACCTAGTACCATAATTTCTTGAAGACTTCATTGTTAGCAAATAATAAATGGCTGTTAAGGTAACCAATATTTCGTGATGTTCAAATGGTCATGTAGACCATTAGGAGCTATCATTACAAATTGTTCTAAAGGTCAAAACGTTATAATTATATTATGGTTGAACTTAAAAAGTTGATGATATCGGTATTGTGGGAATCTTCTGTCCTAATAATAGTTTTTAAACCGACTTTAAAAGAGGATGTTCTCAATTCGATTGTATTTTGGAATGTTGGCGTAGTGATTACAAATGTGGCTGTGCTGAGCGTGGGATTCTGGGTTCGAAACTCGGGTCGGACAAAGTGCTATTGGGTTATTTTATCTGGAAGTTCTCAGTAAAAGCCCTTATTGAGGTTCTCAGTAACTGCCATGCCACGGCAATGGGTTCTAACCGCTGCATAACAATTAGGAATCTAGTTATATAATAATTTGAGCCCTTTAGTTTCTGAATATAGATTCCATTATAATCTTTTCTATAATGTATTAGCAAAAATTTATTTGAAGTCTGGCCTGCTCCCATACCCTTAATTTTGTAAATGGCCCTCCCTACAGAAAATCTATTTTGACACCCCTGCTCTATAGCTAGTGTATGTATTTCTATACGGTGTTAAAAAAGTTCTACAAACTTATTTCATATTACTGATAATGCATCATATTGGTAAAAAAACTGACAAAATTGTCTCATTTTCACGACTGGTGCTGTTTAGAAAAACAGAAAGCTATGAAAGACACTTACAAACTTGTCAGATTGTCGCCTATCACGTGCTTACGTGACAGGCGACAATCTGACAATTCTGTGTCGGTAGTTCTGAACCTAGCACATGCTAGATTCAGAACTAGTCATAACTTATGACCCCTAATGAAAATTTGCAAACTTTTTATGTTTTTTTTATAAATAGGTATCCTGCCCCCCAAACAAGGAAAATCCTGTATCTTGGGCAGCAGTGTCTTCACGTAACGGTCGGTAGTTCAGAACCTAGCACGTGCTAGGTTCTGAACTACCGACACAGTGTAAGAGGCGTATTCTACTCGTATTATGTAAAAAGTGGACAAAAGCCTACCAATCCTCCACTGTATGACCTCCAAGGTATGTGTCCCATCGCAAAAAGTTAACATTCTTAATAAATTAATTGTGATTAGCAACAAGTTATTACGCATTCCCATATAAGTGTGGTAACTAAGACCATAGACAATTTAATAATGTTTTTACAGAGTTGCACAGACCGCGGTGACCGGGTGGCGTGGGAAATATGAAATAATAGTGTGGATACGACGAGTTAACTAGTCTAAGCTTATATTATTTGTTTTGTTTTTGTTGGTTCTATTACTGGTATTAAATCTATACATCTGTTGGAAGGAAGTTATACTGGAACCCGAGCCCTTTGGAGCTGGGAAAAGAAACAGGCTAAGCAGATCGTGTTTTATTTTTGTTTTTTTTTAATGAAAAGGGAATTTATAATTTCCCAGCCATTCAATTCTGGGTTAAGCTCACCTTTGTACATCAGCTGTTCATAAAATTGTTAGGTGTGTACAATCAAAAATAATTGACAGTCTCGTTAATCTAGTGGTCGCAAGCGTGATTGCTGAGCAGGTCAGAAAAAGTGTTTTTGGGGTTTTCTGTCAAGAATTTATCAATAGAAAGAAAGAAAGTCAGAAAGAAAAAGTATCCCGCTTTGCACAGGAGCAAACTTATCAAATAAATCTTATTCCAAAAAAAAAACAATCGACCACGGATACCGCTAGAATACCACTACCTGCTATGTAAATAACAGTGATAGGAAGTTATCATCATATCATCCACATATACTAAGTGGGAAAAATATGTATTATTGAAGCTTACTCGCAAGCTAACCAAGCAAAGTTAATACAATTTATATGGGACCAATCCGGAAGCATACCCTTTCATACAAAAAAATAATTTTCAAAATCGGTCCACAATTGACGGAAAAATCGGCGGACATACATAAAAAAACATATACATACGCGGTCGGTTAAAAAACTAACGAAACATAAATAAAAAACAAAGTAAAATAAAAATGAAACCAATAAGTCCTGTAAGAGACCAAAAGGCTCCTATCTCAGCATGATGCTACGACATTTAAAATAAGGGTCGCAACGCTGGTATTCTGAAAGGGTCCGAATAGCTGGCTGGATTTGTGCCCGGTTGAAGGCAATAAGGCTCGTTATCCATATACAAATAACTTACCGAATGTGTGTGCAGTATGCACGTCTGACTAACCCCTCTAATCCTTCGGGGAATACAGACCAGATGTTATGTTATAAATTAATTACACTTGATAACTTGCGATAAAATTTTACAACCAAATTACGTATTTTTGCTAACTCACAGCGTAATATATCACATTATGAGAAAGTGATGTTGCTAGTGCGAATGACCGGATCATAGTTTTGTACGTTAAGACGTAATAGGTATTTGATAAATATTATGTCAGTTATTATTTTCTAGCTTGGGAAGTAACACTTGGCAGTTAGAACGTGTTCGTCGTAAAATTCGGTTAGAAGAAAATTAAATAGAGTATTGTACGATTCTAGCCGATTTTATTAAGGTATTCATAATTATGTAAACGGTGTTTTTAGAGCGAAATCATTTATTTTTATAGGAATGATCGTTAAAAATAAGTGCTTGTTCTTTAATGTATATTTTTATTAAATTCTATAAATATTCTTCCAAACACGGGATTTCATAAAATGTAAAAAAATCAAATTTCTATCTGAAAAAATATCTGCGTGGTTTGCTGCTGTTAGTTTTAATAAGTTATCCCAACAATTTTATCGATTTATCCCCCAATTTCTGAAAGACAAATCACTGATAAAAATAATCTGATGATCCTAACCTGCTGTCAATAAGCATTTTTCAAATAATACGTTTAAATTTTGTTAGATCCCTAATTTTATTAAAATAATGTAATTTAACTTCCTATATAAACATTCCAGCCATCCCAGAGCCACATACATAGTCACCCACAGGAGCGTCTCATCCACACAAATCGAACGCTGTGTATAAAACAGTGCGGCGCTGGCGCTCACATTTCAGTGCAGTTCAGTGATCACCGCAGTGTACAGTGATAGTGTTGATTGGGTATGTAGTGCACTTGTTTATGTATATATTAATTAGTTGTAAGGGGAAGCCTGTAATTCAGGTAGGTAATAGGTAGATATAAAAAATAAACACCCTTTTTAGTCGGCTCAAAAAGCAAAAATATATATTATAACTCCTTGACATAGAATTTTTTTAAATTATTTATCTAGTTTAATTTTAAGACGTAAAAAATATATATGTAGGATGAAAACTGAAAAGAATTTTCACGGTTTTCTTTTCAGTATCCACCCTGTTATTAAAGTGTGTGTGAAAAAAGTCGATCTCGATTTTTAAGAAAGGAAACTGCAGTTCAGGATTAACCTTTTTATTTTTATGTCGCCCTGCTGGACCTATATAACGACGGCCCCTTTCAAAGAACTAGTCTGAAATAGTCTCCAATACTATAAATGTTTTTTGAAGCAAGAGCAGCACAAATGTGACCTATTTTAATTAGGTTTAGCTGTTACTATAATAATAATAATAAAACATTTATTATCAGACCACACTTATTTTTTTTTTTAAACAAAAAAATATATACTAAAATTTTAAAAACTAAGGAAATATATTTTCGTTTTATGTTTGCCATCGACACGCTAAAAAGAAGATAAGACCACAGAGATCCGTACAGTGGACAAGTGCAATTTCAAAAATATTTTCAAAATAATATATACTAGTCTTCGGGAGTCCATTACCAGAATCAGGACCTTAATAAACTCGTGGTTATTTCAGGAGGAGTTACAATGGCTCCTGATTCTGATAGAATAATTTCCATGAATTTTTCATAGAATTTGTTCTACTATATAAAGTCGCGTTGCGCTGTCGCGTCGCACTGTCGCGTCGCGCCTGTCCGCGAGAGCCTTCATGCAAAGTCTACACATTTTGTAAAATAGTTTGACTTTGTTATGTTAAGGGTACGCTACTCGTCTGTTTGACGGTGTACTAGTAGGTGTACGTTCAAAAACAAAAATAATATCAATTTATCTTGTCATTATCTAGCCCTGTATTGAAGCAGAATTAGGAAAAAAATATTGGTTTGGAAGTTATTAGCGTCTAAACTTCCATATTTCAATTCTAATATTAACTCTTCTTTGGGCAAAAATTAAAGCTAAAAAAAATTAAAGCGAAATCTTACCTACGTAGTAAAAAGAAGGCAAACTAGAAACCGTACAGGGATCGATAATTTATTCAATAGTTCAAATGATTTTATTTTGAGTAAAGAAATCAGTTTAAAGAAATAGTTTTTCCATAATATCTATACGCCTAAAGATCTGTTCAAGAAATTTCTCGTTTTCGTTATAAATCATCGTCTATTTCACTAAATAAATAAAATAAAAACTAAATAAATAATTAGACTAATTAGCATGCATATTAGTCACGCCCGCCAACGAGGTCGGGCCGTCGACAAGTGCACCCTTTTTTTTTTTTTTTTTTTTTGGGTGGGAAATCATCAAATGACTCCTCCCGCTCTGGGCGGAGCGAGAGGGAGTGTCAGACTTTTACTGACTAAAACCCACCCGTGTTCCTTCCGTTGCCTGTGTGCCGGGGCCGCGATATCCCTTTCGGACCAACTCGCAACCCTGGCAGGCATTGGCCCTTACGGACCCCGTCAGTTGGTGCTGACATCTCTTTGAGGCGCGCGTGGAACACAACGCGCCGTCGACCCGGGCCTGGTCCTAATCGGACGGCGAGCTACCCATTGCCCACCGTCCGCAAGCCCGCGCCTACGGTGGCCGGAAGTCGGCTCGCGACTCCCGACGCCCGGGGCGTCTCCTGCGGCGACTAGGGGCGCGAGGGCGCGCATCTTGCATTTCCCTCGCGCGCTCCGCCTCCTCCTTCGCGAGCATTACTGCTTCGCAGAAGGAAGTGACGGCTTCCCATGCACTCTCGCTCCGGACCATGGCCTGAACCAGGGCCGGACGCGAGAGATCGCCGCTGCCGATCGCCTCCGTGAGGACACGGCGGTGCCCCCCGCCCAAGCCGGGCAGACCTCCACCGTATGCTCCACCGTGTCCTCCGGGCGATCCACACAATGGTAACACCCGGGCGTTTCCTCCCGCTTTATCCTGAACAGGAACCTCCCGAAACAACCGTGTCCGGTGAGGACCTGCGTCAGGCGGAAGGTGAGGACGCCGTGGCGCCTCTCTAGCCACTCCTCAAAGAGGGGCCTTACCGCCGCAATTGTGGCGTGCCCAACAAGTGCACCCTTAAGTGTGGCAGACGTATTTTATCACATGTGTGTTATTTAATAATGCATTCAGACTCAATTCTCAGCGGGACATTAAATATAGGATTGGATTGCAAAAACCAAAAATAACATGCTGTTATTATTTCACTTTATAATTTTGGGAAAGCAAAGCTTTCTTTAGCGGCCTTAAAACAATAGCAAGTAATTAATTATACAGACTGCTCTCATTCGCTCTGAATCTCTCACTTAAATGTAGCCAGAATTATTATCTTTTAGTCTAACTAGGTACCTGCATGCAACGATTTTTAGTTTTCCGTACGGTACGGTAGGTGCCAACGGGACCCTATTACTAAGGTTTCGCTGTCCGTCTGTCCGTCCGTATGTCACAGGGCTGTATCTTTTGCAACGTAATAAGTAGAGACACGTGAAATCATTTCACAGAATATGTACTATGGCCACTATAACAAGAATAATAAAAAAAATATAGAAAATGAAAGGGGTTCCCCATACAAGAAACGTGTCTTCGGTGTTTTATATTGTACGGTGGTAGACTGGTTTTTTTTTTACCACCAAATGCACATCATCGGTCATCGATCATCTGGCATACATAACCAGCAAACTGCCAGTTCAAACTGATAACTTTTCTGTCTCACTTTTCTGGCAATATTTCAAATCTCATCCTTCAGTGAATTTCCGAGAACACCTCGCTCCAGAGCTATTCTAAAGACATTCCTATGACAAATCAAAAAATTAAGATTCTCAACTTTCATTTTCGAAGAAGGCATTTGTGCAAAATAACCATGACTTTGATTATTAACGTAGATGGACAAATATTACCACACACGTGTTACCGTTGATTGTCATCATGATCGTTGATCGTCAAGCCTTAAGGCCAAAACACATGCACACGACACGACGCGACGTTGTTACAAACAACCGACTTCCAAAAAAAAACACTACATAGTGAAAAATTACTGCTACTGACTTCCGAAATAAAAGTTTGTTTTGGTTGTTTTTTTTTGGAAAAACTTTTTATATTTCGCTTTTTAGTTGTGTTACCTACCCCACACAAATTCGAATACCACTACCTGCTATGTAAATTACAGTGACAGGAAGTTATCATCATATCATCCACATTTATACTAAGTGGGAAAAATACGTAGTATTGAAGCTTACTCAAAACTATACAAGCAAAGTTAATCAAATTTATATGTGACCAACTTGAGAGTATAGGGTATACTCTCAAGTTGGTCACATACAAAAAAAATATTTTCAAAATCGGTCCACAATTGACGGAGACATCGGAGGACATCATAAGTCGGTGGCAAAAAACGAAAATTCTAAACTAAAGACACTGACTTCCGAAATTAAAGTTATTTTTCACTTTGTAGTGTTTTTTTTATGGAAGTCGTTTTTTGTTTGTTTTTTTTTTTTTGTAAAAAGTTTTTTTGTTTTTCATTTGCTGTATAATTATATTGTGTGCTTTTTAGTCTGTGTTAAATAAATGTATTATATTTCTTTCTTTGTCATATTAGAATCATGTTTTATTTGGGTTGCGTTTAGTGTAGGAGACGAACCGTAGCGCAGCTTCCAACAATTCAGCTGCTGTACAAAACGTGTCGTAAATTACATTATCTAGAATCTAGATTTTCAAGATGGCCACGATCTAGACCTTGACGGCAACCTCTCTACCTTTTTTTTTTTTTTTGGGTGGGAAATCATCAAATGACTCCTCCCGCTCTGGGCGGAGCGAGAGGGAGTGTCAGACTTGACTAAAACCCACCCGTGTTCCTTCCGTTGCCTGTGTGCTGGGGCCGCGATGTCCCTTTCGGACAAACCCGCAACCCCAGCAGGCATTGGTCCTTACGAACCAGTTGGTCCTGACATCTTTTTGAGGCGCGCGTGGAACACAACGCGCCGTCGACCCGGGCCTGGTCCCTATCGGACGGCGAGCTGCCCATCGCTCACCGTCCGCAGGCCCGCGCCTGCGGTGGCCGGAAGTCGGCTCGTGACTCCCGACGCCCGGGGCGTCTCCTGCGGTGACTAGGGGCGCGAGGGCGTGCAGCTTGCATCTCCCTCGCGCGCTCCGCCTCCTCCTTCGCGAGCATAACTGCTTCGCAGAAGGAGGTGACGGCCTCCCATGCACTCTCACTCCGGACAATGGCCTGAACCAGGGCCGGACGCGAGAGATCGCCGCCGCCGATCGCCTCCGTGAGGACACGGCGGTGCCCCGCCCAAGCCGGGCAGACCTCCACCGTACGCTCCACCGTGTCCTCCGGGCGATCCACACAATGGTGACACCCGGGCGTTTCCTCCCGCTTTATCCTGAACAGGAACCTCCCGAAACAACCGTGTCCAGTGAGGACCTGCGTCAGGCGGAAGGTGAGGACGCCGTGACGCCTCTCTAGCCACTCCTCAAAGAGGGGACTTATCGCCGCAATTGTGGCGTGCCCAGCGCTGGGTTGCGACAATCGCACTCTCCATGCCGCCATGAGATCCCGCCGGAGCTCTGTCCGCTGTGCCGTGATTTCTCGCGGCAGCGGAGTTACACCCCGGCGTTTCGCCTCCTCGCGCAACTCCCACATGTGCGCGAGGACTTTTGCCTCCAGATCCCATGTCGGTAGTCCGGCAAGGAGGCTCGCCGCCTCACGGGAGACCTTGCGGTATCCTCTGACTAGCCTAATGGCCATGACTCTTTGGGACGCGTTCAATCGCTGGGCTGGTCGCAGCCTTAATGAACGCGCCCACACCGGTGCCTCGTAAAGGGCCATGGACATTAGGATACGTCCTAAGGTTAGGTTAGTCTTTCCAATCGTTGGCCCTTATAAAATTTCAGAATCAATTCTCATGATCCACAGCCCGACATCGACCACTGCTTGTCCTATCTTCTGCCAATCCCCAAGCTCCCGTGCCAGCCTCATTGAGGTTCAACCCGCGATGAAAACCATGTCGTCCACCCAGCTCGCCACCGGACGACCGAAACTTCGTCTTCCAGTCTTTGGACGCCACTTGGTCACAACCTAATCCACCTGTCATCACTGTGTCCTGCCAGGTGTCCTGCGGCCTGCCCATTCCCAGTTGAGTTCCATAATTCGTTTTCCGATATCTAAAACCTTCGTACGTCGTCGGATATCGACGTTTGTAACTCGGTCTATAAGCCTTATACCAAGAAACAATTCTATTTTTTGTAAATTTTGACATTCAAAAAGCCTCTTTTCACTTTTGACTTTCAGCTTAAATAGTCTATAATTTTTCTCAATATTTGGCCTTGCGCCGAAGCGCTTATAGGTACAAAGCTTATAGTACGCCCACATTTCGCCAGTTCAGGGTTAAAAGTCCAATGCAATAGGGGGCGAGCCAATTTCCATCAACCGTACACATTATTTGAACTCCAGGCTGCTACTGTGAAGTTCCTGATTGAAACACCCATTAACATCTTGTTTGATACGAGTATTGAACCATTCAACCACTTGCGGCAGCCGAACTAGAGCGGTGGTGGCCCGGTGAAGAAAAACATCGTGAGGAAACCGGCATGTTCTAGAACCAAATATTTGAAGGCATGGGCCATCTACCAACCAACCAACCAAATGGTCTAATCTCTTTCTTTAAGAGGAGGCCTGTGTCACAGTAGTGGGAAAATTATAGACTGATTATTCTTCTTGAGCTAATTTAGGCATGATAAACTATGCCTAGCTTCTTGAAAAAATCACTTAAAGTCGCCTTGTACGATGCCCACAAATTGCGTGAGGTAGCTTAGTTATTTCCAACAAAGAAATATCTAGGTACATCAATATTAACTTGGTAAATCCATTCATTTCATCAATAAAGCTATCAAACACTTGACAAATTAGTCGACAAAAAACGTCACTTACAAATAAACACACTTTTTATATAATGTCAATTTACTTAAAAAACTGTTCAAACATGCGATCCATAGTTGAACAGTTATCGAATCAAGTCGTTCATGAAATGAGTCGGAAATAGAAAGTTCAGGAACAAAGTATCATCACGCTATTGTTGTTAGGAACGTGAAACGTAGATGCATGATAAGTTTGTAACACGTAGGTTCGTTGAAAGGTGGATGTCATGTTATGGAGAGCCTGTACCAGCTTCAAAATATATGCATCTTAAATGGTAATTTATAGACCGTGATTATAACTCGGCTAACTTATTAAGTAGTTACTGAACTGCTGCACAAACATAGTGTAATTAAGTAGTTACTGAACTACTGCACAAACATAGTGTAATTAAGTAGTTACTGAACTACTGCACAAACATAGTGTAATTAAGTAGTTACTGAACTACTGCACAAACATAGTGTAATTAGCGTGTAATGTTCCCACTGCTGGGACACGGGCCTCCTCTCTGTGAGAGGGAGTGAACAGTTGTCCACTCCGCGGGCCCAGTGCGGGTTGGTGGATGTCACATGACATGTCTTCGAACACTGGGACACAGGCCTCCTCTCTGTGAGAGGGAGTGAACAGTTGTCCACTCCGCGGGCCCAGTGCGGGTTGGTGGATGTCACATGACATGTCTTCGAACACTGGGACACAGGCCTCCTCTCTGTGAGAGGGCGTGAACAGTTGTCCACTCCGCGGGCCCAGTGCGGGTTGGTAGATGTCACACGACATGTCTTCGAACACTGGGACACAGGCCTCCTCTCTGTGAGAGGGAGTGAACAGTTGTCCACTCCGCGGGCCCAGTGCGGGTTGGTGGATGTCACATGACATGTCTTCGAACACTGGGACACAGGCCTCCTCTCTGTGAGAGGGAGTGAACAGTTGTCCACTCCGCGGGCCCAGTGCGGGTTGGTGGATGTCACATGACATGTCTTCGAACACTGGGACACAGGCCTCCTCTCTGTGAGAGGGAGTGAACAGTTGTCCACTCCGCGGGCCCAGTGCGGGTTGGTGGATGTCACATGACATGTCTTCGAACACTGGGACACAGGCCTCCTCTCTGTGAGAGGGCGTGAACAGTTGTCCACTCCGCGGGCCCAGTGCGGGTTGGTGGATGTCACATGACATGTCTTCGAACACTGGGACACAGGCCTCCTCTCTGTGAGAGGGAGTGAACAGTTGTCCACTCCGCGGGCCCAGTGCGGGTTGGTGGATGTCACATGACATGTCTTCGAACACTGGGACACAGGCCTCCTCTCTGTGAGAGGGAGTGAACAGTTGTCCACTCCGCGGGCCCAGTGTGGGTTGGTGGATGTCACATGACATGTCTTCGAATTTTTGGTTCTAGGACATGAAACTGCTATCTACAATTCTACATACTATTGCAAGTAACAAACGGGGGAATCGATCACTTTTCGAATTGTTTTTGTTCGAATTTCATCTTACGGAAAACTATTGACCGACGTCTTTTTTGCTTTTAAATGCACTATTTGACATATTTTTAGATCATCAAAGTATCATGTGTCATAGTATTATATTACCGAACTATATTTCGCCGATTTACAAAATAACTTTTTGCTATTGGCCGAAGCCTCTTTTGAACTTTTTTCATTTGCCCAATGATTTATTTACCATATTTTCACCACACCGAAACTATATTTTTCAATAATAAATTAAACTAGTGTCATTAAAAGTCATTATGTTGTGCTACAAAATTTTGTGACAGAAACGAATCGCTGCAAAACCGACTCAACGTAGTCTTGTCTGCCCTACCCTAGAGTGTAATTTAAGCCCGCGTAGGCGTGGAGGGGTGGGGTTGCCCGCGAGCTGAGGAGCAGGGGGTTTGAAGGCCTACCACCGCAGCTGCGGCTGGCCGGCCTGAAAACCATCTGCAACGATAAGCTAGCGTGGGGCCGCCTAAACCCCGCAGCGCCGGAGGCGTGACAGAAACAATGCTTGCTGTATGTTGCATGGTTGTTTGCACGCTGCATGCTTGCTTGCATGCTGGATGCCTGTTTGTATGCTGCATGCCTGCTTGCACGCTGCATACCTGCTTGCATACTGTATGCCTGCTTGCATGCTGCATGCTTGAAGCAAACATCCTACCTTCACCCATACCTCGTGGTATAATAAATGTTCGGAAACATAATACTTTGAACAAATGTTATTTCGGCTAAGTGTTACTTCGGTAAAAAGTTTTTCGACCAAATGAAACGTCGGAGTAACGAAAAAAATCGAATTGATAATAGGTCAACTGATACAGTGGCAGACGTGACTTCGATCAAGTAAAAAAAAAACGAAACGATAATAGTTGAAAAGTTTTAGGTGAAATGAAATTCGATCAAATCTTTTTCGAACTTATGATAGGTAACCAACAAACGGTTAACTAAGAGGATCTCACCATTATAACTGTATTTAGGGTAAATTAGATTCATATATTTTTCTATAGACCAGCGGGGTACTTGTGTAACACACATAAAAAGCCAATCGATAGCAATGCCGCAATTTTGACATCCATTGTTTCATAGGTTTGAATAATTTTTTAACCGACTTCTAAAAAGAATGTATAAGGTATAAGATATAAGGTATAAGGTATAAGGTATACAGTTGAAAACTATGAAGATAGACTGAATCACTTTAAAATGAAATCTTTGCACTGGCGTCGAGATTTTGCGGGTCAAATTTTCTTATTTAAGATATTAAATCAAGGCGTGGATTGCTCACAGCTTCTGTCTTCAATTAATATTAATACGCCTCGGTCGTCAGCTAGACTTCATAATTATAAGCCTTTTGCTCCTGGTAGCCGCAAAACCAAGTACGGTAGAAATGCCCCCCTTTCCTATATTCTCAGAAGGTGTAACGACATTTTTCACGATTGTGACCTCGACATATTTTCAGGCAGCATCACAAAGTTTAAAAGAGCTTTGCTCAATAATATGTAATTCTTGCTCAATAATGTTTCTCTTTTTATGTTTCTGTTTTTTCTGTTATGTTATTTTATTTAAATTTGTGTCTGATTATTTTATTTTGTGTGTGTACTTTGATTATAATAATTTTAGTTAGTTATGTTTTTAGTTTGTTAGTTAATTCAATCTTATTTAATTTAATTCAATTCAATTCAATTCAATTTCATTTCATTCAATTCAATTCAATTCAATTCAATTTCATTTCATTCAATTCATTTAAATTTAATTTCAAGTTAATTTTAAGTAGATAAATGATATTCTGGTTCTAATTAAATTGTTATCCATCTTTGTATTAATTATTATTGTATAATGAGATCTAATTAAAATGCTGTGCTTACCTATAATTTAGATGCATGCAATTCTATTGTATTTGTTAATGACATGTACTTTGAATGTCCTTGTGTGTATTTAGTTGGTTTGCCTAAATAAATAAATAAATAAATAAAAAGGAGGAGGTTGTGGACTGTGGACAAAAAACGAAAATTCAAAACCAAAAACACCGACTTCCGAAATTAAAGTTATTTTTGACTTTGTGGTGTTTTTTTTCGGAAGCCGGGTGTTTTTCTTTTTTTTGAAAAAGTTTTTATTTTTCACTTTTTCTACTCAACGTAAATAAAGCAATGACAGAAATGTGGCTGAACTGTCAAAATGACAGCCATTGCGATCGATTGCCATTACGTGTGTTACAGAGCTACCCCGCTGGTCAGCATTTTAATATTGTCTGCTATTCTTCTATTAATAGTATCAAGAATTATATAACGGACCTGTCAAATACCATGACCTAATATCTGAGAATTAACTGCCCGTGTCGTCATTAACTAACTTTTAACCGTTTTAACCATAGAGTTACATAAAATGCTAATAATTAGAAAATATGTTTTCCATTTACATGATTATGAAATAAGGTGTAAGTATGGTAATTTTTTATTTTATTTCACTGAGATCTTTTACGTTGATTTTGGGGCTGCGGAAGGTAGGAAATTCGGGCAGTTAGAAGCCTGAATGTCTGAAAAATATTCAAGAATATTCATTGCGTTATTTACGTTGTTGAGCAGACGAAATTTTCGTACATGAAATAATGGATTAGCAATATCCTTCAAAATGATTCAGATTATGATTGATTACGCAATTAGAGTGCAGGGAATTGTTGTCAAAAGTGTTAAACCAATTAAGAGGTCGTCTATTATGACCATAGATATAAGAAAGAAGGAGATATGCCCGGTAGTTGAAAATGTATCGAAACCCAATGTCTTCTATCTATCCCTACTCTCTAGCCTGCGATCACACATGCGATCAGTAAACCCAATAAATACGAGGCCCCGCTCACACTTGCAATTTACAAATCAGAACGTACTACATAATCAATTATAAACCTTATCCCATCAAACACAGCGTGCATTTACCATGCACCGTACAACTCACCCACACGAAAACATCGTTCGCTATCGTTGTGCTGTGCAAAAGCCATTTATTTTACATATACGCTAGTGATTGACTAAATCGGAAACTTATCGATTCTCCCATTTATTATTGAATTAAAATTTTTGGAAGTTGCTGAAAAAATTATAAATAAAAAACGATATACATATAATAAGATGATATAAATAAACAATAAGTAAGTAAAAAAAAGAAATATTAAGTAAACCAAAAAAATAACAACATTATGAGAAAATCTAAATGAGTATAAAACAAGATTTCACATCGGTCTTCCAATCAGGCTATAACTGTTGACAAATTGAAGAATAAACTTTAATAGTAATATAAATTCATACGACAATCGACATTATTGTCGATAGCCTACGTTAGTGGATCTGCACAACCACATCACTAATCCGTCACAAGACGCTGCGGCCGTACTAACGATGCAACCGCTTAAAGTAAATATCGTTTTGTAATTTTTACATTGCTTGTCCAGTTACTTAGCGACATACTTTGGTAGTGGTAAAGAAGCAATGTATTTACTACAATAAAAGTACAGTCGCTGTGATATATGAAAACAAAAATAACGTAGTAAAGGCAAGAAATATTTTACGATTTGTTGTTTTTCATGATTTTCAACACAAATATAGCAAAATACTTGTGCTGATTTATGAAAAGTGGTTCTACGATTTATAAAGTTTATAGTTTAGCTTCGATTTTTACAAGAAACCACTGAACAACACGGTATTCTTAAATGTTATCACGATCGCGCTCGAAAGCGCACTAGTTAGCGGAGACGGCCATTTGCCTGAGGCATGAGCATTGTGATCAAGACGCGCGGACACAGACACGCCCCCATACCACTTCTCCTGTTATTTATATTTCTATGATTATGACGATACATGAAACTTGAACATGGTTCAATTTATATTTGAATGAACTTAACCTCTGACTATCCTTTTAGGAGAAACAGACATGTTGTTATATTACAAATCAATCGTGTCATCTTGCCCTCCATGGTTAATACTGCCACCACCACCTGCTACCACCACCACCTGCTACCACCAGCACCTGCTACCACCACCAGCTCCATGGTTAATACTGCCACCACCACCTGCTACCACCAGCACCTGCTACCACCACCACCTGCTACCACCACCACCTGCTACCACCACCACCTGCTACCACCACCACCTGCTACCACCACCAGCTCCATGGTTGATACTGCCACCACCACCTGCTACCACCAGCACCTGCTACCACCACCACCTGCTACCACCACCACCACTACCACCACCAGCTCCGATCCTTACATACTCCTTCTTTGTTTATGTTCAGTTACATTTTCAGATTGTGTTTACCTATCATCCATCTAGCCCACTGTGCCACTTCCATATATTTCCTGCAATCCTTTCTAATGATGAGAACAAATGAATGAAAGATGAAAGGGTTCCTCTCGGCCACTTATCGGATTCGTTATGATGTCGCAATGTCCTGGGAAAGATGTCAGATTCTTTACTTTATCTAGGTGGTGGTAGATCCAAAGCAGGAATGTTTGTATCATTATCCGAATGCTATTCCGCAAATTCCTTCGCGTAGGACAAAGGAACTGTCACGATTGGAGTTTTATCTTCGGATTTCCAAAAAATACATAGTTTTGTTCGGTCGTTTTTAAAAGTCGTTTTCATAAAACATCACTCCTTTATTTCAAAGTTCCATATTTTGCCGTCTAGTTTCAAGTCTTAAGTAACAGGGGACGAGCCTATTTGACATAAGCCAGGATCCCGGAATCCTGAAGACGAGAATCGGTGCTATCTCATACCTACACCTTACAGTGACACAGACGACTTGGGATTGCGATAGCAGGGATACTACTTCAAACTAATTTGCAATTGATTGAAGTAGTATCCTGGGCACGCCACAATTGCGGCGGTAAGGCCCCTCTTTGAGGAGTGGCTAGAGAGGCGCCACGGCGTCCTCACCTTCCGCCTGACGCAGGTCCTCACCGGACACGGTTGATTCGGGAGGTTCCTGTTCAGGATAAAGCGGGAGGAAACGCCCGGGTGTTACCATTGTGTGGATCGCCCGGAGGACACGGTGGAGCATACGGTGGAGGTCTGCCCGGCTTGGGCGGGGCACCGCCGTGTCCTCACGGAGGCGATCGGCAACGGCGATCTCTCGCGTCCGGCCCTGGTTCAGGCCATGGTCCGGAGCGAGAGTGCATGGGAAGCCGCCACTTCCTTCTGCGAAGCAGTAATGCTCGCGAAGGAGGAGGCGGAGCGCGCGAGGGAAATGCAAGATGCGCGCCCTCGCGCCCCTAGTCGCCGCAGGAGACGCCCCGGGCGTCGGGAGTCGCAAGCCGACTTCCGGCCACCGTAGGCGCGGGCTTGCGGACGGTGGGCAATGGGTAGCTCGCCGTCCGATTAGGACCAGGCCCGGGTCGACGGCGCGTTGTGTTCCACGCGCGCCTCAAAGAGATGTCAGCACCAACTGACGGGGTCCGTAAGGGCCAATACCTGCCAGGGTTGCGAGTTTGTCCGAAAGGGATATCGCGGCCCCGGCACACAGGCTACGGAAGGAACACGGGTGGGTTTTAGTCAGTAAAAGTCTGACACTCCCTCTCGCTCCGCCCAGAGCGGGAGGAGTCATTTGATGATTTCCCACCCAAAAAAAAAAAAAAAAACCCTGCTGATCCGACCGCTATACTAAAATATGATCACTTGATCTCTAATGGACGCTTGCTTAAATATGTACTTTATTTAGGGACTAAAGACATTTAAATAATAGTTATACCTGGGTAACCGAGCTCTGCTCTTGTGAAAATAGAAAATGCTCATTTAATAGTATAGGACAATTCATACTCATTCCATGGTGCCATGATGGTAGGTACTTACTAATTCCATGCTGCCATGTCATTATTCTAAGGTAGCCATTTTGTTCTAAACTTTGGATGCCTGAGCTCTGCCCGAGTGAAAATACGGAGAAAACATTTTTTTCCAGATATGAGACCTAGCTAGATCGATTTTACGTCCCTTACGCAACGCATTATATTGCAACTTTCATCGAAATCGTTAGGGCCGTTTACGAGAACGCGATTACAAATATATATATATATAAATATTGCTCGTTTAATAGTATACGATAGCGACCCACAAAATGAAATAATCTCTTTCTCACGACTTGTAATGATAGTTTACCAAAATTCAAGGGCTCATATCTCTACCGATGCCGAAACAAATGAACTAAAACCCACAATTTCGTGCTCTTCGTCATTAAGTATTAACCCATTGTGAGTAGCATCATGCGAAAACTTTTGGAACACAATTACAAAACCGAATTGTTTACGTTCTAACAAGATGCTTGCAATATTTTAGACCTGTGAGAATATTTTGAAATGTTAAACATTGTAATTTTATCTTCGCAGACATCTTTTCTTAGTGTGGGGGTGGTTAAAAGAATGGTGATATGGTGTGCGTAATTTGTTATGTATCTTTGTTGCTGTTATAAACTCGTAACCAAGAGGATGGTAAGTTTTTGCAACGTCTTTGAAGGCAAAACTACCAAGTATTAGGAAGATATCCTCTTTGCTTAGGATTCTGTTCTAGGAAACTACTTACCACCTAACCTACGTATTGGTTTTTGTCCTGGAAAGTATTTCGGTTTCATTTGAAGGTTGCTCGTGAAATTTGAGAAGGAATTTTGAGAGATTACAAAGTCGGTAACGTATTAGGAATCCTCTCAATTGGTACATCAACCGGTCTACAGCTCACGTAAGTTTTCACGGTAAGGTTTTTACAGAATAGGTCAGCAGGTGTGTGTTGATGAGATAATAACCAAACTGAAAATATAATAACCAAAACTGTTGTCGCATTTAATTTTTAGCTAAAATTAGTATATTATTGTCGCGGCCTGCAACAATGGCATTCACGGGACTCACGTAATTGTGCGCCTCGGCTTCGCCTCTGCCGACATTTTCACAATCGTCTATTAATGCCTGGTTGCGGCCAAGACTTGTATAGCACTAATCTCAAATTAATTATAAATTCCAGAATCAATGACGAACAAAGATAATTTTACAAGCACCAATATGTTCATTTATTTCTTCTTTACTATAAACGGCTCTATTTGCAAGCCAAATCGAAATTTAAATACAATCTTTGATAAGTTACCTCCTTGGTAGCCATGTGTTGAAGTAAAAAGTTCGTTCCATTTTTAAATAACATGACAGATATGAGTTTTCATAGTAGTTTATTTGGCCGCATGCAAACGTTGCTGGCTCGCATGTATTCGGCCAGTACCGCAATTTCGATTTCACTCGAAGAAGATTGTCAAAATAATGGTCGTATTTCCAAGCATGTTTGAGAAATATATAATAATTTTTCTCAGCAATGAAGACACGGAAAACCCACCATAAATTAGTAGTACAAAATATCTGCTTGACAGATCTACGTATATAGAATCTAATTAATGTCTCATAAGGTGAAACACGACGTTGTTACATGATCTATCACGTTAGCCAACTTGTGGTCGCGGGTTCCTTTCCTGAGTTGGGCAATCGCTGCTAATATAGTAGTACCTATTGTTTCTCATGAAATGGGGTAGACAGTAGGCAGAGTTGTTATTTGTTTTTGTGTGTAAATATCTCTTTTTATAATAATATTGCTATAATGAGAGAAAGGTATAGAAAAACTTTAAGGGTCATTACTTCGATTGCTAGATGCTAACAGACAGCTGGTGCCTAGGATAAGAAATATTTGAAATTAGTAGAGCCTATTTTGAGGGCCTCGTGGCAAAGTAACAGGCGCACGGGTTGATCGGTTAGGTTAAGCATTAACGCTTACCATAATTGGTAACCATCCATTACATAATTATCGAGACCCCTTCGTGCCTCGGAAAGCACGGTCACGGCTGTCATTCGGTCGTTCGTTGGGTCGGAAGCCCGAAAAGTGGTATCGTGTTCGTGTTACCCAGTAACTGGGTTGCGGATGTCAGAGTACACTCGGTAAAAATAAAGGTAAAGAGTATTTTAAATTTAGTTACTGGGCGTCGGGCGCCTGAAACCAGAATCCAGTGTTTTCTGTTTTAGATTTTGCCATGCAAATAGGTAAGAGATTATTGTAAAATTTTTGGTGACAGGACGCCCTAGGAGGACATATCATATTATAGTGACGTTGTTGGTGATGTTTTTAAGAAAGGTGAGGTGCGTAGTACTCGCAACTGGCGAGCGTGTATGACCAGCTATCTAATTACGTAACAAAGCGATTACGACTAATCTGGCTGGGGAGTTGTTGCGCCACTTCTTCTTCCCAGCTAAAGCACTAGGAAGTGGTGAAGGGTGGGCGTTTTTGGGGGACTGTCTTATGTAATTTTGACGTTCGGAAAGTGCTGATTGTCAGCCTAGTTTGAATAATAATAAAACATCTGTATCGTTTTGTCAAATCAACAACATTCATTGCGTTATTTACGTTGTTGAGCAGTTTTTTTCGAACTTATGAAGCAATGGATTAGCAATCCCTTTCAAAACGATTCAGATTCTGATTGATCGTGTGTTACGCAATTAGGGTCCTGGTGTATGAACGTCAACGAAGCAAAAGCAGTATGTCAGGATCGTAGGTCGTCGTTCTGAGGGGCAATTCCCGTAATTTTTAAGAACGTTCGCATTCTAATCTCATTCGCAATCTGTCAAAAATACAACCAATTTACCAACATTTTTGACAAGTTTGACAGATTGCGACTTGAATGCGAACGTTTTTTAAGTACGAGAATTGGCCTTCTGTTGTTGCTGCCTTGCCATATGGTAAGAGAGCGTCAGTTTATGTCATGTTGTGTGTATCAATTTTATTGTAGTTTTATACCAATAATTTCACACAGTTTTTGACAATTAAAACTACCAAAAGAATTATGACTGACACTTGCAAAGTCAATTATAAAGTCGGAACAATACGTCTAACAAATCACACAGACGGACAAAAAGTCGTATGTATGTGGAAGTTAGAAAAACCGTATTGCTTATAATTGTAATGATATTGAGGTTTTTGCGTGCGTGGGAAAGTATGTGGCGCTGGGTTGTAGATGGTGGCAAGTAGGAAATCAAGGAATAAAACTCACCAAGTTTGATTCCTAGTTTAGGTAAAGGAATTAGTAAAGTGTAAGTTATTTTTGAGAATTTGAGAGATTTGAAGTGATATGTGTTTGTGGTTTGTGTTTCTAAAAACCGAATGCTGAGAAAAGTTTGTAAAAAGTAATGTGAAAAATCTTGTTCGATTGGTTTACGGGTAAACTTGGAATCACATTTGTACCTGCAATGATACTTTCGTAATGCCCTGTATGCCTATTTACCAACATTTTACATTAACTTAGACCCCACTGAAGACAAGTGTCATAACGGTGGCGAAAAACGTCATGAAAACACGCTTGCTTACTCCGAGTTGGCTAATTGCCAACTCGGAGTAAGCAAGCGTGGTGATCAGTACCTACTCGTTCCTTCTCGGTGAGAAAATACCTCTGTCATGCAGTAAGACAAATTACAGCTTAATTTTATGAATTGCTAACATACAGTTTACTACATTAATGGCTTCATCCCATTAAATCCTATAATATACCTTCCTAAACTTAAATGCAAGAGGAATTTACTGTTCGTTTAAAACTAAAATGTTAATTAAGGTACGTAATTAAATTAGCTCCGGACACGAATACAATTAAATAGGATTACAATAATTGTAACAATTTAAATTGTGTAAGTTTAATTTTATGGAGTTGTCGTCCTTACATTTTGAGAAACAAACCTTTCCTTTACCTTGTTCAACAGCAATTTCAGGCGCATGAGACGTTTCAGCTCTGCCTCGCCGATGGCAACGCATCTTCAGTACCTCTGGTATTGCAGATATCTCTAGGCAGCGGTACACCATCAGGTGGACCGTCGGCTTATTTGTCATATTGTAATAACTTAGGAAAAACCTATGTGTCTAATTAAGGAGTCATTCTTGTGTTTGGCTGCTGATCACCTTTTTTTTTTAAACTGTCGTGGTAACCGAAGTGATTTTTTTTTATTGTTTTGCTAGTGGTTGTCTGCTGTGTAAAAAAATGTGTTGGAAGAGTCAAAGAGTCAATAGATTTAAATCTTTGGATTTTATTATTATGTTTGCTTTACTATTGCATTGGGTTGTACCTGTAATAATAGTTGTAAGTGATTATATAAATAAATAAATAAAAAAATGTACCATATTTTATGCAAAATAAAGAAAGAAGAAAAATTAAATCTTCATTGTAATATTTTTTAGGAGTCCGTACCCCAAAAGGAAAAAACGAAACCCTTATAGGATCACTCGTGTGTCTGTCTGTCTGTCTGTCACAGCCAATTTACTCCGAATCTAATGGACCGGATTAAGTTGAATTTTTAAATTGATTTTTCGCAATAAGGTACCTACTAGATACATGCACTTGACCGGTTTTACAACACTGTTGACCCCATAATCATAAAAATTGTACCATCAAATAAAAACAAAAGTGTGTCACACTGTAGGTCACTGATTAACCTTGTTGGGCAATCATATTGTTTAATAACAAGATAACGATCTCTCCCACATTGTTACTGAAACAGGCTTTACAAGCATTATGTGCTTATCAGTACTAATAATTGTTATCCCTTTTTAAATCGGAGCGGTAATAATAAATGCATATAAAATTATAGTTAAGCTGAGAATCAGCGCTTTTAGGAGGTCATAAGTGACGCCCACCCTTCAAATCTTCAGCTTGTACCCCACCGACTTTCATACAGAGCATTAATGACCACACTTGGTCACTACATGCATAAATGTAGGTGATTTAGACACGATTTTTTTTATTTTTTATCGCCATTCGTGTCTATTTTAACAAAACCCAGTAACCCTGTCCAATTGAGACCTGTAACCTAGGTCTATGCTTCCCCCCCACTATCAATAATGTACAGCTGGTACTCATAAACAATTATATCTATGTGAATTATAATAAAAACTGCGACAATGTAGTTACAAACTAGTCGAAGAAAGGAAAATATTTGATTACAATTGTAATTACCTCGCCATTACACATTGTCGGCAGTTGTTATGCAAAATGACTTACTTGTGTGTAATTTAGTTGTCGGGCTGTGAAACTGACTAGGTATGCAAAAAGGCAGACACCTGAAATATCAGCCTGGAACAGTCCAAAACCTGTTCTCATACAAAGAAGGAGCATTGATCATCACGCTTGCTCACTACGTATTTAAAGTTTCAGATAATAGGGTTGATGACAAAAATGAAATCTTTTGGTCCGTCTGGTAGATTATTAAAAAATATTGGACACGTATTTTTTCTTTATTTTTCGTAATCAAAAGATTACGGCGATACATTGAGTTAAAATGTGCCATGACGTCACGTATGTACATTTTATACTTACTTGTGACGTAGCGAGCCCCCACTCCCCAACTTTAATGCGTTTTATCTAAGTCATTAATATGATAAAGCAAAAAATATGTGTCTTATTATTTGTTTATTATCTGACTGACGGACTGAAAAAATATTTTTTTTACCCAGGCATCATCCCTATTAACAACCGGTTTCTGAATTAAGAATTTGAGGTGTCAAACTCTACTTTAACATTACTTAAGGGGCCTATTACAAAAATGCAAGTAAATGCATGATTTCCTCGTTGAAATTGAATACTATTCGTTGGTTAGTATAAATAACAAAAACTTGGTAAAAATAGTTTGTTTTCTCTTCTACAATAATAATAAAGCGATTTTTTCATTATTTATTTATTTATCTAGCAATAATCTTTCTCCTGATGCATGTTTTGGTAAAAAATCATGTAGAGCTCATTATAGAGCTCTAATTTGCGGATTCTGTTGAATATAATTCATCAAAATAATTTTTCTCATATTAAACATATCCGATACTTTTATAATAATAGAATACATTTTTGTTATATGACTTTTATTTAAAGAAACAATTACTGGACCTAATTCAATTTTCTACTAAAAACGTTTGGAAACAAGTCTGAATATCCGAAGTTCAACATCATTTTCGTACGTAGTATTTATACTAAAATAATCTCCAACATTTGCTCAATAACAAACAATTTTTTTATTTTTTTTTTATTGCTATTTCTATTTTTTTATGAATAAAATAAAAGTACCATATATTTCACTGCGCCGGCAATGTGCGCTCAGTATCGCAAGAATGCTTTAGCGCAGCGCCGAAATGTAAGAGGGCTCTTAAGGAAAAACCCCGAAATTCTGAAATTAGTTTTTGGAGAAAAACGTAAGAAATTTGAAATTGCGCCGGCGACATTGAATGTATATAACCCTTGTGTAGTGCTAAAGCAGAGTTAGACAAGTTCTCAATTCAGAAATCGGTTTACGGAAAAGGTGTGCGTCGAGTTTGTGGAAACTAGCTATATTAATTCTATTTAATAACAAATCCTTTCATCCGAAAATTACCTTATAAGAAAACCCCATTCATTGCTTGATCCGTAGGTTGAACCCAGGACCCCATGCTAAGTAGGTCGCACTTACAACCACTAGGACTAACAAGGCAGATCTATAATACTAAATATAAATGTTGTTTTTTTATTGTTTCAGGTTTGAGCCGAACCCACACAATTAGGATACCGCAGCGAAAATGACACAACAAAAACGACTGTGTGGAATGAGTCTGGGTTCCGTTGGAGTTCTAACAGTATTATTTTATTTGATTGACCGATCATTAGCAGTGAGTCATTTCCTATTATAACTATTATCTAACATATAAAGAAAAAATAACAATAAATTCATATGGGACTAATTCGGAAGCATTCCCCCCCTTTATTACATTAGCCCCTGCATTAGCACCCTTTCATACAAAAAAAGAATTTTTCAAAATCGGTCCACAATTGATGGAGAAATCGACGGAAATACAAAAAAAAAAAAAACATACATACGCGGCGAACATATAACCTGCTCCTTTTAGGAAGTCGGTTAAAAATTAACTAAGAAATTGTCAAAACCGCGTATTAACTGCTGTAGCCGTTAGGGTAGACATGTTCTTGAGTGGAGACGGCGAATCGGCAAACGTAATGTAGGACGGCCTCCGGCTAGGTGGAGCGACGATCTCCGCAGGGTGGCTGGTAGCAGCTGGATGAGAGTTGCTGAGAATCGAGCTGAATGGCGTGTAATAGGAGAGGCCTATGGCCAGCAGTGGACTGCTGTAGCCTGATGATAATGATGATGATGAAACTGCTGTGATTGGTGGACTCAATTATCAACAGCCGATCGACCTGACTTGCGTTTTTTGTGACGCGTCGATGATGTTCGGGAACCGGGTGCAAGACGCGGGAAAACCTAGTGGTGCTATTGAACTATTCTGATTAATTGAATTACCTTATTTAAGATAAACGCTTAGTTAGTAGGTACACTAGGTAACACTTAGCAGCGAGATAATCTAACAGTTTAGCATTGATAAAATTTTAATTGACCCAATGAAGAGCTTATACAATTGTCGTTGGTAGATATGTAAATTAGTAATAATTACTATTATTAAACAAGGCGTAGTGTAATGTTAAAAAAAAGTTGCAAACATTTCTCCAGTGCTTAAGTTGTGTGACAAGTTTTTATAAATCCATAATTTGTCTAATGAAAAAGTTTTTAGCTAAACTGTTTTTAAGTATAGGAAACTGATTTAAAATCGGTTTTCCTTCCTATACTTTCAGTATTGCTGATTCTGTAACTATACCACAGTATAAATAAGTAACAGTATTATATCTTTGAAACGACGCGCTTGGAAATCTCATTGTACCTATACCAGTACGCAACAGTATCGAGTGCACGGCAGTTACGCACGGACGTGGAAGATTTATCTACCAAGTGGCCATAGGTAATTATTTCAAGGTCACTGCCAAGATATAATACTGTTACTTATTTATACTGTGACTATACTGAATGCTTGCCTTACATTCGTGTCAGTACTCAATAAATGATGAATGAATACTACGAACAATAAAACCTAAGTGTTGACTATTCATTAATGTCTTTAATATATGGGTTTAGTAAACACGATTATAAAAGCTAAGCATTCGATTACACCTCAATACACGTTAACCTGTTTCCCTGGATATAAGTTTTTTTTTAGCGTTCCGTAGTAAAATGCAAGCAAGGTTTCTTTCGTTACAGTTTTGTTTTTCATGAGTACCTACTTTTTTTGTCTGTAAAATAACTATAATTATTAAGTATGTTTTTATGGAAATCTTTGAAAAATCAAGCAGTACCTACTGCTGGAGATAATATTTGGTCAGAACTTGATTTTTCAGATTATTACGACAGGTTTTAGTAGGTATTACCTTATGTATATAGATTAGGTAAGCTTATAAAGAAAACAGTTGGCTTTCCATCCTAATTGGAGTAGGTATTTTACATCGTCATATTTCAGTAAATTTACACAAAATCTTAATTAATTAATTATACTTACACCTAAATTTTCCTCATGAATCAACTCCGTCCATAGGTGAAAACCCTTCGATCAGTGCATTATTGATCGAAGTGAAAACCATAAAAATATATCTATTAAATATATTTATTTTCATATGGTGAAAACCATATGAAAATCCGTTCGATAGTTTTGAGTTTATATTGTTCAGACAGACAGACGCGGCCGGGACTTGATTTTATAATATGTAGTAGTAAGTACAGAACCCATTCCACATGCTAAGTTCAACCCTCAGCAGACATTCGAATTCTTTTTCTGCTGAAACGTAACGACAAAACTGTTACGACATAAGTTTTTACCTCTCACCCAAAACGATGTAGAAATGAAGTACATTATTAAATCGCATGTCACACGACAGAGCACGACACAACGCGACAAAAAGTCGTTACGTGCGTAAGAATCACGCGACACTTCGTATGTTATTAATTCGAAGCTGTTGACTAATTAAGAACGTATAATTAGATAGTCATTATTGTATTTATTATTGTTTAATTAATCTGCGATAAGGTAGATTATAGGGAAATCAGATAAGCGGTTTTTTTATTTGATAAACAATGTCGCATTTTTGTGTTGAATGGTAAGTTTTCATTCATGTTTTTCGTGAAATCTGAGTAAGGGATGTTGCCAAGAGGAGATGGCAGCACAGTCATCATGTCTCATCGTCTGCCTAGCTATGTTAGAGACGCGCCCCACTCCGCTCCGCTCCGTACTAAAGAACAGCTTACTGTAGAGTGTAGAGTAATCTTGCAGTGGGGCGCGTCTTCATGGATGGCACTAGCTTTAACGTGCTTTCCGAGCCACGATGGGGTCCGGTATGCAATGGATGGTCAACCATCCACTGACCGACCTCGCCAAGAGTTGCTTAAACTTGACAATCGACCCGTGCGGCTGTTATTATTTAGCCCCATAGTCCCCTTGTTTGTAACACCATATAAACATACAGTATGGTTTGTTGCGCAACCGGCCGGACGCATCCTCACGCGACCATGGTCGCGCCACCGTGGTGTACTAGTGAGACAATAGCGGGTCCAGGGAGGGGGCGAAGGGACTCGAGTTGTATATTCACCGAGATATCTCTGATAGTCTATAACAAACTAACGAAGTCACTGAGGAAACCAAAATATTGTGTGCTTTTTAGGGTTCCGTAGTAAACAAGGAACCCTTATAGTTTCGCGTCTGTCTGTCCGCGGCTTAGCTCAGAGACGGTTAGTACTAGAAAGCTGTAATTTGGCATATGTACACATATTAATCATGCCGACAAAGTGGTTAAACAAAATCAAGAAAAAGAAACGTAAAAAAACGTTTTTTACGGTACCTCCCCTACACGTAAAGTGGGGATGTTTTTTTTTCTCGTCTTCCCCATGTTGTGGGGTATCGTTAAAAAGGTCGTTCAAACCGTGAGTTTGTCAAAACCATTTTTGGATTCAGGGATCCGTTTGCGAAATATTAAGCTTTTAATTGTTTTTTTTTGTTAGAAGCTAGTGTCCCCCTGCCAGCTAAATGGTAGTACTTGGATTTGTAAAAAAAATCACAGCGGTAGTATATAGGTATAACGAAATTAAAAGGAAAACTATCAGAGTTAAGTAAGCTGTACAGGTTAACGAATAACCAACTTAAATTTGCGGTTTGAAAAACATGATCTCCCATACATTCCGTATGGGAGAACATGTCTTTCAACTACAATGTTAAGTTTGTTCTTGGGATAAATTCATCCCAACTACGGAACCCTTCATTGTGCGTGGTCCGACACGCACTTGGCTGGTTTTTAGTGCTTACTTTGCTAAAACCTACCCTCAGCAGGGTCAAGCCCCCCTCCAAACGACTATCCTGGATCCACCACTGTTAGTGAGATATAGGCATAAGTCCAGCATTCTTTGTTCTCAAAATTGCAAAACCGCGCCAACCTTTCCAAACATTCCTCCACCACTTCCACCCACATTCGTGTGTATCAGTATTACTTAGCGTTACACTTTCTTTCCTTATACTTAGTTAATTCAAGCGGTGTATGCTTGAATTAATTAGTTAGTATAGTCACTACTTGCAATACAAATATAATGGTTATAATTTTCTGTTTAAAATCTCACTGAACACAGGATTAATACCAGCCCTGGTACCCCAAAGGAGTAGGAAAGCATCTGCTAGCGACTTTGTCCGTGTAACGGTCAACTATGCCATAAAAGATTCCCGCCTAGGTCTGCAAGGCCCAGCTAACCTAGGGGCCGGCTCACCCAGTTACCCTAAACCGGTGGCTCGCCAGCCTGACGATGATGCCAAAAATTTTCGAACTCGCTTCGCTCGCTAATGAATTATAGTTTTTCTTATTTTTTCTGGTTTTCTGCATATGTCGAGACGATGACAAAAATGTTCGACCTCGCTTCGCTCGCTCCTGAATTATAGTTTCTCTTATTTCTTCTACTTTTCTTCGCCAACAAAGCAATTCCTATTTCTGTCTTAAACTGTCAAAAGAAATCTAACATTTCCGGGGTGCTAAATTTTTTCGAGCTCGCGTAGTCGCGACTCTTGTTATTACATCATTTTCTTGCATAAGTCGACAAAGTAACTCCTATTACTGTCTGAATATTCAAAAGAAACCTAACCTATCTGAGGTGCTAAGATTTTCCAAAATGTCTTTGGCATGGGGGCCGGCTCAAATGCCATGTGCCTAGGGCCTCTGGGTCTTTCAGTCAGAGCCTGCACTCGGCAATATTGTATTTTTCTATCAGTGAAAGAATTTTTGCAATCGGTTGATTACTTCCAGAGATTATCTCTTACAAACAAACAATTTTAAAGTTCGGCTAATGAATTTAATTTCTTTATCTTTCCAGTCGCTAGACGGCTACATACCTGGACAAGACTACCCGGTATATACTGAGGTACCTAAAGGTTTGTCATTTACATGCGATGACAAAATACCCGGGTACTACGCTGACCCTGAAACTATGTGCCAAGTAAGTACCTTCAGTTCCTTATCTGGTAAAAAGACTTGTTCTTTAGCAACTAAAAACGGGGTAATTGTTACAATAATTTTATTATCTAGTGCCTAATCAAAATGAGAATGCAATATGTTTTGTAGTTTTATATGTTTGCTATAAAGATATTGGTAGGATCTATTTCTTTTTTTCAAACCTTAAAGAGATCATCTTCTTCTTCTTTTTGAATCGATGGTACCTTTTAGGATTAGGTGGCCACAGTAATAGCAGCGATACTCACCCTGTGAGTGTGGTGTTGTGCAGAACTTGACCCACTTGCTGGAATGTCCGAAGTGTCCGTACACCTGCACTTTTGAGGATCTAATGAACGCCACTGACGCTGCTATTTGAAATAGATTTAGAGATGTTATTTGAAGATCAGTCTTACTTGTCAATTAATCCTTCTTAATATTAGTACCTGGGCGGCCGAGCGCTGCTCTGATGAAAATAGAGAATGCTCATTTAATAGTACAGGATAGATCATACAAATTCCATGCTGCCATGATAGTAGGTACTTACTAATTCCATGCTGCCATGTAATGTCATTCTTGAGACGTCTTGTTTTACATTTTGGGCGACTGACCTCTGCTCGGGTGAAAATACGGAGAAAACGAATTTAGATATGAGACCTAGCTAGATCGATTTTTCGCCCCCGTGAACCCCTATAGTGCAACTTTCATCAAAATCGTTAGAGCCGTTTTCCAGAACGGGATTACAAATATATATTTATAAATATTGCTCCTTAACTTTAACCTATAGGATAAAAGCCAAAGTAAGTTTGTTTGTTTATTTAATTATTGGTTACGCTTACACGCTAATACGGCTTAAGGGACTTGGATGAAAGGCACACAGATAAGTAGTAGATTAAGACAAAGTATACTTTTTATCGGTAGTACGTCTCCGTGGAATAACTTCCAACCTCCAAAGCCGCGGGCGAAAGCTAATCTATCATAAAAAATAAATAAAGCGTCAAGAAGTTGGCCATATCTTGTGGATCATTACGCCTACTCAAATAATCATAGCATCATGTTTCTTTCTTACAGGTTTGGCACTGGTGTGTCCCGAGCATCGGACGCAACCTGATGTACTCCTTCGTTTGTGGAGCTGGCACCGTCTTCAACCAGAGGACCAGGGTCTGTGACTGGTTCTTCAAGGTAAACCAAATCTTCACTGTTCTAAGATGAAAGAAAACATCGTGAGCTCTGAGGAAACTTTCACTGAGTGATCTGTGGGCTTAAAACGGCCGCTTTGGCAGAATCATAAATGACAAACTGACAATTCATATTATTAACTGCTTTTAATTCATAATACGCAATTCATCTGTTTGACAGTTTATTAAAACTGTAGAAATAAAAAATAAAAATCTCATTTGATAAATAAAAACTGTAAAGAAAAAATATTCGGTAAAATTACGGTCTTAATTTTTTTCATGCGGCAATATTTACACCAAATATGATTCTGATATGAATTGAATTGAATATGATTTATCTAAAATATGTGTCACCGTAGAGAAATTGCTGGGAATTCAGAAAATGAATTGCTTTTAGAGGAATTGTTTAATGTGGCCGTTTTAGTTCCCCTGAAATTGCTAACACGCAGTGGGCAGGCATGATTTATGCTTCTTTTCTGTCTGAGACTATGTAAAGAGGGTTTGGCTATGAAGTGGGTCAATAATGAATGCTGATATGACTTTGACTGTACAATATTGTGGTATCATATAGCTAATCTTATGACCAAAAAAAAAGGAACGATAAAAGTTATATTTATGTTCATCACCGTGGGAATATATTGCATGTTTTTTTCTTGAACATACCAATTTTATCCTGAAACGCAGTGATAGCCAATTGGTGTGACCGTCAGACTGCCAAATCCTAGGTCTCGACTTCGAACCCAAGGCTCGCACCTCTGACTTTTCGTATTCATGTGCGTATTGTATAATTATCACTTGCTTCAAAAACGGTGAAGGAAAACATCGTGAGGAAACCGGCATGCCTGAAAGATATTTCTCGGCGGCATGTGAGGCCAAGTCAGAGGCCCATGGGCGGCTTTAAAACTCTGACACCAGGTTAGTCATTAACCACACGAAAAGCAGAATCCTGAAAACACTAATTACTCCTATAAAGTTGTGGATATGAATTCAGTAACTGTTCGAGGAGCATATTTCACCAGATCCCTCGACTGTGACATAAAGTAATTATTGTTCCTTATTAATAGATAATTATAATAATGGAGTGCTGTCTCTTTCCAGGTGGACTGTCCAAACGCTCCAGCGTACTACGGGATCAATGAAGACCTGTACAAGGATGAGGCCGGCAACTTCATTAATGGGAAAAAGTAGATCCTATCATTACAGAGTTGTACCGACTGTTTAGTGGCAATCGACTTAATTAGTCGATTAACGATTATTTTGTGACATTTTTAGGAATGGTTTTAGTAACACTAAAGGCACGATAGGCCGATCTATTCTTAGGCCCACGCGGACCACAAACCACTAAATGCATTTAGCGGTAAATAAATTTAAAACATTGCTCTATCTCTGTCTATTGTTTTAAGATGACAGGGACAGAATGATTTTTTTAATAATACATACATAAACTCACGCCTTTTTCCCCTAGAGCTAGGCAGAAACTATAGATGTGTTTTTAAATATATACGTTTAGCGTTAAAACCATTTTTACCCGACTACGGTGAAGCAAAAATTATCATTTTGACAGGTATTTATGTATGTTCATATCCTCATAACTTCGAAACTACTCATCATAATTTGACAAATGAGGAATCGTTGGAAGCATATAGTCTATGTGACGTCACATTAAATTCAATATTGCGCCCTCTAGAGGATATAAAGTATTGAACTAAAAAAAAAAATGAGCAGCTAAAAGTGTAGCTTTAGTATACCTACATGAACACAATAATATGGAATTACTCGACTAATTTCTAAGTCGATTGTTTTACTATAATCGGTACATCTCTAACGTTTAGGTTACTAAAATATACAATATAGAGATTATTCTCAATTTGAAGTACAATTAATTTAAGTGCAAAGCGTCATAAGTACAATAATGATAGTATTTTTTATATTTTTTTACAAATTTATTTATTAGGGAATTTTTTTAATGGAGTTTATAATTTTACTTATCAGTACCTATAATATTATGTTCATCAACTGTTTTAACCAACATTAAGAAAATATTGTGATCGATTTGAAATTAGAAATGTGATACATTTTTTGACTTTATTGTAGTCATAATTAAACTTAACTTTCTTTAAGTTAGTTAGGTACTTAGTTACCAATTTGCAACAGAAGTTACCACAGTTTTATAAACTGTTTAAATGAAAATTAACCATTACTAAATACATAGAAGAGTAAGAATAAATTAATTTCACGTTAAATTTTAAGTATTTTGTCGACACCCAGTCGCTTTCTTTCCTTTTTTTTAAATGAATTAAATGAACAAACTTTCAACTTCAAGCAGATAGATTATTATTAATACTGACTGTCGAATTGACGATGCTATACGACATTTTTACGATCGGCAAAAAATACCTATTATTTATAACGATTTTTATTTCCGATTTACTGACAAAATTGAGCAAGTCTATAGCCACCATACTTGTTATCATATACCTATATTTAATTAAAAATTGTGTTTCCAGGGGTAATTCATACAACAATTTATACGACAGACGACGACTCTCAGCCCGACGCAAACGACATGAGTACGCGATGGGACAATCAGGCAAGACTGACAGTTCCGACATTCAAGATAGGAGTGACAAACTTGAAGTGACAGACACGACACTTTCAGGCAAAACTGACAGTCAAGACATACAAGCTAGGAGCGACAGAGTTGAAGTAGGGAGTAGAAGAAACCGAGCAAGAAAGTTTAAAAGTCATAAGAAACAAGCTAGTGACAAAAATGAGGTGACCAAATTAAGTTAGAGTAACTGACAATATTGACTGACGATTTGTAGTAGTATGAAAGAGTTAGTTATGTGAAGACCTTAGATTTAAAATCATGCTTGAAAATCTTGAGATAAGCGCATGACTTTGACTCTTTGGTTACTGAAAGCCTATTCAATTTAAGTTGTTGTCAAATCTCATTTGAATTTGTTATTTTGATGAATCAAACACAACAGCTAAGTTTATGAGGCATGACAGCTAAACTGAAGAGAGACTTGATCAAGTTTTCACAACATAAATAAAACTGTTAATACTGGAAAAACAAAGCGTTTAAAAAAAAAAAAATGATAACAAATTGTTTTAGACTGTGGACAAAATAGAAATCAAAATTACCGAGACGAAATTGACTAACAAAATATTAGCAATGATATTGAAATGAAAAGTTTAGTTATGAAAAAAAAAACGAAAACTGACTTAAGTAATTTTGAACTGAAAGCGATGAAATAAATATTTAATAGGATATTCCTCATACTTTACGGAATATTCTGACGATGACTGACATTAAAATTTTACCACAAAAATGACTTGGGAACATTTTATGGATTTTTATGTTTTTAAAGTTTCTTTTAGTTCCTTCTACTAAAAGTTTTAGAAGCTTAAAAATCTGTAAAATTGGTAAAAAAATCTACCGTAAATTTTTACTTTTCAATAAAAAATAAAAACTACCTTTGAAATGTTATTCTGGCTAGTTACATTATTATGTAACTTTTAAATACAAATTATTTATTCACGTCTGTGTCCCTGCATAAAGACAAACCATATTTAATTTTTGTATAAAATAATGCCTACATAAGTACCTAAACTATTTTTTATTTTATTGGTTTTTAAAATAAAAAGTGGCACTTAATTTTAAAATCATAAAATGTTTTTTGCCATAGAAATCATTATTAATTCTAAACTTAGTACCTACTTTTTAATGTAAATAAAAAATTTGTAACTTTATTTTTGTACCTAATTATAAATTATAAATAATGTATGTGATTTTAATTTCATTTAAGTTCCCTTTCCTCGTTTCCCAAATCAGTCCGATATTTAAATTAAGCAAATCTCTCTTCTTCCTAATCGCTCTCTCACTGCTGAGAATAAAGTGTCTATTTTTAGCAATGGTTTTTCTCCATCTGTTGCGATCTGCTGTGGCCTGCTGGAGTGCGGCGCTGATAGATATCTATAGCTGTTCGATTAAATCCGACCACCGTTTTGGGCTCCTGCCTCTAGGTATTTTGCCCTTTATATTCCTATCACCATTAGACGTTCCAAGTTGTTGCTACCTCTGCGGGCAATGCGGCCGAAGTATCATAATTTAAAAAAAAGAAAATTCAAAAGTAATTTATTCAAACTAGGCTGAGAATTAGGACTTTTCGAACGTCAAAAAATGACATAAGACAGTACCTCAAAACGCCCACCCTTTACCACTTTGTAGTGTGTTAGCTGGGAAGAAGTGGCGCAACAAACTCCGCAGTATCTCACGACACGTTGCAGACAGGTTGAAGACAGTAAGCAAATCGGGCAGTAAGCAAATCTAAGATTGGTCTTCTTCATTTTTATCAATCTATCACAACAGCTAACATTACATAAGACAGCAGCTTTGCTGATCTGGGGGTCTACCACCACTTTTAGAGCAGTATTATTTTAATATTACTTTAGTGTGGGAAAGAGATGAACTATCTATATGATCTACAGGACGTATAGCTTCATCGCTTTCCCCCACGGAAGTAAGATTAAAATAATACTGCTTTAGTGGTAGGCCCCCAGAGACATGTTAAAACTGCAGGTGAGTTCAGTTAGGTGTTACGGCTAATAGGAACTTATCAATAAAAGATGAAAAGTAATATTTTCTTTACTACGGAAACTGTAGCCATTCGTAACCAGGCTTTGGAAAGTTATGATTATTCGGCTTATTGGTGATTCGCACCAATTTACTCGCCAGAAACGAGCGAATCGACACTTTAAAATTATATTTATTTATTTAACAGTTTATGTACACACATATAAATAGACAAGAAGAAAAGAACAGAAAAATACGTACAAAGGTGATGCTTATTTCTAAAGAAATCTTTTCCAGCATACCTGCGATAGGAAAGTAGTTAAAGAGATGTAGACAACGTGTGTAAAGAGTGAGTGTGAGTGTGTGAAGAGTAGAAGAGAAAATAATATACATTAAATAAAAACACTTAATTATTCACTAATTTAACTATAAACATACAATATAAGAATAAACTTACATACATACTTCTAAAATAAATATCACTAAAATAAATATACTTAATTATAATGTAGTATAAAATGATAACTACAAAATATGCAACTATGACGAAGTGGACAGATAGTGTTCTTTCACTCTTCTTTTAAAAACTGCAACAGTTTGGCAGTCCCTAATGTCAGGCGGAAGTGAATTCCACAACCGAACCGCGTGCACGCTGAAGCAGTAGGAGTAGAAGTCGGTTGAGTGGGGAGGGGATTTTAGGAGATTTCTAAGATGCGACCTGCAAGGTGCATCAGAAGTACGGGCGTAGGAAAAGCGTTCCCGCAGATAGGATGGATATATTATTTTTTCTTGAGGCGATTCGCACGAAATTTATTTATTTGTGGGCGAACCGATCTCTGAAGTTAGCGATCCATCGTCCACAAATAAATTCCCCCGTTCGTTTGCCCGCGCGTTCGTTGTGTTTATCACTGAGTAACAAAGGCTATAATTTATGAAGATATCACGCGGGCGAAGCCGCTGGCGGAAGCTAGTATAGGTACTATACGGGGAGTCCGGGACATCGACGCGAAGCCGGTTACCATGGATCGACGAAAATTTTCAACGCAGGGGGGTTCAGAATCATGTACTGAATCCATGGTAGCCGGCTTCGCGTCGATGTCCCTGCCACCCTGTATATGCGTATATAAGTAATTTTCTTGGTCTGTCTGTCTGTCTGTTCATGCCTTAACCGATCGTTATGAAAATTTAAAGATAGGTAGCCTACCTACTACTACTACTACTCCTTTTCTAGATAGGGAACTAGAAAAGGACTACTTTTCGATAAAATTGAATTGGGCGCAGTTCGCGCCCACACCGCGATTTCGCGAAAACGTGTGGTAAAATAATAAAAAATTTCTTCAACAATGTTATATAATATTTACATACAATTCATTACAAAAATTAAGGTTCATTGCATTCCTAATGTTGCAAGCTTTCATCGATTGTGCTATGTTTCAGTTCTGACCAGTTTACCTACGATCGATATGAGACGACATCTATTTGCAATAGAACATATATTTTTGTTATAGCTTTTTAGGTCCTGGTAGTACTTTGTCAACTCTTGGGGACGACACCAGAATCATCGTTCTAGCTGAACACGTTTTTGCACTATACTAATTGTAATTCCGAAATTTAGTGAAAAATAGAGGGTCGCGCGCAGGCGTCTGGATGTGACGTCATAGGCAAATTATAAATGTTGCCTCAATTTTTTTATAAATATGACCTATCTTTTGCGTGCTCAACCATTACTCTAGCATTAAAAGTCTTCTAGTTGTTAGCGATTGAAATGTTACTTGATTTTGACTGTCAGAATTATTGAACCAGGAGGCCTAAAACGGCCACATTAAGCAATTCCTCTAACGGCAAATCATTTTCAGAATTCCCAGCAATTCCTATAATTATAATGACACATATTTTAGCTGCATCATATTCAATTCAATTCATATCAGAATCATAGTTGCTGTAAAAATTGCCGCATGAAAAAAATTAAGACCGTAATATTACCGGAAATTTTTTCTTTACAGTTTTTATTAATCAAATGAGATTTTTATTTTTTAATCTACAGTTTTAATGTTATTTCATTATAATATAAAACTGTCAAACAGATGAATTGCGTAATATGAATTGAAAGCAGTTAATATTATGGATTGTCAGTTTGAGACAGTTTGTGTGATTTATAATATGTATCATCATAATACATATGATTCTGCCAAAGCGGCCGTTATAAGACCACAGTTATACTCCGAGCGAAAAAACGTTTTCACGTCAAAAATACAATATACACCCGGACAAAATCGCGGGTACACAGCTAGTCCTTATTTACTTCGCGACGAAACGAGAGAAGTCAATTAAATATACAAATATGCGACATTTCAATACCTATACAACTATGTAGTATCTTCAAGTCTAGCCTTGACAGGATATGCAGAGAGCGGCGAGAAGCTCTTAAATATTAATGTTGCATTCTAGACACACACACACACACGTGCTCACGCAGGTACAGTTATGTTGCATTGTGTTTCTGTGTGTGCAATGTTGTTAGGGTGTGGTTATAGTGCGGACAACTTGGATACGACCTTAAGTTAATTTTAGTTTAGTTTCAAGGCCTTATGAGTATTCTAGAATGATTTTCTTGGATCTAGATTTAAATTTAACAGATTTTATACGAAAATAGACAACACAACATCACGCCTGTAATCACCGAAGAGTTAGACAGAGGTGTACCTATAGTACAACCACTTTTCACCAGGTATGTTTAAGTCCCGTGTAACAGGGGGTGAGCCTAGCCTTTCTCGTCTGTTCCATAGTGTGGGGTATCGTTGGAAAGGTCGTTCAAAAATATTGTGAGTTTGTTAAAACTATTATTGGATTCAGGGATCCGCTCGTGAAACATTAAGCTTTAAAGTGTTAATTTTTGTTAGAGTCAAGTGTCGTCCCCGACCCTTTTTTTTTTTTTTTTTGGGTGGGAAATCATCAAATGACTCGTCCCGCTCTAGGCGGAGCGAGAGGGAGTGTCAGACTTTTACTGACTAAAACCCACCCGTGTTCCTTCCGTTGCCTATGTGCTGGGGCCGCGATATCAATTTCAGACAAACCCGCGACCCCAGCAGGCATTGGTCCTTCCGGACCCCGTCAGTTGGTGCTGACATCCCCTTGAGGCGCGCGTGGAACACAACGCACCGTCGACCCGGGCCTGGTCCTTATCGGACGGCGAGCTGCCCATCGCAAGCCCGCGCCTACGGTGGCCGCAAGTCAGCTTGTGACTCCCGACGCCCGGGGCGTCTCCTGCGGCGACTAGGGGCGCGAGGGCGTGCAGCTTGAATCTCCCTCGCGCGCTCCGCCTCCTCCTTCGCGAGCATAACTGCTTCGCAGAAGGAGGTGACGGCCTCCCATGCACTCTCGCTGCGGACCATGGCCTGAACCAGAGCCGGACGCGAGAGATCGCCGCCGCCGATCGGAGGACACGGCGGTGCTCCGCCCAAGCCGGGCAGACCTCCACCGTATGCTCCACCGTGTCCTCCGGGCGATCCACACAATGGTGACACCCGGGCGTTTCCTCCCGCTTGATCCTGAACAGGAATCTCCCGAAACAACCGTGTCCGGTGAGGACCTGCGTCAGGCGGAAGGTGAGGACGTCGTGGCGCCTCTCTAGCCACTCCTCAAAGAGGGGACTTATCGCCGCAATTGAGGCGTGCCCAGAGCTGGGTTGCGAGAATCGCACACTCCATGCCGCCATGAGATCCCGCCAGAGCTCTGTCAGCTGAGCGGAGTTATACCCCGGCGTTTCGCCTCCTCGCGCAACTCCCACATGTGCGCGAGGACCTTCGCCTCCAGATCCCATGGCGGTAGTCCGGCAAGGAGGCTCGCCGCCTCGCGGGAGACCGTCCGGTATCCCAGGACCAGCCTAATGGCCATGACCCTTTGGGACGCGTTCAACCGCTGGGCCGGTCGCAGCCTCAATGCACGCGCCCACACCGGTGCCCCTTAAAGGGCCATGGACCGCACGACCTCCGCGTAGAGCCTCCGGCAGGAGGCGTTTGGACCCCCTAGGTTGGGCAGAAGCCGCTTCAAAGTAGCCCCAGCCCTATCCAGTTTGGGAGCCAAACGTCGGAAGTGCTCCACGAAGTTCCACCGGGTGTCGAGTACGAGTCCCAGGTACTTCATCGTCGACTCGACACCGATGTGAACCCCTCCTGCCGTTATCTGGGAACCCGACAGTGGCGCGTTCCGAGGACCATAGAAACACATGGCCTCGGACTTGTGCAAGGCTACCTCGAGTCCCAGTTGCCGGATCCTATCGACGATTGTCGCAACCCAACGTGTCGCCAGTTCGGCCGCCGCCTCATGCGACCTCCCCTGCACCAGGACCAGCGTGTCGTCAGCGTAGCAGACTACGCTGACGCCGCTAGGGAGGTCGGCGCGCAGCACCCAGTCGTAGCCGATGTCCCACAGATGCGGCCCCAGGACCGATCCCTGTGGGACACCGCACGACATCTCTCGGCGGTTCCACTCTCCGTGGTGACCGGGTCAGATGACGGCCCTGTCCGTCAAATAGGCCTCGACCACTCGACAGAGGTAGGTCGGCATCCGGTGATACCGGAGTGCCTCCCTAATGCAACTCCACGGCAGGGTATTGAACGCATTGGCGATGTCAAGAGACACCGCCAAGACTACCCCACCCCGGGCAACAGCATCCCCCGTCGTGAGGGCTCGAACGCGCATGATGGCATCCACCGTGGAGCGCCCCTTGCAGAAACCAAACTGGCTGTCCGCCAAATCCGGCCCCACTCGCACCAGCCGCCCGACAAGGCGGTCCGCAATAACCCTTTCGAAGAGCTTGCCCACCTAGTCGAGCAGCACGATGGGCCGGTAAGCGGACGGAGAGTCCGCTGGGCGCCCCGGCTTCTTAATGAGGACCAGTTTCCCCGTCTTCCAACGAAGTGGGAACTGGCCCCTCTTCAAGCATGCGCTTAGGAGCCCCCTAAGTCGAGGCCCGAGAGCCTCTAAGGCCAGAACCCAGGCTTTTCCAGGTAAGCCGTCGGGTCCTGGGGCGGTATTTTTGGCACTCAGCCTACGTACCGCCACTCTCAAATCTACCTCGGTGACCGCCGTAGATTCATCGACGTCGTCACTGGTGTGGTCCGCATCGGGCACCGCAGGAGGTGGAGCCATGGGCGGGGGAGTATGTTCCCCTCGCGAAGAGAACAGAGCGCTCACCACGTCCTCCACGAGCTGTGTTGTATGGGCGTCCCCATGGATCTCTGTTCAGTCTCCAGCGACTCTTTGCGGGCCACTCCTCTGGCCCGCTCGATCTCCGCTCGGAGGGTGGTCTTCGCCGCTCTGTACCCTTCGTACAGCTCCGCCTCAATGGCTTCCGTATGCGGAGGGCGGATACGAAGCCTGCGGTGCCTGGAGTACCGGTGGCGAGCATCGACGCACGCCGCGCGTAAAGCGCTAAGCTCACGCGACCACCAGTACACCTGGCGCCGAGCACGTCCGGGCTGGACCCGGGGCATAGCCACGTCACAAATTTCGGACATGGCCTCCCGGAACCACTCCGTCTCGTCATTGATGTCGGCAGGCCTGTTCGGTGATGACACCCAGGCCTGCACGATCGAGGCTTCCAGGAGAAGCTCCCGGTCCAGCTGCTTCAGCGCCCACCGCGGACCACTCGGGGTCTGTCTGACCGGCGTGCCCGAGGTCTGTGCGGAGACGTCAAACCGGATATACCGGTGATCGGAAAAGGTCTCCACCCCCTCCATGACGTGCCAGTCGATGACACGCGGCGACAGAGTGGGGCTGGCAAATGAGATGTCCACCACTGATTCACCCCGCATCCGCACACACGTAGGGACAGAACCCCGGTTTAGGACGACCAGGCCCGTCTCCAGAGCCCAGTCCTCCACCATCCTGCGCCGTGTGTCCGTATACCGGGAACCCCAAGCCACGTTCTTGGCATTGAAGTCCCCGAGGACGATCACGGGGAGGGGATGGTACCCGACGACGACGACTCTCAACTCCCCAAGGAAGTTGTGGAACTCGGCGAGAGTTCGGTTCGGGGAGAAGTACGCTCCTACTACGACAATCTCCCCGAACCGTGCTGCCACACAACCCGGTCCCCTCTTGGTGGCCTCGAGGGATGGGGTACTGGCGGCGGCCGACGAAATTATGGTCACTGAGCCGCTCAGGTCTTCCACCCAGTGATCCCTGGGCGGGACAAAGTACGGCTCAGCGACCACGGCGATGTTAATCGACCACTGCGCCATGCTCTGGAGCAACAGATCCTGAGCGGTGGCGCAGTGGTTGATGTTCGCCTGGAGGAGGCGTAATGGGGCCATCAATGGCAGTTCATTTGAGCCTCCTCCTGGGCCCCCTTTGATGGCCCTGCCGCGGTGTTAGCGGCAACGACGTTGGTAGAGGCGGCAATTGCCGGCTTGTTCGCCGCTAGCGGAGGGCGCAGGACAATGCCCTCCAATACAGCAAACCGGCTATTGAATGCTGCCAGCTGCTGCTGCACCAGGGTCAGAACCCGGTCCTCCGCCTGCGAGGGCAGGCCTTGCCCATGCACCACTCCCCTCTGGGGCACCTCCTGGGGGCCAGCTTCGCTCGGAGCTCCTCATTCTCCTTTCGGAGAAGCTCCATAGCGGCCGTCAAACGGACGACCTCCGCCCGCATCTCGGACAGTGCGTCCGACGGAGGCTCGACCTGATAGGCCCTCGCTGCCACCATTATGGAGGCCGTGACAGCGGGCATGGCCTTGTCTCTTGAGGACTGAATCCTCTTCAGGCCCACAGCCCTGACCGCTGCTGCCACAACCTCCTTGAAGCTGCTGGCCGCTTCCTTCAACTCGGAGCTGCCAGCGACGTCCGGCTCACCGCCCGAGGACTCAGAGAGAGCCGCGGTGCGGTTGGACTCTCCTGGGCCTCTGTTCGGCTCGCCGTCCTCCGGGGTGGAGAGCCTTCTGGCCACAACCCGATCCCGAACCTCACCCCGCTTCATTAATTTTTTGCGAGCCCTATTCCCGCCATCAGAGGACGACCCCTGGCCGTCCCCTAGTTTGGACCGCTTGAAGAATTCGATCTTCTTTTTTGTTGCGGCCCTCATTTCCACGCGCTCCAGGCTCTTAAAAGAGCCACTCGCGCCAGATGCGGCGTCGGATTCCGACCCCGTATCGCTACTCACCACCTCTACACTTTTGATTTTGTTTTTTGTTTTAGTTTTTGTCATGATTGTTCCCACGAGTGTGGGGGATTTAAAAAGTCATTCCTAGGGTTACCCCCTGTCCCTAGGTAAGTGTACATTTGTTTCCCAACCCAAGGATTTCACTGGTCCCCGGCTGGGGGTGCGCTAACGACTGATGCACCACCTGCAACTAAAAGTTACAGATGGCACTACTCCTCAGCCATCCATACCCTCGCCACGCACCAAAACTTGGTATTAGAGGATTTTTTTACAGAGATTTACATCCTCGCGATCCGGGCGGTTAAGCCAAGATCCTCGTCCCGTTCCGAGTCACAAAACATGACCGTGATCTCTTTCCGGATTACGATTTCGACGGGTGCAGTCAGGAGAACAAGTTTTCCCGCTGCCAGCTCGTTGGCAGGGTGAGTGCACAACGAGCCCCGCCCCTGCTTCTCCAACCTGGAGAACCCTCCTCCTTGGCCCATATAGGGCCCCGCCTCTCCCACGGACCTTCAGGTCCTAACCTGCGCCCACTCGACCGTCCCTCTGTAAGCATAGGGGGGAGTAGACCACCATCCACCCAGGAGGAGCATTACGCTCTCCCCCTCGCAGAAATTCGCCATAAACAATACCCTCTCCGAAAAACTCCACTGCCTTTTTCGAAGAGAGTATTTTCCATGCCCAGAGTGCACCGGCCCAACGACTGCTCTTCCCCTCGGATGTATCCATAAGGGACCAGCAGGCATCAGGCACACTGGGAGGATTTCTGCACGCACCCCGTCGTCGCGCGTCGTCCCCCCTGCCAGCTAAATAGTTAGTTTTGGATATGTGAAAAAATTCACGCAAGTAGTTTAAATAACGAAAATAAAAGGAAAACTATCACAGCTAAGTAGGCTTTACAAGTTAACGAGTAATAATCGACCAACCTAAATTTGCGGTTGCAAAACATATTTTTCAACTACAAAGTTTGTTCTTGCGATAAATTCATCCCAACTACGGAACCCTTCATGGTCCGACACGCACTTGGCCGGTTTTTTTTATTGTTGGCGAGATCACAAAAGTGATATCTGGCTGTTTAGTTTCCTACCTCATACAGTAATAGTATAATACTAAAACAGGTCGTCTTAAATAGACCGAAATGCCCATTTTCCTTTATTTAAAAGTAATTAATATTTAAGATAATCATACTGTTTTGTCTTTTCTCTTCTGATGGGCTTTCTTCGGGAACCGATCACTTTCCCGATTTTTTTTTGTTCGAATTTCATTTTACCGAAAACTATAAGATCGACATCTTTTTTGCTATATGCATTATTTGACTTATTTTTAGATCATCGAAGTATCCTGTGTCATAGGTATTATTTTACCGAACTATATTTCGCCGATTTACAAAATAACTTTTTGCTATCGGCCGAAGCCTCTCTTAAAAAACAAAAACCTAAAGTATTCAAAAACTTAAAGTATTACCATTACCTAGTCTGTATGTTTTGGAAATATGTATATTTGTAAAAAAAAAATATAATCAATTTGAAAATATTGCTGACAAGCTAAATAGCCGGACACGCCATAAAGATAGACTACGGTTGCCACCAATAAAATTAAAATTGTTTACGAAAAATGTCTACTGTATGTCTATTTTAATATATAACCATTTGCCGAATTCCCTTCAGGATTTGCCATTGACAATGTTCAAAAGAAGTCTCCTTAAACTTTTACTATATAAAAAATACTATACCATTAAGGAATATTTGGAGGATAAGTCGATGGAACCTATACCTGATGGAAATTTGTAATAATCATATAATAATAATAATCATAATGACTGTAATTGTAATAATTTTAATTGACTTGAAAATGTATTTGCACGCCATATCATGGCAGGATATACTGAAACTAAAATTACTGTAATATCTATTGTACCATTTTCTAGCAAATAAATATTTTTGATTTGATTTGATTTGATTTAAACTTTTTTCATTTGCCATATTTTCACCACACCGAAACAATATTTTTCAATATTATATTAAAATATTGTCATAAAAAGTCAATATGTTGTGCTACAAAATTTTGTGACAGAAACGTATCGCTGCAAAACGACTCCACGTAGTCTTGTCTGCCCTACTCCTAGAGTATAATTTAAGCCCGCGTAGGCGCGGAGGGGTGGGGCGGCCCGCGAGCTGAGGAGCAGAGCGTTAAAACTATCTGCGACGATAAGCTCGCGTGAGGCCACCCAAACCCCGCAGCGCCGGACCCGTGACAGAAACAATGCTTGCTGCATGTTGCATGCCTACGTGCATGTTGCATGCTTGTTTGTACGCTGGATGCCTGCTTGTTTGCACGCTGCATGCTAGCTTGCATGCTGGATGCCTGCTTGCATGCTGCATGCCTGCTTGCAGGCTGCATGCCTGCTTGCAGGCTGCATAACTGCTTGCACTCTGCATACCTGCTTGCATGTTGTATGTCTGCTTGCATGCTGCATGCTTGAAGCAAGCATCCTTCCTTCACCGATCCATACCTCGAGGTATAATAAATGTTCAGAAACATAATACTTCCAACAAATGTTATTTCGGCTAAGTGTAACTTCGGTAAAAAGTTTTTCGACGAAATGAAACGTCGGAGTAACGAAAAAAACCGAATTGATAATAGGTCAACTGATACAGTGGCAGACGTGACTTCGATGAAGTAAAAAAACCGAATTGATAATAGGTCAACTGATACAGTGGCAGACGTGACTTCGATGAAGTAAAAAAATACGAAACGATAATAGTTGAAAAGTTTTAGGTGAAATGAAATTCGGTCAAATATTTTTCGAACTTATGATAGGTAACCAATATTTGTAATCATGTTCTCGAAAACGGCTCTAACGATTTCGATGAAAGTTGCAGTATAGGGGTTTATGGGGGCGAAAAATCGATCTAGCTAGGTCTTATATCTGGGAAAATTCATTTTCTCCGTATTTTCAACCGAGCAGAGCTCGGTCACCCATAGTTTAGAAAAAGATGGCTACCTTAGAATAATGACATGGCATGGCATGGCATTGGTAAGTACCTACTATCATGGCAGCATGGAATTAGTATGAACTATTTAATGAGCATTATATATTTTCACCAGAGCAGAGCTCGGTCGCCCAGGTACTGAAAGTAATTAGTAGTGACAAAATCATACATTTATCTTTTCTCTTCTGATGTAATCAGATTATTGCTGATTGCAGATGTTTGACATGGAGCTTAGAACTGGTGACGTAAATTGATCTGAGCCACAGTTTTTCAAGAGATTATGTTAAAAAGTCGCACGGGACTCTATCTCCTGTCCGTAGATGACGAACTTGTTATGTACATATGATCACCATTAGTATCATATCTTTTCATGACAAAAAAGTAATAGTTAGAAACATAACATAGAAATCGCAAAGACTTTTCTAACCGATGTAGCCTAGCCTTAACCACTGTCACTTTACCAAACTTGGAGGGGCGATGAGGCAGTAAGCTTCATATCTTGGCCACAAACAGACGTGGCGTACAAAATAATAAAACAAAATAAAAAGTGTTTTCTAAATTTAAACATCAGTGACAGTGCAGTGAAAAAATAGTGTTATTTTTGAACGCAGATTACGGTAATAATTTCACGTTTTTTAAACGTTATGTAATAGCTGCTAAATAGTTATTTTGGTAACGTAATATCCGAAACTTGTTTTGTAATCGGAACACGGTTTCGTGTGTATATTCACGCTATGGTCGTGATGTATGGGCAGAGAATAAATTAAAGTTATTTTTTCATAGTTTAACATATTTTATTATGTCAGTTGTCTTTCTCTCTAGGAATTAGATGGCCGTTATTGATTGAAACTAAGATTTATATGTCTTAAATAATAATTAAGTATGTAGTCGTCATAAATAAGCTTAGTAGATACTTAAATTCTACGTCGAATGAGGAAAATTGGCTTAAAAGTCCGTCTCTTTGGTAACAAAATGTTACCATATCGCTGAGGAAAAGCATTCGTTCATGCATACAGAAATAGACATAAAATAATAATAAAGTGTTTTATAACAATTGCCTTCTGTTTGAGAAAGGTCTGAATCCAGCAATAGGACAGACGTACGTAATATAGAAAACAGTAGCTTAAGTGAAGGAGTTTTTAAACACTTTTCTGTCTCTATTTTTCATTACTTGTATTCATACCTGCACCATTTTGTTATGCTATGTAAAATCAATATTGTCTTCTTAGATCAAAAGTAGGCTTTTGCTACTTATTTTATTTGTCTCGCTATGAAATATTAGGGAAAAGAAATTTTTTTATTTTTTTAATAAAATACATGTATATTAGAACTAAATAAAATAAAAATATCACAAGCTTCTAGAAACTTCTTCAAACTTATTTCTTCTAAACGTAAACGAAGCAAAAAGAGTATGTATTTAAGGATCGTATAGCAGGTGGTGGCGTTATAACTGTTCTGCCTACCTCCATGGCAAGAAGGCATGAATTTGTATACATGTTCTAGATACAAGGAAATCTTTCTTTTAAAACTATTTTCTCGTTTTCTAAACAGTGCACTAGTTACATCAGACACTTATTATTCGAAACAGGGTAGGCAGAAAGAATACTAATACACTTAGTATTGCGAACTAAAGCCTTGCACTCACTGAGCAACTATTGGACAACTATTGGGCAACTTGTCTACAACCTGTTTCACTATATTGCCTAATATTATCGTCGATATTGACATACTTACTATTATTAACTTGTTAGTAGCAGTACAGTCAACCGCAAATCGTTGGTAACACGTGCACTAAGGAAATCACCCTTACAGCTACGACAAAGGCGCTGTCAATGTCAAATTGTTACCACTGATGTGCAGTTGTAGTACCATGTTTTTTTCTGCAAATCAGAAAGTCTGACAACCAGTATTACTAAGGGGTATCGTGTTACCTAGTAACTGAGTTACGGAAGTCAGATAGGCAGTCGCCCCATGTAAAATACTGGTATTCAGCTGCATCCAGTTAGACTGGAAGCCGACTCCAACATAGTTGGGAAAAGGGCAGCCAGACGCTGATGACGATGCCTATTTCTACCGTGAAGCAGCGTTCAACATCGACATTTTTGATCAAAATTAATTTTAATATGAATATTTTATACATAAACCTTTCGGAATACATTTTCTAAATGATGGTGAAAAACGCATCGAAATCCATTATGTAGTTTAGACGAACTAAGCGGTCACACGGAAAGACACGCAGAAAGCGACTTTATTTTATATTATTTATTCAACTTTTAACTAACATTTCGACGAGATATGCGAACATAATGTAGGGAACAGCTGATTATTTTTTCGTGATTTCAGCGTTGGTCTCATAGTGAAACTTGTTCATAATGATAAGTACAATGACCCCTTAATAGGTTTAGGGTAAACAACAACTAAGGTTGTAGATAAAGATATTGCATGTGGCAACATTTAGTCGCTCAGTGTGAACAAATCCTAATATTCAACTTGTCAATAAGTTGTCACCTTGATTTCTTGAGGAAGTGGGATTTATACGTAAGAGACTGTCACCTTCGAGTGTAAAATGTTACTTTACACAATATTTTATTACAGAGCTTTTATATTTAAAAAAATTGCACTGGGTTTTTTTCATTTATCGTGAAGGTTCTAACTCAATGGGTAGTGGAAAGATTTGTAGTTAATCATAACATAACATCACGCCTGTATTCCCGAAGGGATAGGCAGAGGTGTACCTATTGAATCTACACCCACATTTCACCAGTTATGTTTAAGTCCCATGTAATAGGGGGCGAGCCTATTGCCATCAACCGGGCACAAATCTAAACTCCGGGCTGTTACTGAGAAATTCCCAAAGGAAAAACCTAATAACACTTTTCCCGACCTGGGAATCGAACCCAGGACCTCTTGCTCAGCAGTAGCGCTTGTGACCACTTGACCAAAGAAGCACTCTATTCAGCAACATTGATAAATTAATCAAAACATATATATATTTGCGACAGCTATTTGCGATGTTGTCATTTTCTATAATGTCATTTCAATATGTTGCGATATATACACAAACCATTGAATAGGTAATTTACAAAACATAATACTTCGTTTAAAATGCATTTCACTGGTGTCTCATAGGAAATGGAATTAATTATTTATCTTAGATTCTTCTGTGGGTACATGGAAGAGATTTCAGCCCATTAATTGCATCCATAGGGTTTAGACAAGTGACAGTAGCTTTCATGACATTTCGTATTTCTACAACGACTTACAACAGGATTGACATATAGGTAAGCTTTTTGGTAGCTTATGTCAGTCCCATATATTTTTTACTTTTGTAATATACACTGACGAGCAATATAAAAAAGCCACTTGCAACACTTGCACAAAAGTTAGCTACATGTAAAAAAAAATCTAGAAAACAGTTTTATAGGTGTTTTTTATGCACTTGAACGTTGCTTTTCACTTCAAGAAGCTATCTTGCGTGGTTTCGGAAAAATTTCATGATAAGTTAGTGGCTTTTTTTATATTGCTCGTCAGTGTAGTTATAGGCAATAGAACGTCACTATATCTAGGCCCACAGGTTTCCTCACGATGCTTTCCGCTATCGTAACTGTACAAACAAAATAAACTAGCTAAATAAATATTTCAAGTCCTTTTTCTATTACAACGTGGACTGTGGCAACGTCTGTGAAATGAGCGCTACTAAACATTTAGTAACAATAAATAAGTTGTTGCCAAAGAGAATGAAGTTTAGACAAGACTTGCAATTTGACAAGTATTTAAAAGAATCGCTTGTGAAATAACTCATTTATCTTCAGTTTCAGAGAGCATATATTACAAGATACAAGAGGCATGCCTGTATTAGAGTTAGGCAGAGATGTACCTTCCTATAGTACACCTACATTTCGCCAGTTATGTTTAAGTCCCATGTAATAGGGGGCGAGCCTATTGCCATCAACCGCGAACAAATCCAGACACCTCCGGGCTGCTACTGTCAAATTCCAGCTGGAAAAAAAAAGAAGGTCTATTGTACAAATTTGTGCAACTTTTACTGTGCATCTTACTGATGGACCTCCTTATACGTCAAATATATACCTGTACTAGGAGATGGAAAAACCCAATAACACTTTCTCGACCCGGGAATCGAACCCTCATGCACACTACACCTACGAGATAATCAGTTTCGCTTTTAATGTTTTAAGTTCAATGTAAGTGTAATGAGAGTCAAACATATTGCCATCAACCGAGCACAAATGATTGAAATTCATAATGGAAATTTCCAAAAACTCTGTGTACTGGAACAGGGAATGAAACCAGAATTCCATACTCAGCACGTACGATTTCTTCTGATCACTTACCCAACCAAGCATAATTTATCAATCACAATATCTTCTTAAATGACACATTCACAGCAGATTAAATCTTTATCTCTCATAACGGATAGCATTTTTGAAGAAAAAAGTATTTAATAAAACTAAAAAACCCGACTACAAAAGTACGTAACTGTTTTTGTAGTCGGGTTTTCTTGTTTTTAATCATTTTTTTGTTGTTTTTCATCATTTCTCATTCCAAAAAACATTGTAACATAATTAGAATTTTATTATTTTTTATATTTTTTTATATTGAATTGTAATCGCCTTTTAAAACCCTTCATTTTGATACCTCAGTCGACAGGTTTGGGAGATCTTTTATTGGAAAATTTTGGTGCCAAAAATCCGCAGTTTTGATTTTTATAATTTTAATATACCTAGTGACACTCGCGCAATAGACAAATCTAACGACATATCATTAAAAATTGGTTCAGCTATTTAGTAGTTATGAGGGAACATACATATAGGTCAAACACATAACCCTCTTTTTTGGCTTAGCCGCAGTCGGGTAAAAATTCATACTTCCAACTTATTTCCACAGTCGTCAATAGTTCAGCAAACCCCAAGAGCCTACTGCCTCCAGGCGACTGTCACCACTTTCCAACAGGGCGTTGACCTCTTTACTTTGATTTTCATAAACCTAATTCAACCAATAAACATCTAAATATAAACCCTAACTTACTAAGTAGTCGGAGGTTGCTCAACCCGCAAGCTGTTCGATAACCAATCTGTGTTGACATCGGTTGACAAGCGGCAACCACTCACTGTATGACTGTGGTGACATCGGTATGTATTTATATTTCTTAAGTTCAATATAGCTTAGTGGCTTAATGGTCAATGGCACGACTGCTTAACATGTGATCCTAGGTTCGATAGCCGGATTGGGCAAATACTTAAGGAGTTTTTACTTATTTAGGAAATAATAATTGGACTCTGTGTTATTGTGCTCGGTTAGCAGCTATAAGCTCGCACCCTATTACATGGGACTAAATAAAAATATGTGGGGTACCGTCAACCATGCGAACAGGCTTGATGTTACGTTATTCTTTACCCACTTCAAAAAGGAGCAGGTTCTCAATTCGACCGTATGGGTTTTTTTTTTGGTATGTTTGTTACGCGATTACTCCGCCAATTATGAATTGATTTTGATGATTTTTTTTTGTTTGGTAGGTCGTACTTCAGAGATGGTCACAATTTTTTTTTTTTAACTTTGCTTGAGTAATTTTTGAGTTAGCTTCAATAATACGTATTTTTCCCACTTTGTCTATATGGATGATGTTGTAGTTTCTGTCACTGTTCATTACATAGAGCAGGTAGTGGTATTCGAATTTGTGTGGGGTAGGCACCACAACTTTAAAGTGAAAAAATATTGTATTTTAAGTTTTACCACTGACGTATAGTTGTCCATACTATGCAACATACCCCATCTGAGTAGGCTTGATGTTATGTTATTTTATATCACACGATTCAATTACTGAATCAACACCATCATTCTCCTGCCTTTATCCCAATTTATCTGAGATCGGCGCAAGCGCAACATGTCTTTTTCTTCCATACTTCTCTATTAGTCGTCATCTCTGTAGATTTCATTACTGAATATAGCCTTCTTTAATACAAAGTTAAACTAACCAGTTTTCGTGTGTAAATAGCAATATTTCCAACGTATAAGTACATACGTGTAATGCAATAATACACCAGGATTTCCTGCGCGGTGCACTTCATTACTCACACAAATCAAATTAGCAAACAGTAATAGATCGTTCGTGTGGGTACTTCTCATTAATTATAGTGGCAGCAAAAGTGGCTTCTTCTCATACACAGAAGGTACGAACATTAATCACTTGCTGCGTGTTGGTGATTTCAGACAGTTTAACGTCCAGCACGCGTATCACGACAACCACAGAAACGGGTTTCCTACGGGTTATGTCGACGGAAGAATAGACAAAATGACAGATTGTGATTGTTTATCTATCATTTTGTCTATTCTTCCGTCGACAAAACCCGTTTCTATTGTGGTTATGCTAAGCGAGCTGGTATCCTTACGATGTTTTACTTCACTGCATGTCAGTAGGATGTATGCAGAATAGGTATGTTATGAAATTGTAGGTACATTGGTACTACTCGTAGCCAGCATCGCACCTAATCTGCGTGAGCTATTTATTTGCCAAACATGTAAACAAACACGAGTTTTCCACTTAGACAAACATCAACTTAACACAAGTTTAAATAAAGTTGATTTTAGACCGACTAGCATTGTTGAAAAATTCATTAAAAATATGAAGTTTTAGCGCAAACTGAACCTTATGTGTACGCATTACAGTTGTTTTGTCTAAAACAAGTGTTTGTTTACATGTTTGGCAAATGAATTGCGTACGCAGAATACAATCTTTGTGTTCGATACCAATCTATAAACTTTAGACCATTGCGAGTTCAGTATCGTAGAAACACAATCAAAGGCCTCTTCTCATACCATAGAGAGAAGAAACGAGCGTATTATTGACCACCACGCCTGCTCACTGCGTGTTGCAACTTAGTAACCACATGGTGGTTTATCTGGAGCAACTATAAATCTAAGACTTATTGCTAAATATATCAGTAAGAGGTCCCCACTACCCGGTAGAAGTTAGTTAAGTGTAGATAATATATAATAGTTAAGGTGCTCCAATTTATAGAATGTTTGCTTCCTTGTGAGATCTAGTGATGGGATTGTTAAGGTCGATTAATTGTCGATTAAGTATTATTTTGTCGGAGCGGCATGTGACTTGCTCAGATAATGATGATTATAATAATAATACGATCATTGTGCTGATAGTCGAGACAGCCAATGGCCTAAAAGCCAAGAGCCTCGACCATCACCTGAGGAGGCTCTCGTTAGGCAGCTGGATCATGAGCTTGATTCAGAAAGCGGTACTTCTGGACGCGGCTCGCATTATTAGGAGGTTCCTCTCTCTAGAGCCCTGACCGTCGACCGTCGGTAGCTTGGACCCCGTTCCCGATACCGGTGGGCTACTATAAAAAAAAAAAAAAAAAAAAAAAAAATATCAGGCATCAAGGACCTTATGTGTTAGTATTACATCTTACTTAAAAACTTTTAATATTTTTAAATGTTTTTATATTCTAAAATTTGAAAATATAATTTATAAGTTTTCAAATCAAATAAATAAGATATATTTAATACCATTTATTTCTGGCGACACAGGCCCATAGAAAAACACCTTAACCTAAACATACATTTATATAAACAAAACTTGCCTAAACTTGTGAGCTCAGGAACTAGCACTATGAATTCTGCCTTATGTTAGATCAAAATTATTATGTGGACTGAGTTAATCATAGATGACACTAAGGTAAAACTTATATACGTAGGCAATGATCAAAACACCTTGAGTAAGCGTGGTGATCAATGTTCGCTTTTTCTCGTTTAGAGACTTGCAGTACAAAATCAACATTGTATTTGTTACGGAAATAAAGTGGTTTCAACAAAATCATATTACCCAGTTACAGGTTTGTGAAGGTCAGATAGTCACTTAATTTCAATACTGTTATTCAACTGCATCCGGGTAGACTGGAAACTGACCCCAACATAGTTGGTGTTAGTAACCTCATCGATTTACCTAACAGAAAAATATTACAGAAGATGATTACAAATAAAAAACATTACAACTTCAAATATTAAACAACCGATAACGCTGCTTTCACCGCAACGAACGGAGCGTTAAGTTTATCTAATTTATCAATCAACAAGCTTACTGTTTCTGAAATCGATTATAACAACATCCCTTTTGTAAATACCGAGGCGAAGTCAATTAGAAGCGTGTCGTATCCTTGAAATCAAATGTTGAATACGGTTCTCCGCAAATCAATATTTATATTTTACTCAATCAATCTGCCTAGCTTTTTTCCAACTATGTTGGAGTCGGCTTCCAGTCTAACTGAATGCAGCTGAATACCAGTATTTTACATGGATTGACTGCCTATCTGACCTTCACCACCATTTACTGGGTAATACTATAGTAAGACTGGTTGTGAGACTTTTGGGTTTCTGATTTTCCGTAACGACTGTCAAAGATCTACAAATGACAGCCAGGACCAACGGCTTAACGTTTTTGGTTGTTAATTTTTAGCCACAAGCCCCTATATATTGTACTATCAATCTATTATTATATTGCTTCTTTATTATTTCACAGTTGACAGAAGTTAATCGTATTTTATGGTAACAGCATTGTTTTTTAAATTCTTTAATGATAACAAAACTGAATTTGTTTGTGAAAATAAATGCTATAATGCATTGCAATAGTCTGTTGCAACTTTGCAAGCCAGTAACTGTATAACAAGCATTTATAACTTCATGGTGCTTTAAAAGATTCCATCTTATTTCGCGATAATCTCTCGACTTTAAAAACGTACATTACATTTGTGTTTCTTTTTTAAATGAACAATAAAAAATTTAAAATAAACGACACATGAATCCACTCACACAAATAGAAAATGATAAGGAAGAAATAGTGTGTCCGTTATTCAAAATTTAATTTATTTCAACGGTTTTAATTATTTTACAATGCATTTGCTCGAAAAGAGCCTTTTCCAAGCAGTAAATTAGTGCGGAAAGTGTCACTTTTTTTCACTAGTGTTTTTTACTTTTCTGTTTTTTTTTTAATTTTTGTGGCCGTCGTCAGCCCGTTTTACAAATCAGATGGTGATGATATCGATGACGATGGCGATGACGATGGGGATGGCAGTGGCGGCGGAGTCAAAGTCGAAGTCGAAGTCGAAGTCGAAGTCGAAGTCGAAGTCGATGTCGATGTCGATGTCGTTGTCGATGTCGATGTCGAAGTCGAAGTCTTGAATGTTATTTTTATCATTTATACGTCGTAATATGTAGATGGTAGGTAGTCGCATATGATGTGTACATCATATGCGACTACCGTAAGGCTCACTCGTTTTTTTTTAATTTTCTCGCACAATGCTTAGTAAAACGTTGTATGATACACGTGCGTAAGATGATTTCCGACTCGTGTCGGATGAAAATGCCACTCATCGGAAATCACCTACCTTCCGCACTTATAGCATAAATAACTATTTATTAATTGTATATAATAATAAATAAATATTTTTTTTAATGTTAATTCTTATTTGTGATAATAAGAAACAATCCCAAATTTTTAATTTACTCTTAAAATTCATACATTTTTATTTATTTTTTAATAATCAATTGATTGATTGTATTGTATTTTAATAATTAATTATGTCATCTGATGCTAATCTAGTGGCACTTTTTAATTTATCTTAATTTTATTACATGCGGATAATGTCATGTGGATAATGGGCTGCAATATTGTTAATACTACTTATGAACCTACATTATTGTTATTTGTAAACATTTTATATTGTAGCTGTTTATTGTCCCATAATAAATAAAATAAAATTAACCATTTTTACTTATTAAATCCTTATTATCTAATAATATCCTTATTAAATCGATATAAAATAAACACAAAAACCAACTATCGACATATTTTTCCCCTCCCTAGCAAGGACTTACCGCTTGTCACAGACATTACACAAGTGTTGCGACGCTTACGCAACCGACGTATTATCGATAACTCGTTTTATATCAGTAGCGTTTTTTGTCTGTCTGTCTGTCAATATCTCAGGTATTCAGGTTGGTCTGTATTGCCTCAAAAATCGTGAGTTCGGGTCACGATTTGAACTAGTTTTTTTGATAACATTTTTGTGAGGAAAGCAGATTTTAGTTAATTTAGATTAAAAATGTTGTGGTGACAATTCGAGGGACCTTGGGTGAAGTTAAAATGTTTAGTTCAGTATTTTGTGTAATAAATAGTTGCTAAAACTAGTTCAAACGGAACTTAGTGATAAATTTATAATCAAAACTGGATCAGAGTCCAATTAAATTCAATAAAAATACAATTAAGTATCATAATCAAAGCTTGTTCCATAACAGTATGAAAAGAGGGTTTCCTTCAGCAGTGGGACAGTAACAAGTTGATGTTTTAATGTTATATTAAAGTTTGTAATATTGACAATGACATTAGATATGAATTATTACACTATCACTTTAAAATAATGAGTACCAGCAGAATATATACATAGAATTGTAGCAGCATCTACATCGCTACATGCGAACTACGCATCAAAGACCTGACGTCACACAAATCCTGCATCGCGCAATTAGAGTTTACCGCGCGATAAACATATATAGAATCTCCCAACTTCAAACCTGTGGGCAGTTGCCCGCCAGACATCACACCCGTCTGGTCGGAGGATCCTCCCTTTTCTATGGGGGATGAGTGAACTTTACACCCTGTTCCACATACCCCTAAAGAATATTAAAACTATCTACTCGCACGAAAACATTTTCACCACACAAAAGACATCAACGCAGGTAAGTTACAACAATTTATTATTAAAATGTTTGCAAAAATCAAAAAAATAATTGTTTACTTATTTTTCTTTGTTGTTGTTATACAAACAAAATACCTATAACATTTGATCAATAAGGTGACCTTAAGGTCACCTAAAACAAAACTTGTTTCGATCTAAAAAATGGAACAATTTTTTGAACATTTTTTAAAAACGATTTTTATCCGATTGCCCAAGAATGAAGGTAATGTTTTGGGATTCAGGGCTTCTGAGCTCAGGATTTAGTTTTAGTAATAAGTGCACTATTAACTTACAATCAGTTAAAGTAATCTTAAGTTGTGTTCCATTAACTTTAACTAACTTCTCTGAGTGTAGCAGTAAGAAATGAATATAAATAAGTATGTATGTCTTATAAATTCTGTTTTCTGAATTTATCCACACATAGCACGAAACATAACATCTGCAGACTAAGTATTCAAATAATTGGACTATAAACCAACCGATTTCTAAATGTTAAGACTTTATTAATGACGCTATTAAGTTGTATTTATTTATTTACGCAATGATCTTAGATATTTGTTGGGATTTGTTGGTATTTCAGAATGTTTGAATTAAATGGAGGAGCTCGTGGCTAAAGTAATAACAGCTGCTTGGGTCAATCAAACGATAATCTACGCTTACTGAGGTCGGTCTGTGGATGGGTGACCATTCACTTTTATCGAAGCCTTGGGAAGCACGTTAAGCCATCGGTCCTTTTTTTTTGGGTGGGAAATTATCACATAACTCCTCCCGCTCTGCGCGGAGCGGGAGGTGTCAGACTTTTACTGACTAAAACCCACCCGTGTTCCTTCCGTTGCCTGTGTACCGGGGCCGCGATATCCCTTTCGGACAAACTCGCAATCCTGGCAGGCATTGGCCCTTTCGGACCACGTCAGTTTGAATTGACCTGAGACCTGGTTCTTATCGGACGGCGAGCTACCCATTGCTCACCGTCCGCAAGCCCGCGCCTACGGTGGCTGGAAAACGGCTCGCGACTGCCGACCGACGGCCGGGGCGTCTCCTGCGACGACTAGGGGCGCGAGGGCGCGAATCTTGCCTCTCCCTCACGCGTTCCGCCTCGTTCCGCGAGCATAACTGCTCCGCAGAAGGAAGTGACGGCCTCCCATGCACTCTCGCTCCGAACCATGGCCTGAACCAGGGCCGGACGCGAGAGATCGCCGCTGCCGATTGCCTCTGTGAGGACACGGCGGTGCTCCGCCCAAGAAGCCATCGGTCCTGGTTGTAATTTGTAGATCTTTGACAGTCGTTACTGGTCTTATCAAGGGGTATCGTGTTACCCAGTAACTGGTTTATGGAGGTCAGGTAGGCAGTCGCTCCATGTAAAATACTGGTATTCAGCTGCATCCGGTTCAACTGGAAGGTGACAACAACATAGTTGGGAAAAGACTGGGCAGATGATGATAGAATGAGGTTTAGTGGTTGAAAGTTAGACTGTGTGGTCGTGGGGTTCGATTTCGGGTGATGTCTCACTTACTGACCGCAGGGGGGAGTTACTTGGATTATTTAAAAAAAACACTTTTTAAACATAATTATCTAATTGAACATTAATTCTTATTATGAATAATACTATAATATCAATTTGTATAATGGTCACAAAAATGGATAGGTACCAAGTTAGATTCCCGTGTCAAGCTAAAAGTAATTTTTATCCTACTAGCAGGAAATGCTTAGTATTATAATACTAGAGTCGTATCCATTATACGCTTGTATACTTCCCCTAATTACGGGACTTTATACCATCTTCAGCAGTATAGGACTATTCAATAGCACACCTACACATCTGCCTAACATTTTAAACGAATTAAAATACATCAGGTTCAATAAAAACTACCAATTTAACAACAAAAGGTACATCTAAACATAGATCCGTTTACGTAATTTATTTAAATTCGAACAGCTATTAACTAATAAAGCCTTTTACAGTACGAAGTGAATTAGATAATAAATTTGCTGATTCAAAATGGACGATGCTAAAATGTCGAAGTAGTTAACATTTGGAAGGACATCCTTTGTCCAAATTTGTTGTTATTGTATGTAGGTGGTCGTTATTATGTAAATGTATAGCTCAATTTACTTAAATGTAGGTCACCTTTGTATTTAGTGGCTTCCTTGGTTTTTTGATAGCCTATTCAATTTTATCGATAAAATGAATTTGTTCTCCAAATCTCGTTCTTCCACTTGTTGGTTGGTTGTTATAAGAGTTAGCATCATCAGGTTTTCTGAAACCAGAAGTCAACCGACTACTGAACCTATAGTAAAACACAAAATGGCTCTTATTCAGGGGTCAATTATCCTACACTATAAAACGAATAATATTTGTATTATATGTTTGTAAACACGTTCTCAAAAACGGCCGTAAAGACTTTGATGAAAGTTGCAATATATGGGTTTACGGGGCTGAAAAATCAATCTAGCTAAATCTCATATGTGGAAAAATTCGTTTTCTCCGTATTTTCACCAGAGTAGAGTTCGGTCGCCCAAAGTTTAGAACAAAATGGCTACCTTAGAATGTCATTGCCATATCATTACATGGCAGCATGGAATTAGTTTGTACTATACATGGAAATAGTATGAACTATCCTATACTATTAAATGAGCATTCCCTATTTTTACCAGAGCAGAGCTCGGTCGACCGGGTACTTACATTTATTTGACAAGTACAAATTGTAACACTTTCAGTCAAAAATATGAAAGATTAAAAACTATTCAATAGTATTAACATACACATACAAACATAAGCTTACGCCACCTGCTACGATCCTTTCATACTCCTTTTGATCCGTTAACAACACATGCTAAGGCAGGTATTAACATAATTATGCAAAGATAATATGCTGGTCAATTAAAGTTATAAATATAACCCGCACTGGGCCCGCGTGGTGGATTACGGCCCACTCCCTCTCACAGAGAGGAGGCCTGGGTCCCAGCAGTGCAACATTCATTATAGGCTGAACAGGATGCCAATTAGTAAATTAGTGATTACTCAAGAAAGTTAGTGTATGTGAGATTTGTGCCAGTAAACGCTTCGATAAAGAAGGAACAGCATTAATTAAAAAATTGCAAAAAAAATTGCTAATGGAGTTTCGCAATTTTTTTTTTATATGCTGTTGTTTAGCGATCGCTTTGCCTACAAATGATATACGATTGCGCCATTGACTCTAACCTCCTGAGTGGTGTAGGGCTGTGAGAACATAATTATGTACGTTAGTAACAAAGCTTGAGCAAATGTGGAGTTGCAAAATAACTACATGAGTTCATGACATGTTTCTATAAGCAACGTCACATAACATCACGCCAGGTCAAGCAGAGGTGTACCTATAGAACAGAGGTGTACCTATAGAACAGAGGTGTACCTATAGAACAGAGGTGTACCTATAGAACAGAGGTGTACCTATAGAACAGAGGTGTACCTATAGAACAGAGGTGTACCTATAGAACAGAGGTGTACCTATAGAACAGAGGTGTACCTATAGAACAGAGGTGTACCTATAGAACAGAGGTGTACCTATAGAACAGAGGTGTACCTATAGAACAGAGGTGTACCTATAGAACAGAGGTGTACCTATAGAACAGAGGTGTACCTATAGAACAGAGGTGTACCTATAGAACAGAGGTGTACCTATAGAACAGAGGTGTACCTATAGAACAGAGGTGTACCTATAGAACAGAGGTGTACCTATAGAACAGAGGTGTACCTATAGAACAGAGGTGTACCTATAGAACAGAGGTGTACCTATAGAACAGAGGTGTACCTATAGAACATACACACATTTCGCCAGTTATGTTTAAGTCCCATGTAATCGGGGGTGAGCTTCAGTGCCATCAAACGGGCACAAATCCAGACAATCAGAAACAAACAACAGACAAAAATAATCCAGGCTGCTACTGAGAAATTCTATATGGAACAACCAATGACACTTTGCTCGATCCGGACTACAATGGTTTCGATTTATCCTAAACCTGTAAAGGGATAAGCGAAAATAAGCGGCCAAGTGCGAGTCAAACTTGCACACTAGAGCAAATGAAAACGTTTATTGGACCCCTTTAATTTCTTTTATTTTTATTATTTGTTGTTATAACGGCTATAGTAGTACACTCTCTGTGAATATCTGTAATAATTCGCAAATAACTCGTGCCAATTATTATGCTTCTCCATAAGAAACCTTTCGGTATGGGTAATTCAATCCAATTCTCAAAAAATCAATATTTAAGTTTTCATTGAAATAAATGACTAGAATTTGACTGTGACAATACGATAGAACAAGTACCAGGACAGCATAAGAATAAACAGTACACTGCACATCGGTTGCAGTCGAGTGTCCCCAGATCAATGACCGTTCATCGACCCGATATTCATAACGAAGTGATTTACATCAATCTCTTCGCAATGCTCATAAAAAAACTCAACTCTAATGGATTGTAAAATATTTTATGTCTTTGTGAAAAGTAGTTTTTTGAGGTAGCTTATAACTAATATACGAGACAGTAGTCTAGTGTCCGTCCATAGAAACCGACACCAACATAGTTGGGAAAAGGCTACGCAGATTTCTTCCATCGCTTTTTCCCAACTAAGTTGGGGTCGGTGTCAAGTCTAACGGGATGCAGCAGAATACCAGTTTTTTACTTGGAGTGACTGCCGATCTGACTTCCACAACCCAGTTACCGGGTACGTTCGTTTACAGGTTCCTGGTGCCAGGAACCTGTAAACGAACTTTCTGCTTATTCTTCTGTCATAATGTCAAATTCATATGTCAGAATTTTTAAGCTAGTGTATATTTTTTTTTTTTTTGTACTTAGTTTTTGTATAAATGTAAATATCTGCTATGTAAATAACAGTCACAGGAAGTTATCACTATATCATCCGCATACTCGTATACTAAGTGGGAAAAATACATATTAATGAAGCTTAATGAAAAACTATCCAAGCAAAGATAATAAAATTTATATGGGACCAATCCGGGACAATTGAAGGAGAAATCGGCGGACATACATTAAAAAAATTATTAAAAAAAACATACATACATACGCGACGAACATATAACCTCCTCCTTTTTGGAAGTCGGTTAAACAAGACATGTTGCGCCGTGATGTAAGTGTACCGTGTGATATAAACCTCTGCCTACCTCTACAGAAAATACAGTCGTGATGTTATGTTTCCATTGTAGTCCATTTTATTAAGACCTACATTTGTGTAGTGTTTTAGTTTTATCATAGCTCAATGTAAAATGGTCTTGTATGCACTATTTACTTTCACTATTCTGTAACTATGTTTTTGCTGTGGCTTTGCTCGCGTTTTGTAATAGTATGTATTACTATAGATGTGTATTGCAATTTTATAAGCATGGATACTCGTTGCAATAGTGGTGGTTGTAAGCGTGGGTATTGAATGGTGGGTTCTGAATTCGAAACCCAGGTGGGGTGATTGTTATAAATTCACTAAAGCCGTTTCTCAGAAAAAATATTGCACCTGTCTTTAATGATACTAGATAATGAAAGTAAGTGTTAACCGAATCCAACTAGTATTGAAAAAAAAAAACTATTAAGTCCGTCAGTTAGATATTAAAAAGATATTAGACAAGTATTTTTTGCTTTATCAAATTATTAAAAAAATATTAAAGCGCATTAAAGTCGGGGTGTGAGGGCTCGCTCCGTCATAAGTCAGTATAAAATCTACCGGCCAGTGACGTCATGCCACATTTTAACGCATTGCCTACTCAATGTATTGCCGTAATCTTTTGATTACGTAAAAAAAGAAAATATATATGTCCAATTTTTTTTTTAATAATCTACCTGACTATCAAAACAAATATTTTTTGTTAACATCCCTAAACATTGGTACACTAAATAATTTTCTGAGGTGGGTTGTCATAATGTCTTCCTGTAATTATTCCATTGCAAGGCCCTTGTCTCTTCTCATTCTGAGAGAAACGAGTATGACATCGGAAATCAGTTAAAGTCAGTAGCTAAACTTTAATAAAAACAAACTCGAGTCAATTTGACGCATCATCAGGTTTTAAGTGCAAAATTCAGGTTTTCGTCGAGCCACGATTGGAATCTAGACAAATTGCATCATTTAGTCAGCATTTATTTTCGTAAACACTAAAAATAAATAATAGGTGCTTAGATAAAGTTTGATTAAATGTAGTCAAGAAAATGGCAATTTTGAAGTGGTCTAGTTTTTTATAAGTCAACGATATAACAGAGGTGTACCCCAACATTTCACCAGTTATGTTTAAGTCCCATGTAAGGGGTGAGCCTAGTGCCATCAACTGAGCACAAATCCAGACTCAGGGCTGCCACTAAAAAAACCTATTAACATTTTTCCCGACCCGGGAATCAAACCCAAGGCCTCATGCTTCGATGAGCCACCACCAAATGGAATCGTCCTCTTGGCTGTAATTTTGTCACGAACTGTCGAGCCCACCATATCACACCCTATCCCCTTAGGAGATCTGTTTTGAATGAAATCATTAGATATTATTTATTACTGGCTATGTCACCTACATAATAATTAAACATATAATTACCGTTGCTTCATAACTATTACTTAAGCTTGACCTTGAGATAATGACAACACTAGTTGTGATCTAGTAACCCCTTTTAAACTTTTAAATAAACAATTCGGTTAGCAATATTATAATGACTGCCTCTCTGGCCTTGTGGCCGCAAGCGCTACTGCTGTAGTTACTTGAGATCGATAATGTGTACTTGGGTAACATTTAAAGAAAAAAAAAATACGTTTAAAATAGGTCATATTTTTTAAATATGACGCCGGTAAAAGAGACGTGCAAAAGAACAAGTCGGCGGAAAATATGCATCATATCCACGTAAAACGACCATCGCTCAGCGTAATGCTGTGACATTATGCGAGGCAGAGCCACAGAGCTGGTTTTAAGCGACAGCCAGCGTTGACGCGATGACGTCAACCGGTGCCGCATAAAATGAGATACAAATTATGAAATTAAAATAAATACACAACACGTTCTAAATCTTCTTCTTTTTCTTTTTTAATTTCTCAGAAGCAGCCCGGAGTTAAGATTTGTGCCCGGTTAATGGCAATATGCTCGCCACTATTACATAGGATTTAAATATAATTGGCGAACCGTAGGTAGTACCTAACCCTTCAATTTATTTAAGAAACCGTAATTAAAATTGTGAGGAGACAGAGTTAACAATGTGAAATCTTAGTGGTGATCATTCCTCATGGGGAAAAGGCGTCTGTGTATGTAAAACTAATTAATAGATACCTAAATCATGTAATTAACACTGAATATAAAGAAGTACTTAATTCTATTAAGTAATTGTTTAATTGGGGTCATAGCCACAGGCTATACATGACTTGTTAGTAACTGGTCATTACACCGTCTTTATAATTACATACTAACATCTGCTTGCCTTGATGCTGCATAAAAATAACCTACACGAGTGGTGATAGATACTAAAATATATAACGTCGATCATAACCGGGTAGTCAGCTCCACTACAATTTTAGCGAGTGACAAATATTTTGAACACAGTATAATTTATTCTATAGTTCGGGAGAAAAAGAATAGGTATCCAAAACCGAACCGTACTGGGTCCGCGTGGTGAATTATGGACACCCCCTACAGAAAGGAGGCCTGCGTCCGGCTGAAATGATAATAATGTTTCCATTGCTGAATGGAAACATTATTATCATTTCAGCCGAAAGACTTCCACTGCTGGGCTTATTAACGTATATTATTATTACTAACGACGCCACATCGACAGGTCTTGTACTTCTCGCCAGTGTCTGATCATATAATTAGAAGGAGGTTGGTAAAAGGAGCGTTGGCAGACCAACAGCCAGATGGGTGGATGACCTACAGAAGATCGCGGGGAAAACCTGGTTGAGACTCGCACAGACCAGGGAAGCATGGCACAAAAGGAAGGATTCCTTCACTTAGCAGTGGGTAGAACAAGGCTGCCAATGCATAAACGGCCATTAATTTTCCCACTGCTGGGATGCAGGCCTCCTCTAGGTGGAAGGAGTGGGCCGTAATCCACCACGCGGTCCGAGAGAGGATTGGCAGATGTTCGAATTTTTGGTTCTACGACATGCCGATTTCCTCACGATGTTTTCCTTCACCGTTTTGAGAGTATTGGTAATGAAATTATTTCCACTAAATAAATCATTAGGCTACCAATGATGATGATGATGATAATATTATTATCATCCACATAATCCTCTATCAAAATCTCCAGTAACAAACACAATACACAAGTCGAAATGACTTAACCAAAATTCGTTTTACCATTGCGTTCAACTTTCTCTTCGTCGCTTACGCAAAACTAAGGCGGTTGGTTCGCTCCTGGCATTACAATGTGCCCCGGTGTCGCTTGCATACGCGATCAAATTAGATCACTTTGTGACGACATTTTAGTTATACTTTTGCAAGTGTTCGGCGTTAGATATCTTATTCTCTCTGGTGCTTAAAACCTTATCTTCTCGTTTCTTAATAATCTCATTCTGTAGTAAAGTAGTATATAATTTTTGGAATTAAGTAAGATGGCAGCAAGGCTGATATGGCTTGTAACTGCCGTCGTATGGGGTAGATACCTCATACAGAGGAAGAACAAGCATTCAACACAACAACAAAAAAATATACCAACCAAATTACACTGTTATCTACGGTATTTGTTTAATCATCTTTTATATAATATATATATTTTGATCAAATGATCTGTTTCGTTGACTAGATTAGGGTTTGATTGCGGTCTTTTTCCTAATTCAGGCAAAATTCTAATTGTTCTGAATTGGCATGTTAAAAATAGTTTATCTGATCAGTTAATCTGCTGTCAGTAATGCTGCTGTGTTGTGGTTTGTTGGCTGAAATAACAACAAACAATCATAATATGAATGGACATCACACTTGACAACAGAAGACCAATTTTCGTACATAAAAAGCGTTCAAATTCAAGTCGCAATCTGTTCTCAGCGACAAACTTGTCAAAAATATAGGAAAGTTAGGTATTTTTGACAGATTCTGATAGAGATTAGAATGCTCGACGAATGTTCTAAGAGTTACGGAAATTGCCGAATTGAATTACGAAGTTGAAGTAGCTCTCAGTTGACGAAGATTTCTAGCAAGACTGTCCCGTTGGTCTAGTCCTCGGTACGCTGAGGATGAAGTCTTGGGTTCGATTCCCAGGTCGTGGCAAAGTGTTATTGTGTTTTCGATCTGGAATTTCTCAGTAGCAGTCCGGAGTCTGGATTTGTGCCCGGTTCATGGCAATAGGCTCGCCCCCTAATACATGGGACTTAAACTACCGAAATGTGGGTGACTGTGAGTACACCTCTGCCTAACCCTTAGTGAAATGGCGTGATGTTATGTTACTTATAGAAACACCTAAAATTAAGAAATGAGACACGAATGTATTACGAGATACATAAATGGAGCAAGATAATCTGTACCTACACAAAAACTGGTATCAAACATTGCAATGCAGATTATGACAGTTTGATAGTACATACTTATAACACAAACCTATTTCTTCTAAGTTTTGCAACCTGTCAATTTCTGTTCAGATCGGGTGACAGCTGGCTTTCTATCACGAAAGGTTTTTAGAGACGTTAGAAATGTAGGTACTGGGAGTGTTTATGTCTCGAAAGAATACTCGTAGGTTATTTCTAGACAAGCGTACTGCATCATCGACCGTTTCTTAGCTCATCATCAGGTGAGATAGTGGACAAACGTGAGACAATCCAGTAACAAAAAGTGGTCATAGTTACTTGTATGGAAAAAATACACTTTGGAAGTAAATTAAGAAACACATAACATCACGCCTGTTTTCCTCGATGGGCTAGGCAGAGGTATACCTATAATACACCCACATTTTACCAAAAAATTTATAAACAGTCTAGTTTAGCATTCAATTGCAAATCAAAGACCTCTTCAAGAAGAAACGAACATTGATCACTGCTTACTCAGAACGTGTCTATTTCAGACCTATTTAAGTTCAGATTTCTTCACAATGTTTTTGTTCACTGGTTGCTACTAAGAAATGCATAATGGGAAAAAAAATAACAGTTTACCCGAACCGAAAACCTTATTCAGAATTCATGAGTCGCACCTGTGACCACTAGCTAGATCAACAAGGCAGTCGGTGTACCCTGGATTAAATATGGCACATCGATCTACAGTACTATCAATCTGCCTAGCCTTTTCCCAACTATATTGTGGTCAGCTTCCAGTCTAACCAGATGCAGCTGAAGACCAGTATTTTACATGGAGCGACTGGCTTACGCTGCTGGCTGACTGGGTAACGTGATAACCCTTGGTAAGACTGCAGGCTTTTAGGTTTCTGGCTACAACTGTCAAAGATACGACGAATGACAGCCGGGACCAATTGCTTAACTTGCTTCCCGAGGCAAGGAGGGGTCTCGATATGTAATGGATGATCAACCATCCATGATCTGACCACGTAGCGTAACATTCCCGTGCAGCTGTTATTAATTAGCCACGAGCACCTCTATCTAATGTTCGTTGTATCATATTTACACCCGAGTTTTGCAAATTTTCGCCAAAACAATTGAATTTAACTTAGCACTATCTCTGAAGGAACTAAGTTAGATTACATAGTATTATGTTCCTCGCAACTTGAATCTTGTAATTAAGTGATGTATTCTCTATTGTGTATTGTTTAAAAACGAAAGTGCGATATGTATGTGTGGCTCACGACATTTTTAATTAAGGTTATTGACGGTTGTGTGCCTTGAAAACAATACTGTGTTTCTTATGACCGTGGTCTGATAGATGTTATAACTTAAGTGGCTTTCAAAATCAGAATATTTATGTTCAGTATCTTAAGAGTCGTTTACAATGATATTAAAATTACATTTATTATTTCTCATATGATGTGGAAAACATCGAGGGGAAACCGGCATGTCCTAAAACCAAAAATTCGTAAAAAATCCAAAAATTCCGCGTAGTGGATTACGGCCCACGCCTTCTCAAAGGCGAGGAGGCCAGTGTCTGTATATGTTATGTTATATTATGTTATATGATCTTATCATTACAAGTGATTTGATGGAATTTGAAACAGACTTCGACCTCAGAGTTTTTTTCTGTGTTTCTTCTCAGAGTGTAAAGTTCATATTGATTGCCTGTGTCCCTAAGTGGCTTTACTCCTGTAGAGGGCCTATGTTCGGTAGTGACCCTATATTCAGCATCTGGCCGTTTTTGGGGTTAACCCAATATCCAGCGGTGCCTATCTCCGGTCGCGTCCCTATGTTCAGCTCTGCGCCTTAGTCCGGCGACCTTAGTCACGCTAAACACTCAGATTACCTCACAATTGCACGTAATAAGTACTTTCTATAGATAAAAATTACGCGTATGTTAGAAAGGCGTTCAGCTCGGTGCGCATGAGTTCAATGCCTACAGTAACTGTCATAATGTTTAACAATTAAGCGGTTAATTCGAAAATTGAATGGCCGCCATCTTTGGTTTGTTTGTGAGAATGTAATAGATATGTTTCGTGTTTGTCAACAGTTTTATTATTGTGTTTCTCATTTCTCAATATATCATAACTTCACGGCTATTTTCCCCGAAGACGTAGACAGAGACAGAGGTGATTGGTACCTACACGCACAATTCGCCAGTTATTGTAATTAACCGGGTACAAATCCAGACACCGGGCTGCTACTCAGATTTTCCAAATACTCAATATCGCCAATAGTCAGTCCAATTACATATAATCAACTTTACGTGTATTTTAAATAATCATGAAAGTATTTCCCTAAGTTTTCACCTGCCTGTAGGTAACGCTCCAATTGGCTCGACAAAGTTACTCCAACACGCGATTGGTTCATTTATTATTCTTTTGTAAGTAAAACCTGTCATCTTCTATTTACGAATGTATAAACCTATAATGAGGTATCGTGTTACCCAGTTACTGGGTTGTGGAGGTCAGTTAGACAGTCGCTCCATCCAAAATACTGGTATTCAGCTGCATCCGGTTAGACTGGAAGCAGAACCCAACATAGTTGGGAAAAGGCAAGGGAGGTGATGATGGGTAGCAAACATGCAGGCTCCCATGATGGTAAGCCTACGGCGGTGCGTTGTCATACCAGAGGCAAAATAGAAATGTGTCTGTGTGCCTGTACCTTTCAAACCGGAACACTTGGCAACTGCTTGGCGGCAAATTGGTTTATCTATGTATAGTAGTATATTCGAAAAATATCTGCTGAAAATATAAATAAATGGATCAGAAAACGTACCTCTGGATGCCAATTTGTAAAGCCATTTACAAATCAAGTGTTTTGACTTGATTTTATGAATACTTCAACCCAAAATTCTTAATTATTTGACAAAGTTAATTTTATAACCTCAATTTTATTCAATGTGTTTTTCAATAACAATTTAATAATGTTATTCAATCAATAATTGTTGGAAAAAGTGGTAAGATATAAAGTTGAAACCTTCTCAAATATAGATAAAGTTACAAATTCCCTTTAGAAAGAGATTTTGTAACATTATAACCTGAACAGGGTTTGTTTATACTTACACTAGTTACATTTGGAACAGGCCATACTTTCCCAGACGCGGTTTTTCACAAGGCTATCTAGGCTCCCTATATCATTACCAAATTCTCTAATTTCTACTAGACAGACCAACAAATCTTATGATTATCGGTACTAACTCTCATTTAAACTAGTAATTATGTCATTTCAATAATTTAACTACTAACTAACGGGCCATAAACTATGCAATTTGGAGTTTCTTGATTTGTTACATAATTCTTTTTATTTGATATAATCTCTCATTTTAATTATGTACACAATTGCCTTTCTCTGCTGTTGATGTAATAATTATATTGTTATTTTTATGGCTTAGCGGAATATAGAAAATGTAATAGTAATAGTAGCAGCAATGGAATATTAATGTAACCATCCCACTGCATGGATATTAATGTAACCATCCCACTGCATGGATATTAATGTAACCATCCCACTGCATGGATATTAATGTAACCATCCCACTGCATGGATATTAATGTAACCATCCCACTGCATGGATATTAATGTAACCATCCCACTACATGGCATCGGCCTCTTCTGATACTGAGAAGCAACGAGCATTAATCACCACGCATGCTCACTACGTAGTGAAGCTTTCAGAAGTTTAGTTTATCGTTCATTTACTGTCGCGATAGTCAGTAAATGGTTCATTACCTATGAGGATCGGTGGTTAATGGGACACTAACTGACATGGTAGTCTACCAATGGTACATTGACTGCCCTGGTAGCCTACTAATGGTACATTAATTGTGAGGGTAATCTGTTAATGGTTCATTAACTGTGAGGGTAATCTGTTAATGGTTCATTAACTGTGAGGGTAATCTGTTAATGGATCATTAACTATGGGGATAAGCGGTTAATGGTACACTAACTGACACGGAAGCCTATCAATGGTACATTGAGTACCCTGGTAGCCTACTAATGGTACATTAACTGCGAGGGTAATCTGTTAATGGTTCAATAACTGTCGTGATATTCCGTAATTGGTTCATTAACTGGCATGTTTGTCGATTTCTTCAATAGAAGTGCAATAAGCTGAACAAAACAAAAGTTTAAATTAAAATACCGCATCTATTTCAGTTTAGCAATTTAGTTAGCAAATAGAATTTGTAGGCAATTATTAGCTACTCGTAAAATTATCCAATATGGATGCAATGTTGTTATGTTTGATCAATTTGATTTCAAGCAGTTAATAAACTCGTTTATTAGAGAATGGATTTTATAATCGACCCGTAAATGTCAAACTCTCGAGCCTCTTAAGCTCTTTCAAATAAGCCACCATAATACTTATTTCTGAACCTTGTGAAGGCCGCAAGAATCTGCTGGATGTGGGAAGCACAGAACTGGTCGAAGTGGCGGAGCTTGGGGGAGGCCTATGTGCAGCAATGGACGTCTTTCAGCTGAAATGATGATGAATAATCATTTTGTCTCGTTTGACCACCCACGATATCAAAACGTCTTTGTGATAATTATCATGCACCCTCTGTGCATGAAATCACAAAGACATTTTGATATTCTAGCGACATCATCTCTCTTGGCAAGTTAAACATACCCATATATTTGTCAGATAAACTGGGTAATTCTGTGTCATCCTAATACTAACTATCCTGATCCTATCCTAACTAATATTACAAATGCGAAAGTGAGTTTGTCCGGCTTCGGTTTGACGCAGGTAGTACTTAATAATTATTGGCTGCGCCCCGCGGTATATTATTTCACGGGATAAAAAGTATTTATGTACTAATACAGGTCATGGTCTACCCATGTGCCAAATTTCATCCACATCTGTTCAGCAGTTCTAGCATGAAAGCGTAACAAACAATTCAAAAAAACTCACTTTCGCATTTATTACTTAGTATTGTTCATCATTCCCATTCTCATTTAACAACTATGTAGGATTCAGCTTCCAGTCTTACCGGATGCAGTTTTATACCAGTATTTTACACGGAGCGACTGCCTCCACAACCCCGTTACTGGGTAATACGATACCCCTTGGCAAGACTGCTTGTCAGACTTTCAGGCTTCTGACGACCCGTAACGACTGTCAGAGATCCACGAATGACAGCCGGAACCAACGGCTTAACGTGCTTTTCGAGGCGCGGAGGGGTCTCTGTATGTAAAGATGGTCACCCATCCATGGACTGACTGCAGCAAGCGGTCAACCATTCTACCCATATCAATATGCAATACTAGGTAATACTAATCATGTGGAAAATTTAATTTTAATATTTAACCTTACATTACGAATTTCCGGTGGAAATCGAAAAAATCGGTCGAAGCATGAAGGAAATGATTTTTTGAAGGAAGGAAATATTGTTAATGCGTCGACTTGGTTCTATTGGAGGAAGCTTCGTTTCACGCGATATCGCCCTCGTATTGATTCCTGACGGTTCGGATCCGGGCGTGCAATTATTTCTATGATTGTGTGCAAAATGTCAGTTATTAAAATAATTATGTCGCTTAATTAAAAAAACAGCTTTTTTAGTTATTTCTGGGTTGCTTTCTAAGGACAGTAAAAAAATTGATTACCACGTTGGTCTAGAGGTCGCAAACGCTAATGCTGCACATGAGGTCGTGGGTCCCAGGTCGGGGCTGTTATTAGGTTTTTTCCATCCGGAATTTCTCAGTAGTAACCCAAAGTCTGAAATTCTGGATTAGTACCCGATTCATGACATTAGACTCGCTCCCTATTACATGGGACTTAAACATAACTTGCGAAATGTGAGTGTAGGTACTACAGGCCCACCACTGCCTAACCCTTGGGGTAGGCAGGCGTGATGTTATGTTAGCAATACCGTATTTCAGCCAGTAAGTATTCAACTACATGGTACCTGAGGAGCAATTTTCGTATTTCTAAGAACGTTTGCATTCTAATCACAGTCTCTGTCTGACAAAAATACCATGTTACCAAGATTTTTGACAAGTTTTTAACATCGATTGTCTAATTCTGGCCTCTTCTCATACAGAGAAGGTACCAATATTGTTCACCACGCTTGCTCACTGGGTGTTGGTGAATTAGACCATTCAATCTATGTTTCCTCAAGCGGTTTCTACCAAGACAGCATATTTAGAGTGTAGTTATTTTAAGTCAATGAAATTACTTATTCTGTGTTCGTGCGATCAATATAGCGTTACAAATGCTAGTTCGATTTCACGCGCAAGCGCAACCGCTGTAGTAGGGTCACCACGTGAAGCTTTTATAGTTTTTTTTTTTTTAACAGGAAGTAGTATTTAAACTTATTACGTTAGTCAGAAAGTCATTAAGTATAGTTCTGGTGACAAAACTTATGGAGTCAATCCTTGATCTGATAAATGAAAAAATGGCGCGTCATCGTAACATTAATTGTATGAAAGGCACATCGTTTTTTTCTTCATAAATATTTATTTATCTCAAGCCTATTCTGCCCCACAGCTGGACAAGAGCACAAGTTCTTCCAGGTCCTCCTTCCATGCACCACCGTGATCCAATCCTCACGGTACGCATCCAAATCTTCTCGCCATTTCTTTCTGGGCCGGTTTCGATGGCCCCTTCCAAGAATTTAATACGAATTAAAACTTTTTGGAAGGGGCCATCCCTTCCAAAAAGTTTTAATTCGTATTAAATTCTTCAAATCATTACCCTGACAGATTGTAAACATTCACGTATTTTATTGACCGCTGTATTAATGACCAAAATAAGGAAATTCCAGAATCACCACGCTTGGCAAAGGCCACTGTATTTTTTTTTGTTATTCTCTATTGTTTCCAACAGCTGGGGAAAGCCCTGCATCATCCCCTCCCCTTTTTCCTTCCAAACCTCCCCTGTCTTCTGCAATCCCTGACCATGTTCATCCTGCAAACATTATCTTAGTTAAGGCTAGTCTTATGCTTTCGAAATAATTCTATAATCGCCACCATAGGGAAGAATGGAAATCCATATTCTCTGGCGGAAAATAATCGAGCTTAACATTTCACACGATTTTTAAAGGGCGATAAAAAGCGATAGTTATGTAAAACATAACGAATGATGAATTGTAATAGACACCTTACACGGCATGGTCTGTTAGTAGGCTAATACAACCATAAACAACAGAACTGTATGGTTATTAGCTATGTCGGTGAATTTCATCGTTATATGACATCATTATTTCCTGTGTGCCATCCGCTTAGCATTTCCTAAATTACGTTGTGATCTGACAACCGGTCTTATCAAGGGGTATTGTGTTACCCAATAACTGGGTTGTAGAGGTCAGATAGGCAGTCGTCAGGGGTCAGATAACGTTTTCCAAACGAAAATAGTGTAGGCATTGGTGTATAAGGTACGCCCACATTTTGCCGGTTATGTTTAAATCATTGGTAAAGACAGATGAGATGGGATCCAGAGTTCAATCCCCAATCGTGAAAACTGTTCTTGGATTATTCCACTGGGATTTATTTTTGTAGCAGCCTGTATTTGTGCCCCAGTTATTGGCAATATGCTCACCTCTTTTACATGTGACTACATACCTCCTTCCTGCCCTCTCGATGGACATAGGCCTGCCATTATGTTATTTCCCAAAATCAACTTTAAAAAGTTCAGTTTACCTAACATAGATCTATACTTACGACACAGTCAATAAGCCTTGAGTTCTGTCCCCGTGTTACCCAACCGATACTCACAGTACTACCCCCCCTTCATGCGCAAGCGTCGACCAACCAGTCAGTACTGCGCGCGCGGCGATTACAGACACGGTTTTATATATTTCGTTACAACTTTTTTTCTTTACAAATTCAACTTTGGAAAATCGTGTGGTACTTTATATTTCTTTTATTTATCGCTGTGTATGTTTTGTTTATTAGAGTTTTCATTTGTTTTTTGTTGAATGTTTGTAAGTTATAATATGTGTGTGACATAAGTGTTGTATTGTTTTGTATGTATGTGTGTGTGTGTATTGTGAGATTTTCCTATGTTAATCTTGGTAATCTTTATTTTATAGTAGTTTGTTGTGGGATAGTTAGAATTGCGAATATTGTGATGACAATCTTCAATGACAGTTTTTAATTTCTTATGTTTAGAGGATAGACCATGAGTTTCCATAAACTTGTGCTTGAGAATATTTTAGACCATTGATTTCAATATTTCACTTCAAGTGACTTATTACCCGACTTAAAATCGTTAAATAAGTATCTAAGACATAAACTTCCTTTTTTAAATACTTTTAAAATTTTAAGTCATGTGGCATTCTATTTAATTAAGTTTTAGCATTTACTAGCTTTTTAACGATTTAACGATTAACAAATTGTCAAACGTTCCAATGACAGTATTAAGTAATAGCAAACTGGTTCTACGAAAGTCTTTTAAGCCAATTAGATCGTGAACGTTACAAACGTATGAATGGGTCTATTAGGTATATTGAGTTATATAGATTAATAAAACCTTAATGATATGCAATTTAGTACCCATTGTTCTGTAATATATTACAAGCTGAGTGCCAGGGTTAATTATGATTATTTGGCGCCAAAAAGAAACTCGAATTGAGCTGATTTTTTATCGACAAATAACTTTCATCTGTGGAATTAAAACAATGATTTGATAACTTTTGTATAGCAAATATTTCAAGCTACCATATTTATTCTAAAAAAGTTAACAAAAAATAAAAAAATCTGCGTTACTCGTCAGACGTTACTTTGAAATAATGATTAACTTTAATTGACTAGCTGATGCGTATGATGTCAACAATAATGAAATGTTTGTCAATCTGATATTTTTTTTGGAAAAACCGTTCCAAAATAAATTGTAATTTTATAAAACTATTTTCATAATGCCGAGCTCTTCCCCCCTTTATATTTATTTATTTGTATTATATTTTAACTTATATAGTACAAAGTAATTAATATTAATGATTGAACATTTTTAAGTGACGTCTCTATTCAAGGATATACTAGGCCATATAATAGGTACTAAGTGTAAATTCACAACACTTTAACAGAATAAGATTTAAAATCACGAACTCTTGTCTAAGCAATCTTTAGTCCATTGTACTTAAATTCTCAACATTGTATGAGAACCATACATTAACACACACTCATACAAAACATATACACTTATAAATTACAGGAAAATAATGGCAACACCTCTTTAAATGCATAACAACGTTGACGATACTCAACGGGGAATTACCCAAAAAGTTTTAACCTATATCAAAGACATTTTTTATCTTTATTTCAAATTCGCATTTTATGCTGTAATTATTTACATCATTTTCTATATTTTTGATTATTATCTTGGATTATAAACTTTTGTATTTTTTTTGTATAGCGATGTGAAGTATTAGTTTGAAAAGTGAAGTGTTCAATGATATAAAAGACTGTGACTTTTGGTGACTTTTTTCAACAGGAAAAGGAGATTTTGGTAAGTTGATTTTATAATTTTTTTACTACAAGTTATTGTATATTCGTTTAATCTTCACTGCAATATTTATGGAAAGGGCAAACATTTTTTTATTTTTTTATTGTCAATTAATGTACGACACTGTACAGAGTGTTGCTCTTGCCAACAGTATACAAAATATTGCAAACGTACCATAACCAGTAATCACTGCGTTTTGGAATCGTGGTGCTAAGGTATTGATCATCTTCATGCATAGCCTTCTCAAGACATTGAAGCATTCTAGTTTTTACACCATTCTTTTTTATTTTGTGCCAAACTTGTCTAAGCTTTTCCGACAGTTAAAATATTGTCAACGACCTCATATTTTTGAAAAACCTCTCATTTATTTACACACAAAAAGAACAAAAAACGCAAAGATAAATAAAAAAGAATAAAAATCCGTCTTGACCTTTAATACCTAACATGAAAAACTTATTCTTTGCCAAATAAAACCCAGCTTCAACCAATGATGTAACGACTATTATTTTTACTATTAAATGTAGGCCACTTCTGTTATAGGCACCAGCTATAATAAGATTATCTCATACTGTTACCGGCGGTATGCGGCACTGCCGGAGGGCCATAGAAATAATAGCTTTAAATGACTAGTTTTTTAATTGCATAAACATCCTCTTTTTAATCTGTGAGAGAAAAATTATACAGGCTGTTGAGAATTAAAATTGACACTTGTTGTCTTTTGGCGATGTTTTTTTTGTTGTTTTCTGACATGAGTTTCGTAAAGTATTTGTGTTGATATCCAGTTGGTTTTCCAAAAAAATATATCACGATCAGTTCAAACCGCAATGCCAAGCGTGGCGATTATGGCAACCCCCCCCCCCCCATTTGGGGAAGGCTTATGTCCAGCAGTGTACGTCTTTCGGCTGAAGTGTGTGTGTGTGTTCAAATCGCAGCATCATCCTGAGATAAAAGCCTTTTGACCTCGTACAGCACTTTCCGTTTTTATAATAATTTATTATATACTTTTGTTTTTTTTAAGTTTCTATGATTGAGTTTAGTTTAGTTTGCGATATTCCTGTGTGAGTTCCAATAAATACGTTTTCTTTCTTTCTAAATGGAAAAGTCAACCTCAAAGTTTTGATTGACCGTGGATTAACTGTTCTAAAATATTTTAATTGTCTCAAATTGGAACATGCTGTATATGAGTTATGTCTCGGAAGTTATAGTGTTTGAGGTCAACGGGTTAACGTAGTGATTGTAACCAATGGCTTCCGACTGATTGGCCCTAAACACGTCCGTAGCTACTGGCAAGGGGCTACTAAAACTAAATTGCCCTTGTATTAAAAAAAATTATATCTTAAAATAGTATTTCAAACTAATTTTAATTATTAATAATTATGATATTAATTGGACTATAAACTTAATTTGCTGATAAGGAATTTCCTAATTAGACATCTTTAATTTTAATATTTCTACACCGGCAACGGTAGTGTGGCAGGGACATCGACGCGAAAACTCTTACCATGGATTCAATACATGATTCTGAACCCTGCGTTGAAATATTTCGTCAGTATTTTTTTCATCAGCTGTTTCATAGAAAACTGCAATACCTGTAGTCAAGGAACGTTACCTGGGTTGACACTGGTTTCGAAGGTGAGGGTGAAAGGGAGGATTAAGATAGCAACTGTAAGCAGATATATTAAAATAATTTATTACTAAACAACAACCGTTTCATTCCATATAACCAACAATACAATACCTACGCGGTCAAAATGTATGGAACAGCTGATTATTACTTTAATAACCGACGAAAAGTTTCAAACAAAGCAGTATCATGGAGTATGACGTCACATCTTTGAACTGTAGTAGAATATTGTGAAGTTTAAATAAAATTCTGAGCAGTTTATATTACTATATTTTATAGAAAAAAAGTGGAAAATTACATGCATATTCCCAATTCCCTTCGTAAAACTTTCAACATACACCACATCTCCATCGACCTTCAAACTACAATTTATCACAAGTCTTTAAATAGTTACTCAAACGCACCTAACGGTAAGCCTCTCATAACATATTCAAGTCAGGTTTATGTCGTAACTATATAAGGATTGTGTAACCCATAACCTCCCTTTTGTGGAGTAGGTTACACAGTGACCTGCTGTTCTTATGGGGTCGGCAGCCTTTAGCCTTGGTCTAAAAAGAAAGCTTTCCTGTGTCGGCTCCTAGTTTAGTCAGAAGCCCCAAATTCTGGCAACTGGTCAGAATATCGGTATGTCTCGGTAATTTTGGAGGATACTGGTATTCAGCTGCATCCGGTTAGACTGGAAGCCGACCACAACATAGCTGGGAAAAGGCTCGACAGATGATGACGTTTTCGCAGTTACTGCTGGGTATAATGAAATGAAATTGTTTATTCTGTAAATTAAATAGGATATCGGAATCACTTTTACACGTCATATTAAAAATAAGCTAGATAAGGTCGGCGTTTCCTATCTGACTACTCTGAGAAAAAAGGCCGAAAGAAAGTCCAGACATAAAAGGTCATGCCATATGAGGACCATGTAGATTAGTGTCTGAAATGGTCTTTTGAGGAAAGAAACACACAGATTTTAGTGGACCTGTCCAGTCAGTGCAATAAGTCAGTGTAATATAATAGAGTATTCTAATACTCGCCAACTGAACAATCAAAAGAAAAACAACCACACTAATATTTTACATGGACCGACTGCCTATCCGATCTTCACAACCCAGTTACTGGGTTATACGATTTCCTTGATAATAATTATGACTGGCTGTCAGACTTACGGGCTTCTGACTACCCGTAACAACTGGCAAAGATCTGAGAAGAAAGAGAAAGAAAGACAGCCAGTCAGATGACAGATGATGAGGGGACAGATGACTTCAGAGCGTAAATGCTGAAAGTGGGCAACGTCGCATATAGATTTAAAATATTTCGCTGTTTTGATTAATTTGGCAATATTACTGTATGGAAATATGAAGTCTGGCTAACTAGTGTACCGAAATATTTATTTTGAAATGCAATAATTAATATCGTAACACCAAATATTTAGTTTTAGATGTAAAAAAGTATATGGAAACTTTCCAAACGCCTACAACATCAAATTCAGTGTTATAATTGCAATTCATTATTAATATTCCAGTTCACTAGATAACGATATTTATTACGATTTATATTTTCATTCAGCAATATTGCCAAATTAATCAAAACAGGTTAATATTTGACAGCTATTTGCGACGTTGCCAACTTTTAGAATGAACGCTCTTAACGTGCATTCCGCGCCACAGAGGGGTCTCGATACGAAATGGATGGTCTTTTAAAACCTGATTTATAAAAGAAGTCCCTTAAATCCACAACTTTCACGTAGCGAAATCAAAGCAGATTCTAAAAGTCAACACACCTAATCGATTTCGCAGTGCTATCGTTATAAATCATTTGAAAGCTGACGATTAGACTGTGTCTAATCGATTCTAATCGATTGTAACAATCGCTTCTGCTGTTTCGTAATATTTTGACATCCAGTTTCATCGTTTAAGTGTTTTTAAATTGCATTTCATGTCTTCATCGGGATTTAATTTGCAATTTGAGAGTTGAAGTAAGCATTGGACATGAAAACAATACGCTTCAATATGACTACCTGTCTATGTTGTTTTCTTATAAAAAAGTGAGAGAGCAATATAATGTAAAAACAATTAAGACGTGTATTGTACCCTGGTCAGAAAATTAGCTGTCAAATGACTGTCAATTCTCATGTCGGCTGTTGTGATAGGTTGAGCAAAATGGCAGTAATCCAGCAGTAATCTATCATATTATAGCTGTCCTAGGAACTTTTGGCGCGTGGTCAAAATCGGAACTAACTAACGTCTTGATTTTTCAATACATTTCATAAAACGTTTACCAACAACGCCACCTTGTCAACGTCATTCGAGCACCAAAAGATTATTTTAGCATTGAAGTTGACATTTTATTTGAATACAGGACAAAAATGAAACAGGTTGAAGCCTGATTTACACGGTGTTGTTGCAAGTAACTTTTTGCTTCAATTTGAATAAATGCCACAGGCAAGAAACTTGCATCGTGTAAATGGGGCTTTACGGTACCTAGTGCCATAACAGGCCAAACATAGCTTTGTATTCTCTAGGAAAGTAAGTGTGCATTAAAATACCCCCCTCGAGCGGTGGGTTGGCGCACTCTAGACATTCATTTCTAGAACGGCTCGAGCTATCCTCATACATTTCGTAACGATACGAGAGAAGAAATGTGTTGGAGGGGCTCGTGGCTAAGTAATACCAGCCACACGGGTCGATTGATCAGGTTAAGCTACGCTTGCCGCTGTCGGTTCGTGAATGGGTGACCATCTTTTAATGCTGAGACTCCTCCGTGCCTCGGAAAGCACGTAAAGCCTGTGGTCCCGGCTGCCATTAATGGATCTTTAACAGTCGTTACGGGCTTTCAGAAGGCCGAAAGTCTGACGACCCGTTTTACCAAGGGCTATCAGGTTACCCAGTTAGTAGGTTCTGGAGATCAGATAAGCAATCGCTCCGGTTAGACTAAAAGTTGACCCCAATATTTTTGGTAAGACCCAAGGCAGACGATTAATTTGGTTATTTCTTGTGTTTCACTAAGGAATGTCAAATATCTTCCAACACAAACGTCCTTCACAAGTTTTTGTTGAAATTATCCTCAAAGTGCCTGTTACCGGTTTTTCAGAGAGGCAGTCGCTAAAATCCAATCAAATATGCTATTCTGCTATATTCTGTTAATTGTTTTAATACCTTAGAGTGAGATGCCTCGTCATGAAAATCTAAACTAATAGTAGAGAGATGTAATATTTTTTGTTTGTTTGTTAGAGGTTAACTGAAAGTACTGATCCGATTACAAAAAATCTTATGGTTGATGTCCCTTTTTTTTTTTTTTTTTGTATTTGGGAAATCATCAAATGATTTCTCCCGCTCTGGGCAGAGCGAGAGGGCGTGTCAGACTTTTACTGATTAAAACCCACCCGTGTTCCTTCCGTTGCCTGTGTGCCGGGGCCGCGATATCCCTTTCGGACAAACCCGCAACCCCAGCAGGCATTGGTCCTTACGGACCCCGTCAGTTGGTGCTGACATCTCTTTGAGGCCCGCGTGGAACACAACGCGCCGTCGACCCGGGCCTGGTCCTTATCGGACGGCGAGCTACCCATTGCTCACCGTCCGCAAGCCCGCGCCTACGGTGGCCGGAAGTCGGCTCGTGACTCCCGACGCCCGGGGCGTCTCCTGCGCGACTAGGGGCGCGAGGGCGTGCAGCTTGCATCTCCCTCGCGCGCTCCGCCTCCTCCTTCGCGAGCATAACTTCTTCGCAGAAGGAAGTGTCGGCCTCCCATGCACTCTCGCTCCGGACCATGGCCTGAACCAGGGCCGGACGCGAGAGATCACCGCCGCCGATCGCCTCCGTGAGGACACGGCGGTGCCCCGCCCAAGCCGGGCAGACCTCCACCGTATGCTCCACCGTGTCCTCCGGGCGATCCACACAATGGTGACACCCGGGCGTTTCCTCCGGCTTTATCCTGAACAGGAACCTCCCGAAACAACCGTGTCCTTCATCTCTTGCATTCGATACAGTACCTAATAATAATCCTATACTCGTCTTCTATGCTTGTTTAATAAAACGAGCAATATTTGTATTTGTAATCACGTTCTCAAAAACGGCTTTAACGATTTCGATGAAAGTTGCAATATAGGGGTTTACGGGGGTGAAAACTCGATCTAGCTAGGTCTCATATCTGGGAAAATTCGTTTTCTCCGTATTTTCACCCGAGCAGAGTTCGGTCGCCCAAAGTTTAAGTTTAAAACTAGAGATGACACCTTAGAATAATGACATGGCAGCGTGGAATTAGTAAGTACCCTACTATCATGGCAGCATGAAATTAGTATGAACTATCATACACTAATCCTATACTATTAAATGAGTATTCTCTATTTTCCCCCGAGCAGAGCTCGGTCGCCCAAGTACTACAGAGATAAGCAGTCCTAGTTTACATATGTGTACATGTAAGTATATACCCATAATTGGATCCGCATGCTATTCTTGCTCAGTAAGACAAAACCAGTTTTATCTTAAGATACGCTGAGACCAGTCTCTGCTTTGATATAAAATATGTAGTAAAGGCTGTCTGACCTCCGTAACCTTATTGGAACTAGATTCTTTGTATTTTTGATGTTTTAAATGACTGAATCGTTGAACTAGTGGTTGAAAGTGCGACTGTTAAGCGTGGGATCCAGGTTTTCCCCCGGCAGATTATTGTTGAGTTAGGTTAGGTTATTCATAAGGATTTTTCCAAGCAACCAAGCGACACGTGTTACCCAGTAATTGGGTTACGTAGGGCAGATAGGTAGTCGGCCTTTTTCTTTTCGTGTGGTTAGTGACTAACCTGGTGTCAGAGTTTTAAAGCCGCCTATGGTCCTCTGACTTGGCTTCACATGCCATCGAGAAATATCTCTCAGGCATGGTTTATTCACTATTTAGTCTTCACCGTTTTTTAAGCAAGTGATATGCGTTATACCTACAATACGCACGTAAATCCGAAAAGTCAGAGGGGCGTGTCTTGGATTCGAACTCCAGGCATATGGTAGTCGAACGGTCACACCACTAGGCTAGTCGGTCCATGTATAATATTATTCAGCTGCATCCGGTTAGACTAGAAGCCGACCGCAACATAGTCGGGAAAAGGCTAGGTAAATGATGACGAGAAGAAGTGTGTGACCTTTTAATCACAAATAACAGTAAATTCCAGGTCTTTACGGTATTTATTTATAGGAGCATCGACCATTTAAAGTTGTATGAGCCATACCGTCCCGTTTTCGACCAGTCAAACGAGTTTCGCCAATATTAAATGATGTTCTTTCGTGATTTTTACAACACAATTAATTCGACTTGTTTTTATTATTATAGTAACTTTTTAAAGTAACTACATAATTGTTTAAAATTTTCCACTGCAAAAAAATTGGAATATCTAGAAACAGTAGTAGGTACAGCTTCTTGTGTGAAGAAATAACCTATTGAGTAAAGTTACTTTATTCTAGGTACATCGTCTTCTCATAAAAATATAAAAAAAATTAAAAAAAATATTCTCGCGTATAAGCAACATCCACATGGGTTAGTAAACAAAAAGATAACTTATGTCTATGTTAGAAATATAAACAAAAAAATATTTAAGAGTAATTTATCTAGTTTCATAGTCATTCTTCTCCATACGAAAACTCCCTTTTGGAAGGGACGCCTAGAATCAATTATATTTTCTTGTAACTTTTGACATTCAAAAGTGCCTTTTGATGGCCGACTTGAAATAAATTATTTAAATTTTAAACATGTCTGGCATAGAACCTCCCGCCAGGCAGCGTTCGATATTCTGATTTGAAGGGAATGGGTACCAGGGTAAATTACAAGCACATGAGTTAGGTAATTCAGTTTGGGATGGCAATGCATCTGCGACCCAACCTAGAAGTATATTTTGATTAGTTGCTGCCATGTCCTCATCATCATCAAGAGCCTTGTTCCAGCCTCTGCTGAGTATAGCCTCTTCCCTTTTGTGCCATGTTTCCCTGCTCTGTGCGAGGCTCATCCAGGACTTCCCTGCAATCTGCGTGAAGACATGGGATGTATGTATGTATAGTACTTCTTGCACTGGTCTTAACTTTATTGGTATTGAGTACCTACCATTTGAGTACAGTGCAGAATGTCTTTTTTATACATTTATATAGCCAAGCCATTATCAGCTTTAAAACTTATACAGTCAAATATGATTCGTGGGTGGGTGACCATGCATTGCATCTCGGGACCCTTCCGTGCCTCGGAAAGCATGTGAAGCCGTTGGTCTCGGTTGTCATTCGGAGATCTTTGACAGTCGTTACGGGTAGTCAGAAGCTCGAAACTCTGACACAACGTGTTACCCAGTGGGTTATGGAGGTCAGATAGGCTGTCGCTTTATGTAAAATACTGTAATGCAGCTGCATTCGGTTAGACTGGAAGCCGTCCCCAACACAGTTAGGAAAAGGCTAGGCAGATTGATTTGGGGATTTTTACTATGATACTGAATCTGTTTCGATTCGCTGTTGATAGACCAGCGATGGCAGGGCAGCTGTCAAACTCGTTTTAAAATAGAAACATCCGATTTTTTGTATACTTCAAGTATATTTGTTGACATATCGATCTATTCGATATTCATGTCTTGTTTCTTGAAAGTTTTTTGACCTTCAAGCCTTATTATAATTCTAGCGATTCCAGATATTTCTGTGGTGACAAACCGGGTGAATGCACCGATAAATTTCTGTGGTTTTTTGTTGTAGAAAATAAAATGTGAGACAAAGACATTACAAAACATGGTTTTTATTTGATTTGATATCAAGGAAAATATTAGCATTTTTCTTTAAAACGATTTATATATTTTTTTAATTATGTGATCATAATAAATTACGAAGAGAGGTTATTGATTCTAAATACTGGGTTTTTGAATTTACATATTAGTATTTTTTTGCTTAAGCTCTTTGTAATGCAAAGTAAGCTTTTGAGTTTTAAGTTTTTTCTTTAGTTCTTACACCTCGTAAAAACTCACTAGTTATCCAAATAATCCGGTGTTACAGTATTATGTGCAGAAGAACGCCTAGCTTCTTAGTCAGATTTGTTATTAATTTAACGATTTAAGAAAATCTCTTGTCTATATTTTTTTACAAATACAAGAACGAATATTTATGAATGAACGAAGGAAAACTACATCGCGTCTGAAGGAAAGTGGTAAAGTTCTGCTCCGATGCCTCGGTACGATGCGTTACACAGGGGAAAAGATATAAAAAAGAAATTCTTACTTCGCAGCTGTGACAGACAGTGAAACATGGTAATTTTGACTGTAAAGATTAGGTGATTAAATTAGTTTGAAAAAAGAAATACTGGCTGTAAAAGATAATATTCATTTAATACTTTAAACTCTAAATGATGTTGAAAATCGCTCCAAAATCCGTCGCGTTGTTACCAAAACTAATTGTGTGATGACAGTACTTGGGTAAGTACTGTCATCATATGTTTTAGTTCTCGGGTAAATTCTATCACGAGGAACTCAAATTACAACATGTAGGCCAAAATGTATCCATAACATTATTTAGTAACAATAAGATGAAATTACTGCGTTAGATCACTTAACTACTACATAGGAATCATAATATTATTGTTTCGGTCATTATATTAGTAAATACAGTCTGACGTTACCAAATGGATATCTGTTTTGCTTAGGATTAACTTCAAAAGCCATAATTTTCAAGGTTACAGGCAATTACTTTTTCTGAGACCAATACTTTAAGCATATTGAAAACTATGAACTAAGAAAATAGACATTATAATTTATTTCACATAGGCACCGTAAAGGCACTTTTGGACGTCAAAAAACTTACTTAAAGCCACAAACTACAAATAATGCTCAGACAACAACTGCATCACTCACCCTATTAACATTTTAAATATTTTCTTTGTTTATTTCGTATGTCTCAGCCGCAGAAGGCATACAAATTAGACAATACTAATACGACGTATTGCTCAGTATTGCCCAAGCTTTTGTGTTATTTCTTTGTTATGTATTGTTTGCATTGATACTTGTTATATTATAGTCTTTGTTGAAGCAATATTTTACTTACATAAGTAAATTGATTCTGTTGTCTGTTTGTTTATTATATGTTACCTCATTGGATGTTGAGGCATATACTCGTAAGTGTATGAAACCGTTTCCTCATATTTGCGGTCATTGCGGCGTGTCTTCTTCGTCCATAAAACTCCGAGACGTTTTCATGTATTCACTCCCTTCGAGCTATTTTAACGTGATATCGTATAGTTTTAGGGCTCTGTACCCAAAGGATGCCAACGGGACCGTATTAACTAAGGCTCCGCTGTCCGTCCGTCTGTCAAAGGGTGTGTTTTGAACTGTTACAGCCGCTTTTTAAACATTGCCTCACAAAATTTTTAATCTGTTTCGCAGGAGTGCTTTTAGAGACACGAATCTCCTATTGCACAATATCACAAACCTGGATTTATATGACCATTATTATTACTTTCCTGTTTTTACCCGACTGCCAAGGAAGGGTCATGTTTTTCGCGCGTATCTCGTATATTTGTAAACTTTATCACCTCGTATCTTCCAAACGGCTGAATGGATTTCGACAGTTAAGGTATCGTTATATTCGTCTCATTAAAAACCCAAGTGTTCTTAGATAACTGTTTTAAAAAAAAACATCATGGCGGATTTTTTTGGCGCTGTCAACAGGAAAAATGCCCAAAAGGCTAGCAACATGCCACGTTGTACGGCAATGCTGATTCTTTGGCCAAAAAATAAGCCAGCCCTCTAGTCACACGAAGAGACCGAACTCGACCAACAGCTTAGCGATGTCTTGAAAGCCAAGTGGGCATCCGACTGCCCCCAATGCTCCCATTGGGGTCCGAGTGCCCACTTGGTCCTAGTGTTTCAAACCCAAACGGCTCGAACATAATTACACGTCCCATAAGACACCTATAAAATCTATTAGTTAGATAACTATTGGTTCATTAAGACGCTGACAATAGCCAAAGCGCGCTCACTTGCAGACGTTCTTGTTTACTAACGTTGATATTTTAATGTAGATATTTTGGATTGGAACGCAAGGTACAAGGTTAGTTTACCGTTAATTTGTATCGAATTTTTTTTTTGTAGTTTCAGGGAAATATTTTTAAGACTAACATTTTTTTTTTTTTCGCTACCGCAAAACTCCTATATGTATAAATTTGGCAAGATTTCTTGAAGTCTTGCCTACTTAGATCATTTGCCTCTTGTCAGCGCCTTGATATCTTATAAAAAGTAGGTACGTACAAACTACGTCATTATTAGGTATGCTAATTAAAATAAGTAAAAACTTTACTTTCATAAAAATTGCTTTTTTAATCATAATCAACATTAGCTTAAATGACATAAGTTAGTTCCTAATTAGGTGTCTACAGATTTTATAGTAGTGTGATATCATAAATTAATGACATTTGATGACTATTTTCGTGAATCTAATTAGCATTACTAATTGTAAGTTATTGCATAAGAATTTAAAGTATCTATTAGCGATAGACTAACTTTTTAAACGACTTCCAAAAAGGAGGAGGTTATATGTTCGTCGCGTGTGTATTTTTTTTTTTAATGTATGTTCGCCGATTTCTCCGTCAATTGTGGACCGATTTTGAAAATATTTTTTTTGTGTGAAAGGGTATGCTACCCAATTGATCCCATATAAATTTTATTAACTTTGCTTGGATGGTTTTTGAGTAAGCTTCAATAATACGTATTTTTCCCACTTAGTATATGTGGATGATATGATGATGAAAACTGCCTGTGACTGTTATTTACATAGCAGGTAGCCTTTCACTTTGTAGTGTTTTTTTTCGGAAGTCGGTTGTTTTTTTTTTTGTAAAAAGTTTGTTTTATTTATTTATTTTAAACATATTTTATTTTTATCAGGACTTTATGACTTATCTACCTTATCATCATCTGCAGTGCTTTCTGCCAGCGCAGGGCTAGGATAGGGGGCTGCGTTTAAGAGTTCTTAAGTGCCCCCGTAGCTCCCCCAGCAAATGTACGAGGGAACACGGACGGTTTTAGTCAGAAGAAGTCTGAAAGACCCCTCCGTCCGCCCCAGGGTGGAGGATATCCATCAGGAGTTCCACACCGTTACCAAAAAAAAAAAGATTCCAGTCTAACCGAATGCAGTTGAATACCAGTATTTTACATGGAACGACTGCTTACCTGACTTGCATAACCCAGTTATTAGGTAACACGATACCCCTTGGTTGCTAGAGAATAACCTGATGTAGAAACCAACAATACTTTGCCCGATTCAAGGGATCAAGCCCAGGATCCCACGCCCAACAGTCGCGCTTTGAACCACTACTTAAACGAGGCAGTCATTCCAAAACTTGAAAAATACTAAGAATCAAGTTTCCATTAACGTTACGGAGGTCAGACTGCCTTTTTTACTTTAAAAAAAGCAAAGACTGGTCTCATCTTAGCTTCAGAAAAAACTGGTTTTGTCATAATTAGCAAAAATAGCATGTGACTCCAACTATGGGTTATCCTACACTTTTAAACGAGCAATATTTGTTTATATACATATTTGTAATCACGTTCTAGAAAACGGCTCTAACGACTTCGATTACAGATGCAATATAAGGGTTTACGGGGACAAAAAAATTTCATTCATTTCTGGGCAAATTCGTTTTGTCCGTATTTTCACCCGAGCAGAGCTCGGTTGCCCAAAGTTTAGAACAAGATGGCTGCTTTAGAATGTCATGACCATGTCATTACACGGCAGCATGAAATAAGTAAGTACCTATTATCATGGTAGCATGGAATTAGTAAGTACCTACTATCATGGTAGCATGGAATTAGTATGTACTATAATGGAGTTAGTATGAACTATCCTATACTATTAAATGACCATCTATTTTCACCAGAGCAGAGCTCGGTCGACTAGGTACTACATTTATCTATGTATACATATATAATATACGTAGTGGCAAACTGGGACTGTTTAACGCCATAATATAATGTATTAAATCGAATGTAAGAGATGTATCTACCAAATTCTAATAAACATAGCATTAATTTCAATTAAACCATTTACAGGTACTGTCAAGGAGTCGGTCTGTTAGGCAGAAAATTACCCATTCCAAAGCATAGATCTCTCTGAAGAAGAACGGGCAAGACCCTCCAAAAAAACTAAAAAATCTTGAAATAAATATCCTTTGGGTACCTTTCAGATTTAAAACAGCATACCTAATACAAACCGTTACCGCAACATTAATATAATAATATCTTACAATGTACAAAAGACTGTTATTATCGTAAGAGCAGGGATTGTGTGAATGTGAGAATCATATTGTGCATCATCATCATCACTTCAGCCGAAAGACCTCCACTGATGGACATAGGCCTCCCCCAAGCACCGAAACTTCGACCGGCTCTGTGCTTCCCGCATCCAGCGGATTCCTGAAGCCTTCACAAGGTCATTGGTCCATCTTGTGGGAGCCCTTCCAACGCTACGTCTTCCGGTATGCGGAATTTTGTGCATCAAATTATTGTATTGGCTATGACGTGCCACCCATATCTGAAAAAAGTAAGGCAAACTAAACGAAAACATATTGTAATATTAAATTAATTCTTCACCCAAATAAGGTAACAATGCACTCAGAATTGAATTACTGAAAAGATAGCGTACGTTGTCGTACGTACTTAGTCAATGAAAATGCTAGCCATCGATTTGCCATCTCTAGCCTAGTAAATACTGATCAAGATAAATATAAAATAATACTTAATTCGTTGACTGTTAATTTTAGACGAAGAGCTCGTGGCTGGCTCACGGTCGACTGAAGGTTAAGCTACGTCTGCCGCGTTCAGTTCGTGGATGGGTGACCATCCATTACATATCGAGACCACTCCGTGCGTCGAAAGCACGTTAAGTTAGTCTCGACTGTCATTCGTAGATCTTAGAAAGTCGTTACGGGTCGTTCAAAGCCCAACAGTCTGACAACCAGTCCTACCAAGGGGTACCGTGTTACCCAGTAACTGGATTGTGGAGGTCAGATAGGCAGTCAGTCCATGTCAAATACTGGTATTCAGCTGCATCGGGTTAGACTGGAAGCCGACTTCAACGTAGTTGGGAAAAAGGTTAGGCAGATTGACGTGGCAATTTGTCCTTGAAATTTACATCACCTATTTCTCCTAGGAATATAGTTACGCATCAATCTCAAAGGAATAACACATTACATGATCCATTGCAAGTAGTCGACGTAACTGTCCAGCAGTCCGTCTGTCCGCCATTATGTCTATAGGTGACGCAATAAAACTATCTTTAGGTCACTTGCGAAAGATCTTAATGTTTGATAGACAGTTGAGGAGTAGGTGACAGGCTAGGTGCAGATTGTGATGGTAGAGGGCGCTCTCTTAAGAGTGGCATAAAGAACAGCTTTTCGCCAGTCATGCTTGGGTCTTCAATCATTTTTTTTGCCGCTACGTGGGAGCTCTGTACCTGCATCTCACCTGATGGTCAGTGAAGATCAGGCAGAATGTGGAAGCGAGCTTCACCCGGAATCCTTAACCACAAAGGAACTGTTTATCTTTCCTTTAACTGCCGAAACTCAACTGTTAACATTATTGTTAACAGTTGTGTTTCGGACTTAGGACAAGCCCTACCACCATTTTTTTCCCCACTGGGAATCGATCCCGGGACCTCTGAGTCTGAGACAGGTGGTCTAACCACTAAATCATAGAGGCGGTTATGTCCTAGTTGTTATGAGTAAAGGAGCCAAGACTTGGACACTCACAGTACGAGTGATCCACTTTAAAACTGCTCGGCGAGCAGAAAGGGGGGGAAAAGCAAAAGGATCAAAAGAGCAAGGGATTAAATCTGGAATGAGGTGTTCCGACAGAGAATCAAAATAGACGACACAGAATAAGCACGCAAGCGACAGGTGACAGGCGACAATCCTACAATCTGACAAGATTCTTGTAAAGTCTTCTGGTTTATTCCTGTCGTGAAAATGTGACAGTTTTGTAATTTGTTGCATTGTCAGTTATATACAATAGGGTCCAGGCGGGCCACTGCAAAGTGGGCTTTGGGCCCTTTGGGCTACACTTGTTTATTAAGGGTAGGACACTCTACAAACCTGATGAGTGAAACGAAGATCAGACCAGAAGGGCTGTTAGAAGCCGGACAAGAACCTAACGATCGAGTTAAATGACTAGCAATTGGATAAAACTATACCCCGCTGTGGATTGCTATAGGCAGTTAATGATAGTTTTTTAATAGGAAAATAGATGGGCCAGGATCGTTACAAAGTGGGTACCTGATGACGGGTGTCGTCACCGGGGCAGGCCTCAGAAACGCTGGCGTGACAATTTGGACTCGTTCTGACCGATTAGCCGGAGAAGGCACAACATAAGGAAAATTGGAAAAGTATGGGGGAGACCTTTGCCCAGCAGTGGGTCAACATAGGTTAGCCAAAAAAAAGGTCAAACCAAAAAGTGATCGAACTCAAGACCCCACGCAAAATGGTCCCACTTGCGACCTTAGGTCAACGAGGAAATTAGTTCTGATTATCGTAGGTACACTAACTAAACCTTTCTTCACAGTCAGTTTAATGGAGGTTCAATCACATTCACCAATAACAAGTAAAGTAAATAAGAACTAAGTGGGTCAGCAGGTCGCGCGGTCATACTGAAGTGTTGAGGTAATAATTGACACCTGTGCACGCAACATGTCAATGTTTTAGCGAATATTATTAGGTAGACATTTGATTATCCTTGGGCTTAAAAAACACTATCTGTCTTCTTATGGAATTGTGTGGGGAGACTGGTTTTAGGGTTCCGTACCCAAAGGGTGCCAACGGGACCCTATGCGTCGGGTCACACCGGAATGGCAGCGGCCGGCAGCGATGTGGCGAGCACTTTCAGTGTGAAATAATTTTAAACTTTATCTACATACTTAAAAGACCAGTATCGCTTGAAAAGCTTGAAAGGTCTCGAGGCTGCCAGGGGCGACGCGAGGCACCGCGGGCGGCCGCGTGTATCTAATGTAGAAACAAAACTAGTCAAGAGGAGACTAGGCACGTGGGATCTCGAGGTCGCGCGAGGCCGCCAGCGGCGCCGCTGGCGGACGCTGGCAGCCGCTGCCGGCCGCTGCCGGCCGCTGCCATTCCGGTGTGACTCGGCCCTAATACTCGTACTAAGACTTTGCTGTCCGTCCGTCTGTCAGAGGGCTGTATCTTTTGAATCGTAATAGGTAGAAACAAATTAAATTTTCACAGAATTTTTAGTACTATGGCCGCTATAGCAAAAATAAAAACAACCAACTTCCGAAAAAAATCAGCATGGGAGTATGCTCCCATGCTGATTTTTTTCTTACAAAAAGAGACTTTATACTTAGTTTCTTTAACTGTTTCATTTGTATAGTTTAGTCTAAATCTTATTTCCGTTTTCCGAAGCGTCTTTTGGTTCCTTCGAAAAAAACGAATTTCTCAACACCAGATTGTTGTCTGGATTATGCCCGATACTTCTTCTAAATGGTACTTCGTTTCTCTGGAAAAAGTGGGGGTACATTGTAAACACCTTTAGGGGTATGAGGAACAGGTGTAAAGTTCACTCATACTCCATAGTCCATAGAAAAGGGAGGATCCTCCGACCAGATGGGTGTCGTGTCCGGCGGGCAACTGCCCAGAGGTTGAAGTTGGGAGATTGTATGTATGTCCATAGCGCGGTAAACTCTAATTGCGTGATGCAGGATTTGTGTGACGTCAGGATGTTGTGTGACGGCAGGTCTTTGATGCGTAGTTCGCATGTGGCGATTGTAGATGCCGCCACACACCTCTGCCCATTTCTTCTAGTTATATAAGGCGTGACGTTATGTTGTTGGTATGTTACGGTGGTAGGCAGAAACTACGGAACGCTACACACTCCTTCATAGCACATACCACGATCCTTACATACTTCTTTAGCCTCGTTTACGTCCGTACGGCTGCGAGTCCTACGCACCTGACCTTTCTGAAGAGCATCCCCAATAAGGTCAGTTATTACACATCTGCCTAGCAGGTGTGTTAGTCGCCTTTCATTCATCCTCTCAACATGACCAAACAAACATCAAAGTTTTTCTTTTTTTTTATTCAATGTGCCTAGCCTTTTCCCAACTTTATTGAGGTCAGCTTCCAGTCTAACCGGATTCAGCTGAATACCAGTATTTTACATAGAGCGACTACCTATCTGACCTCCACAACCCAGTAACTGGGTAATACGATACCTTGGTAAGACTGGTTGTCAGACTTTCGGGGGATTTTCTGACGACCCGTAACGACTGTCAAAGATCCATGAATGACAACCGGGACCAACGGCTTATCGTGCTTTCCGAGGCACGGAGGAGTCTCGGGATGTAAAGATCCCCCTCCACCAACCCACCCACGTTGGACCCACCGGTTCGACTCATCCACGGACCAACCCCGGCAAGCGTAGCCTAACCTGACGGATCGACCCTTGCAGCAGTTATTACTTAGCCACGAGCTCTTTTTTATTTTATTTTTGCCAATTACTGATGTTTAAAATTTGGGTCAACATAAACGACAATAGGTCAACCCGAACATAAAGTCAACAACAATATTTCGTTAAATCACATAACACCTTAACAATAATATAACAATACCTCATTTACATCTAACGGTGGGCAGTAATACTATTTGTTTCTTGACCGACTTTATCAAAGAGAGGTTATGTAACACGTTACAGCCGCCATTGATATTTCCGGCGGCTGCTTTTTGTTGATCTGTCTGTTCGAGATGTTTTCTAGTAAACATGCTTCACGGTAGGTAAACTTTAGCAGTGAATTCGTGCCAACAGGATTTTTTTGAGAATAGGTCATTTACATTACGTTTTCCACACGACTTGTGTAACCTAGTATTGCTTATTGAAATGGGTAGGATGGTTGACCGCTTGCCGCGGTGAGTCCGTGGATTGGTGGCCATCTTTACATACCGAGATGGCTAGCGGTAAGCCGTTGGCCCCGGCTGTCATTCGTGGATCTCTGACAGTCGATACGGGTCCGAAGCCCGAAAGTTTGACAACCAGTCTTTTATGGGGTATCGTACTATTACCCAGTTACTGGGATGTGGAGGTCAGACAGGCAGTCGCTACAGCAAGATCTCACATTCATTTAACTGATCATACCTTACCTATCAAATTAACCTACATCTATTGAGAGCAATGACCAAACTAAATGTATACAGAATTAATTCTATGTATGTACATGATATGTACATGTATGTATGTATACAACGACCTTGCCAACTTGGTCAGATGCGCGAAGGCCGAACAGTGTCCTGTATTTACAATACAGATGTTGTTATATTTAGACTGTGGCATGGTATTATGTAAAAAAAAAACACTCTATATCCATAATTAGGGTTCCTTACCCGAAAGGCGCCAAACGGGACCCTATAACTAAGCCTTTGCTGTCCGTCTGTCTGTCAGTGGACTGTATCTCATGAACTGTACTAGGTAGACAGTTGAAATGTTCATGAATTGTGTATGTACGTATATTGCCGATATAACAAAAAATTAAATAAAGTTAATAATTAAACGGGGGTCGCCATTCAAGAAACGTGTTTTTTCGGCGTTTTTTTGCTCAATCTTAATACCTATCCCAGTTACTGGATATCGTGTTAGCCCAGTAACTGACCTGTAGAGGTCAGATAGGCAGTCGCTAAAATTCAAAAATAAAATATGCTGTTTAGTTATTCTGTTAATTGATTTAATACCTTGGACGCCGTTTACAACATTATAAGCTGAAATTGCATTTTCTTAGCTCTGAACCAATCGATAACACATAAAATACAATAATTAAAAGGTCAGAACATTTTACTTGACTTAATTAAGAGTGGAGTTAAAAAGTAAAACGCAAAAGAACTCAATCAAACTTGAAACATACATACAAACTGTTCACTCTCCACAGTCGGGTAAACTGGTATTATACAAGTTATATAACACCTTATTAAGTCTATGGCAGTTTGTCACTTCGGCATTCGGCAACTGACCTTTGAATCTCATGACATTCATAGACAAAAATAAATTTGTATTTTACTGAGATGATCTTTACTTATGTCGTTAATTAGTTAGTAGGATGTTCGAGAATATTGTTAGTAATTACCGTGGACGGATACAATGTGTAAATTTGGGCTCCGTGTAGGTATCAACATTGAAATCTGTTATAGCTTACTTCTGGTACAGTCAGGTACAAACAGGGCTTGAAATACCGGTATTTTTGGAACCGGTACCATTGGCCTTGGTGTGATACCTGTACCAGACGTAGTCCCTATACTATTGGTCTTTCTAATCGGTATCGGGACTGTACCAGTACCAAACCAATATTTCCGTAAGTTAGAGAGAAAAAACATTTATTATTTATTAATTAGGATTAGACAAATAACTTCAAGGTGGCCAACCGTACGAGGTTCCCCATAAAAATATGAGATTTTTGCCGGGGACCTGAATTTGATACCAGTACCCGTCAGGAACCGGTACTCGTCTGCAACTGTTACCCATGGCAGGTACCGAAATGATAAGAACCGCTATACCGATACAGAACCTGTACTTTTGGTACCGGTTCCAAGCCCATTTTCTAGCTGACCGAAACCTACGGTTACAGTTAAAAAAAAAAAAAGTTTTTTTTAAAGAATTGATGATAATACACGTTTTCTTCTGCTTATTAAACCAAATTATAATAAATCGATATTTTTATTAGTATTATAAAAAAACTTGGTTGGGAAATTGACAAACAATTTCCGCCGCTCTGGACGGAGCTGTAGGGCGTGTCAGACTCTTACTGACTAAAACCCACCCGTGTTCCTTCAGTTCACTGTATGTGTGTTGCCGATGGGGGTGGCAACATTTTTGTGAAGGTAGATTGGAAGTTCAAGAATTTGATGTTAAAATATTAAAATGTAGATTGATCATCTTTCCTTTTCGTGTGGTTAGTGACTAACCTGGTGTCAGAGATTTAAAGCCACCCATGGACCTCTGACTTGGCTTCACATGCCGTCGAGAAATATCTCTCAGGCATGCCGATTTCCTCACAGTCGAGTCCTCGAAGTCATTTGATGATTTCCCAAACTCAAAAAAAATAAAAAAAAGGAAATTTCCTCACGATAAAAAACAAAAGATTCGAATTTGACTTTGAACTTTTGAGAAGAATTATTTCGTTACGACAAGGAAATCATCATGAAAATCTGGAATGAATAGTCTAAAATCACCAACACGCAGAGAGCAAGCATGGTGCTCAATGCTCATTCCTTTTCTGTATGAGAAGAGGCCTTAGCCCTACAGTGGGACAATACCAGGCTAATAATATTATCATTGCACAACAGTTGTAAAATTCCCACGTTTCACGTCAATCATAATTTGTATGAGTGTTTGTATGACCAATGTTACATGGTATTTGTATGATGTCAAACAATTGGTTACAGACACACTTTAAGATAGATTAAAGTATATTTCAATTTTAATTACTCGTACATGTTGTTATGTCATTGTCATACGGAATGATTAATCGTTTATTTTTTTATGTTGGTCACATTGAATGTTGTCAACTTGACTGAAATATTGGCAGCCTAGATTTTGCGATGATTTAGAAGGATTTAAAATGACTTATTGCTTAAATTAGACTTTTGGCCATAACGCTCATTTATCATCATCGCACACACACAGCACTGTTGCACATAGTTCACTGCTGAACATAGCCGTCTCTAACTGCTCGCCATTCAGCTCGATTCTCGGCAACTCTCATCCAGCTGTTACCACCCACCCTGCGGAGATCGCGCTCCACCTAGCCTGAGGGCGTCCTACTTTACCTTTGCCACACACGTCTAACCTAACGGTCATCGGTTCTACGGTTAATATGGCCAGACTAATGCCACTTCAGTTTGCTTATTCAACAACTTCGGTTCTCTGCCCGATCACCTCGTACTGGATTCTATTCCTCAGAGAGATTCCAAGCATAGCTCGTTCCATAGCTCGTTGCGCGACCTTTAATTTATGGACCAGATATGCCGTGAGTGTCCACGTTTCAGCTCCGTTAGTCATAATAGACAGGACGCACTGATTGAAGACTTTAGTCTTTAGGCTCTGCGGAATACGCGACGAGAAGACTCGACGAAGCTGCCCAAACGTTGCCCAGTCCGGCTGAACACAAAGTAGTACACATTGATAGCTTATTTGACTATCGATCCTTTTCCAGAACTAATTGGGGCATTGATTAAACGGTGGTACCTAAGTCAAAATAACGAAAAGGTTGCTTTGAGATTTGTTTCTTACAAATCCTCATACTTATATTACAAATTATTGAAATGTAGAAGCATAGTTTGAACACTAAATAACCAGGTTCTATGAAATTTTTAATTACCTGTTGAAATTCCGAAATAATCAGCGACTTTTGTACCTGAGTGTACACTAAAATATGTTACACTGTTACAATTACATTACAATAATAATGATTATTAGCTGAATTTCCCCTTGTTTATAATTTCAAACATAATGTAGGTCAGTACTGTCACGTCTGTCCGTCTGTCACTTACATAACGGTAGATAACATTACGTGATAAGAAACTATTTATTGTATTCAAATTCAATTGTATGAAGTGCAAATTGCGTATAAGGCGCTTTTACCCTTATGGTGAAGGCAGGGCCTTACATGGGCCCGCCATGAATTGAATTGTATTGGTAAATTCAGGTACCATAACTTATTATTATAGACGATTATATTGTGCCTATAACCAGTACTTGCGTTACATATTTAAGACCCAGCAGAAAAAAAAACGAAGTCTAAATGAAAATTACAAAATATATTACAAAGAATAAAAATAAGCCATTAGGTTAAAATCCGGGCAAATACCACCACGGTGAACGGTGAACGGTGACTTCTTTAATTCATAATGTACTTTCTGAGTTTATCTTGGACATTACTGACAACGGTGAAAGAAAACGAATCGCTAATCCATCTTGACCAAGCGTGGTGATTAATGCTCGTGCCTGCTCTGTATCAGAAGGGGCTTTTATCCGGCAAAATTTAACACCACAAACCTACAACTCCCGCAGTATTTTTACTTATCATACCACCACGCCCGTAATCCCCGAGTAGCGGAGGTGTAGTCAAATACATTTCGCCAGTTATTTCTAAGTCCAAGTAATAGCTGGCGAGCCTATTGTATTGTAATGCCATAGTATTTTTATCATTAATTAATCAAAACACGGTTTAAAAGAGGAACTGAATATAATATAACTATCTCAAATGGTAATGAAGTGTCTGAGGTCTCAATTAAGTACGTAATTAACACAAGAAACAAATGAATATGTTTAGTTACAAGCGGAATAAATAGCTCGCTTGCGCGAGCTATTCCATAATTAAACCATTACAAGTGCTTTACTTTTTTAATTATCATAATAATTATTTTCTTTTATAACAAGGCTTTAAAAACCTTATAAAAATTACACAATATAACAAATTTATCATATAAAAAGCGTAACTTACATAATGTTCATATATAAAACAATGCTCTTGTTATAACTTCAAGTGAGCAGAGAAAGTGGGCATCAGGCAGTGGAGCGTGGCGCTATGCGGCGCGTCACGTGTGGAACGACCTTCGATACTACTGCTGTATCTGTTTCACTAATCATTATAGTAGCAGGTAGTATAGGGGGCTCGTGGCTCAGTGACGGTCGATCGATGAAGGTTGAGCTTGTTTCTAAAGGTTCATTAGAAACTCAGCATCAAACAGTCAAAAAATAAGCCCTCAGTTGTGTTCCACGCGCCCCTCAAAGAGATGTCAGCACCAACTGACGGGGTCCGTTAGGGCCAATGCCTGCCAGGGTTGTGAGTTTGTCTGAAAGGAATATCGCGGCACACAGGCAACGGAAGGAACACGGGTGGGTTTTAGTCAGTAAAAGTCTGACACGCCCTCCTGCTCCGCCCAGAACGGGAGAAGTTCTTTGATAATTTCCCACCCAAAAAAGCGTCAAACAGCATCTGTCTGGCAATAAACCGTCAAAGCGATCACCTACTACAGTGCGCGTCACGTTAAAAGAACGCTGAGCGACAGTGCAGGGGATGTGTCTGCGCACGGATACAGTCGCATCCTGAACTACTAGGTTATTTGTTTTATAATATAAGTGAAATTGTTTCCTGTTAAATGTGAAATCATATTAGTAGCATAACTTAATGATTGAATACTATCGTGAATTCATGCAAGCCTAGTACTTTTTGTTAGGTTACTGCTCAGAAATTGTGTACAACATCTAATGATTGAAATACTATATCATGAATTCATGCAAGCCTAGTACTTTTTGTTAGGTTGTGCCAAGATTCAAGTTTATTAACTCAAGGTATAAATAAGATTTCATAAACGAACAAAATCGCCCCTTTTCACTCCCTTAAAAGTCGAATTTCCAAAAACCCCTTATTAGTGTTTCCCTACATTATACTCGTAAAAGGAAGCCGTGTGCAAAATTTCACGTTCCTAGTCTCAGTAGTTTCGGCTGTGCGTTGATATGTCAGTCAGTCTATATATATTATAGATTTCGTGTTTCATGGTCTGTCGCCAACACACAGTGAGCAAGAGTGGTCATCAATTCTCATAGCTTCTCTGTATGAGGGAGACCTTTGGCTGCAATGGAAACAGCTAAAACAGCTTGCCTACTAACCATGCAAATTCTACCTACCATTTTAAAATAAAAGTCGTGACAATGTTACCTGTTCGATATTATTACAAAAGGTAAAAGTGCTCTTTGCAAGGACGTCGCGAAGGTGAACGCCCTGCGGTTGCATTCTCTATGTAGAGTATGTAGAGCTACTCTATATATGTAGAGTTTTATACCAAGTGTTATTGTTCGTTTATATCCGAGTTCTAGAACTTACGAAACGTGTTTTGTTAAAATTAAAAGTCGTAGGTCTGTATTTTTATGCAAATGATAACTTGAAAGTTCATAAATAAATACCGGAACTAACTATTAAAATATCTTAGTCTGTGGAAAAGTTTCAATTCCCATCAATAAATCTGTTGCCAAATCTCATTTTTGTTGTTTTGGTTTCGTATTGAAATGGCAACAGCTTACTATATTTTAGGGAATTGAAGCAGCAGATAAATTGAATACTTAGGCTTTCAGAAAGAGAAGCTGTCAATTTGCTTACACTATTCAAGTTTCTTTCTCTCTCCACCATAGTTAATCAAAGAATTAACTATCCCCTCTCTCATTTAAATTAAAGACTAACTTTCCCCTCTCTCATTTAAATCAAAGACTAACTACTCCTTCTCTCATTTAAATCAAAGACTAACTATCCCCTCTCTCATTTAAACCAAAGCCTACTATCCCCTCTCTCATTTAAATCAAAGAACTCTCATTTAAACCAAAGACTAACTATCCCCTACGAAAGACTAATTATCCCCTCTCTCATTTAAACCAAAGACTATCCCCTCTCTCATTTAAATCAAAGAACTCTCATTTAAACCAAAGACTAACTATCCCCTACGAAAGACTAATTATCCCCTCTCTCATTTAAACCAAAGACTAACTATCCCCTCTCTCATTTAAATCAAAGAACTCTCATTTAAACCAAAGACTAATTATCCCCTACGAAAGACTAATTATCCCCTCTCTCATTTAAACCAAAGACTAACTATCCCCTCTCTCATTTAAACCAAAGACTAACTATCCCCTCTCTCATTTAAGCAAGAGGATAGGCAGTGTCCCTCTGTTAATAACAAAATCTGCCAAAAAAGTTTATTAAATACCTATTTTTCGATTCGCATCATAACATCCGGTTATCCGCCAAGCTGTTATTTTTATTTCCCTATGGCAATTACGTTATTGTTAAAGAACTAATTTGTTCATATAAGTATACACAATGATAGGAAGTGCCACCGTATCGTATATCAGAGTCTATTGTCTTGTGTAGTGATGGGCAAGCATCGGTAAAAAAATGTCGATAGTTTTTTTTTGGTATTTTTATTCAAAAATAAAGATTTACATTTGGTTTAACAAAAACATACCAACACAAACAATCACGTGTGTGGTTACTTTAACTAGTTAGATTAACACTTGAGTTTAAAAGTCTGATCAAATCTCTGATTAGTTAAAACAACCTACATTTAAATATCATACATAATACATATTGTGATGGAGTGTCATTACCTAAACCAATCATACACGTCTAAATTCCCCCCTAATTTCCCCTCGTCATGGAAGAAAACTTTTAGCCGCAGAACGTGGTGTTCCGTCGCTTCCACGGACAAATTCCACAGGATATCACAAAGTTAAGCTAGTGCAAAGTGAAGTGCTACTAACATAGTCTTGAGCCTTATTTTATTAACACAAGTTTTGTATATATTAAAATATGTATGTTTAGGTTAAGATATTTTTCTATGGGCCTGTGTCGCCTGAAATAAATGGTATTATTATTATTATTTATTATTAAATAACAGTAAATTGTCCTGTTGATGGCATTAGGCTCACCCCCTACTACATGGGCCTTAAACATAACTAACGTTATGTGGATGTACCTACTATAAATACATCTCTGCCTAATCCTTCGGGGAATACAGGCGTGGGTGTGTTATTTTAACGGTCAAACAAGTCTTTAATTCATGTATTATGTACCTAACTATCTCTTCGTTTTTATATTCAAGCATACTTTTCAATAACACATGCTGACTTTGCCAAATTGACGAAAACGGCACTATCTGCCCTAAAAAAATATAAGACGTTGTTCAGATGAGATTTGACGACCAATTTCAATTGCTGCCTTATATACGGCAGGTAGATGATAATCCTACCTTTTACCTCCGTCATATAAATAACATATAGTTATAAATTCTGCTTATCCCCCAAGGTTAAGCAAGCGACAGTGTACATTGTAAATACTTTAGTAACGACCACTAAGAGAAGTTAGCCTTCTACTGATTGTTGACGGTATTTCAGAAATGTGCCATAGTTATGTCTATGTATTGAGTGGGTTTATAGGAGATACAAATAATTGATCTATTTTTCCTTAAGAGACTACTTATATAAAAATAACAAAAAATCACGTCGGTTAAATGATAAAATCAATTGAAACAGAAAAAAAAAAAAAAACATTACATTTTCTTTTTAGAATGGTCTAAAAATATATTATTATAATTGGTATAATTTCATTTTTTTCTTTTTATAAACCATAATATATTATAATTAAAGAAAGAGAGGCCTTTGTCCTGCAGTAGGACACAATTGGCTCATAATAATAATCATATTATTAATAATGTTTGAACATTTTTGCAACTATTAAGAAACCAAAAAGTGAAAAAACACATTATAGACAAGGTTTTTGCTAGGTTTCTTTTTATATTTCCCAACTGCAGAGGTCAGTAAAGAAATAATAAAATAGGCAGTTAAGTTTCGCAAAACAAGATTATACAATAGTGTGAATTCTCATAAATTAGTTTGGTCTCTTTTTATGGAGTTGCATGCAATAACAAAAATTATTTAGTTTTTTTATTTATGCATCTTCTGCAGACGAAAAATCTTCATTTGACCACTAATATAATTTTTTCCTTTTCTTTTTATTCAGTAAACATGACTGACTGTTACAGGTTTTGCCTTAGTACGATATATTTTGTGCAACAATTTATTTAATTTCTTAGCACGTTTGTAAGGATTGCTAAAATTTAATATGCTTACCATAAATTAATCAGCAACAGCTACACATAACAAATTAAAATAAATGATTAAACAGGAAAACCACACCACTATCCAACATGAAGTTTTATTAAATGTCAAAGTCGATATTATTGGATTAACATATCGATAAACATGTCCCATCACTAGCTACAACAACACAAGGTCTTACATTTCACTTTACTCAACATGGATTGAAGTAAAGGGAGTGCTGCTTTTATGTCTGTCTATGATAGTCATTTATTAATGTTTATGTATTGCAACACGGAGGGCCTAGTAGCTATATAATGACAGCTGCACGTGTCGATCAAAAGTTAAACTACGCTTTCCAAGGTCGGTCTGTGGATGGGTGACCATCCATAAAGCCGTTGGTCCCGGCTGTTATTTGTAGATCTTTAACACTCGTTACGGGTAGTCAAAAGCCCGAAAAACTGACAACCAGTCTTACCAAGGGGTATCGTATTACCCAGTAACTGGGTTGTGGAGGTTAGATAGGCAGTCGCTTCATGTAAAATACTGGTGATCAGCTGCATCTGGTAAGACTGGAAGCCGACCCCAATATAGTTGGGAAAAGGCTAGGCAGATTTATTGTACATATTTTGTTTGAAATTAATTATCAAAAGAGACAATCACTGTTCTGATGGTGTAGGCTGTTATCAAAACTAATCTAAACTAAAGAAATTTTGTAAAGAGATGAGATTGTTAGTTTTTTTGTAAGAGGTAATCTCTGAAAGTACTGATACGATTACAAAAATAATTTCCCTAATTGATAGAAAGCTTCATATTGCCGAGTATCATAGGATACATGTTTTATGGTATAGTTGACTTCCATGCGGAGGAAGTCGCGACCAGAAGCTAACGTATAATATCTGCGTATTTAAAACTGAAGGCAGATTTCTTACAGCGATATCTTCGCTGTCGCGCAGTCGGGTAAAACTGCGGACAGATAACGTACCATTTTTGACGTGGGTAAAAATCTGCCTTCAGTTTTCACCTTTTTGTTATGATTTTATCATAAACCTTGAGGTTGTGGGTTTTAACCCGGGCAAGTACAGTCAGCATCAAAAGTTGATGACCACATTTAGATTTTAAAATCGCTGTACACCGTGTTCACTATTAGCACTTCACTATACAGCGAATTTCAAAATCTTAATGTGGTCATCCACTTTTGATGCTGATTGTACCAATGTGACTTTTTCAATTCATATGGTACTTTCTGAGTTAACCTTGAATATTACTGACAAGGATTTGTGCCAGGTTGATATCAATAGGCTCACCTCCTATTACATGGGACTAAAATACTCGTATAACTGGCGAAATGTGGGTTTACTACAGGTAGACCACTGCCTGACCCTTCGGGGATTACTGGCGTGATGTTATGTTGTATTAAAAAGGCAATGATGTCTTTGACAAATAAATGAACCAATGTTTTCTTTGTTCTCAGGTGGAAGTGGCAAAATGAAGCGGTCCCGTCACAGATGGGTTGGATTAAGCTTATTTTGTAAGTATATCTATGTATTTATTGACTTCTTATGTATATATTGTCAACAAAAGACAATCATTTTAAGTACTTAATCATAATCATCAATTTGTCAGAACATGTACAGTCACGAGCACCAATATGTATACACTAAGCAACTTTAAAAAGTGATTTTCTCCTACTGTGGTGATTGTAATTTTATGTTGTTACGAACATAGTGTTTTGTAACCCACACTAATATGAAATAGGTCTTATCTCAAAGTTGCAGTCGTTATTCCATGCGAAAATCGCTTTTGAATTTTGCTAAGTGGATACATATTGGTGTTCGTGACTGTACATTATATAATGGTCTTAAGATTAGTCAATGGTATCATCACATCCTGCCAAGAGTGGCGTGCAAATATTAGCTACATTTATTACAGCATAGAGATTATTAGGTTAGTATTACGCACACGATAAGCTGAAGTGGCAGTGGGCTGGCCATGTTTGCCAAAGGATCGGTGGCTGGTGGAGCAGACGAGTCTTGGAGTGGAGACCGCGTATCGGCAAGCGTAGTGTGAGACGCCCCCCAGCTAGATGTGCCGACGACCTTGAGAAGGTGGCTGGGCAAGACAGGATGCGGAAAGTGGAGGACAGGGTGTTGTGGCACAGCCTGGGAGAGGCCTATGGCCCGCAGCGATTTACTGAGCTGATTTTGATTGCCGCACACAAAAATGCATGCATGAATTTTGTCTAGTGCAAATGTGGTAATTTCTTGGTGTATTTTGTCATTTAAGAATATCGTACAGTTTCTTTAATCTGAACATTGAAAAGCTGATTTAAACTGGTCATCCACTTGGTTCTTATCCACTGGTTTTTAAACTACCACTTTTAGGACGGCCACATACCTACATACGGAATTCTGTTTCGTAATTCCGTTTAAAAACATCGATTCGGAATTTCGAATCGGAGAAAATGTTGAACGGAGTCTATGGTAGATCCTTGATGTTGTATGGATCTACTGTCTTCGATGTTTTCTTCGTATGTCACCGGTCATAATAGTTGTCATGTCATATTCACGTGACAAGCAGCGATCATTATCCGGTTTCAACCAAAACCTCAAGATGATTATAACATCTAATTCTGTTAAAAGATCTCGTAAAGGTATGTATATTAAAACAAGTATGCCAATTCTTGGTAAGATATTTAATAATGTCATCAGCGAATTTGAATACTTAGCCAAGGTCAAATAAAACTATAAGGAAGCAGAACACAATCTAATTTTAGTATTTAATACTCAATACGCACGCGTTGACCTTGGAAAGATCTAGAATGAATTTGGAATAGGCTAAAGCTAGGTAGGCTTGCGGTTATAGGAAAGAGAAGTTGTAAGTTTAGAGCAGAGGTGTACACCCACATTTCACCACTCATGTTTAATTCCCATGTAATAGAGGACGAGCCTATTGCCATCAACCGGATAATCCAAACTCCGGGCTCCTACTGAGAAATCCCAGATCTTCTTCTTCCCACGGAATAGAGACGTATGCGGGTGAAACCGTGGGGCGCAACTAGCTTTTCAATAAGTTGGAAAAATTCGTCAGCGAAGCAATGGATGGTAATGGATTTAGTAGGAGCTTGTGGTTAAGTAATAACAGCCGCACGGGTCGATCCATCAGGTTAAGTTAAGCTTGCCGGGTCTGATCCTTGGATGGGTGAACATATTTACATACTGAGACTCCTTCCTTGCCTCGGAAAGCACGTTAAGCTGTTAGTCCCGGGTATCAATCTGGGTCTTTGACAGTCGTTACAGGTCGTCAGAAACCTGAAAGTCTGCCAACCAGTCTTACCAATTCGTATCGTATTACCCAGTGACTATTCGTGGAGGTCAGTTAGGCAGTCGGTCCATGTTTTACATGCTTATATTAGCTTTTTTTTATTAGCTTCATCCGGTTAGACTGGAAGCTATGGCTAGGCAGATTGATATATGAAGCAATGGATTAGGAATTTGTGTTACGAAAATATGGTTCACCTCAGTGTGTCATATTTCTTAGTATCCTTGACCTATTCCTGACCGTCAAATAAAATTTATAGGTGACCTATTAACCATAATAGCACATAATGTTCTCATAAGAAACATAACATTTTCCTAAATAAGCAAAATGTTATGAAATGTGAGTAATTTTATTTCAAATATTAAAATGTATGCAATCTGATATCTTAATAATAGTGTTGTTTTAATATCGATAGTTTTGAGACGCTATCGATATTAGTTTTAGGTCACCGTCTCGTCCTCTGTTGAGAATGGGCTTGAGCTAAACTGCCACATTAAAAGCTCGTTCATCGTTTGCATATCACGTTTAGCTTGGTGATCGTCGTATTTTATTTGGAAAACGGGATGACTTTGCTGGATACCCACAAATACCTTAACTCTGCTTTATGCCAGCTTGACGAAGAATCTGATTGGTTAATCTCATGTAATCTTTGTTCACCAAACTTAAAAAATCAATCTTGCATCATGACAAGACGTTATTTGACTAAGTGGCTCGTGGCTAAGTAATAACAGATGCACGGGTCGATTGAAGGTTAAGCTATGCTTGCACAGGTCACTCCGTGGATGGATGACCATTGACCATCCTTTTCATACCGGGACTCCTCCATGCCAAAGCACGTTAAGCTGTTGGTCCCGGCTGTCATTTATAGATCTTTGACAGTCGCTACGGGTAGTCAGAAGCATAAAAGTCTAACAACCAGTCTTACCAATAGGTATGAGGTTACCCAGTAACTCTGTGTGGAGGTCAGTTATGCAATCGCTCCATGTAAAATACTGGTATTTAACTACATTCGGTTACACTGGAAGGCAGGTGATGATTAATCTTAAACATATCTACAGTAAGAGAAGAGGTGGTTTGTCCTTTGCAGGGAAATATCGATAGTCAAACTATCGATACTAACACCATTAGTCTATAGCCTATATCTGTATGTTAATTAGCATCAGAACATTGCAGATGTGTTGCACCAGAGTATTTCTACTCAAAAGTCAAGGACTTGCAAATGTTGTAACATTAGCAGAAATGCCAAGATTTGCATTACATAAATAGTAAATATTTAGCACATATAAGGATAATTTACGATAAAAATTATTCATGTGACTTTTATGAAGCTGTTGATTGATTCACGAAACTTTTTGAATATCATAACACCATGCTTTTATTTAGCAAAGGGGTACGCACCGGTGGAAGTACAGATCACTGATAATGACATGTTCTGACCAAGATATTGTCTGGACTATATAAAAGACTGTAACCTCTGGAATTTGTTTTGGTGTTTCTTCTCATAGTAGTCGGATAGAAAAAACTTAATACAAAGTTTTTATTTTTCACTGTTTAGTTGTGGTACCGACCCCACAAAAATTCGAATACCAGTGCCTGCTATGTAAATAACAGTCACAGGAAGTTATCATCATATCATCCACATATACTAAGTGGGAAAAATACGTATTATTGAAGCTTACTCAAAAACTATCCAAGCAAAGTTAATAAAATGTATATGGGACTAACTTGAAAGCAGACCCTTGCATCCAAAAAAGAATTTTCAAAATCGGTCCACAATTGACGGTGAAATCAGTGGACACATAAAAAAAAATACACATACGCGACGAACATAGAACCTCCTTCTTTTGGAAGTCGGTTAAAAACCGACCTCATCTGGTTTTAGAATATTATTGACGTGTAAAGTGTTCGTACAAACCTACTTAAAAAACAAAACCCACATTACGCCACATAAAATATAAGTTCCATGCAGTCAGGGGCGAGCCTCTTTTACCGGGTCCAAAATTACAAATACATATAGGTAACGGGCAGCTAACTGAGAACTTGATTATGGAAAAACCCAAAAAATACCTACTGTCCCCGAACTGGTGATCGAACCTCAGGCCCTAAGCCCTGCAAAAAGACAGCTATTTAATCCATACTTAATATTATAAATGCGAATGTAACTCTGTCTCTTACCTTTTTCACGCCCTAATGGCTGCGAATTTCGATAATCGAAAAATATCCTAATACCTAACCCAGGTCGTGGCCTGGGTTAGGTTTTAGCAAAGTTTTTATCCCAATACAACGTTCCTGTGGGATAATTCCTGACCTCGACGCGGACGACGCCGCGGGCAGAAGCTAGGTCTACATAAAAAATCTACGTGTTTCTAAATTATGTTTTATAAATAGATAGGAATATATACCTATGTAAGTACAATACTTGTTGGAAATTCCAAAATAATACTCAAACATCACGTTTATTACCTTTCTTGTTACCCACTAAGCCACAGACTACACAGCGAAGGTAAAAACATTAATTCTCAGAAACATTTTCAACTTTGAGGATAATTTCAACAAAAACCAGAGAAGGACGTTTGTGTTGAAATATATTTGACTTTCATTAGTGAAACACAAGAAATAACCGAATTAACATTATTAATCATCTGCCTAGCCTCTTCCCAACTATTTTGGAGTCGGCTGCCAGTCTAACCGAATGCAGTTGAATACCATTAGAGACATACCTCACCAGGATGCCATGGCGACGTCGCCAGGTCGCGCTGCCTATAGTGGATGGCTCACCTGGCGTCTGCTTGGTTACGCAACCAACCATACATTTTGTTGGCGATGCGACCTAGCTGCGCCGCCATGGCGGCCCGGTGAGGTATGGCTCGTAATTTACATGGAGCCACTGTCTATCTGACCGCCACAACCACAGAACATAATACTGGCCACAACTGGGAAACACAATCCCATTGGAAGACTGGTTGTCAGAATTTCTGGCTTCTGACTGCCCGTAACGACTGTCAAAGATTTACGAATGACAGCCGAGACCGACCGAGACGCCGCCTGCGACGGCGTATCGTGCTTTCCGAGGCACGGACGGGTCTCTACATGCTTGGCCACCCTTGCTCTTCAATCGACTCATGCGGCTATTATTACTTAACCGCGAGCCTCTCTGCTGACAAATGTACTTCTTTAAATTTACAGGAATTAGATAGAGAATATTACGACTCATAATGCGAGGCATTAGAGAGTGCTCTGCGATCGAAAAATTTGTTTTACTCCTTTCTGCAACTGTTTTTATATACTGTGTGTACTGTGTTTTTATACACTCCTACTAGTACACAGAACCTACTTAATTTATATACTATTGTATAGATAATTTAATGGAGATTAATTCTGTACTTTTCAAATATTTATTGAATGCAGCTGTAACTAAAAAATCATCAAAATAGTTTTAAAAATTTCATCAAGCAAGTATGAAACCTGAAAACATTGTAGCTCGCGAAAAAATCAAATAATTGAGTGTTTTTTATATAGATTCCTTTTAGCCATAGCCCTATTGAAAATGGCTCTTTTATTTTTTATTGTTTCTTCTTACCAAGTGTCATTCTCTCTTGTTCCAGGTATTTCCTTAATCCTCCTGGCAGTTGAGTTACCCACCACATCAGCAGCAAAGGCCACATCTCTCTTCTTCCCCAAGACTTCCACGTCCACCACAGCGGCGCCAGAAGCAGCTTCTGAAGATGGAACTGAGGTTAGTAGACCTTTATCATTAACTAGCTCCTACCCGCGACTTCGTCCGCGTGAAATTTCTTGTTCGCCCGCCCCACCGCGTTGTATCGCATCGCCCGCTTCCTTTATTACTTCGTTTTCTCGTAGCATTTTGCCGATTTTTTCTTTTTTGGTCGGCTCAAGCGTTGTTAAATAACCTATAGCTTTCTTCAAGATTTGAGCTATCACAGCAAAGAATTTTTCAAAACTGACGGGTAGTTCCAGAGATTAGTGTGTTCAAACAAACAAACAAAAAAAACTTTTTACCAAAAAAACAACCAACTTCCGAAAACGTGAAAAATATCTTTAATTTCGAAAGTTCTGTAGTTTCGTTTTTTGCCGACTTCCGAAGTTAAACTTATTAATCACTTTTTTTTTTTTTTGTTTCGGCAGGTTTTTTTGTATTTTGTACATTTGTTTGTAAGCCCTAACAGATTATCATATGTGAATATATTGCAGTTCCAATAATATTACATACATACGTATCGAATTGATAACCTCCTTTTTTTTTGAAGTTGGTTAAAAATAAACTCTTCCGCTGTATTATTACACATTTTAATATTTTTTTTTCTTTTTTAATAGATATAGATACCAGCCTATAGATAGTTATATATAAGTAGTCTACATCTGAACGCAGGCTATCTTGGCTCCTTTTATCAATAATTAATCAACATGTTTGGTGAAAATGCAACAGTAAAATGTTTGTGACACTACTTTGAATTCACCATCCTGACTATGGCTCCGTATTTACGATCCTAAACTTCATTTTTCCTTTCATATAAATATCTTCATTACTATATTTAAAGTAATTAAAATTAGCCTTTTTAAAAAAAAAAAAACAAAAAAAAAAAAAAAAGGGTCGGCTGCTTTAGATGCGAGTATTTTATCACAGATACATACATCACAAGGACGTACAATACGCATTCTAATCTCTGTCTCAATCTGTCAAAAATACTTCTCAGTTTTGACATTGATCGTCGTGATTTTGAATGTTTTTAAATACGGGAATTGGCCTTCTGCTTTCCATAAATTGGAGATTATTTGAAGTTTGTAACCGCTTTAAAGAAAGAGGCGCTACTGTCCAATCTTTCATTAACTTTTAAGACGTTGACAAGAGCTAAACCGCTGTCACTGTCTGTCGGACTGTTTAGAAGAGAAAGAAAAGCATGATGACAAAATGCTTGTAATTTATTGGAAAATATGAAGCAATTATCTATTTACTCAAAAATATTCTGCATTCAAATAATACGTTCTTGTTATTATTTAAAAAAAACAATACTTACGTACGTTAATATTTTAACACAAATATGTTGGATTGGAAATCAAGGTAAAAGGTTCGTTTACCGTTGATTTGTATCGAGATTATTTTTAAAAACGTGTTTTGGTACAACCAAGTTCTGAGATTCACATATATTTTTTGCGCTACCACAAACTACTCGTTTAAGATATGGCAAGTTTTTGTTTTAAGACAAGTTTACTTTAAACATTTGCCTCTGGTCAGCGCCTTAACGACAGTAGCAAAGGTCATGTAGGCTAGGTATTCTATTAGCCACTTACCACATAGCTATAAATCTACCAATAACTAAACCCGGATATAAAATAAACAGTTTTATTCAAGAGCCTTCAAGGTTGTTAACTTTTATATTCAACAATGATTTATTACCTACGTTATGAAATATTTATAAGTTAAACTGATCGGATACGTGTTGGAGCGAAAGTTCTGTGACGGCACGCTGATTTAATAAGTTAACATAACATAACATCATGCCTCTGAAGAAGGGTTAGGCAGAGTTGTATCAACCGAGCCTATCGCAGTTCACTGAGGGACATAGACCTCTCTCAAGCAGCACCACAAATGAAATCAAATTTAAATGAAATTGTTTATTCTGTAAATAGGATATCGGAATCACTTTTACACGTCATATTAAAAATAGGCTAGATGAGGTCGGCGTTTCCTATCTGACTATTCTGAGAAGAAAGACCGAAACAAACTGAAGAGGTCGTAGTCTCTTTTAAAGTCCAGACATAATCTTGGTCCAGCCATATGAAGACCATGTAGATTAGTGTCTGAAATGGTCTTTTGAGGAAAGAACCACACAGATTTGAGTGGACCTACCCGGTCAGTGCAAGCACTTGTCAGTAATCGTACAACACCCTATCCTCCGGCTTCCGCATCCAGTCTGCCCCAGCCACCCTTTTATGGTCTTCGGTCCATCTATCTGGAGACGTCCCACACTGACTCCAAAGAGTTGTATAATACACCCTCATTTTGTAATTTTTGTTATAAGTTCCATGTACTTTGGCTAGACTCCGGGCTGCTACTGAGAATTTACTAATGGAAGAAGCCAATAACTTCTAATAGATATGACTATAAAATATGACATTACCAGCCCTTTAATATAATTTACCATTGACATGCATGTAAAATTTGGATGCCACCGAGGAGCTTTTAAATAAACTTGAACGTTTGCAAAACATCTGTATTCGTTTTGTTTTTAACCTTAAAAAGTATGACCACGTTTCTAACTTTCGCAAGATACTCAAGTGGCTCCTTATTCGACTTCGCAGGAACTCTCAGATATTGTGTCTGCTACTTAATATCCTTCACAACCCTAAAACGCCATCCTATCTGCGGGAACGCTTTTCCTACGCCCGTCCTTCTGATGCTCCTTGCAGGTCGCATCTTCCGCCTGACATTAGGGATTGCCAAACTGTTGCAGTTTTTAAAAGAAGAGTGAAAGAACACTATCTGTCCACTTCGTCATAGTTGCATATTTTGTATTTATCATTTTATACTACATTATAATTAAATATATTTATTTTAGTGATATTTAGTTTTGAAGTATGTATGTTTATTCTATGTTTATAGTTAAATTAGTGAATAATTAAGTGTTTTTATTGTATGTATATTATTTTCTCTTCTAATCTTACACACGTTGTCTACATCTCTTTAACTACTTTCCTATCGCAGGTATGCTGGAAGAGATTTCTTTAAATTTTAAATAAGCATCACCTTTGTACGTATTTTTCTGTTCCTTTGTTCTTGTCTATTTATATGTGTCTACAAAAACTGTTAAAATATATAAATATATATATGATTAATTATTAATTAATAATATATTTAATTGACATTATTTACAATATGATGAAATATGACATTACTAGCCTACTACCCTTTACTATATGTACCTAATTTACCATTAACATGCATATAAAAATAAAATTATAATTGATTATACCAATATATTTTAAATAAATTAAAACAATTCCTAATTAATAAAATTTATTACACAATAGACGAATAACTAACGGATAAATTCAAGGACTAATAAATATAACTGATTACCAGATATGCAAAACAATAAGTGTGTCAAAATATAAGAGGATTATAAGTATTAATTTAAATATATAACTATATTAAGCGCACTAACAACAATAAAAAATATTCAAGCTAATAATTAAATAATCAATACAAATATATAATTTTATACAAAAATAAATAAATAGATTGACCTAAACATATTATAATCAAAGAATAAATAAATGAGTAATGAAATAAATAAATATAATAACTAATACTATTGCAAAAAAATTCAAATAAATAGACGGATAGCATATAATTTAAATATTTAGTATTAAGCTTCCTCTCTCCTGCTTACTTATTTAAAATTTTGTTGTGCCCGACAGGGTCCATAATTGTTTTATTTTATTTATTCCTACCACCTGTATGTGTACATGGATTGCAATAAAGTTAAATTGAAATTGAAGAAATTGAATTATTTACGAGTATTAATAATACACTTAATTGACATTATTTACTCGAACGTGACTTTGTATTGCATGGATTCAGACTTATTCCAAATAATAGTAATATATTTGTACACCAATTTCATTAGTACTACATAGAGCTCGACTAAAATGTATACATTCATCCTTTGTTGTAATACCTGTGTTCACGAATAAAGATTGATTGGTTGGAGTCTCACTCCCTGGGACTTGAGCATAACTGGCGAAATGTGGATGTACTCGTACTGTAGATACATCTCTGCCTTACCTTTCGAGGAATACAGGTGTGATGTTATGTCTCGTCTTTAATCAAATCAAATCAAATCAAATTATTTATTTTTGTAGGAAACACTGTTTTAATAGTGTTATTAGATGTACATGTTTCAAGTGATTCTACCGTAAGGCATGCAAAATGTATACAATCATGGTCTATCAAAATCAAGAATGACATTGAAACATGAATTTAAAATTACATAAAATATTTTAGATATTAAATTAATGGAATGTCTTTCTTAAAGATATATTAATACAGATTAATTATTTATTTATTAATAAATTATTTCAATGTCATTCCTATAATTATTACAATACATTAACAGATCAATTATTTAAGATACATGCATAATTATTGTTCTATTACTTGATGTCACTGTGGGGTCTTGAGTTTCGAAAAATTTTCATTTAAGTAGTCATTCAAGTTATAGTAACATTTATTAACTAAAATGGTCTTTATATTTTCCTTAAACAGGGTAGTATTCATTGCCCTTATTTCTTTAGGTAATTTATTGTAAATGACAGGAGCCATGTGAAACACACTTTTGTGCATTAAAGTGGTATAGGTTCGGCGCACATAGAGGCGAAATGCGTCACGTTGTTGCCTGTTGTGCAATGCAAATAAGTTAAGATTGACCCTAACAAACATTGAGACCTCATAAATATATAGGCTTTGGAGAGTAAAAATGGTGTACTCCTGGAAAAACAGTTTACAGGTTTCAATTATTTGAAGCCCAAACATAGCCCTTATGCACTGCTTTTGTGCTTACAAATTAAATCAATGTCAGTCGAATTTCCCCAGAAAATTACACCATACCTCAGGACCTCAGTTATTGACATTTAAGGGGCAGGCGCTAAGGTAGCCCGCGAAATTCAAATTTTCTTTAGTTTTTTACATTTTGCAGGTCAGTGTGAGGTTTTATGTTGATTAAAATATGATTTGCGACCGTAACAAATATGGCTTTACATAATTATAATCATTACAATCTGCAATACAACTCCATAAGTAAGCACAATCGTCAAATGTCATGATTTCATGAAATAGTAATTCAATGCGATTATAATTATGAACTTAGAGAGTTGTATTGATAATTTTTATGATTTTAATTCTATACATAAACATTTGATACGGCCGCAAATCATATTTAGATCAACATAAACCATAATACTGCCCTGCAAATTCCAAAAAACGTAACAAAATTTGAATTTCGGGGGCTACCTTGACGCTTTCGTCTTAAAAGTTCTAGCTTCATAAATAAATGCTTTAATTCTTTCTAGAGGTAAAAACGTTGACATTTCCGTGACAAAATATTATTTTACTATTCGTTCTTATTTATGCTAAGTTGACCTCAACATACATAGTGTGGTAAATGCTAAAAAGACGAGACCTAGATCTTTAGACATCTACAAACAATAGCTCATCATTATAAATCTATTTGCTAGTAATCTGTAATTTGACGTTTATGACCTATCACGCTAGGTCTCGAGGTAGAAACTTGATTTACTTACAGATAGGTAAGTTAAAGTGCCAAGGATGCACTCAGCAAGTGTTGAGCAATACAGAATCTTACAGTCGAAACGATCTTCAAGGATGATAATAGAATTTGAAGAAATATACAGGGTGGCATCCCACATCGACGCGAAAACTGTTACCATGGATTCAATACATGAATGAATCTGAACCGTTGAAATATTTCGTTGGTTATAATAAAAAAAAAACTGCTGTTCCATACATTTTGACCGTGTAGGTATTGCACTTTTCTATGAAACAACTGGTTGACAGGAGCAATAGACCATGTATTTACATCGTTACAGCAGTATTTATTTATTTATATAGAGGCTTACTAACTTAACTCATACACAGCAGTAACCCACATTATTCTAACTAATTATTATTATTCATTAATAATTAATATTATAAATGCGAAAGTGAGTTTGTTTGTTTGTTATGCTTTCACGCTAAAACGGCTGAACAGATTTGGATAAAATTTAGCACATGGGTAGACCATAACCTGGATTAGGACATAGAATACTTTTTCATCCGATATTCCAACGGGATCGTAACTCGCATGTATCTAAATTAAATGCAAGCACGTCGCTATTAATTGTCTTTGCGTACTTGTACAATATACTTTTTTTAAAATAATACAACACACATACATACATACATACATTAATAAAACTTTTTATTTTATTAATACGATACAGCTTACAAATGCTGGGTTTTCTTGTTGTAGTTGATAGATATTGTAGGTGTACCTACAATATCTATCAACATTAAATCTGCCTTATTAGGTGTACCTAATAGTAATAACGCAACTCACAACTTTTGGCAACCATCTGACAGTCAATAACGTAAAAAAAAAACGGAGCTGCTTTCAAATATTTGCTGTTTGGAAGTATTCTACGACCACAAGCAGCCTCTCCTTACTTCAATATTGAAATCACTAAGTAGTCTGCAAGGTGTGGTGATTATAATTATATATATTATACAACAAAAGAACGAAAGAAAATACAATTCACTTTTCGGGGGCAAATTCAAAAATAAATAAAAAGTAAAAGTTTTGCAAACTTCTCAAATATTTTTTTTAATAAATACTTGTAAAGATATTTAAGAAAATTGATCATTCCCCTCCTTATCTCCAAACCTTCTGAGCCTATAGAAATCTATGGTCTTAAAATAACATGGTAAATATCCTAATATTGTGCGTACAGATTTACATTTGCAGTTGGAATATATGGGAGAACATGTTTTTACCTACAATGTTAAGTTTTTTCTTGGGATATAATTCATCCCAAATACGGAAGCCTTCATTGTGCGTGGTCCGATACGCAACGGTTTTTGTATCGAACATATTAATATTACTCTCCATTTCTCATTCCAGGCTGAAACCACAGCGGAAGGCGGAGAGACCAACGCCACCAGCAAATACGTTGGAATCCCCCAACTGGACTACGTATATGATCCCAACCTTCCCAGAGAGCTGAACGGGTATGACCTATCCGATTACCCGTTCTACTCGACGGTACCCAAGCCAGAGTTAATAGACTTCAAGTGTGAGGGTCTACATGATGGGTTCTATGCTTCGATTCCCACTAAGTGTCAGGTAAGTCAAATGTTCTTCTAGAATCTTCAACAAACTGCCAACTTTTATTGTGCAAAAATAATGTAGTCCACCGCTATCTGAGGACATTTGTAGCAATCCAGAGACACAGCTCCTTGTGAAAAAGTTTCTCCGGGAAACTGGTGCACTACAGGGTCAATTTAAATTAGTTAGCGAAACTTCGTATACGGGATGGGTATCGACCGACATCTAAACACAATATACATTTTTTTTTTGGGAGGTCAATGAGCCAGTGCTCTTTGACCTCCCAAAAAAAAATATGTATCGATGTGTCGATTGAAAAATATGTGTCGATGAAAAGCAAAGCGTCTTTGCTTTTTGTTTTCATGTCTTTGATCGATATATTTACCTGCTTTCACATCTGATGTTATCTACTGTGATAAATTGATCAAAATTACAACAACCAACCCAATCATTATTATCACAATCTCTGACCAAATAAAAAACCAAGACAGCGCTGTCAACAGTGAAGTGAAGCCGGTTTGGTAAACATGTGTGCACTTTGTGTGGTGTAGTTTGATGTAGTGTCATTGTAAATGTGTGCGTATGACTGTGTATGCACAGAGCGGGCGGTGTAGTTTTGGCATACTTCACTGTACTTTTCGCAGCGCTCTGTCTTGGTTTTTTATTTGGTCTGAGATCACAATAGTCAAAATCTTGAGGTATTCCACTTAGAGCACTGATTTCAACGGCACTTGACCGAACGCACCTAAGCTGTTCCACAAACTGCACTGAAACATTGAAAAGTGTCGTTCAGTGGAACAGCTTAGGTGCCGTTAAAATATTATTGTCATACGTAAACGAGAGTAAGTCTATCTTATCATTGTTCCATACTCACCCCACTTCCAATCTTCCAGGTGTACCACCACTGCCTGTACGGGACCCGCTACGACTTCTTGTGTGCCAACTACACCGCCTTCGACCAGAAGACGTTCATCTGTCAATTTGTGAACGGAGTGGACTGCAAGAATTCGGCTAACTACTGGCATAGGTGAGTACCTAAGACCAAATATTATTTTAATTATTGTGAATGTGAGGACCATTTAGTTTTTTTTTCTTTCTCAGTTAGTTTTAATGATGATCTTCTAGTAGTTTAAGTAGTTTATGCGGCCTACCCAAATGTCCTTTCTTTGGTATTGTTCGTCGGGTTGAGCTCCATAAGTTCTGAGTTGAGCTCCACGATTACTGACAAATGCTTGCACTGACTCACTGACTGGACAGGTTCACTCAAATCTGTGTGGTTCTTTCTTCAAAAGACCATTTCAGACACAAATCTACATGGTCCTCATATGGCCTGACCAAGATTATGTCTAGACTTTAAAACAGACTGCGACCTCTGAGTTTGTTTCGGCCTTTTTTCTCATTGTCAGATAGGGAACGCCGAACTCATCTAGCCTATTTTTATTTTATTTTTATATGACGTGTAAAAGTGATTTCGATATCCTATTTACAGAATAAACAATTTCATTTCACTATTTGATATACTCCTTATATGTATAATGGAGAACGAGTGAAGATAATCTAATATGTCCTGTAACCTTTGCTGACTAGATAATATTTCAGCTATCTGCTAACTGTGCTGCTGGCGAGTTCGTTGCGCCACTTCCTTGTAGCTAACGCACTAGGAATTGATGAAGGGCTGATATTACGGGGGACTGTCTTTTGTAATTATGACGTTCAATAAGTTCTGATTCTCAGCCCAATTTGACTAAATGACTTTTTTATTAATTGTATTGACTTTTGTTGTAATTGTTGTAGTAATAGAAAAGTCGTGTCGACACGAGATATTAAAGGGTTTACTACTGACTTTTAGGTGTCTTTCAAGGCAAATGAGATGGTTTATCTAAACAAGACGTACAAAAATAGCTTATGATATGGTTAACCAATCAGCGTCGTCTGATAGTAGCGTTAAATGCGTTAGGTGTGAGGTGTCAAAATCTGTGAAAATATAAAAAAAAACTCGAACATTTGGCACAAATGGGAACCTCTGGTCTGACCATTGAGATACAGCAGCTTAAGTCGAATTTTTAAATGCCTATTTACGCCACTAGTCGTAAAATGTGGGAATAATTTTCAAAAGTGGGTATCTATAACTAATATGCACATCATGATTTGTAAAGCCAAGCACATCAAAGTCACGACTCAGCCACATTGAAAGTACCATTCCCTTCTTACCAAGTTTATGATTGTGCAATAATTGTATAAAGTGTTTGTGAGACTCATATTATACTATGGAAGTCAAACCTACATAATTATTATAAAAACGAAAATCTATCTGACTGTTTACAACATCCTTTGGCCTGACCTGTTGAAACTTTAAGAACTTGGAGGAACAAGTAGGTAACAAGTTCCTTTTCTGCTGAATCTCATGAAAATCAGTGCAGTAGTTTGGTAGATGACCAGATTTTCGCATTAATAATATAAGGTAAGGACTTATCTAGATAATTATAATATACCAATACAAATCGCGGCACATAAGTTAAACAGGTGCAGAAAAAAAAATCGGGTCTCAATCGAAGTATAATCATAGTTTTACCTGCGTGGACGCACGCAGGTAAACGTGCCGCCGGGGTCTGTACCTACAATTGATGTCAACCACATTCTGCAAAGTAGATTGTTATGCGGTTTAGTAGTTCTAGGAAACAGATAAGTACTTATTGTTCCTAGGTCACAAACGACAATGCTAATTTACTACTGTGGCATAACATAAATCGAAAGTTGGTTATTAGATCGTTGGTTCTATTAAAGAACGACTGACTGCCTCTATAGTGTAGTGATGACTGAGCTTGAAGTCCAAGACTCTAGGCGTCATTGAGTTATCCATAAGAAAACATTTACGATAGTTGTCTATGGTCTGTTCCAAAAGTATCTAATGAAAATGTAAACAATAATCAGAAAACGGCGGTGAGATATAAAGATGAAACCTTCTAAATACCGATGAATTTGTAACTACTTTCCTTTAGCGAGTACAAGAATTTCAAATGAACAGGGATTGCGTATACTTTTATCAAATACTTTTAGAACAGACTATACCTCCTCGGGGCAATGCAGGCGTGATTTAATATATTTATATAATTCTTTTTCCAGAAACGATGCTCTCTACCAAGCAACGACCACCACCACGCCAGTGCCCCCACCCACCACCACGACCACGACCACCACCACACAGCGACCACCGCGACCAGGCCGCAGGCGACCAGCGTACAGATATGATTATGAAGACGATGATTATTACTATGCTAGGGATGATTATGACTATGAAGACAGGTGCGTAGCAATACAGTATTTTTTTTAAATCACTCATGTGTTCGGCTATCTTCATCGTATCAATTAGCGTTATACAATGTCGCCCATCGGCATGTGCCCACCGTATTTTTCTGAATATTCAAGAAAAATTATCAAAAATTAACTTTAAAAGGTCTATCTTTAATATTTTTCATGTAATTAAATTTTTTTTTTATTGAGTAGTGTTTGTGATTTATCTCCGATGTTATTGGCTCGATTTGAATTATGTTTATTATTTCTACAAGCTTATGAGGTATTTTATCGGATTAACTAACATTTCTCATTAAAATTTGTCGACTATGAAAAAAAAAACGAAGTAGAAGGCATTTTTTTCTAAAAAAAAACAGTTATTATTTAAAAAACACAAGTATAATAAAATAATCAGTCCAAAAAAATAAGACAAAAAAAAAAGGGGAATAACATGAAAAATATTAAAGATAGAACCCCTTTTAAAGTTAATTTATGAACCTTCTTCATGAATATTCAGATAAATACAGGCGATCTCATGCCTATGGGCGGCATTGTATTATAAGTACTTCTAATTTGGACACAATCTGTAAACCAAGTTTAACATTACATATTTCCATATAATCCTTTCATACGTTTTTGACAGTGATAATAACTGAGAGTGTCAGAGACGACCCTTCAAAATAACCAATCATTGACTTTGATGGACAAGTATAAAAAACGATTATTATGCAAAATAACGTTTATTTTTATTAGTTATTAGTTAATCATTATTGATTATTTTTATGTAACGACTATGAGTAATGGCATTAAACAATCAAGTGTTTATCTGCAATAAAATCTTGTATAACTCAACTCGTTTTTTTGCAAAACTAGTCAATCTAATAATTTACATAAGGTTTGCAATGATGAATAAAATTTTAATATGGCATTTGGCATAGCAATACCTAGCAAGATACACATCAGTATGAACAGTTGTAAGAGATACATAAAAATAGATAAATACCGAAAATTCAAAGATAAAATATGTGACTTCTATCCTATAATATTTATATACTTCTAAAAACACGATTATATTATAACTAATAACAAAACAGAAAGTCAATGCATCTGTTTATGTTTTCAGAAGGAGACCCAGACCCCGCAGGCCTGGCAAGAAGAAGAGGCCAGCAGTAGACGACTATGAAGACGATAGGTATGTATTCATAGCAAAAGTAATATCTATCACCCTGTTCATGCATTAAGTAAGTTATATAAAGATACAAATCTGAAGCCACAAACCGCACCGACCTTGCCGCCCCCTACAATATCGCCGTATACGGAAATGTTTTCACAGAGTTACATAGCAACCAGTAATGTCGCTGAGGTCAGTGATTGCGATTTGGGCGGTTTTACCGCGGCGGTTGGCGGTCTGCGGTCGCCTTCAGAATTGTACCTTATAGTAGCAATAGTCCTATTTAATAGTCAATTAATGATGTCTTACTCTGTTTCACTACTTGACATGAACCCACTTCTACAAGCAATTTTGCTGACCTACTTGATTTTTTCGTCGATTAAAGTAATTTCGAAAATTCATCAAAATATTATCTTGAAATAGGTACATTATATCTATGATTTGATCATTATAAGTAGAAATTGAAGGAAACCCAGAACGTAAAAAGTATATCGATAAAATATCTTTAAAATATTCCAGATCATACGAACGCCGTCCAAGACCAAGAGACGAGGATCCAGAAGACGATTACGAAGAAAGAAGACCATACGATAGAAGACCAGCGAAAAGACCAGGATACCCTGAAAGGAGACCATACGATGATGAAGATGATAGACGTCCTACTTCTAGAAGACCTAAACCGAGGCCCAGGGATGAAGAAGAAGAAAGATATAGGCCTGATGATGAGGAAAGGCCTAGGGTGGGACAGAGAGATCAGAACAGAGAGGATAGGCCGAAAAGGCCAAGACCGAGAGATGAGTATAGGCCTAGGGATGAGGTTAAGCCAAGAGATGAAGTCAGACCAAGGGATGAAGTCAGACCAAGGGATGAAGTCAGACCAAGGGATGAAGTCAGACCAAGGGATGAAATCAGACCAAGGGATGAAGTTGTGAGGCCAAGAGTTGAATCAAGAGTTCAGGATGAGGTACGGCCTCGTGATGAAATAAGACCGCGCGATGAAATTAGACCTAGGGAACCAATAAGGCCTAGGGAAAAAATTAGGCCACGCGACGAAATTAGACCAAGAGATGAAGATGACCCTCGTGACGAAATAAGGCCAAGAGATGAAATAAGGCCACGTGACGGAATCAGGCCAAGAGATGAAATCAGGCCCCGAGACGAAATAAGACCTCGAGATGAGATCAAGCCAAGAGATGAACCTTCCCGCGAAAGACCTGAAAGAAGACCTATTAGGGAAGAAGCAGAAATAGAAGAAGAAGTAGTAGTAGAACAAAAGACGGTCAGACCATCCAGGCCAAGAGAGGACAGGTTTTCTGAAGGACGGAGGTATAGAGGAGGAACCCCTTTTAAAACTAGGGACAATAGACCATATACAAAGAGTGACTTTGTCCAAAGACCATATGATGACAGAAATGAAGAGAAGAGGGATGTGCCAACTGCACCTGAAACTCCAGCTACTACCCTCGTAAAACCAAATGGTTCTGGTCTTTTCGGCAAACCTAGAATGCCTCCGAAGATTAAAAGACCTGTTCCAATAACCGAAAAAGATAAATATGATTATGTTCCTATTGCTACTACAAAAGCTCCTCCAAAAGTAGATGATGATGAATATTACGATTATGAGGAAGATGATACGAGTAGACCATCGTCTTCTGGAAAGACGAGCATAGTACAGCAAAGACCAAAATTTGAGCCGGTAGAAAAGGAAAGATTTAAGCCTACAAGACCACATTATTCGGGTAAAGGAAGAAAAACCAAAAGACCAATAGATTATGAAGAAGAGGTTTATGATGAACCAGTAAAATCTCAAAAGTATACTTATAATCAGAGACCTAAAGAAGAGAGAATTAAACCTAAACCTGTACCAGCAGACGATGAGTACTATGATTATGAGGAAGAAAAGAAAGAGAAAGAGAGATTCAGAGCAGGAGAAGACATTACAAGCAAAATTAAAGACTTGCGACCAAATGTGAAGGTAGTTAAACGTCCTTTTTTACCCTCTAGGGGTGGAAGCCCGTACCTTCCCCGCGGACTACAGCCCGTAGCGGGAAGGGATGTCTCAGCACCACTTAATACCACCCCGAAACCTACCACCACTTCTCCTAAACCCACAACTACGCCTACCCCTACTACTACCACTACCACTACTACTACACCTAGCACCACTGTCACTACAACTACAACTACCGAAAAACCAACAACAACAGTCACAACTGAAAGAACAACTACAGAAGAACTAAAAGATGAATATGAAGAAGAATATTACGACGAAGAAGATCTAGATTACGATAAGAACAACAAGAAAGAAACTACAACAGTTGTTGTGACAACACAACCTACAACTAGAAGAGCAACAACAACGGTTGCCCCGACAACAGCAGAACCAACAACACAGGAACAAAAAGCTAAAAACTTAGCTTCAAAAGTTCTCCAAGTATACAACGATAACTACGAAGCAATTCGTGACAAATTAGAATCTACATTATCACCTGGAGACTATATAAAACCTTACTTAGCTACAGCTACACCCTTAGTCTCAGATAATCCATACAGACAGTCGGAATACAAAAAAGATATCAAACCTAAACCAGAAATATCAAAGCCTTACACTGCAACAGGAAAACCATTACTACCAGAGAACATATCCATAAAACAAAACCTAGCGGACAGTATAGAAAATGATTACGATGTCAGGTACAATGAAGCTTTAACACCAACTTTGCCAGTAAGCAGAGTACCATCTGGATTTGTTATACCGTCAGATAGAGATTATACTTTTTCTAGATTTAGGAATAACTTGCAACCAGCAGATCCTCAGTATGCTGCGTCGGATATATCAAGTTTCCAAGTCAGAAAACGACCTCAGGTGTCCGGGGTCAGTATAAGAACGCCATCTTCTTACTATATACATCCCCAAAGGCTGGTGTATCAAGATGATCCTTCTCATAGGTATCCAAGACAGCTTTTTTATAGGTCTGTAGACTTTTATTAGAGTTACTGGGCATATGAAAACTTGTAGGGTAGTTTTGAGATGATCCGATGGGTGTAGCAACATTTTTGTAAAGGTAGATTGGAAGTTCAAGAATTCATGTCAAAATATGAAAATGTAGATTGATATTTTTTTTAATTTTGAGTCTGTGCTGATTCAGTCCATGTTTTTTGACGAAACAACGATCAATTATGGAATTATTATAAACCGACTTATTAAAAGAGGAGGTTTTCAATTCGGCTAAATTTTGATGGATTTTATTTATCAAGACTAAATATTATTTGAAAATTGAGGATAGCTGATACATAAAAAATTGCAGAATGTAGAAAACTATCTTTTAGAATTTAAAAAAAACAGGAGGTTATGCATTCGATAATTTTAGTGACAAATGTCGCACATTCGGACAATTTTGTTGTTTTCAACAAAAAATATTATACCCTACAGGTTTTCGTATAAAGAAGTACATTTAAAACATAAGTCAATTAAGTAAAATTTAATTATGTAAAGAAAACTAACTATTTTCGGAACATTGTCAACCACTGCCAATTTTTTAATTTATAGAAATTAAAAGAAAAATAATTGTGTAATAAAAAATACTCTTAGTTACCTGTATTTTTAAGAAAATTTCAAGTATGTTTGTGATCGAGAAAACAGATGGCATGAATATGTTGATGACATGACCGTTTGAATGTGACAAACTCTCCAGCTGAGCGTTGGTTCCAGGATTACCGGTTGGGCAAAATATTGTTGAAAATTGCCGACATTTATCAATTAATTAGGCGTTTTGAAAAATATTTTAATAATTAATTATTTGAATACGAATATATAAAAAAAGCGTCTTCTCTTATCATTTTAATTTTCTTCTTTCGTGTGGTTATTGACTAACCTGGTGTCAGAGTTTTAAAGCCGCTAATGGGCCACTGACTTGGCATCACATGCCGTCGAGAAATATCTCTCAGGCGTGCAGGTTTCCTCACGAAAATCGGTAATTTTAATAAAATTGGAACTCGTATTTTTCTTCGCTCATCTTTTTTCTCGATTACATTCTCACTCAAAATATTTGTACATTTTATAAATACGAACAACATTTTTTTATTTTGTACGCAATAGTTTTAAGGAGACTCCTATAATAAAAACTATGTAAAATAAGTTTCGGTTTTATTTTCTAACACCTACATACATAACGACTACAGAACACGGAGACACCTCGGCGTCAAAGACAGCACTCTGCATACAAACCAGCGTGTCACCGTTTACCCGCACAGGTCGCACTACAACACAAATGACGAGAAACTGACGGCTTTGTTGGAGTTCCGTGAGACGTGACAGAAGTTTTGCGCACTTTCGGCGCGCGGCGCCACGAGTTTTATTAGTACTGCCGTGTTTAGACACTGCTGGGCGGCGCGGCAATACCTACTATTGGACTACCTTCTCCACCTAGCTAATGAGATGAGATAAGGAACCCTCTGGTAACGCAAGCGAGCAAAATAGATCTGTTTACATAAAAGCAAAGATATAAATATGTCTAGATAGACAGGAAAAGCTGTGAACTCGTAAAAAAAATGGCGTCCTCCTGTAGGCCGCTAAATGCACGCACACTAGAAAAGCCTAATGACATATCGCAAGTGTAAGACGTAGCTGTCACACACCAGCATAACAAAATTGGCTTGTTTGTTTTAATTATTTTGCAGCGCGACACTATCTAGACTTTAAATTATCAAAGATATCTAGGTATTTTTAAGAATTATTTGGATCTTTTCTAAAAGAGAATAACTGATCAAGAGAAGGTCAAAAATAAATCATTCAGGCTTGATATTAAAATAAAACAATAGTAAAATTAAAATTGTTCTATATTTTCTTTTAACTACAGTTATTACAAACACATACAAAATTAACACTTAATAAAATTATTATTTATAGGGTGTTTCGTAAGGCGATGTCAATTCCTTATAGGGCAAAAGACATAATTTCAATCATTAAAAAATTACGATTTACATTTTTTTCTTTTTCTTTTCATATTAAGTTACCAATTGCAACACACACACCACGTGCAAAGTTACGATTAAAGTTAGACTTTCACTTCAGTATAAAATAAAACCCATAAGAGAAAACCATTTTTTTTTCATTAACTGCGGACGAGGTCGAGTGCGGACGCATTATTCGCAATTTATTCGTAATTTACCCAAAAAAATGGTGTGTTAATTCATGGAAAATTGATTCGTATTGTTGTCGTACAACTAATAAACTAAGTACCAAAGTGGAGTGAACTTTTTTCGCTGATTTTATTCGCGAGTGCAATATCGTGCGCGCTAGCAAGGCTGAGGTAAACTCTTCACCTCCTCGGGAGAAAGAGACAGGCTGCGCGTGACAAATAATTCGTCCTTGTCGCACTTCTGCGAAACGTGGAGCGCTTGGCGTTACACTCACACATCCACGGAATTTTTGATTTCTGATTAATAATAATTCAAAAATAATGGAGAAAAAGTGCGGAGCTTGCAGTTCAACTATAACAGATAACTTCTTTATGGAATGCTCAAATGAAAAATGCATGACAGCTTATGATTTAAATTGTCTCAAAATTAACCTAGATGCTTTTAAAACATTTACCCTAGCGTATAAGAAGAAATGGGTATGTCCAGAGTGTGTTTGCTTAAATCCGAAGCGCGGAAATATAGATACGCCGGTCAGAGGGGATTCCACCAGACTACACACAACCATAACACCTGATAATGTGAACTCCCAACGAGGAACCCGGGTCCAATACTCACCTACAATTTCAAGCGACGTGGATTCCGAGTTGCTGGATGAACTTAGGCAGTTTCGATTGGACATTATGGCCCGCTTGGACTCTCAGGCCAATGCGATTACGCTCATGCAAGATCAATATACGCAAACAAAAAAAGATCTTGACAAATTAGTTAAAATAATGACGGTGATAGAAGAAAAAGTCAACCTTCAATTGGCTCGCAATATCCAATCTCAGACATCATTCAGCATCGTCCCACCACCGAAAGAGGCATCCACTAGCTCTCACTCTACGTTTGCTGAAGCCGTTGGTCAAAATAAAACCAAAAAACCTAAAAAAAATAGCAATACGCATAATCAACCAACCGCCGAAATCCAAAATGAAAACAAGTGTGGGGCCACGAAATCTGCTACTACGGTACTTGAAACACAGGCGAGTTATACTGGCGCCCCAGACGTTATTGAGCAGTCGGAGCTGGAAGAAGAAACTGGCTGGACTACTGTACAATATAAAAAACCTAACCGTTTGTCTAAAAATGTGACTATTGGAAGAAATACGGAAATTGAAGGAATAGTGGCTATGGAAAAAATGAAATATCTACATGTATGGCGCCTGCATCCGGAAACCACACAAGAAGCTATGACTGATTACATAAAAAATCTTTGTGGCCCTGAAGCACCTATGAAAATTGAGAAGATCAAACATAAAACAGCACGAGATTACTCGTCTTTTATTATAGGCGTATTCGGAAAGCACTATACCTTGCTGAATAATGCGGAAGTATGGCCACTACACGCTGAATTCAATGAATGGATTTGGTTTCGTAAACAACCCAACAGCCCGCTCCATAAGTAATAGTGTAATTGAAATATACTACCAAAATGTTAGGGGTCTTCGAACTAAGCTAGACTACTTCAGAAATAATTTATTGGCATCCGCCTCGGACTTATTCGCTATTACTGAGTCTGGCTGCAGTGAATCCATACAAGACGCGGAAATTGTTCCACCCGGATATAATATATTACGATGTGATCGAGCGGATGGTCGAAAGCAAGGCGGCGCGCTTCTCGTGGCCACACACCGGTTCGAGCTGCGACAACTACCTATCTTGGACGCGTCGATAGACACTTGTGTGTTCGAAATGGTTTGTGCAACGGTACATTTAAATAAACGTTTTTTGTTTGTGTGTTGTGTTGTCTACATTCCGCCAGGTAGTTCGGAAAATGATTACATGTTGTTATTTAGAATAATAGAAAAATTGTGTGATAGGTATGGAGAAGTTATTGTAATTGGTGATTTTAATTTGTATTCTTGTCCTGCTAATATTAGTAATTATTTCGAATGTTTTTTATCATATTGCGAGTTCACTCAAAGTAACGCAATACCCAACCATTTAGGTCGTCAGTTGGATTTGGTTCTGAGTGCGGGCATTGGCGGAGGAGTGACGGTGGTAGCGGCGGATGAGGCGCTGGTGCCGGTCGACGCGCACCACCCGCCGCTAGCGGTTAGCGTGGGCCCCGCCTCCGCCCCGCCGACGTCCCCCGCCGTCGCCCGCGATTCTAGTGCACACGATCTTAGACCACAGTGGAATTGGAATAGAGCTGATTTTCAACTGTTATATTCTAGGATTCTTTCCATTGACTGGAGTATGATGTACGGAATGCATGATTTAGAAGAAATGTAGAACTTCTTTTATGATAATATTAATTGTACTATTAATGGGTGCGTACCCCGAAAAAAGCTTAGTAGTGGAAATTCGCGGTATGTATACCCAGTATGGTACACGAGAGTTATAATAACAAATATACAAATTAAAGCCAGACTTCACAAAAAATTCAAAAAAACTAAGTTGGATAATGATTATCACAAATTTGCGGAATGTAGAACTCGTATAAAAAAGTTAATAGAAACTGCGCATAAACAACATAAAAATAAAATTCAGTACCAATTGGTAAAGGATCCGAAATCGTTTTGGCAGTATATAAGGTCGAAAAGAAAAACACTAAATAAGCAGAGTATCATAAAAGAAGGTCAACATCTGACAGATGATGAGTGTGCTGTGCAGTTCGCTGACTTTTTTGAGTCTGTGTACAGCAAGGAGCCACCCAAACTGGACGCGTGCGCGGCGGCGGCGGAGGTCGGCGCGACCAGTGCACGGGTACACATTGAGACGCTGAGTCTAGCGGAAGTTCGGCAGGCGCTGGGGAGTCTCAAGCCAAAACGTTCGTCTGGCCCAGACGGGATACCAGCGTTTCTGTTCCGAGACTGCGGGAGGGTACTGGCGGAGCCATTACTTCACATTTTTAATGCATGTTTACATCAAGCCACGTTCCCTCAAAGGTGGAAGAGCACGCGCGTTGTTCCGGTCCCTAAAGGAAAACCAAGTTCAAATACCTGTAATTATAGACCGGTGGCTGTACTCTCCACGCCTGCTAAAGTACTCGAGTCGGCTATTCAGCGCTCCGTTCAGGAACAAATGCGTGCGCGTCTGTCGGATGCGCAACATGGGTTCCGACCTGGACGCAGCACTGCTACAAACCTTATTAACTTTATGGTACAGGTGGTGCCGGTTGTAGACTCGGGGGTACAGGTAGATGCTGCGTACTTCGATTTTAAAAAGGCGTTCGATACGGTGGATAATGACATCTTGTTAAGGAAGCTCGCGAAAATTGGATGTACACTACCTCTGCTACAGTTCTTCGCTAGCTATATGAAGGATCGCCAGCAATATGTCGACTACAATGGCTGTGTGTCTCAACCGTATTACACGAGATCGGGCGTGAGCCAGGGCAGCAATGTAGGGCCTCTCGAGTTTATTGTAATGATAAATGACTTGCCGGAAGTCGTCAGACATGGGACTTGTTTATTGTTTGCGGATGACCTGAAATTGCTGCTCGAGGTTCGGGATCACTCGGATTGTGAACGCCTACAGGCAGACATTGACAGAGTGGTCGAATGGAGCAATGACAACGAACTGCATTTTAATGTTGCTAAATGTTCGGTGATGTCGTTCACTCGCGCGCGAACTCCCTTGAGTTATCAGTACAAGGTTGAGGATGTGCCGATGCAACGAGTGTCTCAGGTACGAGACTTAGGGGTAGTCTTCTCTCAGGAACTAACTTTCCGTGAGCATATCAACAAAATATGTAAGAAGGCATACAGAAACCTAGGTTTCGTACTCAGGCAGTCCCAAGGATTCACCAACATCACGACACTAAGGGTACTATATGACGCATTAGTCAGAAGTCACCTCGAACATAGCGCATTCATTTGGGCTCCTCATGAGGCGAAATATAGTGTTATGTTGGAACGTATCCAAAATAAGTTCACGCGACACTTGTATTACAAGTTGTATGGGGTATATCCATTATACCCATTGATGTACCCTACACTATTTGTTCTGGGTATGGTAGGGTATAACACTCTAAGAGTACGACGGGAGTTTTCGCTCGTAGCGTGTGTAGTGAAACTACTACGAGGTGTGGCGCATAACCCGGGAGTGCTGCGACACCTACAGCTGTACGTGCCCGACCGGTACGTGTGGAGGCGGCAACGCCCGCCCCTGCTCGCTGTACCTGCAGCCAGGACCAACCTACTGGCGAGAACTCCTCTCACTAGAGCCATACGCGTGGTGAATGAGGTTCACGGGAGGGTTGATGTATTGTGGTGCAACTTGAGTGAATTCGCAAAAGTTACACTATATGTAATAAGTTATGTAGATTAAGATATTTTTTAACTAGGTATAAGGTGTATATTTAGGATTTAGTTAGTAAGACCACTCTGTCGCATTGGATCATAGATCTGTAATGATAGTGTAGGTAAGATTGTTATAAATAAATAAATAAAAATTTTTTGGTGAACAACTGCATCTTCCTTTTAAATATTGAAATCGCTTTACAAAATACCCAGTATACGTATTCTAATATTCTATGAAACTTAACTTATTTCAGGCACTATTAATGTTCTACAAAAATACAAAAATGGAATTATACAAATTACTGAATTTAATACACAACATCAAAATAGAATTATGAAAATCAACCTTTAATATTTCATGATAAAAAACATTCTATTAGATTATTATTTCACACTTTTCTGAGATTTTAACAACAAAATAATTACTACACACTTTTTGGTCAAATACTTATCATAGTCCAGACCTAAAAAGACATAATGTAATGTTCACAACAGTTTTAAATCACCTTAACTAAACTAAAACATTGTCATGTAATTATTTTTCAAAAAAGAACTAATTAAGATTAAATATCACCAATTCTTAAGTTTATAATGCTCTGCTGTATTCATTTGAAGAAATCACAGCCATAATAATCGGGCCAATTTATAGAGCAACAATGTCACGATAACCCTAATTTTTAAGAACCCATTTCTAAGCGCCAGATTTTGGGTCAAAACCTGGCTTGATTGTGACTTTTTCAATGTCATAATGTACTTTTTAAGTTAATGTAAGACACCACTGACTGATGAAGGAAAACATCGTGAAGAAACCTGGACTTAGTAGCTTGGAATTGCCAACACGCAGTGCGCATGTGTGGTGATCAATGCTGGTTCCTTCTCTCTATAAGAAGAGACATTTTGTCTGCAGGGGAACTATTCACAGGCAGGTTTTATAATCGATCCATTTAATGGTAAGCTTTAGAGAATTTCTGCTGGTACTAGGATGAACATCAACCTCATCAAGTCCAGCGGTTGCTGTTTATCTAGGTCTGCAGGATGTGACAGGAACTTTAACCCAATAAGGACCTAATTGAATCGGGCGTGACTTTGCGGAGATCCATTATAAAATACAATAGACGACGTATATCGATTTGTAGCCTAATCCTCTTAACTGTTCTTCAAAAAAAGAGAGAGAGAGAGAGTCATAAAGAACCCAGTAAGAAATCACACGTGTTGCATCTCTTAACGAGGCATCCTCAGGATGACGATTGACTTGTTGCGAACCCGGACACGAAACATTGCCACGCCAAGCGCCGAACGCACTGCATTCGGCGCTTGGCGTGGCAACACGTCGGTTCTTTATGACTCTTTAAGAACAGTTTTTCCAATAAGAAGTCTAAATCCAACAGGTGCAGCAACCTTTCATTAACGGTGGGCATCCAATCACACATCATCTTCCAATTACATTAAAACCATAACCAGTAATCAACTAATCAGAAACTAGAATTCTCAATCTGACTATTGGAGCGATGCTTCAACCAGCTCTCAGGAATGCCACTAGATTCTTCACTATATGCTCCATTCTGGAACCCAGTCTTGGTTTGCTGGATTTGTTTCTGGTCACTGCATTCCTCTCGGTGGAAGATCCGGTTGATGGGGAATTGGAGGAAGTAGAAGATGAAGGTGGAAGACCAGATGAGCATCTGGTACAGGCAGACCTGCCACCAGGTCATGATGCCGAAGACTGCGTACAGCCAGCGCTGGGCGAAGAAGTAGATTGAGTAGTAACTGGAAATGAGGAGTTTCATTAGTTAATTGAGCAATTTATTATTGTTACAAATGTTATGTATTATAAGATAAACAGGCAGGCTGACTCTCTGAGTGAAGTCAGTAATAATTAACCTGTGCTTCAAAATAAAGAAAGAAATTAGTTCTTGAAATCGCCAGATTTTTATGAAAAAGTTCGTATGGGGAAGTAGTTATACAACAGCACCTATTTCTGGTGTAAAAGGCTGTATCAGTGTAGATGTAACTGACACAAGAAACACTACCACAACATTTAAGATTTGCATTCCCCTTTTATTACTAGTGTCCTTAAACGATGCTCATAATTTAGGCCACCCTGCTATTTGCCAACTTTTATTTTAAGTATAGAATTGATAAACAGGCCAAAGACCAACCAGATAGAAACTGGCACCTATTAACCCTTTTTAAAGAAGCCATCACCTACAGCGTGTCACCAGGGTGTAGCTCAATATCTTGTGCATCTAAGTACCTAACATAATATTTAAAAAAAAAACGGCCAAGTGCGAGAGGGACTCACACACGAAGCATTCCGTACCGTATTCGTATTAGGCTAAGTACTACTATTAACAATATATGGATGTTTATCTGAATTAAAATATTTGAATTTGAATTTGAATATCGAGCAACAAACACCGAAAAACACACGTTTCTTGTATGAATACATTTTTATTATTTGTTGTTAAAGCGGCACACAATCTGTGATTTTAACTGTCTGCCTATTACGGTTTATTAGATATAGCCCGCTGACAGGCAGACGGACGGACAGCGGAGGCTTAGTAATAGTTCCCGTTTGGCACACTTCTGGTACGGAACCCCTAAAATTTTGGAAGTACATAAGTCTGTTTGTCTGTTACTTTTTCACGTCTTAAAGACTGAACGGTTTTCGATACTTTTTTACGCGGACGTACAAATGGACGTACCGTGGGATAATTTCCAACCTCCACCCAGGCGAAGCCGCGGAAAAAGGTTAGTACTTTATAAACTATCATAGTCATGATGTGTCGCATCGACCTTGACGTCAGTATAACGCGAGTCTATTGCAATAAATATTGCAAGAAATAAATAAATGTTTACACAATATGCTTTCGAAGTCTTTTCAAAATCCTCTTTCATACTTTGTTGCATAAGCAATACTCACACAATAGCATACAACACTCCCACTCCACCAGTCAGCCATAACTCCAGTTTAAAATGCGTGGGATGTCTCCTGGCCTGCAGCACCGTCTCGATCAGCACCACGACAGTGATGTTGGTGTGCACGCAGTGGTTGAACCACCAGGGCACCAGCTGGTCGTAGACTTCCGGGAAGACCAGCTCGCGGTCGATCCAGTAGAGGGTCCAGAACATTGTGGTTACGAACTGGAAGGAAAGAAATTGAGAGGATGTTGAAAGGGTAGTGGTATCGAGCCTGGATAATGAAGCTGGTTGAGCCATCTTTAAAGTTTAATAAGGTCAGTATCTTTATTGATGATCATGTTCTAATCATCGAAGTTGCGAGTTTGTCCGAAAGGGATATCGCGGCCCCGGCACACAGGCAACGGCTACAGCTTCTTGCCCATTCCTCTCCATAGGAACCAACTACGCGTTGGAATGGGCAACTAGCTTCATATTTCTGACTGACCGACCCCTTGACAATTCAAAAGTGCCTGTAATTGGTTTATTTGAAATAAATGGTTTGAGTTTGACGGAAGGAACATGGGTTGGTTTTAGACAGTAAAAGTCTGACACGCCCTCCCGCTCCGCCCAGAGCGGGAGAAGTTATTAGATAATTTCCCACCCAAAAAAATAAAAAGGGAATAAGTTACCCGCTTATAGGTACTCGTAGGAGGTAATCAGAAACATAGAATAAAAATTATCCATCAAGTCAGATACTCTGTTCACCGGTTTAGCAGTTGGATTACGATGTTGCCCAATAAATTGGTTGTGAAGACCACGTAGCAACCGCTTTCTGTGAAATACTGAAAATCTAAACCGCTTACAATAATATTCAGTTCCAGAAAATACCTCTCATACATTCTATTTCGTACTTACGTAATATAATTTTGAGCAATCGATAGCGTTACATTATGTCACTCATTTGTTCGGGAAGGCGCCCTCTGTCCACGCGACCGATAGGGTTCACCGAACAAAAAAATGCGACGATCGCGTTGGTTAGGACGAGGCCAAAGACAGTCAGCTGATGGTATCATGCTGATTATATCTTAGATAAAACTTAATAAAATATCTCACCAGCGTAAAAGGCACCACGAGCCCCGAGAACAGGACGTCCCTCGCGGACTTGAGCTTCTTCCCCAGAGCAGAGTCGTGGTGGTCCAGCCACTCCATGAAGTCGTAGACCACGGACATCGTCAGGAACATGGTTTGGAACATCTGGAAGAATGAGAAAGAGGAAATAAGCTACAGAGTGCATTTATAAATCTTAAACCGAATCAAATACTGTGTGTTTGTGAAAACAGGTACAAGGTGCTGCCACAGTAAGTGACATACAAATATTTGTTTAAAATACAGTAAAGATATTTAACAGTAGTAGCACAGAATAAATAATAATAGGTAATAGTGAACAATGATAGGTAGGTACCCAGACCTACTTTGCTAATGCAGAATATAAAACAAAAATAAATTATATTTAAATCATTAATAACTTCAAAAAGGATTTTTTTTAAATGTTTGTTACGCGATTACTCCGCAAATTATGAATTGATTTTGATAATATTTTTTTTGTTCGATAGGTCATACTTCAGAGGTGGTCCCGTATAAATTGTATAAAATTTGCTTGGATAGTTTTTGAATTAGCTTCAATAATACGTATTTTTTCCACTTACTTAACATCCACCATAGGCTATGGTGGATGTTAAGATGTTAAGTTCCTGTCACTGTTTTTTACACAGCAGGTATCACAACTGATTAAAAAAAAAAAAAAAAAAACATTTTTACAAAAAAAAACAACCAACTTCCAAAAAGTGAAAAATAATTTCAATTTCGAAAGTTGGTGGCAAAAAACGGAAATTCTAAACTAAAGACACCGACTTCCGAAATTAAATTATTTTTCACTTTGTAGTTTTTTTTTTTTTGGAAGTTGGTTGACTTTTTTTTATAAAGTTTAATAGTATCCCAATGTAATAATGTATTTATTATTACTCGTAAAGGACTTTACGGTAAAGAAGAAATTACGTTTGGGTTGATGAATGTTCATGTAAATGTAAGTATTTCCAAAGTTGTCGATTCGAACACAAATAAATTAACTTCGTGCGAATCGACCAACAAGCCCATTTTCCCACGGATTCAGCTTAAACGTAGAAAATTTACCCAAAACAGTTTCCGGCTTAATTAGAGTTTCAAAACATGCATTACAAATTGCCATCTTCTCCCGCGTGTTTACGTTAGATAATACAGCGGAGTTCATTGTTCAGAATATTATGTAATCTTTCTTCATAAAATTAGGTAGATAGCGTGACGTCATTAATTAGCAAAATTTTATAGATTTCCGAACAAATGTAATGGACAGAATTTCTTTATATCTTAGTACCTATTTTCAATGCGTAAAAATATCACAATCGCGTACTGCAAGGGTTGTATGGAAGTGGCCCTGGAAAAGGATGCTTGGAAGGATTTGGGGAAGGGAGGCCTTTGCTAAGTGGAAAAAAAAAATTCGCAAGAAAAATTCGCTTACTCGATTTACCGTTCGATTTTAGTGAAACAACAAAAGTTGTTCAACAAAAAATACTTTGAATTTGAAATTCAATTTGATTGAAAGTCTATTGAGACGGTTCAAAAAGTTGAGCAATTAAAATCGATCCATGTGAACGCGGTATGGTGCCAAATTGACTTCAAAGGGCGTGATTTTAGAAATTCCACAAAATTCAAGATCACAAAGAGTTGTCTTACTAGATCATGGTAAAACAAACACAAAACGAAATAACTCATACACTAATTATTGTAAATTAATCAGTTAGCGCTAATTAAAGGTGGCGCTGAGGTCAAATTATGTCTGCTTGTTATCGCAGACGGTAGACAAAGTTCAGTCGCGCAGAGGACAGACGCGTCTGACATAGAGTGTAGACGTGATGGGGCTAGGTCTGACTGACAGCGGATAGTGACCCACTTATCGATTAGAGAAAATTAAGCCTTCACTAGCATGGGGTGCAGATGGAGACGTGGACATCCAGCAGTGGACATTCTTGAGCGCTCAACGCTCTCTTGGACATTAAACTTGATTTTGATGTTGTTATGGCCTATACATGCGAATTACGCATCATTCTGACGTCACAGGAAATAAAAAAGGAGTTCGCGCGATCAGTATATATAAATTCCCGACATCAATCGTCGGGCAGTTGCCCGTCAGACACGACACCCGTCAGGTCGGAGGATCCCCCCTTTTCTATAGAAGATTGACTGTTCACCCTGTTGTGTTTAAAAATAAATTAAAAAGATTCTTGCTATTTAAATGTTATTATAGTATTCAGGATTATTTGATAGAGGATTTAAGGACATTTTGTATCAGAAATATTGTTGTTGATGTGACATGTGATTAAGCACTAATTAATTATCTATTATTATTACTTTAACATTTATTTACAAATATATCTTGACATTCTCATTTAATACATGACATTTAAATTTTAATTTCTAGTGACATTATTATTCACTTATGTTTCATTATTATTTGCCATGTGAAATTACCCAAAATTGTGTTATTAATTATAAATTATTGTTGCAAGTAACTGTATAATATTGTTGTGATACAGTCAACGCTTGAGATTTGCATGCCTCAAGGCGTAATATGGTTGAACTATGCCCTTTTTTTAACAACTTTATGTAATTAGCCATATTAGCAAATAAATGATTTTGAATTTGAATTTGTTCCTCATACCTCTATAATATGAATGACGATCATGTCATGTCGTGTATGAATTTTTTGTCGTTTAATAGTTGATTTTTAGCTAATGTAACTGGCAGATTGCCGTTTTATGTAAAAGTGAAATAAAGAAATAAGATGTTGAATGGTTGATGATGCATTAACTTTTGTAAGTATTATTATCATCTCTGTGAGGTAGTGGGCCATAATCCACCTTGCAGACCCAGTGCAGGATGACTTTTCCTTAAAGTGAAAAGACGTTGGATGTTAGCATCCAACTCGGTATTTAAATAATCATATAAAAAACTGATTGATGGTATATAAAAAAACATCGTGACTAAACTTTGAACAGTTTCAAATCGTTAACTAGCACTAAAAAAGCGTTTTTCTTCTTTGTATTTATAAATAGTACCTGGCCGACCGAGCTCTGCTCGGATGAAAATATAGAATGCTCATTTAATCGTGTAGGATAGTACATATTAATTCCATGCTGCCATGATAGTAGGTCTTACTGATTCTAAATACGGAGAAAACCAATTTTCCCAGATATGAGACCTAGCTAGATCGATTTTACGCCCCCATAAACGCCTATATTGCAACTTTCATCGAAATCGTTAGAGCTGGTTTCGTGAACGTAATTACAAATACAAATATTGCTCATTTAATAGTATAGGATATTACGTGTGGTATTTAAGGAAAGATCTATATAGGTTAAATCTATTGTTGAATACATCGCCAAAATCATAAGGTATAGTACAGCTGAGACCTAAACCATTTCTAAGCCTTGCCTTGAGAATACATATAAAATGAACAAACAAATGGGTAAACAAACCGTTATATACTATCACAATTTCACAAATCGAAAGTATTTTCTCCATAGGTATATTCAAATTTATTTAAAGGTAGTTAACCTCTCAACTAGAAAGGGCTAACCTTGGAATTACTGAACCTACATACCGCTTAGACACTTCGAATTATACGTATTGTATTGTTTTATCTTGTCTTGTCTTGTGTATTATGTAAATAAGTGGAAAAGGTACCTAACGTCTACATTAACAGTACATACTTAATTTATGGAATTTCGAGTGGTTTATGTTTGAACAGACTTTCTTTTCTAAAAAGATTATATTTAAAAACGCAAGACATTGACGAATGTGCTGAACTAATATTGTAACAACATCTAAGCAAGCACCCACATTTAAACAAATATTAACCCTTCGTATTCTTCGCCGAAACACAGAACTACGCGAGACACGATGGTTTTTTAATTGTTTTTGTAATTACGGCATATGAAAGATTAAACTCGACTAACTCTACTCTATCAGAGCCCAATATGAGGGTAATGTTTTTATATTCTTATTTCATTTCAATCATATAAATTGCAAGCTCTCTGCTGGGTTGACTTTATAAGTCGTCATAATATTTTCATTTTTATCTAAAACTAGCTATTACCCGCGACTAGGGTTACCGTCTATGTAAGGGAGGCTGCCTGTCTAGGATGTACAATATGCCTGATTTTTGAGAAAAATGCCTGTCCGTAAAAAAAACAAAAAAGCAAAACGCAAAAAGTGTTAAAATAAATAAGGCGCTACAGATAGTTTTAAAGACAGGCATTTATTTAAAATGAAAAGTATGAACAATTTACGACCACAAAACTAATTAAGAAAAACGAACTTACTAGGTACACTAAGTGATATTATTTTTTTCCGAAGACTTTTTTTTTCTTACTTTCTTTTTTTCTAAATTATACGTATAAATATAAAAATCATCACACGAAACGTTTTTAAAAACTTCTTGGGTTACTAATAACACTTTTACCGACTCTATGGCCAGGCGATTCCTTTCTTTACTCAACTGTGCATTTATTAGGGAAATCCAAAAATGCCTGTCTCAGTTTAGCGCCGGCCGCACGCCTGTCTTAACCGTAAAATGCCTGTCAAATGCGGCAAATGCCTGTCAGATGGTAACCCTACCCGCGACTCTCTCTTCATGATGAATTCAGGATGAAAAGTAGTCTATGTCCATCTCCAAGTCATGCTCTACTCATGTGCCAAATTTCATCCAAATCTGTTCAACCGTTTTAGCGTGAAAGCGTAACAAACAAAGAAACTCACTTTGCATAATATTAGTTAGAAGGATTAGGATAATTAGGACTCACTGTTATTGGCTTATCAAATTAAAGTTATTCTTCCGCGTGCGGTTATCAATCTGTAACGCTTCCCGCGAACAATAAGCCCTTATCTCATGGTTATCATAGAAAAAAAAAATATTATATTGATATCGTACCAAAATAACTCCTGAATGCTCAAATTATAAAATTGATACACTACAGAAACTGAAGTATCAGACCTTTAACTCAAAAGCAAAAAATTCGACAGGTTGTTTCATTCAGATCAGATCCAATTTTCAGTAATTATCTGTCAGATAGTGGCTATCTAGGAAACTAAACAGATCCGAAAAGTAACCCTATTTGGCAGTACTTTTCACCTTACGACCACAATTTACGAAAAAAAATTAGAAGAATCAACAAATTAAATTACGCAATAACTGATAACCGCTGCGCTTATCGCTCCGCTACCCGCTTGCAGTGAGACCTTATCAAAACGAGGACGCCCTAGATAAGTAGTCAAATTGTATCCGTAACGCCGATAGTGGCGATAATAGGGACAGGCACGTGACCGAATATTGGACGTCCGCACGATAAAAGGGTTTGATGTCCGGCTGTTGTAATGTTATGGTGTTTTTTAAGGGTTCCGTATCTTGAAAATGCAATGCAATCGCAGTGGGTTTATTTAAAATAGTGGTCGCCCAGAGGTCGAAATTCGACCATAATTCATTAATTATATGTCATGATTCTAAGGATCTTGTGTCAAACGGATAGTAGTGTGTGTAATGTATTTAATTTATTTCTAATGTATATTAAATAAAAATATTAGCTTTCTGCACTCCTTCTCCATATAAACTTTATAACTGTGCCAAATTTCATCCTCCTCCGTCCGCGAAATTTTCGAAAAAAGGCAAAGATTTCCTTCACGTATTAATATAATAATAATAATGAGCCTTCTGGACTTTATCAAGAGAAGAAATGAGAAGAATTCGTTGTATAAATTAGGAAAGTGGGAGTTTTTAAAGAATTAAGGTATTGAAGAAGTCAGTACTAAAAATTCAAAATCAAAAGTTATTTATTCAAACTGAGAATCAATACTTTTCAAACGTAAAAATTACATAAGAAAACGCCCTCCCTTCACCACTTCCTAGTACTTTAGCTGGGAAGATGAAGTGCCGCAACACACTCCCCAGCAGCACAGCTATGTCTACTTCACCATATTTATTATCTCATCTGCTCGACGTCCGTATGTCACTGCAGGGATCCAGCAGAATATTAGCGTCAGGTATATTTGCCTGACACATGCTGAGTTGGACTCCCATTTGGTGCAACCTTGAGACACGCACCGCACTTTGTATGTTTCATTATTTTAAAGTGTCTTAGCCAATAGTGTCATCACAATGTCTTGTTTTGTTGTTTATTTTTTTGACAGGTATTCCTGTATTCCTAGTGCAGACACCAGTCTCTCACGTCTAAGCTTGTTTTAAATAATTTAACATGTCAATGTTTGTGAAGAGAAAATAAATTATTGTTTTTTTTTTTTTGTGTATTGGCAGCTTGTAGCTACATTCATGTATTTAATCGGGTTTTGGTATTTTGTGCTATGTCTTTTGAGTGCACCAAATAAACGATACATCTAAATATCTATCCATATCCTAACAGGTATTATAATTAACCCTATTGGCATGACCACAAAATGACAGATAATAATCGGTCATTTTGTTTAAGTCGATAAAACCCGTAGAAAATCCATTTCTATGGTTGTAGATGGAACGTAAACGAAGCAAAAGTATGTAAGGATCGTAGTAGATCACGTTCTGTAGTTACTGCCCACCCCCATCAGAAAAACGGGTGAGTTTATGTATGTATTATAATATTATAATTAACTCTAACAGACAATAATTACGGTACATGCAACTAATATGAAGTGTTATCATTATTTTTGTAATAATGAAGTGGATTGGCTAATCAAAATATCGTTCGATTTCTTAATGAAATGTACCTAAGTAATTATATTTTGACCTTTTGACCCATTGCACCACGTGTTAATCTTATCCGTGACGGCGGGTCAAAAAACGTTAGTTTTCCCAACCAATATTATAAATGCGAAAGTGAGTTGTTTGTTTGTTACGCTTTCACGCTAAAATGGCTGAACAGATTTGGATGAAATTTGGCACATGGTTAGACTATGACCTAGGTTAGAACATAAGATACTTTTTATTCCGATATTCGTACGGGATCGAGACTTATGCGGTTGAAGCCGCGGGGCGCAGCTAGTGTTTCATAATTAACTTCATAATACATTACGACTGGATTCCCCGAAGGTGTAGGCAGGTCTACATAATACTACCCATTTGTCGCCAGATGTTTTAGGTCCCATGTAATAGGGGCAAGCCTATTGCTATCAACCAGGCACAAATCCAGACTCCGGGCTGGTACTGAACATTTCTTGATGGAAAACCCAATAACATGTGGTCCGACCAGTACTTGTGAGTTTTGTGAAATATCAAAAGGCTTCACTGGTACAGTCAATCTGCCCAGCCTTTTCTTAACTATGTTGGGTCGGCTTCCACATCAGCGGCAGATTTACTAAGTAATATCAGCCTGTTGAGGTCGGGTTCGGGCTTGTGGCTACGTAATAACAGCCGCACGGGTCGATCGATCAGGTTATGCAATGCTTGCCGCGGTTGGTCTGTGGATGGGTGACCATAACCTTTACATACCAAGACCCCTCCGTGCCTCGGAAAGCACGTTAAGCCGTTGGACCCAGCTGTCATTCGTGGATCTTTGACAGTCGTTATGGGTCGTCAGAAGCCCGAAAGTCTGACAACCAGTCTTACCAAGGGGTATCGTAGTACCCAGTAACTGGGTTGTGGAGGTCAGATAGGCAGTCGCTCCATGTAACGGATGCAGCTGAATACCAGTATTTCACATGGAGCGACTGCCTATCTGACCTCCACAGCCTAGCTGCGGGTTTAGCCTAATCTTATCCTGTAACCGTGTGTACATTGTGCAACTAAATAGGTCAATAACACGATACGATACCCCTTAGTGAAACTGTTCTGATAGTGTTGATCACGCGATACGTGCACTACGTGTGCTGCGTGTGCTGCGTGTGCTGCGTGTCATGATCGTATGACTGTTACGATGAAACGTGTCTCTTTCGTGACTTTACGTGAGGGCGATGATAGTGATAATAAATAGATGAACTCGATTAATAAACAAATGCAAATCGTATGTTTAAATCTTACTATCCATACAAATATTATAAATTCGAAAGTATGTCTGTCTGACTGTATGTTAGCCTTTTTACGGCTAAACCACTGAACAGATTTTAATAAAATTTGGCAAGGAGATAGATGGCATCCTCGAGGAGGACATATGGTACTATTTGTTTTAAAAATAATCCTTAAAGGGGTGATATAGGGGATGAAAGTTTGTATGAGAAACCCAGCATTTCTGTAAAAATTAAGTTAAATTTGAATTTTCATATGCCTAGCTTATGAAAATTCAAATTTATGCTTTTGGTAAGAAATAAAGAATTAAGCGTTTCAGGGTTTTTGTAAAATCATCCCTCAAAGGGGTAAAATAGGGGATAATTTTAAAATTCACATGTAGTATTGATCTTTTAAATTTAAAGTCTACTTTTCAAATACAGACTAAAAGTTACTTCAAGACACGGCCTATGAATTTTTGAACCCAGATTGAAGAACAAACAAGTTTCAATTGCGGAACTGTTAAAATTTTAAGTATGCCTACTAGACACGGTTTAAAAGATACAACGTGACATACGGACGGACGAACAGCGGAACTTTACTAATAGGGTCCCATTGGCAGCTTTTGACAGAACCCTAAAAACTGTGTGATGTAAGGTTGGTGTCTGTAAGCAGATCCTCTCATACCTACCATAAAAATCTATGTATGTATGTGTCAAAGCGCTATCTCAAGAATGTCAAGAACAAGTAGCCACACTGTTTCCACAATCTGTAGTTTCAGTGCCAATCATAAGAAACCTGTATTTCTTTAACAAACGACAGCGGATCATTCATTAATTTCTCAAACGAGATAATCTAGAAAGTTAATTTGACCCTATTTGACCTGTGATCGTCGCATGAGTTGATAATCAAGATTATTATAAACTTATTTATAATACTTACTGATAAAATGATGGTGTGATCGTGTAAGGAGGCAAAATTTGAGAGTTTTTCAAACATGTAAACAAACACGAGTTTTAGGAAAAACAACTGTAATGCCTACACATAAGGTTCCGTTTGCGCTACAACTTCATATTTTTATGACTTTTTCTACAGTACTAGTCGGTCTAAAATCAACTTTACTTACACTGGCATAAAGTTGATGTTTGTCTAAGTAGATAACTCCTGTTTGTTTACCTGTTTGGCAAATAAATTGCGAACACAGATTAGGTACCTACATTACTACTAAGTGTCATTGGGTTTTTCCATCTGGAATTTCTCAGTAGCAGCCCGGTGTCTGGATTTGTTCCCGGTTGATGGCAATAAGCTCGCCCCCTATTACATGGGACTTAAACATAGCTGTCGAAATCCGGGTGTACTATAGGTACAGCTCTGCCTAGCCCTTCGGTAATACAGGCGTGATGTTATGTTATGTGTTATGTACTATCGCGGAAAGCCATAAAAGCTTGTGCAGACCAGCGCGACTTGTCGCGCGACGCGACACCGGTTATTGTTATACTGTGAAGTTTTCTTAGAAATTGTATTGTTCGTGTCGCGTCGCGCGACAAGTCGCGCTGGTCTGCACAAGCCTTAACTAACCACCGTAAGGACTATTCTTGCTTGCAGCGCTCGGCCGCTATAGAACCGGGCCGGTAATAGATGTTATCATCATGTGCGCGGGATTTTGTTTTCAAAGTGGTTAGTTATTGGTTTCCGCGATGGTACCAACTACCTATTGCCTACTAGACTAGCTTTACAAATACAATTGATTTAATGGCGTAGTTTAGCAATTTAATCAGCGATTCGGATCTGCGCACTAGAGTTCCGTACCACCTAAGATTTTGTAATTTACATTCTTTGTATTATTTACATAATAGAGGCCACAATAATACGTGTCCTGTTAAACAAATCAAATGATTACCTATTACGGTTAAAAATATACATCCCTGTGACATACCTATACACGGACGGACAGACAGACAGACAGTAGGATAGTGTGTGCTTTAGGGTCCCGTATCTAAAGGGTCCCATTTTCAGTCTTTAGGTACGGAAGTCTAAAAATAATTCGGGCCAAAAGTCTATCGACAATGTATAAGCTGCTACGCGCAGTTGTAAAACAAATATATATTTAAATTCTTTATCGAAACACGTGTGATAAGTGTTGGTAAGTGTTGGTAAGTGTTGGTAAGTGTTGGTAAGTGTTGGTAAGTGTTGGTAAGTGTTGGTAAGTGTTGGTAAGTGTTGGTAAGTGTTGGTAAGTGTTGGTAAGTGTTGGTAAGTGTCGAAATAGTTTTGTAAGAAATAATTATGAAACTGTTAATTCCTTTATATTAATAACAGCATAGCGTTTTTCCTGTTTTACGTACTTAATCAAAAGATTACGGCAATACATTGAGTTAAAATGTAGCATGCCGTCACTCTCCGGTTAATTTTATACTGACTTGTGACGTAGCGAGCCCCCACTCCCCCAACTTTAACGCGTTTTATCTAAATCGTTACAATCGTGTTAGCGTTCCGGGAGCGGCGCGCGGCGGTATGACCCGGCCCGCGCGCAATTCTATTGCACTATGTTTACAAATATTGAATTTAAACATTTTTCGCGTGTTGATATAGAAAAATAAGTCCATAATTCCTTAAAGTATTTAATAGTGAACACGTAGACAAAATTTTAATACAATCGCTTTGATAACAATCGAATGGAATAGGTTTTTCTCTTAGTGGTTGTAACAAAAAAAGCAGATTTTAAGGAAACTGCCGTTTTTTTCTATCGAGGAAAGTTTTGTCAATCGTGTTTCGGGCCCCATACTTCACTAAGGACACTCTTCAATTTTCATAATCATAAAAAAAAATATGTTGTACGTTGTTTTTTTAAGAGAAACATTGATTTTGCGTGAAGTCGAAATTTTGGAACCCATTTCTTGGAACCAGCTTTGGAACCCATTTCTCCTTAATATGATAAACCAAAAAATTCGCGTCTAATATTTTTTTATTATTATGTCTGTCGGACTAAACAATATTTTTTCCCCAGTCGACCTCCCTATGTAGAGTAAACCAGCAGCGCCCCGCGGTTTCACCCCCATAAGTCTCGATCCAGTAGGAACATCGGGATAAAAAGTATCCTATGTCCTAAGCTAGGTCATGATCTACCCATGTGCCAAATTTCATCCAAATCTGTTCAGCCGATTTAGGGAGAAAGCGTAACAAACAAACAAACTCACTTTCGCATTTCTAGTATTGTTAGTTGACATACGGATGGAGGACCATTTTTTTTGTATTGATTTATTGTCATTAGTTTGAGAATACGGGTTGCTCGTGGCTAAGTAATAACAGCCACACGGGTCGCGTCATCAGGTTAAGCTACGCTTGCTACGGTCGGTCCTTAGATGGGTGACCATTTTTACTCACCGAGACGCCTCCGTGCCTCGGATCCCGATTGTCATTGCTAGAACTTTGACAGTCGTTACGTGTCTTCAGAAGCCCGAAAGTCTGACAACCAGTCTTACCAAGGGGTATCGCATTACCCAGTGACTGGGTTGTGTAGGTCAGACAGGCAGTCGGTCTATGTAAAATACTGGTATTCAGCTGCATCCGGTTAGACTGGAAGCCGACCCCAACATAGTTGGGAAAAGGCTAGGCAGATTGATTGAGTTTGAAAATGCGGGATTTTATAATTATTATAGCAATTACAGATTATGGTTTCTATGTGGTTTCTTGTTCTTGAAATTCTTGAGATAAAACTTTGTCACATACCTACTGTCACAGACAAACATACATACAGAATAGCCGCTGCTTAGATCCTTACTAGTTTCAACTTTCTGACTAACTGACCGACTATTTGACAAGTTTGAGTTTACATACTCCTTTTGCCTCGTTTACGTTAAAAGTTTTCGGTAAATGACAGTTCAACAATGTTGTTGAAATGTCATTTAAAGAAAATGTAAAAAAAAAAGCATAATCTGTTCGACAACGTATAATCATGTGCCTAATGAATGTTGATTTACGTTGTCGAACAGATTTTTTTTCGAACTTATGCAGCAATGGATTAGCAATCTCTTTCAAAATGATTCAGATTGTGATTGATCGTGTATTAGGTACGCAATTAGGGTACAGGTTAAACCCAGACGCTGCGAGTACATGATCCTGAAACCACCCATCAACCCAAAAAGAATCAGCTGTTTCATAGAAAAGTGCAATACCTACGCGATCAAAATGTATGGAGCAGCTGTTTTTTTTTTAAATAACCGACGAAAAATTTCAACGCAGGGGTGTTCAGAATCATGTACTGAATCCATGGTAACCGGCTTCGCGTCGATGTCCCTGACACCTGTATATATATTAATACAAATATTGCTCGTTTATTAGTATAGGATATAAAATATTATGTTCTAGGGTACTGTCACGTACATGAATGTCTATCGTAGATTTAAGAGGGTGTATTCAGACACAATTCTTACATCTCACAGATTTTTATTACATACTAGGGTTTGCCCGCGAGGAGTTCGGGGAATTATCCCACGAGAACGAGCCACTTGAAAAAGTATTCTATGTCCTAACCCAGGTTTACCTGTGTGCCAAATTTCATCCCAATCCGTGCAGCCGTTAGGGCGTAAAAAGGTAACAAAAAGTCAAACAGAGAACTGTTACCTTCGCATGTATAATATTAGTATAGATATTAAAGGAGTTGAGAGAGTTGTACTAAAAACTTGGTTGCAATAATACCAGCTTGGTTTTAATAATATTATCAATAATAATACCAGCTTGTTACGTGTCGCGGGTTCGATCCCCGCACGGAACAAATATTTGTGTGATCAGCAAGTAGTTGTTCCGGGTCTGGGTGTTACTCGTATGTGAGTTTCTATGTTTGTAAACGCACCCACGATACAAGAAGAAATTCTTAGTGTGGGGCAACGTTTTAAAAAAAAAAGAAAAAAAAAACTGTCTCACTGCAGGGCAAAGGCCTCTTCTCAAACAGAGAAGGAACGAGCATTGATCACCACACTTGTTCAAGACGGTGCGGCGATTAGAGATCAGTAAATTTCCCAGTTACTATACTGCTACTACAGTTTTCAGTGAAACCTAAATGACAGTACCTACCTGTTGTACCCTACAGCATTCGTTTTGTCGTTATCCCTCCCTTGAAAAGTATAGTTTATAAGTAGGCTGTTGGCAAACTGCTAGCACCCACTTTTTAACCGACTTCCATAAAGGAGGATATGAGGAGGATATGTTCGTCGCGTATGTATGTTTTTTTTTTTGTGTATGGCCGCGCGTTTTCTCCGTCAATTGTGGACCCGTTTTGAAAATTATTTTTTTGTTTGAAAGGGTATGCTTTTTTTGTTTGTAAGGAAAAAAAAAAAAACAGACTTTCAAAAAAAAAACACTACAAAGTGGAAAATAACTTTTATTTCGGAAGTCGGTGGCAAAAAACAAAAATTCAAAACCGAAGACACCGACTTCCGAAATTAAAGTTATTTTTCACTTTATAGTGTTTTTTTTTTGAAGTCTGTTGTTTTTTTTGTAATAAATTTTTCAATACTATGATGGTATTGAAATATGGGTTTCTGCACATTACCTGGCAAAAACTGTATGAGCAATATAATTAAGACGTTATAGGCATTCATTAAAACCTAATATAAAAACAATAAGTATTTCTTAGCGAGCGAGATTTACATCGCGAAGGTCACCGTTACCGAAAATAAAGTTGTTGATCGTTATATTTTTTTTAATAATTAATAATAATAAAATTTTGTTACAAAAATGTTCAAGAAAATCGTTAGAATTACTAAAAAAGGTTTAGCTTTGGGTATAAAATATTAATTCTCTCTCTGACCGTACGATTTAATATAATCGAAAGGAAAATAATAATGCATTTTGTTTTTTTTTAAGTTGATAGTATGTAATGTAAGGTACTCACGAAATTCCATCCAGTCAGATATCCAGGCTTATATCTATAAAGATTATCTAATTCTACGTTAGAACTAGGTTTGATATCTAGTGAAGCGGCGAAGAGGGTGATATAGACGTTATGTAGGACCCCAAACATGTGGATAACTGTGGTCCAGTACAACTTAGAATCACTCCTGTCAAATAACTTCTCATTTTCAGTTATCAAAAAGCATAAAACATTATAAAAAATATTATTATCTTTCCAAATATACTCTTCCATTTTAGAAATAAACTAAACTAAAAACTCTTTAAAGAAAACGGTTTTGAAAAAAGAACACTTTTCAAATAAAATACGAGCACAATTTAAAAATAAGAACACTGTTACGTTTTGAAATAATAAGTTAAATTTTTGTACTATTTTTATAAAATGATTTTAAGTTAATAATTTATTAATATTTTAGTTTTAATCATTATAAATAATTAACTTATGCTAATAAACGCCCGTATCCCGTGGCGGTTTAGGGCGACTACTTGATAATTAACGTAACAGTAATTAGATCGACGGTATCTCATTATTTGTAGTATAGTAAAGTTAATGAGTTATCATAATCATGTTTACTTTACCCTCGATTAGTTTAATTTTTACTTTAAATTTATATTTTTTGTTTGCTTCATATTTTCTTAGTAAAAGCAGGATTACCTAATGAGGGATACCTATGACCAACACTGGGCAATAATAGATTGAGTATAGGGAAATAAACTAGTCCATTTTCATGTCCGACCGTAGCGCCTGCTAAATTATAATAGCACAATCGTCTAAGTGACATAATTTGCTTGTCTATACAAATAAATCAAATGGAAGTGTCTGTTTGTAATGTCAAAATAACAGCTTTTTACTTAATCCTATAGGTAATAGATAGACGGATTTGGTGAAACTATAAGGGCCACAGCAGACTTGTTACTTTTAGCATCGGTGATCAGTGATTTAGCCGATTTTTTTAAACTAAATGCAGCGACCAAACATTCCACACCGCACAGTTAAAAAAACTTTTCACAAAAAAAAAACAACCGACTTCCAAACAATCGAATTTTCGATTTTTGCTACCGACTTCTGAAATTAAAGTTATTTTTCACTTTGTAGTGTTTTTTTCGGAAGTCGGTTGTTTTTTTTTTACCCCAACATAGTTGGGAAAAGGCTAGGCAGATTGATTGATTGGTTGTTATTTTTTTGTAAAAAGTTTTTATTTTTTACTTTTTAGTTATGGTACCTACCCCACACAAATTCGAATACCACTACCTGCTATGTAAATAACAGTCACAGGAAGTTAGCATCATATCATCCACATAATACTAAGTGGGAAAAATACGTATTATTGAAGGTTACTCAAAAACGATCGCAGCAAAATTAGTAAAATTTATATGGGACCAATCCGGAAGCATACCCTTTCAAAAAAAAAATAATTTTCAGAATCGGTCCACAATTGACGGAGAAATCGACGGACATACATAAAAAATAAAATAAAAAATAAACATACATACGCGTCGAACATATAACCTCTTCCTTTTTGGAAGTCGGTTAAAAACGCCAAATGCGGCGAATGTGTCGCTTTCCGTAAGCTCGACACAGCGGCTGAACGCTACACTCCGTACACATTTGGATACCGGTCGATTTGGCATCTACGGAACACGAATGCACTAGATTTTGTCAAAGCGACCCCACCCGATGCATAAGAAAGTATAAATACGGTACTACTAACAAAACAAAACGATTTTAAAATTATTGGCTGTCTGTTTGTTCCGGCTAATCTCCGAAACGGCTGGACCGATTTTGACGGGACTTTCACTGGCAGATAGCTTATATTATAAGGAATACTTAACTAAGTTTATTTTAGAAAAATAATCAGTGTCCACGCGGGTGAAGCCACGGGCAGCAGCTAGTATATCAATTAAATAACTATTAATTATTTCCTCTGATCAAGGAACAGTTACTTATCATTTACCTACTTTATTTATAACGTCAAGGTTCAATCACTACAATTACTTACCTAACTTAGACCTGATGTCCTGGGTTCGATTTCTAAGTCGCGCAAAGTGTTATTGGGTTTTTTCATCTGGAATTTCTCAGTATTAAGCCGGAGTCTGGATTTGTGCCCGATTGATTGCAATAGGCTCGCCTCGTATTACTTGGGACTTAAACATAACTGGCGAAATATGAGTGTATACGTACATGCTAAGGAACACCTCTGCCCTCGGGTAATACAGGCGTTGTGTTATGATTCGTTGATTTCTTTTTAAATTCTTGACACTGCGTATGTACTCCTGCGTGACATATATTAGTGTTATTCGCAAAGCGTCATGATTCCCATTTAAAAGGCGAAAAGATTGACTTAAGAAGATTTCACAAATCAGTTTAATTTTGTCTTCAAATACCAAAAATCTCTACTAAAATTTTCAATGCGAAGGCTTTTTTATTACCCGACTGCCCCAGAACGAGGGTAATGTTTTTTTCGAGAGTATGTATGTATGTTTGTATGTATGTCTATTGCTTTGGCACACTCTATAGCCTAAACGTCTCGATGGATTTTAACATTTATGAGGTGTAGTAAGATTCGTCTACATTGTGGGAGTGACATAGGCTACATAATATTTATATATTGCATCTAAAATACAAAAAAAAAGGGGCGGTTTAAAAAAAAAAATTGCAACAATATTGGTATCAATTAAAAGCTTCAAGCGTCGGGTTTTTTGTTTTAATTAATGGAAAAACAGAAGCTAATAATGAGCAGTGGTCTGATAATATAATTAGTATATTTCGTGGTCAATATTTTTACACAAGTGACAAGGCTCATAAAAACATATGCCGTAACAATATTAATTTGAATCGGTGACAGGCATGTGCAACAGGCCAGTGCATACATATATGCGACCTCTGCCAATATTAATTTGTTTTTTTATTCTATTTTAATGGAAAAGAAAGTACCCTGTAAAAATAGTTTGTTTGAGGGGCTCGTGGCTAAGTAATAACAGCCGCACGGGTCGATCGATCAGGTTAAGCTACGCTTACCTGGTCGACCGAGATCTGCTCTGGTAAAAATAGAGAATGCTTATTTATTAGTATAGGAAAGTTCATACTAACTCCATGTATAATACATACTAATTCCATGCTGCGATGATAGTAGGTACTTACTAATTTCATGCTGCCATGACAGTAGGTACTTACTCATTCCATGTTGCCATGTCATTATTCCAAGGTAGCCATCTTGTTCTAAATTTTGGGCGACCGAGCTCTACTCGGGTGGAAATACGGAGAAAATGAATTTTCCCAGATACGAGACCTAGCTAGATCTATTTTTCACCCCCGTAAACCCCTATATTGCAACTTTCATCGAAATCGTTAGAGCTGTTTTCGAGAACGTGATTATAAATATTGCTCATTTAATAGCGAAATATGGGTGTACCTACTATAGGTGCACCTCTGCCTAAACCTTCGGGGAAAAACTAGCGTGATGTTATGATGTTATTATTACCTAATTGGCAGTCTTGTTGGTCTGGTGATCGCGAGGGCTGCTTACCGTAGGTTCTTGGGATTGATCCAGGGTTAGATTAAATTATCTGATTTACAAGTATCATACGGTGTTTTAAAAAATGCTTGGATTTCTGTACAAAGTGAAATAAAATTAACCAGCGCAAACTCACAGATATCCTTCTTGTCACGTCATTGATGTAATTTAATTAGGAGGCTAAAAGTCACCCAAAGGGCAATGGAGAGGGAATGAATTGGAGTTTCCCGACGCGATCGAATCAGAAATGAAGAGATCTGTAGGAGAACCAAGGTAACATAGCCTGAAGAATTGCCAAATTTAAGTGGCAATGGGCAGGGCACATACCTCGCAGAACAGATGGCTGATGGGGCCGAAAGGTTCTGGAGTGGCGACCGCGTACCGGAAGACGTAGCGTTGGAAGGCCACAAGATGGACCGATGACCTTGTGAAGGCCGCAGAAATCCGCTGGATGTGGGAAGCTGGTCAAAGCTGTGGGAAGCTGGTGGCGGAGCTCGGGGGGGGCTATGTCCAGTAGTGGACGTCTTTCGGCTGAAATGATAATTATTTATTTCCTTTGCCTGTAAATCTTTTATTTTGACCTATAGAAGGCAAGCTAGCGAAAAAAGGTTTTTTATTTATTTATGTAGATTCATCTTTGTCGCTGCACGCAAAAGACTTAAAATTGTGAGAAATAATACTTTTACTTTTCAAGCCAATATTTCATTCTCAAATTGGCACAAAAAGAAAGTGAAATTAAAACGGCTAAAAAGAAAGTGTTTGAAAATAATTGATTTCGGAACCATAGTGTTTTAAGAATTGTAAAATGGTTATTGAACAGTATCTCGAAAAAGTCTATTATTATTCTAAAAAACCGGTCAAGTGCGAGTCGGACTCACAAACGAAGGGTTCCGTACCACCGTACAATATTCAATCAATCTGCCTAGCCTTTTCCCAACTATGTTGGGGTCGGCTTCCAGTCTAACCGGATGCAGCTGAATACTAGTATTTTACATGGACCGACTGCTGATCTCCACAACCTAGTAACTGATGGGTAATACGATACCCCTTCGTAACCCGACGTCGACCCGTGACGACTGCCAAAGATCCACGAATGACAACCGGGACCAACGGCTTAGATAGATAGATAGATAGAATATTCTTTATTATGCACACCATACAAATTACAGAAATAAATTTAGAAATGTTACATAGGGTGATACAATGGGCGGTCTTATCGCTAAAAGCGATCTTTTACAGACAACCTTTGGATGGATTAAAGGGAGAAGGAGAGAGAGTACTGCAGGTAGTCAGTGGTGTACCATTTACATACACAATAAATAAATATATATATATATATATACATAGATATATATAAAATAATAAACATGAAACAAGAATAAGGAACTATATGTAATGATTATGTTTAAGGAAAGAGGAAGTGTATTTTCACCAGAGTTTTAAAAGTGGTCAAAGATTGAGCACGCCTTATCGACACGGGCAAGGCATTCCATAACCGTACTGCTTGAACTGTAAAAGATTTGTCATAAAAGCTGGTGGAATGCATCGGCATCTCTAGTCTCAAGTTTTCTGATGACCTCAGATATCTATTATGTGTGTCATGAAGGAACTGGAAACGTTCTTTAAGATAAGACGGGGTTGTAGGGGGGCTTAACGTGCTTCCCGAGGCACGGAGAAGTCTCGGTATGTAAAGATGGTCACCCATCCACGGACCAATCCCGGCAAGCGTAGCTTAACCTGATGGATCGATCCGTGCGACTGTTATTACTTAGCCACGACAGCTCCTCAACCGTACAATATTTAATACAAAATATAATTTTAACACGATTCATGCATGGAGACCCCGTTTAATAGCGGTCATATGTAGTAGTACACACTGTGAAATTTTCAAGTGTCTACCTTTAGAGGCATGAGGAGCAGGGTGTAAAGTTCACTCATCCTCTATAGAAAAGGTAGGATCCTCCGACCAGACGGGTGTCGTGTCTAGCGGGCAACTGCTGGTTGAAGTCGGGAGCTTGTATATATGTCGTTCGCGCGGTAAACTCTAATTGTGTGACGTCAGGTCTTGGATGCGTAGTTCGCATGTGGCGATGTAGATGCCGCCACATACCTGTTACGGTTCCAAAGAAACAGCCCAATGACAGACTGACGGACGGACGGACAGATATTGGAGCCTTAATAATAGGGTGCCGTTGGCACCCTTTCGGTACGGAACCCTAAAAAGCATATTATTATTCTAAAAATAGAAGTACTGATGACTTGATAGCTGTCTAAAAATATGATAGTCGTTAAATAACAACATAACAATGTATTCTTTTATTACCCATGGTCGTATTATTCTCTTAGGTCATTCGTACGGATACGAGAGAAGTCCCATCGTCATCACTGAAGTAACAATGAAAGATTACTTTAACTGGTCATATACCTCGGTTTAAAAAACACATCACGACTATAATTTCCCGAAGCGTTAGGCAGAGGTGTACTCAAAGAGATGTCGGCACAACTGACGGGGTCCGCCAGGACCGATGCCTGCCGCGGTCGCGGGAAAGTCCGAAAGGGATACCGTGGCCCCTGGCATCGAACAGGCAACTGAAGGAACACGGTGGAGTTTTAGTCAGTAAGAGTCTGACACGCCCTCCCGCTCCAGTTAGAGCGGGAGAAGTTATTTGATAATGTCCCACCCAAAAAACATGAACACTCATATTTCGACAGCTATTTTTAAGTCCCATGTAATAGGGGCGAGCCTATTGCCATCAACCGGCCACAAATCCAGATTTCGGGCTGTTACTGTGAAATCCCTGTTGGAAAAACCCAATAACACTTTGCCCGACTTCGGAACCGAAACCTGGACCTCATGCACAGTAGTAGCGCTTGCGACCGCTACACTAACGAGGCAATCAACTAAACCCACCAGTTATTCTAAAATGACTATTATTATTTTAAAGATGTTGGATATTACGAGTATCTAAAAATAAAATAATAAATTGCCTACTTGACAGTCAATGTTAAACAATAACAAGGGCCAAGTGCGAGTGGGACTCGCACACGAAGGGTTCCGTTACCACCGTACATTATTTAGCAAATAAATGAAAATACTAAACTAAGAATATTATTATTCATCTTAATGAAAATCGCAAAGATAAACTTGTATTTCATAATGATACTATTTATTACAAAGTTGTTTTTGCAGTTGCATCACCCATATTTAAATAAATACCGTATGAATCGGCGTTTATGGTATTTGTTTATTATATTTATTATGGATCATGAATATCATGATAAACAGAAGTTTAAAATTCCTAACTAATTAACATTTTTATTTTCTTTTCTTTTTTTTTCTAACTTGTTTAGTTGTTGATAGAACTTGATAGAACTCGTAAAAACATGGCTTAAAACTGGCAACTTTTACGGCCCCCTATTTCATGATTTTTGTAGATTAAAAAAACAAAGTTATATTTGTTCTCTACTCGATGAGTTCTAGACACCCCCCCCCCCCCCCATGCCGTGGGGTGTCATTGTCTAGAGTTGCTTAGTTTTATCAAAATCAGAAGTTTATTGTAGGTATGTACACCCCCTTGAATTTTTATTATTTGTTGTTATAACGGCAATAGACAAGCATAATCTGTGAAATTTTTAAATGCCTACCTTTTATGGTTCATGAGATACAGCTCGCTGACAGCACTTACAGGGAAGGAAAAGAATTTGAAGAATACTGAACTTAAACGTCTGAAATCGTCAACACGCAGTGAGCAAGCGTGGTCATCAATATTGTCGTTCCTTCTCTGTATGAGGAGAGGACTTTGCCTTCCCTTCCCTTCCCTTTCCCTGGAAGTATGGATCAAATCGAATAGGGGCGTGGGCAAGGTCATTTCCAAACTTTTTAACCCTGAGAATGTTGGTGAAATTTTTTACCGTCCATAAGTTATGACCAATTATTGTTTTTTTCAATCACTTCTCAAAGTGCTCAAAGAAAAAAATCATTAAAAAGGAACTATCAGGGCTATCAATGAATTTTTTTGTCGAGACCTTTTAGTGGAGTGGACCTTTCCTGAGGTAATACGCAGCTAGAAAACATGTGTTCAATAAGAAAAAAACATTTAGTGCAAATGCTTCGGTCTGCCAAAAATTCTACTATTGATAGTTATTATACCTGCGTCATCTATTTATAGAAAAACCCATAGTAACTCTATTTATAAAATTCGTCAGAATATTTGCAAATGGCTGACTGAAGGCCGGCAACACAACTGGGCGTCAAGGCTTTCCCGAGCCACTCGGAAGTATCATTTAAACTAAGGATTATGGCCAATTTTAGTTATATGACCTCAACAGCTGACAGCATAACATTATCTTTAAAGTACTTATTATAAGTTGTTTGTTTTTAAAGACTTAGAAGATAATTCTAGTAAAATTTGACATCGTCGCAAATAGCTGTCAAATATTTACCTGTTTTGGCAATATTACTGTATAGAAATATGAAATGTGACCAACTACCGAACATTAATGAATTGCAATTATATAAAACACTGAATATAATGTTGAAGGCATTTTGTTTTTTTTTACCTAAGAATGATGACATACCAGCATGGAATTAGTAAGTGCCTACTATTATGGCAGCATGGAATTAGTAAGTACCCACTAATATGGCGGCATGAAATTAGTAAGTACCTACTATCACTATCATGGCAGTATGGAATTAGTATGTACTATACATGGAATTAGTTAGAACTAATTACGAGTATAGTTCGTTATAGTTAGTATAGAGAATTCTCATTTAATAGTTATTAAATGAGAATTCTCTATTTTCACCCGAGCAGAGCTCGGTCGACTAGGTACTTATGACCTAAGTGAACAAATGTACAACACTGCCTCCTTGTTGATGGTGGCTAGTCGTGTCATGAACAGCATAATCAACCTTTAATATTCCTCCTGCTGAGACACTGGCCTCCTCTCGCTGAGATAAGCCGTAATGCAAAATCGGGCCCAGTGCGGTTAGGTAGATGTCGTGTCTTTAAATTTGTAGTTCTAGGACATACCGGATTCCTCACGATGTTTTCTTTTACCGTTTTGAGAGCAGTGGTAATGAAATAATTTACACATAGTAAAGCGCCTGTCAGGGTTCGAGACTAAAGCCTCGTGCAGACTGGCGCGGCACGACGGCACGACCGACGCGACACAGGTAATTGTTCTACCGTGAAGTTTTCTTAGAAATTGTATTGTTAGAGTCGCGTCGAGCCGTCGCGTCGCGCCAGCCTGCGCGAGACTTAAGACTTACAACTCGTAATTCGCGGCTGTTATTACTAGGCCATCACTGCTCTTTTTCGTGTCATGTATAACTTATTATTTAGCGAATTAAAACTTTAACAATCACATAAACTTTACATAAAAATGTATTTAACTGAACCGGTTTTTGCATATTTTCGTTAACTTCCTGCATTCAGACTTAAGACGCAGATATATATATGCCAGTGACCTTGAGTGCTTGCGTGTTCTGTGCTGAGCTCACACAACGCGTCGTACGTACAGCCAGTAATAGGACTCGCCCATCAAAGAGCGCTGTCCCAAATTAGACGCATTATTAATTTATCTATCTTATCTATTTATCTATACATATAAAATGCTTTGTCCTGAATGACTGACTGACGGATCAACGCACAGCCTAAACCGCTGATCGTAGAGACCTGAAACTTGGAGGGTGTATTCTTTGTATGACGTAGGCATCCGATAAGAAAAGATTTATCGAAATTCTACCCCTAAGGGGATGAAAAGGGTGGGCAAAGTTTGTATGGGACAACGTGATTCCTTGGTCCAATCTACTTCTGCATAAACATTCTAACATAATTAATGGAAGACCTGTTTTGTATTTTATTGAAATTCATCCCCTAACGGGGTTAAATAGGGGTAGAAAATTATTTTGGGAGTGATTTGCTTCGAAGTTGATATCAATACTCCTTAGTGCTTTTGATTTAAATTACATTTTATTTTTACACATGTTTGAAAAGTCAATCCGATTTTATTCAAAAAAGGTTGAACTCACTTAGGGCTTGGTGCTTGCAATGCAAATACTCTTTAAAATTGGAATGTCTCGAAAGTCACCGTACTATAGCCACCATCAAATTACCCCTTCGAATTCAAGAGAGTGCAGTTTCCCATCAAAGTATGCTTCGCAATGACTATAAGCAAAGTTCAAGGTCAAACTTTTAAGGTAGCGGGAGTAAACTTAAGGGAAAGCTGCTTCTCCCACGGCCAGTTGTATGTGGCATGCTCCAGAATAAGCGCACAGAGTAATCTGGTGATTTTAGCACCCGAAAAAAAAACAAAAAATATTGTTTACAAAGAAATACTGCGTTAGGTGTAATATTTCGATTTCGTTGTAAAAAGATAATACACCCGTGTAACTTTCGCCAGATCAAAGGCCGAGCTTCTTGTTCATATTTTTTTTTTTTTTCAAGTTTATTTAATCTTTATATCCCTACACTATAATAAAGATTGTTATATTTTGTAATTATTAAAACATTTTAACATAATAATTTATACGTTATAACAAAATTAATAACGTAAAAAACCAATAAAAAATCCTATTAGAATCTACGCGGTCGAAGTCGCGGGCAAAAGCTAGTTATACATAAAACAAAAGGTATTTTAATAAAACACGTATACTAAAATATTAACAATTAAAAATGGTGACAGTTAAAAAAAATACGCATATTGATAGATTTTGCGTGATTCTCTGTTTTTTATCCTCGTTACACATAACTTAACAAATTAATTTCACTATGTATAAACTTAGTCTAATATATTCCTATATTAAGTTATTCAAAAAATGCCTTAAATCTTGTAATGTAGGTAATAACACTTACCTACATTACAAGATTTAAGGCAACGATAACCGACTTTTAATGTTATGTTATGCTGAAGATCACGTCTAAACGAGTAGTGCTAATGATTTGAAAAAAATATAATTATGTTATTTATGAGCATTTTTTAATGATTTTAGTAACTTTAATTGTTACCGGCTTTCAATTAAATAATTCATACCTATATTTAAGTAAATTGGAGGGATTCGTGGCTTAATAATAACAGCCGCACTGGTCGATCGACGGTTAAGCTACGCTTGCCGCGGTCGTTTAGTATCCATTACATATAGTTTGTGTCTTTGGTTTTGAATTTTTGATCTTAGCCACCGATTTCCGAAATTAAAGTTATTTTTCACTTCGTAATGTTTTTTTTAACTGGGTTGTTTTTTTTTGTAAAAATATCTCCAATAAATACCTATTGTGTTAGTAATTTTATTCTAGGTGCCTCGTCTCCACATATAATTATATTTATTATTTATTTATTTATTTATTTATTTATTTATTATTATTACACTTCACACACTATCCTTACAGGATGACCCCAATACAATAGTGGTTTGCAAACACACCCAAAATAAATAAAAATTCGACTTACGGCTAATACTTAAAAATCTAAACTTAAAAAATACAAAGCATTACTAAACTACGAGTTAAAAACACAATCTGAAGTCAGACTACAGAATTATAATTATGTACCTACCTATATAATAATTATCAACATACGAGGGGTGTTCAATAAATAGTGAGAATGCCATACATTCTCCTTGGAAAGAAAAAAAAAAAATACTGGCAGACATAGCCCAGACATTAGTTAAGATGATAATAAAAAAAGCAATTAATTCTCTTTTGTTTTTTAAAAATAGAAGTCTATTGTTTGCGTCGTTTCGGAACGTGTTCTTAAAAATGGATAAAATTGAAGTTCACGCGGTAATAAAATACCTCTGCTTGAAAAATTTTACTACGGAGCAGGTAAATCAAGACTTGAGAGCAACATTAGGGGTTCATGCTCCTCCATATTCTACGGTTGCGCGTTGGTGTGCTGAGTTCAAGCGAGGAAGAACTTCCACTAACGACGACCCACGAACGGGACGCCCCATATCGGCAGTGACTGAACAAATGATTAAAAAGGTTGAAAATATTGTCTTGGCGTATCGTCGTGTTAGTGTTCGTTTTATAGCTGAAGAAGTAAAGATTTCGATAGGAAGTGTCCATAATATTATAAACGACCATTTGGGTATGAAAAAAGTGTCAGCGCGCTGGGTGGCCAGAATGCTTTCTGACGCGCAGAAACAAACTCGACTGAGAATTTCACAAAGCTGTTTGGATTTGTTACAACAAGATCCTGACCAATTTTTGGCTCGATTCATAACTATGGACGAAACATGGCTTCACCATTATGACCCGGAAACGAAACAACAGTCCATGACTTGGAAGCGACCGTCATCTCCAACTCCAAAGAAATTTAAGGCGATTCCATCCGCCGGAAAGATCATGGGCTCTCTTTTCTGGGGCAGCCAAGGGGTGGTAATGATCGAATATCTTAATCATGGAGCCACTATTACGGGGACTATGTACGCAGGACAAGTAACAAAGTTGCGTGAGGAAATACGCAAGAAACGGCGTGACAAACTCGTCCGTAAAGTTGTTTTGTTTCACCAAGATAACGCCCCTGCGCACAAGTCCAGAGTTGCGATGGCTGCCATTCAAGAAGCTGGCTTCGAATTGATGGAACATCCTCCATATTCACCGGACCTTGCTCTTAGTGATTTCTACCTATTTCCGCGCTTAAAGGAACATCTCAGGGGCCAGAAATTCGAAGATGATGACGGAGTAGTCGCCGCCGTAAATGATTTTTTAAGGGATCAGGAAGATTTTTTTAGAAAGGGAATTTTAGGATTAGAGAAAAGATATACAAAGTGTATAACAGGTTTATACACTTTGTATATCTTTTAAAGGTGACTACGTCGAAAAATAAAATAACATATAATAAAAGATAATTGCGTCTTACTCATTCTCACTATTTATTGAACACCCATAAAATTTTAAAATACAAAATCAGACTTAACACAGAATATTTTTACATATATATTTACACATAACTAACTTCAACAAAACTCTTGCGAATTCACTCAGATTGCACGAAAATATGTCAATTCTCCCATGCACCTCATTTAGCATACATATTGTGCGGGTGAGGGATGCTTTTGACAGCACAGCAGGTTGGTTTTGGCAGCAGGCACGGCCAGCAGTGGCGGTCGTCGCCGCCTCCACACGTAACGGTCTGGCACGCACAGCTTCAGGTGATATAATTAATGCATACAAGATATTGTAAAACATTTTAAAATAGTAACGGTGGAGTTTCTTTTCCATTCTTCTCCATACGAATACTACCTTTTGGAAGGGGCGACTAGAATCAATTCTATTTTTTTGACAATTTTGACGTTCAAAAGTGTATTTTAATTGAAATTAATGATTTGACTTTGACTTTACCAAGGGGTATCGTGTTACCCAGTAACTGGGTTGTGGAGGTCAGATAGGAGTCCATCCATGTAAAATACTGGTATTTAGCTGAAACTGGAAGCCGACCACCACATATTTGGGAAAAGGCTAGGCAGATTGCTATTGACCAGCTTTCAATTAATTAATTCATATCTATAATAACTAGTGGTCGCTCAGAAGTTGAAATTGGACCATAATTCATTTAAAAGTCATGATTCTAAGGTAGCCATCTTGTGTCAAACGCATGGTATAATGTTTTTTTTATTAATTTAATTTATTTCTAATGTACGAGTATATTACATAAAATATTAGCTTGCTGCACTCCTTCTCCATGTAAACTTTAACTGTGGCAAATTTCATACTCCTCCGTCCGCGTAATTTTCGTAAAAAGGGGTACAAACTTTTTGCTTCACGTATTAATAATAATAATAACGACCAGTTCTCGAACATGACAATATCACGTTGTATTGGGATCGATCTATCATCACTGACAGGACTATTGTTGCCAATAAGCCATACATAGTGGTGATAGATCGATTAGAGCGTCGCACAATGATTATTGTTATAGCGGTCCCGCATGACGAGAACCTCGTGAAAGCTGAATAAGATAAGCAGATTAAGTAACTTGACCTGGCTCGCGACATTGTCGACATGTGGGATGTGGATGTAGCAGTCATTGTGCCGATAATCGTGACGGCCAATGGCATAATACCCAAGAGCCTCGACCAACACCTGAGGAGGCTCTCGTTAGGCAGCTGGATCAAGGGCTTGATCCAGAAAGCGGTACTTCTGGACACGGCTCGCATTGTCAGGAGGTTCCTCTCTCTGGAGCCCTGACCGCCGGTAGCTTGGACCCTATTCCCGATACCGGTGGGCTACTATTTTTTATATTTTTAAATGTTTTTATATTTTTTTATTCTAATATTTAAAAATATAATTTATATGTATATAGTTAAATAAAGGAAATAATAATAAAGTTAATAATTACAGTTGTGAGCACCCTATTGCAGGGTAAAGGAACATAAGTATTCTGAGAAAAATCTTTGCCCTGCGTTTAAGTGCCTACCAAAATAAACTCACAATATTTCAAAATTATGTCAATTTTGAAGTTAAATAAGACACACAGTTTTAATGCACAGTATTCAACAGGAAAGGTATTTTGTTCATATTTATAATCTCCAGTTTACCAAGTTCTTCTGGCCATTAACAAATATTTAAAATTAGTTTCTGGTTCATTAACTTAAAAAACCGGCCAAATGCGTATCAGACTACGCACAATGAAGGGTTCCGTAGTTGGGATGAATTTATCCCAAGACCAAACTTAACATTGTAGTTGAAAAACATGTTCTCCCATACTGAATGTATGGGAGATTATGTTTTTCAAACTGCAAATTTAAGTTGGTTGATTATTACTCGTTAACCTGTACAGCCTACTTAGCTCTTATAGTTTTCCTTTTAATTTCGTTATATATACTTCTGCTGTGATTTTTTTTCACAAATCCAAATACAACCATTTAACTGACAGGGGGGGGGGGGATTCGCAAACCATTTCCTGAATCCAAAAATGGTTTTCATAAACTTAAACTCACAATATTTTTGAGCGACCTATCTAACAACGATACCCCAGACTATGGGGTAGATGAGAAAAAAAAACATCGCCACTTTACGTGTAGGGAAGGTTTACTAAAAAAAAATATTTTTCTTGATTATATTTTACCACTTTATCGGCATAAGTAATATGTATACATAATTATGCCAAATTACAGCTATTACGTTACTACGGAACCCTAAAAAGCGTCGTGACTATAGCCTTAATGGTCGATTTTTCGATCGTCAAATTACTATTATCTGAAAAATAATATGTTAGTTTGACGTTTTCTTCAAGGGGTGCTTTCAAACCGCAATTTCTATTCCTCTTAAAAAAAGTTTAAAAAATCGTCCATTAGCCAGACAGTGCACTAAATTCTTCAAATAGAAATAAGACTCACCAAATTCCAATTAGTTAACAAACAATACGAATATTTATACACGACGCCCAATTCTGGATCATTTCTCTGTTCTTCAGTTAAATTAGTTTTTATGGCATATCCGCAACTTGTCGTATAGTAAAATATATCACAATTTAGAGTGTGAAAAAATGTTCTTATAAAAAGATGCGAACCAGCATCTTTAACACCTGAAATCTTCACCATCTTTACTATAATTTTAAATATAATTTAAATATGTCTGAATCACTCAAATTTTCAAACCAAAATGATTTTTACTTGAATTTTTTTAAGTTAATTATGTCATTGTAAGGAATGGTTAATGATAATGATCGAAACTAAAAAATACTGTTAATGAATTTTAGCTGAGTATTAAGTTTGAGAGGAGGTCAGGGCTAATAGGAAGTGGTTTGAGGGTTTCAGTTAATCAGAGAGTTTAGCTTAGACATGTTTAAAAAACCGGCCAAGTGCGTGTCGGACCACGCACAATGAAGGGTTCCACAGTTGAAATGAATTTATCCCAAGAACAAACTTAACAGTGTAGTTGAAAAACATGATCTCCCATACATTCCGTATGGGGGAACATGTTTTTCAATCCGCAAATTTAACCACCAAAGGTAACCTGTACAGCCTACTTAGCTCTGATAGTTTTCCTTTTAATTTGGTTATATATACTAGGTACTGCTGTGATTTTTTTCACATATCCAAGTACAACCATTTAGCTGGCAGGAGGGGGGGGGGGGGACACTTGACGCTAACAATATTTTTTTGTTAAAAACTTAATATTTCGCAAACCAATCACTGAATCCAAAAATGGTTTTCACAAACTCACAATATTCTTAAAGGCCTTTCTAACGATACCCCACAACAGGGGTAGACGAGAAAAAAATTAAACATTCCCACTTTACGTGTAGGGCAGGTACCCTAAAAAATATATTTTTGTTGATTTTGTTTTACTTCTTTGTCGGCATGATTAATAAGTATACATATGCCAAATTACAGCTTTCTAGTACTAACCGTCTCTGAGCTAAGCCGCGGACAGACAGACACACAGACATGGCGAAACTATAAGGGTTCCTTGTTTACTACGGAACCCTAAAAAGATATTTGTGTTTTTTACATGTGTATTAATTTTTATACATACGATAGATGTGGGATTTAAAGTTTTTTGAGTTTGATTTTGGGGAAATAAATGCCTTAAAAAAAATACAACAAACGTTGATTAGAATGTTAAAATTAAGTACAGAATTAAAAGTTTTGAGGAACTTAGATAAAATCATAATTAGAATGGAGTAACAAACACTGCTTTCAAAACAATAAGAATCATTTTTCTCTGACAATATTATGAAAGTCTTACTTAAAATACTTACGAACTTAAAATTGAAATACATTTCCAAGGAAATTCGATGATGCGATTTTTAAGTAGGGAATCTCATACACTCATACGTCTTAGGTAAACCCCAGCTTCACTTAACTATGTATTATTTCCATGATACAAGGAATGAAACAATATTATGCACATAATTATCAATGGTAAACTATCTAGGGCCACATTATATACCTAAGTAAGGAAACACAATGTCAAAGTCCGAACATCGCGTGCCTACAGATACCTACGCATAAGATAATAGGTCTAGTAATTGCATACAATAGTATCAAGTACATTATATATTAAGATTTAATGTTACAGGTCTTGCGATTGCACTGTGAGGTCTTTAATTATCTATCTCATAAACTGTAGTCTGAAGTACATTTCTGCAATTCATAAATTAATAACTTCAAACTTCTATTAAACGAGTATGAGCTTAACTTTTAATTTAATTGTTTGATAATCAAAGCTTTCTAATATCTTGACAGTCCTCAAAAAATACACCATTAATAGTCAAAAATGTCTTGAATTCGTATTCACCCTATACCTACAAAATAATAATATATTATGTTTAACAGCAGATAAAAAGTCTATATCTATTTATAACTAATAATATTTTAATATATATATTATAATAATTTAAAACATAATACAAATATTATAAAGAGGTTTTTTTTTAGTTAATTGATTCAGGCGTGACTTTGCGGAAATCCATTATAAAATACAATAGACGACGTATATTTAGTAACCTAATCCGCTTAACCGTTCTTAAGGAGTCATAAAGAACCCTGTAAGAAATCGACACGTGTTTCACCTCTCAACGACACATCCTCAGGATGGCTATTGACTTGTTGCGAACCAGGACCCGACGTGTGAACACTTCAAGCGTCGAGAGCAGTGTGAGTCAATTCACTTTTTTTTTTTTTTTTTTTTTTTTTTTTTTTATGTAGGGCATCTCGTAGCTGACCACTGAGGTCATGACTACTCAACCGGACAATCCTGTGGCTGCCTTAAGCTTCTACACTCAAAGCCTCCAGCCAGGGGCAAAAACTATGCTAATTAAAACTAGGCGAACGCTCGCTAAGGGCACCCCCTGTGGGGTACGAACCTCGGCTTAGGGCGTTCGCTGGGGGGAGGACAGCAAGAGGGACAGGCTGGATCAATGATATATTATTATTATTAATCGGGGAATTTAAAGCTACAGGCTCAGCATCATCGACGCGGGCTGGCGCATCGTCGAGCAAGGGTCGGGGGGGAGTATCATTTACTCGGGAGGGTCGCGATCGCGGACCTCGGCGGCGAGGTCGGAAAGTGTGTCGGTGTGTGTGTTTTCTAACTGTACTGGTTTCCCTATTGCTCTCCTGGAGGAGGGTTATGGGGTCGTCTGGGTCGGAAAGGATTTGCCTCGGCGGACTGTACTGATTTGACTCGGGAGATAATTGGCGGCCTCGACAACCAGAGGGTTGCTATGGGTGGCGGCGGAATCAAAGAAACGCTTGGAATTGCGTTTTAGAAACTGGTGGATTGTGGGGAGTCTAAGGTCGAGGTGGAGGGTCTCGTTCCTACAGAACCAAGGGGCTCCCGTGGCCTCGATAGATTAGCAATTTGCACCTAAGTGACATTTTGCTACGTGCATTCAACATGGAGTGGAGTCTTCCGAGAGCGAAAGCGGCCCGCGCGCGGGCCTGCTTTATGTGGTCTGCGAAAGTAAGGTGTTGGTCGAGGACCACACCTAGATACTTGGCTCGCTTCTCCCAAGGGATCGGCTTGCCGAGCATGGTGATGGGTCGGGGCAAGGGGGGTCTGTATCGAGCCAGCAGTTTGGAAAACATGACTGCTTGGCTTTTGTCGGGGTTGACTTCGATCCTCCATTTCCTAAATCAGGCGCCAAGGTTATTGACTGCGGTTTGGAGAATGCGGGCTATCGAGTCGGGTCCAGCGCCCTTGTAGTAAATGGCCGTATCGTCTGCGAACAGAGCCAACTGTGCCTTTTTACTCTTCGGGATGTCGCTGGTGAATAGAGTGAATATGAGGGGGGCAAGCACAGAGCCCTGAGGGACGCCTGCGCGTATGGGACGGGGAGAGGATATTGCGCCTTCGATGCGATAGCGGAATGTGCGATTCAACAAAAAGTCTCGTAAGATGAGCACGAGACGATCTGGCACACCGAGTTGGTACAGCTTGTATATTAAGCCGTTGTGCCAGACTTTGTCAAACGCTTTCGCTATATCGAAGAATACTGCACCGGTATACAAACCACGCTGGAAGCCAGCGCTTATGTGTTCGATTATCCGGTGGGCCTGATGCACGCTAGAGTGCTGGGTGCGGAACCCAAACTGTTCGGTGGGGATGAGGCCCTTTGTCTCGGCGTAGTCTCTGAGACGCTTATAAATAAGCCTCTCGTAGACCTTGCCGAGGACTTTGAGCAGACTGATGGGGCGGTAACTCGAAGGCTCGGTTTTGGGTTTGCCGGGCTTCGGGATACCGATGACGGTGGCGTCTTTCCACACTTGTGGGAAGAAATTGTTGCTTAAGGCACCATTGAAGATGGTGGTCAATAGCATTATCAGGTGGGCGGGGAATAGCTGAATCACCCTATTAGTGATTTCATCAGAGCCGGGGAGTCAATTCGCCCGCCAACCCCACTTATATAGGATTACTGCCCCGCCCACCTCGGCTAGGATCGTTATCAGCGCGATAAGGTAAGGTTAAGTAAGGTTTTTTTTATTTTATTTGTAGTTTGTATGTAGGTGAACTCAATAACAGTAACGTAATCTCCGGAACAGCAAGTCGGATTTGAAAAAAATCTTTTTGCATTGGAAATCCCAATTCTTGAGGAAGATTATAGGCGACGTAACATTACGCTACAACTCGTACATGCGTAGCAAAAAGAAAAAGTCCGAAAGAACGGTAAGCGAAAACGAAGTAATAGCGTGGGCGGACGAAGCGATCCGACGCGGTGGGTCGGGGGCTTAAATTTCGCGCTGACGAAGTGGCGGGTAGAGAAGCTAGCCTATATTATGGAATTATGAAAACATAGCTATGATTTTTTTTTCTTGACATTTTCATGTAAGGTTTACATTAATAACTTAGTCTCTGTTTGGTAGTTTTAGTAATGAGTCATTAACATTAGCTGACGTCTGTGAGTGCGGAGGTTAAAGATATAGTTGTAATTGAACATAATTGTTGCCTATTAGATTTATAACTATTCTCGAGTGAACAGGATGGAAAAATACCACGGAAGCAAGTAAAAAGAGCAATTATCCATTATTAAAGGCGATTGTGACATGTTTTGTTTATTTCCTACTTTGTCCAACTCTTGCAGTAAACACGTTGACTTGCTTTTTCTTAAACAGATGATAAACTTTTTAACCGACCAGTCGACCGTCCAGAAGGAGGAGGTTATCAATTCGGATGTTTATGTAGGTTTATTACTAATGTGAAAGTTTACATACTCGTAACTCCACCCTATGATATCTTAAAAGTTCAATTTGTGTTAAAAAGAAAAAAAAATGTCAATGTTAATTAAATAAGTATACATATTTTTACGCCTCTGGGCAAAACATAGAGAATCTACCAATCTGTAACATCTCGCACACTGTTGTAATTTGACCTATGTTTACACATAAATAATTCTGATTCTGGTATTTTTTTTTAATGTATGTTCGGGCATAACTCCGTCATTTAAAGACGGTTTTGCAAAATTATTTTTTGTTTGAAATGCCGAGATGGTCCCATTGTCATCAGGTCAGGATCTAATGATGGGATCTAGGACAAATCGAGGGAACTCTTCAAATATTATAGGCACACCTATAGCGATTTGGGTATTTTTTATAGTAACTCGTGCAGTTGCTCTCGGTAAGCACCATTTTGGTGGAATGGAACTGATGATGAAGACCACAGATGGCCACCGGAACTTCTCAATAATAAGTATTTCACGGGTTCTGATTCGATTACTTAATTACATAATGGTTGCAAAACAATTTATGCTCGTCACAATGCATATGGAGAAGTGGAGCTGATGGTGAAGTACCAGGAGAACTGTTCAACGATTAACGTCCCTGCATCGGGAAAAGCAATATTTTCTAAAAGGTGATGAGTAGTTGACATTAGGCTATTGTAACTTAGATAAATTACAAACTGACCCACTAAAAAGCGATGAATAAAAACGTTTTTTACAAAAAAAAAACAACCGCTTTCCAAAAAACCACTACAAAGCGAAAAATAACTTAGCTTACTAACTTAACTAAGTCGGTGGCAAATAACGAAAATACAAAACCAAAAACACCGACTTCCGAAATTAAAGTTATTTTCTACTTTCTAGTTGTGGGCCTCCCCACTCTAATTCGACGACCTGCTATATAAATAACAGTGACAGGAAGTTATTACACACATAGACTAAGTACGAAGAATATGTATTATTGAAGCTAATTCAAAAACTACCAAAGCAAAGTTAATAAAATTTATATCAGTAAAAACCGTGCAAGCTTCCTGTATAAAAAAAACAATACAGAATTTTCAAAATCGCCCCACAATTGACGGAAATATCGATGGACATACATTTATAAAAAATGCAGCCGTGTGCGAGTCGGACTCGCCCATGAAAAGTTCCGTAGCAGCAAGTAACATAATGAAAGGTAAATTGCGGTTTACGATTTATGACGTATTCAAAAAAACTACTTACTAGATCTCGTTCAAACCAATTTTCGGTGGAAGTTTACATGGTAATGTACATCATATATTTTTTTTAGTTTTATCATTCTCTTATTTTAGAAGTTACAGGGGGGGGACATATTTTACCACTTTGGAAGTGTCTCTCGCGCAAACTATTCAGTTTAGAAGAAAATGATATTAGAAACCTCAATACCATTTTTGAAGATCTATCCATAGATACCCCACACGTATGGGTTTGATGAAAAAAAAATGTTGAGTTTCAGTTCTAATTAAGGGGAACCCTCAATTTTTTTTGTTTTTTTAATATTTTTGTGTGAAAATCTTAATGCGGTTCTCAAAATACATCTACTTACCAAGTTTCAACAGTATAATTCTTATAGTTTCGGAAAAAGTGGCTGTGACATACGGACAGACAGACAGACATGCCGAATCCATAAGGGTTCCGTTTTTGCCATTTGGCTACGGAACCCTAAAAACAAGGCGAACATAGAATCTGCTCCTTTTTGGAAGTCGATTAAAAAGAAAGAGAAAGAAATAAGTATTACTGTCAAATTAAGTCACCACCTGCTAGCCTTTTCCCAACTATGTTGTGGTAGGCTTACAGTCTAACCAGATGTAGCTGAATACCAGTATTTTACATGGAGCGACTGCCTATCTGACCTCCACAACCCGGTTACTGGGTATGGGGTAACATTTCAATCCTTGGTTAACGCCGCCTATAGACACCTACCAATGGGTTTGTCGATGTGTTGCCTACTTTAAAGAGTAAAGGTTTCTTGCGCCTCTAATTTTACCGACACACAAAACTCGACCAAGCTAATACCAGTATTATGCATGGAGCAACTGCCTATCTGACCTCCACAACCTAGTTACTGGGCAGTACGATACTCCGTGTTAAGACTTGATTTAAGTACAGAACTGAAACTTCTTGAATGGCTTCTAACATTTTTACCGCGTCTCCTCTTTGTATTTTTATTCTTTGACTTCTTCACTTTTTTATTTCAAAGTTTTTACTTCAACATAATAATGACGACGAATCTTTAGCAGAAAGCTAAATATAAAGTGAGTTTTTTAAACAGGGATCACTAGGGCAGCTATGTCTCTCGTTAGAAATAAAAAAAATTGATGTTGTCACTAATCAATATCGATACATCCTTATCTTTACATATCCTTCCTTACATATTATAAAAAAGACCCCCCCGTCTGTTTGTCTGTCTGAACGCGATAAACTCAAAAACTACCGAATGGATTTTCAAACTTTTTTCACCAATGTACGGAGTGATTCATGCGGAAGGTTTTGGTGTATAATTCATTATGGTTTTGTGTAAATTGGCTGAAATATGACGATTATTCTTGGAAATGTCGGAAAAAATCATGCCGACTGGGAGCTTTACTGGCGTGCGCCGCGTAAACCGTAAAAGATACATCAAAAAATTGTTTTACAGAATGGTTCATCTTAAAAAGTTTAACAAAAAGTCCGCGATGGCATAAGTATATCTTCTAAGGATGACCCACAGTAACCATTATTATCTTTCAGAATTTGATTAAATGTATATATTGTTATTTCCGAAGCTATTTTGACCGGTATTATATTAATCCTTATCTAATAAACTATGTTATTTAAATTGGGCATTTAATTTAGATTCAAAAATGCCTAGACATCGTATGATTTAAATAAATATTTTGAAAGATATCACAGATTCAAAATTACGCGTAACTTAATAATTATGGTTGACGGCTACGCGGGCGCTGCGGTAGGAGTCAACGATCTTTTCCTCGGCTATTAGGTATGTAATCCCGGTAGTACGTTTCCGTGGGATGTTTTGCGACATCCACGCGGGCGAAGCCGCGGGCAGAAGCTAGTAGTATATAAAACTAAGTCGCCTTTCGTGTCTGTCTGTGTGACCACTTAGATCTTAACTACACGACGGATTTTAATGTGGGTTTCACCATTATTTAGAGCATTTATTCCGGAAGTTTTACGTGTAGGTATATAAACTATTTATTTTTCTAAACTATAATAATCCTAACTATAATATTATAAATGCGAAAGTGAGTTTGTTTGTTGGTTTGTTTGTTTATTACGCTAAAACGGCTGAACAGATTTGGATGAAATTTGGCGCATGAAAGAAAGAAAGTTTAAAATGCCTACCAAATGACTCAATTTTCTCTGTTAATAAAGAAAGGCTACTATACCGTTGAGGAATTTAAAACTGACAAATTGTGAATTGATTGACCATGTAACAATATGCTTGACGCACTTATAATTATGTGAAATATTAAATGACTTTAATATATTATGCTTACCTATAATGACTAAAATGCATGAAAGAATTAATAATAATGATTTATTTGAAATAAAATGTAATAATTAAATAACTAATCATAACTAATGTTTATTAAAATGTAATGTATTGTAATAATTTGAATCAATATTATATTATGTAATTTAATCATTTGATATGAAACATTAAATTTGTAGTGCCCTTACAGGGTGCATGTCTTAATACTGTGTCATGAAATTTGAATGCATGCCTACTTACCAGTGTTTTACATGTTAGCAAATAAATAAATAAATAAAGAAAACACACAGTTCCTGGAACACAAAATACAAACAAAATAAAAAAGTGAAAATTATCTTTTGACAATAAGTGTGTGCCTCACGGCTGCCGGATATTCTCACGGGATTGAGACATACGCCGTTGAAACCGCGGGTTGTTGCTAGTAAGTAATACTTTCATATTTAACTTTATGTTTTTTTAGCTTTAAATATACATAAATTAACGACTTCAATAGCCTTCAAAAACTAAAATTAAATAATATTTGAAATATATTATCTAAAATTGAGATTACCATAATAACTTAGAATAAGCCATAGCGATGTGTAAAAAAAATGTACGATCGTAGTCTCTCAGTTTAGGCTAAAAATAGATATTACCAGACCAGAATTTTAACCCATAATCATAGCGGTAATGGTCAAGACTACTTTATATTTTTTTATCTGATGAACAACAAGTGTTAGACCTCTTCTCGCACAAAAAACGAACGAGCATTGATCACCATACTGCTCACTGCATGTTGATGATTTTAGAGCATTAAAGACAGGTAAACTAAACGTCATCATCTGTCTAGCCAACCAACCAACCAACCAACCCAACCAACCAACAACTATATTGGAGTCGGCTTCCAGTCTAAGCGGATGCAGCTGAATACCAGTATTTTACATGGAGCGACCTTCACAACCCCAAACAATTATGATAATAAAAGTCAATATTATTTAATTAATGATGACCACTGTGACGGAAAATAATGTATTTAAAGTAACAGGAAGTGCTACTTATATGCAGCGCCATTTAATAACAAGTTTTATTTTAAACTTAATTAAATAAACAGGTTTTTGAACTCCTTACGACAAAAGTAGATGATCATGCACCGTGAAGGCTTTTGTCTTAAGAGATTACTCATTCTATCTAAATGATCTCACTAAAGTAATAATATGAAGAGTTAAAACTGTTCGTTTGTTTGTAAGACGTAATCTCCGGAAGCACAGCCGGTCTATTCTGAAAAAATCTCTCCGTCAATAGTTCCTTGCGCGAAATGACAGCTTCGGTTTGTCAGATCGGCTGATCCATTTAGAAAAATTATTTAAGGTGGAACCGCAGTTGCAGCCCGCGAAATTCAAATTTTCTTAAGTTTTTTGCCATTTGCGGGTCAGTGTCAGTTGTAAGGTAAAAGTTCTTGGAATTAATTAATGAAATAGAAAAGTACTTTTCCATAAGAGTTCATAAGGAATAAATCTAACTTAGAGAGATGTAGGTATTAATAATTTCAATGATTATAATTCTGTAAATACATAGTAATATCTGTTATTATCGCGAATCATATTTTGATCAAGAATCAAGATACAACCTGACACTGACCTGCAAATTGCATTTTTTTTTATAAAATATATGTCAGAAAACTACGCTATTGGTGAGTGTCATAGTATATTATGTTTTATGTGATATTACAGTTCCATATGGACGGAAGTTGCGGCTAGGCCTTAATACATCTTCAAGTATCGAGTGAATAGGTAACCTGTAGGCAAGTGTGCTCCATCGCCTACCACATTATCAGCTACCTAGCCCTCATTTCCCAACATAGTTGGGGTCGGCTTCCAGTGTAACCGGATTTAGCTGAATACCAGTATTTTACATGGAGCGACTGCTTATCTGAACTCCACAACCCAGTTACTGGGTAATATGGTTGTCAGACTTTCGGACTTCTAACAACGCGTAACGACTGTCAAAGATCCACGAATGACAGTCGGGACTAACAACTGAACGTGCTTTCCGAGGCACGGAGGGGTCTCGAAAAAATGAAAAAGAATGAAATAAAGATGGTCACCCATCCATGGACCCGCGGCAAGCGGTCAACCATTCTACCCATATCAATAAGTAATACTAGGTAATACTAATCGTGTGGAAAACTAAATATTTAACCTTACATTACGTATTTCCGGTGGAAATCGATACCGTGCACATCATCGCTTGCCATCAGATGAAATAGTGGAAAAACAAGAACTTATCTTATTTAAAAGAATTTAAACATACACAGAATAACAAAACTAATTCTCTTTACAATGTCAAAAATCATTAACTAAGATAAAATTCTAACGAAGCAAGGTACTAGGAAGCTATTAAATAAGCACGCTAAGACCTCAGACATTGAAAATGACTACTATAATAATATGATGTACGTATATATTTATTCTTCTATAATAATAAAATAAAGCTCAATAGTTATTTGTTTAAACGAACTATACGTATTTAAGGGTCCTACCCTTTTTTTTTTTTTGAGGGTGGGAAATAATCAAAGAACTTCTCTCGCGAGAAAGCGGTGCGGTGGAGCGGGAGGGCGTGTCAGACTTTTACTGACTAAAACCCATCACCCGTGTTCCTTCCGTTGCCTGAGTGCCGGATCTGCGATATCCCTTTCGGACAAACTCGCAACCCTGGCAGGCATTGGCCCTTACGGACCCCGTCAGTTGGTGCTGACATCTCTTTGAGGCGCGCGTGGAACACAACGCGCCGTCGACTTGGGCCTGGTCCTTATCGGATGGCGAGCTACCCATTGCTCACCGTCCGCAAGCCCGCGCCTACGGTGGCCGGAAGTCGGCTCGCGACTCCCAACGCCCAGGGCGTCTCCTGCGGCGACTAGGGGCGCGAGGGCACGAATCTCCCTCGCGCGCTCCACTTCCTCCTTCGCGAGCATTACTACTTCGCAGAAGGAAGTGACGGCCTCCCATGCACTCTCGCTCCGGACCATGGCCAGAACCAGGGCCGGACGCGAGAGATCGTCGCCGCCGATCGCCTCCGTGAAGACACGGCGGTGTTCCGCCCAAGCAGGGCAGACCTCCACCGTATGCTCCACCGTGTTCTCCGGGCGATCCACACAATAGTGACACCCGGGCGTTTCCTCCCGCTTTATATGGAACAGGAACAAGGGTCCTACCCTTAGAAGCCGAGCAAAAAAAATAAAAATCTGAAATAACGCTAAACGAAAACAAAGTAATAGCGCGAGTGGGCGATGCGATGCGAAGTGGTGGTCGTTTACAGCGACTGCCTATCTGACCTCCCCTTGGTAAGACTGAATGTCAGACATAACACCACGCCTTGTTTCGAGCAGAAGTGTACCCATAGTACACCCACATTTCGCCAGGTCACAGATAATATAATACTACGTACAGATACCCAATCCCATACAAAGAAATGAACCTCCCTAAGTCTGGCTATTGAGCTGGCTATTTTTTTTCCTCCATTTTTTCAACAGATGGCAGCATCAGCGACTCACAAATTGCCAGAGACTGTAGTTTTACAACGCCATCTAGGAGTCGACTTAGATACTTATGGCGTTGTTTTATTATGGTAGATTCTATAAATAGCACATGGCACGGTCCGTTCAAGGACAAGTAATAAGAATACAACTAAAATATCTCGAGTTGGCGGAATAGTTTCATTTCTGTGTGAGTGAGCTAGCAATTTTCTGCTGCGAATGCTTCTTTATGGGTTTTTAGTATTTCAATGCTTAAATGCCAAATAATGGATAGTGGCCCTTATCGATTTGCTACTTTCAACTGCAAGAATGTAAAACGCTCCATCGGTGACGTCAGAGACCTGTGCCATACGTGTGACGTAGTTTGTCTCCAGGAAACTTGGTTGATGCCGCACGACATACCCTTTATCAGCACGATCGACAGCGGTTTCGGATACACTGCGACGTCTGCGGTTGATACATCCGCGGGGATACTGCGCGGGCGTCCCTATGGCGGCGTCGCGTTGCTATGGATGGAGATATAGTGCGTTTAAACAGGTGTCAGTGTTACAGTGCGATAACGCCCGTATTTGTGCCATTAAAATTACAACGAGTGATAGACAAGTGATCGTAATGAGTGTTTACTTACCAACTAACTCTGTCGATAATTTACAAGATTTTACCGATTGTTTGAGTGAGATAAGTGCCATTATTGACGAATATGGAATTGAATCTGTTTTTATTTTAGGCGACTTTAATGCGGATCCGGGTGAGTTGTTTTTCAATGAACTTATGCTTATTTGTAGTGACCAACAATGGTCATGTATAGACATAGATATGTTAGGGTTGGACTCGGGTACTTTTACTTTTATAAGTGATGTGCACGGGACTAGCAGCTGGCTGGACCACTGTTTAACAACTCACTCGGCAAAGCAGGCTGTTATTAACGTAGATGTTAACTATGACACTCTTTGGTCTGATCATTTTCCACTTGTGTTTTTGTGTAATTTAAAATTACTGTCCCCTAAGGTCACATCTCAAGTTACTAATGTAAATAAAGATGTAGTGTGGGGTATAAAAAGTGAGGAACAAGGTTCTATGTTTGCCAAAGAGTGTCATAGGCGACTTAAAATAATTGATTTCCCTCCCGAGTGTGTTAGCTGTGCTGATTGTTTTTGTAGTGACCGTGGCCACAGGCTTGTTCTAGATACGCTTTACTCCGACATTGTGACTGCCCTCCGTGATGCGGCAGTGGCGAGTTGGGGAAGCACGGGGAAGGGCGGGGGTGGCCCGCGCATAGCCGGGTGGAACAAAAATGTCAGCGAGGCTCACAGGGTGGCCAAATCTAAGTTCCTCGATTGGGTATTGTGTGGTAGGCCTAAGTCAGGAATTTTATATAAAGAAATGTGCGATAGCAGAAGAGTGTTCAAGTCTCGATTAAAATGGTGCCAAAATCATCAGGACCAAATAAGAATGGACGCTCTAGCTGTGAAATATTACAAGGGGGATTTCCGCGGTTTCTGGAAGGGCACCAAAAAAGAAAATTTACGCCCCGGCATTCCTGTGAGCATCGATGGTATTAATGACCCGAAGGAGATTGCGAATCTTTTTAAGAACCAATTCTTGGTGAAGTCTCCGTTGGGTACAGCGACGGGGGTGCTCAATGCTGGCGTAAACAGTCGGGATGCGGGGGCTGCCTTCCTGGCTAGGGACGTAGCTAAAGCTATAAGGCTTATCTCGAGAGGTAAGTCCCCTGGTCATGATGGGCTCAGCATTGAGCACCTACAACACGCGGGACCACACATTACTAGGGTATTGGCTATGTTTTACTCGCTGTGCGTGAGTCATTCCTACTTGCCAGCGGACTTTATGAAAACGGTGGTAGTGCCTGTAGTGAAGAATAAAACTGGTGACCTTACTGATAAGAGTAACTACAGGCCTATTTCTCTTGCCACTGTAACTGCTAAAGTGTTTGACGGTTTGCTTAACGCACAGTTAAATCGATCGGTAACACTGCACGATAATCAGTTCGGGTTTCGTCCCCGGCTGTCCACTGAAAGTGCTATACTGTGTCTTAAGCATACCGTCAAATACTACACAGACCGTAAAACACCCGTGTATGCGTGCTTCCTTGATCTGTCAAAGGCTTTCGACCTTGTAGCGTATGATCTGTTGTGGAACAAGCTGAGGAGCATAGATTTGCCACCGGAACTCATCAGCATGTTCCAGTACTGGTATGCGCACCAGTCTAATAGTGTTAGATGGGCGGGGGCAATGTCGGATGCGTATCAGCTCGAGTGCGGAGTCAGGCAGGGTGGCTTAACATCTCCTACCCTGTTTAATTTGTATGTTAACGGGCTGATCGTGGCGCTCAGCAGTCTGCATGTCGGCTGTCACATTGACGGTACATGTGTCAATAATTTAAGTTATGCTGACGACATGGTGCTGATGAGCGCTTCGGTCTGCGGCTTGAGAAAGCTGGTAAATATATGCGAGGAATATGCTTGTGGTCACGGTTTGTTGTATAATGTAAAGAAGAGCCAGTGTATGATCTTTGAGACCGCCAGTGCAAAATGTCCGGGAACCATACCTCCGGTCAGACTCAATGGGGTTTCTTTGAAAAGGGTTAGCCAGTTTACATACTTGGGGCATGTTTTGACTGTCGACCTTAGAGATCACGCAGACATGGAACGGGAGCGGAGGGCGTTATCTGTTAGAGCTAACATGATCGCCCGCAGATTTGCGCGGTGCTCTTATGAGGTTAAGGCTACGCTCTTTAGAGCGTACTGTACATCGCTGTACTCATGCAGTCTGTGGGCTCACTACTCTAATAGAAGTTACAGCGCCATCCGCGTCCAGTACAATAACGCGTTCAGGGCGGTGATGGGGCTACCCCGATACTGCAGCGCCTCGGGTATGTTCGCAGAGGCGCGCACCGATTGCTTTCATGCGACTATGCGCAAGCGCGCCGCGTCCTTTGTGCGCAGGGTACGGGTTAGCCCCAACATCGTACTGGCGATGATTGCGGGAAGGCTGGACTGCCCCTTCGTTCGGCATTGTTCCAGCAGACATGTTGCTGTACCAATGTCGGAGAGAGGGTATTAATTTTATTGTTTTTGATTATTTATTTATTTTTAATTTAAATTTAATTTTATTTGGATTTAATTTTATTTTATTTGATTTATATTTTGCTCTCGATTTAACGTAATTTAATTTAATTTTATTTGATGTTTGATTTTATTGTATTTTATTAATTTATGTTTGGCTATGGGTGTTATTTACCTGAAAATAAATTAATTTTAATTTTAATTTTTTAAATCTAGATTTTCTTCTCTTCGTTACCAAATCTACTACCTATTGCTAAAACCCTAAAACTGAAAACACGCCTTCTTCGTCCGAACTCATTAAGATAGTCAATATTTTTAAAAACATCAAGTAATAACCGGCCAAGTGCGTGTCGGACCCCGCACAATGAAGGGTTCCGTAGTTGGGATGAATTTATCCCAAGAACATACTTACATAACTAACTAAACTATCACTAAAATTCCTTACCTTTGGCTATGAGATTGGATTATTCTACAAAAAAAAAAGTTCAACATTTAAAAATAATTTTGACACAATTAAAATCGAATTTGACAATCGCGACTGCACGTGGTACTTGTTTGCCCTACCCCAATATATTTTTTTTAGAGCCGGAGGCGCGCAAGGTGGACTGCTTGACGTGTTTTATATGGAATTTTTCACTTTTTGTATGGAAAACATGAAAAAATATTACCTACATGTTCAGGTTTAGGGGTTTAAGGGTTTCATAAAGGGAATCGAAATTTTCATTATTTTTGCGATAGGACGCACCATTTGCGAGATATAAGCAAAAGAAAAAATAAATACAGTACTGTTTTTGCACGTGAAGTCGAAATGTTGTTGTGAATTTTAAGTTCTTATTTTACCCCACACCTTTTTAATCGCGATAAAAAATTGTCAGGTTTAGCCTACTTTGGTTTTTTTACAATCAAAATTTTAGGTGAAGAACGTCAAATTCAGGATAGCAAAATTGCCATTTTTTTCAGAATGGGAAATCGTCGTTTGACAGGAATAAATTAAATGTTAGTATAGTTTAGACGCATTTGTGACAAGAGAATCGGCACCATTGACAGACAGACTAGCAGTACTTTTAAAACGTTCTTTGCTACCCTTTTTACGGTTCCGTACTTCAAAAGAAAAAAAGGAACCCATAAAGGATCACTCGTGTGTCTGTCTGTCTGTCCGTCTGTCATAGCCAATTTGCTCCGAATCTAATGGACCGATTTAGTTGAAATTTGGTACACATATGTATTTATGTGACCCAAACACGGACGTGTAACGTAACTAAATGAATTTGGAAGTTTGGGGTTACATTTGGGGGCAAATAAGCAAATAAAAAGTTTTACAAACAGAACCGTGTGACATATCAAATGAAAGGACTTGTTGCGAGGATCTCAATTTTTTTTTAATAATTTTAAACTAAATAGTTTTAAAGATATTTGAGAAAATCTTTAAAATTTGAAAATCTTTGAAATTGATAACAACAGAAAACATACTAAATCTCTCAATATTGTTGTTGTAGTGCTAAGTTTGTTCTTGGGTTTAATGCATTTTAACTACGGAACCCTTCAATGTGCGTGGTCCGACACGCACTTGGTAAGTTTTTTTTTATAGAAAGCTTAGTAGATCAGAAAACTGAAAAAAGGTACTTGCCAAAAACATGTTGATAGATTTCTTTTAATTCTATGTAACGCAGGTACTAGATAAAAAAAAATGTTTGATTTTCCTACTGATGACAAAATTGAGTAAAACGCCATCTATTGCGAAAAGCTCTACACAAAATGATTAACAGATGGCTACTTTATCATTCTATGGGTTGGAATTGAAGTAAAAGGTTTAATTTATCTTTTTTGTTGAAAATGCGAGATTTATGAGTTTGAATAGATATATCAGCAATAAACAAGGAAGTTTTGATTTTTTCTAATCTTAATTCAGCCAAAATCTGCCGTTTATCGCTTTTTAGTGATTGTTAATTTCATAATTGTTACCTATGCTGCCATCTATGATTCTTTTTCAAGGACTAATTATAATTTGTTCACGTTGAGACCCCATGGCCAGGTTTTATGCTGTCGCCTATCATAAAATACATTTAAAAAGCACTCACAACATTCCAAGTCGTAAAGAAGCAAGGCAAAAGCTTTACAACCGCAAGCAGTTCCGGATCCGTCACTTGTCCATTGATGAACAGATTTCTCACGTAAAATGTATAAACTAAAGTAGCATAAAAGTAAACAGCGCTAAACAAAACGTGGAAGAAAATCCTAAAATACAAACGAATAAAAGATTTAATTTTATTTTCGAAAACTTCAGTCACTGTTATTTTCACTCCCGCCATTGTTGTAGAATATACTCGTATTTATGTATTTTATAGATATTTTTATTTTATTGTATTGAATTTTTTAAACTTAACTTTGTTGTAATTACTATTTTGAATAGGAACGTCTTTCCAGACGAAGTTCACTGTGCATAATGTAACCAGTTTTTACTTATAGTTAATTGTAATTATGAGTTCTGGTTCTCATTGAATTTTTGTTTTACTCATTGTTATTATTAGTTATATAATTACAGCCTTACTAATAAACATTTACGCACGATGTATACCAGGGTTATAGCATCAACGTTACCAATAAACGCTATTTGACGTTTCAGTTGTATACATCTGGTGTAACAGATGCTTTAAAACAATGAGATATTGCACAACCGTTATTCAGCCCTCGGACCTTGTATAGCAAGCGTGTAACCTTTTTTTAACTATTTGCATTTGACGTATTGAATTTGAAAACCATGGATTATTTACAATATTTCGATATTTTTGATGAAATTGATAATGAAGAACCACCAAGAAAAATAAAATGTTACAAAAACCGTTATGACCCTTTCTGTTTACAAGAAAATGAGTTTCGGTTGAAATATAGGTTCAGCAAACTATACGCAAGAAAAATTGTTGAATTAGTTAAATGTGACATCGAACGGAAAGCTCGAGGTGGTGGGCTGTCAGTAGAACTTCAAGTTTGTGCTGCTCTTAGAACATGGGGTCGACAAGAAGTTCAAGATGATGCAGCCGACATTCATGGACTAAGCCAGCAATCCATCACGAATGTGTGTCGGAGAGTGGCTTTAGCTTTGGCTAATAAGGCATCACGATTTGTATACATGCCTGCGGTAGTGGCAGAACAAGAAGATGTCGTGTCGGGATTTAGAAATATCTGTGGATTCCGACAAGTAATAGGTGCTATTGATTGCACGCACGTGAAAATTAAAAAAGTAGGTGGAGATAGTGCTCAATACTATATAAACAGAAAAGGATTTTCATCGCTGAATGTCCAAGTAGTCTGTGATTCTCATTTAAGGATAAGAGATTTAGTGGCGCACTGGAGAGGCAGCACTCATGATGCAAGAATATTTAGAGAGAGTAGATTACGACAGCGATTTGAAAATAGAGAATTTAATGGCATTTTACTGGGAGATTCAGGCTATGGTTTAACAAATTATTTGTTTACACCAGTACACAATGCTTGTAATGCAAAGGAGGAAGCTTACAATCGATCTCACATTTTAACGAGAAATACAATTGAAAGATGTTTCGGAGTTTGGAAACAAAGATTCAGGTGTCTTTTACATGGATTCAGTGTATCACTTGAAAATGTTAAGTTATATATAGTAGCACTTGCTATATTACATAATATTGCCATTGATATGAATGAAGATATAGATTTTCCAGAAACTGTTGCAACTATGAATAATGCCGGACAAAATGTGCCAAGTAATGTTCCTGACAGTATTACTGGCCAAGAATCAAGACGAATATTTATTGAAACACATTTTTAATTTTCTTATTTATTATTTCTTATAGATTCTAACTGAGCTATCTCCAATTTTAACTTCTGCATGCGAAGATTAGCTTCTTTTTTTAATAAATTGTGGATTTCTAACATTTGTTCCATTTTTAAATTATGCTCTTCAGTAGAAAATATATGAATTTCCATAATTTTTTTCATTTTGAGTTCATGTTCCTCTCTAATGCAACTTAGAAGGACATGATTCCGTTCTTTGGCAAACTCCTTATCCTAAAACAAATACAGATAATTTATACAATCACAATTTACTATTATGTTTATGACACAAGAATTTACACCTTTCTATTAACAATAAAAATCTTACCAAATGTTTTGGTTTATTGTTATCATTGAACGGTAGCTTTCGTTTCAATACAGGTGGCTTTTGATATGGGATATTTAATTTTGATGATATTGGTGTTATATTCTGGAACAAAGACAAAAAATTTTAATTAATTAAAACTGAAATTAAATTTGTAAATTATTACTTGGAAAATATGGCGATATAGTTGATTACAGTGAACCATATTCACTCTAAACTTGAAGATTGTTTGATGGTAGAATAGAAAAACATCAACGTATGATCAATATTACCTTACCTCAACTATATTTTCAGTATTAGCGACTGGTGTGAGAACAATTTCTTGAGTTCTAATACTAGGTTCCAATTCTGTATTTTGTTTCTGAAATAAATGTAGAATAATTAAGTATAAACAGAAAGTTGCACAAATGTCACAAACATTAATAACAATTAGATTAAAAGTGGGTGAAATTCAGTTTCTTAGATGCAATTATACCGTTACAAGTTGAGCTACTAAAAGGGTGTTAGACTTAAATTATCTTACCTTTGGACTTATGCTAATGCCATCGCTGTCAAAAACATTAAAATCTGTCTCAAATTCCTGTGGAATCATGCTCAAGATTTCTAAAGTATCTGGATTTGGACTAGGAGGTTTTGGTCCACCACCAGTGCCCTTCATCAATATTTTCACCTCAGACATGTTCTTTTTTGCATCTAGTTTCATAGTACGCCACTGTTGTTTTAATTCAGCTAAATCCCTCACGCGGTTATTTAATTCATTGAACCTGTAAAATTTATATAGTTGCCAATTACACGAAAGATTATAACAACACCTATTATGAAATATACCACGTTTTACAAACCTTTGCGATACTGTTTGCCAAGCTGCTATTTTACTTTTATTTGTATTTGTATCCGTGTTCTTATTTTCTATAGTAGACACAAACTCCGTCATGCAGCTTTTCAATAAATTCTGAAAAAATACGCAAATATTGATGTCCTTAGTTTCAAATCTATTTGTGAACTTTGTTTATTTTCTGAAAATATATTTCTTACCTTTTCTATTTTATCCCAATTCGCAGACCGTTTCCTTTTATTTTTCACGTCGTTGTTATTTGCATTTGCATTAGTTTCAGCCATTATTGCAGATAAAAATCTCTTCACAATTTTAAAATTTACTGAACTTTGCGATATTTTTAAGTTCAAGATTGACTTTGACAGCTTTCACTGGTTGCGTTCTTAACATAATGCATGCATCATCATTCTTTCATGAGTGAATTAATAATAATTAATTTTTTTAATTCGTAAAAGAACGCTAAAACAGTAGTTTTGAAATAAAAACGACGTAATTTTAATTTTTTAATTTTTTTGAAGTCTTAAGTATTAAGTTATGAATGTTTTCCCAAATGAAAAAACGTCACTGATATTACGCAGTACCAGTTTCAGAACGCACCTTTTAATGTTGCCAGTGGTTTTTGTCATAAGCAGTGGGTAACTATTCATTGTTTAAAGACTGATTATTAGTAAGGGTAGTGTGTAACGCCTATTCACAGCTTATACATTGTATAACTATACAACCGTTAAACAGATGTTTAACTTATTTTTATTAGTAAGGCTGTTAGCTTCCATATTATCACGTTAGGCTCGTCTCTCGTGGAGTATTGTTTAAACATAATTTAAAAAAATCATTTTTTGTTTTGTTCTCATTTACGACTGTTTTCTGAATACCTGAATTATCTTATCAGTAAATATACTATCAAGACTTATGTTAGCTGTTGTGATTGGTTGATCAAAATATCAACAACCGAAAATAGTATAACCGCTATCTAATTACGCAACACATTTTCGATTTACAATTGAGTCAAATTTGTTTCGATTTGAATACAATTGCATTCAATTTATAATTTTCGAATTACGTAACTCTAAAATCTGCGTTGTCAACTGCACTCTGTTTCAAACGCTAAAGAGTGAACGATACTCGTCTAAAAAGGCTATTAGTGGAATTACGTAATCATTTTGACAGTTGAAAATTTGTTTCAAATCAACGAGAAATTGCTTTCAGCTATCAATCTAAACAGAAGGCACCCTACTGGTCGCATTCGATTTTCTTTGCAATATTTTTGGGATTTACTCGTATAATCTCCTTACTTATTACAAAATTATGTAAGTGAACGTCGTCTTCATAAATTGTGAATGTGTTTTTGTGTAAAACCTCAATGATAGATCAGTATTAGGGTCTGTAAAATACCGAAGCAACGAGGTCGGTTTTTAATAATAATTGTGAAAGTTTTCTTCTGTTACAAGTGCTTGCAACCTAAACTAAAGATATATATTATGATATTTCAGAAACGAGGTATTTTGGAGGCATTTTAAAGGAAAGACAAATTCGTACCTCGTACCGTATCAAACTTATCATAAGCCACAAGCTTAGCAACCCAGTCGGGCTTGTACTTCATTGGAAAAGCAAATTTATTACAGGAAGAACAAATATTATAATATAGTTTGAAGCATTTTATGTCAATGGATTCTGTAAGGACATCGGTGAACATACTCACCACACCATAAATAGATCTATTTCCACATCATTGTCTGTATAAGGTACCTACTTAATATCAATATTATTTTCTTTCTTAGTGTTGAACATTGATTGTGTGTTTAGCATAGCAACAATTTTACACACAATCTTATTGTTTGTTGGTAAATACGAAATGCACCATCAAACGTAAACTTACCATACATTTAAATAAAGTCAATTGTAGGCACCTAATTGTTGTTTATAGCAGAATATTGCTGTTCTATAAAGTAGATAGATTGTGCATGTAAGTGTTTAAGGGAGAGGCCTATTAGACTTTGTGGATGGATGTAATGGTTCATGGAATATCAATCTAATGAGGATTTACTTAATTTTTTTATTTTATATTTCAGGTGTCAGGCTCAACTATATTATTCAGGAAAAAATTTAACTCTCATGAGCGCTTACTGCAAGAATTAGCAAGCAGTACATACTTATTCCATGGTGACTGCCACAGGACATTAGATTCCAAATTCCACTAATCCTTACAGTAGTGTCCAAATATTTCATAATAATGTGAAGATATAATAAAAGTCGTTTTTGATTACCATAATTTATTTCTCTCTATTTACTGTTACCTAATAAATGACAGTAAATTTAGGCAAATAGGTACCCACCTCTAAATAGTATCAATAAAATAATCAATTGGCTGTGTTTATAAAAGGCATAGTATTCAATTCTTAAATATTTCATTATAAGTTATTTTTATTTGCACCTTTATAGGTACAAATAAAAATTACAAGTACAGGTTCAAAATAAAAACACTTTATTAAAGTTTACACTGTTATCAATTAACAAAATAGTAACACATATTTATATTGCTGTTGTACAAGACAGAACAGTAAAAAAAAAGAAGATTATCTTTCATTAACAATCTTCAGTTTTTACTTTAGTTCTTGAGAAGCTTGAAAACTGAAGTAGCAGAGCAACGGGGCAACGCAGCATGGGCGACATCCTTCATGCTGCCCTCATGTCTTCATAGGTGAAACGCCCCAGGAACTCTATAGTTTTAAAACAAAATCTTATTATTTTTTGCTCAAATAAAGTACCTACTTAGAAATTATGTGGCAAAGTAAAGTAGGCTCAACTAGGTTTTCATTAGCCCATGGCTGGACAAAACCCATCAGCCTAGTCATTGGTGCTGGTTGTATAATTTCATCTTTATTTAGGGCTGATATTTCAGTCTCCAGATATTTTATAATACTGAATTATAATATTAAACATTAGTTAGGTACACACAAAATATATGTTGTGTCTATGTACTAAGTTCAGCCAAGGAAATATATTCAAAGTTTTATTTATTATGTGACTTGCTACGCTTTATTCTTAACTATGTGTCAAAAAGCTTACCTTCAATGATTAATACAGAAGATTGGATATTCAATCCATGTTTGAACAACAAGATTGATGTTGGGTTGCGTTCCCTTCTTGTATTTTCAGCTCTAGCACGGTCTGTGAAAATATTATAAATATGTTTTGTAGTTAGTTGTTATTTGGCTAGTGTAGTTAGTTATTATTTGGCTAGTTGTAATTGTTTATTTCAGCATCTACTTATGTACATAAATATCAATTAACAATTTCAGTTAAGACTGAGGTTGACGGACATAGTAACTATATTTAACCACAATAAAAAGTTAGATGCTTGTGTCTACACAACAAAAGAATGATTGTCCATAGGTAGATTGACCAATAATGTACCTACAGCTACAATAATGTAATGAGATACAAAGGTACTCTCTTACACACGTTATTCCTATTTATATTGGCTTACTTACTTGTAGTGATAATATCGACTTAGTTACTTTTCGCTATTGAGCAAAACAGCCTAAGTAAGTCTTAGTGCAGCCAGTAGAAAACGAAAACAGAGCACGCAGTGTCTTCAGTGTCTTGAACGAGAGAATTTTCCAAAGTTTTTCCGACTTCCACAAGCCACAAGAAAAATGTTCCAAAACTGCTTAGCATAGGCCCATGTTTCTGTAAGAGAATAGTAAATATAATCTTGTATGTTGAAAAATATAAAACATTAAAGGCAAAACAATGCTTATCAAAAATATTACCGAAAACTAAAATGTAAACAAAGTCATCGCCAATTCGCCATGTTAGATATCGTATTCTCCACAGACTTCAAAGAATGATCATTCCAGCTTCCAGCGCAGATTATTTTCGATGTTTAATATGTGTTATATGCCTTTCTTGTTCTTTTCTCTACAAACTGATAAAGTTAGAGCAGTAAAGACAGGCAATATTCTGCAATAAATTCGACTCTGAACACCTCACAATAAGTCGGCAGATCGTTCAAGAGGTTATTCAACTTTTACTCAGTGCTGCCAATTTTTTTCCCTGAGTCCGGTATAGACATGCGTCAGATACATCAAAACGAATTTAAAATCAGATTTAAGTCAGAAATCGAATCGTATCGATTATCCGAACTAGACAAACCAATTTCACAAAACCAACCACGGCAATAGTAGCTTTGCGTAAGTACGTATTTGTTTATGTTTGAATAGTTTTTAATGATGCACTTACAACCGAATAATATTACTAAAGACGATTGAAACTGCGAGCTGGAGCCACTCCTGAAACCGATTTTGAAAGCGATTTCAAAATCTGAAATAGGATATTTAACCGTTTGGTTAAAAACTTTATTCGATTAATAAAATAAGATTTGACATTTGAATAAACCTTTTTTACAGTCCGTTCAACCGATTTTAACTTCTATTGATTTGGTGGCATGACAAACGGCAACCGCAGTATAATTATTGAAATTTTAGTGAAGATGTTTGTTTTCAAACGGCTTAACGGCAGATTTTTTTATCCCGTAAGTACGTTCCCGTCTGCCGTGAGATATGTTTTTTGAAATGACGTTGTTTTTCGATCTCTACTCGGGCGGAGCCTCTGTGTGACTTCAATATATTCGTCATGCTGTGTCAGTCTTTCCAAATCAGCGTTCGAATCCGCAGTGGTTTCGGCATTTGAAAGAAATAAATCGAAAAATCACTGACACAGGTTTTAAACAAACAATAAAATATGCCATTATCGTGTTATTTAAATATTTTCTCGAGTCGAAGTTTTAGTTTGATTGTATTGTTTTCTACAAATTGAATTAAACTAACCATTAGACACAACCACCGGCCACTGAAAGCAAAATTTCTCCGCCAGTAGGGGTGTCCAAATCCCCAGGTTTAGTGGAAATCCCACTAAGTTGACAACACTGCTTTTCTACGATTTTGTCATTGGCTACAGATAACAAAAACGTGAAAAGAAAAACGTTTTGTTACGTATTTCAATTATGGTAGTTTTTGGTAGAAAGTGTTTTAAAAATTGGTTTTTAATTTTTCGGCAATCATTGTACATTTTCATTTATAAGCACTAGTAGAGTATCAGTTGTAATAAAAAAAATAAAAAATATAGCACAATAATTTGGAAATTAATCATTCCTACATGGTGTAACAAAACACATCATCCAAATAAATTATAGCCAATTGATTAGAACATCCCTATCCAATTACGGTCGACTGATATAAAATGTGTAGCGTAATTCGAATTTGGGCAGGCGTTTAAAACTGGAGTTGCTTTCGATTCAGAATTGTAAACAGAAATAAAATGTGTTGCGTAATTAGACTGCTGGTCATGCGATATATTATAGGAACCTTATTGACTAGCCTTGCTACAGATCGAAATGCAAGGCTAAACAAGTCAGCCCACGTGTGGTAAATTGAGTGTTCTTTGCTAATCAAGATTCCTCTGAACCTCGGAAAACATGTTAATGAAATCGTGGGTCCTGGTTGTTAAATGAATAGAGCGACAAACAATAATGTTCATATTCATATTCATATCTTTATTTGCAATTCATAATGTAGGTATACAGGTGTTACAATGGCTTATGTAGAGCTAAGGTACAGTTATGGACCCTGTACAGCTAAAAAGTATAAAATAAATTCTTAAAATAAAATTAAAAGAAACAAATTAAGTAACAATCAACAATTTTTTAATATGTTCTTAACATTAAATTAGATCAGATATAGGTTGTGGTGCATAACAATTATTTAATAAGGTCAATTTTACTAAAAATATATCTTATAATATTTATCTAATGTTTGTCTCTCGAATGGTGAGTGGGAGGTGTGATTTCTAAAGAAATTTCTTCCAGCATACCTGCGATAGGACAGAGGATAAAAAGAGAAGTAGACACCGTGTATAAGTAAAAAAAAAAAACATTTTTAGGTGCACTTTGCGCTGTCTGAACAGTGAACGAATCTGAACCGTCGCGCTCGGGGTGGTGACGCTAAATTGGGTACCTATACTCGGCTCCAGTCGGTCAGTGACGCTAAATAGTGTATACTGGGCGCTGAATCGGGCATACTCGGCTCCAGTCGTTAAGTTTTCACTTGTATTATGTGGTCGCACAAAAAGTTTTTTTTTTGTTGTGGTACCCCACACCAATTATTGCTACATATTTTTATTTTTACATATCAAGTAATGGTATTATTATAAGTACCTGGGCGACCGAGCTCTGCTCTGGTGAAAATAGAGAATACTAATATTTTTATAGTACAGTATAGTTCATACAATTCCATGCTGCCGTGTCTGTCAATGTTCAAAAAGTCTAAGGTAGCCATCTTGTTCTAAACTTTGGGTGACCGAGCTCTGCTCGGGTGAAAATACGGAGAAATTGTTTTTTTCCAGATATGAGACCTAGCTATATCGATTTTACGGCCCCGTAAACGAAATCGTTAGAGCCGTTTTCGAGAATGTGATTACAAATATTATACAAATATTGCTCGTTTAATAGTATAGGATTAACGTCATCAACGAATACGTACCTAATCGCGAAATTCAAATTTTCTTACGTTCTTCGAAATTTGAAGGTGAGTGTCATGTTGTATCTTGATCAAAATATTATTGCGACCTTAAACAGAATTATAACCATTGGAATCATTAATAGGTACATCTCTCTAAGTTAGATTTGTTCCTTATGAACATTCAACATCCCGCCGGTATTCCTCGAAGGCTTAGGCAGAGGTACCTATAGTACACCGACATTTCGACAGTTTTCGTTTTTAAGTCCCATGTAATAAGGGGCGAGCCTATTGCCATCAAAAAACCACAAATCCAGACTCCGTGCTGCTACTGGGAAATCCCTGTCGGAAAATCCCAATAACACTTGACCTCACGCTCAGTCAGCAGATGCGCTTGCGACCACGAGACGATCGAGGCCTGTTTTAACGCAAGGCTAAAAATATAATGGGTTTTAACAAAATGATACAGGCAGTAGACGACGATGATTTATAATGATAATATTCTGGTATTTTATCATTGAGTTAATCAGTAATGAAACTCAACACGGAAGGTCATGTATCAGAATCTACAATATCGATGCAAAAACACGTAGATAAGTAATAAACATATTTTCTCACGTATTGGAAAGAATATCGCATTCTTAGCAGAGAATCTCTCAGGTTTTTGAATAAATTCAAGTTATAATCTTATCAATTCAAGCAACGATCAATATTTTGACATGCCAAAAATTTGGGTAGATTAGAGTATATTTATTTTGATAAATTGAGACTGAAATTTATTATTTATTTATTAGAATGCGAATGTGACCAGGGGACAATTCCCGCATTTTTATTAAAATGCGGGAATTGCCCCGGGTCGTATGTCCAGTGCTATTATTTGGTTGGCTATCGTTCAACAACTTAGGTACGTGACATTTCATTTAACAGATTTCATCGTGGCTTCATTCTCGCTTTTTCAAACTCGAAGTAATGACACCCATTCTCAATCTAGGGTGATTTAAGAGGCAAGACAAGTGATAATCACTTCCAAAGAGTATCGTATTTCTACAACGACTTTCAACAGGACTGATACCATGGATTCAGTACATGATTCTGAACCCCCCTGTGTTCCATACATTTTGGCCTCATAGGTCACTAGGCACTTTTCTATGACGCAGCAGATTTTTTTTTAAATAACTGACGAAAAATTTCAACGTTCAGAAACATTAACTGAATCCATGGTAACAGTTTTCGCGTCGATGTCCCTGCCTTCCTCCTGAGTATATGTTAATACATTTTGACATTACCACCATCGTAATTGCTGATAGAATATCACTTTTTCAAGGATTATTGTCCTCTTGTTTTTGTTATGGGGTACAATAAAAAGTACTACATCTATCTATCCAAGAACAACGAAATATAATTTATACGTGTATCACTCAATTTGACTTAGGTACTATACTTATTTGAGTTAGGTACTAAGAACACTCAAAGCATTTTGACAAGCACTTTTGTTTGTCAACTGTCGGTCAGGAGTCGGTAAGTCAGAAAGATGAAGCTAGTTGCCCATTCCAAAGCGCAGTACCTATGGAGAAGAACGCACAAGAAACTCCATGGACACTTTTTTTAAATCAAAAATGTCTTTGTGATATTTGTGGCAGCATACTGTTAGATTTAATCAATAAGACGTGTTACATTTTTCTGTTATGATTTAATTTTTTTTGGTGCTTTTTTGTCTAATCCTGGACAACAAAAGTGTATAGGTAAATCAAGTAATTTTTAGTATTTATTTCTGTTTCTTTAGAAATAAATGAATTCAAAACCGTATTTTAGACTGTGTCACAGGGACCTACCTATAAAGCTACTAACAGAAACATTATAAATAGGTATTTATAACTATTGAACTTGACCAAAGTCCTTGATCTTAGTAGTTTTCCAGCGGCAAGGTCGCTACTTTTTATTAGATACCTACTTAATTATACAAAAAAACGTTGATCAAAAGTATTCTACGGTTAATAAATAACATAATAATGTTATGTGGATTGCTCATGGGGTAAAACCTCATGAAGAGAACATAACCTAATAATTTTCCTACGGATTCCTGAGAAGTTCCCGTTAATTTATCAAGCAACAAATTTTATACAAAGTTCATTATTTAAATTTAACCGGAATTTCATAGAAATTCAGTTCCGTATTTTAATTTATCTGGTGTAGGCTGTATTCTAGGACGATACTCAGCGACACAACCATGAACACGATTTAGAACTAGATTTAAGTTAAGATAATATGTTGCAAATCTGTTTTAAATCTAGATTAATGACTGAGCACCATTCTCGTTAATTTCTAAAGTCTGATAAGCCAATAAATAAATGAATGCGTTGCATCAAGAGCGTCGCTCTGCTATTATAAACAGGCTATTTTACTACGATCTATTTCGAAAGTATCTGATGAAAATATAAACAAATTAATCAGAAAACGTACCCTGTGGATGACAATTTGTGGTACCGCTTACAAATTGAATTATTTGAATACTTAAATCCGAAATTCTAACTTTAAAACACCATAAAGCTGTGTTGTTTTTTACAATATAGGTTTTTGTCTATGATTTGTCAATTACAATTTAATAATGATTTTCAAACAAAACTTAAAAAAAACCATAAAGCTGTTTTGTTTTTTACAATATAGGTTTTTGTCTATGATTTGTCAATTACAATTTAATAATGATATTCAAACAATAATGGTTGGAAAAACTGGTGAGATATAAAGTTGAAACCTTCTCAATGCAGATGAATTTGTTACTAATTCCCTTTAATGATTGACTACATAAGAATTTAACCCGAACAGGATTTGTTTACACTTTCTTCTGATACTTTTAGAGCAAACTATAGTGCGATTCCTGTTTCGAGTTGTGTATTTTTTTCTTATTTTTAGCTTGTATTTTTCCTAAAACCGGTCAGAAGAGGTCTGTCTTAGTCCCCTAAGACAGACCTCTTCTGACCGGTTTTTCACCGCAACCTTTTGTGTATTCAATTAAGTTTTATGTAATAAATATACATACATAAATAATATGCAATAACTACGGGTAGAACCTGGATGAGGCTGGCACAGGAGTGTGGGGGATTGCTGCAAGAAAAGTGTGGCCTATTCTCAGCAGTAAGCACAGCAGAGCTGTGTATGATGATAATAATGATGATATTATGACAAAAATAGCGAGTCAAGCTGGATTACAAAACCCGCCAGCATGGGCCCGATAAAGATCTCGCCTTTGTCCAGTAGTCAGTGTAGCCTGAATCATTTCAGGCTACAGAAAGGTTAGCTAAGTCGTGAGTTCGATACACGACAATAGTGCAACGGGTGGGCATTGCAATATTGACGTGAACCCGCTCCAAACACAAGCATATATTTGCTTAGCAGGAGGGTTAACACGACTACTATCTTGTAATATGCCCCACATTGTCAGTAATTCTACAAAGTAAATAACAACCAACCTGCATTATCATTATCGTCATAATCGGCCCAGAGAGGAGGCGTCATTCCCAACAGTGGTAACATTTTTAGGCTGGTAAGTATGTCTTGGAAAAATAAAAACCAGGTACTTACAAAGTTCCAATTGGTGAAATAACACGGCGTGAACCACTTAGCAGTGATGATTCGTTCATCAGTGACATCTGTTCTTTGTATCAACAGGTACCACAAATAAAAACCGTAACTAACAACTGAATGAAACACCCCGCAAGCCACAATATGAAATAATAACCTCAAATACAACCGAATTGAATGTCTTTTTTCGAATTCTTCATTCACTGTAATTTTCACTTCAGCCATTTTTATTTTGCTTTATTTTATTGGATTATTTTTATTGACAATTTATTTTTATGAAGCAATTATTAGATCATTTCTTTTTTTTATTGGATTTTTTTGTAATTTTATTTTATTGTGTACTGTGTTTATACGTGCAGACCGTTTGAGGTCACGCTATATTATGTGATCAACTAGTATGTGTAGCAGTGATTTTAGGATTCCTTAGTCGTTAGGACGAGTCGTTGTATTCCAGTTAACGTAATGCGTTTTCATTAATGATAATTATTAGTGATTACGCTGATTAGAATAGTACCGCCGTGTCCTCACGGAGGCGATCGGCGGCGGCGATCACTCGCGTCCGGCCCTGGTTCAGGCCATGGTTCGGAGCGAGAGTGCATCGGAGGCCGTCACTTTCTTCTGCGAAATGCAGTAATGAGGAGGCGGAACGCGTCAGGGAGAGGCAAGATTCGCGCCCTCGCACCCCTAGTCGCCGCAGGAGACGCCCCGGGCGTCGGCAGTCGCGAGCCGACTTCCGGCCACCGTAGGCGCGGGCTTGCGGACGGTGAGCAATGGGTAGCTCGCCGTCCGATAAGGACCAGGCTTGGGTAGACGGCGCGTTGTGTGCCACGCGCGCTTTTAAGAGCTGTCAGTTGCGGGTTTGTCCGAAAGGGATATCGCGGCCCCGGCACACAGGCAATGGAAGGAACACGGTTGGGTTTTAGTCAGTAAAAGTCTGACACACCCTCCCGCTCCGCCTAGAGCGGGAGAAGTTATTTGATAATTTCCCAACCTCAAAAAAAAAAAATGGCTGATTAGAATGCAGGTTTGCTAAGATAGCAAAGGTTTTTTTTTAAATACTCATTTCATGTAATTCGATTTATTTCGTAATTACTATATTGCGTGTGACTCAAGTGAGTCTTGGTTTCCATATATGTTTTCCTTCTTTGAAGTATTTAGTCAAATAGAAATTAAAGTCACTATTGTAAAATAAAAATTATCAGTGCTAGTTATTAATTAAATCCATTTCTGTTTTGAAACTTGCAGCCTCTGTTTGAAGCTTAAGCGGGTTTGTACACTACCAACATTTTTTAAATATTGTATAAGACCTGCGTGAAAAATTATTTGAAGAGAGTTTGAAGTGATCTGTCAATAGTGCAAATTCTTAGCATCATACAATGACAGCTCACTTCACGGAAGTTTTTGTGATATTTTCACAGAATTGACGTGCACCATCCTCGACCGCATCATCGCTTTATTCAATTATGAAGCTAAACGCGAGACTATGAAATAACAAAAGTAATTGTGCGGAACCAATACACTAAATCATGTGAACTTGCCAATAAAACCTGCTTTGATTACCAGTCTCAATGACGTTGCGACGCACGCCATGTTACTAAATAATACTGATTTTAACAAACAGGTTGTTGATATATAATCACACTCGATGAGTTTGTATGGAATCTACCTATGCATTACATATGGATGGAAAATTGTTGATGTATATTATTTATTACTTGTAAATCTGATATTATACAAAAAACTTTTTACAAAAGAAAACAACCGACTTATTTATTTATTTAATACTTCAAGCACACAAATGTACAGAGGCGGACTTAATGCCATAGGCATTTTCTACCAGTCAACCTTTGGGTGATGCAGAGACAAACAGTGGTAGGTGCGATTACGAAAAATTGAGGAATAAAAAATAAAAAAGAAGTAATATATAAAGATACACATATACCTATTACAATCTATAAATATAAAATATATGTCTAATTATATATAAATATACATAAATACACGAATATACTAAAACAAATAAGACAAACAATGGGTAAACATTAACGTTGTGATGATACTGCCAGCTTCTTACGAATGTGCTCGCGAACTTTAACTTTAAAGGATAATCGGTTGGTTGCCATCCTTATTTCCTGGGGGAGCGCATTCCACAGGGAGATAGACTGAATGAAGAAGGAGGATGAAGAACGCGATTATTTGATGACCGTAGATTTTTACTGTGGTTGTCACAAATGTATTGAAAGTGGGGGGATAACTACTAGATAACTAGGGAAAGTGGGAGAGACAAGAAATGAAAACAAGGTGGTCAGCGCCCTTTGCTCTCTGCGCTGGCGTATGGGCAATCACTTTAGTAGCGACCGATGCGCAGAAACATGATCATATTTACGCAGATTGAAAACGAATCGAATGCAGTTATTGAGAAGACGATCAAGTTTGTCGAGGAGATCTGCATTCAGGTCATAGTAGCACACATCACCATAACCGATGATAGGGAAAATTAAGGACTGCACAAGCATTGTCTTCGTAGTTGTTGGTAGTAAATTTTTCAGACGGTACGGCCCGCAGCGTTCCAGTTACCTTCTGGCTGACCCTCGCGACTTGAGTACGCCAATGAGTAAGTCAATGTGCAAGCGCACATTGATAATACTCTGAACTGGTGGTCCTGCACATCAGCACTAAATGGGACGACCGTACCATTGAAGACAACTGGTGGCAAGGTTGTACCATCCACCTTACTCATACTCCAAGAACTTCCGATGATGATCGCCTGACACTTATTAGGGTTTACTGCTAAGCCGAATCTATCAGACCAGGTTTTTATGACTATCAAGTCTTTGTTTAATTTATCGATAGCGTCAGAAATTTCTTCGACCCTCCCTTGACAGTACAACTGGAAGTCATCTGCATACAGATGATACGCACACTGAAGCTCGGAAGTAATAAGATTGATAAATATAGAAAACAGAAGAGGAGAAAGAATACCGCCTTGTGGCACGCCAGTTTTCAAATCACACCAGCATGATGTAGAATCTTCAACATGAACGGACTGCTGACGTTCCTGGAGGTAAGAGGAGAACCATTCCGACTTCCGAAAAAAACACTACAAAGTGAAAAATAATTTAATTTCGGAAGTCGGTGTCTTTGGTTTTGAATTTTCGTTTTTGCCACCGACTTCCGAAATAAAAGTTATTTTTCATCATTTTCATTTTTCACTTTGCAGTGATTTTATTAAAGTTGGTGGTTTTTTTTAGTAAAAAGTTTTTATTTTTCACTTTTTAGTTGTAATTCCTACCCCACACAAATTCGAATACCACTACCTGCTATGTAAATAACAGTCACAGGAAGTTATCATCATAACCACTTAAACTAAGTGGGAAAAATACGTATTAATGAAGCTTACTCCGTCAATAAAATTTATATGGGACCAATCCGGGAGCATACCCTTCCATACAAGAAAAAAATTCAAAATCGGTTCACAATTGACGGAGGAATCGGCGGACATATCTACATTTAAAAAAAACATACATACGCGTCGAACTTATAACCTCCTCCTTTTTGGAAGTCGGTTAAAAAATACAACTAGACTGCCTCTTTGATCAAGCGTTCGTAAGCGCGAATGGTGAGCATGGGTTCTATTCTCAACTTGGGATAAGCGTTTCTGTTGTTTTCTATCACGAATAACTGGCGAAATGTGGGTGTAATATAGTAACATCTCTGCCTTACCTTAGAGGAGAATATAAGCGTGATGTTATGTTATGTTAGCCCACTTACGGTTTTGTATCCAGTTAATGTCAGCTGGCTCACACTCTATGAACATGGGACTTAAACTTAACAGGTGTAATATGTGCCACACTGTCTAATCCTTCGGGTAATAACAACATTTTGCTATCCTAGTTATTATTATAAATGCGAAAGTGAGTTTGTTTGTTTGTTTTTTAGGGGCTTGAGGAGCAGGGTGTAAAGTTCACTCATCCTCTATAGAAAATGGAGGATCCTCTGACCAGACGGGTGTCGTGTCTGGCAGCATCTGCCAGATGGTTGATATCGGATAGTTTTATTTATGTTGATCGCGCGGTAAACTCTAATTGCGTGATGCAGGATTTGTGTGACGTCAGGTCTTTGATGAGTAGTAGTAGTGCATGTGGCGATGTAGATGCCACCACAGTTTGTGACGGTTTCTCGTTAAAACGGCTGAACGGATTTGGATGAAATTTAGCACATGGGTAGACCTTGACCTGGAAAAGGACATAGGCTAGTTATCATCATGGTTCGTAAACGAGGTCGCAGGCAACAGCTAGTATTACATAAATGAATGCTGTTTTCTCGTGTAATTGTAGGAACATAAAACACTTAACATAACATAACACCACACCTGTACTCCCTGATGGGTTAGGCAGAGGGGTACCTACTCCCACATTTACCAAAAACGTACTTATCTCAGTTTATGATATATTTATGCGTGAGAGAAATATAATAAGTAAATATAAGATAAATATTGATTTCAACTACAGCCAAGTCCATAGTCACGGCGGTAAAGCTCTTTAACCTGAGGACTACAGGACCTAAACGTGGCTAAACGCAAGTTTTATCATTCCTAAAAGTATATGACGAGCCACTCAATCTGCCTAGCCTTTTCCCAACTATGTTGGGGTCGGCTTCCAGTCTAACCGGATGCAGCTGAATACCAGTATTTTACATGGGGCGACTGCGTATCTGACCTCCACAACCCAGTAACTGGGTAATACGATACCCCTTGGTAAGACTGGTGTCAGACTTTCGGGCTTCTGACGACTCGTAACGACTGTCAAAGATCTACGAATGACAGCCGGGACCAACGGCTTAACGTGCTTTCCGAGGCACGGAGGATTCTCGGTATGTAAAGATGGTCACCCATCCACTGATCAACCCCGGCAAGCGTAGCTTAACCTGATGGATCGACCAGTGCGGCTGTTGTTACTTAGCCACGAGCTCCTCCCATATGATGAGCCACTGCAGTAAACAAAAACAGAAAAACATGATATTCTTCAGGATATACTCGTATGCTAGTAAGATAGTGTGTTGAAAACATACTACAACTAATTTACTATAATGGAAAAAAAAACAAGAAGCTACCTCAAAAAAAAGCGATTAAAAATCATATTTATGTACATACATGTAGAATTTCTTTAGAAATAAGCATCAGCTTTGTACGTCACTCGGAGGAATCTTGTCAACCCATATTTAAGAAACTAGGCTTTTTACCGCTGCCGTCCTTTTATATATTTGAAATATGTATATTCGTTAATAAACATAAAGACCTGTTTATATCAGCCAATGATATTAATCCACGGAGCCGGCGTGATCCACAGAGACTCGTTCTGCATGATCTTCCCAGGCTTGCTAAATATAATAAAAGCTGCTTATATAAATGTGTTAGTATATATAATAACACACCGAGTAGCATAAAAAACTTAAACTCCAGATTATTTAAGAAAAAATTGTTTGACCGGTTAAACTCGGAAAATTTCTATAGTCTTAAAGAATTTATGGATAAAAAATTCTCATGTTAGTATTAAGTGAACATATGCATGCTAAGTACAATTCTGGCAAAACATGTAAGATCTTTATTGTAAATTATTGTAACACCATGTATACCATGTTTTATGCAAATAAATACTTACTTACTTACGTATTTTTCTGTTCCTTTCTTCTTGTCTATTTATATGTGTGTACATAAACTGTTAAATAAATAAATACAATCATTCTGATTTTTTGTCAGATTATTCTACAAGCAACATTCTCGTATTTCTGTATTAGTGTTTTAATTTTTAGATTTTTTTGTAAATAGATAATTGCTTTAATTTTGTATTTTATTTCAAATTCAAATTCAAATTCAAATTCTTTATTGCTAACTATGTGTACATAAATAAAGTTCTTAACAGAGGATATCAGTTCTTAGAACATAGTGGCCCTGTTAGGGCATTGCAATTTCATCATGCATACCTATATGCTTATAATTGTAACAGTAACAGTTGAACATGCATTATTTACATTCATTAATTAAAAAGAAAAAAGTTATAAATATAAAATTTTATATAGGACATCGTTTTAATTACATTATATAATTTTATCATTTACATCATATTAATTATAAATTATTAAAGTCATACCTAAATAAAAATACACATGTCATGAGTTACCTGATTTAAAAATTATCATTATTCATTAATTCAATTATGTCACAGTATTGTAATCATTTAATATTAATTATCATAATCCTTTTAAAAATATTTTACTGAATTATATTCACTTTAGTGATAGGTACTTTATTGAACAAAATTATTTTTCCTCAAGAAATTCTGCTATTGAGTAATAGGCCTTTCTAATTAAGAAAATTTTCAGCATTCTTTTAAAAATAATAATTGAATTTATAATCTTAATGTCCATAGGTAGCTTGTTATAAATCTTTGTGCTCATACAGAAAACACTATTACTGTACGCTCTAGTGTGGGACGTTTTATCTCTTAAGGTATGTTTAAGTCTTCTGCTTTTTAACGTATCATAGCTTGTAATGTTTGATTTAACTAAAATTGAGGCCAGGTAGATAAATAGAGCAGGGAGTGTTAAAATCTTGAGATTTACGAAATGTGGTTTACATGAATCCGTTTGGCGTAACCCACATATAGACCTAATACACTTTTTTTGGGCTTTGAACGCAATTTCTTTATCAGTCGAGTTTCCCCAATATAGTAACCCATACGACAGAGTGGATCCCACATACGCATGGTAAGCAGTAAGAAGCGCGGTCTGGTTGGATACTTTTTTAAGCATGTATAGAGCGTAAGAAAATTGATTCAATTTGGTACATACACTATTTACATGTGTTTTCCATGACATATTCGAATCTATATGGATTCCTAAAAATTTTGTATTTGCCACTTCAGCTACTGTTTCATTATTGTATGCAATACTTAAAGGAATAGATGTCGCGTTTTTATTTTTAAAGTTCATGTAATGTGTTTTTGTGAGATTAATTTGTAAATTATTTATTTGAAGCCAATTTATTAATTTAGATAAGGAATCATTTATTTCTTGTTCATGATTTTTGTTTTTATTATTTGTGAACAGAACCGTACTGTCATCTGCAAATAAAACCATAGGTTGCTGAATAGCATTAGGTAAATCGTTTATGTAAATGAGAAACAGTAGTGGTCCCAGTATTGACCCTTGAGGTACACCATATTTTATAAATCTAGGACTCGATGTATACTTGATCTCTCTCTTTGTAAATGGACATAACTGTGTTATTTCAGTGAACTGTATTCGGTTACATAGATATGATTTGATTATTTGTAGTGCTTTACCCCGAACTCCGTATATTTCCAGTTTTTGCAAAAGAAGTTCATGATCAACATAATCAAACGCTTTTGTCATGTCCATGTATAGAGCTGTAACTTGGTTTTTTTTATCTAGTTCTGTAAGTATTTTTTCTAAAAATAATATATAATTATTAATATATATAATTTTGCAATAAATTACCTGCGTAGTGTCATCGCGCTTCTCTTTCTTTTCTATGCAGTCCGACAGTGACCGCGCTTTAGCTGTTGTTACCCTCATAACATTAAGAAAAAGGTTGTTTTAAAAGATGTTTTCGAATCAAAATTGTACACGATTTACCAGCCGTGGTTCCGGTTCTTGTTCAGACCGGTCTGCAATGACGTTTTAGTCTGGGTCCACTGCATATTAATATGTCGGTGTCTTTCCTTAATGTCAATAAGAAGCATTTGATTCAATGTAGTTATTTATTATCTTTATCCACATGCATTCAAACTCAAACTTAAAACATAACAATTTATTTCAATTGCACCTTTCGGGCACTTTTGAATAATATTGTCAAGAAGTCAGTCAGTTATAAAGATGAAGTTAGTTACCTATTCCAAAGCGTAGTAGGTTCCTATGGAGAAGAACGGGCAAGAAACTCCACGGACATTTTTTTTTCTACAAAATATTGGAAACAGTCATTCTTTTCGCAATTTAAATAGTCGCGATTCTGGTAGAACAATATTTCCATGAAGTTTTCATATAAATTGTTCTACAAGAGTCGCAACGAGCCTGTCTGCGGGAACCTTCACGATACTTAAATGTACGTGAAATAACGTGAAATGCACCTCCGAACTGGACAGTTGGCTCCCAATTTGAGAAAATAAGGACACTCGCAAACAGCCAGGAATTAACTATATTGGGGTGAAACTATAAAAAAAAACAATAAGTCACTGTATTTGGGCAAGTGAAGAGACTTATTAATTTGTTTATTCATTTCAAGACATAAATTATTTTATTAAGATTATCGTCGCCATCTCTCGGATCATTTCTCAAGGAAAGTTAATTAACACTACAATGTTAAATCAACTTAGCCTATCACCACTGGCCACAGTTACACATGTACACATGTTCGGTCTATCCGAGCCGACTTTCAGAAGTCGTTGGTCCATCGACGATAGAATAGAATTAAGAACACTCGTCATTATGTACACCGCGCGAATTACAGAAGTAGAAATTTTACATAGAGTGACACAATGGGCGGTCTTATCGCTAAAAGCGATCCTTTAAAGACAATCTTTGGATGTAGAGATAATACTGCAGTAGATAGAACTGCTATTAGAATAGTATAGAATTATCTTTATTATGCATGTTCATACCATAAAAATGACGACTCGACAATGTCTGACACGGGGTGTCTACTCAAGGACTCGTCTGGATCAACGGCTATAAGCATAACGATAGACATGGTCGGCCCTCCGTGAATTCTGCTTGCTTACAGTGATTGTCAATCAGTCACTTACAGTGATTGTTACAGTGATTGTCAGTCAATCAATCTGCCTATCCTTCTCGTTAGGATCGGCTTCCAGTGTAACCTGATGCAGCTGAATATTAATTTTTACATGGAGCGACTGCGTATCTGAAATTCAATACCCCGCGGTAAGACTGGTTGTCAGACTTTTGGGCTTCTAACTACCCGTAACGACTGTCAAAGATCTACGAATATCAGCCTGGACCCTAACCTGCTTTCCGAGGCACGGAGAGGTCAGCCATTCATGAACCGACCGCGGCAAGCGTAGTTTATCCGCCGATCGACCTGTGCATCTGTTATTATTTAGTCACGGGTCCCTTTTACCTTTTTCCACATATTGATACTTAATCGTGCGAGCGAAGCGGGACGTGTATCTAGTCAATAATAAAAGGAATACTTACAAAGTTGCAATTCGTGGCAAAGGCCGGTGTAAATTCCTTGTCAGTCAACGTATCAGGAACCTTCACATCTGTCCTGTTAACCAACAGGTACAGGAAATAGCACCCATAACACAACACTGACGGGTAAATGGCACTAGTCACAAAATGGAATATGATCCTTAAGTACAACCGAACTGCTGCCAGGGTTGCGAGTTGGTCCGAAAGGGATATCGCGGCCCCGGCACACAGGCAACGGAAGGAACACGGGTGGGTTTTAGTCAGTAAAAGTCTGACACTCCCTCTCGCTCCGCCCAGAGCGGGAGGAGTCATTTGATGATTTCCCACCCAAAAAAAAAAAAAAAAAAAAAAAAAAAAAAAGTACAACCGAACTGACGTTCTTTTTTCAAAATCTCCATTCACTGTGTATTTCACTTCTGTAATTTTTATTATTCTTTATTTTATTGGATTCTTTTATTTATTCTTTGTTGATTTTCTTAGCTTATCTTTATTTATGTATTTTATTGGATTTTTATTTATTGGTTTTGTTTTTTTTGTACACCAGTATATCACAGAATCAATATTAAGAATGAGTCGCATAATTAGAGAAATATGGCAAAAACATTTGAAAGTTTTCATTATGGGCATGCGCTAAGGTAGCCCGCGAAATTCAAATTTTCTTTTGTTTTTTACATTTTGCAGGTCAGTGTGAGGTTTTATGTTGATTAAAATATGATTTGCGACCGTAACAAATATGGCTTTACATAATTATAATCATTACAATCAGCAATACAACTCCATAAGTAAGCACAATCGTCAAATGTCATGATTTCATTAAATAGTCATTCAATGCGATTATATGAACTTAGAGAGTTGTATTGATCATTTGTATGGTTATATTCGTAATTCTATAAATAAACATTTGATACGGCCGCAAATCATATTTAGATCAACATACAACATGATTCTGACCTGCAAATTGCAAAAAACGTAAGAAAATTTGAATTTCGGGGGCTAACTCGACGGATTCGCCTTAATCTTTTTTTTTTTGACGTAATATTGAAACCGGTGAAGGTGCCGCCGGTTTTTGGCTAACCAGTCTGAATTTAGTTTTTTCTGGTCTTTCTTTAAAGTCAATGTAAGTTGCTTAAATTATTATAATAATACCAACCTATTATTGCCCCACCGCAGCCCGCGCAGGGCAAAAAAAAAATGTACATATATTTGTAATCTCCTTCACGAAAACGGCTCTAAAGATTTCGATGAAAGTTGCAATATAGGGGTGTACGGGGGCGAAACATCGATCTAGCTAGGTCTCTTAGCTGGGAAAATTCGTTTTCTCCGTATTTTCACCCGAACAGAGCTCGGTCGCCCAAAGGTTTGAACAAGACATTAATAATATGTCAATAATGTCATGGCAGTATGGAATTAGTAAGTACCCTTCTATCACGGCAGCATGGAATTAGTAAGTACCTACTATCATGGTAGTATGGAATTAGTATGTACTATCCTATACGATTATTAAATGAGCATTCTCTATTTTCATCCGTGCAGAGCTCGGCCGCCGACCGAGCAGAGGTACTGCACTATAATATCTCTTGAGTAGTTGACTAGCCTAGGTTGAAATTGACCGCCGTAAAGGATACCTATACCCTGAGTAGTATCCGATTACCTATCGGAGAAAATGAAGGAAGCAGTGACGTACCTACACTAGTGGTGATACTTGAATGCGCCCTTCAGCAGGGGAGAACGGGGGGAGATTTACGTTATTTATGTCATTCATGTTTTTTTACACCCAGCCGCACGGGTCAATCCATCAGGTTAAGCTACGCTTGCTTGGGTTGGTCCGTGGATGGGTGACCATTTTTACATACCCAGACCCCTCTGTGCCTCGGAAAGCACGTTAAGCCGTTGGTACCGGCTGTCATTCGTGGATCTTTGTCAGTCGTTACGGGTCGTCAGAAGCCCGAAAATCTGACAACCAGTCTTCACCAACTTCTTCGTCTCAACCAAGGGGTATCGTATTACCCAGCTACTGGGTTATGGAGGTCAGATAGGCAGTCGCTCCATGTAAAATACTGGTATTCAGTTGCATCCGGTTAGTCTGGAAGCTGACCCCAATATAGTTGGGAAAAAGCTAGGCAGATTGAGGTATCTACAGGGTGTAATAAAAACCATCACAAAGCCGTTATCTACGCATTCAGTACATCAAAGTAAGTAACATTGAGAAAAAATTATTGGCTGGGAAACGACTTTTATTTTTGCTGAAAAAATCGCTGTTCACGGCAGCGCGCAATGTAACGCATGCAAAACATTGTGCTTATGGTTGTTTGCAACGGTACAGTAGTTGTGGGAGTATTGAAAGTTAAGTTATAACATTCAAAACTTGTTTAATAAGAAATATTAAAGAACACCAACAGCATATTCATTGAGCATTGTTACAAAAGGATTCAGGAAAGGTCTGGCTGCTAATGTCTATACAAAATATAGGTGTACAGTCACGAGCACCAATATGTATACACTTAGCAACTATAAAAAGTGATTTTCTCCTACTGTGGTGATTGTAATTTTATGTTGTTACGAACATAGTATTTTGGAACCCACACTAATATGAAATAGGTAATATCTCAAAGTTGCTGTCGTTATTCCATGCGAAAAACGCTTTTGAATTTTGCTAAGTGGATACATATTGGTGCTCGTGACTGTACATAACATTTAGGAGCCTTTTGGCCTCTTGGTCCTGTACGAGTGTACTTCCTTCTTTTTTTTTATGTTACTTTGTTTTTTTTTTTATGTTTAATGAGTTTTAGTTTAATGTGTGATTTCCTGTGCGAGTCTCAATAAATACTTTTTCTTTCTTTATTTCTTTTCTTTTTTCTTTATTTAAATAAAAAAAAGGCATTGGACAGAAGATGCTTCTAAAGTAAAATTTAAAAAAAATTAATGAACTACAATAAAATGATATACAAATTAATGAAGTGCATGAACATTACACAAATATAAAATGCACGGTCCCTGTGGACCACGGGAGCGAAGCCGCGGGTAAAGGAAGGAAGTGGCTTATATTTTTATATTTACAACAGACGTGAGTTATTCTAATATTTACGAGAGTAAGTAAAATGTAATAAAACAAGCATTACGTTGCATATAATACATTTTTAGATATTGTTAACTCTGCAGCTGATCAATACATACCTTTGATTAAAGTGAGCGAGAATCCTCTTCAGTCAAACAAATTTATACCGAAACCCTATTGGAGTCAAGGGTTGTCACAGATTGTTGCACAGAGACGTCTTGCACTAGCCATTTTTAGAGGTAACCCCAACCCACAAAATCTTGAAGTACTACAAAGAAAAGTGGCTGAAGCGCAAAAGCTAGTACGACAAGCCAGGAATACATCTTTTCAGGAATTTTGCAATGGCATAGATAGTGTGACTTCTTCGGCAGAAATGTGGAGGCGGATGAGATGGGTCAAAGGATACAAATCACCTGCGTCATCAGTTGATGAAGATAAAGCCAACATACTATTGCGAAGTCTGGCCCCAGACCACGTAACGCCACAACCTCCTATATTTACTTCTTACAACTCGCAATTATCCAGCCCAGTTTCGGTACAGGAAGTAAATAACTCAATTAAAGATAAAGATTCGGCTCCAGGTCACGATAATATATCATATTCTATGATAAAAAAATTACCCTACATAGCTAAAATTATGCTAACTTCCTTATACAATAAGTTTATGTCATCCGGATTCGTACCAGACCAATGGAAAAAAGTTAAAATTATTCCTATACCGAAGCCGGGAGGTGATCCAGGTTCATGTGTGGGTGTTAGACCTATTGCACTAATATCTTGTTTGTGTAAGATAGTTCATACTATCATAACACGCAGGCTTGAATGGTTTCTAGAGAAAAATAATATATTATCCAATGATACTACAGGCTTCCGAAGATCTAAGTCATGTTATGATGGTCTCTCTAGGTTGGTTGCACGGGCTGAATCGGGTTTTTCTAAAAATTATCCAACTGTTGGCTGTTTCATAGACATAGAGAGTGCCTACAATAATATAAATTTGACATCTCTTTTACGAATTTTGGATAACTTGGGAGTGGGCTCTGTTTTGTGTAATTATCTTTGGCAGTATCTTCATCAGAGACATCTGTTCATTGAACTACAGGATAATAGCCTACTATGTCGAGTCACGGGTGTAGGCATAGCTCAAGGAGACCCTTTATCCCCGCTACTATTTAATGCGGCAACAGTTTATGTCTGTAGGAGGATTAATAATGTTTTCATTGCGCAATATGCTGATGATTTTGTGTTATATGACACACAGAAGAGGGTATCCGATTCTGTATCCCATATACAAAACGCGTTGCTTGTGTTTCAAAGTTTGATGATAGAATTGGGTCTCAACGTCTCTCATAGAAAAACAAAGGTCTGCCTTTTCAGTAGGGGAAGAAGAAGAAATATAATCCATCTATCTGTTAATAACAGTCTTATTGAGCAAGTGGATTGTGTTAAGTACCTTGGAATGTGGTTGGACAGTTCCTTAAAGTGGTGTAAACATATAAATGAGATCCGGGAAAAAGTTTGCCGATTTTTAAATATTTTTAAAGTGTTAGCTGGTGCTAAATGGGGAGTACATCCCTTACATCTTAGAAGGCTATACATAGCCATAATACGCAGTAGAATAGATTATGGTTGCTTTTTGTACGGAAACTGTGCAAACAGTCATCTTCAGAAGCTTGACAGAGTACAGAATCAGGCAATGAGGATAATAGGCGGATTTATTAGAACCACGCCTATCCATGCAATGGAAAGTGAGCTATGTCTTCAACCATTATTTATCCGAAGACTTTTTCTATCTTGTAAATTTTATCTAAAAACGAAATCGATTAAAAATAATATTCTTATTAGTATCTTGGAGGAGCTGTCCAACCGATGCCAGGGAGTTTATTGGAGAAACAAGAAAGTTTCTCTTCTAGTGGAGGCACACGGAGTTTACTCAGAATTTCCATTGTACTCGAGCCCAATGTTAGATATTTATACCTTAGGTACTTGGGTTACCAATATAGATTTATCTAGTGCAATTAATGATAAAGTTGAAGGCGTAAGATCAGCAAAAAGACTAGTTAATGTAACTGATCTTAATAATACATGTGTGAAAATGATAGATGATAAGTTTAGTCGACACTATAAAATATTTACGGACGGATCCAAGGATGGTTCAGATTTGGGGGCTGCTTTCTTTGATCCACAACTTAATATTAAAGCAAAATTCAAAATTAATTCTAAGATTTCTATCATGTACTGTGAACTCATAGCTATTTCTGAAGCACTATTATATTTATTGAGCATAAATCAAGAGAAATTCGTTATATTTTCAGACTCAAAAAGCAGCCTCCAACATTTGGCTCGGGTACCCTCGAGTCTTCGAGGATTCCCGATAGCCATAATTATTTTAGATTTAATCTGTAAGATGCAATCTTTAAATAAAACTGTTACCATTCAATGGATACCTTCACACATTGGAATCATGGGTAACGAAGAGGCAGACTTAGCAGCTCGACAAGCATCGAGCGAGGGTATTGACTATGCTTGTGTACCATTATACTCTGACTGGCTTGGTCATGTCAAAGATTTATGTAGACATAGATGGCACGAATATTTTGATGAGCGCTCAAAGGAAAAAGGAATCTGGTATAAAACCATCCAATCTGAACCGCTTCATTATCTATGGTTTGAAGGAGGGGAGATAGACAGGAAATATGTAGTAGCTCTGTTGAGGATGCGTTCTGGCCACATCCCATCCAACCAGTTTAGATATTTAATGGGTCAATGTACTTCACCAAACTGTACAGTTTGTGGGGTGGTTGAAGATATTTATCACGTGTTGATGGAATGTGACCGGAACATACAAGAAAGACAATGTCTATTTGGTGTTGGGTTTGAGGTGGGGGCATGTAACAGTATCTTAGCGTCCCCGAGGTCGGAGGACGCTAGGATATTGTGTAGCCTATTATCAGCTATCTACCGGGATGTATAGGCCATCATGTCGTTCGATTGCTGATGCAAAATTTATGATAATAACTGTGTATTACCCATTGTGTTAGATTTAAGTTATTGATTGTTTTTCTCAACGGGGGTGACATTATCACTAAGTGACAAAACCCCTTTAAATAAATAAAGATTAAAAAAAAAAAAAAATAGAGCATTACGTTTTTGTTCACGTAGGTACATTATTGTTACTTACATAATATATTAAATTTTATTACAAGTACTAGCTATATTAGGCCCGGTACCTACCTACCCTACCTACCTACATACATACATACCTACCTATCCTACCTACCTACATACATACCTACCTATCCTACCTACCTACGCATTGTTGCCTTTCAAATGAAACCAATTTGGGGCACATCAGTTGGATGGTTTCAAAGTCTTTAACGGACATAAATAAAAACATGTTTTGTGTTTTATTAAAACAGATTGAGCTAGGTAATAACTAGGTATAAAGTCTAAACATAATAAAATGCAAAAATATCACAATCATGTCACGATATCTACAAGGAAATACCAAAATGAAATAACATTCAGAACATGAGAATATTTAAATTTAATCGTTATTTTAATACTACACACTTACGTAATGACGCCTGTTATCCCGAATGGTGGTGAGAGTTAGGTACCTATAGTACACTTATATTTCACTATTTATGTTTAAGTCCCATGTAGTAGGGGGCGAGCCTATTGCCATCAACCGGGCACAAATCCAGACTCCGGACTGCTACTGAGAAATTCCAGATGGAAAAACGCAATAACACTTTGCCCGACCCGGGAATCAAACTCAGGACCTCATACTCAGAAGTAGCGCTTGCGACCCCTAGACCAATGAAATAGTAGATAGTCGTTATTTTAAAATCCTTGGGAACAGTTCACTTTGTTTGTTCTTCACAGATGATCAAATGTTTTTGACACTGTAAGATAAAAATAAAGAAAGAAAATAACATATATACGACGCGTTATGGCACTGGCGGACTGGCGGACTAAGGCAGGTGCGGTCTGCCGCGGGCCCCTGGTCCTGGAGGGCCTCCAAATCTTTAGAAATACTTTTAAATCAAATCCCAAACACGGCCAAAATATGCTCAGTAAGTAAAACTCAGTCCTTGTTGGGCACCCCCTACGTATGCTAAATACGTAGTAGTAAAGTGCAAACATTTTCCAGCTCGCCCTTGCATATTTTATTCGTTTAATACTCCAACTTTTCCATAAAATTCGAAAGTATCAACCTTTTCGAGGTAGTGTGATAAAATTTTGAGCTCGCTCCGCTCGCTCTTATATTCTACTTTCTTCTAGTTCTCAAAGAATTCTGCATACCTGAGCGGGGGACCCCCATTTAGTTTGCCGCCCCGGGCCTCCGATAGGCTTAGTCCGCCTCTGGGTTGTGGAGGTCAGATAAGCAGTCATTCCATGTAAAATACTGGTATTCAGCTGCATCTGGTCAGACTGAAACCCGACCCCACCATAGTTGGGAAAAGTTAGACAGATGATGCCCAAAGTGTAGGTTTACTGTCCAACATCACTGCGTATACCTTCGAAGAACAACATGCGTCATGTTACGTTCACATGCAGCTCACACATAGTTTACACAAAAACATTTATCTAAGTTTCACTTGTGTGTATTGTTTTCTATTTCACAAGTCGTAGGCCTAATAGTCGTAATTATTATAAACTTGTTTTAATAACTCGACTAACTACAACGTAGTTCGTGCTGTGATTCGTTCCGAAAATCAAGCAATTAGGGAGTTTAGTTAGTTGATACGTTAAAGAAAAGCGTGAGAAGTTTCACTCCACACGCATACTAATCTATGTGTGTCTGTCTGTCTGTGTGCCCGCGTTGTTCTTCTAAACCCCGCAACAGACTTTGATGCGGTTTTCACCATCCACCACCATGAAGGTTTATGTGTACAAAATCCCGATATTTTGTCAAGTCTTAAAAAACGGGCGAAGCAGGGGCGCGTCGCTAGTTTAATTATAAAACAATCCTGAACGTATGCAGATTACTTGAGTGAAACGATCATCAGTTTTTGAGAAAATCGCGACATACAAACATACATTCCATAGGGTCGAATACAGATCCTCCTGTTTATGAATTCGAAAAATTATGTTAAAAAAACTATTCAAGTTCTTTAGAAGTTTTTGGAGGCTGTTACAACATACCTACTTGAAATTTAAAAAAAACTTTTTACAACGGAAGTCGGTTGTTTTTTTTTTGTAAAAAGTATTTATTTTTCACTTTTTAGTTGTGGTACCTACCCCACACAAATTCGAATACCAATACCTGCTATGTAAATAACAGTCACAGGAAGTTATCATCATATCGTTCACAAATACTAAGTGGGAAAAATACGTATTATTGAAGCCTACTCAAAAACTATCCAAGCAAAGTTAATAATATGGGACTAACTTGGGAGCATACCCTTTCATACAAAAAAAGAATTTTCAAAATCGATCCACAATTATTGACGGAGAAATCGGCGGACATACATAAAAAAAAAATCTCCTTTGTGGAAGTGGGTTAATGAAACATTTGTCTACGCCAGCTGCACGTGAGCACGTGCTCAGACTTGGTCGAGCGACGATCTTTGCTGGGAGGCTGATGTTAATTAAAATCCCAATATTTTTACGTTTTTTGCAATTTGCTATCAGTGTCTGACAGGTTGTATGTTCATCAAATTATGATTTGCGTTTTATATATGTATTTACTGAGTTAAAATCACCAATGCAACCCGCAAATTGCAAATAAACATTAGAAAATTTGAATTTCGCGGGCTACCTTAGTGCATCCGGATGAAAGAAGCCGGGTATCGAGTGAGATGACGTGCAATTGATATGTCCAGCAGAACACTGCCTGCCATAAATGCTGATGCTTGTTTGAATCGATGCTAGAATTACACATATCATGACACCTGGTATTCCCCGAAGGGTTGGGCAGAGGTGTACCAATAGTACACCAACATTTCGATAGCTATGTTTAATTATCATTTTATAGGTGGCGAGCCTATTCCCATCAACTGGGCACAAAACCGGGTTGCTACTGCGAAATTCCTAATAGAAAAACCCAACAGAACTGCCCGCCCTAAGAATCGAACCCAGGACCTCGTGTTTAGCAGTAGATATTCAGTAAATAGTCTGCTTTGTGGCATTAAATCGACAATTACGAATAATTATTACAACTATTAATACTTTCCTATTAGATTACATACGTATGTATGAATTTTACTTACATAGGTATGAATTTAACATTTATGACCTACGAATATTTTGAGAGTAAATAAACCAAATCTGGACCCTGGAAATGGAAAATTGGTAATAGAATATTTTTAAATAAATAAATTTCAGCTTGTAATGTCCTCTTCTTAAAATTATATTACCTACAAAAATAGATATGTCACCACCCGCAGCGCCATCCAGTGGTGAAATGGTTGAACTATTATTGGTAATTGAAGCTCATACGAATCTCAATAGCTGGCGCCACGAAACACGCAGCAGTTATTAAATAAATAGATTTTTTATTTATTTAGGATAGCCGTATTCCTCAGTAGTCTATATTTAGAATACCCCCTCAGTTGGTGCTGATATCCCTTTGAGGCGCGCGTGGAACACAACGCGCCATCGACCCGGGATCTGTGTACCCCTAGAGTGTTATTGGTATGTCTGAAAGTTAGAAACGTCTCAAATAGATGTAAAATATTTCGCTGTTTTGATTAATTTGGCAATATTACTTAGTTAGTGTATAGAAATATGAAATGTGGCTAACTAGCGAACTAGAATATTAATAATGAATTCTTCTTTCGCGTAAATACTATAAACTTAAATTAACTATAATAAATAGCTAATTAAATCTCATTTCAATAATAAAGACACACTTATAATTTGAATATTTTTATAATTTTAGTATAACCATGCAATAAATTAAACCCAAATATTAAGACTCATACAAATAGGAATATAATTACGCAATTAAATATAATTATGATACAAAATATAAATACCAAAGAAGCTACCTATCATTTTAATGTAATATGTTTTCATTTACTTCTTCTAAACAAAAAGCGCCTTCATCCTCTCTCCTATTATCATTTAATTAACTTTGCTGTGCCCGACAGGGTCCATGATTGATACAATGTCTAACATATTACATACCAACTGTTTTATCTCACATTATGGAATGCAATAAAGCATTGAGTATTGAGTATTCTTCTTTTCGTGTGGTTAGTGACTAACCTGGTGTCAGAGTTCTAAAGCCGCTCATGGGCCTCTGACTTGGCTTCACATGCCATCGAGAAATATCTCTCAGGCCGGTTTCCTCACGATGTTTTCCTTCGCCGTTTTTGAATTGCAATTATAACACTGAATTTGATGTTGTAACGGTTTTAGGTGTAAAAAAGGTATTTGGTTTCCAAATACTGTTTTACATCTAAAATTAAACATTCGGTGTTACGATATTAATTATTGCATTTTCATAATCAATATTTAAGTTCACTCGTTAGCTACGTTTTATATTTTCATACAGTAATATTGCCAAATTAATCAAAACAGCGAAATATTTGACAGCTGTTTTCGACGTTGCCAACTTTTAGGATAAGCTCAAAAAAAAAAAAAAAAAATAGTTCCAAACCAATTTAACTTTGCAGTAAACAAGTGACATTTACGCAATAATGATGTGCGCTTGACTGGTTTTAAAGCATTACCTCATTCGAGGATTTCTCCTGTTACTTGGGTGCGCTACAGATGCAAATGTCACATACCTCCATAAACAGTCTCACTCGGAACGAAACAACTACAAATAAATAAAATCAAAATGAAAAGTTATCTATTCAAATTAAGCTGAGAATCAACACTTTTTTAACGTAAAAATTACATAAGACAGTTCACCAAAACGCCCGCTCTTCACCACTACCTAGTGCTTTAGCTGGATGAAGAAGTTCCGCAAAAAACTCCTTAACAGCAAAGCTGTCTGTTAGTTAGGAGAACTTGTTTGAAATACTTGTTGTCCATATAAAAAAACAACAAAAAATGTACATCTTCGAATATATTTTTAAGTAGAAATTGAGTACCTACTGTGCAGGATTCGAAACCGCGACCTATAAACTTCGCTTTGAACTTATTTTTAAATGGCAAATAAATCTGTCGGCCCTTCTCTTATGGTAAATGATCGCCACCAACTGAAATGCCGCGTTTTCGTTAACAATAAGTACGAAGGTTTTCATAAAATCGTGCATCTTCTATATCTAAGTATTATAAAAACAACCGACTTCAAAACACTACAAACTGAAAAATAACTTTAATTTCGGAAAACGGTGTCTTTGGTTTTGAATTTTCGTTTTTGCCACCGACTTCCCAAATTAAAGTAATTTTTACTTTGTACTTAGTGATTTTTTTGAAGTCAGTTGTTTTTTTTTGTATAAAGTTTTTATTTTTCACTTTTTAGTTGTGGTAGCTAGCCCACACAAATTTGAATACCACTACCTGCTATGTAAATAACAGTCACAGGAAGTTATCATCATATCATTCACTTATAATAAGTGGGAAAAATACGTATTATTGAAGCTTACTCAAAAACTATCCAATCAAAGTTAATAAAATTTATGGGACTAATTTGAGAGCATACCCTTTCATAAAAAAAACTACGAACATAGAACCTCTTCCTTTTTGGAAGTCGGTTAAAAACCAGTAAGTACCTATTATACATTTAATTCGCTTTTCCTGTATGTGTGACCGCGTTGTTGTTCTAAACTTCTCAACGTATTTTGATTTTGATTTGTGGTTTTCACCATCATTTAGAGAATTTAACACTATTACAAATTCATCTCCCAACAATCATCACCAACGATGTGACATCACGACCCACCCATCAAATTCCAGTCCTTAACATTTGCAGCTTAACCTGCCCCTCCGCAAAAGAAAGTACCCACAGTCAATAAAACCAGCTACACACATTCGCGCCATTCAGTTTAACCTTGAGCGCGTCCGTGAAAGTAGCCATATGTAAAAAAAAAACGAAAAAAAATCAAGATGGCGCCGAAATTTTTAGTAGTTTTTCTTTTATTGTTTTGTTCACAAGTACAAAGTGCATCGCTTTTGGAAAAAGGCTATGATTATTTTGTGAATTTGGGGAAGAATTTGGGGCCGAATTTGTTGGCGATGTTAGAATGTGTGGGACAGAATGAGGCGTGGGAGTGTGCACGGGAGAAAGCTGGAAAGATGCTCGACGGCTGGGAAGATGAGGTGGAGAAAGAACGGAGAAGCTGGGAAGGTAAATGGAGAATTATTATTTTTAGGTTTTGTTTCTGATGTAGGTTTTGTGCTTTCTTTTCCACATTTAAAAATAAATCTTGTAAATTAGAATAATAAAAATATTTACATTTATGAAAGTTTTGTTAACCGAATCTAAGTAATGGAAGACGAATATCTAATAAGGTAGGTAATAACTATATTAAAATATATGACATATTTTTATCAAAGAGAAAAGCGTAATCGACTTTCCAAGCTTCGAAGCCTGCAATGATGTAGCCTGTATTATAATTATTATTATTTACATACATTCTTCATTCTAATAAAAATAACTTTCACGTCTATTTTGGTTATGTTTGTTACCACTTATAACCACGAATTAAGATTCATATCAATTTGCTGACCTACTCACTGAACTCACTTTGTTGCCGGAACCAGACCGTGCTTAGATATTTTAGTGTTCCAAAGTGTGCTTACTTTGCAGTAATAACACCGACATAATAATCTAGCTTTCAAAAATAAATTACAAGTACTTTATATTATATTTATCCTCCCTTAATCAAAGTCAAATAATTTATTTCAAGTAGGCCATTATAAAACACTTTAGAATGTCAAAAAGAAAATAAAATTGATTCTAGATGTGATTCCAAAAGGTAGTTTGGTATGGAGAAGAATGGGCAAGAAACTCTAAAGTAGCCCAAATATACAATATTTTATTAATAAATTATTTGTCTCATTGAATAAATTGTCTGTCTTATTTGCGGGTACAAAAAAACGAATGATTCTCATAGATGTTGCAAGTAATCAATGCAAGTAAATGTAATAAAAAAAAAAACGTTAAGTAGTCACAGACGTGATGTTACCATATACCTACTATTAAATCAGCAATATTTGTATATACATTATAAATTTGTAATCACGTTCTCGAAAACGGCTCTAACAATTTCGATGAAAGTTGAAATAGAAAATATAATATAATATATAATAGAAATTACGGGGGCCGAAAATCGATCGAGCTAGGTCCCATTTCTGGGAAAATGAGTGTTCTCTTTTTTCACCCGAGCAGAGCTCGGCGACCGGGTACTGTAATGTTATGTTATTTCAAGAGCCTTCTTTAATAAAAACGAATTCCTTCTCTCTATGACTATATAAAGAAAGTATCTTTTTCTGATGAGAAGTATGACAAAAACCTGTTGCCGTTCAGTGGAATATTAAATAAGCAGATTTTATTATCATTTCCATACCAGGTTACCAGGCCTTATGGGGTCATCTTCATAACCATAACCTACACCCAGGAGAAATTACTACATATTGTACATGCATATTAATAAGGAGAAAACTTGTCGGCATATGTACCAACGGGTAAATACTTATTTATGTGAACGGACAATTATTGTGTTAACGGGGGTTCTCCGAATTTGCCTGTTTTAGAATCAATTTTAAATGAGTGTAAAGTAATGTAAAGTATAGTAAAGTAGAGGAATGTGGCCGCTTTTCTTTAGATCGAATTTTGTTGCTTCGTGTCTCAATATGAAACTTTATAAAAGGTATTAGAAAATTCTAGACACACTTACCGAGGGTCCTTACTAGCCGTTATTCATAATTCCTTCTCAGTCACGAGATAATATTTTTTTAAAGGAGTGGCGCTAGTGGACCATTGGGCGCCCTCTTAATATCATATCAGAATAGGCGGATTGGCATGTGATGCGAAGGACTGCGGAAAATGTCGTGAGGAAAGTTTTGAGGAAGAATGTGGATGGCTATAAGAATAGGGGAAGACCAAAGAGACGATGGATGGACTGTGTGGAAGATGATATGGATAGAAAGGGGGGACTACCGAGATGAGGATTTATGGAAAAGTATGGAAGGAAAAGATATGTTGCGCTGCCCTTACATAGTTAATTAGGATAACGACTCCGTACCACCGTACAATATTATTAAAAACACCGAAAAAAACTTATTTTTTGTATACCCATACAATACAAGAAAAGTGTTTTTTTCAGCGTTTATTTTTTATTTGTTAGTAATATCGTGATGGCCTCGCCTCTCATGCACGAGGTTGTGGGTTCATATCCGGGCAAGTACCAATGTGACTTTTTCAAATCATAATGTGCTTTCTTAAGTTTAATTCTGTGAGTTTATCTTGGACATTACTGACATCGAGGAAACCTGGACTTATATTTTTAAGTCTGGAATCACCAACCTGTCTTGAGCAAGCGTGGTGATCAATGCTTGTGCCTTCTCTGTATGAGAAGAGGCCTTTGCCCTGCAGTGGGACAGTAACAGGCTGGTATTATTATTTATATAGTAAAGCGACCATAGTAGTACACACTGTAAAAATGATAAGTATTTACATACACATTTTAAACGGAGGGACGGACGAACGGACAGCTAGCTTTAGTAACAGGGTCTCGTTGGTACAATTTGGGTACGGAACCCTAAAATGAAAATAGACAGTTATTCAAAACTATGTTTCATAACAACGTGCTAAATATTGGTTTTTATTTGTGACTCAACAGTGAACTGTAGGAAGAAAAAGCTGCTAAATTGATAAACTAATAGATCCGAGAGAAAATATGAGTAATACTTAGCAAGTTCATGTGAATTATTGCAGAATCTCTGTGTTTACACTTTCTAAGTACATAATATCTTCTGGTTCCGGTAAAGTAGGTGTACCCGTTCAGTTTTACACAACACTCGCATTATGTGATCGTTTTTTCACCCACTTGCCATACCTAATACAATGGAAGTTATTTTGCAAATCAACCTTATCTATGAAGATGGCGGGACGAGCTCAACGCCTACAAACAGGATCGGTCCACACTAACTCAAAACAGAAAGGAGTGGAAAGCTATAACCTTTTTTTTTAAAGCTTTTATTTAAATGCTCTAAAAAGAAGAAAATAAAATTTTCTTTTAAAATTGTAACTATCAACTTATAATCTCATTATACACAATTGATATGATCATAAAAGCTTGTCGCGCGATTTACTTGTGTAAATAAACTAGTACCTATTTAATTGAGTACCTTAATCTGCTAAGTAAATATATTTTTTTGCAACCTCGCGACTGGCTTTATAGCTATAGCTTATCGTGTATTGTCATCCAAACTAAACGTGTATACAAAATTTGAACTCAATCGGTTGAAGATATCTGCTTCAAAATTGAGTAGCAAGGTTCCACGCGAACAAACATACATACATATTCGTACATTGCAAGTTAAATAAAATCTTTTAAAAAGGGAGACCATTGCCATGCAGTGGGACAACATAAGCTAAAAAGAATGAATGAATGAAGTGCACCGATCCCAGCGTGGTTTAACAAGACTCGATAAATCATCAAATGAACCCCATGATTTGCACTAGCCCCTGAAGCCTCATGTTGTATGGGGCTACAGAGGCCATTGCATATCAAGGAGTAGACCGGGGGGCGCGGGTAATGGTAGGGAAGACGTGCCCTTAGGATATCAAAGGATTTGCGAGCCGTACCGGATATGCATCCCAGAGTAGGCAATGGAATAGTGGAGAGACGGGTGATATTTATCTATGGATGGACATCTTTTTACGACTGCGCCGCCAGATTGGTTCAGGTCCAGCTTCACCGCTGCATCTGCTTTTCGTTGTTTCCAATGTCATCGTGTGAGGTCGTGCAGGTATCTTGTAAATCTCAGAAATATCGCTACGGACCAAAATACGCTAAATATAAAAATAAAATTTATATTGTTACTCGTTATTTAATGGTTAGGAGAAATCCTTTTTCTTTTCTAGCTTAGAAAATATGCAAGTAGCTGCTCTACCGTTTAACTATTTCCAAATTCAGACCTCAAAGATACATTACACCTACAAACCTGACTTGGTTTCCGTACGTTTTTTTCGGGTAACCACTGAAAATCAGCGCTGTGCAGCTGTGGGTCTCCATAGCACAGCATCACGCTGAGTGGAAGCCTTCTTGTCACAGTCATGACGTGCCAGCAACTGCCGAATATTTCTGTTTTGTGCTCGTTATTGTATTGTTATTGTTTCGTTATCTACTCGAGTTTTATAAAAAAAAAATATGCACGTGTTTCTGTGATAAATAAATTTATTTTTCTTTATTTTCTTATCTTCCTTACAAGATACACTTTAAGGGGTACTTATCGTATTACCAGTAACTGGGTTTAGGAGAGAAATGCAGTCACTCCATGTAATATACTGGTATTCAGCTGCATCCTGTTAGACTGGAAGCCGACTCCAAAAAGTTGGGAAAAGGTTAAGCAGATTGGCTTATCATCATCCTCTACATATTCCAATTTATTTGTGGTCGGCGTATCACGCTTTTCCTTCAAAACATCTCTATTTACCGTAATTTTATGATTGTTCTGTATGTGGTAATTTCATCTTAATCTGTCAGATTCGAATAGATATCAGGAGAATAGAGAGGCAAAGAATTTTCGAGGAGACAACAGCCAGACTCTGACGCTAAACATTGCCATAGAACGTGGTAATGCCACCAGTCTCTTGGGTACATACCAGTCGAAAGCGATGCGGATGAATTTTTCAACGCCTTAGTTTAGTTTGTTAAAAGTTTTAGTTAAGTTATATATATATATATAGGATATACTATTGTTATTATTATTTATTTATCGGGTATAGGTTGTTATTTTATGTAGCTACATTAAAAAAACACGGATTTACGGAAATAAACATCAGATATTTTCATCTTGTTTCCACAAACACCTCGCTAACCCCGGAAGTGTCATCTCTAACACAATTTCAACCTTTCTAGCCACAACCTTGATGCGTGCGCGATAATTTAGCGCAACGATTTAGCGTTTAGCGCAGCCGCGTCACAGTTACTTGCATGCGCGCCATTCAGCTTTTATAAAACAATTATAGGGCTGTGAGTCGCTTAAGTGACGAGACAGTGATAATTACACGTGAGGCAGATTATGGGAATGCTTTCTTTTAATATCTTGGTTCCTAAGGCCGAGATTTATAAGCATTACTTGGCTTAGACATGTCCATCTCTCTTTTGTAGTTGCTGTTTGACAGTTGTGCGACAGTGACATGAATGACGCTCAGCCAAAGTACGTGCAAAGTAAAGTTTATACTAGATCTCGGCCCAAGATTACTAGTTCAAAAAAGATTGTTAATGCTCCACCAGACAAGTGCGTCGCGATTCTGGTAAAACAATTTCTATGAAAACTTCTCGAAAATTGTTTACAGATGCCTTTAGACTGTTCATCAAAGGGTATTTTAAAATGTAATTTATATGCACTTTCCAAGGCATAACTGAGTTACGGTGTTTCCTTTAACTCAATGGACTTATAACATAGTGTTATGCTGCCCACCCAATCGGAAAATACGAGACTTGGTGTTAATATGTTCAACAAGTCTCTGATCAGTGCGATTACTAGCCCCAATCAACAACCGATCATGTTAGTTGACAGGAGATAGGTCAATCTATCTTTCTTCTTTAAAAAATATATATATTGAAATGGTCCATAATCCAAGAAGTCAAGAATACTGTAAAACTACAAACAGGCAGTAAGCCAGTGTATATTAAAGAAAAGGTCTCTCCTCATACAGAGAAGGAACGTGCATTGCATTGCATCACCGCGCTTGCTCTTTGTGTTGGCAATTTGAAACCATTCTGGTTTCCTCACTAAGAAGTCTTGTCAGTGTTGGACAATAATGTCTTAGAATAATAATTATCAATCAACTCAGCATATCGCAGTATCCACTGCTGGACATTGGACTCTCCCAAGCTGCGCCACAAAGCCCCTTTTTCCGCCTCCAGCATCCATTGTATCCCAGATGCCTATTTAAGATCATTGCTCTATGAATATTTTTTTTACGAGGAGCTCGTGGCTAAGTAACAACAGCCGCACTGGTCGATCCATCAGGTTAAGCTACGCTTGCCGGGGTTGGTCAGTGGATGGGTGACCATCTTTACATACCGAGATTCCTCCGTGCCTCGGAAAGCACGTTAAGCCGTTGGTCCCGGCTGTCATTCATGGATCTTTGACAGTCGTTACGAGTCGTCAGAAGCCCGAAAGTCTGACACCAGTCTTACCATGGGGTATCGTATTACCCAGTTACTGGGTTGTGGAGGTCAGAGAGGCAGTCGCTCCATGTAAAATACTGGTATTCAGCTGCATCCGGTTAGACTAGAAGCCGACCCCAACATAGTTGGGAAAAGGCTAGGCAGATTGATTGCTCTATGAATAATTTTTAATTATTTATATTTTGTAGGACATAAATAAAAACTAGAGTTCTGCTAACCCTAGACTAAGTAAGAGCTATCTAACAGTAGTGTAAACCACAAGCTCATGGCATGAGGTTCCGTGCCAGCCCCAACCGGCTTAAAACTAACTGCCTTAATCGTAACGATATGATACTACTAACCGATTTGCTGTTGTATATACATCTATCTAATATTATTCATGTGAAAGTAACTATGTCTGTTAGTCTGTCTGTAACCATTTCGCGCCATAACGGCTGAACGGATCGGTGAGCACACAGGTCTTCCTTTTTAACCGACTTCCAAAAAGCAGAAGGTTATTGTTAGCAGACCGGAGTCCAAACTTTACGCTAGCCCTTAGAAATGAAAGATAACCAAAGGATAAACACTACTACGTTAACATAATTGGCGACATGTGAGGCTATGCACCTCTGAGGCCTGTCTATTGTGAAATACAATCGTGAGGTATGTAATATCATGCTGGGGTTGCGGGTTTGTCCGAAAGGGATATCGCGGCCCCGGCACACAGGCAACGGAAGGAACACGGGTGGGTTTTAGTCAGTAAAAGTCTGACACGACCTCTCGCTCCGCCCAGAGCGGGAGAAGTTATTTGATGATTTACCAGCCTCAAAAAAAAAAAAAAACTTTATGTAATATGAAAAAAAAAAAAAAAAAATACGGCTGATTTTACTAACAACTAATAATTCTCGTGACTAAGAGTTGTCAGCTGCCTAGCTATTACCACTTTCTATAATCATCTAATTATATATTTAATTTCTATCTGCTGCCCACCTAATTACTATGATATTATTACTATAATTAACTGAACAAGGGTCTCGCTCTACTTGTGGTTTTAATTCGCACGAAAACATCTTCGATGTTGATGTCACGAAAAAGTGGCGTTCACCAAGTCGATGTTTTCCTCATATTTTAACACGAATGCCTTAAAAATATACCCTTTGGCATTAAGTGCTAGCAAGGCTCCAGTTAAACTGCATTATTAGCCCGGTTTATAAAACTGACAGTTTTTCTATGCATATCTGATCCCAAAACCAATAAATTGTCAGGATATGACTCAGTCTCTCTCAGTCTCACTCTAAACTGTCTAACAATTTAAAAGCAAAAATGTGAACAGCCAAAACCACATAGAATATAATAGAATATTTTTATTTGCATTAAAATGTGGTACTATAATGGTCCTAATAACAGTATTGTGATCTACGTCATGACTGTGTCGCCATGGACTGGCATTAAATTTTTTTTTTTTAGAGCACTTTATACCTAATTATGTAGCATCAATACTAACAGTGTAGTCAAACTGAGCTTAACTTATACGAGCTTCTAGAGTACTACTAAGCCACCAAGAAAGAAAAATATTTTATTTAGGGCACGCACAGGAAATACAAACATTAATAAAAAACGAGCATTTTAAAACTAAAAAATTAATAACGACCTGGGCGAGGCCAAAAAAGCTCCTGACTCATCATAATGATGGTCTTCTGATAGGGCCCGCTGTGATGGCACGGACACACCTACGGAAATGTATCAATCCCACTAGAGGATTACAAAAAAAAAAAACGAATCTATGTACTTACCTAGAATAAATATAAGAATCGACTCAGGCTCGAGGTATAAACTATTATCTATGGTGACAAACGAAGAGACGCGGGCGCACTGTGAATCTGCGATGCATGCTGCTAAATTTTAATGAATGAGCTTTGTTTGTAAGCTCAGCAACGCACAGATTTCCCTTGGTGTTACAGGTGTCCTCCAAAGGCAGTAACCACATTCCACGAAGTGTAACTTTATGCCAACCTAAAGAGCTTAAAAGTCGTCAGAAATCGGCTGGATGGCATCATCATCATTTTTTACATTTAATAAGATCAATAATATCTATTTACCTACTTAAATACCCTTACCCCGGTTCCAGAAAGTCCATAAAAATGTATGTATTGTCATGTCTCATGATAACTAAGTACAATTAAGTTCTGTTATTATTTTGTCTAACAAACCACAGCAGTAGATACTGCGGAGTTTGTTGCGCCACTTCTTCTTCCCAGCAAAAGCACTAGGAAGTGGTGAAGGGCGGGCGTACCGGGGTACTGTCTTATGTAATTTTGACGTTCAAAAAGGGCTCATTCTCAGCCTAGTTTGAATAAATTACTTTACTTTTATGAGGTAGATTGGTTGAGGCTTTTGATTTTGTTTGAGATACAGTAAGTTTAGTGTATTGATCAGCCCCTCAGTAATCGAGTGATAGTCTTAAGTTCTAACTCACCTTGAAATTGAACAAACGATAATTATTTTAATGATAACCGACCACAATAACTTCCATGACCAATTCATTTCAAAACTGACCTAAGTTTACTTTCACAGACTAAATAAAAAACTTGTTTTGATTCAAGCATAGGTATATAAACTTTTACTTTTAATTGATTAGAATTTTTGGAAATTTCACTTTTTTCCTAGTTGACGTCACTTTTAGATAAATGTTTTGTTTTATCGATATTATGAATATGGAAGTAGTGTTATAAAAACTCGATTTTGAACTTTCGATTTCGGAAGATTTTCGGATCTAAACTTTCACAAACATAATGTTTGAAAATCCTATTATGATAGGTTAAGTGGACTATTTACATAATTTCAAGTATTATAAGCAGCTTATTTTGAATACTAGATTTTGGTCACTCATTCATTTTGATTCGATAATGTTAAGACTAATGATTTATTCAGTAGTTCATTCATAAAATAAAATTAGAATATCTTAACCTAACTAAAACTATTAACAAACTAAAACATGGCGTCAAAAAATTCCTCCTCATCGCTGTCGACTGGCAATGTACCCAAGAGACTGGCGGCATTGCCATGTTGGATGGCAATGCTTAGCGTTTGACCAAGGTAAAAGCCAGCCCTTCACGGGAAGTGTCAACCAGCCGTCTGAAGATTTCGTTGAACAAACCATGAGCACTCGGACCGAAGGGCCTAGTTTAATGTTTCGAAAATCTATTAGCATTATTTATGGTAATTGATTAAATTAAATATATTTTCGTAGGAAATCATTTATAGATACTTTTTACGTGTACTTCGGGGATTACCTACAGGCGTGGTGTGTCCTTAGTACTTACCAACATATCAAAAATATAGGAAGGTATACAGACCTTTCAATTGTTATTGTCCCCAAAAAGTTAAAAGGCAGCTCTTCACAAACAGACAAATGAGCAGAAGAATGAGCAGTAACCACTCCGGAAGACTCGTCTGGGCTGTCCGTACACAGGAGACCCGTACGGTGCTCTGAAACGAGAGAGTAGTACGATACGTTGTAGGCTCTACCCGGAGGGTCGCGAACGGACCAATCCGCGTCGATGAGAAAAAAAAAAAAACGTTACGCAAACTGGCATTGGGCTTTTCTATCAGGAATTTCTCAGTAGCTGCCCAGAGTCTGGATTTGTCCCCGGTTGATGGCAATAGGCTCGCCCCCTATTACATGGGACTTAAACATAACTGGCGAAATGTGGGTGTACTATAGGTAGAATTCTGCCCAGCCCTTCAGGGAATGCAGGCGTGATGTTATGTTATGTATGTATGTAAGTCCAAGTCTCCTCACGATGTTTTTCTCAAAGCAAAGTATATTACTAACTTTTGATTACACTTAGCTCTTATATTTGGAAACACATGTAGGCCACACATCAATTTATACACGAGAGAGTAAACAAATAGAATTCTTTCACTCACAAACTCCCACGGGCTTAGCGAAAGTCAAACTGGTTGTTTGCAGATATAATTACAGCAACAAAACTGCAGTGTTCCCATATAAAACAATATACTACTACTTTCGATACATACTTGGTGATTTTCTACGCTCAATCAAAATAGTTTCCCATAGTTTTGTGCTGAAGATGATTCTTTGACAGTTGGCAATTTCATTTGCAATGATGAGGCTTAATAACTTTTTAACGCCTCATCAAATAATCCTGCTATCAAATCTTGTGTGTGATGGGTTGACGGAAGTAACAACATTCAATTTGAGTTAATTAGAGTTGTTTTTCAGAAGCCTGAAAATTGTATTATTATTTGCCGTATAGTTTCTTATGCAATGCTTCCTCTGGGGAAATATTCTAACCATGCCTCCCTGCCTATTTATGAAAACCTTTCAACCTTTTTAGGGTTCCGTAGTCAACAAGTAACCCTTATAGTTTCGCCATGTCTGTCTGTCTGTCTGTCTGTCCGCGGCTTAGCTCAGAGACTCTTAGTACTAGAAAGCTGTAATTTGGCATGGATATACATATTAATTACGCAGACAAAATGATAAAACAAAATCATGAAAAAATTTACGGCAGTAGTTTAGATGACGAAATTAAAAGAAAAACTATCACAGCTAAGTAGGCTCTACAAGTTAACTAGTAATAATCGACCAACTTACATTTGCAGTTGCAAAAACATGTTCTCCCATACATTCCGTAGGGAGAACATATTTATCAAGTACAAAGTTAAGTTTGTTATCGGGAAAAATTCATCCCAACTACGGAACCATTAGTACGTTCATTGTGCGTGGTCCGACACGCACTTTGCGGGGATCTAATTTATAACTAGCGATCTGCCCAAACTGTCAAAACATCGACATTTCTGTGCCAAGTATAAGTTAAATATTTATCCTATTAATACACATAAACTTTGCAGATTAAATATTCCTAATGGTGAAAACCATATCGATATCCATTGCAGTTCAGAAGATCTAAGCGGTCACACAGCTGCCGGTGTAATCGCGACACGAAAAAAGACTGTATTTTATTAAGTAAAGATATATACTCGTAATAGACATAGAAAAATTCAACAATCTAGTTAGTATATGCGATAGTTCTTCGTTATTTTTACCGACTACGGCGAAGCAAAAGGGCGGGTTATGATTTTGACAGGTATGTATGTAGGTATGTTCATCTGTTACCTCATAACTTCTAAACTACTGATCATAATTTGACAAATGAGGTATCGTTGGAAGCGTCTCGGTTGTCCGCTGGTTATAGAGATGGTGAAATCACTAGAGGCCGTACGAGGGCGCAGTATTGATGTAACACACACACGTAAACACTTTTTATTTTTTAAGTGATTTATTACGTCATATTGAGTATCAAATGAAAGGGCTTGACGAGCACATTACAAATATATACATATATCATATTGACTAAGTAAATAAATATGTTTAAATTGTTAAAAACAAGTATAAGTGAGACTGTGCTACGTACCGCGCGGCGCGGCTGTAAAATGAATATCTAATAAGTATACAAAAAAAAATTAAGCTGCTCAGAATAAATTAAGTAATAACTTAAATACAAATAGAAGTTCAAAAACTAAACCCCGACTACTGAAAAATCACGCTCTAAAAAGAATGAAACAAGAAAATATTTCAAAAATATTTCAAAAATCAAGACTTTTTAGAGCGTGATTTTTCAGTAGTCGGGTTTTTAATACAAAGGGGAAATACGAGTAATATCATAATAACGTTTAGTCTAGAACTCTAGATCTCGATCTCAAAATCATCTTGCTCGTTCGTGTTAATTGGCAGAAGATGCGGTCGATATTACAACATGTAAATTGCACGATTACTGTAAAATCATCCCTCCGCATGCTGTTAATCACCTTGTTTTGCGATCTAATTGGTCCCGTTTTACCTATAAATAAACTGCCTAGCCTTTTATCAACTATGTTGGGGTCGGCTTCCAGTCTAACCGGATGCAGCTGGATACCAGTATTTTACATGGAGCGACAGCTTATCTGACCTCCACAACCGAGTTACTCGGTGATACCCTTTGGCAAGACTGGTGAGCAGACGTTACGGGTAGTTAGAAGCCCGGAAGGGCTTCTAACTACCCGTAACGACTGTCAAAGACTATGAATCCAGTTATTACCTGTTGATACTTCTATAGAGGTATGAGGAACAGGGTGCAAACTTCGACCAGACAGGTGGTGTGTCTGGTGGTCTACTGCCCAACGATTGATGTCGGGATGTTGTTTATGCGCGCGGTAAACACTGCTTGCGCGATGCTGGATTTTGCGTGACGTCAGTGTGATGAGTAGTTAGCATGTGGCGATGTAATTGCCGCCACAGTTCCAAATACGGTTTTATGCATACCAGCCATAAGCCTGACGGTTTTTCCCATCAGCAAGAATGTCGCACTTCCATACAAAGTTTCATCCGCTTTTTACCCCTTTAGGAGATGGATTTTTAAAGATCCTTCCGCCGTGCTCATTTTCATTAAATAAAGAACTCTTGTGCAAAATGTCATGCTTCTAGACCCAGCGGTTTAGGCTGTACGTTGAATGAATGAATTTAAGATTTTCATTAAGGCGACGATAACCGACTTTTAATTATTTTATACAGAAGATTACGTCTAAATGAGAAGTATTAATGTTTGAAAAAAATATATGTTAAATTAGAGTATTTTCTTAATAACTCAATCTGTGACTATTTTAGATTATGTTTATATTACACTAGATTTTTCCCGCGGCTCCGCCCGCGTGTATGTTGAAAAATATCCCACGGGTACGTACTACCGGGATTAGTTAGATCATACCTAATATCCGAGGAAAAGTCGTTGATTCCTACCGCTGCGCCCGCGTTGTCAGCAACCATAATTATTTTGTCACGCGTAATTTTGAATCTGTGATATCTTTTAAAGTATTCATTTTAATGACATGATAGCAATGATGGCATATTTTAATCTAAATTAAATGCCCAATTTAAATAACATATTTTATTGGATAAGTATAAATAAAATACCGGTCAAAATAGCTTCGGAAATAACAATGAAATTTTTATCAAATTCTGAAATATACAATTGTGTAAAACATAAATTTGATGCATCTCTTACGGCTAACGGCGCACGCCAGTAAAGCTCCCAGTCGGCATGATTTTTTTCCGACATCTTCGACAATAATCGTCATATTTCAGCCAATTAACACAAAACCTTAATGTATTATACACAAAAACCTTTCTCTTGAATCATTCTATCTATTGAAAAAAACCGCAACAAAATCCGTTGCGTAGTTTTAAAGACCTAAGCATACATAGGGACAGACAGCGCGAAGCGACTTTGTTTTATACTATGTAAAGATAGTGTTATTAATTTGTAAAGTTATGTCTAACGCGGATAAAAAACTGAGAATTACGCAAAATCTATCAAGCGTTTTTTTCTGAAACCTTCGCCATTTTAAAGATTATTTAATTATTTATCTTTTACTATATGTACGTGTTTCATTAAAATACTTTTTGATTGATGTTTAATAAATTAATAATGCGTCTGATTTGGGACAGCGTTCCTTGATGAGCGAGTCCTTTTACTAGCGGGACGTACGATGCGTTGCGTGAGCTCAGCACAGAAAACGCAAGCTAACCACTCAAGGCCACTGGCATACATTTGCGCCTTAAGTAGATAACTGTCTGACAGCAGGTTAATACCCTATTCTCTAACAGAGATAAAGCTAAACTACTAGGTATTTTTTTTAAATACAGTCGAATGTTTGACCTTTCGATATTAATAATTATTTTTTATTTGAACTAATTTTTATTTTTTATCTTTCACAGAGGAAGCGGATGCCGAGATCAGGACATCAGGGCGCTCCATAGAAGAGATGCCGTCCGAGATAGGCCGGGAGATCACCGGCTCACTAGGCTCCTTGACTAACATACTGGAACGAGGGATGGCGAGGTAAATATCAGCATAACTTTTCCTTCTGCTCTCGAATCAGTACAAACTATACAGAGTCAAATAAAATTTGCTAGCGAAACGCCGTAGATTTCATGGGTTTTGATATCTAAACATGATAAAACAAAAGATAAATGATTTAATGTTGTTTTTGGGGCACAGGAAGTGACTTGTAATGTAGCATGAGATTAAGAAATCAGTTTTATTGTTTTGTTTGATAATGAGAATAGCTTATGCTGTGGCAAGATACCTAGTTATTTAGTTAGCAAGGTTATAGCTGACTGACCAGGGTGCGCGTGCGCAGAACTTACATTTAAGTCCCGCCATCCTCAGAAGCTATCGTGACTATGGTTGTGTTCCATTTTATTTTACAACCAGGCGCGTTTGTACAGTGGTCTCAAGAGCGACATCTGAGCGTGAGGTCCTGATTTCCCCCCGGTTCCGATTATACTAACTTTAATTATTTCAGAACATCGGCATCGTGGGTGCGTTTACAAACACAAACAGGAAAGCATAATATCCTTTGTGCGGGAACGGGGAATCGAACCCACTATACAGGTCAGGTCCAGTTGAAAACCAGCGTCCGGCACTTATAGTTGTCTGGCATTTTTGCTGAACTGGGCCTTTTTGCCGCAGCCCTGAGGCACGCACACTCCCCATCAAATTTCTGCTTACGTCGCACTTTACACTTTTTTGTTTTTTTTTATCTGCCGTTTAATTATATTGTGTGTGTTTTAGTCTGTGCTAAATAAATGTATTTTCTTTCTATACGTAGCGTAGTAGGAAATAGATAAGATGATAGAACTTTTCTGGATGAGCTATTTCGCGACGAGACTATAGACTAACCCCGCGTCTTAACCAAAAACGAATGTCGTGCGAGTACGCGATCGATGTAATCGTTTGTATAAGTTATATCGCACACAGGCGACATGATTGATCGTACGATGATGTTATATTCATTTAAAATAGCGCGACGATCGCGTACTCGCGCGACATTCGCTTTTAGTTAGAACGCGGCCTGAAACGAAATGAAATTGTTTATTCTGTAAATAGGATTTCGGAATCACTTTTACACGTCATATAAAAAAATATTAAAAATAAGCTAGGTGAGGTCGGTGTTTCCTATCTGACTACTCTGAGGTAATATACGAGTGTGTAAAAAAAAAGGTTGATCTCGTATCTGGGAAAATTTGTTTTTTAAAATTCGAGCAGAGTTCGGTTGCCCAAAGTTTAGAACAAGATGGCTACCTTAGAATAATGTCATGGCAGCATGGAATTAGTAAGTACCTACTATCATGGCAGCATGGAATTAGTAAGTACCTACTATCATGGCAGCATGGAATTAGTAAGTACCTACTATCATGGCAGCATGGAATTAGTAAGTACCTACTATCATGGCAGCATGGAATTAGTATGAACTATCTTATACCTACTATTAAATGAGCATTCTCTATTTTCACCAGTGCAGAGCTCGGTCGCCCAGTTACTTATTTTTATTTGTACATCCATACTATTAAGAACACAATGTTTTATTATTATTTCATAATCTAAAATTTCTCTTTTATAACATCTGAGTCATAAATAACTTTCGTAATTTAATGTGATTCAATAAAATATAACAATATAATGGCTATTAAAAAATTAACTGTATTTTTTCATAGTTATTAGAGAAATTACTATGTGGTTACTATTAAATTATATTACTTACAATCGCTGAACTCTCTCAAGTCTCTATTAATGAGGTAATATATCCAGATATGAAAAGAGTCAATATCAATCTGACTAGCCTTTTCCCAACTATGTGGGGGTGTGGGCGGCTTCCAGTCTAACCGGATGCAGCTGAATTGTACATGGAGCTGTATTTTACATGGAGTGACTGCCTATCTGACCTCCACAACCCAGTGACTGACAACACGATACCCCTTGGTAAAACGTTGTCACACTTTTAGGCTTCTGATTACCCGTAACCCGCTGTCAAAGATCTACGGCGAGGCGGGAGTATAATATAATCATTTAATTACTGGTATTCAGCTGCATCCCGTTAGACTGGAAGCTAAGCCCGACATAGTAGGGAAAAGGCTTGGCAGATGATGAGCAGTGGTGGCCTAGTAGTAACGGCTGCGCCTTACGAGTTTTAGGTCGTAGGTTCGAACGCTGACAGGCGCTTTACTTTCATCACCACTGATCTCAAAACGGTGAAGGAAAACATCGTGAGGAAACCGGCATGTCCTAGAACCAAAAATTCGAAGACATGTGACATCTACCAACCCGCACTGGGCCGGCGTGGTGGAGTACGGCCCACTGCCTCTCACAGAGAGGAGGCCTGTGTCCCAGCAGTGGGAACAATATGCTTAGCACCTGGTCGACCGAGCTCTGCTCGGATGAAAATAAATAATGCTCATTTAATCGTATAAAATAGTACATACTAATTCCATGCTGCCATGATAGTAGGTACTTACTAATTCCATGTTGCCATGTCATTATTCTAATCTAAAGGTGGCCATCTTGTTCTAAACTTTGGGCGACCGAGCTCTGCTCGGGTAAAAATACGGAGAAAACGAATTTTCCTAGATATGAGACTTAGCTAGATCGGATTTTCGCCCCCGTAAACCCCTATATTGCAACTTTCATCGAAATCGTTACAGCCGTTTTCGTGAACGTGATTACAAATATAGGTATTCATATATATACAGGATGCAGATGCTTAAGCAGAAGATGACACGATGGAAGCACCCATTATAAAAAATGACCTCCTTAACGATATCATCGATTTGGAATATAATATTAGAAAATTATGTTTTTTACATAGTAAGAAGTCCGTCATAATTAAATGCTCAAATCAACCTAAGAAACAGTTTTTATACACATTTTCTCTGAAGATGATCAAAAAAGCTAACTAGGTTACGTTAAGACCGCTCGTGATAAGTAGTTTTTGCATTACCAAGGCAAAAAGAGATGACATCATTAGTAACTTTTAATTTTAAGGGTTCCGTACCTCAAAATGAAAAAAAATTTACCCATATAAGATCACTTCGTTGTCCGCCTGTCTATCTGTCTGTCAAGATCCTTTTTCGCAGGAACGCGTTTAGGTATCAGGCTGAAATTAACATCAAATAAGTACGTAGGTTTACGGTCCCTTGGAGCTCTAAATAAATCTAGTTTCTAAGACAACGCAATCAAAAATACGGCCATTCATGCGACCATGCGACATATTTTGATACTCGCAAACTTATCAAAACCTATAGGGGACTTCCCATTGTCCTAGATCATGAAATTTGGCAAGAAGAATTATGCCCTCACAGCACAAGTACAGGAAAAATCCGAAAATCTTTAATTTGTAGTTTTATCACTTTTTTTTTTTTGCGAAAACATATTTACATTTGCAGTTGGAGAATTGACCGTGACGTTTATCGATGTATGGGAGCACATTTTTGGCAACGTTTCGTTCAGTTTGTTTTTGGGATTAATTCATACCAACAACGGAACCCTTCATTGTGCGCTGAATATTAGTTTATATACATGCATCTGTACAGCAGTTCAAAGACATCAAAACAAGTAATTGCATTACGGATGTACATGTAAACATACAGTCATACAACCTTAAACACATTACCCTCATTTAAACCTTGTCGAAGTCGGGTAAGCAAACTAGTTCACATTACTATGTAGATAGATGGCAGATCTTTGAACCATAGTAGGCAAGTACATTGTTTTAAGCAAAGTGTATCATTGATGTAGGTGAGTGAAAGTGACCAGGTTCGATGTCCGGCCGCACACATGTATGGGTTGAATGATTTCACCTTTAAATTAATAAATTTTTGAGGTAGGTATGCACGATGGTTAGCAGATTATCTCGAATTCTTGAATTATTCTCCATACCTTTTGGAAGGGAAACCAGAATCATTTCTATTTTCTTGTAAATTTTTGACGTTAAAAAGTGCGTTATAATGGCCTACTTAAAATAAATTATTTTTGTCTTTGACTTAGAAAAGTCATCTTTTACAGACTCCAAGTAGGTCAATTCGTGATTGCTGGGCATGAGGTCCTCTACCCTAATTACGTAACACATTTTCGTTAACGATTATGACAAATCTGTTTCATTTTGACAGTTCAACAACACTCATTGCGTTATTTACGTTGTTGAGCAGATTTTTTTTCAAACTAATGAAGCAATGTAAGTATTAGCAATCTGTTTCAAAACGAATCAGATTGTGATTGATCGTGTATTACGCAATTAGGGTACTGGGTTCGGTCCTCGTGTCGAGCTATACTGAGTATTTCCACACGACATTTTTATGGCAGCCCTACGGGGAACACAGGCGTCGTATTATGTTAGTATGTATCGAAGGTACAAAGTGCAGACAGTGCTCATGAACGAAGGAAATAACTGATGTTCATTTCTGTCGGGAAAACCAACACTTTCTTGCCATGATCTCGTATAGTTTTCTCTCGACAAATATTAGCACACACTTCGCAGTAAGACCACAAGATATTTTCTACTTAGTGACAGTTAAGATAGCTTATATAAACAACTTTATAGTGTAATAGTTTCTCTATACACCATTGGATTTACATCTTTGTTTATTTAGTTTCTAGCTTCTAAAAGTTCAGTTCGTCCGATAAATTGTACTACCGATATACCTACTATTTTATGCTGAGTTACTACTGCTGGTAAAATTATATTATGAAATTAAATGATGTTTATATCTGTAAGTAAATCTTTTAAGACACTTTTACACGTACATTTTTTGGTCAATATTTAAAAACAAGATCATGGCGCCGCATTTCCTACCTGACTGAAGTCATTGTCTATTTTAATTATTTTATGTTGTTGATGAAATGGTCAAAGTTAGATAGACAATCGCTAATCGCAAATTGTTGCTCTAAGTAGTCCTCCTGCTTGGATTCAACGCTTTTAATATACGGATTAGTAGTAACAGCTATAATACTAGGTACTGATTTTCATAATACCACTGAAGTGCCATTTATAACTCAACCACTATTGTCAAGGAGAGAGACTCCATTGCTAAATAAAAAACCCATTTACGGTGAATCCGCAGTTGTAGCCCGCGAAATTCAAATTTTCTTGCATTTTTTGCAATTTGCAGGTCAGTGTCAGGTTGTATCTTGATCAAAACATGATGCGCGTTAGATCTAATACATAAAAGCTTTTCCATAAGGGAACAAATCTAACTTAGAGATGTATTAATGATTCCAATGATTATAATTCTGTTAATACATATCTGATAAAGTCGTGCATTATATTTTGACCTAGATACAACCTCTGACCTGCAAATTGCAAAAAACGTAAGAAAATTTGAATTTCGCGGGCTACAACTGCGGATTCACTTCAATTCAATACTACGCCGAGAATCAACACTTTAAAACTAATGGAAAACAGAAGCCAATAACGAGCAGTGGTCTGATAATATAATTAGTATATTTCGTGGTCAATATTTTTACACAAGTGACAAGGCTCATAAAAACATATGCCGTAACAATATTAATTTGAATCGGTGACAGGCATGTGCAACAGGCCAGTGCATACATATATGCGACCTCTTCCAATAAAAACCACAAAAGAGTGCTCCAAAAGACGCCTTTCTACTTGCCATCTCACTCTTACTTATTCCAGCTCTTTTTCCCACAGAGCCTTCGGCAAAAAACACGATAGCGGCGGCGGAATTGACAGCATAACCATCAGCGCAGGAGGAGACAGGAAGAAGAAGAAGAAGACCAAACCTCCCAAGATCCACCTCATCCATCCCGTCATGATGCCCTTAAGAAAAGCCCCCAAAGAAGAAAAAGGTCGAACCTTTGGCAATGGAGTACAGTCCTGGGTCATAGGAGAACGGGCTCTGCCTGTCCCTGAGAATGCGACTGAGGTTTCAAGAGGCATCGTGACAGATTTCTGGGCTATGGGGCAAAATGCCCTGGATATGTTGGCTGAGCATGTCGTGGAGAATGAGGATCTGGAGAATGGGGTGAAGGATCGGAGTACTGTTGAAGGTTGGTGGTTGGGAGTAGTTAGTCGTTTAGTTTTAAGTAGTGGTACTGTTTGAGAAAGACCTCGTCCAGAGAAGTATACAAGGTCAAATTAAAATAGCTAGCGAAACTCCGCAGACCTGAAAACGTTACGCAAAAACTTTATTATTTTGATGATGTTTTTGGGGTCATCAACCGCAGTGTAGTTTAAATATCAGTTTAAAACATCCGTTTTTTTTGTGTAAGCGTCACAGACGTGACGAGTATCACGCCTGCGGTGTTTTGCTAGCTAATTAATGTTGACCCTGTATACTACCAAAATAGCTATGTTACCGAGAATGTCCGATATTAGAGAATGTTAACATTTACCGGTGTATGTCGACAATCGCCATTTCCACAGACAATTTTTTTCTAAATTATTTATGGACATCATAATTTCACTTCGTTCTAAAGATATTATAATGAAGATTAGCCAAGTTGACGTGCTGTATAACATTCACTGGGTAATGTCACAAATTAATATAGATAGTTCAAAATATTAGGTATGAAGCTACAAGAACGCGGTGGGCTCGACTTGTCGGGCCAATTTAGTGAGTGTAATTCATTTTTATTTGGATTTTATCGCACACTGGATTTTCAACGCTCTGCTTAGCGCCGAGAGTTGAACATCCGACAATGTGGTTTTTCAACGCGCTGGGATGCACTCCGTTGGATTCTCAACGCTCGAGTTGAAAATCCAGTGCGCGATAAAATCCCGCCGCGATATTTTTACCTCCGTGCGAAAGTGGGCTTACAGGATGTAAAGAGAGGCAACTTTTAGGTGAATATAACTGTAGGTAATTAGCGCTGTGCGACCTGAATTGCACTTTATTGTGTCGTAGCAAGAGTCGCCTTTTATTTAAATGGTTTTGTGGAGTGAACCATCTGTGGTAATGCCCGAAATCGTCATGAAAATAATAAAATAAGGCAATTTACCAGCTAGCGTGATTGATGGTATCTGACACCAGTATATCTTAGATTCACTGCGCTTCGAACATTCAAAGTCAAGCTAAGGTCGGCAATTTACCGTCGAATGACGTCATTGAATCGTTATTTATGAAGGTAAGTTTACGTTTTTCTAATGAGCGTTTTTTTACACCGTAAAGTCAAACCCCACTGCCATAATTTTCATGATAGCTGTCACTGGGGCCGTTATCTGGCGGCCCCCGCTGGCAAAGAAAACCGTAGCCTAGCAGCTATACTTCTACCACCAAGCAGACTTATTGTATTCTAGTTTATAGGGTGCCGGTGTTAAAATCATTTAACTTACACTTCGACCAACCATCAGGAATTTCTTGTAGGTGTCCGTAGGCAGTAAACTAAACGTATTCGTCGTAAAATGATACAGCAAAACAGTTGCATTACCTCGTTCAAAACTGACCGTCTGCCAGTAGCATAAATCAGTTGAGATTGTCGCCATGTCTTGACAAGAAGCTGACGTGAGTGTGCATCTACTTTAGGAGATGACTCATCAATTAGATAAAAAATTAGATCAATTAGATTTTTAGATTATTAAATTAGTTTCATTGTCATAGTAGATGTTACATTGCAATTTCAAATCCAACCTCCGAATTTTCAAACATTTTTTACGTCCAGATGTAAAAATAATCTGGCTGGTGATAACCAGCCAGATTATTTTAATAATAATATCTGGACGTAGTATTTATTTATTTTAGCCTGTGTTGTCCCACTGCAGGGCAAAGGCCTCCCTTTCTTATTTCCACTCCTCTCTGTCTTGAGCTAGTGTGGACCAATCTTGTCTGTAGGCGTCAAGCTCGTCTCGCCATCTTCTCTTGGGTCTGCCTCGATGTCGACGGACGTTTATTGGCACCCACATCGTGGTAGTTTTGGCCCATGACTCATTCGACATGCGGTAGACGTGTCCGGCCCAGTCCCACTTAAGCTTGGCTGCTTTTTGGGTGACGACGGCAATTTCTGTTTTGCTTACAAAAAACAATGTTTTTTACAATAAATTCAAATAAAATCTATTTTATTTCACATAAACCTACATGGGCAATTATGAAGGTTCAGAAGCTAGGTGCACGGTTTCAATTATTGGTCATTTCCTATGGAGAAGAGCCGGCAAGAAACTCCACGGTTACTCTTTTTAAAATAATTGGCTTTTACAATGTTTTCAAATAACAATGTTGATAAGTATGGGAGGACAATGTAGACCTGTCAACAAGTACTAGGTATTTCACTAAATATAAAATGGTCAACAAATCAAAGAGTCTATCACGTCCTCACATTCACGAAATAGAAGAGAATCTTTGGTAAACAAAGTAAAATCATTTAACTTGCAAAAAAGATATATTGATTATTCACTCATACAATCAAATAATCATTTAATCCTATTATCTTCATAATTTCTGTGTGGGAACGATCCCACATTTCATGGTGAGTTTCAAAAACCGCAACATTTTCGATTAGTCACGATACTGTCCATGTTAAGAATACCGGTTTTCGCGAATTACCGTAACTTGATGTTGATAAACTTTCTCGATGTACTTTCTCCGGTATTCTGGTTCCTTTAATGTTGATGCCCATGTTTAAGGACAAATTTAGCAGAAATTGTAACTATACAACGGTTGAGAGACATACCTACAACACTGACAGTTGGGTACTTTGAAAGATCGAAAGAGAGAATTCGTTTATTGACATTATGTAAAACAAAACTATGTATTAAAAAGTATATAGTATAGAAAAGAATAGTATAGAATTCTCTTTAGTAGGTACACCATACGAATTACAGATATAAATGAAGACATTTTACATACGGTGACACAATGGGCTCCAAATAAATACTTTATAGGCAACCAGATCCAAGGTGCACCTGATGGAAAGTGGATACGTACTGCTGCCAATGAACATCTTCGATACCATCAAGGGGTTTGCTGATGCAAAGATATAAATTTCTCAAATGCCTCTAATGAGATCAGCGCTTAGATACGGAGGTATTTCTTCCCCGATTGATCTGTATCACTAGGACTTGCATTTGATTTAACCATTTGACAATAAAAAATAAAAAAGGAAACCAATATTAGAAAGAAGGAATATTTCCTGAATGCAACGAACTTATTTACTTTGTTAATTTTACAGGATCTAATTTAGTGTCAACATTTTGGTAAAATAGTTTTGAATACGATAAGTATTTTGTATGCATGGAATGTCTCGATTTACTGTTAATTCGTTTTATTTGATTTTGTAATGAGCATGCAAGCATTTAAGCATGAGCATAGAACTTAGTTTTTCTTGCGCTTATATTAGAATGAAATTGAATTTGTAGAATTTCAGAATGAGCACGATAAGCATAAGCACATCTAGTGGAGATGAAAAAAATTATGTGTTAGATGAGCATGTCTTTCATGTTTTATTTAACTTCTGATTTTTTAACATATTTCTATCAATTTCTAGAACAAAGAGGTAAAAAGAAGAAGAAAAAGAAGGCCATCCTCAAACTCTTGATCCTGGGAGCTGTCATCAAGGCTAAGATTGCAACTCTGCTGCAGATCCTAACATACAAACTACAGGTGAGATCTTCACTGAAACTCCATTAACTTTTATTTCACACAAAATTGCACAACAAACCTATCTTTAAAAAAAAAAAAAAAACATTCTTTTATTCGTTCGGCGTGCGACATACTGCCAGCCGGCTGTGCCGAATATACTGCCTCCCGGCTGTGCCGAATATACTGCCAGCTGGCTGAACCGAATATACTGCCAGCCGGCTGTGCCGAATATACTGCCAGCCGGCTGTGCCGAATATACTGCCACCCGGCTGTGCCGAATATACTACCACCCGGTTGTGCCGAATATACTACCACCCGGCTGTAACGAATATACTGCCAGCCGGCTGTGCCGAATATACTGCCAGCCGGCTGTGCCGAATATACTGCCACCCGGCTGTGCCGAATATACTACCACCCGGTTGTGCCGAATATACTACCACCCGGCTGTAACGAATATACTGCCAGCCGGCTGTGCCGAATATACTGCCAGCCGGCTGTGCCGAATATACTGCCACCCGGCTGTGCCGAATATACTACCACCCGGTTGTGCCGAATATACTACCACCCGGCTGTAATGAATATACTGCCAGCCGGCTGTGCCGAATATACTACCAGCCGGCTGTGCCGAGTATACTGCCAGCCGGCTGTGCTAAATCACGCCGGCCAGAACAAGTGATACACCATGGTATAATAATATACTTCGCCAGGTATGGCATTCCGAAACACAGTGGTCACGTGGGCAACACAAGTCTACGTTATCACATCTGTGTTACCAGAAGTTTGTAATAATAACTCCCCAACCACCTTTATTACCTGTGCGAATTCGATAAAACAATGAGGTTTTAATTAACAATTACGTTGGTTTATGTTTAAATTGCATTGTTTCGTTTGATTAGACACACGAAACGAACAATTTAAAAGCTTTGGTTTCTGAAAATCTTTCCTTAACGTGTTTTGTTGCAATAGAGTGGCAACTGGATAGTGACGTAAGCATGTGTTAGTCCCGGAATGCCAGACCTTGTTTTATTAGACCATGTGATACACCTTGTGCAGATATTTTCTAGAAATAGTAGCAATTTATTTAAATTTAAATTATACCTGGTTTGATTGGTTAGGGTGGATTTAAGAAGCCAAATTTGGCGCACCCTGTCGTCAGCCACGGCTTGAACTACATTTCTGCCACTTAGATTATCAATACAAGAGCAGAAGAACACTCGAAAATCATCATCCGAGAGGACTTTATTTTTGTTTATGGACCTACACACAAACTCTCACTCACTTTCTCTTTCTAAAAGTTTTAATTTAACATCCACCTTGATGGCTTATTTCCTTGTTTTTGATATTTCAGGTCAAATTCTTCATCGTGGCTATCCTTGGCTTGGCGATCAACTTGGCAAGACTCTGGATAGACTTGAAGAATAAACACAATCATCAGCCGCAGAAGGTAAGCAGTCTTTATAGTTATTAACGCACCCATAAATATGTACAGTCAGCATCAAAAGTTGATGACCACATTTAGATTTTCTAAATCGCTGTACACCGTGTTCACTATTAGCACTTCACTATACAGCAATTTTGAAAATCTAAATGTGGTCATCAACTTTTGATGCTGACTGTACCTACTCAAAATGTTCACTGGCTCGGAAATACGAGACTACATAAGAGTATTATAGCAGGCTGCCTACCCAAATGTCCTTTCTTTGGTATTGTTCGTCGAGATGTTGAGCTCCTTAAGTTCTGAGTTGAGCTCCACGATTACGGACAAATACTCACACTGATGGACAAGTCCACTCAAATCTATGTGGTTCTTTCCTCAAAAGACTATTTCAGACACTAATCTACATGATTTGACCAAGATTGATGTCTGGACTTTAAAAGAGACTGCGACGTCTGAGTTTATTTCGGCCTTTCTTCTCAGAGTAGTCAGATAGGGGACGCCGACCTCTTCTAGCATATTTTTTATGTCTTTTAAAAGTGATTCTGATATCCTATTTACAGAATAATCAATTCCATTTCATTTCATTTCATTTTCTCGAGGCTAGGTACGTATTATCCTTCTGTGCTCACAACCCAGGTCAGGCTTGCTAGATAGCAAACCATCGTGCAGCTTATTCTACTGTCTGATGTATGCTTTGCACAATAGTGTGTAGGTATATCGCGAGCAGATTGGATTGCTTGTGTGTGAACTTTCAACATCGATGTTGAGCTGGTAGCAAGGATTCTCATAACTATAGGTAGTGGCAGGTTAAGTTTACTTACATAGTTGTTAAGAAATATTGTTACTAACATATTGAGTCCATTGTTATTTGTTAATTTAATATAAATAAATGGGACATGACCGTTATCGGTTAGTGCTGGCCATCGTTGATAATAGAGTTCCCCAAAACTGTTGATAAGCTCACGTGAACCCTAGGGAGTACTATTCACATTCGTGCAACCATCGCTACTAGTTAACTTAATTTTTCAGGGAAACAAAAACGGTAATTTTGTTCTAAAAAAATTACATATTTTTGATACACTGTTTTTGAGACAAAAAAAAACTATTGCAGGTCTCATTCCTATCGGGCATGTGTAAATATTGTATGGGCCTCCTATTTTGTTACTCTATACGTTTCGGAAACAAAATAAAAGCAGGTTTTCTTTCCGCTCCCGAAATAAACTTTTCAAGAACGATAATTGATCCTTCCTTGATGTCGGAAGGATCAAGATATTGTTTTTCCGGCATATTAATAACCACATATCCTTTGTTTCGATATAACACACGAATAATATATCTTTATCAAGATGAGTTCCAAGAATTCCATGCTCATAAAAAAAGTGATTCACTGCCGTTCTCATTAATTCAGCAATGCATCATAATAAACTCACTATATGGATTACACTGTATGTATAAATGGTAGTGAATACTTTCATTTAGATACATAGTTCAACAATAGTTAATACATGCCTTTTTCTTATGGGAGTAGGTAGAAACCCTTAAGCGTCACGTCCTTTAAACCAATAGGTACCATCGAGAAGTTCATAACTAACCACCCCGTAAGGACTATTCTTGCTTGCAGCGCTCGGTGGCTATAGAATTGGGCCGGTAACAGATGTGATCATCGTGTTCACGGGATTATGTTTTGAAACTGGTCAGATATGAACTTCTTTGATACAGTCAGAGACATCATTCGATTTTAATTTCGGAGTTGTTATTAATGAATACGTGTACTAGCTGACATGGCAGACGTTCTCCTATCCAAAATTCTAAAGTTCATAAAAAATCTCATAGAAAAACGATGTTGAGTTTTTCCCGTATTTTGATTTTTTCCGGGAATCCTTTCCAATTTTTTTCTTCATAAAAACCTTATTCGGGGTATTACAAACATTTTAAAACAAAAACTAGCCAAATCCGTCCAGCCGTTCTCAAGTGATGTTCTTACCAACGCGCAACATTTCGTTTTTATAATATTTTAGTTCAGAACTTAATTAATATTTTCAATAAACATATCCATTAGGATATTGCAAACACTAGCATTAGCTACTGCTTGAACTATAATTATATTATCTTCTCGTCAATAAATTTAAACGTTATAATTTGCCAGTTTTCTTTCAAAATCCCTTCACGCGTAGCATGAACACCATAGAAACGGGTTTTGTCGATGGAAGAATAGACAAAATGACAGATTCACATCCTCCTGAAACTTTGGACTGCTGTACACCGACTTACTGCGCTGACCGTACATTGTAATTATAAGTTTCAATTATCTTATTTTTAATTAATTAATTAGTTAACTAATTAGTACTTATTAACTACGAGATCATCACAATCAAGCATTCCTTAATCCTCTACATTCATTCTTATGAATACGTTCGTTCAATGAATGAAAGTGAAATAACTTGCACTTTCATTTCGAACAATGAGTGGATTTAGTAAATCTTTTGAGTTCGTATTTAACATTTAAATAAGGTACTTAACATAAGTAGTAAAAACTTAATTAGAAGCAACTTAGATAAATAACCATTGCATAATCGTAAAGCTCGTAACACATTTATAACAATGCGTAGTACAAGTACACATCTTAGATGTAACATAAATTTTTAAATTTGCGTTTATTCGTTTCAATTTTACGAATGTATTTAGATATATGACTTAACAAGTTATTGCGTTTGCGTAATGGAGGCTTAGGCAGTCGCTCCATGTAAAATAATGGTATTCAGCTGCATCCTGAGACTAGAAGCTGATCACAACATAGTTGTTCCAAAGGCTAGAAAGAAAGAAAAGAAAGAAAGAAGTATCTTTGAAAATTCGGGCACACGCACAGCTCTCATTTGCTATCGTATTTTCCATGACAATTTCCATATCACTAAATATATGATTCTAGATCTACTTTTTTAATGCGTTCGAAAGCGCAAACCAGTTCTTTTAGCCGACTTCTTAAGTGTGTGGAGTGATTTCTCATTTTTTACGACCGAGTAAAAGTTATGAGCGTGTTTCTATGATTAACAACAAAAAATGAGATATACATAATTATGTGTACTTATTATTTAGATTAATATAACACAGCATTATGCTCGTACCCGTTAAAACAGACGATAGTTGTATAAGTGCACCCACAATTCGCCAGGTTCAAGTGCCATGTAACTAAGTAACTGTCCTGTTGGCAGCGTGGTCGAAAACGCGACCGCCGATCGTCTCTTGAGCCCTGGTTTCGACTCGTAGGTCGGGCGAAGCATTATTTGGTATTTCTATCACGAATTACTCAATAACAGCTAGTAGTTAAGAAGTTGTTGGTGACTGACGTGACACCCTCGTACATCGGGAAGCACGTGCGATGGGCCGCCATGACTGAAATTCGGTTAGGAGGATATTATTAATGGGGGGACTCGTCTATGCCATCAACAGGACTAATATCTAGACTCCGCGCTGCTACTGACAAAATATATTTTCAATTTTTTTTCCTATACCGTGATAGATTGATCGCTAATCAATTAAAGTGAAGTCTCATTAATATGTGATACATACCTCGGCGACAGACGACATAGACACACGAACGCACCGGATACATTTGATTGAATTGGAAACTGGACGTATCGAATACATTGTGGCGTTAGAAAGATAAGAACAGAAGATTAACTCTACACAAATATGAAATATCCAAATAATATCTGCTTAAAATACTAATCTTCTTGTTAATCGATTACGTAACGGGGCATTAATCTTTGTCTTTGTGCAACTGAGTGTAATAAAGCAAATCAATAAGTCAGACTCGATCTGATTAAATAAACAAAGTCAAAGTAATTTCCTTGCCAGAAACACGGTACATCATAGATGTATTAGAACTCGCGTTATATTTATGCGCTACACAGGATGAGCGACAGCACACGACAGCGTCATGCGTCGATGTAAGTTGTCAGCGACGCATGCGTTACCGCTAGACGCATCCGTGACCCAGCCCCGGCAGTGTACTTGAACGAATAATTCAAAAGCATGTTGAACACAATGCTTTTTTAACTCCAAGTCGATACTTTGCACTTTCGATAGTGTTTGTAGCATCGCAGTCGGCAGCATGGCAGTCGATTGATGATGACGTTAGATGTATCTATAGCACGGTTTTCCAAACTGGAACTTCTGAACATATTTATTTCTTGACAATTTGTCACCGTAGACTTGACACAGATTTGTATGAGAATGAGTGAATGACAACCAGAACGGCGTTCGATTCCCATGTCGTTACAAATATTTGTACAAGACGTGTATTTGTAGTAATCGTTTGTACGCCATTTGGTGTGTAATTAACGCTTGGAAAAGTGTGATTTTTAGATAACACTTCGTGGTACTTATTTACCTAATTTGCATTGTGAATGTGATTTGTGGGCACAGCATTAAAAGTCTTTAAACGTTTCCCTTCATCGTTGGGCGAGATTATCCGGGCCTGTAGGCCTTCGAAACTATACTTCTCCCGCCGGATCGTAAATAAATACGTCGCATTTGGTGCGACGTATTTATTTACGATCCGGCGCTGACCAGTTCGCAGAAAATCCATGCCACAGTATAAAATATTTGCAGTTGATCAACTGAATTAGTTTGGATTGTTTTCCCTTAGGTTTACCTTTTATGGTACCTATGTCAAAGTCAAATCATTTATGGTGTAGTGAACTAAAACTATTACTTAAAATGTCTTGTGTACCTGACGGGCGTTTTCACATTAAGAGATCATAACGACACCAACTCGATTTCAACATGTCGGCAGCTATACCAACACAGTTCGATACCGATAATATAATTATCATCAGGCCGATGATATTGGTGAATATCGATGACCATCGCGACGCACCAAACAACCAAGGTAGCTGTACTAAGTATGTAGGTAGTATCGACGTCTCGAAGTCGGCAGTGCGAAAAACTGTATTCAAGTGAAAGAATGTCCGCTACTCTCACCGCGTACTGTGGCTTCGCCGGTATATATCGTGCCGATATCGGAGTCGGTCGCAGTCTGCGACGTTATAGGTGACAATAACTATACAATGTGAAAGTATAAATAATAGATACTTAATAAACGTATGCGATTATTTGACCGCCGATTTCGTGTCGGTATCAGGTCAATGTCGTTATTGGCCAATGTGCTGTGTTGTAAAAATCAACTAATTATATGAATGAAACAAAGGCAGAAATATATTTTCATACAAAACTAGCTTTTGCCTGCGGCTTCGACTGCGTGAAGGCCGGAAATTATCCCACGAGATCATACAACCGGAGTAAAAAGTATCCTATGTCCTGTAATACCTATGATAATCTAATATGATAATCGATCGCAATGGGTTTCATTTTGATAGTTCACCCACGTCCATTGCTTTATTTACGTTTTTGAGCAGACGGATGTTTCAAACCTACATATGAAGCAATGGATTAGCTATATCCTTCAAAACTATCGGAGTGTGATTGAAAGTATGTTACGCATTTAGGGTGCAGATCATGGTGTGTCATAATAATCAAAATCCGTGCAGCCGTTAAGACGTGAAAATATAACAAACAATCAGACATCACACACACTCACTTTCACACATCATTCATTCGCATTCATAATAGTATGTATGTATGGATAAGCAGTAACAAAACACAACGTGAAAACATGTCATCGCACAAAGTAGTAGCAAAAAAAATTAGAATAACCACGAATATTTTTTCAGGGTAGACAGCTGAACTATCTGCCGCAAAATAAAATAAGTAAACACCAAAAACCTAAACGTTTACCAAACAATAAATACTTAGCACAAAAACATAGACACTTGTTCAACACGTGTCTTATTTCTTTCTTACGTCAAACTCAATACTTATTTTAAGTCGTCTTGTTAAATGGTTTAGCCTAAATCTCTATCTTATCTATATGACGGAGAAGGATATAAGTTTAGTAAGCGAATACCTTCAGGGTCTTACTTACGACGACACTGAAAGACTGTACGCCAGGGAATCATAAATAATAAGCGCTAAAACACACAAACGCACACACACCAACACACACCCACACACCCTTGTTTGTACCTACAGACACCCTTACACTCACACACACATTCACGTATTTCCTTGCATGCCTTAAAATAAAAGTAAATAAAATTATTTTTAATCTAATTATATTCAATTCAATCTTCAATTAAATTTTTATTATTTTAATTAAACTGAAAATGAGCGTAACTTAATTTGTACGAGTACTATATTTTGTATCATTATAATATTACTATAGTAAATCATGGTTGTAGGAGGAAGGCGCCGGTGTCTGTAACACAGTTCATATTAGCACAGACATCGTCGTTAACTCTATCTTCAAAATGCTGAAAATGCTGTACTTTGTGTTTTTGTATAGGATAGATGAGTTGTACCAACATTATTGTTAATAAATAAATTATTAAATAAAAAAGTTTATCTTCGTTATTATCAGCGATATTTAAACTACTGTGGGCGTACTGTGGGTAGTGTTGGTTATTGCGCAATAGAAAAATCGTTTGCAGTTCAGATCACATTATAATTTACTATCAAATTAATCACACACTGTAGGTCTACACAACTATTCGAAAAGCGCGACAGTTTCTAAACGTGTTCACTACTTGACCGCCACCGATGAACTCTGGTCCGGCCGGTCCGAGTGATATGTCGTGGACCGTGTCGAGCGCCGCCAGGCGGCGCTGGCATCCCAATTAGTCAACTCAGTAACGTATTTTCGACATATAAATTATAATAGAATCGTAGCGAAGTCAAAACTGTACATTGATATGGGAACAACTCTCAGACCGACTTAATTCACAAAAAACGAAAATCTTCGCAGGCCATGGGAAATTGCTACTGAAGGCAGCGGGTTTCGTCCTCAGGACGAGCTGCTTCTCACACGGACAACTATACGGTCGCGGGATCAGTCTTGACTCTCTGTATATTTTGGCTGAAACGTAGTGTACAGGGAAATTTTATAAAATGTAGCTGTAATTTTAGTATATTGTGGTGTCTTACAACTTACACGCGAACGAAATCGTGGGCAGATAGAAGCTAGTAACAGATAAACATGGTTTTGCGGTAGTAAGGTCAATGTCCGAAATTGCAATGGTTCTTTCTACTGGGTATCCAAAAAGTCACGCAAAATTTAATTTCAAAACATAACTTACTCGTATGTCAGTTGTAATGGTTCGTTAGTATTAATAAAAGGAACTCTTGTATAAAATTTCATGCTTCTACATAGACCCAGCAGTTTGGCTGTATTTAGTCTGTCAGTGAATTTAAGAATGTTATCAAGTAAGTGAATTTAAGAGACAAAAATTGCGAATTTCCATGCAAACTTTCATCACCGTCATACGATTTTAAACGTGTTTCATACTTTTGGTCGTGATATTATAGCACTTTATTAGGTATGTGTGATTTTTATATCAACTTTATGTTTTAATTTGAATTGAATGTTATTAAGGACTGTCTGAAAAATATATGAATTATTATAACTATTATGATTACGAAATATTATTTCTGAGAATTCTTCTTTACCTATTAGTTTTTTTTTTAAACGGAATCGAGTGAATTAAAAATAAATGGACTCAGGTCCACTCTCGATGACGTCACGCAGGACGTCGATGACGTCGCGCGAGGAGATTTAGCCCCATTTACTATTTTCGTGTTTATTAAAAAAAAACTATTAAATTCAACAATCCAATCGTTAAATTCCCTATAAAATATTCAGCTTACCTAATGGTATTTCAAATTATTTCGTGCTGTAATTAGGAAACTAAACGACAAATGGTTTTAAAATAGATCTGTTTTGGACTTTTTTCATCGAGCAAATTGAACCGTTAATTCCCTAAAACATCCATGACATTTTTTTTTTACACTTATATGACTATCTAAAATTGGCAATCAGTCTTTGGAAGTCTAAAACTTGCCAATGTTCTCACGATTACTAATTTTATAAAAGAAAAGGCGAAATAGCAACCTATGCCAAAACTATGCAAAAAATTTGAAAAAGATTTCTTTAAAATTTTATTTGAAAGTTTTATACAACTTTATAACCATTATTCATTCAACTATTGTGAAACGTGAAAGTTAAATAAATAAACATCATACCAAACAAAATGCAGGAATCTGTGAGCTGCGCCAGTGCCGCGCCCGGGTCGAAAGCGCGTAAAAATAATGGTATCGGCCTAATTTATTTAAATACATGGTCCTACTTAGTAAATTAGCTATAAACCGGCTTAACAAGCTAAGATGGTAGAAACAAAACGTTGTCAGCGGTGTTGATCCAAAAAGACATTTGTTTGTCTTAGGACGCTTTCTCGGCACTTCATCTAGCCATCATTTGTGTAGGGCTGTCACGAGAGGTGACAATTTATTTTGCCCTGACTAGGATTAAGTTTGTGCACGTTTCTTTGCAAGTTTAAAACCTTGGTATCGCGTAACAATGTTATAAATACTTAACTTAGTTACTCTTAGACATCGTAGAGTTACAGTGAAGGAAAACATCGTGAGAGAAACTAGTAATAGTCAGAAATCACCAAAAGAGCAAGTGTGGTGATCAAGATCAATGGTCGTTTCTTAGGTATAGGTTTTGAAAAGCAGGCTTTACTTTTCATTAAGAAAACTACAAACTTCTTATGGCTAAGTGGACACGGTATAAACTACCTGAGACCTCGTTTACGATACGGTAATAGAGTCACAAAACTCAGTGATGAATCTAGCAAAGACATCGTATATTACCTACCATAGCTAGCCTGCGGGGCAATTGTGTGATACACATACATACAATATCAATTTCATTTTCACAGGTCAACAACATTCGTTGCGTTTTTCACGTTGTAGAACAGAGGAATTTTTCAAACCATAGACAAGTAACACCCGTCTCTCCACTATTCCAATGCTTACTCTAGGATGCATATCCGGTAGGCTCTCAAATCCTTCCTTATCCTAAGGGCACGTGTCTTCCTTACCATTACCCGCGCCACCCGGTCTACTCCTCGATTTGCAATGGCCTTTCTAGTCCCATGAAACATGAGGCTTCAGGGGCTAGTGCCAATCTTGGTGTTCATTCGATTTATCGGGTCTGGTTAAACCACGCTGGGATCGGTTCATTTCATTCATTCATATTTTAGAGGTCTGAGGAACAGGGAGTAAAGTTCACTCATCTTCTATTGCATTTGCGCATTTATCGCATTGTGTTATCCTGTAATGGTAAATGTACGTTGATAAATAAATAATAAATAAATAAAAGGGAGGATCCTCCGGCCAGACGGTTGACGTGTCTGGTGGGCAACTGCCCAACGATTGATGTCGGATAGTCTTATATGTCGTTCGCGCGGTAAACCTTAATTGCGCGATGCAGGATTTGTGTGACGTCAGGCTTTTTGTGTGACGTCAGGACTATGACGCGTAGTTCGTCTGTGGCGATGTAGATGCCGCCACAATAAAAAGCAATGGATTACCAATTTCCGTCAAAATCCTTCTGATTGTGACTGAAAGTGACCCGAGGTAGACAAACTTAATGGAAATGTTACACGGTACAACCTAAAAAATTGATTCACTTTAAAAAGCTTAGAAAGCGATGTTATAAAAGTTTCGAATTCCTTTTAAGCTCTTTATACTTCGATCAATAATGCACTTATTGATCGAAGTCTTTATATATTAAAATAAGACATACATACGCGACAAAAATAATTATACATCCTCCTTTTTGGAAGCCGGTTTAAAAAAACAAATATACGCGTCGACTTGAGAACCCGCCTCCTTTTGATCCTTGTTTAAAAAGTATTCAAACCGATTTTGAATGACATTTTTATGTTTACACGATTCAATTTGGCTGCTTCAACTAAATTGACAGGCATAACTGAACCGTGTTATATTGCTATATCATATGAGAGCCTCTCAATGTGAAATGAGCATAGTAAGTAGGTACCTTGTGGTCTTGTGGTCGAGCCGCTCTTCATATTGAACTAGATTAGCAAAATAAACGTTAGCTTCTCCGTGTATCTGTGTCGCGTGTGTTAACGATTACCAATGAGTCTTCATTGAAAGGTAATTGTGTCACAAGCTCACTTTTCAAGCAATCTGGTGCAGTTGGTGGCATTTATTTTAGTTCAATCTCAGATTTGATGCCACCAACTGTAACGGTTTTGAACTTTGTAGTTGCAGTCGGGTTTTGTTTTCAAGTGTTTTGTTATGTCATATTTTTTGGAATCGTATCCTCAAGCCCTTTAGTTTGATACCTCACATGGTCATGCCATAAAATAATTATTTTATTTACGTTATTGTGGTTTTAATTCCGCCATTTTGGTTTTATAAACACAAAACCTACCCTTTAACCATCGCGTGACGTAGCCGAGTCGATAGTCACCTCAAGTATTAAACATTTTTAGGATGCTTGGAAGGTCTAAAGAATCCCACAAAGATGTGAAAACATATCCCTGTCGCGCCGTAGGGTAACAATATAGTCCTTAGCTTCTCTGTGTATTTGTGTCACGCGCATTAACGATTACCAATAACTCATCATTGAATGAAGTATGTTATAATGTGGCTAGACAATCACTTTGAGGCGGTGGCGGGTGAATATTTAAGTGACACCTGTGTGGATGACACATTCACATATCAATTTGTGACATACAAATGGCTTTCTGTCTGTCCGTAAATAAGTAGGTACAGCAGAGAACCTTCCGATTAACGTAGTTTTTCAATAATCAACGGTTTTTTCACTGGGTAGATTATACTAGGTAATGTTTTTATTAAAAGCCCACATGTGAGGAACTACGTATATATGTAGTTGATTCGGTATAACTATTTTTATTTTTTGATGCATGATGAGATCTTTCCCTTTTTAGGGTTCCGTAGTAAACAAGGAACCCTTATAGTTTCGCCATGTCCGTCTGTCTGTCTGTCTATCCGCGGCTTAGCTCAGAGACTGTTAGTACTAGAAAGCTGTAATTTGGCATGGGGATACACCAAGCCATTAATCATTAATCACGCCGACAAAGTGGTAAAATAAAATCAAGGACCAAAAAAAAATTTTAGGGGACCTCCCCTACACGAAAAGTGGGAAAGTTTTTTTTTCCTCGTTTATGCTATGATGTGGGGTGTCGTTGGAAAGGTCATCGGTCGGTGAAAATATTGTCGGTGTGTGAAAACCATTTTTCAATTCAGGGATTTTGCGACATATTAAGCTTTAAAGTGATAATTTTTGTTAGTAATGTGTCCGGCCCTGCCTGCTAAATAGTTGTACTCGGATTCGTAAAAAAAATCACAGCAGTAGTATATTATAAGTTAAACGGAAAACTATCACAGCTAAGTAGGCTTTACAGGATACCGAGTAATAATCGACCAACTTAAATTTGCAGGAAAAACATGTTCTCCCATACAGTCCGCATGTAAGAACATGTTTTTCAACTGCAATGTTTGTTCACATGTTTGTTCTTGGGATAAATGTATCCCAACTACGGAACCCTTCCTTGTACGTGGTCCGACACGCACTTGGCGGGTTTTTGTTTTTATACGTATACCTATATGTGCATAATGTTATACAGGGTGGCAGGGACATCGACGCGAAGTCGGTTACCATGAATTCAGTACATGATTCTGAACCCCCTGCGTTTAAATTTTTGGTCAGTTATATTTTTTTTTAACAAGTTGCTCCATACATTTTGACCGCGTAGGTATTCCACTTTTCTATGAAACAGCAGATTTTTTTTAAATAACCGACGAAAAATTTCAACGCTGTGGGGTGGGGTTCAGAATCATGTACTGAATCCATGGTAGCCGGCTTCGCGTCGATGCCCTGCCACCCTGTATATTTTAATTATCATAATATATATAAGCATCTCTCACAGTAAATAAAGAAAAAACTGCATCATAACTTCATAAGTTAAAATTAAATGAATATTTAAATACTAATTACTTAATTAAAAACAAAACAAACATAGACACGCCAACAGGGAATCTCCTTCGTCTTGTCATGTAGGTTGAATAAAAAAAAAACATAAGTAAACAAATTATTTCATGTGGCAACCCTACTTAAGTAATGAATACTCTCGAGCGGGTGGGAAATACCACGATTAAGGTCGATGGCATCCGTGTGGGTCGCAGTGAAAGTGACCCCCGTCGCAGGCGATGGGTTACTACACTACTGAGTACAGGGTGCGCAGGAGTATACTTAAAATATAAATAATTAGGTAGATACCCATTGGTACACAATAGAATTGACCAGTAATTTTCTCGCTATGTAGCTGAGTGATACTAAATGAGTACATGCCTAAATAATGTTACGTAAAACTCAAAAGCATTTTATAAATTGCATTGGGATACTTACGTGTTTTATCTGTTATCTCATAATTGTCATGCACGGTAGTTATTTGGCAGTTAGTCATTATGTTTCATTTCTCCAGGGCATACGATTTTAAACATAAATCGGAATCCATAGGATTTTCAAATCATCGTAAAGGAATCTTTCACTTTCACAAAAGTGGTGTTGCGTTTTCTGTCAGTCAAGTAACTGTTTTATTTATTATATTTAATTTATTCCTAAAATAATAAATATGTCTGTAACATAGTTATTATTTTAGGAATAAATTACGCCACAAAAACGTTCGAAGAGGAAGGGGCGGACTTAATTCCCTACTTGACACGTCTTAATGAATTATTTATTTGAACAACAACTTTTCGAAGGCACATCATTTGGAAACTCGTTACGCGCCCATTGTTAAAACCTATAATTTACAAATACCTCGGAGTCCGATACCGGTACTGGTAGCGACATCCGTGTGGGTCACAGTGAAAGTGACCCCGCAAGCTCGGGGCCCAGCGGTGCAGGGTTAAGTTTTTAAATGGGCGACAAGACCGCCTGTTAAAGGTTTGCGACATGAGAAAAACAAGCATGAATATTAATTACTATAAGCGTATTTTTAACCGACTTCCAAAAAAGAGGAGGTTCTAAGTTCGTAGCGTATGTATGTTTTTTTTAAATGTTATTCCATCGAATTCTGCGTCAATTATGGACCAATTAAAAAAAATGTTATTGTTTTATGAAAGTGTATGCTCTCAAGCATGTAAATTTTATTAACTTTGCTTGGATCGTTTTTGAGTTAGCTTCAATAATACGTATTTTTCTTTCCGTATTTTTGTAGATGATAACTTCCTGTCACTGTTATTAACATAGCAGGTAGTGGTAATCGAATTTGTATGGAGTAGGTACCACAACTAAAAACTGAAAAATAAAAAGTTTTTACTAAAAAAAACAACCTAAATCCAAAAAAGTTGAAAAATTACTTTAATTTCGGAAGTCGGTGGCAAAAAACGAAAATTCAAAACCAAAGACACCGACTTCCGAAATTAAAGTTATTTTTACTTTGTAGTGGGTTTTTTTGGATGTCGGTTGTTTTTTTTTTAGAGAATAAGCCACTGTTATATGAGATTGTGTGACGTAGCTGATAAAATATGTGTGTTGTGTACTACTTATATCCTACATATATACACTTCTGCCAATTCCCTCGAGGAATACAGGCGATAAGCTGTTCTTATTTTTTTTTGCCACTAGAATAAAACTTAAATGTCACTAAAGAAAACTTTGTATTTTATTTATTTATTAACTCATCATCACTATCATTACAGGGATTTCCTAACTCAGTAGTGTGACCATAATTACAATTTTATTATTTACTATAACATATTATATACATTGTGGTTTTTGTGAACTCACTCAGAGAACAAGTAAACATATCTTTGATGTCTGCTACGTCATTAAGCACACGCAAGGTACGCGTTATAGGGGTAGATTGGTCCTACTACTGGGCACCACCAATAGACGTGGCCGTCACCTTTTTTTTTTTTTTTTTTGGGTGGGAAATCATCAAATGACTCCTCCCGCTCTGGGCAGAGCGAGAAGGAGTGTCAGACTTTTACTGACTAAAACCCACCCGTGTTCCTTCCGTTGCCTATGTGCTGGGGCCGCGATATCCCTTTCGGACAGACCCGCAACCCCAGCACTTCGCAATACATAATTGTCTGGCACACATAGGTTTATTTCTTTCAATATACCTGAGAAAACCAAACAACAAACGTTTCGTGCAGCTTACGGGAACCTGCAGCGACCGAAACCTAGTACGAGTATATCATTGATCTCAATAAAGCTCGTCAAGTCGATAAAATACCGATAGCCTACTTATCTAAGATTGATCACGATCGCACTCGTAAGGAGAAAATAAGTTTATGATAGCTTGGGAATAACAGAGATCTGAGATCTAAAATAAATATGATCTTTACGTATGTTATTATTAAAATAGCGTGTAATTTATGTTAAATATTTCTTATCATGAGTTATGCCTCTCGTAGACAGGCGCGACGCGACGATGCGACGCGATTCTGGTAGAACATTTGCCATGAAGTTTTTATAGAAATTGTTCTACTAGATTCGCGTTGTATCAATCTGCGGAGCCTTTGCCTTGGACAAAGACACGGCTTATTTTAAGTTGATTATCTAAGAGATTCCTTCATCCGATTTTCTGCGCAGTATCTCCATTTTTTCGAGATGGTCCATCAATCAAAATCTGACCGTGAAATTAGATGATAGAAACATAGATGATAGACAATAAAGGCTTTCATGTACAGTGAGGGAAATTAATTGTAAAGTAAATTGACACCCTACGCTATATAGCCGTGATAGCCTAGTGGTGTGACCGTCGGACTGCCAAGTCATAGGTCTCGAGTTGAAACCAAGGCACGCACCTCTGACTTTTCGGATTCATGTGCGTATTGTATAATCATCACTTGCTTTAAAAATGGTGAAGGAAAACATCGCGAGGAAACCGGCAAGCCTGAGAGATATTTATCGACGGCATGTGAAGCCAAGTCAGAGGCCCATGGGCGGCTTTAAAACTCTGAAACTAGTTTAGTCACTAACCATACGAAAAGAAGACCCAACGTTAAGTTGCCGTGTTATGTATAACCTTTTCAAACAACATATGAGATTTAAGTATACGGATAATTTAAGTCGGTAGTGAATTTATACATAACATCACGCGTTGTTTCCCCGAAGGGTTGGGCAGAGGTGTACCTATAATACACCCACATTTCGCCAGTTATGTGTAAATCCTATGTAATAGTGCGCGAGCCTATTGCCATCAACCGGATACAGATCCAGACTCCGGGCTGATACTGAAAAATTCTAGATAGAAAACTCAATAACACTTTGCCCGACCTGGGAATCGAACCCAGGACCTCTTGCTCAGCAGTAGCGCTTGCGACCACTACACCTACGAGGCAGACACTTAAATTTGACCAAACATTTAACAATTTAACCTACACATTACCTATTTTCCAGTCAGCCCCGCCAACTGGTCTATAATGCTAGTATTAAGAGTGGGTTCACGTCAATTCAAGCCCCAACTGTTTTAACAGTCGGCTACCATGATAAACAGTTATTTTTACGATTTACTTTTGTCCTCAGATAATCTACTACGAACACGCTCAACACCAGCATCACTATGACCACGAGGAAGAGGAGCAGCACGGCTGGGGACCCTGGTCCAGGAGTATACTACCTGATGATGTAAGTATAGAGGTCGGAAGTACACATCAGACATAAAAGCACTAGTGTAAGGGGGCAAGGTATATAGGCACATACGACCACAGCAGGGCTGGGGACCTAGTTCCAGAAGTATAAGGTACTACCTGTTGATGTGACTATGATGGTCAGATGTACACGTACGGCCTTACTGCACTAGAAACCGGTCTAGTACCATACGATCAGGACATCCACAGCTGGACATAGTCCTCCCCCAAGAATCACTGAAAACTGAGAATCAGTACATGATGAACGTCAAAATTTGTCAAAATCACCTGCTTTAGGGACCGAGCAGTGAAAATTGTAAGAAAGTTGCTGACATTGCATTGAATGACTCTCCACGAGTGACAGCACAGCTACCAACTTTGCTAGCTGTCTATTTCCACCACGGTTTGAACCATTCTCGCAGAGCCCTTGCCGAGATAACAGAATTGCTCCATCAATACATCTCCCTATATATTTATTCAACCATACGATACCGTATCAAATACCTTCCGATTTCTATATAAATAACTAACCCCAGTTTCACATAATCCGTTTCCATAATATACCGGTTTTGTCCACAGGAAACCGAGGTGGACGCCAGTGAAGTCTCACCCTACAAAGCGCAAGAAAGAAATCCGCAGGTGTATACCCGTCCTTTTCTAACGAGAGTGTAAGATAGCTCTGTCTCTTTCACTCCAGTCATAGTGTGAAATTGTTTTGGAAACTTGTTAAACCTACCATGTATGAAGAAAAATCGTCAAATATTAAAATAGTAGGTATAGTTATAGTGCCGTCGCAAGCGCGACTGGTGAGCATGAGGTCCTGGGTTCTATTCCCAGGTCAGGTGTTATTGGGTTTTTCCATCAGAGGAATTTCTCGGTAGCAGCTCGAAGTCTAGGACCATAGACTTACATGGGCCTAAACCATAACTGCACTATGAGCGGTCAGGGAAACTAATTCCTTATCAAGTTGACACACTTCCTCAATTTGCCGTGATAAAGCCATTTCGTACAACTGTCAATGCATGACAGTTGTCATTTGAATAACATACGGACCATTTAAGTTGGATTTTAATTTGATAAGCAATTGACCTTAATTACATTATTAAACCTAAGTATCGCCTACCCCAATGGGAAATACTGTAGTTATGTTATGTTATTGTAAATGGTGAAAACATCATAATTATTGGAAACTATAAACAAGAACCTACAAGTTTTTCCCGCAGTTTTTTATCGAGATTGAAACTTGTATCAGTAGAAAGTAAGAATTATGTTTTGTTTCTGCATTTTCTCATATATTATTTTCTCGTGTATGAGTAAAACTGTGTTTTATGTCGATACATCTTGTGTGGTAGGTTTTACATTATATTTCTTGGTAGACAATAGTATTTTTAACGACTATTTGTGTGTTGCGATATCTGATGTAAGAAGTAGAAAATAATTGTCTTACTTAATTAAAATAAGTAGTACATTTTTTAATGAAAAATTCTAAGTGGTATAAAAATTTGGACACCCCAGTGTTAACTCCAGTGTCTAAAATATTGGCTTCTGTGCAATATAAATATTCTCTTCTTCTTCTTCTTCTTCTTCTATCCACGGGTTTAATTCCCGCTCAGGACAAAGTATTTTGTTATTACTGAAGACAGGCTTTTCCTGGCAAAAAATATTTAAGTTTATTCAGAATTTCACAAGTTTCTAAGTACCTGTGTAATAAAAATATCAAATTGAACTTAGATGTTTTTAAGAAATAATAAATAATGCGTTATCGGACAAACAGACAGACAGACAAATCAACCATTACGCATTTATTATAAGGTATTAGGTAAACATGATCGCACGCAAGTAGTCGGTATTGCCAGCATAAGGGTTAGAGTGTTGCAAGCATTAAATACGACTATACCTAAGATTTAAGTGTAATTAATAAATAAGGCATTATTAATTAAGTTGAGGCCATAGTGTGATTGTTATTTATTGAGTGCTTGTGTGAGTATGCCTTTATTTATTTTAATTAAATTATTTTTCGAAAATTTCTTGTTTTACTTGAAAATAAACCATCCTAAGTCAGTTACCCTAAGATCTGTAGAAGGTTTCGAATTAAAGACCAGTACCCTGATTGCGTAATACACGATCAATCGAAATCTGCATCGTTTTGAAACAAATTGCTAATCCATTGGATCATAAGTTCGAAAAAAAAATCTGACTGGCAATTCCCGTAATTTTTAAGAACATTCGCATTCGCATCTCATTCGCAATCTGTCAAAAATACAATCAATTTACCAACATTTTTGACAAGTTTGACAGATTGCGACTTGAATGTGAACGTTTTTTTAGTACGAGAATGGGCCTTCTGCTGTGCTTCTGCTCAGCAACGAAAATAATGGAATAAATTTTGTTGAACTGTCAAAATGAAACAGATTAGTTTGACGAAAATGTGTTGCGTAATTAGATAGCTGGCCCCTATACCGCAAAACTTTTTATGTGTACAATTCTACAAAATTGTTAAATTGTAGAAAAAATTATGTACTTAACAGAAATTACAAAATAATATCTGTAAGTTACTTATCAATCTACAAATCTTTCGTATTTTAAGAGAGTATCTCATAGTGGCTATAAGCTACGTCACATAAATGTACGATTTGTAGAATTGTAAAAATACAAGTCTTTGTGGACTTATATTTTCACGACTGACTTGTATTTTATTGCGGGCGTGACTTCTTCTTGCAGCATGCTTGAGATGATCCCCTTGTCATTAGATTTCCTGTACATAATATTTCAAAAGTGGGGCAAACCTCCATACAAAAGCTGGCAACTGCGTTTGATAATTGTAACTTGTAAAGTTTTGTGTTCTAGGGCGGGGGTGATAGGCCCGATGACTGTGATCTTTGTAATTTGATAAGTAGTTACAACATCAGCAAAAAAAAACACGATTATTTTAGAATTTTGATAAACCCGACTGTACTTGCCAGGTTCGAAACTTTTTGCTTGAACCACCGATTCTTCACTATTTTATTAAGTAGGTCGAAAGGCCTGTAAACTCTCAGCTCACCAATAGATAGTTCACAGCTCACCAATAGATAGCTCAAAGCTCAACAATAGATAGCTCAGGGCTCAACAATAGATAGCTCACAGCTCAACAATAGATAGCTCAGGGCTCAACAATAGATAGCTCACAGCTCAACAATAGATAGCTCACAGCTCAACAATAGATATCTCTTCATGTAAGGCGCGTAAGTCCCTCCAGGCACGTAGAGGAAGATAGTGACTGGTAGTCTTATGAAATGGGCAGAAAGAGCCGTTAGCTTTCAGCTCGCCAATATAGCTCATTAGGTCTAAAATACCTAGGAAATAGTTAAAGAACGTTCAGTTGCCATCTGGACAGAATATCAAAATAAACGAACCAATTATAAAACCAAAAATATATTTTCTCATTAATACATACTGTTAAACAAACAATCATTACATACAGGCACTAAAAACAAAAACCGACAACCACCGATACTACTCTCAACTAGCCACGGAAACACACGATTACTCCCGACCACGCCCGAACTACCGCGGCGAATACTTCGGGTTATCAGGCGCATAAGTGAAACTCCTCAATTCATAAGAAACGCCATTTTGGTTATCGTAACCGATTTCCTTTTTAAAATCTTCGAATTCCGAGCAACCGCCGAATACTCGATTCGGCTTGCGGTCGGGCGAGTTCGGATCACGTTCGGCAGTCTTCGGGTCGGGTGGCGCGCTGTGATTGGTCGGCAGCGGTCGGAATAAGGCGGAATGGGCGGTCGCCGTGTCGAGATCGGCTTTCCTTGATACGATTATACGTATGTCGGTGTGTAGGTACAGTTTTCCGGATTTCGATGTCATAAACCTGGAATTGAGAGAAAATAAACTATACTCTTATTTTTATTTTTTAAACAGTGTACGGCAAAGTGAACCATATTAATACCCGCTCACGTTTGAAATCTCAATTTTAATGTTTTACTAAGGTCCAATTCATGACTACATTTAATAGCGATGACCATGATAATCATCATCAATACTATACAGTAAGTAGCCCGCCTTGACCTGCTGTTGGGCATAGAGCTCTTCTTGTTTCTGCCAATCCCTACGGTCCTGTGCCAGCCTCATTCACGTTTTACCCGCGATAGCATCACCGGGTTCTCCCAGATTCAGTTCTTCAAGAGATCCTCACCAAGATACCGCAGCCACTTATATGCGGGATGCCGCGGGCGCGGGTCGGCCAGTACCAGGGGGGCATTAGACGATAGGAGGTCCTATCAAGAGTTGATGTACTGCCAAAGGCGCCTTAACCGTTCCATGTACAAAACGCAGCCAAAATGCCTTAGTAGACTATTCTTTAGTACTAGGAGACCAAAAATCACAAAGAGATCCTCGCATAGATAGGTATCAATCAGCTAGTCGATAACAAACCATTCTACCATCTTGGATATGTCGCAGGATGATTTGATAATTCGAATTTTCGCGAAAACCCTAGGGATATTGCGAACACATGGATAATTAGAAAATTGTGAAAACATTTCTGCGAGCAACTGGGAAGTAACGCTCGCCGGCCGCTGCTACGTTCGCTCGGCTCGCGCGCGGTTGGTCACAGTTGTAACCTAACCTGTGTTTTCGCAATACACTAGGGTTTTCACAAAAATTCAAATTATTAAATCATCATACGACAGATACAAGAAAACACGAAGATGTCACCTACATATAGCAGCAAGTGCAGTCAAAAGTACCAGGAGAGCAGACTCACCTAAGATGTATAAGATACCGCAGCCACTTGTGTGCGTGGTGCCGCGCGGGCGGCTCGGCCCCGGCCGGCATGTACAGCGTCCGCTGACGTAGGAACGTGCGGGCACTAGCCGGCATGCGGGTCAGGTCGTACAGCACGACGAACATCTTCACCAGCGTGCCGTGAGGGTTGAAGAGGGAGACCTGCACGGTGCCTGAACGGGCGACACGGTAGCCTGAAGAGCCGAGGTTGATGTGACCCTGGACAAGAGAAGAAGGAATCAGCGACTAGATTTTCTGGGGAAATATCATACGTATTAAGGTGTCAAGCACTTTTGTCAGGGACATACATACAGGGTTATATGTTGGCAATCCATTAAAGGGATGTAGGAGAGGTCATTTACAACAAAATATCCAGGTTTTAACTCCTATGCGACGCAAATGTCTACAATTTTCGAGTCATTTTATATTTTTATTTCATTCATTTTAAAATATAAAATGTCAAATTCAGTTTCATTTCTGCCCAGTATAAATTTATCAATCAATAAATCTATTGTTGGACTTTTACTGGTTGATTTACAATTTACGTTAAATCTTTTATTTAGAGCTAATTCACTGCCTCAATCAATAAATGAATTGCCTGTACCCATTGATGGATAAAAACTCGTACACTAACTATTGGCTCATGAATTAACAACGAATTGACACATTTATAGCAGCTAGTTATGTGGTGTATTACCGAGTTTTATCGATCAAGTTTATTATCATACTATTTGACAGATTTATGAACAAATGGAGACGTTAACATACTGATTAATTGATAACAACAATTGGTAATCTCTTGTGGGGTGGGCAAATAGAACCGTAAGCTCACACCTCAACAATAGATAGCTCACCAACAGATATAAGGGGCGTTGGTAACTGGTAGTCTATTGTGGAGTGGGCAAAAGGTAACCTCACAGCTCAACAATAGATAGCTCACCATATAAGGCGCGTTGGTCCCTCCGGGCGCGTAGAAAACACAGTGACTGGTAGTCTCCTATGGGTTAGGCAGAAGGAGCTGTAAGCTCACAACTCAACAATAGATAGCTTAAATAGCTCACCATATAAGGCGCGTTGGTCCCTCCGGGCGCGTAGAAGAAAACAGTGACCGGTAGTCTCTTGTGGGGTGGGCAGAAGGAGCCGTAAGCGCCTAGTTCGGCTGTGAAGCCGTGGACGGTCGCTACGGGCTCCAAGCGCCCTTTTAGAGCGGATTCTTCGAAACTACCTGTAAATGTGATAAAAATTTATAATTAGATATGAGGACTAGGCAATCATTTGTGGTGATAGTAGTTACAGATATTGTTCTGAATGAAAAGGCTTCAATTAAATGTTTTTTGCTATTCTTGAATGTTAGATGGTGTAACAAAAAAGGTAAAGGGGTTTCTTAATTTATTTTGATCCTAAGCGTTTTTAGAAAGAAAGATAATTCATTTTGAAGGTATTTCAAAATTCAATTAGATCCTAAGACTGTTTAGAAAGAGAGATAATTAATTAATTTAACTTGGTTTAAAGCAAACACAAAAACAAACAGAAAAAATTACCTACCAAGACTTTTTGACTCATCGACACTCACGGTTTCATGAAAAAATAGGTATGTGAATCGATTCGACTAAAACTTTAGGTCAGATTATTTTTGTTGCTGATTGCAAATTGTATTTTTTTGACGGTCGTTTGTAACATTTAAATAATAAACACAGCCATGTGAGAGAAGCCGCGGGCACAGCTAGTAATAAATAACGAATATGGAATGGGAATTAGCTTCATATTCCATATTTCTGACTGACCGAATTTTTCGACAATTCCAAAGTACCTGTAAATTGTTCATTTTTAAATGTTTTGAGTTCGAGTTTAACTACGAGTAGCATAAACAGCTTGGGCAAATTGTTTCACAGGAATTTGAAAAGTTGAGTACGTAGCACGTTCTAAGTAAGTTACCCAGTAGGCCCGTGCTGGGCCGCATGCGTATCTTGCTGGCGGCGGGCGGTTGCGCGCGCGGCGGCGCGGCTGCGCGCGGCGGCGCGGGCGGCGGCGCGGCCGGCTGCGGCGCGGGCGGCGGCGCGGCGGGCGGCGCGGGCGGGCGCGGCGCCGGCGGCGGCACGGGGTGGAACAGGGCGCTGCGGATATTAAAAAAACGTATTAATAATTAATCTAGAGACACTATAAACAATATGTTAACTAACGAAGGGCGTTCCCGTTAAACCACAATAGTATAGCGTTGACTTAACATGCAATATTTTATTTTTATAGTAAGTAATTTTTTTTGAATGACTGTATGGATGATATAGGGGCGGGTAAACGGGAACGCCCTTCGTTAGCTATCATACTGTATTATAGATAACTCTGTATCCGACTCCCTGCAGATGAAAGCTTCGTGCACACTAGCGTGACGCGACACCGGTTATTGTTATACTGTGAAGTTTTCTTAGGAATTGTATTATTCCAGTCGCGCCGCGTTGGTCTGAACGAGCCTTTAAAGCCATACAGAAGACATGAGCATAGGATTACTGTAAGCATAAACTGTGCTCAGTGGCTCATTATTAATAGTTATTGAATTACTGGACTTTAAAAGAGACTGCAACCACTCAGTTCATTTCAGTGTTTCCCTCTCTGAGTAGTCGGATAGGAAACATTGACGTCATCAAACTTTTTAAACATTATTGACTTAGAAAACTGTTTGTATAAAACCTAATTCCAGAAATAAATTGCCTATCCCTTAATCTCGTGACAAAGTAGAGGGGCTTGTGGCTAAGTAGAAAGGATAGTGGCTAAGTGAGAGTAGGAGTACAAAGTGAGTGGGGCTCATGGCTGACAGAAAGTCACCTCTTAATCCCAGAGATGCCGTTAATGGAGTCGTCGAAGTCGAAGCAGTTGTTCCCGCGGCGCAGCGGCGCGGGGCTGGACGTGAGCGGCAGGCCCGTGTGCGCGTGGAACACCATGGACGCCGCCGACTCCAGGCGCCAGCGGAAGCGGTCCTGGGCGCGCGGGGACGGCACCGGGCTGGGCCGCGGGAACTTGAAGCCCTGGAGGGGTCGAAGGTTTCGATCACAGAACAAAAATAAAAATCAATAAATAACAAAATGACTATACAGGGTGGCAGGGACATCGACGCGAAGCCGGCTACCATGGATTCAGTACATGATTCTGAACCCCCCTGCGTTGAAATTTTTCATCGGTTATTTAAAAAAAAATCTACTGTTTCATAGAAAAGTGCAATACCTACGCGGTCAAAATGTATGGAGCAGCTGTTTTTTTTTTTATAACCGACGAAAAATTTCAACACAGGGGTTTAGAATCATCGACAAAAAATTCGTCGGTTATAAAAAAAAATAATCTGTTGTTCCATATTTACATTTTAACCGCGGAGGTATTTGCACTTTTCTATCAAACAGCAGTTTTTTTTCGCGCTAAAACCTTTTAATGTACCCGAGCGATAAGTGCTAGGCAACCCGAACTATCGCGACGATAGCCAGTAATGCAATCTAGCTAATCGCTAAAAACAGGTTTTGCTTGGACAGTTCTTGTTGTTCTCGTATTTTATTTTATTTTTGTAATTCGATTATTTGTTTACTAATTTATTTATTAAGCTTGACTGTACCTTTCTCTAAGCCACAAATTGGAGATAGGCGTATCCGGTTCCGGTACGGTGAAGCGCTATAAGCCCCGCAGCGTCATATCCGCCCCAATCCGGCAGGTAGTGGGGATACGTTTGCGAAGCGCACGACGATATCCCTGAACCTCATTGGCGTTCGGAATCCGAACGGTGTAGTCGCGTTTAAAAGTAACTCGTTACTTTTAAAAAAGGGTGTCCTACTTTTTAGTGTTAAATAAAATAAATTTGTGTTGGAAATGAACTCTTTGGATGAAAATTTTAATAATGTTAGTATGGACAATGCCCCACGTGCTCGGTCGCAATCTAGTGGTTCGAGCAGTAGCAGCGATTCTTCTTCCACGGCGCGGAAAAGGAGACGTCGGAGGCGAAAGGAGCGGCGCCGCCGTACAAAGCTAAGTAGATTAGAGGACGCTTTTGAAAAACTTACTGAAAAAGTATCCTCTTTGCAAGATCTTATTGTTAAAAATAATACTCAGTCGTGCATATCTGACAGTGAGTCTATTCTATATATTCCGAGCACTACTGAATTGGATAAGGAATTAAACAAAGAAAAAGGGATTGATTTTAAAATACAAACTACCCTCAAGTCGCAGACATTACAGACAAATAATACGCATCTCGAATTGCTTAACAAATTGCAACATTTTAACTCGCCTGACTGGGCTCAAGTACGTTATTCCGAAGTACAGAAACTCTATAATTCTACCCCAGGTTTTGTAGAGCTAGAATGTAATGATGTTTTGAAAAATTTTGAACGTAATCGTTCGTTAGCGGTCGTTGAAAATTCTTTAGCCGCTTTGTCACATGCAGTTATTTTACAAAACGAAGCATTTCAAAAAGGTTTATTTCAATTCATTTCATGGGTATCCGAATTAAAAAACCCAACGACCACTGAAGAGATTACTACAAAAATCAATGAACTTTTTGCCGACGGCGAATACCAAAAAATACAATCGGATTTATTACAAATTATATGTGGCAAACGGGCTGATATAGTGCAACAACGTCGTGATATTATTTTAAATTCAGTAAAGGAAAGTTGTTTTAAGGAATCCTTAAGGAAAATACCCCCGTCCGCGCATCATTTATTTGACGATTCAAAGTTTACAGATTTTGTAGGAAAACAAGGGGGCGTCTTAAAAATTTTTCAAGCCGCACCCATTAAATTATCCTCGCAGGGCAGATCGTATAAACCTTCTGTCCAAAGAAGGGAACCACAAGGAGTTAAGAAATATATAGTGCCTGTGCGCAACAGTGCAAACTATCGCCCCTCCACTAATAGTGGCTTTAATCCTGCGCAAGGACGAAAGAGAAGGGCAGAAGAGTTTTTTCGTCACACCGAAGATACACGATACGGCAAGAAACGTAGTACCCTGGGACGGCGTGATAAACGAGTCGATTGACTATCATCAACGTTTTCAAGCCGGGAGAATCAAACATCGGGTAAGTGTCTGGAGGAAGTTAGGGGCACCTTTATATATACTAAAGATAATATCGGGCTATCGGATCCCCTTTTTAAGCAAACCACCGCTGGTTCATCCCTTGAGGATTCCCAAAAGATTTCACACAATAAATTCAAAAGAAATCTTAATCGAATTAAAGAAGCTAGTAGATCTAGAAGTGTTAGAAAAAGCTTCATTGACTCCGAGCTTTGTCTCAACAATTTTTCTTGTACCAAAAAAGGAAACGACGTCTTCGTTTCGCCCGGTCTTCAATTTAAAATTACTGAACAACTATGTCAAAATAGACAGATTTCGATTGGTGAACATGTACAAAGTCCCAGACTTCCTCCAACCGCAGGATTGGTTGGTGAAAATAGACCTGAAAAATGCATATTTTCACCTGCCAATCGCGCCAGGACACAGACGTTTCCTCAGATTAATAGTATCGGACCAACTTTGGCAAATGACCTGCCTACCCTTCGGTTTGGCAACTGCTCCGAAGGTTTTTGCCAGTCTGACGAATTGGATCGCGCAGATCCTAAGAGACCAAGGAGTACGATTGCTGGTGTATCTCGACGATTTTCTCCTGGCGAATCACAATCGAGAAATTCTGCAAAGTCACGCGAACTTAACGGTAAGACTTTTGCAGTCCCTTGGCTTTATAATAAACTTTCAGAAGTCTGTATTGACTCCTCGGCAGTCAATCGAGTATCTGGGGATATTATGGGACCCTTGGCAAAATCTCAAATTACTACCACCAGCAAAGGTTCGCTTATTGCAATCGAGAACATCGAAAATGGCAAAAGCCACCAAGGTAAGTTTGAAAGAAGTCCAGAGTATACTAGGACTTTGGAATTTTGCCAGCTTCGTAGTCCCGCGAGGGCGCTTGAATTCTCGTGCAATGCTGACCTTCAGCAATTCCCTATTGCGAAAAAATGTAAAAGGTCGAACACAGATGCCCGTCAAGGTAATTCCGAACCTGCAATGGTGGATACAGAATCACAACATGGATTCTCAACTGCACGGTTCACCTCCAACTTATTTCCTTACCACGGACTCGGCCAAGGCAGGTTGGGGTGCGCAGCTCAACAACGAGACCTTATGTGGCAGTTGGTTAGTACAGGAAAGAGACGCTCACAGCAATATCTTAGAGATGTTGGCAATTTTGCGAGTAATTCAGGTAAAAGGTCACCTAATGACCGATACAGGCCTATTAATTCAGAGCGACAACCGAACTGTAGTTTCTTACCTGCGCAACGAAGGCGGCACACAATCACAGCCTCTCCTAAACCTAACATACGAAGTCTTAGACGAAATAGATCGTTATCGGATACATATCTCTGTATATCACCTTCCCGGTCGATACAACTACGTAGCAGATCGGCTTTCAAGGAAATCTGCCCCGACAGAATGGCATTTGCTTCCCCGTGCTACCGGGAAGATTTTTCAGCACTTCGGAATTCCCGAAATAGATCTTTTTGCGTCACGAACTGCTCATGTAGTACCCAGGTATGTGAGTCAGTTTTCCAAAATGCCTTCGGTCGCCCTTGGCACTACAGGTTAGCATGGGTATTCCCACCACCGTGTCTAATACCCAGAGTATTAGCGCACCTGAACCAGGCAACCGGCATGTACCTGGTGATAACACCCGATTGGGAGAAGGTCTTTTGGAGAGCAGATCTGGTGGCTCGCTCCATGCGCCCTCCCTACCAGTTGAGGGATTTGGACCAAGTCTTGATAGATACAACAACCAATCGACCGCCTCCACAAGTTCATCAATTGAATTTAAAGGTGTGGTTAATACGGGGTGGTCATTGCTATTAGATTCTTGGCAGAAAGATCAGATAGAAATTTTAGATGGTAGCTGGAGGAAATCGACCTTAAATACTTATAGGCCGGCATGGCTACGATGGTGTAAATGGTCACGTGACAATAATGTGAGCTCTATAGATCCATCCCCTGAAGATGTGGCTCGATTTCTAACGGATTTGCATCTTAAATTTAAATTTGCCTATAATACAATTGCAGTACATAAGTCTGTGGTATGTACCTTTTGTCGCCCACCTAGTGGCTTCTCATTAGGTTCTCACATTATTATAAAGCAAGTATTAAAAGGTATAGCATTAAAACAGCTACCCAAAGCTAAAATTCCTATTTGGGACGTTAATGTTTTAATTAGATTCTTAGTTGACAAAATTCCCTCCAAAATGTCATTGTTCGAAATTTCTAAAAGAACTGCAATTCTCCTTTTATTGTGTTCCGGACGCAGAGTCCATGACCTTACATTATTGAGTATAAATAAAGAAAACTTTGTTAGGAGTGATGATTCTATAGTGTTTTGGCCAATTTTTGGGTCCAAAACTGATACTATAACGTATATGCAATCTGGTTGGCGTTTACTTAAAGGCGAGTCCAACTCCAACATTGATCCAATTTATTGGATTGAAAAATTGCTACAGTGCTCTAATGATCGAAGGGGTAATATTGAGAGCTTATTTATTAGTACACGTGGTGAACCCAAACCAGCTACCCGCACAATCATAGGTGGCTGGATTAAGTCATTGTTAAAACAAGCTGGAATAAACACTAGTCCAGGTAGTGTGCGATCGGCAGTAGCGTCGGCTAGTTGGTCTGATAATGTTCCCATTGATCATATTTTGGAGAGAGGAAATTGGCGCTCTGCTTTGACATTTCACAAATATTATAAAAAAGAAATCAAGAATTACAGGTCCACAAATGAATCAAGTCAGATCAGTAATCTGTTTCGAATGATAAGATGATTAACTTAATCGTAATATCGATGTAGGTATAATAAAAGTCATAGGAACTAATTCTGTTGATTTAATAAGTTGAACTATCAAAAGTTTAAAATTAATAAATAACTTTGTTGATCACATTGGCGTTCTAATTTAGTCCCAATCCAGCAGTCGATAACAAACACTTCTCAATTTGTGGCTTAGAGAAAGGTACAGTCAAGCTTAATAGAACAATTTTACCTAAAAATAAAATTGATATTAAGCATACTTACCTTTCTCTAAGCCAATTTATATTTCTGTCTGCTGATTCTTAATTATAAATATATGTAATTGACATCCTTATCAATTACGGTAAATTGAGCCGCAATGAGGTTCAGGGATATCGTCGTGCGCTTCGCAAACGTATCCCCACTACCTGCCGGATTGGGGCGGATATGACGCTGCGGGGCTTATAGCGCTTCACCGTACCGGAACCGGATACGCCTATCTCCAATTTGTGGCTTAGAGAAAGGTAAGTATGCTTAATATCAATTTTATTTTTAGGTAAAATTGTTCTATTTAGAAGAATTATAATTATGTATTAAGTATGTTGAAACTGTTTGTACTCCCCGTCACTTGTTCATAAGGGTTCATTAGAAAACCAGCGTCAGGCAGCATTTGTCTGGCATTAATGCTGAAATTAACCCTTTTGGCGCAGCCGTGAGGCACACACTTATTGCCAAAAGACCTACTTCTACTTTTTAGTTTGTTTTTTATTTTGTGTTTCACGAACTGTGTCCAAATAAACGTTTTCTTTCTTTCTTTCTTTAATGGTTGGTCACATCTGCGTGTATCATATAATGAAAAGCTTCGTCACGATAGAGGCGGATGCGGACACCCTACAATTACATACAGTAATATAAATTTCTTACCTTATCATCTTTAGGAGATTCGTCAGTACTCTCCAAAAACCGGTCAAAGGTCCCGTAGTCACACTTTTCATATAAGACATAGTCCTCGTCACTTATCGAGAAAGTTTTCTGTCGCTTCGACTCTCTTGGGCGAGAAAACACAGTGTCTTCTTTCTCCAGTTGCAACTCTTCTATATCCTTGTCCCGTTGTGCGAATCTATCACTCACAATCTTCTCAATTTTATCCACTATTGGAAAAAATCTCCGCAACTTAGGTCTCTTTATAATGTCACTATTATCACTAATACTATGATTATTATCACAAAATGTATCACATTTATGCTTTTTAATCTTCTTATCTTCCTCAATTCTTCTGTCTTCTTGATTCTTCTGCACCGATGCTAGATTGTAGTTGCCTTCTGATCTGACCATGCCTCTCTCGCTGCAACTGTCACATGTCATTTGTAGAAGAGTCCCACATTCGCACGACAATTCTTCTGTTTGGGTGGACACTGTATTGGTTTTTTTGAACTCAGCTGGTGGTAGTATATCCGTGTCAACGAATGGGGATTTAGTCTCGATCCTGCTAGCTGGTAATGTCAGATATGTTTGGTTTCTGTAGCACCCGATAGCTCGGAACCGATCGAATCTCGAGGCTTGCAAAATTGGTATTGAGGTATGAGTTTCTTTAAGTTTCGTCAACCCATCCCCTTCCGACGATGTACTGTCGTGAAGCTTTTTAATCTTACACTCTTTGCGAAGCCTTCGTTTATATTTAGCAATTTCTTTTAATCTCCGATCATCCAGTTTCTTGGGTCTATCCTTCCCGTCTGATTCTTCATCACAGTTACACTTATGCTTGCCGCTTTCACTACAAGGTGTCAGCATTCTGTCGTCGACAACTTTTGTGTTATCAAACTTATTTCCTATACTGAGATCATTGAGTTTGCCGACAATTTCTTCATGAATGTTAGGCGGAGTATCCTTGCTTGATTTTCGTTTTTGGCAGGAGCATTTTATATGTGGGATGTCATCAAGTCGTGGTAAGCTTTCTAGTATGATATTGAGGTATAGATTATTGCCGATGTCTGTGACTGGGAATTTATGATCGTTAGGAGGTCGGGCGAAGTCGGATTTCTTGTAGCTGTCTTGTGATATCTGTATGGAGTAAACGACGTTCAGTTTGCGATCTGTGTCCTCGTCATCGCAGTTCGCTTCTATTTTTTTGAAGTTACATGTTTCGCGGCTTAGCTTGCGTCTGGAAAGAGAAAGGAATAGTTTTGAAACAGTTTTTGCATTTGAAGGTGTTTTCTGAACAATATTTCGAACGCTAGAATTCGTGATGCGAAGTTTAAAAGTGCCGAAGACCGGGAGAAAGTTTTTACCACCAAATCGAGGAATTTTCGCATAATTGGCAACTCATGAAACAGAGTTGAAAAGTCTCATGTGCCTTTAATTTTACCGAAAGCTAACCCTTAAAACCGGAATATAGCAATGTTTCTTGGCGAAGAAATAGGTACAAATTCGTTCAAGGGTTAGTAAGAAAACATCCTTATTTCTACATCTACGTTAGTCACTTAACATTTTGTCAGCTTCAGCTAACAGATGTCTTTAAAGGAACTGCTGTGAGTCTGCCGTCTGCGTAGATCCTCAAGAAACAAAAATACTATTGCTATTAACACAAAGAAAAACGAGCCATACTCGATTCACAAAAAGCTCTACAGTATCTTTGTATGTACTTGCATTTGATGAGGTTGTCATCAACATAGGACGGTCTTTGAGCCGAACTCCTGTTATTTCTTAGGCGCCTGGTATTCAAACTTGCAGTATCGTAGTTGGTGTTACATGCATTCAAAGGAGCAGTCATCTTGTGAGACCATTTATGTGCAAGGAGCGCCTTGATCTCTGTAGATGTCTACTAGTTCCCAGGTATTAGCAGTTATTTTATGTGTTTCTCTGCGTTCGGTGTAACCATCAACGCTGCTCTCCTTGACCGAGTGAAGCCTGTCACGGAAATCTCCTATAGTTTCCTAATCACCTTGTACTATACCAAGGTACCAAGATATACCAAGATATAAGCTACCAGCAGTGGGGGTGTCATCAACGCTGCTTTCCTTGAGCTTGTTCTATGATAGCCCTTTTGTCTCCTAATCTCCTGATAATTAAATCTTCAGTATGTGAATATCTCGTCAGGGGGGCGTCATCAACTTCATGTTACCTAGCTCCCTGGTACTTCAAGCTTCAGAACTTGATAAGCTGGTATACGGAGGAGGAAATAGATCTACGTTCGGTATGGCTGCCATCAACGCTTGTCACATAAGCGCAATATATTTTTTTCCTGAATCTTCTATGGTTTCCCCCCAGGCGCCTGGTACACAATCAAGTAGGTTATTTACCTGCGTTCGGTGGGACTATCATCAGCGCTGGTCTCTTTCAGCCGGGCGAGCCAGGCGGACAGCTGCGAGAAGTGCAGCTGCGATCGCACAGCATTCAACAGCCATTGAGATGTGCTGAACGCTGGGCTCTGGTCTCCCCTGGAAAGTGGAGAGAACTTGATGTTATTTCTCTGGTGTAAGAAATGCTATAAGAAAATACTGGTATTCAGCTATATCCGGCTAGACTGGAAACTCACTCCAACATACATAGTTGGGAAAAGGATACACCAGATTACAATACCATAAAATTGAGGCTCAAAACAAGAGTCATTCGCCGTACAAAAAGAGGCAGTGGGAGAATTACAGAGCGATTTTATGAAACGTTGAGGGACCGGTCGTTGTGGCAAGTCATATCCAGACGTGAACAATTTTTGTCTGATGATGATGGCTACTTACTTCTTCACCTGTGCCCTCATGGTCCACCTCTCCAGCAGCAGCGCGCGGTGCGCATGCTTGTCGAACGAGTCTCCCTCGCGGCACAGTAAGCTGTAGCAGTCTTGGCAGTTCGGGGCTAACAGCACCTGGAATAGCGACGAGAGATTAGTGTAGGTTAGGTTTAAAATAGTGATGAGGTGATGGTGACTCCTAAGAGTTGGAAGGACCCGCTGTTTAAGCCTAAATTGGATGGTTTAAAAACATATATCTGTTTCCATGTAACGTAAGCAGATTATTATAATTTCTGTTATGCGGAAACGTATATTTTATGAACTAAATTACACGTACTGAATAAGCATGATAATCTCTATGCTCGATCCTTCTCTATTCGAACAGGCTCGAAGTCGGTTATTATTAGCTAACAAACAGGCTTGGTGAGGGGTTTCAGTTGTCATCTTATGTAGGGTATTAAGTATTAATGTAAAACTAATTAGCATCCCACAAATAGGAAGAAAAATGGACACACATAAACCATCAACTTTTACAACACCTGCATTTTCTGCAAATAAATAATTCTTGTTTAGTTCCAATTTTTCCAACCAAAGAACTAACTACTTACAATATTGGTTAGCAGTGAACCTGTCAAGGTTGTCATGATAACTAACCTCAATGCAGACAGGGATCTGTTCGTCCCACAGCGCCTGCACGCGGGTGTTGAGCTGAGCCACCACAGCTGGCTTCGGCTCCTCAGTCTCTGCTGGCTTCGGTTGAGTTTGGACCTGGAATCAATAGACTAAAGATTAATTTGGTGGCTGGAAGCAGCTGGGTGAGCGTACCCGAAGATGGAATGTTTTAGATAAACTGATGATAACGAGGATGGGACTTCTGACAAAATTGATCTAAAAGAAATGGCTAGGTGATACACCATTTTGAAAAATCGATTTATCCACAAGCTTGACTTTGCGTCTTATTTTAACCCCCGACGCAAAAAGAGGGGTTATAAGTTTGACCGCCATGTGTGTGTGTCTGTCTGTGGCACCGTAGCTCTTAAACGGGTGAACCGATTTGAACGTGGTTTTTTTTTTATTTGAAGGCATTTTATTTATTTATTTATTTTTATTAATATTTTTATTTATTTTATTTTTAATTTATTTCTAGCGATGGTTCTTAGACATGTTTTATCCAAAGCGGTTCAGCCGTTTGAAGAATATCAGCTCTTTTCTAGTTGATGAACGGATGTGAGCATCTTCCACAGGTCTGATCGATTTGTTTGGTATTCTGTTACTTCAATTATATTAGAAGAATATAGTTACCTTGAACTGATGCTTACGAACACAGCACAGGTATCGTGTTTGGGCTCATTGGAATGGTCTCAATGAATAATAGTTTATACATAGATAGATGATGAACAGATTCTGGTGATGGAGTAGGAAAGAGAAATGAGGAAATGTTTGTGTCGGGGGTTTTATAAATTTTAATATAATTTAATTTGTATAACGCATCTAATCACCTACTAGAATAGCATACAAGCACAGGATGAGCAATCTTGTTTGGCCCCAGAAATTTTTAGAAAATATCTATTAAAAAGTCTTACGTCTTACTTGAACCACGAAGACTAAAACTACCAAGGCAGCATACTTGAATAGCAATGGAAGAATTAGTGGCTTTCTTGACCCCAGAAAAACCGACCAAGTGCGAGCCGGACTCGCACACGAAGGCTCCGTATCGTATTAAGATGGAGCAAAAAAACGCCGACAAAAACACATATTTTTTATTTGTGTTTGTTTTGTTTAGTGGCAATAGAACGAAAGCGGCAAAAAAATGCGGAAATTAGCGGCTATTACGGTTCATGAGATACAGCCCGTTGACAGACAGACGGACGGACAGACGGGCAGTGGAAGCTTAGTGCGGATTTCACCAATGAAATTGAACGCATTCAGTACATCTAAACGCGTTCAAGAGCTGTCAGTGTAAAATATTCCATAACAATTTTGTTTTTGACACTGACAGCTCTAGAATGCGTTTTAGAAATGCTGATCGCGTTCAGTTTGATTGGTGAAATCAGCCCTTAGTAATAGAAACCTAAAAACTTCTGAGACCGAATTGTTATCAAAAGTACTAGGGAATCATACCTGTGTGCTGGTGGAAGGTTTAGCAGCGACTAGCTTGGAGTGTATGATACGGTCTTGGGGCGGGGCGCGGGCCGCGGGGCTGGAACTGCGCGACCTGATGATGAGCCGGCCTAGTTGCAGGAGGAGGTTGGGCCCGGAAGCCGGTGGCAAGGCCGCCGGCACGGGATCGCAACTGTGCATCTGGAATAACAGAAAAAAAAATTGTTAGATGCTTTTATGTCGGCAATTTGCAACACCGAACAAAACGGAACGTGATCGGCACATCTAAACTGCGTTTACGAGCTGTAAATGTCATTGTTTTGGCATATTGATACTGACATCTCTTGAACGTGGTTTAGAAGTGCTAATCTCATTCAGTTTCTTAAGTGAAATTCAACGTAATTAAGTCACGCCATGTTTTCATGCAAATAATATGCACCCTGCAATCAATCAAGTTTTTTGGCAGTTTCATTTCACGACATTCATGAGGAATTGTAAACAGACTGTCACTATGTTTTACACGAAAAATCTTTCATAGGGACACTTCGTCACAAATTATTTATAAATAGGTTTCATACTACCTCATAATTTTTGTGGAGTTACATGCTTAACTACGTATTTGTTTATTTAATGCTCCGTGTATAAAATGTTCACAGATGTTGTAAGCTCATCAAATGGTAAATCACCCACTTTTAAAAATTTACAAGTACCTACACATAACAAAAATTTCTTAACAAAAAAAACTCAATAATTTCCGCCAAAGCCCCCAGAAAAACCGTTACATCCCTCAAACAAAGAACTGAAACAGACAAAGGTACATTTTCACCCCCGATGCTACACTCACAAAGAGATGCGAATCCAGGGCAAAGGGAAACCGGGTCACTGGGGGGAACGGGGGTGCATCACACAATGTGGGTCAAGGATAACCGCGCCTAGTAACAGCGGTATACCTACTGGTGTCTTCTTTGTGAGGTTTGGGATGACTGGGAAATGAGAGAAAATTTATTAAAAAGGGATGTTTTTTGTGACTTTGAAGATCACTGAGTGGTGCCGTTTTATGTAACTACGGCCATTTCACAGGCCTCGGTCTCGATACGTTGCAATTTCCCAGAGACAAAACTGAAATGTGCCTGGATGCTCCCACTGAATCTTAGTCACAGAAAATAGGGAGGAAAATGACGATCGCACTACCAAAGTCGTGACGTAATGGTATTTATGAACAGCTCCATTACAACGCTTCGAATACAGCACTTTGAACAAGACCACTATGGTTGTCACCTGGATGGATTTTATTCTTTAATAGAGTAGGAGTGAGGGACTTATGGTTAAGTTATAAGAGCCGCACGGGTCGATCAATCAGTTGACGCTACGCTTGCTGCAGTTGGTTCGGGGATCTTTACATATAAACTCGTCCGTGTCTCGGAAACACGTTAAGCCGTTGGTCCCGGCTGGCATTTGTAGATCTTTTACAGTTTTTACGTTGTCGTCAGACGCCCGAAAGTCTGACACCAGTCTTACCAAGGAGTATCGTGTTACCCAGAAACTGGGTTGTGGAGGTCAGGTAGGCAGTCGCTCCATGTAAAATACTGGTATTCAGTTGCATCCGGTTAGACTGGAAGCCTACCCCAACATAGTGGGGAACAGGCTGGCAGATGACGATGATGAGTGGGAGAAGACTATTAAAGGTGGATGGACAGTGAATTGTGTTACATAATATTATTATGATAAGGCTTAGAGCGAATTTCAACAATGGAACTGAACGCAATCAGCTTCTCTAAACTGAGATCAAGAGCTGTCAGTGTCAACATTATTGGGGAATATTAACACTGACAGCTCGCGTTTAGTTTCATTTGCTAAAGCACTAGGAAGTGGTGACGGGTGGGCATTTTCGGGGACTGTCTTATGTAATTTTGAAGTTCGAAAAGTGCTGATTCTCAGCCTAGTTTGAATAAATGACTTCTGTTTTTTTTTATTGGTTAAATCAGCCCCTAGAGAGGGGTTAGTACTGAGATGACAGCTGTTAGAGATGCAAGGAAAAAGAGAACCTGCGTTATTTGAAAGGGAGTGAAAGCTGTAGTTATAAAGAGCTCACCATGACATGTAGATGTAAGTAATTAATGGAACTAGCTAGTGGTCGCCCATAGGTCGAAATTCGACCATAATTCATTAAAATTTTAAGTTGTATATACTAATTCCATGCTGCCATGATAATGGAATTGTGTTTAGGCGTTTTGTGCATTTTATGTATCGAACGCAATCTCAGGAGTCTAAAGTTATAGTCAATTAATGTCGCAATTTATGGATAAAGAAATTAGTAATAAATATCTTAAGTTAACTAGTTTTAATTGTAAGTCGGTTAAACGATCCATAGATAATATTAAGGATATATGTGTGTGGTCTGATTTGGTAGCCCTACAAGAGACGTGGCTGCTTCCCCATGACATTCCAATGTTAGGAACAATAAGCCCTGACTTTGAGTGGACGGGTAAGTCGGCTGTGGACACTGCTGAGGGCTTGTTGAGGGGAAGACCTCATGGGGGGGTTGCCATTCTCTGGAGGAAAGGCATTTTTGAGAAGGTCTCTGTTGTTGGCTGTAGTAGTCCTCGGTTGGCGGCCATTACAGCCACGTCAAAGGGTCGTACTATTATTGTATTTTCGGTATACATGCCCACGAATTGTCCAGATAACTTACCAACCTTTACAGATGTATTAAGTGAGGTTAGTGCTACCATAGCAAGCTGTGATATAGAGAATGTTTTTATATTGGGTGATTTCAACGCTCACCCCAAAGAGATGTTCTATAATGAATTAATGAATTTTTGTTCTGACCAATCCTGGGTTTGTGCTGATGTAAGGAAACGGGGGGTTGATAGTGGTACCTACACCTTTATAAGTGATGTGCACGGAAGCAGGAGATGGTTAGATCATTGTGTGGTATCTGTGTCAGCTTGGCACACAATTGCAAATGTGGATGTATCGGAGGATGTTTACGTTTCGGATCATCTACCGATACATCTGGACTGCGACTTTGAAGTTGTGCGGCCTAAATTGGTGACTGGGGGTGCTGGCCACAATTTTGTCTTTTGGGGTGAAAGAACTAAGTCAGAAACGCAAATTTATCATAATTTATGTAACAGTAAATTGCGAGACGTTGATTTCCCCCATGAGTTTGAAAGGTGCAGCGTTGGATCATGTGGTTTGGCTGAGCACAGAGTTATTCTGGACAGTTTGTACGAACAGATTGTAGAAATCCTATGTGCGGCGGCTAGGCAATCTAGAAAGACATCTGGGGCGGGGCCGAGGCGTGGTAAGCGAGTGTGTGGTTGGAATGAGTATGTCAGAGATGCGCACCGTGAGGCCAGGGGTAGCTTTCAGACCTGGATACTGAACAATCGTCCTTCGTCGGGCTCGGTGTATGATGAAATGTATGAGACGCGAAGAGTTTTTAAAGGTCGACTGAAATTTTGCCAAAACCACGCTGAGCAAATTGTAATGGATAGGCTAGCAGAACAACGAGCTAGTAAAAATTTTGGTAAATTTTGGAAATCCACTGGTAGTTTGGATGCGAAACCTGGCCTCTCTGCGTGTGTGGAAGGAATAAGTGATAAGGGGGGAATTGTTAATGTGTTCAAGGACCATTTTAAAGTTCAGTCCCCTCTCGGTCCCTCAACCTTGGTGAATGATTGTGAGCCCATCCGTCCTGGTGCGAAACCTCTGATACGCTTTTCAACCAAGCAAGTATGTGCAATCATTAGCAACATGAAACGAGGCAAATCTCCAGGACATGATGGTCTCAGCATTGAGCACCTGAGGCACGCAGGTGTCCATTTGCCGCGAGTCTTGTCTATGTTTTTCACAATGTGTATTAGTCATGCATACCTACCAGCTAATCTAATGAAGACCATCGTAGTTCCCATTGTGAAAAACAGGACAGGTGACATCTCGGACAGAGGGAACTATCGTCCCATTTCTCTTGCGACGATAATAGCCAAAGTGTTGGACGGTGTGCTTGACTCTTACTTAAGTAATTACATCCATCTTCATGATGCACAGTTTGGATTTCGCCCCGGACAACTGAAAGTGCTATTTTAAGTCTCAAGCATACCGTTCAATATTATAAAGATCGCGGTACGCCGGTGTACGCCTGTTTCCTTGATCTCTCCAAGGCGTTCGATCTTGTCTCATACGATGTGCTCTGGAGAAAGATGGGAGACAGGGGTATACCCGCGGAAATATGTGGGCTATTCCAGTATTGGTATGGTAACCAAGTCAATCGGGTGAAATGGGATGATACAGTCTCTGAGCCGTATAGGTTGGAGTGCGGGGTGAGACAGGGTGGTCTGACGTCTCCCAGGCTCTTCAACCTCTACGTGGATGACCTCATAGTCGCACTCAGCAGCATGCGTGTCGGATGCAGTGTTGACGGGGTTAGAATTAACAACATCAGCTATGCAGATGACATGGTGCTGCTGGGTCCGTCAGCGGGAGCAATCGGGGAGATGCTTAAAACGTGTGAGACCTACGCTGCCGCACATGGATTGAAATATAATGTAAAAAAATGTGAATACATGGTCTTTGAGGTCAGCGGCAAACGCCGCGGAGAAGGACCCGAGTTGCTTTTGAACGGGTCACCAATTAATAGGGTGTCAACTTTTAAATACCTAGGGCATTGTCTTGCCACTGACCTCAAGGACGATGTAGACATTGAGAGGGAGCGCAGGGCTCTAGCGGTCCGGAGCAATATGTTGTCCCGTAGATTTGCGCGGTGTACAGACCAAGTAAAGATAACACTTTTTAAGGCTTATTGCCAAAGTTTGTACACGGGCAATCTATGGGTCAATTGTACTAAGAGATCGTTGGATGTCCTGCGCGTCCAATATAATAATGCTTTCAGGATGTTGTTGAGGCTGCCTCGTTACTGTAGCGCGTCGGAAATGTTTGCGCAAGCCCGCACCGACGGTTTCCATGCAATTATACGCAAAAAAACTGCGTCGCTACTGAGGAGAGTGAGGGGCAGTCGAAACAGCATTCTGAAAACTGTAGCCGAGAGCTTCGGCTCTCCGATTGTACAGCAGTTTGTGCGGAGGTTGATTTTTACTAACACTAGGCAATAAGTAATTTTTTGTATGTTACTAACACTATATGGATATTTGTGTCCGAAATAAAGTTATTCTATTCTATTCTATAATGTCAGGATTCTAAGGTAGCCATCTTGTGTCAAACGCATAGTGTGTATTTTCGTAAAAAGGGGTACAAAGGGGTGCTCGTGGCTAAGTAACAACAGCCGCACTGGTCGATCCATCAGGTTAAGCTACGCTTGCCGGGGTTGGTCAGTAGATGGGTGACCATCTTTACATACCGAGACTCCTGGGTGCCTCGGAAAGCACGTTAAGCCGTTGGTCCCGGCTGTCATTCGTGGATCTTTGACAGTCGTTACGAGTCGTCAGAAGCCCGAAATCATGACATTTAAATTAATTATGGTCGAATTTCGACTTCTTGGCGTCCACTAGTATATGTATAGATAAAATTGTAACAGGTACAAAATTAATTTAAAGGGACTGTAGTAAGTGTTTTGTTTGTGACCCGCAAAGAGTAGGTCAAACTCGAAAGTGGGTCAAGAACATTCCGCCTTAGACCTAAACCTTGACAAGGGCGAACCTCTGAATTAACTCTTAGAAATTAAAGGAAGTAAATTAATATCGGCAAATATTTGACTGATCCTCTAATAACTTATTGACCTTCTAATGATGGACACTTTTTCAAATGAATGATCCTCTTAAAACGTTTTGCGGGGCTAAGATGCAATGTTTTTTAAATATTTGGAACTCTTTTTAAATTTTTGTGCCTTTACTCACAGTTAGTCGCAGTAAGACACCAATCACTAAGGCACCACCCAAATGGCTTAGGTTAGGCTATCCCAGATGGACGCAGTTAATAGACCATTTAGGACATTTAGGCAATATAAAGCAATAGTATGTTTTGCATGGGCATAAAAATATACGGGGTATCAGGGACATCTGAATCCATGGTAGCCGACTTCGCGTCGATGTCCCTGCCACCCTGTATAATAAGTTACCCATAGACATTAAGAACCTCCATCCAATTGCCTATCTGACTTCCACAACCCAGTAACTGGGTAATATGATACCCTTGGTAAGACTGGTTGTCAGACTTTTGGGCTTCTGACGACCGTAACGACTTTCAAAGATCCATGAGACAGCCGAAACTAACACCTTAACGTGCTTTCCGAGGCACGGAGGAGTCTCGGCATGTAAAGATGGTCGCCCATCCACGGACTAATCCAAGCAAGCTTAGCCTGATGGATCGACCCGTGCGGCTGTTCAAACTCAAACTCAAAGCATTTATTTCAATTAAGCCATTTACAGGCACTTTTGAATTGTCAAATAGTCGCGTCAGTTAGTCAGAAAGTTGAAGCTAGTTGCCCATTCCAAAACGTAGATCTTTATGGAGAAGAACGGGCAAGAAACTCCAAGGACACTCTTTTAAATATAGAAAATTACAAAATCCTGGGTACATTATTCTTGTTGCTTCTATATGTGAGAACAATGTACAAAAAATAATCAAAACAATTCAAAATATAAGATTAAAAAATAAGCCATGGCAGATAAGAGATGACCAGTCACTACTGACGGCGCCCGTTCACGAACATGACGCGTGGATCAGCACCATCCAGCTCAACCATTTTGTAGGGAACCGAATGATCTAACACACTCGCCACCATCAGCGAGACATTTAAGTGAGCATGACATACTCTGAACTGCCATGCTCTTTCAAGTCAACATACATCTTAATAACATTAAAACGGCTCCATGGTACTCACATATACAAAAATTTAAAAAATGCTTCTAAATTGTTATTACTTAGCCACGAGCCCCGCATTGTGCATCGCAGTATCTTTATTCTCATTGCGATAAGGATGTTGATGTGTTACTGTCAGACTTAAAATAACTGCGAAAGGACTGTATTCTGTCTTCTTTGATAACTTTACTCTATTTTCTATAGTCCTTGGTTTTGTCCCAGTATCAAATAGTATAACACACCTGTTTCTCTGAAGGGTAAGGCAGAGGTGTACCTACATAGTACACCCACATTTCGCCAGTTATGTTTAAGTCCCATGTAGTAGGGGGCGAGCCTATTGCCATCAACCGGGCACAAATCTAGACTCCGGGCTGCTACTGAGAAATTCCCGATGGAAAAACACATTATCACTTTACCCGGCCTTGGAATCAATTTCAGGACCTCATACTCAGCATACGACCACTAGACCAACGTCCTAGTATTTCTGTATCAAATCCTTTCAAATCAATAATAGTCCTTTCGTAATACAAGACCCACAAACAACATATAATAACCAATTCAAATTGCATTAACAAATCCATACTAACATGACTGTAATAAAATTCAAAAACGTGACAAATTACCACAAACTATAGCTCAAGTATTGCACTTGGCAACAGTGCGATAACGTGATTGGTTAGCAACAATTTGACGCGTTACACCCGCCACTACTCGTAACACTTGATTTGACAAGGTTCAATAATAGTTACGTAATACGGTTTCAGTATAATGTCAACCGGGGATAGCCATCTATTGGTTGGTGGTCAAAGCCACCCATGCACACCTGCCTGCAGTACCAGCACGCATAGGTAGCAAAATGACAGATTGTGAATCTGTAATTTTGTCTATTCTTCCGTCGACAAACCCCGTTTGTATTGTGGTCATGCTACGCGTGCGGGGGATGCCATCCCAGAGACAAAACTGAAATGTCTCATATGCCTCAAATTACACAGGCACCCATATCCGTCAAACCGGAACACGCTGCTAAGCGGCAGAAATAGATACGGCTCTTACACAGAACTCCACAACATTTTCATCTAATTTAAATTCCATCGGTTACCTAACCCATCAGAATCTTAACCTCACACGCTTAACCACTATTCTTAACCCGCGAATGAATATAAACAGATTTTAACTATAAGAATACAGTTTATACCACTCACACATTTTTGGAAGCGCTCCAAAAACGTGGCGAGAAGTATACGTGTATTTTGGTTTATTTATTTATTTGTATGCACGGTGTCGGAAGAACTGTTGATATATCTTTTCACTAGATATCTTTAGAGTTTGGACACATTACATGACATAATAAGACAAGCGAGGTCGGTCCGTGGGTGAGCATCCATCTCATACCGAGACCCTCCCGAGCCTGGGAAAGCAAATTAATCTGTTGGTCCCGGTTGTCATTCGTAGATCTTTGACAGTAGTCTGAAGCCCGAAAGTCTGACAGACAGTCTTACCAAGGAGTATCGTGTAACCCAGTAAATGTGTTGTGGAGGTAAGATAGGCAGACGGTCCATGAAAAATGTATTCAGCTGCATCCGGTTAGATTGGAAGCCGACTCCAACATAGTTGGGGAAAGCCTATGCAGATGTTGATGACAAAGAGACGTAACCGGTAGCTGTAACCTGGGTGTCTTCCAATCGAGAGTGAATAGGTAACTTGTAGGCAAGCGTGCACCACCGTCGACCGCATCAGCACGCGTATCATGACAACCATGGAAACAAATTTTCTACGGGTTTTGTCGACGGAAGAATAGACAAAATTGACAGATTGTGATTTTTTTATGTCATTTTGTCTATTCTTCCGTGTACAAAACTCGTTTCTATTGTGGTCATGTTAAATGCGATCTTTTCCAATAAAAATAATATACCTACTTATACAAAGAGCATTGATCAGCACGCTTGCTCACTGCGTGTCGGCGATTGCAACCAAAACTATCGTCTTTTTCCGCATATAAATTACTGATAGCTAACCTATTTAGAAATCGATAACTTATCAAATTGTTATCATACACGATGGTATCGCAAGGACGTCTATGTTAGAATGTTTGATAATAATATTATTTCACACCGCTGCATATTATTGTATTCTTTTGCACCGTTCCTGCCTACCCTTTAGGGGGACAAGGTGTCATCATCATGGCTACTGCTCTTATTCGCAATTTATTAGAGGTCGGTGCAACATGTCCTTTCTACCATACTTCTTCATCCGTCATCTGAGTATTCACACCCTTACTATCTATTTCATCTTTCACACAACCCATCCATCGTTCCTTTGGTCTTCGTGCATCCTCATCCATACTCAAAACATTCCTGGCGTGATGCTGTGTTTGTATGTATGCAGTAGAATTCGTTGTCAAATTGTCGTAATTTTATTGACGTCAATCCGATTTGCAAATCTTTGGCATGGAAGATTGGATTCCTTACTAAAAGTTTCTAGATAAAAATACCCAGATTTGGCCGAATCTGAAAAACCCCATTTTCGGCGGCTGCACTAGCTGCTGTCTTCGCACTTATTTTCGGTAAGTACTACGACAGCAAAAGTTCTGAAGGTATGAAAGAGACAAAAAAAAAAAAACACAATTTTCGAAAGCCACATTCAACAGCTATGCAGCCCTGATACTATTTCAAGGAAGTACTAGGAGTGCAGAAGTTTTGAAAAGTATGCTCATCTTTCCTTCCGCATAACAAAAATATGAAATCTAGTGGCCCACTTTTGGCGACTGTGATTTCTACCGTCGTCTTCATATTATTTCCTGTAAGTACTAGGCTACCAGAAGTCTTAAAGACATAACGATAAAGAAAGCATGCAACCATGCGACTCACATGCCATGAAAAACAGCTGATTTAATTTAACACGAGTGTTCTTCCATTGTTTATCTTTAAAGTGATTTGATTTCCCCCATATCTTTATGAGGTGAGCACAGAACATGCTATCTTTAACAAGATGGCACGTTTGCAAATCATGCATTTTATGTGATAACACATTATAGCTCTTTGTTCAATAGATGGCGGAGCATGCAAGCAGGTTTGTCTATAATTATCAACTTGCTATATTGTTTCACTGCAAAACAAAGCCTCTTCTCATATAGAAAAGGAACGAGCATTGATTACCACGCTTGCTCACTGCATTTTGGTAAATTCAGACTATTCATTCCAGAGTTCCTCACGATGTTTTCTTTCAATGATTTCGGCATTTCAAAAACCACATTGGTTCAGGATTTCAACTCGCGCAACTACTTTAGAAATCAATCCCTGAACTTGGATTCTACCAGGAGCACAGAAGTTTTGACATGTATCATCATGGTGCTCGGCATGTCAATTAAATCAGTGCGTTAATGTAATAAGTACGTCAATAGGTGTCCTACTCAGTTCTAGCACTCCGAGCACGCGTTTATACTCGTATTTGCGCAACATTTTGATGAAGCTTGTAAACTTACTTTTATGTGGCTAAAATTATCTTCTGTATGAGATCCACAAAATAATGGACTAACCGTGACTACTATAAGGCAATTATGGAAATCAAGAGGATAGGCAGCAGCGTCCTCTAGTCTGCTAATAATACTGCGATCAAAAATCCGTCTGTCAAGCGATTTTAATGAAGGCCATGTTTAGCAGTGAATGGTAGTCGATATAATGATGATACCGGTTTAGAAACCGCTAAAAATAAAGAAGATGGTAGTCTATCGGTAACTCTTGCTTCATCGGAAGCAAGTGGATGCTAAACTCATTTTCAACGCATATGTTGTCATAGGTCCCAAAACAGTTCCTTGTGGCATTCCTAACATCTTTGACCCAGATTCTCGACGGATTTTTTTTAAACTTCGGCGTAGAAATTCTCACAAAAATATCTTTATCATTTACGTTCCACAATAAAAGCGTTGATAAGTTGTCTATTCCTGTTATTAATTAACTACAGAATCCGAAACATACTAACCTATATAAACGATAAAACTGTTGATATACTAATTCACGGCACTTATCTAAATTCTACTCGCGGAAACATATCTAAAAATACATTCTGTATGTTGACAAACACTCGGTTATCTCTTTCTGACTTGTGTGTTTCTATCTTCTATCTCTTTTTGGCTCAGTCACAACATATGGCAACGATACTGTATGATTATTATTTAGTGGGGGGTATAGTTGTTGTGATTATATGTTTTAGGTTAGAAACCTGTTAATTTTAAATTGCTTTTTCCTCAATTTATCTCACTATAGAAAATTGGGACGCAGTGGTTTTAGGCATAAAGATAAGTCGTCAGTTCTTTTGTCGATTAGGGGTTCATTAACTTTATTGCTGAGGTCATAGGATCATTTACTATAGACTACACAATGTTGATAAAGATTTAAGTCTATACGCCTATCCTTTTCTCAGCTATGCTACGGTCGGCTTCCAGTCTAACCAGATGCAGCTGAATATCAATATTTAACATGGTGTTACTGCAATCTTACCTCCCCATCCAATTACTAGACAACATCACCTTTTTTTTTCTCCAAATCTTTTAGCGGTCGGCAAAAAATGTTTTTTTCTTCGATACATCTCTATCAGCCGTGGTCTCAGTATTCATCCCTTTTCAAGCCATATCATCTTCTCCACACAATATGTATATCCCATAGAGTCACAAGAGACAAATTTAGAGCTGTAATCCTAAGGTGGATTACGATACGAGAGATTTTCTAAGAAATTGACGTAAGTACATCCAAATCAGTGTATGATGTCATTAGAAAGTATAGTTTGAGCCAATTACGATGGGGTTGCTATGGTGAACCTGGGCGCAAGCCAGGTAGCTGTCACTTTTTGTAGATTATTCTCTAGTTGTCACGTTATCGAGGGTTTGCTTCACCATTGATTGGCTATTTTGAGGGTGTGGTAATTATAGACAATTGATTCATGATCTGCTTAGCCTTTTCTCAATTATATTGGGGTCAGCTTCCAGTCTAACCAGATGCAGCAGTATACCAGTATTTTACATGGAGTGACTGCCTATCTGACTTCCACAACCCAGTTACTTACAACACAATACCCCTTGGTAAGACAGGTTATCAGACTTTCGGGCTTCTGACTGACTACCCGTAATGACTGGCACTTGATTGTAATCTTGTAAAGGGTTTTTGGATGAACGGCCATTCGATATTGGCAAAATTAATTTTCTGTTATGATTTCGGGAGTCTAAAGTTACTGCTTTTTTTTTTCATTGTCGTCTTGATAGTTCAGATTTATTTTAGAATTTGAGATAATTTCTGGATGAAGAAAATAGAAAAAAGACTAGGTGGCAAAAAAATCTAAGAGGTTTCGTTCAATTAGGCTGCAGGCTATGCTGCAGAGAACCATTGGTACTTTCCTATAATATTAAGTGGACAGCTCAAAATAGAGGGAGCTTGTCATTTTCACCTTCAATTCTGCTTAGCCCCACTACATAAAATACACATGCCATCAGCGTGATAATATGTAGCTACAGGTGTGTTATAAAACCGTGCATTACATTATGTAACTGCGCAGAATAGTACTAGGCGAGCAGGAAGTTAAGAAGTCAGACTAATCTCATTTGAATAAACCTTCAGAAGACACAGCATAGGAACAAATACTTTATAGTTTTTGAAATAAGGTTTGAATTTGAATAAAAAAGTGTTGATTACCGAAATAGTAGCATGATTATTTTTGTTTTTAAATCGTGATTCGTTGGATTCAGTCTATGCGTAGCTACCATGTTTACATATTGAACAGAATTTGTTGAATTAGGTAAAATATGGAACTCAATTGAAATCCCAAAACAAATTACATGTGTTTTGGGATTTTCTTTAGAAAAACAGCGCCATTAAGGGATATAAAACTATACTGGATACTGCATTGACATCATCAACACATACACATCACAACACAAAGGATGTCAGTAAGGAAGCATTTTCGTCAGTTACACAACTGCAAACTTACAAATGTTTATTATTTTGAACAAAACTCTGAAAACAGTACTGTTTTGTTTTTCAATTATTATGGTTTATTGTTTTGGGTTATTTAATAATATAATGGATTATTAGTAATCGATGAGTTCGCTATACAACCAGCATTGATCACCAAGCATGCTCACTAGCTGTCGATTTCAAACTATGAAAGTCTAGGTCCTGAGCATGAGATCCTTTTTTTTTTTTTTGAGGTTGGGACATTATCAAATATCTTCTTCCGCTCTGGGCGGAGCGGGAGGGTGTGTCAGACTTTTACTGTCTAAAACCCACCCGTGTTCCTTCCGTTGCCTGTGTGCCGGGGCCGCGATATCCCTTTCGGACAAACTCGCAACCCTGGCAGGCATTGGCCCTTACGGACCCCGTCAATTGGTGCTGACATCTCTTTGAGGCGCGCGTGGAACACAACGCGCCGTCGACCCGGGCCTGGTCCTAATCGGACGGCGAGCTACCCATCGCTCACCGTCCGCAAGCCCGCGCCTACGGTGGCCGGAAGTCGGCTCGCGACTCCCGACGCCCGGGGCGTCTCCTGCGGCGACTAGGGGCGCGAGGGCGCGAATCTTGCCTCTCCCTCGCGCGCTCCGCCTCCTCCTTCGCGAGCATTACTGCTTCGCAGAAGGAAGTGACGGCCTCCCATGCACTCTCGCTCCGGACCATGGCCTGAACCAGGGCCGGACGCGAGAGATCGTCGCCGCCGATCGCCTCCGTGAGGACACGGCGGTGCTCCGCGCAAGCAGGGCAGACCTCCACCGTATGCTCCACCGTGTCCTCCGGGCGATCCACACAGTGGTGACACCCGGGCGTTTCCTCCCGCCTTATACGGAACAGGAACCTCCCGAAACAACCGTGTCTGGTGAGGACCTGCGTCAGGCGGAAGGTGAGGACGCCGTGGCGCCTCTCTAGCCACTCCTCAAAGAGGGGACTTATCGCCACAATTGTGGCGTGCCCAGAGCATGAGTCCTGGGTTCGATTCCCAGGTCGGGCAAAGTGTTATTGAGTTTTTCCATCAGGAATTTCTCAGTAGCAGCTGGTAGCAGCCCTGGATTTGGGCCTCGTTGATGGCAATAGTTTCGACCCCTATTACATGGGTATTAAATATAACTGGCGAAATGTGGGGTGTAGGCACTATGGGTACACCTCTGCCTAACCCTTCAGGACTACAGTCGTGATGTTGTGTTTTAAATAAAGTCTAGTTTTTTTTTAGTTTTTCTGCTCAAATTGCCTGTACTTTGGAAGCTGCAACCGGAAAGTTTTGAAAGTATAAAATGCATTGAGACACGCCCATGGATATCACGCGACCTGGTGACCTATTTACCTAGATATTAGGATGAAAAGTAGGCAGTACGTGCAACATTGACTTTTCTTACCCAGTTAACATTTTTTTTGCTATTTAGCGACGATTTTGCCGATTTAAAATGGTTACCGCCGGCATCATCATCATCATCATCATCTGGCTAGCCTTTTCCCAACTATATTGGGGTCGGCTTCTATTCTTACCGGATGCAGCTGAATACTAGTATTTTACACAGTGCGACTTCTTATCTGACCTCCACAACTGTTTCTATACGCTTAAAACAGGAACACGGCAATGCTGGATGGCAAATTGGAAAAATGGTGAAGGCTGATATGTTGTTATTAGCAGGCAGGCATCTATAATCCTTTCAAAACATAACCCATCTGTGCAGTCGGGTAAATTATAGTCATGAACTCATGAGTGACGATCAAACAGTAAATCACGCTTCACCGCTCACACGGTGACAAAGTACCAGGCGCCCATAACACTAAAAGAGCTTTCGATGTTAATAAGACCTTCAGAACATGCCAACATAACGCAATAGTCGAAACCCGATCAAATCCCAACCTAATCGTTAACAGATAAGGTTCAATTTAAACAAACGACGTATACGACCTTTGAAAAATAAAATAGAAGCAAGGTAATTCGTAATTATAATGGAAAATTTAATTTTCGTCTCTATTTATAGCTTGTAGGGTTAATATTACAATGAACGAGGTTGGTTTATACGACCTTTTTGGGATCGGGGGCCGGTGTTCGAATGCACTCTGACGTCAGAACTCCCCGAGCCCTTCTGACCTAGATAAGTTGTCGTCAAGCGGAACATACCATAATATCGCTGCAGCGAAAAGCGCTTTGTAGTAATAAAGCGTCTAATAATGAAATGAAATAAAAGCAGCTGAAAATATCAGATTGTAAAAAACCTGCCAAATGAGGACTCGCGAACTGCGGGTTCCGTATCACCAAAATTGTATTTATATTATTTGTTATGATAGAGGCCATAGCAACACGTATTATTTATTAAGATACAGGCCTGTGACAGACAGACGGACGGACTGACGGACAGACAGACAGACTCATGTGCTGCTGGGGAGTTTGATGTGCCACTGTTTCTTCCCAGCTAAAGCACTAGGAAGTAGTGAAGGGTGAACGTTTTGGGGGACTGTCTTACGTAATTTTGACGTTCAAAAAGTGTTGGTTCTCAGCCTAATTATACTAAATGGCTTATAATTTTGATTTTTGACTTTAAATAGTTATAGAGTTGGCACTTGACACCCTTTGAATACAGAACCATAAAAAAAAACAGCTGGAACTAGCAAGTTAGTAAATAAAGCGATTGGCGCTAACAACCGTTTAATTATAGAACGTAGAGTGACACGATGCATTCGCTGAATGGTCAGCTGTCAGTTTAAAAAGATGGCGTCGTTAGGTCTAGACTTCTCTGGACTTGTTACTAGTGATGGGTGTTAGCGGAATCGATTCTGTAAATCGATTAATCGGTCTAGTTACGATTACATTGTTAACGATCTAGTTTTATTGTCTCCTTTGTTAGAAGAGAAACACGCTGTTACTTTCACTGGATGACATGTTATTATGATAAAGTTACTGCTATAACATCAAATGATGGAGCTGATTCAGCTTAAATAAGACTGTTATTAAAAAAATCTTCCCTATGAAGTAAATCATGTGTTTAAACTCAAAATATCTGACATCACTTAGCCAGCATAAAAACCTGACAGTAATGTTTCAAGTTTTCTTCTATATTGCAATCAGTGCCGCTCGTATTGAAAAAAAATGTGACATCCCCAGCATAAATATCTGGTGGAAATGTGTGTCAGTAAAAATGTCAAAAACAAGCGATTTTTTTTTCTTTTGGCAACAGAGCCTTTATTGTATCTGGTGTAAAATAGATACTCACCTACTTTAAGATTATGTAATTGATACTGGCATCGGCTCAGTTTTCAGCATTCTAAGAGGTGACATCTTTTTGAATTCGATACAGCATCCTATATTAGGTGTCGCTTGTCTCGTCAGATAGTTTTGGTGTACCTTCGATGTCACATTCATATTTGTGCTGCCACTTGTAATGCCTTCCAGATAATATTCACATATATTTGCTGTCATCTTGATGACAGATCTTAATGGATGAATAATGAAATCAGACATTATTGTCGAGCTGTTCATAGTAATTTATACAAAGGTGAGCCACAATTTCGCAGAAAACCTGTTAAAACAAAAAATTCTAGTCAAAAAGACGGAAATATGTTTAGCCCTCCACATAAAGTAACTATACCGATTTATTACGCTTGTTGATAGCCCTCAATAATATGCCGCCGGTTAATGATACTGTCCATTGACCCGCAAACGCCACTAACTCCTTTGACACGTGCACCAGCTTCTGACGTTCCATAAGTGCCCTTGTAGGTTTATGTGAAATAAAATATTTTGATTTTGATTGACACCCACAACTTAGGGATAGCCTATTTCCAGCCTGGAACATCCTCTTTATACCGACCCACACCTTCGCCTTCCCCCGCAGGACTACGAAAATAGGTTCCTATTAATGGCTACTGTTTGAACTTTATCTACTATTGATCTAGAAACGATAAATTGACGTAATTTAAAAAAAATCGTGTTCTACTAGATAAAACGAGTTTTATCTATTCATCTACATCATTGTTCCTTTCACTGCTGAGTAACCTATAGCCTTCTCCATTTGTGTCATGCTTCCCTGGTACATACATGTCAAATTTATCCATAAGAGTGGGTAAAGGAATATAAGGGAAGAGCAGAGAATGAGCAGGCGCATCCTCCTCTCTGCAACATTATGTCATGTCTCAACAACGACATTCTGTCATCACCAACATCAGCGTAACTATTTAAGGGTCGGCTTCCAGTCTAACCGGGTGCAGCTGAATAGGTACCAGTATTTTACATGGAGCCACCCCGACCACCTAGTTACTGGGAAACACGATATCCCTTTGTAAGACATGTTGTCAAACATTCTGTGATCACTATCTGCTAATGATAATATGGCTGCTTAATTTCATCATCTCATGGTTTGACGGTAAGTGATCACCGTTGAATGATGAGGTCAAAGGAAGCAGTTACTTGGACAATTGGGTCAAGATTCGAGTCCCAAACATCGCGATAAAAATAAACGTATCTCATTGGACTGGGGACTACCGATTCATTTAATTGACGTTATGGCCTAGAAAACAGCTGTTCTTTTTTTCTAATTACATAAATAATTAGTTGAACGAAAAATATTATGTATTTTTTTTTAATGCTGAGCAATCCCTCTTAATAATAAACGTGGAGTAAAGTTATAATCTGAAACTTATACTGGTTCTAACTTTACCGCGCGTTTAATAATATGTTAAGTTTGTTTTTAATTTGACTAAGAGCGCGAACACACTGGGATGCCATGATGACGTCGCCGGCGACGTATCCAAACAATTCGTATTGAAATGTATGACAGTTAACTCACTTGGCTATGGCCTGGCGACGTCGCCAATTTAGAAGCGTAGCCACGACCGACCGGCCCCTACGTGAAGACTGGATTCTCTGGCGACCTGGTGACACGTAGCCAAATCGCCAGTATTTTGTATACAAATTACGCCTCCCTCACTCAGTGGCCAACTAATCGCCAGGATGGACGCCCGCGTGTTACTGGCTACTTATTTGGCAACCTCATTTGGCTACGGTAGGTAGCCCATGGCTACGTAGCCATCAGCGACGTCACCGTGGCGCCCCAGTGTGTTAGCGCTCTAAAAGCAAAGCCATTATGCACTTTAATCAGTCTTTTTCAATAAGACACCGGGGTTACATTTTTATTTCAGCCAATTTTAGACTATTTGTAGCCTGTTAAGTGGGTTGACTGTGTGATAGTTTTAATTTAACACAACTAACCGACCTTAGCAGTGTTTGAAAACTAGGTTACCTCAATAGAAAGTTTTAGCATTATAACATTAGAAAACTAGACAAACAAATTTGAAAGAATATTTAAATAACACAGACTCATACCAACAGCGATGTCGTAACCTATTCTCAAACAGCATTCAAAATCGATTCTCAACAAAAATAATCGATAAAAAAATCGATTCACACAACATTGCGAGCGCGTGCGTAAAAGGAATTGACGCAACGCTAGGTTCGAACCTTGGCACCGATTACTATGTGCCGATCACGATTCCAAACCAACGTAGACATTAATATTTCGATTAACTGCTCTTGATAATTATGATAGAGAACAATCATTATCATAATCATCATCATAACAGCCGAAAGACGTCCACTGATGGACATAGGCCTCCCCCAAGCACCGCCACTTCGACCTGTTCTGTGCATCCCGCATCCAGCGGGTTCCTGCGGCCTTCACAAGGTCATCGGTCCACCTTGAGACCTTCTAACGCTACGTCTTCCGGTACGCGGTCGCCACTCCAGAACCTTTCGGCCCCATCGGCCATCTGGTCTGCGAGCAATGTGCCCTGCCCACTGCCACTTAAGACGCAGATATATGCCAGTGACCTTGAGTGGTTAGCTTGCGTGATCTGTGCTGAGCTCACGCAACGCGTCGTACGTCCAACCAGTAATAGGACTCGCCCATCAAGGAGCGCTGTCCCAAATTTGACGCATTATTAATAAATTATACATAAAACAAAAGGTATTTTAATAAAACAGGTATACTAAATGATCTTTCGCTTTCGCTTTATAGATTTTGCGTGATTTTCAGTTTTTTATCCGCGTTAGACATAACTTTACAAATTAATTTTACTATGTAATATAAACAATCTAAAATATTCCTATATTAAATTATTAAGATAATGTTCTAATTAAACATAATTATATTTTTTCCAAATCACTAAGACGTTAGACGTGATCTTCAGCAAAAAATCATTAAGAGTCGGTTATTGTCGCCTTAAGTTTGATTTCGGGCCATGTCGGTTACCTTGGTTCTCCTGCGGATATCTTCATTTCTGATTCGATCACGCAGGGAAACTCCAAGCATAGCCCTAACGCGATAATAGTGATCTAATACAGGTCTCTTATTTCCCGTTGGGGGTAAAGACCAACTGACAGTTCTAATCATTTTTATTAGATACATTATCTGCCAACCTTTTGCCTAAATAATGTTCGGGTCGGTTACAACTTTTCAAGTCAAATCTGACCTTCTAAGTAGAATTTCATCTTATACTCATAGCATAGCCCGTTCAATTCGTGATAGTAGTCGTATCGATTGTCGATTAATCGTTTGTTTGTCGAATCGAAACGACATCAAAAATGTTATTCAAGTCAGCTTTGTAATCGATTCTGTTTATTATCTAACTGGCTTCTGCCCGCGACTTCGTTCGCGTGAATTTACCGCCCGATTAGGTACTTCGTTTTCACTTCGCATTCTTTCTGACCTTTTTTCTTTTTGCACGGCTCCTAAAGGTCGTAGCGTGATGATAAATAGTCTATAACCTTCCTCAAGAATCGGGGTATCAAATACAGAAAGTTTTTTCAAATCAGAGTGGTAGTTCTAGAGATACTGTCAACAAACAATTACTGCCATCTAGCCGCATCTCATTTACTAGGAAATATCGATTCACCAACCCTATTGATGTTCTTTAATTAAATTATTGATTACGGCATGATTATTGCACTTCTTTATACAACAACAATGGAAGAATCCCATCTCTATGAAGTGACGTCATCTCTTAACATTTTATGATAGCCTAGTACTACTTGACCGCTGACTCATATATAAATGTCAGCATGTAGATGTCCAATGGTGTTTCTATGGGCTTTTACCATGGTTTTAGGTATATTGTGACTCTTGGCAAATAAGTTCATAATCCTCCTAACCATATCCCAATGTATTTGAGGTCTTCTTCCGTACATCTCTACTAGCCGTCAAATCAGTATCCCCCTTTCGAGCCATATCATCTTTCACAGAACCCATCCATGGGTCTTTTATTCATAGTCAAAACTATTTACTACCTGTCCCTCATTCCTCTGCATCACATGTCATGCATGATACTAATTAAAGTTTTGTCTTCTCTTCTTTTGGCATGTTGGGACGAACTAAACCCTAATCCTAAATCCTAAATTCAGGCCTGCTTGTCACAAAGAATATGGCAAAATTTGTACTGCTTCATTTGATTTGAACATAGGACTTCACGCTTGATATCCAAGCAATGAGCCGTAGAGCTTCGTGGATGCAGAACCGGACACACCCGAGCGAACCCGAAGCAGGTTCCCAGTCACAGAACAGTTTTTTTCTGTTCTGTGTTCCCAGTAGCGTACTAAAGTAAGAATGACGTCACTTCTCAACAGTTATGGTAACCTCTATGGTAAACTCAACCGTGAGTCAGTAACGGTCAATTAATATGTTTTTTACTGCTCATCGGATTGTTGATGCGTTGTAGGGAACCATGTGGTTCCACTATGATACGAAATGAAAAAAAGATGATGACAAAAAAGATGACGTTTTTCCTCCTGTATAATAGAAGCAATAGGTGTTAGCAAAGAGATGAATATTATGATAAACATAATTTTCCTACGTTAGTTTTCCTCCTCCAGTTACAAAAAAAAAAGGTGGGAATTGTAGGTACATCTATATGTATATAGACATATTTTCAAAACTCCAAGATATGGTGACATTCACCAACCCGCACTGGGCCCGCGAGGTGGATTACGGCCCACTCCCTCTCACAGAGAGGCTTGTATCACATCAGTGTGAACGTTATATCACAGTTATATGCTGATTAAATGCTATGTAGGTAAGTGTTAATAATAAATAGGTCTGACAATATTGTCATATCAATTTAGTTGAATTGTGGTTAGACAAACAGTTAATATTACAGTTCCAAGCGATAATATTACAATGTCTCACCACTATGTTATCATTGTACATTTTAATTAACCATACCTACCTATGTTAAATACCAACGATATTAATTTTGTTGCATAAATGGCTTGATAGAGTTCTATTTTTAACTGACTTCCAAAAAGGAGGAGGTTTTATGTTCGTCGCGTATGTATTTTTTTTTTTTATGTGTGACCACCGATTTCTCCGTCAATTGAAGACCGATTTTGAAAATTATTTTTTTGTATTAAAGTGTATGCTCCCAAGTTGGTCCCATATAAATTTTATTAACTTTGCTTGGATAGTTTTTGAACTACTACTAGAAAAAAACAACGGACTTACAAAAAAAAACACTACAAAGCGAAAAATAACTTTAATTTCGAAGTCTGTGGTTTAGAATTTTCGTTTTTTGCCACCGTCTTTTCACTTTGTAGTATTTTTTTTTGGAAGTAAAAAGTTTTTCTTCCTTGACAAAAGCTGACATATTGCCCCCCTCACTTGACTACCTCGTTGGTCTAGTTGTTGACTGCTGAGCAAATGGTCCTGGATGCGATCCCCAAGTCGGGTTAAGTGTTGAATTTCTTAGTATTAGCCCGGAGTCTGGATTTGTTCCCGGTTGATGGCCATAGGCTCGCCCCCTATTACATGGGTCTTTAAACATAACTGGCGAAATGAGGGTGTGCTTAGGGGCTTAGGTCCTCTGCCAACCCCATCGGGAAACACTACTGTGATATCGTTATGTTATGTCTCTGGTGGATTTCTGCTGAACTTGTGCCATTTACAAAGTATTACACTTTCACCGACAGACACTGGCCCGAACTTCTTCTGACCTTGTTTTGCGAAAGGCAGAAAGAATTATAATATTTTGCAAGTCATGAGCTATTATGAAATCAGTAAATAATTACTGTTGTATGAAAGTACTGCGAAGGTAATAGACACAACATGACGCCTGCATTACATATGAGGCAGGCAAAGAAGTATAGTACGCCAGTATTTCACCAGAAGGCTTTTTCCATGGTTTAATAAAACAAAGTCTGGTATTCCGGGACAAGCACATACTTACGTCACTATCCAGTTGCCACTCTATTGCAACAAAACACGATTAAGGAAAGATTTTCAGAAACCAAAGCTTTTAAATTGTCGTTTCGTATGTCTAATCAAACGAAACAATTCAATTTAAACATAAACCAACGTAATTGTTAATTAAAACCTCATTGTTTTATCGGATTCGCATAGGTAATAAAGGAGGTTGGGGAGTTATTATTACAAACTTCTGGTAACACAGATGTGATGACGTAGACTTGTGTTGCCCACGTGACCACTGTGTTTCGGAATGGGTGACCAGTGATTTCACCAAAACTTAATTTACAAAGGACAATGACCAAGTGACTAAGGAACCTAGTATCGGTATGAAACATGCAGTGACTCAAAGATTTATGGTTTAATTAAAAGGATAATTTTAGGGCTTTCAGATGTAATTTACCATTTTACCATAATTCTCGGCATTACACGGTAATTAGGTCTCAAAATCTAGGTTTATTATCGAATCTCTCGATTTTTTGTCACAATGTATGCTGTTAAATTCAAAATACGAATTAGTCAAAATTCAAACATCAAACGTTTAAGAATGTTCAATGCTCGTCAATTCCGACATCCATTTCCGGCAATGTTTATATAATCATAAAACGTTCACGTTAATGGGACCTATAAAAACCACCATGGTTAAAACCATAAGATCAAAGTGCTGAACATTTTTCAGTAATCTATGTGACATAAACTTATAAACATAGCTAATTAAATTAAATCCAAATTGCAAAATAATAATGGCCTAGTAGTAGAGATTAAAACAAAACATTCAAATTAAATCATTCAATTAATTATACAATAATAATAAACAATTTTAAAAGTAAATACCTATCGGTCGAGACTGTACTTAAAACTAAACGAATGGGACGTGCATATATGCTAGAAAGAGAAAGCCCGCCGTTCTGTCGCCAGCATATTCTGCTCAGGATGCGCGCGCATAGAATCTTAGCACATGTTTGTTCTGTTTTCAAAGATTTTCTTTTGATGAATGAAACAGGCAAAGGTCTCTAAAACCTTCGGCCTTTCGCATAACCAAAAGATTTGCTTGTGTACTTTTAACATCTTAACAGATTATTATTACAATTACAATGTAATAATAATTAGTTGTTATTAATATGTTGTTAGTAATTATTAAAATTATAGTTGAATTTGTTGGATGCGTAAATTAATTATTTTGCGTAAGTCAAGAAGGTTTTATTGTTTACATACTCTTTGAAGCTAATGACATGTGACATTACGTGGGTGAAAAAAACAATTTAGAGGTAAAATACTCAAAAATAGGAAATCGAAATAAAAACTGATAGTTTTATGGTGTTTTTTATACGGAGAATTCAAGGAATCGCATTACTAGATAAAATTATTATATTAAAAAACAAGATTTATCAACATTATAAACTTAAGTCACCACAGAACAAATAGCGATACCAGAAATGGTCAATCTCTTTTACATTTGACAAGTAACGATTGACAAAAATATGGTTTGTAATTTCATCATTACACAATAACAAATTTGCCAAATAATTCAATTAAGAAAATCATTATCAGATAAACTTTTTTTTAATAACGTATTATTTGACAAACAATTAATTTTTTATTCATGTTATCTCATAAAACAACGTTTGGAATAAAAACGTTTTACATATTGCATTACGCAATTTCCTATCCTAAAATTTAACTCATTAAATAAGCAAAAGGGTAATTTTAATATATAAACCGAAATATGCTAACAGAAAAAAAATAATAATTTTAGTAGGCTACGCGGAACCAAACTATTTAGATTAGGTAGAATATATAGAAAAAAATAATAACGACTAGAATATATAGAAAAAAAATTTTTTGTAGGTTTAAAGAACTTCAGACCCAAATGGAAATTTCAACCATGATCCCTTTGTGACTGGTTTAGAAAATTTATTATATTATTATTTATTATATTTATAAAATTATATTTAGTATAAACGTGATTTTTCCAAAAGAATCACAATATTAAATGAAAAATGTATAAATGATTAAATATCATGCGAAACATTTGCTAAATAAATGTTTGTAAAACGAGTGTTTATAAAAAAAAATATTTGCGAAATAAGTTGTTTGTAAAATAAATAGTACACGAAACGTTGGTTGTAAACTAAAAATTTGACTACGGAGTTTTGGTGAAACATTAGTGAACCTTCGGAATGCCATACCTGGCGAAGTATATTATTATACCAAGGGTTTTTCATGAAAGACCGCTTGTCAAAGTGGCGCCAACTAGTGTTGGCGCCACTTTGACAAGCGGTCTTCCATTTCGACAATGAATATAAAATATATGATGACGTTCATCATTCAGTCACCACGACTAAAGATACTACAGACGCTTTGACACTTTTGACAGGTGCCCGGACCTGACGTCTCAGTGCTGCCACCTAGTGGACGTCATTTCAGAAAACACTCGTTCCCGTAGATCATATTTAAAATGTAATCGCAGTCACTTCTCAATGACAATCAATATCAAAAATGTACGTACCTACCTAAATTAGAGATGTTTTTTACAGATTGAGACTTAGATTAGAATAAAATTGAATATGTTATTGGCTAAAATAATATTTTATAAGGCTTCACAATTACCTCAGGCAATAGCCAGCTACTGAAATCTGCCAAAAAAAATATTAGCACACTCAATTTATTTAAAACCGAAAACTTATTATCCAATGAATTCAATATAATATTTACATAATTTAAAAACTTAAAATAATAATTATAATATGTACAAGTAAGTATATAAAGGAGGAGAAATAACCATAGGGGTTTAAAAAATTCGTCCGCATCACTGTCAACAGGAAAAGTGCCCAGAAGGCTGGCAACATTGCCAAGTTGTATGCAATGTTCATTTTTTGGGCAAAACATTTTTTTTTTTGCTTTAACATGGTAAAGTTCGATCTTATTAATAGAACGTAGAATTTATGGTCTGAACGGTCGTACCGTCATTAAAAATACGGAAATTGCCCCTCAGTCCCATTGAACAGGGAAAAATCCAGACTCTGGGCTGTACTGTGAATTTTCTGGTGAAAAACCCAATACCACTCTTTGCAGGAGTCGGGGGATGGAACCCAAGACTACACAAACAGCAGTCGTATGTAAAGACAAACAAGCCATTTGGTATACAGGCAGCTAACTTGCAACAACTTAATTTCGCCTCTATACCTAAATAGTTTATTCGACTTTACTTTTATTTAGGTCAAAATAGTCAAAAGAAATAAAATTACCATAGAAATCCCCAAAAGGAGATAGTTATCTTTATCTGAGGTACTAGGATCTTATAAACTAGTAGGAGGTCTAAACAACTCACTGTTTCCAACTTCTCATCGTCACACGAATCGAACACGTTGGCACACTCACCTGCAAAGAATAAAAAAAATAAAAAAAGTGTCCCTAGATTTTATGCGCGCCTGGTAGCAAATTCGGCTGAAGGTTATGTATTAATTAATAAATTAGTCTAATTCGAAGACCAATAAGGTGTTATTTGCAATCACGAGGTTTTCACTGCACGGCGACGATAGGCAATTGTGCGTGCAACAAAAACGGATGTATGTAGGAAGAAGCATACAGTTATAATATGTGTATGTGTTGAGCCATATAACCATTAGGGCCTTGAGCCCCGATTGTGTTCATCAAGGGCTCGGCTGAGCCACGCTAGTTTGAACACGTAATGAGGCGAAACCAGCCAATTACGTTGATAACTTTATTTTTGCGTATTTTTTTTTGTTTTATAATGAGTCCAAATGTGATGTCGTTCATTCATTATTTGTTATTTTAATAATCATTACCCGTTTGGTAATTAATGAATGTCACAAGTTAGCGATTTTTATGATTTGACATTTTATTTCGTCTCTTTTTAATAAACACGACGAATTCATAAGAAGAAATAATGATGATAAAACTGAGTCTAAAATTGTATAAAATTATCATAATCATTTCATTTCCGCATTTTATTTGAATAAGAAACAACAGCGTCTCCACTCAATGTTTTCAACCTCTGACACGACATTTCTTTGTTTACTTTTTCCTAAAAATCAGACACTACAGACTTCTTTTTTACCAAAGTCGCCAAATTCAAACAAGGAACTGTCATTAAAAGTCAGAGATCACAAACATTTTTCAAACCAGAATTATTTTCAAAGATGGAAGCATCTTCCCTTCGAAATCAAAATTTCAATATACTCCCTAAAATTGAATCCGTTAAGTATAGGGGGTGTCTAGACAGGGTCTAGACGGTTCAGACCTAACCTAGGTCAACGTTCAGACTACAAAGGGTCCCTACGTATCGCGCGTTCACCTGCTAGACTGAGCTAGTCGTATGTATGTTTGTGTGTGAGTTATGATCTAGGAAATGGATGATTTTATGAAAATTTATTAATTTAATACTTTGTTACTTTTGCGTTTACCCTGCGTTTGGTAAAATTACGTAGAGTTATTTACTTTTTTACTACGGAAATATTTTCAAAGAATATTTGGAAAGAAACTAGAAATATCATTTTATGTGCCTCGATCTAGTGGTCGCATACGCTACTGCTGAGCATGAGGACCTGGATTCGATTCCCGAGTCGGGCAAAAGTTTTATTGGGTTTATCCATCTGTAATTTCTCAGTAACAGCCCGGAGACTGGATTTGTTCCCGGTTTATGGCAATAGGCTCGCCCCCTATTACATGAGACTTAAACATAACTGGCGAAATGTAGAAGCACCTCTGCCTAACCCTTCGGGGAATACAAGATATGTCATGTTGTTTTTAAAAGAGCAATGATTACTATAATTTCTTGAGAAACTTTGTTGCTACTCACACCAATAACTCTTTACAGTTCACGCATACCGGTAAAAAACAATGAAGGACGCAACTGTCTCCGCCTACATAATGTATGAAACAAACAGGTATGTACATCACGAGCCAGGAGTTGCCATGACCTTTAGACTCATTTGCAACTTACTTGTGATTAAATTACTTTTAGTCTATTTTAGTGAACCTTATTTGATGGAAACCGTCGTAAAAACAGTCCAACAAAATGTTGTTCACTACTGTCGGAACGAACTTAAGAGAACAGCTTACGCCTAAAGCAAAATCAGCCTATATTGTTTCCACTCCTGGGACTCAGGTCTCCTCTCTGTGAGAGGTAGTGGGCCGTACTCCACCACGCGGGCCCAGCGCGGGTTGGTAGATGTCACATGTCTTCGAATTTTTGGTTCTAGGACATGCCGGTTTCCTCACGATTTTTTCCTTCACCGTTTGGAGAACAGTGGTGATGAAATTATTTACACAAAGTAAAGCGGCTGCCTGAGTTCGAACCCACGATGACAGCTTGTAAGTCGGGGCCGTTACCAGTAGGCCACCACTGCTCTGGTTAACTGTACAACGCAGGAAAGCTGCCGCCCTGCAGTATGACGAAAAAACGAAAAAGTTATTTTTCTGTGTGTTTTTTTGGAAGTCGGTTGTTTTTTTTTTTTGTATAAAAGTTTTTATTTTTCGCTTTTTAGTGGGTCTCATCACCTTTTTATAAAATATTGCTTTTCCCGATGCAGGGACGTTAATCGTTGAGGAGTTCTCCAGGTACTTCTCCATCAGCTCCACTTCTCTATATGCATTGTGACGAGCATAAATTTCTTGGCAACCATATTAAAGTAATCGAATCGCAACCCCAGAAATAATAATTATTGAGTAGATCCGGTAGCCATCTGTGGTCTTCATAATTAGTTCCACGTCACCAAATGGTGTTTTCCGGGAGCAGCTGCACGAATTAAGTTAAAAAATACCCAAATCGGCACACCTCAAATATTATAGGGCACACCTCTATGCCCTATAATATTTGAAGAGTTCCATCGATTTCTCCAAGATCCCCATCAGATGCTGACCTGTCTCCCTTTCAGTCAAAAAAATAATTTTGTAAATCCGTTTTTAAATGACGGAGTTATGCTATGTTCGGGCATAACTCCGTCATTTAAATAAATACAAAAAATAAAAAAATCCTCCTCCGTTTAGAAGTCGGTTAAAAATACGATGATAATTAAAAAATATGAGTTTTTCAAGTTCCTATCAGGGCAAACCACACTACGAATATTTACGCGATAATGAATGACTAAATGGTCACGTGCCGAATAAAATAAATGTATGTACATTATAATACTGTTTACCCAGATGTGCTAAAAGGTCGAAACGCTTTGTTTTAAAACAAAAACAAGGACCTGTATATAATTATACAAAGAAATAGCAACATACCGAGTATACTGCATATACTGTATAATTATGTACATGTATTTTATACAATCGTTATAATTCAAAGACACATTTAGTAAGACAAGTAGGATTTAATCATGACTTGTTTAATGTTTACTATTGTCCAAGTGCTATTGTCGGATAGCAAAAACCCTAAAACCATGGGATAGGTGCTACACCAGACGGCTTCTGCAGCAAAGAGTTTGCAGACACTGAAGATAAATACAAAAAGTCCTTTTAAACCGGAAGACAGAAATGATGCTTGACGATCTTCTTCTTCTTTTCGTGTGGTTAGTGACTAACCTGGTGTCAGAGTTTTAAAGCCGCCCATGAGCCTCTGACTTGGCTTCACATGCCGGTTTCCCCACGATGTTTTCCTTCACCGTTTTTAAAGCAAGAGTTCCTACAATACGCACATGAATCCAAAGAGTCAGAGGTGCGTGACTTGGGTTCGAACTCGAGACCTATGACTTGGCAGTCCGACGGTCACACCACTACTATCACTGTGTCTGTTTGTAATGCCAAAATAACAAATTATACTAAATGCTGAAAGCATATTTAGTACTTAAAACAAGAAAACAATTTTTTATATATTTGTCAGTCTGTTTGTTCCGGTTAATCTCTGAAACAGCTGAACCCATTTTGACGGGACTTTCACTGGCAGATAGCTGATGTTATAAGGAGAAACTTGGGTTACTTTTATTTTAGAAAAAAATAAACGTCCACGCGGGTCAAGCCGCAGGTAGCAGGTAATTTTGACTACAACGACAAAACTACTCAGTCACTGTTAAAACCTTGCTGTTAAAGGTCGATAAGCGCAAAAAAACTTTAAACCAAAGGCAAAAAACTGCATCTAAAACGGGTCAGCAGTTTCGGGGAAATATGACAGTGCAACTTTAGACAACTTGTTTATTTTTGTATGAACATGAATCAGCGTGCTTTTGTAGCAATGACAAGAACAATACACTTCGGTAGCTTCCATACAACTTTCAAAGTTCGGGCAAATAAATCAGCTGATACAATCAATTTAAAAAAATACTTACTAGCACTGAACAAACAAAACATGACTAAACACTAACTATCACAGATCATTAAAAAAAATCACAATACAAAATCTATCACAGACCACGCGTATGCGCAAAAACTTCCGAAAATCGAAAGCGCGCAACGCGACTGCATCGCGCGGCGTCTCCATGCAAACTGACGACATTGTTGCATATTTTTTCCCGTTTTTCCGACTACCTACAGGTTGTCTAGACGGGGTGGGGTGGGGAGGGGGGGTATTTTATCAGGTCTATGCACTTTTGGGAAAGATTTTCGTTCAATCAACGTGAACAAAGAACGGTCAAACACCTTTGTGATACAGATCAGATGGGAATGGTACTTATTTGAGAGTTTTTATTACGTACTTAAGTTTCATATTGTTTATGTTTTAAAGTTGAGCGTTGAACTTGTTTAAGAATTTTTAGTTTTTATTACGTACTTAAGTTTCATATTGTTTATGTTTTAAAGTTGAGCGTTGAACTTGTTTAAGAATTTTTAAGTGGCTTGGGGCAGTTTATTTGAAAGAATTAGACTTAGCCATTTTATTAATTAACTTTATAACGGTATCTACTTTCTTCCATCATTCAAAGAAATCGCCATCTAAAACCTAATTCTATTTCCGCTATCGAAAAAACAGCGTTTTGTTTACCTTAGGCAAAAACCAGTTCTAAGCAAACCGACGCTCTCATGCTACTTTCAAAAGAAAACATAACCAATAGACAAAACTTTTTGAAATAACGAGTAGTTAACTTAACCAACAACGATTGGTAAGTTATAGGAATCGGGTTAGAGGGCCGGAAAAAAAACCTGCTATATCAGCGTAACTATTGTTAAAGTTAACGGTACATTCACAAGTAGCCGATGTAACCACAGGTTACAAGACTTGAAGGTAAGAAAAACTGGTTATTTTGACTCGAAACTGAGGTGCGAACGACTTGGTACAGTAAGTATGGTAGACTTGTTGTACTGCCCTCTTCTTATTCAGAGAAGGGACGAGCATTGATCACCACGCTTACCCACTGGACTATTTACAAAACTACAGTCCGGCCGTTGAGAGAATACGTTCCTAACACCTGTTAGTTGGACAATTTCTAGTAGTAATAAAGGTCAAATTCGCAAAACACATATTTGTTAGTATGAAACTGACATGCGTCAAGAAAGCAGTCTCTAGACGGCCGTGCTGTACCTACACGACGTTTTAATGCCTAATATTAACTTAGAAAGTGATAATAGTCAAAGTATTATAGCCAGTTTTCGAACTCACAAACTGGAGCCAGTCGCAACGCATTTGACACCCACGACACGACACCCAATATTTAAAAGTAACTCTATACGTCCTCCAAATATTATCAATTATTTAAATATTTATGTGGTTTTCCATGAGAAGTTTCCCAGCAACAACTAGGGTTCCCACCTCTCCCAGAATTCCGGGAGTCTCCCGGAATTCAGCAATGAAAGTTCAAATGTCCCGGCTCCCGGAAGAAATTACAAATAAAGAAAATTCTTGCGCGCTGGCGGAATAGTGGTGAAAATCATTCGCATATGGGTGAATGCAGTCCCGAACTCGCGTCACTCGAAACTACGTTTTGTCCACACCAGTGTGTCAAACGCCGCCTGCTAGCGTTTTAGTAGTATTCGATATATGGACAAAAGAAAGAAACCGCTTAAATGAAGAACGTGTTGTCAAGGCAGAATGAAATCCACACATTTTTCAATTTTAAAATTGAATTGCCAAGATTTTTTTAAATATTGTTAGTTGAAGACCAGATATTTTGAAGTATGTACGTTCAAATGGAAAATATAAGTTCATAATAAAATAAAAAGTTTTAATAAATCGCAATTTTTTTCTCCCGGATTTTGACTTGACTAAAGGTGGCAACCCTAGTAACAACCCGGAGTCTGCATTTGTGCCCGGTTGACGGCAACAGACACACCCCTATTACATGAGACTGTTCCAAACACCTCTGCCCACCCCGTAAGGGAATACAAGCGTGATGTTATTCCATATTAATTAAGCCAATGTCAATCAATTTCTCATTTGACTGCATCCTGACCCGACGTGACCCCAATTATAGAAAGTGACACTTGAGTCCTTTGACCTTTTAAAGTCACATTAATTTAGTGTTTAAAACTCCTGACTCTTTGTTAAATTAATTAAAGTCTACTCTACTCTGCAATGTTTTATCTGATTTTGAAGTCGTAAAAAGTCGGGTAAGAACGTTTGACCAGATTGACCTTAGGCAAAGACCAACGCCTCCAACAATTTTAGACTAATAAAAAACCTAGTAAAATAGATGACGTAAATTTAATTACCTAATCCGCTTAACTGTTCTTAAAGAGTCAGTCAAAGAACCCTGTTAGAAATCGACACGTGTTTCACCTCTCAACGAGGCATCCTCAGGATGACGATTGACAATCACCGAACGTAGAGCGCTTGGCGTGGCAACACGTCGTGTTAAGCAGATTAGGTTACTAAATACATTCACGTCGTCTATTGTATTTTATAATGGATTTCCGCAAAGCCACGCCTGAGTCAATTAACTAAAAAACCTGGTACTTATGTGAGTCATAAAAGTAACATAAAATTCACTGAAGAAATAACTCAAAGTACCTATATATTCTAAACCTTCGCGCACATTATGGTGGGCCTTACTGCACCGCATCGTACAACAATAATAACTTAGTTTAAACCATTTAAAAATATGTCCAAATAACGAATTGAAACGCGTCATAGAATTTCTCGGCGCCAACCCGACTCATAGTTAACTAAATTTCTGAACCGATTTCGATAAAAGTTGGCAATAAAATAAATTCATTATGTAGTCTATAAGACGGGTGCTGAGAAAGGGGCGGCTGATACTTACTACATAGCCTGGGGCCTTGGGCGGCCAACACTGCAAATCCGCCATTGAGTACCACAGCACACGTGCCGACAGTTAACTACAAAACAAGAGTTCGTGACTGTTACCAGTTCAACTTTTCAAAACTGGGTCAAATGACCCAGTTCAAATTGAAGTTCGTCCTCTGAGGCACGTGGGTAACATTAAGTAAAATTTTCAGAAAAATGGAAAACCATCACGACTTTATTCCAAGAGTTAAGCAGAGGTGTACCTATTTCGCCAATTACATTTAAGTCCCATGTAATAGGGGGCAAGCCTATTGCCATCAACCGGGGCACAAATCCAGACTCCGGCAGTTACTGAAAAATTCCTGATGGATAAAAGAAGAGGACTGTGTAGAAGAGGCGAGCCTATATAGATCTATAGGCACAAATCCAGCCTGCTAAATGAGAAGTTCCTAAAGGTCCCCAATAACACTTCCAACCTAAGGGTCAAACCCAAGACTTCACGTTTCGCTGTCACGCTTGTAAATATAAGGTCAATAACAACGAAGAAATGGAAAGGTCGTAAGTAAATTCAAACATTCAGGGCCGAAACATCGTGGAATATAAGGAAAAGAAATTAAATTATGATTTTGTACGGCTTCACTAACGTTTCGGGCAACCGACATAATATATTATGATCCGTTTCACGTGGCGAAGTAGCTGTTAAGGTATTCGGTCAGGTTCGGAAATATTCGGTAATCTCCGAATATCCTATACTATTAAACGAGCAATATTTGTATATACATAACATATGTATAATATATTTGTAATCACGTTCTCGAAAACGGCTCTAACCATTTTGATGGAAGTTGCAGTACCTATAGGGGTTTACGGGAGCGAAAAATAGATCTAGCTAGGTCTCATATCTGGGAAAATTCGTTTACTCCGTATTTTCACCCGAGCAGAGCTCGATAGCCCAAAGCTTAGAACAAGTAATGACACCTTAGAAAAATGACATGGCAGCATGGAATTGGTAAGAAATTATTAAATGAGATTTCTCTATTTTCACCAGAGCAGAGCTCGGTCGCCCAGGTACATATCTTTATAAAGGTACATAATTCTTCTGAACGCGAGTACCTATGTCATATGTCACTGAACTCCTAAACGGCAGGAACGGTTTGAGTGGGTCGGGCTCCCTGGACGGTTTAGATTCACAAGTGAACTCGATAGCGGGCAACGACTGTCAGGTCCACTCGTAATATGTAATAACTCCTGGACAGTTAACTTTTTGGACTTCCAGTCTAACCAGCTGCAATACTTAAAAAAATCGCAGGAACGTTGCCATCCTAGAGACAAAACTGAAATGTCTCATATTGCCTCTAATTACAACGGCACCTCTGTACCCTTCAAATCGGAAAAATCAGAAATGGTACGACCGAACTTCCCCGGGCAAGCATCTTCACAAAGAATTTCACTAATTACTATTGATGGTATGTTTGTTATTAGAGCAGTGAATATCAAAAACATTCTAGTCCCACGTCGCAATTTGACAGCTTTCGTCCTAAACCAAGTTCACGGACGAACTCGTCAGTTTTTGCAACAGTTTTTTAGCTCAAAGTAATTGTGGGTTGAACGTTGAACATATCCGTATTACGCCGCCTACGCAGGTAAATATTGTGAAGAAAAGACTTGGTTCATTTGAAGTGGAAATGGGTATTAAAAATAAAAAGTAAATTTCTTTGTTTTGGACGTGAAGTTCGGTTCTTGATCTCGTCAACTGATCGTGACTAAGGGATCCGGGAATTGTCAGGTAATCCCGAGAGATACTCGAATAGAAGAAGATATACAATTTATTTTCGTCAGGTTATCAGGGTATGGAAAATCCATCTTCTTTCGTGCTGAGGTGTAGTTAAATGCAGGTACAGAAATGACAAGATATGGGTATAAAACCTCATTTAAGAAACACCGTAAAAGCTTTAATTAAATAGTAACTTCATCAGCTTTGGCACGATGTAGAAAGCCATACTACTTGGCCATACATGCTGTTTCAGGAGTCTTGGGTTCCTTTCTGGAGCCCAGATCAGTTTACTATCTTAAACCGATAGCAGTGACAAAACATATACAACACGAAGGATTTAACTCCTAAAACTGATCATCAACAACCAATACCTAGCTTTGAATACGACAAAAAAAATCGATCTACACTGCTAACGCTTTTGTCAATCACAAGCGTGAAGCTTCTCAAGAACACCAAAAAACATCCAGTCATTGCCTCACGAAGGAATGAGGCAGCAAAACCCAGGATACGTTCACGGAGTCAGCAACCGCACCAAGGCCGCTGAGGGCAACGCACTTTGTGCCAATACCCTGTTCGAATTAATGCGCGTACACATGCTGTCGACCGGCTAATAATAGGTCTGGGTTTCTTGTCCTGGGCTTTTGGTGATCCACCAGGTGGTTAACTGTGGTTAGGGGGCTGTCATAGGTCTTACCTCTCGTATGGGCACGAATTGTGTAAGAACTATTAATTGTGCGCGGCTTTGTCCGGTTGGGTCGAAAATTAACCCGTACGGGTAAAAAACGGGGACGTACTACCCGGGTAAAAAGTATCCTATGTCCTACCCCAGGCCATGGACTACCTGTGTTCCAATTTCGAAATCCGTTTAGCCGTTAAGGAGTGAAAAGTTGACAGACAGATAGAGTTATTTTCGCATTTTTAATATCAGTATGGAAGTAAGGATTAGTAGGGAGGGATTATTAAGCCCCACTGCGCGTTCATGGGTTAGCTAAATAATTCGGAGTTAACAGCTAACTCAGGGTTAATCCAAAGAGAATGATTGGATTAACCCTGAGTTAGCTGTTCACTCCGAGTTAGCTGTGAACGCGCAAGTGGGCCTTAGGAGACTAAAGTATGGATAGCTTTTTATACCTACCTAAATTCTATGCAAATAAGCATTTCAATTTTCTTACGCTGTGGAACAATATGAGATGGTCAGGTAGACGCCAGTGGGGTGACTGCCAGGTACAGTCAGCATCAAAAGTTGTTAACCACATTTAGATTTTCAAAATCGCTGTACACCGTATTCACTATTAGCACTTCACAATACAGCGATTTTGAAAATCTAAATGTGGTCATTAGCTTTCGATGCTGACTGTACCAGGCGTACAGATAAGTATAGGACGTAGTAGTTCACGCTATTTAAGGTTTCTCAAAGCATACGCTGGCGAAAACGCAAAACTCAAAAGAAATTACGTAGTATTATTTAATGACGCAATTTCAGTGCCAGTTCTATTCTTATTTTTCTTTTGTGTTTGTCTGTATGTCCGCGTTGTTTTTTTACTACCCTACAGATTTGGATGAAGTTTTCACCATCGTTTACGTACCTAATATTAAAGTTACGTAAAACTAAGAATTTTTTCAAGTCGTAAATGCCGTGCTAAGCCTGGAGCGGGTTGCTAGTAGTCTCTAAAGACGATTCCTTTCGTCAAACTAAACTTGCCAACGTTTAGTGTCTTACTTTTTCCCACATTTCTAACTATGTAGATTCGATAAATAAGTGCCACCATCATACAGGTTAACCGCTAAACTGTCGATTTGCCTTTAGAAGTCGATAACAATAAAAATTCTATTGTGTCTCGTTAGTGACAGCTCGTAATGACGTGTAATGACGTAACCACCATAATCTTCCCCCACAATTAGCATGGAGTATTTACGTAAAATCTATACGCGACACAGAGAAACCAGACAGAAAAACACATAAGTCAATTATGTAAAACAGATTACATAACACGTCATCATTTCGACGACATCGCTGGGGTAAACTAATTATGTAAGCGTATTGAGAGCAGAAAACAAAAAAAGTTACGGCATAAAGTTTTTTTAAAGACAGAAATGGGAGAAGCTTTTTAATGCGATGTGCCATGAAACTATACTAAGAGCTGGAAGAAGTGATATCTGGCTGCTTTTAAACCCCCTGATAACTTTATCGAACCATCTGAGAGCCGTCCACGGGCACGCGTCGCCGTGGCCGACTTGGAAATCTCTAAATAGACTTCGAACGTTCGAACCCAAGTCGGCCGGAGCAGAGACAATCTCCACAGATGGGGATTCAGATCTCCAGTGTGAATGCGGCTTCTCTCCACAGACAATAGCCCACCTTCCATCTTGCGCCGCATTGATTGTCTTTGGTTGACCTGTGCACTTGAGAATCTCGGAAGCGAAGCTGTAGCTGGGTTTGTTTCAAACATATTATAACTTTCTTAACATTACTTTTTACCATCGATACGCTACGGAGATCGTATCTAGGTAATGTTACGCTACGCGTTACGCTTGTCACGGTCGGTCCGGGGATGGGTGGCCATCTTTACATACCGAGACCTCTCCGTGCCTCGGAAAGCACGTTCAGCCGTTGGCCCCGGCTGTTATTCATGGATCTTTGACTTTGGAATAGTGTTACCCGGTAACTGGGTTGTGGAGGTCAGATAAGCAGTTACACCATGTAAAATACTGGTATTCAGCTGCATCCGGCTACACTGGAAGCTGACCCCATCGGCACCATAGTTGGGAAAAGGCTAGGCAGATTGATGACATTACTTTTTTCCATCGATATGCTTAGGAGAAGACAAGTATGTCGTCATTTTCAGATGCCACCAAGTCTAGTCATACGATTCATTGACTGGCCAATAGAGTTAAGGCGTGTACGCACGGACGAACAAAACATGGTGAACACGAATATTTGGTTCGTACGTGTGGACGTAAATTAGCAAAGCGAACACGAACACAGTTCGACTTGTGTTCACACTCAACCACCCCGCTTTCTTTAGTAGCCATGGATTCGCCAATGTTCGCAATGTTGCATCAAATTTCTTTAAACACCGTCCACACAGAACAACGAAATTCGATCGCCACGATCGTTTTTGACGACCACGACCATGTTAGATGTTCGTTAGCGCCCGGTACGGTTAAGTGTTCGATGTTCGTGTTCACCATGTTCTTGTTCATTCGTGCGTACACGCCTTTACAATAACTTCTGCGTTCGCATGCGTGTACGCACACATTCATAGAATGTCTGGAACGTTGGTGTTTACTAACAATTTAGTAATCGGAGTCGGTTAGAATGTGGATGACGCGTTACAACCAATATTAGTGATGTGCTATTGTCAGTATTTGTGTGTAGATGTTCTCACAGTTGATGTGGAGTAGAAAAGATTACTACCTTGTAGATAGAAAAATACAGGGGGGTTCAGATTTTATAGTAACTAGTTGAAGAGGGTTTCACTTTTAAGAGTATTTTGTAACACGATTGATATTTAATTAATAAAAATAAAAAAAATTGTATTTAAAATTTTTGTGTTTACTAACATAGGCTAACTTCATACTAACACTATATGGATCTCTTGGTCTGAAATAAAAATTTGAATTAAAAAGCCAGGCAATAGGTAGTATTCTATATTTTAACCCCGTATAAGCGCTATTATTGAATATAAAGTATCTCACTTATTTTGAGTTAATTTTGGAAAACATATTTCCTCATTTTTAACCGACTTCTAAAAAGGACATTCCATGTTCGTAGCGTATTTCTTTTTCTTTTTTTTTATGTATGTCCACCGATTTCTCCGTCAATTGTGGACCGATTTTGAAAATTCTTTCTTTGTATGAAAACCCATGCTCTCAAGTTGGTCCCATATAAATTTTATTAATTTTGCTTGGATAGTTTTTGAGTAAGCTTCAAAAATACGTATTTTTACCACTTATTATAATATGTGGATATGAGGATAACTTTCTGTCACGGTGGTTTTCGAATTTGTGTGGGATTATTAGGTACTTACCACAAATTAAAAGTATAAAATAAAAAACTTTAAGTGTTTTTTTTTTGGAAATCTGATGTTTTTTTTGCAAATAGTTTTTATATTCTATGCATACTGTGCTAGATTTGGATTAGTATGTTGCCATTGATCCGCACTCAGGCAACTGCGCCTGGCAGATGGGAAACTATCTGAGTACAATTCTGATGTTAGAAAAAGAATTATTCGATTTTTAACCGACTTCCAAAAAGGAGGAGGTTATATGTTCGACGCGTATGTACGTATTTTTTTTTATTTTTTATTTATGTCCGTCGATTTCTCCGTCAATTGTGGACCGATTTTGAAAATTCTTTTTTTGTTTGAAACGGTATGCTCCCGGATTGGTCCCATATAAATTTTATTAACTTTGCTGGGATACTTTTTGAGTAAGCTTCAATAATAATTTTTCCCACTTAATTTATGTGGATGATATGATGATAACTTCCTGTGACTATTATTTACATAGAAGGCACTGGTATTTGAATTTGTGTGGGGTAGGTACCACAACTAAAAAGTTTTTTACAAAATTTTCTACAGCAATCATTTGAACCATGCCTGTTGCTAGCCTCCTATTACTTCAAGTTATTTTTAGCCCCGGGACAGGAAAACACCAACATTTCAAACAAAACAGAGTCACGCTTGCCGAGTCACGTTTTTTCTTACAAAAAAACCATAGCAACAGCATTTTCAGAAGGTTATGTAGCAAAAAACACAAACAATAGCTACCAGTATATTGGAACCACGTGCTTAGTTTATCACGGGGTTATATTTAAAGTCAAATTCATAATATCACGCCTGCATTTGTTTATAAGGCAGGTAGAGATAGGTATTTTTAGTAAATAGTACTAGTACCCTAATTGCGTAATACACGATCAATCAGAATCTGAATCGTTTTGAAACAGATTGCTAATCCATTGCTTCACAAGTTCGACAAAAAGTTCTGCTCAACAACGTAAATAACGCAATGAATGTTGTTGAACTGTCAAAATGAAACAGATTATTCGTAATCGTTTACGAAAACGTGTACATTGCGTAATTAGATCCGGCCGAGCTCCGGGTGAAAATAGAGAATGCTCATAGTTCATACTTAATGTAATGTTCTTACACATATGTCCATTAATCTATTACAATATATTAAATCTTAAATTAAATTATTTATGGACATTAATTAGTTCTTTATATTGCATGTAATGTATAACTTAATCTCTTATCTCGTATTGTAATTTAACACTGCATGCCTTATAAGGTAGATTTTTGAGCTACTATAAAATATTTTTAAGACCTTGTTGTATCACCAAAAATCGCATTAATAAAACTTTGACTTTACTAATTCCATGCTGCCATGATAGTAGGTACTTACTAATTCCATGCTGCTATGATAGTAGGTACTTACTAATTCCATGTCATTATTCTAAGGTAGCCATCTTGTTCTAAACTTTGGGCGACCGAGCTCTGCTCGGGTGAAAAATACGGAGAAAACGAATTTTCCCAGATATGAGACCTAGGTAGATAGATTTTTAGTAATAAGTAAATCTCTATATTGCAACTTTCATCGAAATCCTTACAGTCGTTTTCAAGAACGTGAATGTATCGAGTGATTACAAATATATATTAACAATTGCTCGTTGAACAGTATAGGATAGGATGTATGAGTACATTTTGCGGGCTATGTTAAAAGTTCCATGTAAATAGGCGAGCCTATAACAGGGCTGTTACGAATAATCTCTCAAAAGAAAACCTGTACGTTCAGCAGTCGCGCATGTCACCAACTGGACCAATTCAACAGTCAATTTCAATACATTTCAATTTAGTTCTCCATCACGCCGTGTCTCAAGAAATACTGGCCACTCTTTAATAGGACGTTCGCCCGGTCATTTTAGCAAAAAATGGCGTCGTTACGTCAGCGTTCACATTTTGAATCCATGCTCAATATTTATTGTATTGATCTCTAATGCTATCGAGAGAAAAAAAATATTTAAATGTTTTTTTTTTTGTGACGAGACAACGCACAACCTCTAAACCGACGAATATAACCATTTCCATTCGAAATTACTAAAAATCGTCTTATTTGTGCAGAATACATATTTTATCTTTTTATTTTTTCCCATCCCTGGGCCGTATAGAGAAGTGTCAGTCCATATCCCAGTGACAGTGTTGAAAAGAGATGGACAATCCTGTCCATCTCTTTTCAACACTGTCACTGGGACACTAGCGATAGCGCCATCCCTTTTTCGCATTGGAGCAATGATGACTGACACTTCTCTCGGCCCTTAGGGTGCTCCCGAAGATAAATCCGTAGTTTCGGCCGAAAAAACAGGCGCTTCTTTATCTGTTTCACTTACGGACATACCGTGTGTGAGACAGAGAGGGAAGCGCCGTAACTTCCACCGAAACTACGGATTTCGCTTAGGGAGTAGACTCCCCCGACAAGACCCTGCTTTGTTGATCCTGACGTTCGGAGTGTTGCTGTTTTTTGGGAAAGCATCTGGTAAGTTCACCTCCGAAATTACTGACAAAATAAAAGCTGTAAAAGTTGATACAAGAATACCAGGAAATCTGAAACTAGGTTTCAACTGCATACCGTGAACGTCAAGTGATAATCAATACACGTGCCAGACTGAATGATATGCAGTCGCTCGTTACTTGTTTAATATTGATGACAATGCAGATATGCAGACAGTAATAAATATGCTTTGTCTTTCATTTTCTAGCATTCAAAGTTTGGCGGCATCTACAACGCCACATGCAAACTACTACGCATCAAAAGACCTGACGTCACACAAATCCTGCATCGCGCAAGCACAGTTTACTGCGCAATCAACATACATGGCAGGGATATCGACGCGAAATTAGTTACTATGGGTTAATTCATGATTCTGAATCCCCTGCGTAGAAATGTTTCATAGGTTATTTGAAAAAATCTGCTGTTTCATAGAAAATTGCAATAACTACGCGGTCAAAGTGTATGGAACAGCAGATTTTTTTTTTAAATAACCGACGTAAAATTTCATCGGAGGGGGTTTCTGAATCATGTACTGAATCCACCACTACCCTAATTGCGTAATACACGATCAATCAGAATCTGAACTGTTTTGAAACAGATTGTTAATCCATTGCTTCATAAGTTCGAACAAAAAATCTGCTCAACAACGTAAATAACGCAATGAATGTTGTTGAACTGTCAAAATGAAAAAGATTATTCGTAATCGTTTTCGAAAATGTGTTACGTAATTAGATAACAAGTTTTACCTGGTCGGCTAGTTGGCCGTTGCGTCCCAACACTCCCAACTATCGCCACTCTTGGAGGCTATTTTACATATATTATATTTTTTGATATTTTTATTTCTGTTTTTTTAATTCGTATGTGAATTAAAAAAACAGAAATAAAAATATCTAACCTATTGTGCAGGAGGTCGCCCCATAGTGAAATTCGCGATAGAGAGTTGAAAAAACTGCGGACGGGTTCACAGACCCGAGTAGAGTTGGGACTTGCAGTTCGAATTACGATAGGGACGCGCCACAATCGATAAATGCGCTCGTCAATTTATCGATGTGTGATGATGATGTGTAATGACTAAACTTTGGTTAGTTGTTCACAACAAAAAAAAAAAAAAAAAAAGGCATTGCACACTTGACATTATTAGATTAATATATTTTTAGATAGATATACCTTGATATTTTATAACTAATAAAAAAAATACCTATAATAGGTACCTATAAAAGGAGAAACTGACTGACTGACTGACATATAAACGCAGAGCCGAAACTACTGGGAGTAGGAACGTGAAATTTTGCACAAAGCTTCCTTTAATAATGTAGGGGAGCACTAAGAAGGGGTTTTTGAAAATTCAACCTTTAAGGGGGTGAAAAGGGGGGATTTGTTTGTATGAAAATCCTATTCCTTTAGTTAATAATCTTAAAACTTGGCACGAATACATTCTTAAATGAATAATAAATTCAAATTCAAATTCATTTATTTGCTAATATGGGTAATTACATAAAGTTGTTAAAAAAAAGGGCATAGTTCAACCATATTACGCCTTGAGGCATGCAAATCTCAAGCGTTGACTGTATCACAACAATATTATACAGTTACTTGCAACAATCATTTATAATTAATAACACAATTTTGGGTAATTTCACATGGCAAATAATAATGAAACATAAGTGAATAATAATGTCACTAGAAATTAAAATTTAAATGTCATGTATTAAATGAGAATGTCAAGATATATTTGTAAATAAATGTTAAAGTAATAATAATAGATAATTAATTAGTGCTTAATCACATGTCACATCAACAACAATATTTCTGATACAAAATGTCCTTAAATCCTCTATCAAATAATCCTGAATACTATAATAACATTTAAATAGCAAGAATCTTTTTAATTTATTTTTAAATTCATCGATGGATGGCGTTTCTAGTATAGACTTTGGTAAGTGATTGTACATACGCGGCGCCATACTGAAAATGCTTTTGGTATATAAGGCTGTCTTGCTAGATTTGCAACAAATTTTATCACTATGCCGCTTACTTCTGTACTTATCAAAAAGATGTTTGTTCGTTCTTGCAAAGCTAGCAATCTCATAAATGTAGACACACGGCAATGTCAATAAATTATATTTGATAAAATGTGGCCTACAGCTATCAGTCTGGTTGATATTAAACATACCCCTAATACACTGCTATAAAGTTTGTCATTTAAATAGTTTTTCAAAGCTAGCCGTCAAAGGGTATTTTAGGGGGTGCTAAAGTTTAAATGGAAGAATTTTAACACGCCATCCGGTTACTTAGAATAACGGTACATTTGACTAAAAAAATAGCCATAAGTTTTTTTGTTTAAGATACTTATTAACAAATGAATGTTCATTAATTTTTTTTTTCAACTTGTTAATTTCTGTGAGACGTGCAGTTTTGGGTTTTCCAAATTTTTTTTACTTGTTTCTTTAGCAAAACAATATTTTTATTATACCTATTTAGAGGCATGAGGAACAGGGTGTAAAGTAGCATATTATGTCGATCGCGCGGTAAACTTTAATTACGCGATGCAGGATTTGTGTGTCGTCAAGATTTTTGTGCGATGTCATGTCTTTGATGCGTATTTCGCATGAGGCGATCTGGATGGAATCGTGGTTGTAACCAGTATCAACCATAGTGAATCGTATTTATAAACAGTATCGTGGACTTTAAAAATAATAGCAACGTTACATCATCATAATAATAATAATTGATGTGTGACACATTTACTATGACAATTGTATTTCTATGAAATAGGTACAACCTAATGCTACTGTAGGTAGTAGGTACTTATGGTTTCTTGGTAGGTAGGTACCTACTTCAATTTACCTCGTACTTAAAAAAGGCCACAAAATAATTATTATACACGTGGCTAAGAACAAAGGGGATAATAATTATTAATTAATAATAATTATTATTTATAATTTTCTAAATATATGTTGTACAGCTTTTATATTCCAAACTTATGGTCGGAAATATTTGTAATTTATGCTATCTTAGTTATTTCCCTTATTTCAAGACGATTTTGACTTCGAAACCCTAATTATGGACAAGTTATCTATATAATATGATTGCCTTTATAAGTGTTTCCACAAACGTACTTGCAGGAATTAAAAAAATTACAAAAAAAACGACTTCCAAAAAAAAAATAACTTTAATTTCGGAAGTCGGTGGCAAAAAACGACGAGCGAGTGTGGAAACGCGAACGAGTGTTTTTGTAAAAAGTTTTTATTTTTCACTCTTTAGTTGTGGACCCCACACAAATTCGAATACAGTGGTATTCGAATTGACCTGCTATGTAAATAACAATGACAGGAAGTTATCATCATATCATCCACATATACGAAAAATACGCATTATTGAAGCTTACTCAAAAACTATCCAAGCAAAGTTTATAAAATTTATAAGGGAGCTTCATACAAAAAAAGATTTTTTTTAATCGGTCCTCAATTGACGGAGAAATCGGTGGACATAGGTAAAAAAAAAATCATACGCGACGAGCATATAACCTCCTCCTTTTTGGAAGTCGGTTAAAAACATTGATCACAATAAAATAGTTCAATTCACTGACAGAACGCACAGCTTCACAGCCCATACCGCTGCGCTGGGCTTAGCACACAAGAGTTCCTTCAAATATCTAAAGTGAACACTAAGAATTTTTTACATTAATTTCCCTAAATGGGATAAATAGGGGATGAAAGTTTGTATGGAATTTTGTCATTTTTGCAGATGAGAAAACCCATCCGGAGGGCGCACGATTTGTATTACAGTGAAAATTATTTAATATTTTGTTTTCAACATGTGATATTATAAAGACTAAAACTGGATGCGATCAACTCAAAAATGCGAGTAACCAAAAGAAGAAAGCCTGTTAATCAAATCCACGAGTGTGAATGTGGAAAAAATAACACACTGCAGAGGCTTGATTATTACATTGGATACACTTTTAATTAATTCACTCAGTGATTTTGCATTAGAAAGCATACTTACAGGAAGCAGACACGATTTCATACATTCTGTACGCATACACAATGGAAAACAATGTTTCCGTAATTCATCAAGAATACTTACATAATACCAACTAACGACGATCACTAGAAATTATATGACGAGCGATGCTGATCTCAGATGTGAAAAGAAGATAAAACAATAATAACAGAAGTGTAGGACAGATTACTGACGTACTGCACTACTAGCATTACACACTATTACAAATACAACAATTTGATATAATATAGGTAGTGAAAATTGCTATTTCTACTTTTAAAACAAAACTCATTTATTCAAATTGGGCTGAGAATCAGTACTTCTTGAACGTCAAAATTAATAAAAGATAGTGCCCCAAAACGCTCACCCTTCACCACTTCCTAGTGCTTTAGCTGGGAAGAAGTGGCGCAACAAACTCCCCAGCAGCTAAACTATGAAACTAAACTTGAGTATAGTATTGAAAGCTTTGATAGATAAGCAAGAGGAACTACTGGTAGATGGCTAGGATAAGATGGTGGCATGACAGTCGGTCCCAGAAGTTACAAGCCCGAAAGTCTGACACCAGTCTTACCAAGAGATATCGAGTTATCCCATAACTGGGTTGTGGAGGTCAGATATGAAATCGCTCTGTCCATCCATTAGACTGGAAGCCGACCCGAACATAGTTGGGAAAAAGGTAAGACAGATGATGATGAAGCGGCTAGCGCAAGTCAAAGGACCTGTGAGACGTTACTTGGGCCAGGTTTATTTCTGAGAAAGGATATTATTGGCAGAGTTAATCATTTTCATAAGAAAGGCGTCGGGAAAAGTGCCAGAATCAAAGGGCAGTCTTGATATACTAACTTTAACACAACTGCAATGTTATCAGAGTACACTGTTAGTAAGGTAAACACTCCCAAACATGATGATTAGAGCACTAACCCACAGAATATTCCACAATACAAATTCTTATGTACTTTAATCCTCCACATTTCCAAACCGTTATGTATGTATGAGTCTACCTCATTTTAAGTCATGAAATAAGAAACAAAATGGAACCTGCAACATTGTTGCCACGGACCGTTTCTCCCAAAGAAAAGTTTCTCATTTGTATGATAATCTTGATATAAAATGCGGCTTATGCACTTCTGTGAGCTTATAAATCGAAATACTTTTGAAATGAGGGTTCAAAATGACAGAAGACATTATATTTTTCAATATGGATCATTTTCAGGCTTAAACAAGTCGTTTTCTGAATTCAGCCACGTTGGCTAAAATGCCGAATAATCAAAAAAATAAAACTGATAAAATTCTCCGAAAGAACTCAAGGTTAGTTTTGATAACATTAACACAAATATATTTTGCTACTTCCTCAGATAGGCAGTCGCTCCATGTAAAATACTGGTATTCAGCCGCATCCGGTTAGACTGGAAGCCGACCCCAACATAGTTGGGAAAAGGTTAGGTTGATGATGACTTCCGAAATTATGGATAACCATGACACAAACAAACGCTCCTAAAAATACAGGAAGGATATGCGTCATAGGAGATAAGTCAAAATTATCGCGAATGCTAAATTGAAGAGCGTATTGTCGGAAGGAATTCGTTCGTATTGTGACGTTGTATCCGGGAGACTAATGATAATGTTGATTCACGTATTAGTTGTTTTTTTGACTAGATAAAAATGATAAACGTGGCCAAACTTAGCCATAATAGAGGTTACTCAATGTCTGGTACATTATGAATGTCCATGGAGTTTCTTGTCCGTTCTTCTCCATAGGAATCTACCACGCTTTGACAACTAAATTCATCTATCTGATTGACGGACTCCTTGACAATTTACAAGGGCGTGTATTTCGTTTAATTGAAATATTTTTTTTGAGTTTGAGGGTTCATGTTTAACGAGACTTCAGTACGTTTAATGCAGTCTGGGCAGCCACCTGACTAAATGACGCAAACTCTAATCTCACAATTACAGGCATTTTTGAATTGTCAAGGAGTCGGTCGGCCCGAAAGATGATGCTAGTTGCCCATTTCAACGCGTACTAGGTGCCTATGGAGAAAACGGATAAGATCTCCATGGACACCATTTTAAATCAAAATATTAGGTAAAGTTTGTCTTCAATACACCTTTAAACATGACCATGCAATGCATGGCGACAATATAGGACTTCCTCGGACGAGCGTTTTCACAGGAACCTGTACAATTGGGCCAAAACAGTTGTTTCTTAAAATAAAAACACTGATTATGCATGAAAAAATGTCTGAATACCAAGGTACTTGACCCAAGAATCCTATCTGCATCAAATATCAAACACTGCGACTCTTTAAGGCTCGGTGCAATATGGCGCGTGCCATATATGGTGCATTACGTGATGCTATTCCAAATGAAAGGACACAAGGTTCAAGGCGTTGTGAAGGGCGAACATTTTTTGAGCAGATGAAGGAAATAACTGTGAGATTGGATAACAACCTTGGGAGACCTTTAGGTGAAGTGGACCTCGACATTTAGACGGACAAACGCCAATATTGATATAAGATGTTTTCTTGAAACACGTGTAGTTAACTAAGAGAGTGATGAATATAAATGTCGATGGATGGAGCGGGAGAAGATCAAAGAAAAGATGGATGGTTTGTGTGAGAAAATGATATGAAAGCAAAGGGAATGAATGATAGCGTAACGACTGACAGAGGAGAATTGAAGAAAAGGACAGGGATGATGATGCTTTCTTGCAACCGATAGTTACTTTCTCTCACTGAGATTTCTGCTTTTTTTACAGATAAATGTCATCTCCACATTATCCACTGTAGATCTAAACAATTCTCTGTAGGTCTAACTTGTTATGTCATCATTAGTCTATGTTATTGCTTGGACAGCACGCAGACGGCACACGTGATGGTAAATAATCAGGTGATTACCACAGTCTATGTGTATCTGCAAATTCTGCAATTGCAGGTGCATTGCCATCTTAGATACAACCACAAGATAAATATCAGCTGACCAAGCTAGTTACTAGCTTATAAAATCTTGTTATCCCAAAACTTCGCAAATTCAACGGCAGCCTCGTCGGTGGCAGCCCAGACGTCATTTTGACTGCATTTTTTGTGGTGCAGAGGGCGGGATTGGAGTTGGAGCATAGTTTGGGGCACCGCTCCACATCCACACCCTGATGCCGTTCCATCTAACTAGTCCAACTTTACGAGGTTGTAGTTACATCTTCCCACTTGGGTTCAGAGGTGATTCAGGGACTTCCAAGTGGGCCGCGGAAGGTAAAAAAATATTTTTTGCTTTCTCTCCTGTGCTTATAATTTCACTCTCACTAACGCACTTGATAAACGCCGTAACAAGTCTTGAAATTGCAACAGAACCCTTATTTTCAGTCACAATCCGAGTTTTGAAGGTTATTGCTAATCCATTGCTTCATAAGTTTGAAAAATTTGTCTGCTCAACAACGTTAATAACGCAATGAACGTGGGTGAACTGTCAAAATGAAACCCATTGCGATCAATTGTCATTTTGTGTGTGTTACAGAATTACCGAGCAGGTCTTCTGTATACTTTTTTTCTGAATACATGGCATTATCTGTACCCTAATAACGTAATACACGATCGAACAGAATCTGAATCGTTTTGAAACAGATTGCTAATCCATTGCTTCTTATGTTCGAAAACAAGATCTGGTCAACAATGTAAATAACGCAATGAATATTGTTGAACTGTCAAAATGAAACAAATTAGTCGTAATCGATTACGAAAATGTGTCGTAATTCCGTCATTATAACAAAGAAATCTCCATAAACGTACACTTTGCAACAATTTTGTATCTCGTGATCTCAGGTAACGGATTATTTACTGTAGCCTCGCTGCCTCGGATGTGCTCAGGATGTGACGCATCTGTTTTTATGAAATTATGAGTTTATTCACTCTTTATTTAAATGTTTATTAGGATTGGAAATGGCCTTAGTTGTTATTTTATGCCTTAGTTTAAGGGTAACCACATTATGATTACTTAAATAATTAATAAATTACCTTGCTTAACCTTTATCAGGAAGAACGCAGCTGCTATCAGTTTTTTTTTAAATGTTTGTATAACCTATATCCAGCTTTTTGAGTTTTTTCCACTCTATCTTGTTACTTAACGGGGGTGTGCAGAAAGTTGCTTTTTATGTTATTTTTAACATTCAGTCTTCCTAAAATAACAATGTGGTCCTTGATATTGTTTTTGCCAGTAACCTCTCAAGTAAAGCCTCGAGCAGACTGGCGCGACGCAACACCGGTAGTTGTTCTACTGCGAAGTCTTCTTAGAAATTCTTTACTTAGTCTCGTCGTGCCGTCGCGTCGCGGTTTTCTACACGAGGCTTTATTTAAAATGATAGTTTCTACTCAAACACGTTTACTATAAAATCTATTGAATAACATCATTTATTCACGATGATGATGCTATAACTAACTAGCTTCTGCCCGCGACTAAAAACATTACAAACTCACTTGTAACTCTTATAATATTAGTATTCATGATATTACTAATTCACTACTGAAGAGAGCTCGTGTAACAAAACAAAACATTTATTTCTATAATTATGTCATTATGACAAGTCCTGATGATTGATACGCCAAGGGACTTACAAGGGACACAGATCTTTTGTTCTTACTACGCCTCGCGCCCACTCATGCGTCGTTTGTAAATTATCATCTAATTTGCATTATTGTTTCCATCCTCTAATGGGTACTTATCTAGTCTTATCTGGTAGTAAATCTGTCAGCTAGTAATTTTTCCACTGACACAACTAAAGCCTCTTATCAAATAAATAATACCAGCCTGTTACTGTCCCACTGCAGGGCAAAGGCCTCTTCTCATACAGAGAAGGCACGAGCATTGATCACCACGCTTGCTCAAGACGGGTTGGCGAATTCAGACTTATATTAACTATAAGTCCAGGTTTCCTCACGATATTTTCGTTCACCGATGTCAGTAATGTCCAAGACAAACTCAGAAAGTACATATGAATTGAAAAAGTAACATTGGTACTTGCCCGGATTTGAACCCACAACCTCGTGCATGAGAGGCGAGGCCTTAACCACTGGGCCATCACGACACTCAAAAAACAAATCAAATCAGAATCAGAACAATCAAAAAAAAATCAGAATCAATCAATCAAAAATCAAAAAAAAAAATCAATCAATCAATCGGAATCAGATCTCTTATCAAATAAACAAGGAAATATACAAGTTTGCTCATGGCGCCTTGATGATTTCAGATCATTCAGTCTTTTTCCTACACTTGTAGTTACGAGTACATATTGATATTATTCTATAGTAACTTGACAGTGTCATCATTATCTTGCCCCTAACCTAATAAACTTGGTGTCTTCTTAATCTTCCATACTTCTCTGTTAGTCATCATCTCGGTAGTCACCACCTTTCTAACCATATAATTAACCGACTTCCAAAAAGGAGGAGGTTATATGTTCGACGCGTCATGTTTTTTTTTTTTTTGTTTGTCCGGTGATTTCTCCGTCAATTATTATTTTAATTTTGCTTGGATAGTTTTTGGGTAAGCTTCAATAATACGTATTTTTCCCCACTTACTATATGTGGATGATAATTATGATGATAACTTCCTGTGACTGTTATTTACATAGCAGGTAGTGGTATTCGAATTTGTGTGGGGTAGGTACCACAACTAAAAAGTGAAAAAAAAAAACTTTAATTTCGGAAGTCGGCGGCAAAAAACGAAAATTCTAAACCAAAGACGAAGGCGACTTCCGAAATTAAAGTAATTTTTCACTTTGTAGTGTTTTTTTCGGAAGTCGGTTGTTTTTTTTGTAAAAAGTTTTTTTTTTCCACTTAGTCCATCCATCGTTTCTTTGGTCTTCCCCTACTCTTCTCTTATAGCCTACATTTACAGACTGATAATATTTAATAGTAAATAGACAGTGTGATCAAGGGATTATCCTGATAAAGGCCTGTAAACCGTTCTTTGAAGAAATCAATGGGCATATATCCTGAAGCGGGCGTTTTGAAAACAGTACCCTGTATTGTATGTGGTCTTCCTAAACGTCAGTAAAAGCTAATATCGTTTCCAAAGAGGAACCAGCCACGACGGTTGGTAGCATGGTTACTCAGTTTGCTACCCACCACTTCTAAAAATCAAAATCAAAAGTCATTTTTAAAACTAGTCTGAGAATCAGTAATTTTCAAACGTCAAAATTACATAAGACAGTCCCCCAAACGCCCACCCTTCACAACTTTCTAGCGCTTTAGCTGGGAAGAAGTGGCGCAACAAACTCCCCAGCAGCACAGCTGTCTGTTCAGTTAGAAGAACTTGATTCTATATCCATCTAGCTATCATAATTATTGCTTGTGTACTCCGCTGATCACATATCTTACGTTACAAAACAATTCCTATTCTTCACTTCACCATTGAAAATCTCAGTCTATTCAACCACGAGAACAAATGGCAGATACATTATCTACAATTCAAGAGGTGGGAATGCACTTTCTTTGCCTTGACTCAAGAGACAATAACCCAACTGGTACAGTCGACCGCACGACTATAATAACACTTTGACCGTGAGTTCAGTGAGTTGCTCTAGTGTAGTACGGAGTTTCAACATTACAAGATGCCAACCTTTAATTATTTATGTCTAGATAGAGTGTCGCGCTACAACAGAACTAAAACAAAGCCAACTTAGTTCTGCTGGTGTGCGTGACAGCCACGTCTTACACTCGCGCCACGTCATTGTGCTTTTCTAGTGTGCGTGCATTTAGCGGCTAACAGCTGGACGCTATTTTTTTCGACGAGTTCACAACTTTGACTGTCTATTTAGACATATTTATATTTTCGATGCCAGCTGGCTGCTCATACTGGGTTTGTTACCACTGACATGCTGGTTCTGCCTAGCCTTTTCCCGACTATGTTGGGGTCCGCTTGCAGTCTTGATGCAGCTGAATACCAGTATTTTACATGGAGCGACTGCCTATCTGACCTCCACAGCCCAGTTACTGGGTAATACGATACCCCTCAGTAAGACTGGCTGTCAGACTTTTGCTTCTGACTACTCGTAACGACTGTCAAAGATCACCCGGGCTCAACGGTTTAACGCGCGTTCCCAGGCACGGAGGGGTCTCGATCTCGATGGAATGGATGGTCACCCATTTACAGACCGACCTCGGCCAGGGTACGCATCGATCGATCCGTGCGGCTGTTATTATTTAGCCACATGCCTGACGTGCTGCGTACTGTACTATTATCAGGTTGATAGATTGCGTCTTTCAACAAACAAGTTATTAGCAATCGTATTGAGAGTCTGCATTCTGCGTCGTACATATTATGTCGTATGGACTGTGGCACTGACTGATAAAAGAAAGTTATTAATAGATGCTAATCATTTGCTCTTACTAGGTATCTAGATTTGTGGAGTAGCTCTTGGTTATGTTGTCGAAGAATTGCTCTTGAAAGCAAGGATGATTACATATATAATCTGTAATTCAAAAGTCGTTTATTCAACTTAGGCTGAGAATCAGCACTTTTTGAACGTCAAAATTACATAAGACAGTCCCCCAAAAACGCCCGCCCTTCAACACTTCCTAATGCTTTAGCTGGGAAGAAGTGGCGCAACAAACTCCCCAGCAGAATCTCAATCTATCTGATCTTAGTCTTATTGTTTCTTTCATAGCTTATCTCTTTTATATTTTTCAACCCATTTCATAGAATTCGTAGAAGCTTTCTGAGTATATTAGAATTTTTAAGAAAAGTTATTAAGATTATCGAGAATTTTATGCTAAGGTCCTTCAAGAAAGTTTTCTCCATTATATGCCAGTTTCTAGTCTAACTAGAAACTGGCATTTAGCATAGACTAGCACTAGAACATCCCATAACCACCTTTCGCGATTCCACAAGCCTTTTTACCGCACCTTCTTTTGAGCAAACCACGGGTAGGGTCCTCTCTCTCGCATCATTTACTACGGCCTACGTCAAAGATAAAGAACCTGTGCCTCCCACCCACGCGGAGACAGTGTGCCCAAAGGTCACAAAGAGGCATCAAAAGTCACATTAACATTATGCAAAACTTGACGTGTTATAAACAGCAAAATTACACAAGTATTGACAAAGTTACGAGACAAAAACAAGCAATTTCCTTAGCTGACCTTAGCACACGCGTGCTGTGATAGCACCCTGATACACTCTACTCGCCTGATAAGCTGGTGATAGTAGTGAAATGCCGGATATGGAGCCGGATTAAAATTTGTTAAAGGGGAATGAGTTGTAGAAAGTATCTGTTGAATGAAAAGGTAAGATCTGGTGCTGTGCAGGTTTGTGAAGATCACACTGCAGGTTTACGAGATGTTGGAAGGGATATAATTAGTTAAAAAGCAGTCCGATTAGAAAACTGATATTTCGTGTAGGAACGGTTTTAATAATAATGCTGTCTTGAAAAGCCTAGCTGGTACCGGGGCTGAGAGCCTTTGCCAACTAAAACTCAAAGAATTTATTCAAATATAATATACCAATTACAGCAGGGCCAGGCACTTTTGAAGAGTCAAGGAGTCAGTCGATGGAAGCTAGTTGCCCATTTCAAAGCGTAGTGGGTTCCTATGGAGAAGAACGGGCAAGAAACTCCACGGAGTCTCCAACGGGAAACCATTGTTGGAACCGATCCTAAAGAGATCTTAGTTCATTGGAGGTTACAATGGACCACAGTACAGTTACTTACAGTATTTTACAAGTTTTTCAACACGATTGCATCAGATTGCGAGACTTCAAAGCCCCAAAAATGCCGTTTACTGTGACGTCATCCTTTCGAACCTAAGTACCTCTACCTAACCCAATATTTCTCATACAAAACGTGAACCACATTGAAACGCTTTAGAGTAATAAGCTAATCACTTTATACTTAAAGTAATTGAGGAAATTGGGTAGGTAATTACTTTAGATAAGAAAATTTGGTCTGCCACAATCGGTAGTTTATCAATAACAATGGCTTGATAGTACTGACACACTTCAGTGTCAAGTTTTTGGCAGATAAGTGGGTTGTATGTTTTTCTTAGCAAAATCAAAAGTCAAATTAGGCTAAGAATCAGCACTTTTTGAACGTAAAAATTACATGAGACAATCTCCCAAAACGCCACCTTTCACCACTTCCTAGTGCTTTAGCTGGGAATTAGAAATGGAGCGACAAACTCCCCAGCAGCACAGCTAGAAGACAAGCGACAAGCAACTGAAGCAGAAGTGCTACTAGAACATACATCATGCCTATATATACTATTCTCCAATAGTTTTGCAGAGGCATCGTACACCCACATTTTGCCAGTTATGTTTTAGTCCCATGAAATAGGTGGCGAACCTATTGCCATCAAGCGAGCACTTATGTAGACTTCGATGTCTTCATCATCATTGGCAAGCTTGTTCTACCTATGGTATAATAATATACTTCGCCAGGTATGGCATTCCGAAACACAGTGGTCACGTGGGCAACACAAGTCTCCGTCATCATATCTGTGTTACCAGAAGTTTGTAATAATAACTCCCCAACCACCTTTATTACCTGTGCGAATCCGATAAAACAATGAGGTTTTAATTAATAATTACGTTGGTTTATGTTTTAATTGAATTGTTTCGTTTGGTTAGACACACGAAACGACAATTTAAAAGCTTTGGTTTCTGAAAATATTTCCATATTCGTGTTTTGTTGCAATAGAGTGGCAACTGGATAGTGACGTAAGAATGTGTTAGTCCCGGAATGCCAGACCTTGTTTTATTAGACCATGGTTCTACCCACTGCTGCGTAGGCCTCCTTAGGGATGCAAGAAGTGCCAAAAAGTATCGATATTATTGTATCGCTATTTAACAAAAACATCAATAACAATTATCAAAAAAATAAAATATCGGTGAAATTTTCTAAAAAATATTTGTACTTTACGAAGTTCAATTGTGTTTGTTTTTCATTCCAAATTGGGAAAAAAATATTTTTACGGCTCCGAATTCCAGCCGTTTTAGCAGCAGAGACAACGTTGTTTCTATTGGAAATATATCGTATTTGATACATTTTCGTTACTAGATATTTTATATCGAAATAATAAATATCGCCAAAAAATATCGATATATCGAAATAATAAATATCGCCTAAAAATAACGATAACAAAAATATATCGGTATTTCCTCCTCCCTTTTGGGCTATGCTTCCCCGGTCATGCTTAGTCTCATCCAGGTCTTCCCCACGATCTGCTGTAGTTCGTTCCCCCCACCTGGCCGTTGGTCTGCCAATTATATTATATTAAATTCTACCGTCTCTCGGTAAACATTCCGTTAGGTCCGACACTTTTTAGAATTCGAGCGGCTACTGGCAATCTTAATGGAACAACCGAATAAATCTTTTTGCCCACCCTGAGAAATCAAACCCAAGATCCGCTGCTCAGCTGCCGCGTTTATGACCACTACTAACCAGCACCTTGGAGTGTTGGTTGTGTGGCGGTATCTACAATCGCCACATGCGAACTACGCATCTAAGAAACATCCTGACGTCACTCAAATCCTGCATCGCGCAATTAGAGTTTACCGCGCGATGGACATATACACAATCTCCCAACTTCAACCTCTGGGCAGTAGCCCGATATGACACCCGTCTGGTCGGAGGATCCTCCCTTTTCTATGGGAGAAGAGTGAACTTTACACCCTGTTCCTCATACCCCTAAAGTTGGACACACTTTCGTTCAAAATCCTAAAGAATTTGAAAGAAATTCCTAATCCACTGCTTCATATATTTGAAAAATTTGTCTGCTCGACAACGTAAATAGCGCGATGAATGTTGTCGAATTGTCGAAATGAAAGACATTGCAATTCTTAGTGTCACGTAATTACCCCGCAGGTTCTTAGCAACAATGGCAGAAATGGCTGTTGTATTTAATTTAATGGCGTGTAACAAAGACAAAGGTAATTAGATGACTCACAAAGGATTTTATGACGGAACATGCCTGTTTTCCCTTTGATAAGAAAGGGCTGCTAAGAGATAATGAAGACATTGTATTAGAATAATATGAAACAAGAGAAATCCATCGGAGAAAATGATATTTTATTCAAGCATTTGGTGTTTCACAATAATCTTTCATACTTCCTCCATACTTACCTATACCTCCTACTTGCGAAAGTGACTCTGTCTACCTGTTACCCTTTTACGCTTAGCCTTAGACCTGGACTACTTTTCATCCTGGATATATGTATTAAAATTTATGAAATACAAAATACACGCAGACGAAGTCGCAGGCAACAGTTTATGATAATTTTCACAATCATATCAAGTAGCTAAAACCGCCATTGTATTACAAGGTTTCAAATTCCCAAAAAGCAGCAGCAAATAAAAAGTCTGTAGGTGATTAACTGTAGCATGTTAGAACTCCGCAAAAAATGCAAATTCTTAAGCCGCTAAGTAATTACAATTATACCGAATGCATTTCCCAAGTTGACTCACAATTCTGCAGGAAATTTAAACAATTCCAACTGGCGAATTGTATAAAAACGTAACGGGTTTGACATTGAATGTTAAACTAAACCTTAACTACACCCAGACTCAGCTGTTATTTAGAAAATGGCCACGCTATTTGCAGATTAAGTGTGTCACTTCCATATATTTTCGCAAACTAAGCCAAGGTGAACGTTATACCAACTTTTAAAGGCATTAGTGTGTGCTAAACCGATTTTAAAATACTACGATGTGCATCTAAATTGATTTTAGTTCACAAATCCTCCGCTAAAGAACAATGGCGGTAGTGTGTTTGATTTTAAATAAGGTTTTTATTTCAATTTGCTTACAATGAACAAGCATAATTTATTATTTCCATGTTTCCTATTGTTAAGATAAACAATACCGATTGATAACGTTAACAAGCAGTGCAATGTTTTTTTTAAGAAACCGGTAAATACCGACAAAATATGTCACTCAAATTGGTTTCATCGATAATTTCACCGTTACTTTTTCCGGTAAACTGTGATTCACAACAATTACGGTTCGTAAAAGTAGGTCAGCCAGTAAGAGTGAATTGTGTTTCTATTTTTCTCGCTAATGGCGTGGCTCGATAAAATTGTTATTTAATTTTACGACAAGAACTCATTTACAGGTCGTTTAATGTCGTCCGGACATTTATTATTTAACCACGAGGCTCGTCGGTCGAAGGTTAAGCTACGCTTGCCGCGCTCGGTTCGTGGATGGGTGACCATCCATTATATTTCGAAACCCCTCCGTGCCTCGGAAGGCACGTTAAGCCGTTGGTCCCGGCTGTCATTGGCAAATAGTCTTACCAAGGGGAATCGTGATACCCAGTAACTGGGTTGTGGAGGTCAGATAGGGAGCCGGTCCATGCAAAATACTGGTATTCAGGTATAGTTCAGGTATACTGGTATTATTTTGCATCTGGTTAGACTGGAAACCGAGCCCAAAATAGTAGATGGGAAAAGGCTGGCAGATTGATTTATTATGATAAGAAATGTTGGAAGGATGACGTCATAAACGTAGGTAATTTAGTTGATAAACCGATTATTGGTGCAATCCGATAAAAGCAATTTTGAAACGTCACCGATAGTAATGATTATTATTTAACACAATTTCTCACTTAAGTAGGTACCTATGTTATGGAATCGTACATATCATTGCAGGTTATTCAAGGACAATAATAATTATAATCTGCATATTTATGAGGATTTTTTGCCCAACGACTGGCAAAAAGGATAAGTTATCATCATTAGCCTGAACTTTTCTTTGTAGGTGTCAGCTTCCTTAGTTGTTAACATGGAGGATGAGAGGGAGGGATCAAATTGCGCATACAGTTTCAATCACAATCTGATAGTTTTGAAGTTTATTTCTAATCCATAGCTTCATAGGTTTAATAAATTCGTCTGTTCAACAACGTAAAAAACGCAATGAACGTGGCTGAACTGTCAAAATAAAAGAAATTGCGTACAATTGTCATTTTGCGTAACACTTTTTTGTTGACAGACTTTTACCCAAAGTGTATTGTAGGACTTTTGTACCAAAACAACTACGCTTCAAGTCCTAAGTTCTATTCATTCGGAAATCATGGCGAAATACATTTATGGACAGCAGGACTCAGGAGCCTGTGAACAATAGACGGCTATTTTTGCAGTTTACAATCTCAAGCAAACAATATGCATTCATGAAACAATATCTCATAAAATATGGAAACTTAGCGTCGCCTTTGAATACAGGCATTAAGTTTTTTTCCTATGTGTAATGCACAAAAAGTAGAAAGTATAGAACGCTGTGTTTGAGCACGCAAACATAGTGTGAAAGTGAATTTTTTGATGCGGCAACACGACATACTGTTTTCCGTTACGTTCAAAATAATGTAGAACTAGTAAACAAGCAAAAAAAATTAGTTTATTTTATTTAGGACTGGCTTTTGCCCTAGGCTACACCCGCGTTGAAGGCGGAAAATATCCCACGGGAACGCCTGTACTACCGGGATTAATCCCTATGTGTGAATCCAGGTTATAAACTAAGTATCTGTGTGCCAAATTTCATCCAAATTCGTTCAGCCGTTTTTGTGCCAATCCAGAATCACATACAACATTCAGACACGGACAAAATTCTAAAAATATTTTTCCCTAGTAGCAATCACTTTTTTTTAAAAATATGTACTTATAGTTTTGATTTCGTTACTATTTTTTTATACGTAATTATAAATAATAATAAATCGTTTTGAAGGATATCCCATTGCTTGATACGTTCGAAAAATGTATCTGCTCAACAACACAAATAACGTAATGAATGTTGTTGAACTACAGATTGTGATTGATCGTGTATTACGCAATTAGGATGCAGGAAGGTAGGTACAAACCATTTTAATTTTTTGAATATCATGAGCTTATACAAGCATTTCTACTGTGTATACCTTAATCTGATTATGCTCAGGAGTGGAACAGTTTAGACTGGTAATCATTATAGCTGTACCTATTCATCTTCATACTAATGTCATTATTGTGATCCATTTGTCAAACGTGGTATTTTTACGTTTTGAGTAGAGAACTGGTTTGGGTTAGGTTTTTTGTGGGTAAAAAATTGCCCACAGCTTCATACTTCTTTAATTAATTATAGAAAATTAAAATCAATGAAGTAATTTTTGGAAAAATAGTTAGATAAGTACCATAATGTAATGGCTGTTATATTTATTCAAACACATTAATCAGGTACTAGCACTGATGATGGATTTACATACACAATAATGAAAACTGCTCAACAAATTAAAAAAAAATAGGTAGGTAGGCATATCACACAAAATTAAGCCTTCAAATTAAAAACTCCGTGACAAAAGCAGTCAAAACAATCTAATAGTGACGTCATTCGCAAAGTACAGAATTTTATTACCTACACCAGTTTTTGTAAAATAACTAAAAATAAGAACAAAGAAAAACTTACTAAAGCGCATCGACATGCGAATGTCGATAACTGCACATCACTAACGGGGCACTGGCTGGACCCGAAACGACCTGAGCCCCGTCGGACTCGGAACTTGTTTATTAAAAAAAAAAGGTACATGGCCTTTTTGTGCTCGCAACAAAATGGAACAGCTGATTTTTATTATTATTTTCTTTAACAATCACTTAACAACACAATGTAAATGTTAATTGAACCACTAAATTGCTTTCGTGAACTTATTTACGCAATATTACGAACTTATATTGAGTTAACACCACCGATTCGAAAAACCACTTTCCACTTTGTAAAATGGAGTAATACAGTTATCTCCATAACTGAATCGCATTATAACATGAAACTACATGTCAATTAACTTTCTAAAACGCAGGATTACGATACTTATTTACGAAACAGGAAAAAAGAAATAACCAAACATATGTTAGCGCATTTTAAAATAGAATTACCTTATTCGGCCGCAAACTATGTCGTTTAACTCCGCTCCTAAACACCTGGGCTATAATATAACACTCCGGTAATCGTTTCTTTTTCTCTTAAAATACATTATTACACTGTTTAATCAATGTCCGGACGCGAAAACGCAGTCCAAAATTGAGATTTTATTGCAAATTCAGCAGTCGCAAGAGCGAGCGTCTAATAATCGCTCGCGACAGTAGCACACTAAGATGTCAGCTGTGTCAGCTGGGTTTGGTTCGTTCTCATTGGTAAATCGATTGAAAATCTCTGTAGCACACTTTAATTTGTCTCTCTATCTCTTTCTCTCGTCCGTCCTCTCGCTCTGAGGCTAACGACCTTGATAGGATTTAAGGGTAATCCATACGATATTTTTGAGGAATTTTTTGTTCAATCATAATTTTTTGGACACATGTATACGTGTGACATGTTTATTTCATGATTAATATTCGGATCTTTCCAATCTAAATCATATGGGAAACAAAGCAATGTGTCAACAAGTACTTGTATGTGTGTGTGTATGTAACAAAGAAAACATATTGACAACAGCGAGGCCCTCCTGATTGGTTCAAGCACAGCTGTTTTTGACACGAGTAGCGTTTGCCGTAGTATCTAAGCGTGATCACTAGATGGCAGCGTACTCTCATTAACACCAAATAGTTAAGCAAAACAATGCAAAAATTTCCATTTGTTAATTTTTTGCGGTTTAAAATAAGTGAAATTACGTATAGCGATATCTCGTAGCATTTGTAAATATGGCTGCTCTACTAAAGAGTACTGGATTTGAGTGCATTTTGGAAATGTTCAGTACTTCGTTTGATCAAAGTGCATCTCGTAACCATAGCAACGGAGTTTATTTAATGACATTATAACCCGACTTAATTCAATACATCTCATCATGGAAGTGAAACAACACGTTCTAATGACTTCTTATGTTATTGTATGTTTAAACGTGTAAATGTCATTACTTTGTGTTTCATACGGTTCAAGTTATAAATAAAGTAATAAAATGGACTCTTTAGACCTGTTAGCTCGCGAGGATGAGTTCAAGAAACTCAATAAACAACTCGAGAAGAAAACAGAAAGTTTAATGAAAGAAATTGAACATGCTATGGTTGGTTTCTATCAAGATTTTTTACACATATTTTCAATCAATTATGCAATGCTAAACAATATTTAAACGTAATACTGTATCAGTATAACAACGGTATTATGTCCGATACCACTGAAACAGGCAATCAAGACTGTGAAAGACTGAACCAAAACATCAATAGACAAGCACTGTAGATCCTTAATCGTATTATTCCCATCTGTGGATCATGTGGGTTGTAGAAAATGACACACATCTTAATACACGCTTTATACTGAGACCCAAATTGGATTGGCAAGTAAAATCTGCCTGCAAAACTCATTTCATTAGCATTTCCTTTGTCTATCTCACAATAACACTGCAGAGAGTGCCCAAGCCTTTAACTCACATCTAGTAAAAAGTATTCTTCTAAAAGCCCTGGGAAAAACCAGAGTTTTTGAGCATGTCACTAAAACCTCCAAGTTGTACAACTAGTTGTCATCAACATTTATGCAATTATTTTTTTGTCATATTGATCAAGCAATTTTACCGACCTGTAGCTTTCCCCCATAATTCTCAATCATGCTTTATTTTAATTTCAGCAAAAACAAGACATATTCTCAGAATTTTCGCCCAGCCTTACATTATCACCTGCACACAACATAAGAAAACATAGCTGCAACTCCCATAGGCCTAACACCCCACCATCTTTGCCTCCACAAAACAAAACTGTTCAAAAAAAGAAAAAAACACCTCCAAACACAAACAGTTCACCAGAGTCAACTTTGAGCACCAAAATTGAAAATGGAATGCAAAGATCTAATGTTGGTAGTACTAACAGTGATGAGGTTGAAACAAAGAGTTTGATGAAGAGTTTGAATACTTGTAACTGTTGTTCCAATTTGAAAGTTGGTAGAATTGGAGAAGATGAAGAATTTTTGTACGCATTTGTATCGGTTAATGTTACAGATAAAGTTCTGCCGCAGTCATTTTTAAAAGGTAGGTACCTAAATTTATATTATTTTGGCCATTGCCCAGACCAAGCCTGTCGTAGATTCGATTCAAAGGTTAAGAAAAGTGTTAGGTGTTAGTCAGCATTTCTGTTCAGAAACCCTTATCACCTCCAGATCATGGCACAGTTGTATGGCATAGGACACATAGTTTCAGGTTACCTCAATAGGACTAGAACGTGATACATATGGCATAGGAGAGTGATCTCATTAGTTTTTTTGTCAATGCCAGATGTCTGTGTGTATGTCACACGTGATTTCTCTGAAACTCTGACCTCTTGTCTGCTGACAACAAAAACACAGGCAGACAAGTACAATTACCAATCCACCAGCCAACAAAGGAGATCATGGCAATTACCCTTTTGACCAGATGATCATGGTGACCTCCTTAGGTCCGTACTCCATGTTTAGCTGTCAATGTTCACAGCCTAAAATAATTATTAATACTGTTTTCCTGCATTTTCAGACAGACCTACAGTTGAAAATGTATGCAAGTTTCTATCGTCCAAAGTAAAGTTGATGCAAGAACAAATTGATAGACTACAGGGCACGCTAGATAAAAAAGTAAGTTGTTGCATTCGCCATCTATATATAGAGATAGACATTAAGGAAATACCAGCTACATCAACATTCGAAATCCTAATCTCCTTCGTCGTGTCGATGGCACGACAGTTCATTAAATTTTGCTGGCCCTAACTTCGCCACCTCCACAGCGTCGTAGGTGGCACCGCAGAGGTCTCAATGGCTGCATTTTTTGGGGCACAGAGGGCAGGATAGGAGGTGGTACCACAGAGCACTACATATAATAAGTGGGACACAGTGAGCGCCACAGCTACAGATCCACACCCTGTTGCCGTACCGTCTAGATAGCCCCACTTTGCAAGGTTGTAGTTGCACTTTCCCCACCTGGGTCCCGAGCCGGTTCAGAGATTGTTGCACCCTGAGGGAATATGCTCGCTTGGTGGTAGGTAATGAACGGGTGGACAGAGACAGAGAAATACTAATTAATGAAATTGTAAGAATTATCAAGCAAGTCATTAAAATCATTTTGTTTACATCAATATTTTATTAATTGTCATTAAATCAGTCAATTAAAATTAATAACCTATTGCAAAGTGTCAATTCCTTTGAAAACAGGCAGACATTTTACTTTTTTCTAGAATCCAGCTTGTAACTAACAATTTAATCAAATCTTGGAAGTTAATTTTAAGCTACTTCATTGTCGTATATAGAAATTTTACTTTGTATGTTCCTACCTATATGTAGTTCGGATGACAATATAATATAGTCTTCGAGTTGATCTGATGATGGAGCCAGGAGGAGGATAGTGGAACTCTTCAGTGGCTACTAGTAAACCCATCGAGTTTGTGCTCACATGATTCGTTTTGACGAGTCCAATAGATTGGTCTTGGTAACGAGGGTCTGATGATGGAGCCAGGAGGAGGATAGTGGAACTCTTCAGTGGCTACTAGTAAACCCCTCGAGTTTGGGGCCATACGATTCGTTTTGATGAGCCTAATATATTGCACTTGTTGTCGAAGGTCTGATGATGAATAAACTAGCTCTTAAAAATTGTTTGCGTTGACTCCATAATGAAGTTAAAATATTGGCAAGGGTAAAATGCAGTAAAATGCATATGGTAACTAGTACAAGTCAATTTAATTATTTTATATTTTTTACTGTGCCTGTTAAAGATTTTTTTTTTTTACTTTTACTTACATATTTTTCTCCAGGCAACCCAATGTGACGGCCACCTACGACAGTTAGCAGAGTTAGAGAGTGAGAGAATGTCTCTGCTGTCAAAGACTAATAACATGAAAGCCAGCACAGCTGACATGAAGGCCAAGAATATGTTACTGGTGGCTAAACTTAATGTAAGTACATTCTTAAAGGCTTGCTAAACAACTCTGATCCGGTTTCACTAACGGTAACGCGAGACGACATCTAAATGAATGCCTAAATAAAGCCTCTTCCCCACAGGCGCGTTTTTATCGTCCGATATTTCTAACGTCTGCGTGTAACCTACACTACATACCCGCCCGCACTACACCTGAAACCCTTCCTATTTTAAGTACTTGGACCTAATATCGTTATTTTACTTTTACGTGTATACCTTCTGAACGGTATGTTTTTTTCAAATTCTGTTTTAACACACATTACACACAAATTCATAGCAACGTGCGTAAAAAATTACAACTCTGCACTAAACCGTTTAAAATGATTTTCATCAAATAGCCAAACGTCAGCGCAGCGGAAACATGAATAAGTTGGTAAATAAAGGATACACAAATTTCATTTAAACATAGGTACACATTTACCTCTCGTTACACACTAATTATCTAATGTATTTTTATTCTTGTACGTCCATAGAAAAAAAAAAGTTCCGCTGGGATGTACGTAGTGGACGTAGTCCCAGCGGAAACAGTTTTTGTTGAATAGCTCCCCAATGGTTGGATGCACAAATTTTTACTTACGATACACAATCATACGACGTCATACACTAAATATCGGCTAAACTGAAATGAAGAAATTCGAAATTTTTCCGCTGCGACTACGCACACGATACATTCATCCCAACTACGGAATCCTTCATTGTGCGTGGTCCGACACGCACTTGGCCGGTTTTTTTTGATGATGATGTCGATATTTTATTGATGGCAATAGGATCGCCCATAGTCTTATAAGAAAGAAGGGATCGCCCCCTATTTTACAATCAGCATATAATATTCCCATTGCTGGGACTCAGGTCTCGTCTCTGTGAGAGGGAGTGGGCCGTAATCCACCACGCGGGCCCAGTGCGGGTTGGAAGAAGTCATATTATTATGTCTTCGAATTTTTGGTTCTAGGACATGCCGGTTTCTTCACGATGTTTTCCTTCACCGTTTTGAGAGCAGCCCCCTATTACATGGGACTTAAACATAACTGGCGAAATGTAGGTGTATACAGGGTGACAGCCGGTTACCATGGATTCAGTTTATGATTCAGGGGGGTTCAGAATCATGTACTGAATCTATGATAGCCGGCTTCGCGTCGATGTCCCTGACAGCCGCAGCCTGTATATGTACACCTCTGCCTAACTCTTTGGCGTATACCAGAGGGGCCATTATCGTATTTTTTTAAGAACGTCCGCATTCGCATCTAATTCGTAAACTGTCAAAAATACAATGCAAGTTTGACATATGGCGACAAGAATGTGAATGTTTTTTTAAGTACAAGAATTGGGCTCCTGGTGTGATGTTATGTGATGATAAGAAGTTATGTAAATATATTTACAATGCATTTGCTCGAAAAGAGCCTTTTCCAAGCAGTAAATTAGTGCGGAAAGTGTCACTTTTTTTGACTAGTGCTTTTTACTTTTCTGTTTTTTTTTTAATTTTGGTGGCCGTCGTCAGCCCGTTGCAAAGAGTTTTTATTATTTGAGAAAAGTTTTACAAATCAGATGATGATGATAACGATGACGATGGCGAAGGCGATGGCGACGGCGATGGGATGACGATGGCGATGGCGATGACGATATCGATGACGATGGCGATGGCAATGGCGGAGTCAAAGACAAAGTCGAAGTGGAAGTGGAAGTGGAAGTGGAATTGGAAGTGGAAGTGGAAGCGGAAGTGGAAGTGGAAGTCGAAGTCGAAGTCGAAGTTTTTTTTTTCTCTCACAATGCATAGTAAAACGTTGTATGATACACGTGCGTAAGATGATTTCCGCACTTATAGCATAAATAACTATTACAATGCCTTTGCTCGAAAAGAGCCTTTTCCAAGCAGTAAATTAGTGCGAAAAGTGTAATTTTTTTTCACTAGTGCTTTTTACTTTTCTGTTTTTTTTTAATTTTTGTGGCCGTCGTCAGCCCGTTGCAAAGAGTTTTTATTATTTGAGAAAAGTTTTACAAATCAGATGATGATGATAACGATGACAATGGCGAAGGCGATGGCGATGGCGATGACGATATCGATGACGATGGCGATGGCGATGACGATGGCGATGGCAATGGCGGAGTCAAAGTCGAGGTCGAAGTCAAAGTCAAAGTCAAAGTCGAAGTCGAAGTCGAAGTCGAGGTCGAGTCGAAGTCGAGGTCGAGTCGAAGACGAGTCGAGTCGAAGTCGAGGTCGAGTCGAAGTCGAGTCGAGTCGAAGTCGAAGTTGAAGTTGAAGTTGAAGTCGAAGTCGAAGTCAAAGTCATGATTGTTGTTTTTATCATTTATATACGTCGTCATATGTTAGATGGCATCATAGGCGACTACCGTCAGGCTCACAATTTTTTTTTTTCTCGCATAATGCGTAGTAAAACGTTGTATGATACACGTGCGTAAGATGATTTTCGACTCGTGTCGACTTATACACTCGTCGGAAATCACCTACCTTCCGCACTTGTAGCATAAATAACTATTATTTATTCGTTATCTTCTCTTACAGGAAAAAGAGCGCCTCTATAAAGAACAAAGGACCGAAACAGACAAACTGACGTGCGAGCTAAAACGGTATAGAGTGAAGTGCAACAGCGCGGAGGCGAAGAGCGCAGCGCAGCAGGAGACCGTCGATAACTTGCGGCAGCAGATTGATACCGTGAAACGGGCTGAGAAGGTAAATATCGTCATCTGTATAGAAGTTACAATTCTTGTTCTCCATAGACAAGAACGCGTGTGGGTGGAAGAAATTATGGTTAAGAGACCATAATACCTCAGCTTAGCAAATTCACTCCTTATCTCGCTCGCACGATACTGCTCGTGGACTGAGTGAGAGCGAGACTGAGCGGCGGGGAGCAGGCTCCAAGGCGCCAATAGATTAGGTAATTTCTTTTAACGGAAAAAATAATATACAGGGTGTCAGGGACATCGACGCGAAGCCGGCTACCATGGATTCAGTACATGATTCTGAACCCCACTGCGTTGAAATTTTTCGTCGTTTATAAAAAAAAAATCTGCTCTTTCATAGAAAAGTACAATACCTACGCGGTCAAAATGTATGGAGCAGCTGTTTTTTTTTAAAATAACCGGCGATAAATTTCAACGCAGTGGGGTTCAGAATCATGTACTGAATCTATGGTAGCTGGCTTCGCGGCGATGTCCCTGACACCCCGTATATAAGTAAGTAAGAAAATTTGATTTGTTTAAACATGGTGTACATGATACATTACATGCAGGGTAATAATGGAATACCGAAAAGTTCTAACATGTTCAGCCGCAAAACGTGGCGTACAAATTGGTAGGAAGAGATGGTGCATAAACCGTGATAATATTAATCAAAATTACATTTCATCATTAGTCATTAAAGGTTAGGTATACAATTCAATAAGCATATTTTTTAGATACAATTCAATTTCAAAGTAGTCATTAAATAAATTGGTCAATAAAAATATGAATTACTGCCATTAAAAATTTCAATTGCAATTTAAAAAAATCATAGTTAAATAATAATAAAAGTAGAAAATTAAAAAAAATATATATACAGAGTTGATATGACAGAGGGGCATTAAATTACACTACGTATACTATACGTGTTTAGTATTAATTCGATACGGTATCTCATTTCAAAGCGGGCGGCCGGCGGCGGTGGCGCGGGCGGCGGCTTAGGCCTTCACTCGCGGCTTTTAGGTATGGTTTTGAAGTACGCGCGCAACAACAAAAACACTAAAATTTTAAATTCTCGATGTGTCCTTCATTCACATGAATGCACAAATTATACCGACGGAGAATATTGTTACTTATTTTTCTAATTAAAAATCATGTCAGTGTATTCTAACGCCGTGTAAGTTACACGAGGCATTGTTGAACACTTTCATTACACACACACACACACACACAAAACCAAAGTTTAATTACGTGTCGTATCACAATAAAAGCAGTCGATCACAAAAAAAAACACTAACACTAAATAATAATAATCCCAAGTTACGTGTCCTGTCACAATAAAAAAAGAAATACTGTCTTAAACTTGTTTAGTGTCCTATCACAATAATAAAACTAAATCCCAATTGTCAGCGCGCGAGTTCGACAATACGGAGGCGGCGCAGGTACTTCCGTGTTACGTAACATAAGTACGTTCCGAAAGAATAGCGTCGGCGCACTGAAAAAAACAGTTTTTAGAAGCCCCACTCACTTACCGATCGCAACCCCTGCCCCTCGTCGCTAGGATGCAATAGCAACACACTGACCTATTTCTATTTCTTTTACCCACGGGGTGTTTGCTATGATTTTCACACTCGTAATGAAAATGCAAGTGTGTGTGTATTTATTGCTTCCTTGTTTGCATTGTCATCTTTTTAGCGAGAATATTTGGTTGTACTTGTGATTTGCGTCACAGCGGCAACCCCGCATAGGTTATACTCAGATTTATCGTTTTAAGGTGCATGACCTATGCGTATAGACATAATCAGCTGTTAGGAAAGATACATCGTGTTCAAACGGGGCAAAAACTTAAAAAATCATTTGCGACTAAACTACTGCTCCTATTTAATTGATTTTTGGTACAGAGCTTGAAAATGGTACCTAGTATAGGCAGTTTAAAGGAAAGCCCCTCTGTCGTATCAACTTTGTATACTTATATAAAAATATGCAATAGATTACAATAACATGTCAAAAATACAACATTGTCATCTCAAAAACGAAGAAAAATTGTCCTCTTTCATAAACTCTGCTATACTGTAATATGCTCTTTCAGTTAGTAAACTCTTCAATTTACTTTTAAGAGCAGATATATTTAATGTTTTCCATAATTTGGGCAATTTATTAAAAATGGTCGGAGCCATGCTAAAGATGCTCTTACGCATAAGAGTTGTTTTAGCGCCGTGAACACCAAGTTTGGAATTAACACGTCTATTCCTAGGGACAACACCAGACAAACGCTGAAATAAATGAGGATTGGATTTAATGAACATTACTGTTTCCAGGATATATAATGAGGGTACTGTCAATATTTTACGTTCTCTATAAAATAAGATTTACAGCTCTTCGTCGTTTGCAGTCTAAACATCGATCTAATGCACCTTTTCTGTGCCCGAAAAGTTATTTCATTGTCCGTCCGTCCGGAGTCATCTTTTGGGGGAATACCCCCAAAAGATGACTCCATATCTAAGAATTGATTCGGCTAATCCAAGCATCATAGTATAGAATCTGCTTTACAGTTAGTTCAGTTATTATTCGTTTCATGATCTAATTTGAAATATTTTTTGAATACTTTGGTTTTTTTGGAGAAAATTATGAAAAAAAATCATGTTTTCGTGAAACATAGTACTGAACATTAATCCTCAACTTTAACATATATTTATTTCAAAATTAATGTTGCTGTATTTACAGTATAACGGAGAGGATTATGCTAAGCAATTTAGGGTATTATAGACTCTTCTTTATTTCTTTTTCGTGTGGTTAGTGACTAACCTGGTGTCAGAGTTTTCATGCCGCTCATTTTCATGGCTCTGACTTGGCTTCACATGCCGTCGCGTAATAGACTCTTAAAAACCCTATTCTTTTTTTTTTGCAAATGGCCGGATAGTTGGAGACTAAGAAAGATTTTCGTAATAATACGAGCTAATATCAGGATTTTTAAAAGTCTGTTTAGGACGATTGGAAACTTGATTTCTGATTGGTTTATAAAAATCCGGCCAAGTGCGTGTCGGACCACGTCTATGAACCACGCACAATGAAGGGTTTCGTACCTAGATGAATTTATCCCAAGAACAAACTTACCATTGTAGTTGAAAAACATGTGTTTTTTTAAACCTATTTATAAAAGTAAATATCATTTACTATTAATTATTAGGTCGGATATTGCTCAATCTAAGTTATTTTGTGAATTATTTTTTCACTGCCCTCGAGTAGGATGCTAGTGAAAAAATAATTCACCCTACTTCTTAACATCATCTTATGAATATTCATAGTGAAAGAGAAGTATGTAATTAACTGTTTATGTATTTGTTTCAGGAATTCCGCGAATCTTCCCGCAGTCTTTCAGCGTCCCACCAGACCGCCATCTCTCGGCTAGAAGCCCACATTAAACTGTTAAACACAAGGAGTGACCGACAGATGACGTTGATCGATAATTTAAGGAGACAAAACGTTTTGTTGAACACAGAGGGCGCTTTGAAAGTTCTTGAAAAGGAGTATTGTGATTTTTTGAATCAGGAGTTTTAGATTAAACCATGCTAACGCAGTCCGTAATCTGTCTAGTCTTTTCCCAAATATGATTCCTAGAATTTTACATAGAGCGACTGCTTATATGACCTCCAAAACCCAGTTACTGGATAACACTATACCCCTAGATAAGACTAGTTGTCAGACTTTCGGGCTTCTGAGTACCCGTAACGACTCAAAGATTACGAATGACAGCCGGGACCAACAGCTACGTGCTTTCCGAGGCATGGGGTGTCTCTCGATATGAAATTAACCCAGACATAACAACAAACAATCCACCACAGGATACAGACGTCTCTGTGCTGAACACCCGGCTCTCCGCCTTCCGCATTCAGTCTTTACCACTTCTTTAAAGTCGGCGGTCCATCGTCTCTGGGGGTCCCACACTACGCTTGCCAAAACGCGGTCTCGACTCCAGGGCTCGTCTGCTCCAAAGAGTTTGAATACATATTGTGTTAACCAATTTATTTGTTTTTTTTTTTTCATCTCTTTTTAAACAGGCTATATTATACTATGGCTATACTTGAATTCAGAATCTTATAAATTATTTTGTATTTACTCAACTATCTACTTTAGATTTATTTAGTCTGAGTTGATTTTTGATTGACTATTTGTACAAAAAAATCCTAAAAACTACTTTCCGGGTGCAATGAAATTTGAGCTCAAATTTCAATGCGTACAAATTCAAAGTGAACCCTGTAAATTCCTGTATGTATTCGGCTGTGAGAGTCTGATTGTTCGCGCTAAAAATCGACACCCGATGGATCAGCGCGAGCGCCAGCCAGAGCGTTACATGTAATGCTCGTAGCGCCGTCCACACGCAGAACTTGCGTTACATTACATTTATAACACACGCCTGGACCCGGCTTAAAAGCGTTTACAAACTTATGTAATGTATCGTGTAATGTAACGCGAATATTGTGGACGGCATACAAACGAGCACTATGTTTGCGCTAAAAACAGTACCTAGAAACCGACAGCCGATGGATCAGCGCGAGCGCCAGCCCGAGCGTTACATGTAATTACGCGAATTATCGCGTTACATAACACGATACAATACATTACACATAACACACATCTGTCACGTCTTTCGCCAGTGATGACCCGAAGATGCTTCATCATTGCTTTGAAGATTGCCAGGTTATATGAAGGTGTTGAGGAACGTGGGGAGGAGCTAGATAGTAAAACTTCAACATAATTAAAAGCCAGTGTTTTAATGATAAAAGTAGTCCTGAACGTAGATGCCTATGTTGTAGCTCAGTCGTCTGCCCCGCTCGCTCTTTAGCCGGAGGTTCACGAAGGAGTAGCCCACTCCTCCAGCTGTGATGTTGATGGTAGACTTACTCAAGGTGGTGTCAAGCGCTTGTATGCCCTGGAATTAGAAAATAGATGATTATTTTACTTGTATAGGGTGTAGAAGATCTCACACGTCGTCCACGCATTCTGTACATCAATCTAAGTACCTAACCATTATTTTTGGTAAGAAAAATTGCTGTTACGGTAGCACGCAACGTAACGTACCAAACACACTGTGCTCATATGTGCATGCAACAGTGCAACAGTGCATGGATCCTGTGGGTATTTAAAGTTATGACGTAGATATATGCCAGTGACCTTGAGTGGTTAGCCTGTGTGTTCTATACTGAGCTCACGCAACGCGTCGTACGTCCACCCAGTAACAAGACTCGTCCATCAAGGAGCGCTGTCCCAAATTAGACACATTATTAACTTATTATACATAAAACAAAAGGTATTTTAATAAAACAGGTAAACTAAAAGATCCATAATTAAATTATCCTTAAAATGGTGTAGGTTTCAGAATAATACGCTTGATAGATTTTGCGTGATTCTCAGTTTTTTATCCGCGTTAGACTTTTACAAATTAATTTCACTACATATGTTATGTAAACATAATCTAAAATATGAATAGAAAAAGCTCTAATTTAACCGAGTAGAATTTAATATATATTTTTACCAAATCATTAACACTAGTTAATGATTTGGAAAAAATATATATTAAATTCTACTCGGTACTCCTTTAGACGTGATGTTCAGTATAAAATCAATAAAAATCGGTTATCGTCGTTGTATATAGCATTTAAAATTTGTTTTCGGGAAAAAACGTCAGAAGCTGCCCAGGTATGGTCCAATACAAAAAACTCAAACTCAAACTCAAAGCATTTATTTCAATTAAACCATTTACAGGCACTTTTGAATTGTCAAGGAATCGGTCAGTCAGAAATATGAAGCTAGTTGCCCATTCCAAAGCGTAGTAGGTAGGTACCTATGGAGAAGAACGGGCAAGAAACTCCACGGACACTCTTTTAAATAAATTGTTACAAAGTATTTGTTACATCATTCATGTTGAAATTAAACATGTGAGAACAATGTAGAAAGACGTGCACGTTAGAAGCGTTCGTAATAAAAATATAAAACAAAGAACAATTCAAAAATTTAAATCAGCCAAGGCAGCTAAGAGTTGACCTGTCCCAACTGACGGCGCCCGTTCACGAACATGACGCATGGATTAGCACCATTCAGCTCAACCATTTTGAAGGGAGCTAAATGATCCAACACACGCGCCACCATCAGCGAGACATCTGAGTGAGCATGACATACTCACAGCCGCCAGGGCACATTCACGTCAATAAAATACGTATTACCCGGTAAATGTTAGCTCTTTAGTACATAGTACTCACACCTGTGCTCTGAAATTATATAATACAAAGGAAATTGATTTTATACAATGCAAAAATAGTCTTAAACTCTTCAGCAGCTCCAACAGTGTTTTCAAATGTTAATCAAATAGTTGATGCAAAGAAAATGTATAAAAAATATAAGTTATTCTAGGCTTCGTTAAGCATCTATTTACATGCGTTATAGGAACGTGTCGTTCTTAGATCGTAGGTTCGAACCCCAGCAGGCACTTACTTTGTACTAAACGGTGAAGAAAAACATCGTGAGGAAACCGGCATGTCTTAGAACCAAGTTCGAAGACTGGTGACATTCACCAACCCGCACTGGGCCCGCGTGGTAGATTATCTAAGATATACGTATATAGACCGCATGATATCTAAGATAGGGTATTATAAAAGTCTGCCTGAATTACAGTCTAACCCTATTGTTAAAAAAACCGGCCAAGTGCGATCTTCACGAAGGATTCCGTACCATATTGAGGAAAAAATTTAATTATTAACTTTATATAATTTATATTATTTGTTGTTATAACGGCAATAGAAATACACAATCTGTGAAACTACTGTCTACCTTTTACGGGTCATAGTTAGAGCCCACTGACAGATAGACAGACGGACAGTGGAGTCTTAGTAATAGGGTTACGTTCTATGTTCTGGGGTTTGGTTTCCGCACCTAGTCCACCAGGTGGACCATAGTGCGTGGGCCATGGCGGCCGTCGGTGGTTATTCCAACCAGCCCATCTCCCTTCAGAAGTTGAGTAAGTCTCCTGGCCTGTTCAGAACATCTGTGAAAGATCTGGGTGACGCCTGTGCATTCAACGAGCACATGCGCAATGGTTTCCTCTGCCTCCCTGCATGCCGTGCACAGAGGACTGTCCGTTATGTCTATAGTGTTTGTTTAGCGAGCAGTATCCTATCCCGTAATGGTCGCCGTCACCTGGCGCAGGCCGTCCCTGTCCAGACGTAATAAACGCCTGGTTAGCTAGCTATTCAAGGATGGCATACACGGTGTCGGGATCCAGCAGTTATCCGCTTGTGTGTGGGTGAACTCTTTGTTGCCACCTGCGTAATTGGTTGAAGGGGATGGGTACGATAGGTTCGGGTCCACAGACTGCCGTGCTGGATGCTCTCCTAGTTAGTTCATCAGCTGCGTAAAAGGACACAGTGGATCGCTAGGTAACGAGCGATCCACTGTGTCCTTTTATCCATTGCAGTGTCACTGTGTTGCGACTATATACCGTTACTAGTTCTAGTGCATTGAGATTCTAGTGTTAGCTTCGAAGTACTTAATATATTTTTCACCTAAAGATTGGAGAGCTGAGATTCTGTCGGAATAGGGTTACGTACGGCACCCTTTTTTTTTTTGAGTGTGGGAAATTATCAAATAACTTCTCCCGCTCTGGGCGGAGCGGGAGGGTGTGTCAGACTTTTACTGACTAAAACCCACCCGTGTTCCTTCCGTTGCCTGTGTGCCGGCGCCGCGATATCCCTTTCGGACAAACCCGCAACCCCGGCAGGCATTGGTCCTTACGGACCCCGTCAGTTGGTGCTGACATCTCTTTGAGGCGCGCGTGGAACACAACGCGCCGTCGACCCGGGCCTGGTCCTTATCGGACGGCGAGCTACCCATTGCTCACCGTCCGCAAGCCCGCGCCTACGGTGGCCGGAAGTCGGATCGCGACTCCTGACGCGGCCGGGGCGTCTCCTGCGGCGACTAGTGGCGCCAGGGCGCGAATCTCGGCTCTCCCTCGCGCGCTCCGCCTCCTCCTTCGCGAGCATTACTGCTTCGCAGAAGGAAGTGACGGCCTCCCATACGTACGGCACCCTTCGGGTACGTTAATTTAATTTCAACTAAAAAAAATATTTACTAATTGTTTAGGTAAAATTAAATTAAAGACACCGTTAGAACATATTCGATTTGAAAGATAGGTCATTTCGTTAACTTATTAATAATCTTAATATTTTAATTGCTACCGGCTACCGGTAAACCAATCTGTGTCTCCAAGAGTCCAATGGCTAAGGTGCGCGAGCAAGAGGTCGTGAGTTCGCCCAAACCGCACACCGCACAGGGAGTTCACACTATTGACGTGTGAACTCCCTGTGCTAATAGGGATGTTCACTTGGGGAAAAAAAAAACGTTGTAGTCCGTCAGTCAGATAATAGAAAATATATACAACGTATTTTTTGCTTTATCATATTATTAATAAAAAATAGTTTAGATTATATTAGGTATATTAAAGTTGGGTAGTGGGGGCTCGCTACGTCACAAGTCAGTATAAAATCTACCGGGGACTGACGTCTAGCCATAATCTTCTGATAACGTAAAAAAAGAAAAAATACGTGTCCAATATTTTTTTAATAAATTACCTGGACAACATTTTTTTTTTAAATAACCTAGAAGGAATTATGGTAAAGACTAGATCATTATAACAGCTATTTAAAAAACAATGCCCTTTATCTATTGAGGCGTTAGTTTACGATATTCTAATAGGTATTGTTGACGCAATCCACGCTTTGTGTATTGTGACTATATTAACTGTTTACTCATCCGGAAATGTAAGGTTTACATAACCTTGAATACCTAGCCACCAACGTATTTGACCGTCCTACGATAAATACTTGACCCAAAACCCCTCAATTTGTTTAAATTGTTATTTCGTCGGAGATCAGTGGATAACTCTGTCGTCAAATCTCACGAATGCGTGACAACAAAGATGGGGTTATGTTTTTTACGCGTATCTTTGTATATTTGTAGTGGGACTCTTTATACCCTCTAAGCATCGTAACGGCTGGATGGATTTTAATGATGTGTCTATCGATTCTTTTAGCTACTTATTATGATTGGACAGAAATAACAACAAAACAATATCACAGCACAGACGAATCGGTGAGGCGGTCCTAAGTCCAGCTGGGCGATTTTGGACTGTTGAGACGGATCAATCGCACTACTTGTGAGATTTGTTAACAGATTTAATCAAACTAAAGACAACTTACAAAAAGACAGTAAGTATACCTAAAGATCTTCCGATGCATTGTCGACCTTAGAAGCAAAGATGTCAAAGTCAAAGTCAAAGTCAAACAATTTATTTCAATTAGGCACATAAAAGGCACTTATGAACGTCAAATTTACAAAAAATTAAAAATCAATCAGTAATGTCACCGTCACCTGTACTTTGGTAGCCCTTCAAAATGAAACACAGCAACAATCCTGCTTAGTCTAGTTATGGCGCGTCCGAAGTTTGCGCAGAAGGTGGCGCATACAATTTTAGGAACCAAATGGTGACATGAGGATGAGGTGAGTGTGAGTGAGAGAATATGCGCGAACATTCGGAGAGCCTATGTTCAGACCGGTCATGTATTATCTATGTAGGTACCTACGCATTTTCGTACTTACTGGCTATTTGACAAGGAGCTATTATGAGCGTTTAATCTGAAAGTGGGCAACGTCGCAAATAGATGTCAAATATATCACTGTTTTGATTAATTTGGCAATACTTAATACTGTGTGGAAATAAAAAATTATAGCGAACTAGAATAATGATTATGAAATGTAATCATTAATATCGTAACACCGCATGTTTAGTTTTAGATGTAAAAAATCTATTTGGAAAGTTTTCAAATTCAATGTTAAAATTGCAATTCATTATTAATATTCTAGTTCGCTAGTTAGCCACATTTCTTATTTCTATTCAGTAATATTGCTAGGAATCAAAACAGGTCAATATTTGACAGTTATTTGCGACTTTGCCAACTTTTAGGATAAACCCTCTTATTAGAATAATTATTCTACTGTAAAACTTTATCTATTAAAACTCTTCACGTATTCGGTCAATCCAGTTATCAACTGATTACAGAGGTCAGGGGCTTGCTTCGTAAAAGTGGTTCAATATCAAGAATCTATATTTTAAATAATTATTTACTAAAAAATATAGGTATAGCTTAGGGAATTTATTAGAACTAGTGGTCGCCCAGAGGTCGAAATTCGACCATAATTCATTTAAATGTCATGATTCTAACGCATGGTAGTGTGTGTAATGTTTTTTTAATTTATTTCTAATGTATATTATATAAAAAATATTAGTTTTCTGCACTCCTTCTCCATATAAACTTTAACTGTGCCAAATTTCATACTCCTCATTTTCGTAAAAAGGGGTACAAAGTTTTTGCTTCACGTATTAATATAAAAAAAATTGTCAAATGAATGTGTTCACTAATAATCACAATATACTTAGTATAGATAGGAGCGTAATTGTTCACATCATAGGGCCCCCCATCGACAACACGCCGCCGTCGGCGCCGCGCCCGCGCCGTGAGCAAGCATGATCGTCAATTTATTTATTTGTTTTTTTATTAAAAACGGCCTAGGCCAATTACATTAGTTAAAGACATAGGCAAAGCCTCAAACACATGATTAAAGTACAGTAAACAAAAGTATACAACTACACGACAGTTATACGCTCATCTCACAATACTCCAGACATACAGACAAGATCTTCTTCCATTCATCCGCGAACACATCACAGTCAGGCTTAGCGTCCAAGAGAGCGTTGAGTGCAGAGTGTGTGCGAGGGACAGGAGACTGGGCTGGAGCGACGGTTCGACTCCTAGGCACGGCAAACAATCTATGCCTCCTGCCACGGTTATAGTTTATCGGAGCAAAAAGATGGGACAGTTCATCATGCAGCTCAGGCGCATCTGTTTTTCCATGAAGGATCTTACACATATTAATAAATTGGTAATTTTTTCTTCTAACCTCGAGAGAATTGTACCCTAAGCAGCCTAAAAGAAAATTCGAAGAGTACATAAACGCATAATAACCATTTAAACGTTTATAAAGGTACCTTAGATAAGCTTTTTGTACTTTTTCTAAGAGTAAAGTGTACTTCTTTTCATGCGGATTCCAGACGCATGCACTGGACTCTAGTTTACTACGAACAAGTACATTAAAAATAGATTTAATAGCGCTCATGTTGTTAAAATCTTTAGCATAAACCCGCGTCCCCACTAGGGCCTCACGGGCCGCGCGGCCCTAGTGGGGACGCGGGTTTACGCAGTATGATACCTAATGGTCTAAATGAATCTTTTGCTACCAATGCCATGTGATCATGAAACGTAAGCTTGTTGTCAAATGTGACACCCAGATCCTTCATTCCAGTTGTTCGAGTAATAACGCTGCCATTAATTTTATAAGTAAAATAAAGGTGATAGGGTTTCGTGCTCAATGCTCGATCCTTCTCTTTATTATGAGAAGAGGCTTCATTCAGTACTAGTATATACAATGTCACCCATGGGGGCATGTGCGCCCGTATTTTACTGAATATTCATGAAAAATTATCGAAAATTAACTTTAAAAGGGGGGGCCTATCTATAATATTTTTCATGTTATTCCATTTTTTTATTAGCTTTTGCCATATCTCCTATGTTATTGGCTCGATTTGGATTCTGTTTATTATTTCTAATAAATAGCTTAAAAATTATTTTATCGAATTAACAAACAATTGTTATAAAAAATTGTCAACTATAAAAAAAACGGAAGTGAAGACATTTTTTTCAAAAAAAAAACAGTAATTATTTTTAAAACACAAGTGTAAGCCCATAAAATCATAGTGGGACATGGAAAAATAAAGATAGATTCCCCCTTTTTAAGTTTATTTTCGATAATTTGTCATGAATATTAAGAAAAATACGGGCGGACACATGCCTATGAGCGACATTGTACGTATATAACAAAGTCACTTTTCCTGTTTGTCTGTGTGACCGCTTAGATCTTCTCATCTTCTAAACTGCACCATAGATTTTGATGCGGTTTTCGCCATCATTTAGAGCAATGATTCCAGAAGGTTTATGTGTACAATACATTCATATAAAGTTAGATTTTGCACAAACATCTCGATGTTTTAACGTGTTGCCATTGCACCCGTGATAAGCAGCTATCTAATTACGTAACACATTTTCGTAAACGATTCCGACTACTCTGTTTCATTTTGACAGTTCAACAACATTCATTGCGTTATTTACGTTGTTGAGCAGATTTTTTTTTCGAACTTACGAAGCTATGGATTAGAAATCTGTTTCAAAACGATTCAGATTCCGATTGATTGTACTGGTCGATTAGTTTAGTTTGATAGTTTAGGTACTTACAATAAAATAACTGATCACTGACCTGAATCAATCGATTATCCTGCTGCGTATAGAAGAAATATTTCACTCTTTTCAAAAAAGGCATTGCATTATATTCCACCATAGTTTGATTCGCTAACACCACCTTATTCGCAATATTTCCTACAATCAAATGGTCGGACCACACTGACACTGCCACTAAGCAGAAAACGGATAGAACTAATAGGTATTTCATTTTGTTAAGTAGCAGTTATTGAAGACACGTCTTCGTTGATCGCGTGCGTGAATGATAATGACGAAAAGTTCATAGAGTTATCGTGTTATTATGATTTGATTTTATGCTGTAGACAGAGTGAGGAATCGGACTAAATATTTTTTGTCTAAATACCTATGACTAATATCGCTATCCACCTAAAGGTACGGACAGACATGCTCATTACTAGGACGAAAGCATGCCATTATTGAGCAATTGGTATTTAGTAGCATGTGTGTCGAAATATTGCTAGTAATGAGCATACGTATTTCGAGTATGCTCGAAAATCAAACGACTGTTGATTTTCGAGCATGCTATGATACCTGAGACACGGGTCGAAGGGGGTGCTCCGAGTGTTGAACAGGTTTTCTAGCCAACCTGTCAATCGATTTAATTCAGTCCGCGACAGGTGTGTGTGACGCGTCTTCGAAAAACCAACCTTCTTAGACCCAGTACTTGTAAATAGCATGTGTGTCCTATAATTTGCTTAGAGCACGCTTATTTCGGAATATGCCTAAAACTAGCATGCTTATCACTAGCAAATGTGAACAGCTGCAGTGCATGTTAGTTTTAAACATGCAAGCATGCTTTTTTATAAGCATGTGTGTCATAATACATTATAAAGTCTCATTATACTTGCTTTTATTCTGCAGAAACCGTTTATTTACGGAGATTACAACAACTGAAAAATGTATGGCGAGGCCTGTCTAGGCATTCACCTTAAGGAAGAGCGCGGTGATCAATGCTTATGCCTTCTCTATATCCCTCTTCTTGAGTGACTCTCCAGTGGAACAATAATGGGTTGGTAAGTATACAGGTAACCTATGCCTAAGGATGAATGTCTCGATCGTCGCCTAGACAGGCCTAGGCTAGAAGCAGCTGGAGCTGGTGTGGTCAGTGTGGTGCCTACAGAATTTAATAGCTGGAGCTAGAGAAACACAAAGAGTCGTGACCAGGCCCGCCGGGTGCGGGCGTGCAATGCGTACGTCGCACGTGGGCGCCCGCAATCAGGGGGCGCAAAAGTTTAAGATTTGACATGCTGCACTTTTTTGTTATTATTTAATCATTTTATAGTATTGGAATATAAAAAATTTCAACCTCGCTCCGCTCGCTCTTGCAGCGTTCTCTCAATTCTTACTTAATAAACTTTTATGCATATGACTAAGTGACGTTTATTGTAAGTGAAAAGAAAATCTAACCTATTCTAAAGAATGTCAATGTATTAGTTAAACACGTAAAAAAAACCCCATTGCTTACTCATATAACTTTAATGGAATTGTCATTAATAAAGTCAAGATAGTTCGGGATTTAGGGGTTATGTTTGACAATAAATTAAAATTCTCGGATCACATAGACTTTGTTAGTACAAAAGCTTATAAGAACTTAGGATTTGTTATTAGGTCATGTAAGGTATTTAAAAACATCGAGGCTCTTAAATCAGTGTATTTTGCATATGTGCGCAGTGTCTTAGAATATGCGTGCCCAATCTGGTCCCCCCAATACATTATTTATAAGAACCAACTAGAACGGGTTCAAAGAAAATTTATTAACCATCTTAACTATCGCTTCCGTAAACCTCCGATGGCTTATGAAAACAGTTGTCGAACACATGGTCTGCTAACACTCGATGAAAGGCGCAAGGTTATGGATATGTGTTTGCTTTATGACATACTTAATGGACGCCTCGATTGCCCGGAGCTGGTAACACAGGTAACTTTTAACACTCCCCTACGGCGCACTCGTCACACTACGATGCTACACGTGCCTCGGCACTCAACTAATTACGCCAAAAATTGTGTATTGACCCGTATTGCTCGAATTTATAACACAGAGTTCTCTCAAGTCGATATATTTAACTGTAATAAACCTACATTCAAAAATAAAATAATAAAAACCATAAACGAAGGCAAATGATAAACTACTTATTAGTCTCTTAATTTACAAACTTTTTTTTTTTTTTTTTAATCTTCAAACCATTTTTGTTTTTCTTTAAAATGTTAAACTTATCTATAAGTAATATACCTAAAACTGCACTTTTTGAATTTATAATATTTCTAAGCAGTCCGTTCGCAAGTTTTATACTTATCCCAGTTATACAGGGAAACCTATTATTAGCCATACAATACTGTAACACACATACTCTGTAACATACTATATGTATCGCTGTTGGTTGCCTAAATAAAGAAAATAAAATAAAAATAAAATAACCTAGCAGAAACGGGGTGCAAAAATTTTGGAGCTTGCTTCGCTCGCTCTTGCATCTCCGACAAAATAACGCCTATTTCTAAGTGAATGGCATGGCCGGATTAGCAACGTAGCAGGTGTAACAAATGCTTACAGGCCCCGTGTTTGAGAATTACAAAAATAAAAATTAATTATGGTACCTATAGGTACCATAATTATGGTTATTACCATAAGTATTATGGTACCTATTGGTACCACTGGTAGGTCTAACGGATTATTATGTACGAATGGTCAAAAACAATCTAACCCCTCCGAGGTCTGTAGACTTATTTGTACGATGTAACTTACTGTATAAATCTTCAAATAAACCCTAGTCTATCCGTGGTAGCGAGTGTTTCGAGCTCGCTTTGCTCGCTCTTATACCCTAGATTCTCTTGACAAAAACACCGTCTAATTCACCACCGCACCAGCTATGCAACAAATCAATTATGCAGATTTTTACAAAAGTACTATTATACTTTATTAGTATTGTTTGAAGAAAGTAATCTGGTTCAAGTAACTTGCGTGTTAAGGAAAACGAGGAAAAGAACGTCTTTGTTTAAAAACATAAATTTTCATTGCATAATTTTTCTAATCTTAATCTAAATCTTAGGTTCTCTTTGTAGGTAAATGTGGAAGGAAAGCATAATGTGGCAATGAAGCCGCAATTCCCTGAAAATAATACTGTCGGCGTGAGGCGTGGGAGGCATATATAAGCGTAGGCTTTAAGATCTGGTCCTGTAGTGTACTAACAAAGTGGCGTTTTCGTATAAAACGCACCTTGAAAGTCTTTTGTCAGAGAAAATAAGGATGGGGTGGGGGTGGCATTGTCGGTTCTGCACGCGAGCGCTGAAGCAGCTAGCGGCGGGCCTGGTCGTGACAGAATATTAAGAATAAGAATAATTTATGATCAGCTTAGTTTTTTTACGTTAAGTGTAAGTAAATTTCTACTAAGAATCTCGGAGATTGTAGGCATACCATTTTCGGCAAGATCATACACGTGTTCCCAAGTTTGGCATGGAATATGATTGCCATGTCGTCTGCATAAGAAATTATTTCAGCGTTTTGAAGCGGCGCATTAAGGATGTCATTCACATAGAAAGCAAAAAGAGTCGGACCGAGAGTACTACCTTGAGGAATTACAAAATTGATTGGTAGTAATCCACTTAAGTAGTCATCTACTTTTACTAGTTGCCGGCGATTTGTTAAATAGCTTCGAAACCAGTCTAGCGCGTTTCCTCGTATGTATTTTTTTCCTATACCCTCTAGTTTTGACAGGAGTAGATCTACCGATATTGTGTCAAACGCCTTGGCTAGGTCAAGAAAAACTGCCAAGACGTGTTCGCCCTTTTCAATACAAGAAGCTATGGAGTTGGTCAATAATAGAAACCAGCGCCGAGGCGCGACGGCCGAGCGGGCCGATAGAACAATTTTGTACCATTGCCGTCGCCCCCCACTCAGCCATCGCTCCTCTACGCTGCGCTGATTTCGTCAACGATCACCGGTTTAACAGCTGTCTGTCGCCATTACAAAATCAATCTGCCTAGCCTTTTCTCAACTATGTTGGGGTCGGCTTCCCGTCTAACCAGATGAAGCTGAATATTATTTTACATGGACCGACTGCCTATCTGACCTCCACAACCCCGTTACGGGGTAACACGATACCCCTTGGTATTGTCAGACTTTCGGGCTTCTGACTGCACCTAACGACTGCCAAAGATCTTTAAATAACAGACAGGACCAACGGCTTAACGTGATTTCCGACTCCGAGGCATGGAGGAGTCTCGATTTGTAATGGATGGTTACCCATCTAGGGACCGACCGCGGCAAGCGTAGCTTAACCTTTGATTAAGCCGTGCGGCATTACAAAAATAGTCCAAATTCAAATACTCCCACAACACACCCACCACAAAATACATAGGTACAATAGAATAAATAAAATGAAAATGATCCTTATCGCACACGCACACATAGCATTCTATATATTGAGTCATCGATGAGTCGTGCCATGACTTAGATTCATCTTATTATAACAATGATCTCGTATTGTTTGATAGTTAGTTCTAAGTACTTAGTGCCTATAGAATAAATTCCTTTCAGGCTGAGAATGGAGGCCAATATTAATCTAAGGATATTCAAATATGAAAATCACCAGGTTACGAAAAATAACTTCGCTGGTGCCATAAAAAAGACATCGCAAAAATTTCAAAAGCATATGAATGCTGTTATTTCATTCTCTAGTTTTGGTAATAATGATAAAATGTTTTTTTTTTTTATATGTCTCGTCTTGTCCTAATTTTGACCCCTAGGCACGCCACTGACGGCGAGCCGAGTAAGTTAGCGAACTTTCTTAAACCGCGTACTTTAAGTTTACCTGTCTATCACCCACTTTAGTCACCGTACGACGTGCTTGTGAGTAGTCTTTGTCAGGTCTTTGAATAGGTACTGTACCAAAATTAGCATCTTACTGTTCCTTTGCTGAGGTCTCTTCTCATACAAGAAATGTACGAGCAATAATTACAACGTTTGCTGACTTATGGTAGGACGCTCAGGCTAGGTGGAGCGACGATCTTCAACGGGTGGCTAAAAGCAGCTGGATGAGGGTAGACGAAATTGGAGGGGCCTATGTCCTGCAGTAGACTAATAAAGGCTCATGGTCTTGAGTATCTTATGAAATGTTCTGATTAGGTATTTTGTTATCATAGTTTCTTGCTAAGAGTTCAGAGGTCTGTCTGTTTGTTAGATCATTCTACTAGCTATGCGTCATCGATTAAATTGTGTTTACACTTAATCGTTTCTGACAAGATCGTGTTTTCACGGAATTCCCTTGAATGGGGAACAGAAAATAAACATGATGATTGAATCCACATAAGTATTATTATGACATACCTATGAATGGTTACAAGAAAAAATTGATAGGTAGACTAAAGAAGAGTTGATTATATTATTTTTTGATGATATTTTACGAAATATGATAAATGGTTAGGACGAAGTATCTACAGGATTGTCCGCTTCGACTATTAAATAAGTAAGATCTAAATGGCCTATGGGTACCTATGTAAGGTAAGTATGCCATTCTAGTTAGTAGTTCATCTAAATTTAAACAAGGTTTTGCACTTGAGACAATTTGGATACGAAAAATATGTCGGAGCAGGTGTCGCTATATATACATTAGTCGAAGATATATTAGTAAATTGAATAGGAAAAAGATTGTAGCTAGCATTTTCCTTGATTTAAGCTCAGCCTTTGATACAATTGACCACAAATTACACATTACAGAATTGGAGCATTATGGTGTGAGAGGCAACTTTACAACTTTTCTTATCTTATTTAAGTAACAGGAAAATGTATGTGGATATTAGTAATATGCAAGCTAATGGTAACAGCAAATGCAATAAATCTTCTATGCAAGATATAGAAGCGGGCGTACCCCAAGGATCGATTTTGGGGCCTATTTCGTTTATATTATTTACAAGTGATTTAATTAATTACATTGTTTCCCGACACATAGCTAACAGTTTTTGCAGATGACACCAACGCAATAGTTGAAGCTAACGTACAGACACCAACGCAATAGTTGAAGCTAACATACAGGAGCTTTCCGCTAAGGTTAATGCAGTGTTGTCAGTTTTTAATTCTTGGTTTGAAAGTAATAAGCTCATATTTAACACTGAAAAAACCAAAATAAGTTGATTTAGTACAACAGCTCGTAATAAAGACAACATGACGATCGCACTTATTGCAGTTAAAATTGACATAGTTAATGAGGTAAAGTTTCTAGGGGTATACATTGACAAATATTTAAATTGGAAAAGGGAATTGCAAGCCATTGATTCGTATATTTCCGCATCGTGTTATGCCTTACGCAGTCTTAGAGATGAAATAGACATAAAACACCTTAAAATGGTATACTGAGAGTGTGGTATATTGAGATATAGTGTTCAGTTTTGGGGGTGTTTTGGGGAATTGTACTCCAAAGAGAGCTGTCGGCCACACTTTATAAATTTAAACATTCTTACTATGCCCAGCATACTTACTCGTACATGTTTTAGTATTGTTGGTGAATGTAAAAAAATATACCTGCATAGCTATGAAACAGATGAGGAGAGACAGTTGAAGGAAAGTATGCCCAGGAAAGGTTTTAAAAGCAGAATAATACCCCAACTTAGGATTGTTCAACATAGTCCTCAATATCAAGCAGTGCGGATTTTTAACATGTTGCCATTGGACTCAAAAACTATTATTTACAAGAGCTCATTTAAGTCAAGACTCAAAGCGTTCCTATTGGAGAAATTTCTGTATTCGATAGACGATGACATATCTACTTTTTAACAATTTTGATATTAATTAATGTCAGATTGGGCAATATTAGTATGTAGTAGCTTGTAATGTTATTGTTTTTTTTTTGTATTGAATGTTTAATTTGTAATGTTAATGAATTTTTATTTTATTTTCTATAATTTATTGTAATACGAATGTGTTAGTTTTAATGAACGTGATTTTATTTATTTATTTATTTATGATTTCACAATGCGAATTGTTCCTGAATAAAATTGAATCTCATCATTCTGTTGCCACGAGTATGTTTGGGGTCGGGTAACATGTCTTTTTATTCCATACTTCTCTATTAGCCAATTCAAAAGTGCCGTTAAATAAATGCTTTGAGTTTGAGTTTATTAGGGGCTACTTAATGTCCCTATGAAGCAACGTTTACAAGTTTTCTCTCTTTTATTTCAAAGACAAATCCATTAAGAACTCATTACCTTCATAGACACAAAATTCATCAGAAGAATAATCTTCAAAATGACACGAAAGTATGACAGAAAGACAAACAAAAGAATATCGTAGTGCGAACTTGGTTGTTATTATTTGGCTATATTGTTAAGTTTTCTTTGTTAGTTCATAGACATTTACATGGTATCATGCAAGGAGCGAATTCTATAATTAGTAGCCAATGTTATTTATCAATTTTCTATGGTGAGTCCCGTTACGTATTTTTCTTAGATGGTCGGATGAACTATGGGCCGTTGCGCCGTCAAAGCAAGCTGACCGCACCATTCGCTTCGCAAGCAACCCAGAGATTCCGGTTTTTTTCTGGTTAATTTGAAAATGTGTGGTGAGTGATTTTGATCCAGGATGGTGCAGGTAAGAGGGTTCTTCTTAACAATGTTGAAAGAAGAATATTCGTTGATAGTTTTGCTTATGAGTATCAGAGCAGAGGTCCGCCTTTGCATCAGGGTGCTGAAGTGTCAAATTGACATTCGATTATGAACTATCCTAGATGTCATGTAATCATCTCTTGTTCTGGTTTATTGATATCTAGCGACCTGCCCTTGCACTGCACAGATTCATTCGACATATTATCAAAACTCTCTTTGCAACATTTAAGTTACATTTAAAGGACTATTACTACCTTTAAACCTTCTCGAATAAATTCTATAAATGGTAATACGAACCGCATCAAAATCCAAGTTTAGAAAACCAACGCGGTCACACAGCCTCACGAAAAGCAACTTTATTTAAACTATATAATATGTAAGTAGATTTGGACACTACCTTTGCCTCTTGGTCTTACATGATACGTCATGGTCAGTAAAATAGCTAGTACTTAATTGCAATCTACAACGGGTTCCTTTTGATATTCCATAACTCGTTAAGGTTATATGATTTAAGTAAAAATAATACAAAAAGTCCTTGAAGAAGTGTTCCAAAAACTAAAACTCGACTACTGAAAAATCGCGTTCTAAAAAAATTAAACAAGAAAATATTTTAGACAGAAATCAAGACATAGGTATAAAATGGTCAAGGTAAAGCCGTGGTCGCATGCGTGTACACCTTCAAAATTATAATGGCATGTTTCGGAAGTCGGTGGCAAATAACGAAAATACACAAAACCAAAGACTTCCGAAATTTAGGTTATTTTTCAATTTGTAGTGTTTTTTTGGAAGTCGGTAGTTTTCTTATTTTTAAATATGAATGATTGGTTTGAATGAAAAACATTTACTCGTACTTATCAATTAAACTTAGACCCGTATTACAGACCCTCGCTCGAAACTTAAGCATTGGTGCCGATTCTCTTGTACAACGAACTAAACTAACTAAACTATCACTAAAATTCCTTACTTTAGGCTATGAGAATCTTAGAGCTATTCTGTAAATAAAATTCTCTAAACTAAAAAATAATTTTGACACAACTAAAATAGAATTTGACAATCGCGAAACCACGTGGTACCCGTGGTTTGCCCTCATCAGTGATTTTTTTTAGAGCCGGAGGCGCGCAGGCGGTGCCGCCTCGACGTGTTTTATATGGAATTTTTCACTTTTTGTATGGAAAACATGAAAAAATATTACCTACATGTTCAGGTTTAGGGTTTTAAGGGTTTCTTAAAGGGGGTCGAAATTTTCATTATTTTTGCGATAGGACGCACCATTTTCGAGATATAAGCAAAAGAAAAAATAAATACAGTACTGTTGTTGCACGTGAAGTCAAGATGTTGTGTGTGAATTTTAGTTCATGACAACTTATTTTACACCACACCTTTTTAATCGCGATTAAAAATTGTCAGAATTAGTCTGGTTTGGTATTTTACAATCAAAATTTTAGGTGAAAAATGTCAAATTCAGAATAGCAAAATTGCCATTTTCACTAAACTAAAAAATCAGTACTATCTTAGTGCTGTCAAACAAAAATATAGTTAAATTGTGTCACTTTAGTCTATTTCAGAATGGGAAATCGTCGTTTGACAGGATTAAACCAAATTTTAGTGATTTTTAGTCTAGTTTAGACGCATTTGTGACAAGAGAATCGGCACCATTACCTACTTAAAACTCGTTTAAAACCTTTTGATTGGTTGAAACCAGTTTTAAGTAATGCTTGAGTCTTGAGTGAGGTTTTGTAATACGGGCTTTAAGAGCCTGTGCACACGATTTCGCCGCATTATTGGGCACACGGGCGCAGCGGCGCCGTAGCGTTGTTCCACCGCAGCGGCGCCGCGCCGCAAAGATGTCGCCGCACTGGCGGTCACACAAACAGCTGAGCGGTGCCACTTCGGTGCTGCTTCGGCGTTGCAACAAGTACCTACACGCCTCCCTGTTTCGTCTCGCGGGCTGCAAGCCCGGTGTACGTGGGGTGCGACGCCGGAACGCACCGTGTGCCATACCATGGATATTTGTATGTAAAACGTCGCAGCGACACCACTCCGGAGCGGAGCGCCACCACCGCCGCCGCAACGCATCGTGTGCACAGGCTCTAAGTCCCGTATTACAGAAGTACTAAGAAGTGCACAGGCTCTAACAAACAATGTATCGAGAGTCTAGCGTTATGTTATCTTCGTAACTATGTATTTTTACCCGACTACGGCAAAGCAAAAAGGAGAGTTATGATTTTTACTGGTACGTATACAGGATGGCAGGGACATCGACGCGAAAACTGGTACCTACCATGGATTCAGTACATGATTCTGAAACTCAATGCGTCGAAATTTCTCATCGGTTATTAAAAAAACAATCTGCTGTTTCATAGAAAATTGCAATACGCGGTCAAAATGTATGCAACAGCTGATTAAAAAAATTAAATCCCGACGAAAAATTTCAACGCATTAGGTTTCAGAATCATGTACTGCATCCATGGTAAGTATCAGTTTTCGCGCCCCTGATACCCTATATATGTATGTTCATCAGTTACCTCATAACTTCTAAACTGATGTTCATAATTTAACAAATGAGGTATCGTCGGAAGCATCTTAATCATCCGCGGCCTATGTGATGTCACATTAAATAAAAATACAAAAAGTTCTGGAACAAGTGTTCCAAAAACTAAAACTTGACTACTGAAAAATCGCGCTCTAAAAGTATGAAACAAGACAATATTTCAGACAAATCAAGACATAGGTACAAAAATGGCAGGCGCGGTCCGAGGGGGGGCGGGGGTCCTGGGGGTCATGACCCCCCCCAAAATCATTCAAGCTGTCGCCGACAACTGCTGACAACTTGAATGATTTGTGTGCGTAGTCCCAGCGGAAAAATTTCGAATTTCTTCATTTCAGTTTAGCAGATATTTAGTGTATGACGTCGTGTAATTGTGTATGGTAAGTTCAAATTTGTGCATCCAACCATTGGGGAGCTATTCAACAAAAATTGTTTCCGCTGGGACTACGTCATCCCAGCGGAACTTTTTTTTTACTATGGACTTACAAGAAAAAACATTCAATAATTAGTGTGTAACGAGAGGTAAATGTGTATGTTTAAATGAAATTTGTGCGTCTTTTATTTACCAAGTTATTCAAGTTTCCGCTGCGCTGACGTTTGGCAATTTGATGAAAATCATATAAAACGGTTTAGTGCAGAGTTGTATTTTTTTACGCTCGGTGCTTTGAATTTGTGTGAAAACAGAATTTGAAAAAAACATACCGTTCAGAAGATACGTAAAAGTAAAATAAGGTTATTAGGTCCAAGTACTTAAAATAGGAACTCTAGAGCCTAACTTATAACGTTTATTTGTATCTTTTATGGGTCTACAATATCCTGCCAAGTTTCATTTATGTGCTCTTAGTAATTAACGAGCAATGGCATAATTTACTACGACTGGACCACTATATTTAAGACATCCGATTGTAGGACTGTTTAATAGAATAGCAAAATGAAACATATTCCAATATTTAGTGTATTAATTCTACTATTCACATGTAAAATTTCAGCTCACTACATTAAATAATTAAAAAGATATAATGAAAATACTAGAACAACTGCAATACGTGACATACTTAGTGAGCCAGTAGTGAGAATGATTGAAAGATAAACAAGGTAAGATCATAAATTACGTAGATACTTACTACTAAAATAATGAAAATTTTATCTGTTGGAAGGTATAAAGGTTCAAGTGACAACTGTGTGTTGTTACTTACCTCTCAACGACGCCGAAAACTTAAAACTATGTCTAGACCGATTCTAGTTTTTATGAAAGCCTTATGCATGTAAATGACGATATTTGATGAAAATCGGTCCAGCTCTTTAAAAGTTGCAGTCTCTTTTTCGAATAAGTGTATTATTTTCTAGGTACTTTGAAGTGTGAGACAGGAATTTCGTTTGTTCTGGTTTGAAACATTCAAACCACAATCAATTTTACCCCGCAATAATATGTTGTGATGTTTTCCAACAGATAAAATTTTCATTATTTTAGTAGTAAGTATCTACGTAATTTATGATATTACCTTGTTTATCTTTCAATCATTCTCACTACTGGCTCACTTAGACCCGCTATCTAATTACGCAACACATTTTCGATTTGCAATTGAGTCAAATTGGTTTCGTTTTGACTAGAATTGCTTTCAAAAGTTGCAAATTGAAAGCAATTCTAGTCAAACGAAACCAATTTGACTCAATTGCAAATCGAAAATGTGTTGCGTAATTAGATAGCCGTATTACAGAACCTCACTCAATACTCAAGCATTACTTAAAACTCGTTTAAAGTCTTTTGATTGGTTGAAACTAGTTTTAAGTAATGCTTGAGTCTTGGGTGAGGTTCTGTAATACGGGCCTAAGTATGTCACAGTCACTTACACTATGTCAATATCCGAGTCTGATAAGTTCCTTAAATTACGTTGATGGCAAAATAAACAGCACATACGCACGTTGTCGTTGGCTGCACATTTGTGACTGACAAACAAAACAGAACAGGAAGCGCGCGCTAAGAAAATACCTACCTACTTTAGATTATTCCGTATTAAACCGTTAAGTTTATAAATTCGACTTTTGAAATTACTACTGGGGTTAATGTTTTTTTCTAATAATAATAATTATTAGTATTTCTATTTAATTAAATTCTATCGTGTAACATCAAAATATTTGTACGCTGGCACCAGCAGAATATTAAGGACATAATAATTACCTAATGTAAATGCATTTATTAATATAGATGCAATTATTATTGTAATAATTTCGTAAGTATAAGAGAAAAACAAGTGATCTACTATTTTTATCACGAAAGTTATTAGTTACTTGTTCAAGAATTGTGTGCGCACCTGTACGAAACTATTAAACACAATAACGATACTATACTGGAAATTTTAGAACGTTAGCTCTTTATACTGCACGGCCGCTTTTTCGTAGCCATTCAAACTTGGTCGGTTTATCCATGTATTGCAGTTGTTCTAGTATTTTCATTATATCTCTTTAATTCTTTAATGTAGTGAGCTGAAATTTTACATGCGAATAGTAGAATTAATACATTAAATATTGGAATATGTTTATTTATTTATTATTTATTTATTTAAACTTCTTACACACAATAATGTACAAAGGCGGACTTAATGCCTTAGGCATTCTCTACCAGTCAACCAAGGGTGGTGAAGAGATAAGATGGCAGGTGCTCCGAATTACAGGAGATAATAATAATAATAAAAAATATTAAAAAGACAACAATGAATTATAAATAAAATAGGTACACACGTACATAATATGTAGTTTATAGACTTATGATACACGTACATACATATTTGCTATAATATATACCTACATCATATACATATACATATATATATATATAAAGATACAAATTCAAAGGAAATGAGGTAGTTGAGATGACTCTATACTATTTGTTTTGAAAATAACTCTGCAATTTCCGCTTAAATGCATACCGACTAGTGGCCGTCTTGATATCAAGAGGAAGCGCATTCCAGAGAAGAATGGACTGAATATGAAAGGAAGAATGAACAAAGTCAGAAGTATGAGAAGGACAGAGTAGAAGAAGATTGTTGGAAGAACGCAGATTCTTAGCGTGTGAAGAACATAGATATTGGAAGTGAGACATAAGATAAGAAGGAGGGGTGGGTGAGTTCAGAAGGGAGAAAAGAGTGGTCAAAGCGCGTAAACTTCTTCTTTGGCGAATAGACATCCATTTGAGCTCGGACCTGTAACTCGACACATGGTCATATTTCCTTAAATTAAATATGAACCGGATACCATTAATAGTTGGGCAGTCTATCGAGCTTATCAAGCAAAACCGCATTCAAGTCAAAGTAGCACACGTCACCATAGTCGATGATAGGGAAAATCAAAGTCTGCACAAGCATAGTTTTGGTCTTAGCGGGCAAAAAGTTTCTCAGACGATACAGGGATCGCAGAGTACCGTTGACCCTTTGACTAACACTAGATACCTGCTATCTAATTACGCAACACATTTTCGAACGAGCAATGGCATAATTTACTACGACTGGACCACTATATTTAAGACATCCGATTGTAGGACTGTTTAATGGAATAGCAAAATGAAACATCCAGGCCAGCTATCTAATTACGCAACACATTTTCGATTTGCAATTGAGTCAAATTGGTTTCGTTTCGACTAGAATTGCTTTCAAAAGTTGTAAATTGAAAGCAATTCTAGTCAAACGAAACCAATTTGACTCAATTGCAAATCGAAAATGTGTTGCGTAATTAGATAGCTGGCCTGGATGTTTCATTTTGCTATTCCATTAAACAGTCCTACAATCGGATGTCTTAAATATAGTGGTCCAGTCGTAGTAAATTATGCCATTGCTCGTTAATTACTAATAGCACATAAATGAAACTTGGCAGGATATTGTAGACCCATAATATATACAAATAAACGTTATAAGTTAGGCTCTAGAGTTCCTATTTTAAGTACTTGGACCTAATAACCTTATTTTACTTTTACGTGTATATCTTCTGAACGGTATGTTTTTTTCAAATTCTGTTTTCACACACATTACACACAAATTCAAAGCAACTTGCGTAAAAAATTACAACTCTGCACTTAACCGTTTTATATGATTTTCATCAAATTGCCAAACGTCAGCGCAGCGGAAACTTGAATAGCTTGGTAAATAAAGGACGTACAAATTTCATTTAAACATACACATTTACCTCTCGTTAACACTAATTATTGAATGTATTTTTTTTCTTGTACGTCCATCGTAAAAAAAAAGTTCCGCTGGGATGACGTAGTCCCAGCGGAAACAGTTTTTGTTGAATAACTCCCCAATGGATGGATGCACAAATTTGAACTTACCATACACAATTACACGACGTCATACACTAAATATTTGCTAAACTGAAATGAAGAAATTCGACATTTTTCCGCTGGGACTACGCACACGAATGATTTACGTTTCTTACTAACTAAAAACTGTAGGTACTTGAGCCACAGTGTCCGCGATGGGCATTCTAACAAAAAAAATATGAAAAAAAAAGCCTGTTAAGCAAACTCGGGAATTTGGGCACCACTACACTCGGGTTAGGGCCAGGTTTCAAAACCTAAACTGCTGTAAAAGGAGTTTAAGCATTTCTTCTCGACAAAGTAAGTTGTCTCCCTGTATAATGGTCAAAAGAAAACACAGAACCTATTGAAGGCGCGGTGCTAAAACTTTGAAGCTCGCTTGTCTTGATTCTTGAGCTTTTCTTCATAAGTCGACAAAGCAAGTAATTCTTAGTTCTTTTGGAATGATTAAAAGAAAATCTAACGTACTCAAGAGTGCAAAATTTTTGAGCTCGCTCTTGTATTCTACATTTTCATAGTTGCTTGGCCTTTGCTGCACAAGTCGACAATGTTACTCTTATTTCTGTTTGAAAACAAAATCAAACAGAACCAATTCTAGGCGGGATGATCAAATTTTAAGGCTCGCTTCGCTCGCTTGTCCTGATTCTTGAGCTTTTCTTCATAAGTCGACAAAGCAAGAATTTTTTTGTGCTTTTAGAATGATCAAAAGAAAATCGAACGTACACGGATACGTTCGATTTTCTTTTGATCATTCTAAAAGCACAAAAAAATTCTTGCTTTGTCGACTTAGTGTGCAAAATTTTTGAGCTTGCTTCGCTCGCTCTTATATTCTACATTTTCATATTTGCTTGGCCTTTCCTGCATAAGTCGACAATGTAACTCTTAGTTCGACGGACTGTGAGAAAAGATCAGAAAGTTAAAAAGTTACTTATTTAAAAAGTTGCATCATTAGATAATCAAAAAGTTTTTAGAGTAACAATTTTTATTTCCCCAATATTCCTCGGCACCCATAGTGACCCCCCCCAAAATTTTAGGCTGCGACCGCGCCTGAAAAATGGTCAAGGTAAAGCCGTGGTCGCATGCGTGTACACCCGGCTACACATCAAGCTATACATTTCCAGTTTATGCTGATCTCGCAGTGTCACTGTTATTTACATAGCAACTAGTGGTATTCGAAAGTATTGGTAGGTACCAGAAATATCAAGTGAAACACAATTTTTGTTAAAACACCGGTCTTCCAAAAAAAAAAAAAAAACGGTACGTAGTGAAAAATAAATTTAATTTCAGAAGTCAGTGGCAAATAACGAAAATTCAAAACCAAAGACACCGACTTCCGAAATTAAAGTTATTTTTGGCTGTAGTGTTTATGGCTACTATGGCTAGATAGCGGGTGCCTACCGAGAGGACGACTAATACAGAAGTATGGAAGAAAAACACATGTTCCGCCGACCATTAATAGAAAGAAAAGAAAGAAAGAAACAGTATTTATTGAGACTCGCACAGAAAATCACACATTAAACTATAAACACACTGAGCATAAATAAAAAACAAAGTGAAATTAAAATTTAAACAAGGAAGTCCTGTACGAGGCCAAAAGGCTCCTATCTCAGCATGATGTACTCGTAATAAACTGGGTTATGTAAGGACAGGAGAATAATGACTACGGAAACCTTCACTGTGCGTGGTATGACACGCGCTTGGTTGACATAAGATAACACCAACATTGTACACTTAGTTCGCAATAAACGTTTTTGACTTTGACTTTGATTTTTCTAATGAGCATGCTCTTGACCTGTATCGACGGGATAATAAAGGTAACATAGCTACACGCTGGCATAGTTCTATGCTCTGCATTTTTGTTTGTCTGTTATGCTCATAATATCATTTCGTGGAGGGTACAAGGTGTTACAGCTACCTTCAACAGACACTCGATCAACTATGACTTAATTTTGAAAAGCGTCACCTATCATCTCGGCCAGCTCATTAGAATCTCTATAACATTATTAACATTGCACGGCATGTCTTGTAAACGCCGCGTGTTGCTGCCGCGCTATTGTTGCTCAATGTTTGGACACACCTTTACTGCCAATGTCACAGCTGAAGTGTTAATCGACGTTCGTTGACGACTGCATCATCCAATGAATTAAAGTTTTGCTAAATTCACTTGATTTAAAGAAACATCTGATGTGTTTGTATTCGATTCCCATCAAATTAACACACACTACTAAATAAGCATTATAAATGCGAAAGTGACTGTCCGTCTGTTTGTACCTTTTCACGCTTTAACGGTTAAACGGATTTCGATGAAATTTGGCGCATAGGTAGACCAAGACCTGTTTTGGGGAAAAAAGGATACTTTTAATCCCGGTACATTCCCTTGGGATAATTCCGTCTACACGCAGGCGAAGCGGACGGAAAAGCTAGTTTGAATATAAAAATGAAACTATTGTTTGTTTCAGTTTATTATATCTGATGGTGCTTGCCGACAGCCACACTATATCTAAAAGTATTGATAACGACAATAAATTAGATAATAATATATTCGAGTCTATCCACGACGTAGACCGGCCCATACACCTCAAGACAAGGAAAGACAGACAACACAAGTATAAACTATATTACAGCAAGGATGAAGACGTAGTGTTACCTGACAGATTAAAAGAAACTAAACCCTACACGGGTCTTGATAAAACAACTGCGAAAAACCAACTGCAAATTCTGAAAACCACAACAGAACATGCGAAACATCACAAGTCACCGAAAAGACGAGTTGGTAGCTTCTGGAGAAAACTCAGAGGGAAAGATAAAAAGAAAAACTCTAATAAACATAATTCCTTTGGCAGAAATGGAAGAATATCTAACCATAAAAAAGAACCACAAAAATATTCTACGAATCCTGGCCCAAGAATCAAAGGCCGGAGGAAAAATAGAAAACAGTTCTCTCTGCGGCTGCCTGAAATTAAAGTTACAAAGAGAGATGCCAGCGGGCTGTTATCGACCAGACTATATTCTAACACACCACAGAGTTATCAATTGCAAATGGGAATCGCATCACAGGTCGACAACATACTTAATAGTGAATACAGAACGAAAACTGTGCCACCATTCGCAGCAACGTATGCACGTGCGGAAGAGGCCGACAAGAATACCTATTTGCAAAATGAATTAGAAAGCATTACCTCCAAAATATCTGATCTTAAAACAAGATATGGTGAAAATCCACACGAGGTATACACGCCCTCAAATACAGGATCATCGTTCTTCAATAATGCAGAAACTAACAAGCTTACCACTACTAAAGAGACTGTTACTACTGCAGAACCTGATTTTCCAGGGACAGCACAAATAGAGGTCATGCTTAATGATATGAAAGCAAGGGCTAGGCATATGGTTTCTTTCCAAAACCCATTAGTGACCGACCTTATCAGTAGCTATGTTACGGAAGCCACTGTCTATTCCTATCCCGTTCTCACACGTTTTGGTATACTCGCTCCAGTTTCTGGATTTAATACATTCGTATCAACCAATGACAACGAACACTTAAAAAAAACAACAGTCACATCAACGAAATCAGATGAATTCGATCTAAACGATTCCATATTCAGTACTAACACAGAAGCTCATTATTTAGCAGCTAGGTCGATCAAGGAAGATACGATGACTATCGCTCAGAATGTGGAAGATATGCTGCAGAGGGAGTTAAAGAACATATACAATAAAGTCAAACATAAAGTATCCAGCGATTTTCGTAAAGAAATTCACACCGCTAAGACCACGGCGAAGGAAAGTTACCGCAAACTTTCCAGCAAACTCGTCAGTAAGTGCAAGAATGCTAACATAACCAGTTCCACCGCCCCTTCTAAAAGTACTAGTCCACCGAAATCTAGAACGTCTCCGTGTAAATCCTCGAAACTGAAGAAGAAAGAGCAATGGTCGTTGTCGACCACCACCACCACCACCACCACCACGGCACCAAGAGTCAAGAAGAAAGATGATAATAAAGAAGAAGACAAGTTTATAGAATATCTCTACACCCCGGAAACAGTTAATAAACAAACGTACGACGACTACATGATGTTGACTCTATTCGAGCAGATGCTCTCAAAAACACATGAAGATAACGTTAGAAAAATGCTTGCAACAACAGAATTTCCATTTATTCCTAAAATCAAGAGGGAAACTTTCAGGTTATCTAAGAGAAACCCGGAGACCCTTACAAATGTCAAACTGCGAGAAGTTATTCAAAATTTATATGATGATGGCGGTAATATGCCCGATTATGATTACATTGACCCTTTGGCTAACGTATCGTCGACTGAAAGAACTACAGCTAATAATAATTATAATGACGACTATCTCCTCGATCCTTCGGGCACACCGGATAATAGTGCCGACTACTCTATGGTGGAGATTAATGCTAAAAATAAGGTAACGACACCATCACCCCCAGAAGCCTACCATGTCGGTCATACCGGCCATGCCACTGCAGACGCCGATAATACCGCTGCAGACACCGATATTTCTGCCGCAGGTTCCGATAATACTGCCCTAGATACCAGCTACGAAGGCTTGAGCAGCAAAATCTCTTACAACGAGTTCGTAAATGGGTACAAACACTATTTAAATTTCCAAAAAGACCAAAATAACCAAAACTTTTCAAATCTGGTCAAATATCAGGCGCATAGACATCACAGTGTTGACGATATAGGTAAATATATACTTAATAAAATACCACCGCTACCTTCGTACAATAAGAAGAAAAGAGAGCAAAGATTTTCCGATGATTCGGAAAACAATATGGACTATCAGGAGATAACGACAAAAAATGACGATTCATGGTTCAGAAAGCACTTCTACCTCTTCATTGACAATGGACCTCCTAAGAAGTACCATACTTCGGAAACGGTGAAACTGAAGTCTCCCTCAACCGAACCTAAACTATATATTATGACAGAACCAACACCTGGAATAGTACCAGTACCTCAAGAACAAATCTTCATCAGGATCGGCTCGGATGGCGACGCACGAAAGGCTAAGCAGACTCAGGAGTGTTTGGATTATCTTAATTTGGATGATCTCACGAAAGTTTTAGATTCAATTAAGAACAAGCAAACTGGCGATACATTATCAAAAGGTACGATATTTTAAATTGATTATTTTAAGCATTGAAACTAATTGTTTTTTCTAACACATTTTTTATGTTTTAGCTAAACAGAATACCCAAAATGATGCATTTGATCCCATTGATAACCAAAGTATTATGGATGATGCAACTAGTCGGGATATAAGTATGATCAGTAAGCTTTTTGTTGGCAAATGCAGACATGCACCGAAGAAAGATACAGAAACCACAGAATACTTCCCAGATGACATGTTCGCTGAAAGCACTTGGAGGAGATTGAGAAGATCGATTACAAAAGAAAACCTTGAAAATACTATAATGGCTGATTTCATTAATAAAGATATAGAAGAAAAAGCTTCTACTGGCAGCAAAGAAATTTTGGCAAACCCAGTACAATTCAATAACAGAGAAACAAACAAATATGGTTACGTTGATATCGATCTAGTTCCGAGACAGACAGCGATCGTCAAACTGAGGGACAATGCCAAAAAGAGTAGATTTAAAAACTTTTTTAAGAAGTTCAATTTTAAGAAGAAAAAAGCTATAAATCCGAAGCCAAAACGCTGTTGTCCACAAAATCGTAGAAGGGAGAGGTTCAATCCTATTAAAAAGCTGAAATCTATTTTTAAATATAAGGAAGAAAAAGAAAAGGAAAAAGAAGAAATCGCGCCAGATCGACTCGTGAACCCTGATTACGATATGGTGAACCATCAACTGAACAAATATAAACCTGTAAAATTTGCCAGGCCATTGTCTGTTGAAGATATGCAAAAACAGATTCCAAATATCAGTGACATCTATTTCGAACCTGAACCAAAGAAAAGTACGACAAAACTGTCTCCTAGCTACTTACATTTGGATGACAAAGATCAGGATTGGTTGTATAATACTCATCCTTCGTCTTCTAGTTTTAAGCCGTCGGTCACCACTCAGACAAATCCTGGTAAGTTTGCCCGTAAAATAATAAATGTAATCTATACAGCTACCTTTTTGGGACTTCTCTCTTAGAGTACCACTATGGTAATTGTCCTGCCAAACAGCATTACTGAGTTCTTTTAGAAGCCAGAAAAACTTATAGGCTCCAAACACGAACCCAGTTTGCGATTAAGTTCAGTGGGTTATACCAAAAGCCGGTCAGTACTGAATTGTCTTCAAATGTATTCTCGTTCACGAGGTCAGTGATTGAACTGTCAACTGGACCGACTCGCAAACTGGCCTATTCCGATCCCCATAACGGTTAAACAAGCAAAGGCTTTGCCCATCTTCGTACCCTGCCCACCAATGAAAAGAGTAAAAGAATAAACCTGTCTTCAACTACATATTTCTATACAATTATCTAAACCGAAACTAATACCAAGACCTTTTTAGACACGCAGATGAAAACAACCACGAGCACCAAAGCAACACGAGCAACGTTAGCACCGTCAGCACCGTCAGCACCGTCATCATCAACTGCATTAGTATCAATTCCAATGCCATCAACAAAGAAAAAGCCAGAAATACAGAGAATACCACCTTGCAATGTAATGACGGTGAATGTAAAGACGATGAATTCATCAACAGCTACGTTAATGACTACAGAATCTTCTTCTTTATTGACAATTGATGACATGAGTTTCGTTCTCGACAACATGCAAAACAAACTAAAAAAAGATCCAGGAAATTTCCCTAAAGTAACTACAGTATACCATCCCTCCCACGTGCGACAGACTGGGAAATACGAATACAAGAAAAACGTACAGCCTTCGCCGCCTCCGAAACGTCCACTTGACGAACTGCTTATTAAAAGTAAACTCACAAGAATTGCGAAATTCCCGATTAGGGAACGACTTTACAAGAAAAGAAGACACGATGACTCTGAACTAGTTGATCAGGGTAACGATTTCGACTTTAGCTTCGAAAGGCCTTCAGCTCTAGAGTACATACATGATTTGGCAAGCAAAAACACTTACCCAGAAAGGAGAAAATCTGGTAAAGGAAATACCTTGAGGAAATTACACCATCCTCATGTAACGAAGGCTAATGAGAAGGACAAAAGTAGGTACACAGACTATTTTAACGATCTGTTAATGTGGCATAATGATATACTGAACCTGGATACAGTAACCAATCCTTTATGGGAGAATATATTGAATACCATAAAATCAGACACAGGGAACATTTACACGACGCCAAACATGAATAGTCTATTAATTGGGTTGAAAGAAATGAATGACTATTTAGACCCGGGGGACAACGTTACCAGATCAGCGTTGATTATATCTCCAAATAGATCTTTGAATATGGAATCGAAAGACCGCGTTGGTGTAAGACATGTCAGGAATCATCTGAATGACCAGGGGATCATACGGAGAGTGGCTATGGATGATAACACTATAGTAACTTTAAAAGATATGATTATTAAAGGAGAAGCTAAGTATTACCAGTATAATAGCCCGAAAACATATGACAAAAAACTATATTCCAGTGATTTTATAATGAAACTGAATAGATTGAATGTGAATAATGATGATAAAAAGAAAGAAAAAGTTCAGTTTAAAAGAAAAGGTAAATAATCTTCATTTGTACAGTTCAATTGGCCACAAGGCACCTTCGAGGCGACATAAAATGTTGTTGCTTGTACCAAAGCATAGATATTCCCATGTAGACGAACGGCCTAGAATCTTCATGGTTATCAAACGAGCTCTGCTCGGGTGAAAATAGAGACAATGAATTTTCCCAGATACCTAGATCGATGTTTCTGCCCCGTAAAACTCCATATTGCAACTTTCATCGAAATCGTTAGAGGCGTTTTCGAGAACCTGATTACAAATATACAGGGTGGATTTTTGAGACGGCAGTAAGGGCAGGTACCTTAACCGTTGTAGCTGCAGGAAAACGGCCTTAGGAGACTGTCCTTAACGTTTGAGACATGTTGCATTCACAGATTTTGATTAAAAAAATACAGTCAGCAAGAAAAAGTGCAGTTTTCACAAAAACTTTTTTTGATGCGAATCGATCCTGTTTCATATAAGGATCGAAAAACTATCGAAACAACTCAATAAACTTTATGTATACATATCGTAGGAAAGAAACTCTAAGCTTACTTTTTTACTATAGATAAAAGGCTGAAAATAAACAAAAAAAATTAACTTATCTATACATATAAAATGCTTTGTCCTGAATGACTGACTGACGGATCAACGCACAGCCTAAACCGCTGATCGTAGAGACCTGAAACTTGGAGGGTGTGTTCTTTGTATGACGTAGGCATCCGATAAGAAAGAATTTTTCGAAATTCTACCCCTAAGGGGTTGAAAAAGGTGGGCAAAGTTTGTATGGGACAACGAGATTCCTTGGTCCAATCTACTTCAAATTTTGCACAAACATTCTTTAACAGAATTAATGGAAGACCTATTTCGTATTTTATTTAAATTCATCCCGTAACGGGGTTAAATAGGGGTAGAAAGTTATTTTGGGAGTGATTTGCTTCGAAGTTGATATCAATACTCCTTAGTGCTTTTGATTTAAATTACATTTTATTTTGACACATGTTTGAGAAGTCAATCCGATTTTATTCAAAAAAGGTTGAACTCACTTATAGGCTTGGTGCTTGCAATGCAAATACTCTTAAAAATTGGAATGTCTCGAAAGTCACCGTACTATACATATTAGTACCGCATTTGAAGGTTTCTAAGCTTTACAGAGGTCTGTATTTATTCTTAGGATTCCCCTAACACTATCAAATTACCCCTTCGAATTCAAGAGAGTGCAGTTTCCCATCAAAGTATGCTTCGCCATGACTATAAAAAAGCTCAAGGTCAAACTCTTAAGGTAGCGGGAGTAGACTTAAGGAAAAGCTGCTTTTCCCACGGCCAGTTGTATATGGCATGCTCCAGAGTAAGCACACAGAGTAGCCTGGTGATTCTAGCACCCGAAAGAAAAACATAAAATATCGTTTACAAAGAAATACTGCGGTAGGTGTAGTATTTTGATTTCGTTGTAAAAAGATAATACACCCGTGTAACTTTCGCCAGATCAAAGGCCGAGTTTCGTGTTCATAAAATATATCACTTTTTTTTTTCAAGTTTATTTCAACTTTATACATATAATAAAGATATATATTTTATAATTATTCAAACATTTTAACATAATAATTTATATGTTATAACAAAATTAATAACGTAAAAAACCAATAAAAAATCCTATTAGAACCATTTTCGACTTCTACGCGGACGAAGTCGCGGGCATAAGCTAGTGTGTTATAAATTTATTTGCTTTAAGAACAAGATACTTTGTTGCTTGTGATTTCTGACGTTCTGAGAAGAAAATGACCTCAAATAATTTAGAACTATCTAATATTGTTTTCAAACCAAATAAAATTGTAACGCGTAATTTTTTGTTTTGTTTATTTTCAGCCAGTCCATTCATCGTGAAAAAGTCTCATTTCCTACAAAATTTATGGGAAATGTTTATTGCGATTTCTGACTTATCTAGTACTCAAATCTTAGTTGGTACAATTGAGTTTTATGATCCTTACAAAAATCGATTGGCATTAATAAAAGTTTTTGTGAAAACTGACAATTTTCTTGCTGATTGTAATTTTTTTTCAAAATCTTTTTATGCAGATCAAAATATCTCAAAAGTTAAGGACAATCTCCTAAGACCTTTTCTTGTAGCAAAAACTGTTAGGATACCTGCCCTTACTGCCCCATCTCAAAAATACACCCTGTACATACAAATATTGCTCATTTAATAGTACATAGTACCTTGTCGACCGAGTTCAGTCCTGGGGGGTGTTTTTTTTTTGGTATTTTTTTAAAATTTTCCCGAATATGAGATATTGCAAATTTGCAACTGTTATCGAATTAGAGCCGTTTTCGACAACGTAAATGTTATAAATATTGCTCATTTAATAATATAGGATTTGTGGTCGGTGGAGCTTGTTTTCTTCCTCCACACATCTCTATCAGTCGTCACCTCTGCAGCCAGTTCCTGGCTTGCCATTCTTCACAGAATTTGTCGTTCCCTTGGTTTTGCACTACTCTCCATCCACAGTCATATTCCAAAGTATCTCTTGGTCTGTTTTAGATGGCCGGTGCTTTACCCCACCCCCTTCTAACAATTCGGAACCAAGTATCATAGTTGACACCACACTCATGGCTTATGATGATGATGTGGATTCTGTCACCAAAGCTTTGGAAATCAAGAAACAGTGTAAGTCAATTATTATTTACAAATTGTACAGCTTCTCGCGACGGGGAATCTATTCCCCGTCGCGAGAAGCTGTACAATTTGTAAACAAATAACTTCTACTATCTTACGTAGCGACAATTGAATCAACAACAAATAATCCAAAATTCAATCAGTTCGAAAGTAACATACGTGTAATACGAAACTAACGAACAATTTCACTTGGTCGGGTTATATTTTAGAGATTTATAGCGCTGTCGTCTAATATTGACAACCGGCCAAGTGAAATTGCTCGTTACTTTCATATTACACGTATGTTACTACGAGTTGATTGAATTTGGGATTATTTGCTTCGCTACGTAACTTAGTACCTAGCAGTTCTTTGTTTACAAAATTTATAGTTTCTCGTGACGGCGACCTTAGCGACCCACAGCGGTGATATGTCAAAACACCGAGATCTGTGTGCTTTACCCAAGTTAAATATTAATATAATAAACACATAAAGGACTTGTCACACTGGATGTGTTCTGCGTCCTACGGTCCGGTCAAATCGAACGCAGCTCGCATCCTATGTGATCATCATTTGCATTTTATATATATATTTTATGTAATTACGATCTGACTATGCGAGCACAAGCAAAGAACGTAGGGAACGCACCGGGCACGCGGTCGGGGTGGGAAGGGGGCCCAGACGTGGAAGGGCTGCCCGGTTGCGGGCAGGCGGGCAGCGGGCAACGGGCGGTGGGAGACGGGCGGCGGTCCGAGCAGTTAATTTTTATGAAAAATTTGTTTGCTGTTTACCCTACCCGTCAGATCGCTGACCGGTTGCCGTGCCAGGATCGCCGCCCGTCGCCCGTCGCCCACCACCCGCTGCCCTGACCCTGAAGTTCAAATAGGGTGCGGGCATCGTTCGATTTGACCGGACCTCAGGACACAGAACGCATCCAATATGACAAATCCTTAAACCTTCCGGATTAAATGCTCTAAGGACGCCATAGACCGGAATAAAGGCTCCAAAGTCTTTGCAAGAGGTTTGTGTATTAGGCAGAGCCAGCTTACGAAACTGAAGACCGATGATGACAGAATCGAATCCGCCAAACCTGAAATGTTGAAAGAGATGGACAGGTTCTATGGACAGAACTATACACGTCAACAAGTAACCCCGTTACGAATCTGGCAAACGACCCAAGAGCTAGATTGACCCGACACTACACCGAAGACATCCCGGACGTCAGCTTGTACGAGATTAGGATGGCGCTGAAACAGCTCAAAAACAAGAAGGCGTCGGGTGACGACGAAGTTACACGGCCGAACTCCTAAAGGCCGGAGGAAAATCCATTCTTAAGGCCCTCCAGAAGCTGTTTGATTCCGTCATACTCGAGGGCATTCGGCATGGCTGAGTAGCGTTTGCGAAGCTACGCAATATCTTCTCGTCCTACATACCGCAGTGTCTTAAGACGAAAGTCTTCAGCCAATGCGTGTTGCCAGTGATGATCTACGGCACTAAAACGTGGTCGCTCACATTGGGCATTATTAGAAGGCTAAAAATCACCCAAAGGGCAATGGAGAAGGCTATGCTTGGAGTTTCACTCCGTGATCGAATCAGAAATGAAGAGATCCGCAGAAGAACCTAGGTAACCGACTGGGCACATTGCTGACAGAACAGATGGCTAATGGGGCCCAAAGGTTCTGGAGTGGCGATCGCGTACCGGAAGACGTAGCGTTAGAAGGCCTCCCACAAGATGGACCGATGACCTAGTGAAGACCGCAGGAATTCGCTGGATGCGGGAAGCACAGAAACGGTCAAAGTAGCGGTGCTTGGGGGAGGCCTATGTCCAACAGTGGAGTCTTTTGGCTGAAATGAATGAATGAATGAATGATGACGAAAATATAGTTTTTAGAATGTTTGTCAGTTTTATCTGTTTGACTGGATGTATGTTCCGGATTAACGCAAAAATGGCTTAACGGATTTGGATAAAATTTGGGACACAGATTACTTTTAATCCCGGTAGTAAGTTGCCGTGGGATATTTTCCGACATCCACGCAGGCGAAGCTGCGGGTAAACATATCTTTTGGAATAGCAAATGTCAATATTTCTTATACGAGTACATACTAAGTAGGTACTAGGTACCTGTAGGCAAAGTCATTGTATTGTTATTAAATTTCAGTAGGCACGAAAGCCGAAACAAATTTAACGCATCATTTTCTTTTTTATTTATTAACGCATTTTTTTATTTATTATTGACATAATCTACTCATCACAGTGTTTTTTATTAAAAGCTTTTATTTAACTTGCAATGTATGTATGTATTAGCTGCACCCCGCGGTTTCACCCGCATAAGTCTCGATCCCGTGAAAATATCGGGATAAAAAGCATCCTATGTGTTAATCCAGGTTATGAACTATATGTGTGTCAAATTTCATCCAAATCCGTTTAGTAGTTTTTGCGTGAAAGAGTAACAAACATCCTCACATGCATACATACAAACTTTCGTGTTTATAATATTAGTAGGATGTTTGTTCTGGTGGAATCTTCCTACTCAATTTTGAAAGAAAGACAGCTTTAATTGCATAAATTGTGACATATGATACTAAAATAAGTTGTGATCCTTGTACAATTTACCCATGCAAAAATTGTTGGTCTTATCTCCTAATAAATTATAATGATCATGCAAGTAATATTATTGAACATGAATATTGAATACAAATTAATTAAATTAGGCATGTCAAAAAATATTAAATCAAATAAAAAAAAATAAAAAATACAATTGAATGAACGAACACAATTACACGAATATAATGTCAAAACGAATACTTTATTAAATTAGGTTATTTACTTCTATAATTGTTGATAATCAAGAATAATTAGTTTGTCATCATCATTTAAAAAATGGTTAATAGAATAATAACATTTCCCAACAAGTAGTGCTGTTAATCTCTTTTTAAAATTGTGTATTGTGTCATTCTTTATTATGTCAGGTATTTTATTATAAATCGTTGGACCCATGCAAGTAATGTTTTTTTTAAGTAAAGCAGTATTACAGCTCTCAACATGTAAAATTTTTATACTGACTCCTGACTAGTCTTTGCCTCATTTGTTGTACTGTAGTGAAAAGGTGCATGTTCCTTTTAACGAACATTGCCATTTCTAGAACATACATTGCCGGAAAGGTTAACAGTTTTAGGGATTTAAACACCGGAACGCAGCTATCTGTTGTCTTCATGTTCATAATTGACCCTTGAATACCTGTTCCCTCAGACAAGAATTTCCCCAGAAAATTATACCGTATCTCAGAGTAGATGCCACGATCCCATGATATGCAATCAAAGTTGTAGATATGTTCACTTTCTTAGCTAGATTGAAGAGGACATAAGCAGATGCATTTAATTTTTTGCAAACTTCTTCTGCTTGTGGTTTCCACGTTAATTGACTGTCGATAATTATGCCTAGGAATGTCGCTTTATGTACTTGGTCTATCTTATGACTATCATATTCATTAATTAAATTTGGTAAAGATGTTCGTTGGTAAAAATATATTATGTTAGTCTTTTCTAGATTAATTACTAATTTATTTTTTTCAAGCCAATTTATAATGTCTTTTAGTGTATTATTAATGTCTTCTTCATATTTATTTGTATCAGAACAACCAATTAATGCGGTGCTGTCATCAGCAAATAAAATCATTGGGTCCTTAATGTGACCTGGTAAATCGTTGATATACAGCAGAAATAAAAGAGAACGTAGGACCCCACCCTGAGGCACGCCGTGTTTAATATATCGATATTCGGATAAGTATTTCTTTTCACGTTTGCTTTTAATACATCGCTGAGAATAAAAATGCAGGTTATAAAAAGATGGTGATTATAAGCTCCTTTGCTCTAATCCACCTGAAATTTAGTGTAGAGACCTCGATTATTCTTGAGGTAGAAGGAATACATACATACTAAAAAGTAAAAAATAAATTAAAAGCAAAAAAACCTTTTTTTTTTTAAAGCTTTTATTTAAATGCTTTAATTTTAACTATCAACTTATAACCTCATTATACACGATTTATTAACACGCTTTTATTAGGTCGACCTGTATATAACTATGTAACGGAATCTAAGGTAACTAATTTAACAGTCTTCCAAGGGTCGTAGCGTAATGAAAATTGGCAGCTGTATGTAGTTCTGATGACAATACAATAATATGGTACTGTCGAAATGATCTGATGATGGTGTCGGAAGATATGAACTGGAACTTCATGACGGTTTTTTTTGTTTTTACGTGCTTTTATAAAAGCGTGTTTTTCTAGTGTTTTTAAAAATATTAATTTATATGATCATAAAAGCTTGTCGCGTGATTTACTTGTGTAAATAAACTAGCACCTATTTAATTGTATTTAATTGAGTACCTTAATCTGCCAAGTTTAGTTTTCTTTTCAATTTCAGTTTAGTTAAATGCTTATAGGTACTTACGCAAACCTCGCGACAAGCTTTTATGATCATATTAATTGTTTATACTCGTAATGAGGTTATAAGTTGATAGTAGTAGATACCTGCTATTTTTAACCACATTCCTAATTCCATAAAAGACGAACCAGTAACAACTTACAAAAAGAAACTAACTGAACTCCTATATAAATGTATGCGATTTTCTAGCTGATAAATTTTAGTTGTGTTTGTATGCTTGATAATGTTTGCATGCCAAAATGGTAGAATGTACAAGGATTCTTTAATATTATTGTAATCACCTTATTGTAAATACTTACATTCTGAGCAAATAAATATTCTATTCTATTCTATAGTTAACTTTTAAAATGAAAATTTTATTTTGTTCTTTTTAGAGCATTTTATAAGTTGTATTGCAATATGTGGTTAGCTAGCGACCTCGAACATTGATCATACTATTCTTGCCTGAGCAACCGGCAGCAAGTTCGTCATGCTCCTTAGATGTCACTGCTTGCGGTAGCGTCGGGGGTCGGGTTGCCTCCTTCCGCCAAATATGGCGAGGGGGGTAATGACTGAGCTGTGCGTTATGCTCGTGAACGGGTGCTGCTTGTGGTGACTGTTCATCTTGCTGACCATGTTTTAATTAACTGTTTATTTATTTTTACTTCGATGGTCCTAGTTTATATTTGTGATTTCGAGTTACAGCTTTAATAGCTACCTATATGTAAGCGGGCACGTCCTTTATACCTGGAGGCTTTCATTAGGGTATTAAGTTCTGTTTATGTTTTATTTTCGCTTGAGTATAGATTTCGATGATTTTTGTTGGTATATTGGCGTATGCTGGCTGACTTATAGCAAATAATTTAATTTAATGTTTTGTGTTGAAGGGAACTAGGAAGTGGTGAAGTTTTTGAGGGACTGTTTTATATAATTTCGACGATCGAAAAATGCTGATTCTCAGCCTATTTTCAATAAATTACTTTTGAATTTCATAAAATCTTGGTAATGAAATTATGTTTTTCATTACAGCTAGACATTCGCAGAAATCTTTCAGAGCTACACCGAAGAATAAACTGGGCGTAAGTTTATATACTAGAATCAGTTATTTATTTCGAACTAAATATAGGTATAATGTAAAAATAAAAATGAAAATATATCTCTATTAAAATTATTATTATACTCTTCTCAAATATGCTTGGAAATTCGAGCATTATTTTGACTAAAAAACCTACATGCAAGCTGGCGGCCGGGAACGTTAGTATGAAAATCCATATCTGTCGTGTAATTTAAAAAAAAACACGTTTTGTCACGCACTAAAAATGATAAAATAATTAAATAGACTTTTTGAATAAATCATTGGATACTAATACATAGTATCCAATGATTAATTCAAAAAGTGTGGAGCGCTTTGTTTAAATCACAGAACAGATAAAAGAGGTTAGAAAGGAAATAGTTCCTGATTTGTATTAGAACGAGTGTCGCCGCATATCTCCCACTCTTTAACTCACCTAAAAGCAAGAGACCAATAGTACGCGCATTACGCACACAAATAAACCACACGCACTTGGATTGCGAGTTTGCTATTGGTTCCCACACTAACGCAAACACTGCGCTTGACGTACACTCACACACGCGCAAAAGCAATTTATTTCTCATACATGTTACAGCAACCAAAAGGTCGATTATTTATGTCGATAAAATTACTGTAATTTTTAAGTTTTGAAATTTTTAGCTATAATTTCGGGAAGGGGGACAATTAGTGTGGACTTCTTTTATCAGGATCTGCTGGAAACCTACAATGTTTTCATTATAAATGAGGTTGGTCACCTCAAACCAAATTTTAGACGAAAAACCCACTCAGAAACTAAACTAATAACCCACAATAAACAATAATTGGTAAACAAAGTTATTTTAATTATAATATTACTGATAATAATCATTTAATTTTGTATCAAACACACAATGACATACTTTTAATATCGACATTGTTTACAACTTAGTACAACACTATCGATACGCGTGGATTTCGCGGAATTTCAACTTTGGCTCGGTGCACGCGACGTTCGTAGTGAACGCAATACATTGCGCGATCACTCATCTAACTACAAGATGGTACCCATGCATTGCAACCAATGTATAATTTTGCATCTGTTAGCGATTGTATCGTTTTTGTCTACAAACTACATAATACTATTGTAATAATTACAAATATTACTTGTATTTTAAGGTTTTTGGACTTACCGATGAAAAGAAATCCCTTCCCGGGCTACACTACACACCTGGCTTCTTTCCCGACACGTTATGATAGCGCAAGACGGCATAATTCTTTTTTTTCGCGGAGCTTCCCACGTTATCACAGAATGAGCGCGACTATTTTAAAACAAATGTTAGGACATTTCAATCCACATAATTTACTTCATTTGAAACAGTTTGGTTTTACAAAGGGTCGTTCAACTACAGACGCGGGCGTGGAATTACTGAAGAGCATATTCGAGGCCTGGGAGAATTCGCAAGATGCTCTTGGCATTTTCTGCGACTTGTCCAAGGCCTTCGATTGCGTACATCATGATACTCTTATCAGGAAACTGTACCATTATGGCATGAGGGACAAGGCTCTTGACCTTCTGACTTCTTATCTGAATAACAGAATTCAGAGGGTCGATGTTAATGGCAAGAGATCTGCAGGATCTGCGGTCACCATAGGCGTTCCGCAGGGTTCAATTCTAGGTCCTTTCTTATTTCTAATTTACATAAATGACTTACCTTACTACATAAGGGATAATCACAAGATCGTATTATTCGCAGATGACACTTCCCTCATTTTTAAAATCAAACGTCAGTTAGTTAACTTTGAACAAGTCAACGATGCACTCTCTAAAGTTGTGCATTGGTTTAATGTAAATAATCTTCTCTTGAACGAAAAAAAGACTAAACTCATTAAATTTTCAACGCCAAATGTCAGGCAGCTAACTACCAATGTTCAAGTTAATGGAATAGAGTTGGACCCTGTTGAGTCAACAGTTTTTCTTGGAATAACTATTGACGGTAAATTACAATGGGGCCCACACATAGAAAAATTGTCAGGAAGGCTTAGTTCGGCCGCCTATGCTGTTAAAAAAATTAGACAGATAACTGACGTAGATACAGCCAGAATTGTTTATTTTAGTTACTTTCATAGTCTTATGTCATATGGAATTCTTCTTTGGGGAACCGGTGCGGACATTAATACTATCTTTGTTCTACAGAAAAGGGCTGTTCGAGCCATTTACAACCTAGGTCCAAGAGATTCCCTTCGAGATAAATTCAGAGAAATAAATATTCTGACTGTAGCCTCACAATATATTTTTGAAAACCTATTGTATGTACACAAAAATATATCAAATTTTAAGAAAATGTCCGATATTCATAGTTTAAATACCAGGAATAAACACAACCTTGCTGTACATCGCACACGTCTCCACAGAGTAAGCAACTCGTTCATGGGTCAATGTATACGCTTTTACAACAAACTTCCCATTGACATTCGAAACTTACCCATTAAACGATTTAAAAGCTGTATTAAAACCAAACTTTGTAAAAAAGGGTACTATAAAATTTCAGATTATTTAGAAGATAAAAAAGCTTGGGATTGAGCTGCTCGCTCTGCTAAGCCTTGTGAAAACCATAAAACTTGACATTTTAATTATTCATCACAATAAACCAGTTTTATATACACATTGACATTGTTGAAAATTATGTTCAAAATGACACGATTACTTTGTAAAGTATTATATTATTTTAATTATTGTGAATGTGAGGACTATGTGGATATTTTTATTTTCCCTTTTCATTTCTTTGTTTCTTTCTCAGTTTTAATGATGGTCTGGCAGTTTGAGTAGTTGATGCGGCCTACCCAAATATCCTTTCCTTGGTATTGTTCGTCGAGTTGAGCTCCTTAAGTTCTGAGTTGAGCTCCACGATTACTGACAAATGCTTGCACTGACTGGACAGGTCCACTCAAATCTGTGTGGTTCTTTCCTCAAAAGACCATTTCAGACACTAATCTACATGGTCCTCACATGACTTGACCAAGATTATGTCTGGACTTTAAAAGAGACTGTGACCTCTGAGTTTGTTTCGGCCTTTCTTCTCAGAGTAGTCAGATAGGAAACACCGACCTCACCAAGCTTATTTTTAATATTTTTTTATATGACGTGTAAAAGTGATTCCGATATCCTATTTACAGAATAAACAATTTCATTTCATTTCATTTCATTTCATTTCATTTCATTTCATTTCATTTCATTTCATTTCATTTCATTTCATATTGGCCGGTGAACCAAAATTCGGTTAACTATGAGCGTTTACTCATACGTGCGGCGGCGCGCCTGCCCCGCCCACAAGGCCCTTCTAACCTCTTTTATCTGTTCTACCCACCTGCTGGCTCTATCATCAGACCCTCGTTACCAAGCCCAATCTATTGGACTCGTCAACGAATCATATGAGCCAAAACTCGAGGAGTTTACTAGTAGCCACTGAAGAGTTCCACTATGCACATCCACCTCCGTCATCAGATCACCTCCAAGATCCCAAATTATAGTATTGTTATCCAAACTACATATACATGCATGTTTCATTTCGATACGACAATTTGGTGAAAATTAGGTTGTAAGATTCTGTTACATAGATAGATACAGGTCAAGGTAATAAAAGTGTGTTAAAATGGATTCAAATTTTTACTATGACCCATGGCAACCAAGGAGATAACTTATCAAAAAAAATATTTAAATTTCGATTTGGTTTGCAAATACAGCTATTTAAAGTTAAAAAAGATTCAAATGAACATATTGGCGCGTCAAAATGTATCGTTGTTCATCATTGAGTCTGGAATATACATATAATTAATTTACTTAATTAATTTCCGCGCATTATTTGTGAAAAGTATACTCGTACTATACTTTACTATTGATGGACTCAGGGTATGTGTGCCTCGGCATTGCCGCGGCACACATTTTCGTTCATCAATGCCTCTTTTGCAGGCTGCGACAATAATGTACTAGATAGTCCGACCCATCGACGATCTCCAGTTTTTTATAAAGAATTTTAACTTTTCCAGCATTCCACATTTTTAAAAACAAACAAACCGCCGGTGCAGTACTACACAACACCCCTGCCGATGAAATCACTTGATTTCAACAAGTTTTTGAAGGAACACCAAATGGACGTAGATTTTGTGATGTCCCCGTTACTCGAACTACCCACGATCAGAACATATCGTCCAACACTGAAAAAAAATAAAGGGTCTAAACATAATACTGTTTCTACTATTACTACTCCTGCTACATCTGCTACACTACGTCCAGATTCTCTTAACATGAAGACTGAATCTCCGCCCATTAAGCTATCGGTCACAGAAATTAACGAAGACATTACCACAATAAATAAAAAAGGATTTACACAACAGTTAGGGTCAAAAATGGATAGTTTTAATAAAGCACTGTGTAAATCTGTTAAGTTTACGACGGACCAACCGAAAGTGAAACCCAAACCTGTACCCAAACCTGCAACTGTGAACAGTTTTACAAACAAGATACCGGACTGGGAGGATGAGTTTTATAGATTTAAAAGATACCGCGGGCTGAGGCAGCCAACCAACGCAGCGCCTGTCAAACATAACAAAGAGACGCAAGACGTCAACTATTACAGTATTTTTAAAAAGAAAATGAGAGAAAGACTATTTGATAAGAAAGCGACAAAATTGGCAAATGATCTACGGGTAGAAACTCTTCGGGTAGATCATCCGACCACAGAGTCTTTCACTGTGGACCCACACAACAAAGACGTAGAAATAACTATAATAAACTTCGAGGATATGGAAAAAATTACGACACACCAACCTTTATCCGCCGTTACTTTTCCGGCCTTGACAAAAGAAGAATTTGATGCTTTCTCAAACTTTGGTGCAACGACGACAGATACTACAGTTGGAGATACGACCCCTAATAAACCTCCACGGAAAGAGAAGGAGATGCACAATGAACTGCTGTACAGAGATATAGTAAGAGAACGAATGACTACTACTACTGCTGCAGCCGAAACTTCTACTTTAGGTTTAACTAAAAATACACATTACGTTGACGATGTAGTAAACGATGGAACGGCAGTTATAAGTAGTAAACCAATAACAAACCGGTATCCGTTCGAAAAGATACCAACGTATCCGAGTATTTTGAAGAAAATGCAGCATGCAAAGAATTTTAATAGTGTTCCGAAAAGAGTCCACATAAGCAGCCATCACTACAAGTATGATGTGTTCTATGACGAAACCAAGCGAACTGGGAAGACTTCTGCCTTCGAATCGCCACGGTGTGGGTATTCGTTGAAGAATTTATTTCTTGTAGAATATTTTGAAAACTTATTTATTCTCTGCTGTTTTTTGCACGCAATGACTTATTTGACAAAATTCTAGCATCCTCCGTAACGTCTTCCGTGCCACGTGGGGCCGGCTGTTTCATTCATAAATCTTTTTACGGGTAGTCAGAAGCTCGAAATTCTGACAACCATTGCTACCAAGGGGTATCGTGCTACCCGATAACTGGATTGTGGAGGTCAATCAGTCGATCCATGTTAATATACTGGTATTTAGCTGCATCCGTTAAGACTGGAAACCGACCCCAACATGGTTGGCAATAGGCTCAGCAGACGAAAATTTTTAGGGTTCCGAATGAAAAAAACCGGCCAAGTGCTTGTCGGACCACGCCCAATAAGGGGTTCCGTAGTTGGGATGGATTTATCCCAAAAATAAACTTAAAATTGTAGTTAAAAAACATGCTGCAAATGTAATTTGTACGCACAATATTGGGAGATTTAACCATGTTATTTTAAAAGCATAGTCTTCTTATAGGTTTCCTGTTATCTACCACACATCAAAAGTGTCTAAGGATAAAGGTATTTTTTATTGCCCTATTTGTTTCCGTATCTGTAAATCCACGAAGTACTCCTTCCTACTTTTGTATTAATAAAGACTTTTCGCGATTTTTACTTATCCTATTAAATTAAAATATGAAAAGTTTTTATAGGTTTTTATTACGTAAAATAAACAATGAGTATATGTATAGTCTGTATTTCCACCGTTAACGCGTACACAGCGATTCGGCATACTCAATATGAGTTCATCCAAATCCCATTGCGGAATGGCCGCCCACGTCCGTTGTAACAGGCGAACAAGATTTTCTGGTGTGTATACGGCATCCATATTTGGCAGAGCTCTTCTTTGAAGCATATCCCATGCGTGCTCAATGGGATTCAAGTCTGGCGATTGAGCAGGCCATGGCAGGACATTGATATTAGCTGCGGCAAGTGTGTTTGCAACGACTGTCAGTGTGGACGTGAATTATCATGCTTATGCAGAAATGAAGCACCAAATTGGGTCCGCAAAGGAATGAAAAGATCTGATACAATCGTTTCCGCGTAAATCTGTGCATTAAGGTTGCTTCTGATCCAAATCAGTTCGCTTCTCCTGCCAATCCAAATACCCGCCCATATCGTGATTGTTCCACTATGTATGCATGGTCTTCCAGGCTTGATTTTAAACGTTCTTGGCATCCAAGGGTCTTCCAATACCGTGTACGTCTAGTATCTGGCCAGAAGAAAAACACACAAAACGCCACTCTTCTGTCCCAATATCTGTGTTCACGAGCCCATTCTCATGCTTTGCGATTGCGGGGCTAAATAAGAGGTACACGTAGCGGCCTTCGGGAACGGAGATTAACTTCATGCAAGCGATTTCTTATGGTTTGATCGCTTATTAACATCCCTGAAGAGCTATGAAGCCAACATCATCGCGGTCATTGTACGATTTCGTCGACCAGTAATTTGTATTTAACAATCCTTAATGTTGGTCTGCCACGCTGCCAGTGATGCGGGGTAACGTGCCCAAAGTCGACTTATAACAGTCTGGGTAGTGCCCGGAGCGATTGCCACAGCACGTTGCCGAGAACCAGCTTCCAACATTGCCACGGCTCTGATAATTTCTTCTCGGCTCAAATGACGTCTTCTCTCCATAATAACGTTCTTTTGTATTGATTGAAGTCAGAAGTATGGCAGAAATTTTACTAATTTGGCCTCAAACCCGTTGCAGGATTTTATAGCAATATAACTCTTTTGACCGAAATAAAAAAAATATTCCCTTTTCAAACGACGCAATTTAACTAGCAAAAACGTGCTTGATCCCTAGACACTTGTGATGTATGTGTATAAGTATAGAATTATTCTCTAAATATAAAAAAAAAATATTGGCTCAGTACTCTCGGAGATAAGTATCGGGGTATGGTCAATTTTCATCTATTAAATCTTTTTTTTTTTGGGTTCCGTATATCCGAATAAAAAAACGGAACTCTTACCTGATCACTCGTGTCTGTCTGTCCGTATGTCAATTAAATTCCACTGAATGTAATGAACCAGTTATTTTTTAATTTGACACACTGTACCGTCTTCTTCATCTTGTCGCATGGTTAGAGTGACTAACCTGGTGTCAAGAGTTTTAAAACCGCCCATGGGCCTCTGAGTTGGCTTCACAAATGCCGTCGAGAAATATCTCAGGCATGGCCGGTTTCCTCACAATGTGTTTTCCTTCACCGTTTTTGAAGCAAGTGATAATTATACTATACACGCATGAATCTGAAAAGTCAGAGGTGCGTGCCTTGGGTTCGAATTCGAGACCTGTGACTTAGCAGACTAACGGTCACACCACTAGGCTGTACCGTGTGACATATCAAATGAAACGGCTTACTGTGAGGGTATCAAGTATATTTCTTTAAAACGTTTAAAATGTATTTACGAAGATAGATGAAAAATTAACCACCCCTTTATCTCCGAAACTACTGAGCCTAAAATATTGAAAAATATACAGAATATAATTATTATAGATTACCGGAAAACCTATAAGAACTCTAGGGTCTTAAAACAACATGGTAAATCTCCCACTATTGCGCGTTAAGTTTATTCTTGGAATAAATTCATCCCAACTACGGAACACTTCTTTGTGCGTGGTCCGACACGCACTTGGCCGGTTTAAACTTGTGTTGTCCAACTGTAGGTTTAGTTACTTGATTACTATCTCTACCTAGATGTAAATTTATCTGGCTATGCACCAGAATTCTCTGACCTGGGAAGTATGTATACTAATTTACAAAGTTTTTGACAGATTTTGTACGGCAAATCTGTCAAAAAGTTACTAAACTCTGGTCCCCGTCACTAGGAGGATTTTGTAAACAAAGAACTTCCACTAAGTTACGTAGCGAAAGAAATAATCCCAAATGCAATCAACTCAAAGTAACAAGCGTCTAATGTTTTGTGGGGTACTAAGTTTCAGCACCACAAAACATTAGACGACAGCGATTTATACCGCTAAAATATAACCCGACCAAGTGAAATTGCTCGTTAGTTTCGTATTACACTTAGATGTTTTGTGTGGTACTAAGTTCCAGCACCACAAAACATTAGACGACAGCGATTTATACCGCTAAAATATAACCCGACTAAGTGAAATTGCTCGTTAGTTTCGTATTACACTTAGATGTTTTGTGGGGTACTAAGTTCCAGCACCACAAAACATTAGACGACAGCGATTTATCTCGCTAAAATATAACCCGACCAAGTGAAATTGCTCGTTAGTTTCGTATTATACGTATGTTACTTTGAGTTTATTGACTTTGGGATTATTTGTTGTTGATTGAATTATCGCTAAGTAACTTAGTAGAAGTTCTTTGTTTACAAAATTTATAGCTTCTCGTGACGGGGACTTTAGTGGAGTTGCTAGTTAGTGGAGTAGGTACCTAATGAACAAAAAATTTTCACCAGCGCGATTGAGACTCTCTACGGTGACTCGACCGAACGGGATGCGTCCACTGAAACTCGCACGCAACCGGACTTCTACTAGTGAGTACGTTATTTTATTAACTAGACGCGCAGCAACGTGTCATGCCAAGAAAAACGAACTACAGACACAGCACCCTTTCACATTACACGAATCGTTTGGAGCCACTTTTGATTCCTTAAAGTCTGTTCACGATGCGTTGCGGCGTTGTAACGTTGTGACTGAGCGGTGCCGCTCTGGCATTGCACCGCGTATACTCCTCCCCGCCTCGTCTCGCGGGTTGCAAGTCCAGTGTGCGTGCTGTTCGACGCCGGAACGCACCGTGTGCATCGGCCCTTAACTCAAAATCTATTTAATATAAACACATAACATTTTGTGTATTTATTAAAACTTCTTAGATTAACTAGAACCCCAAATTTCATAAATACAACTCAAACGGTTATTGAGATATAAACGTCTAAAAATGTTAATTTTTGGTCAATTAGCCAACTGGATGCCAAATTGAAATTTGCCATCCAGCTGGGTAATTGTCTGTATACAAAGGAAAAATTCAGAAAACAGTGAAATATTTTCCGGACAATAGATATTTATTTAATACCTATTGAAATTATAATAGTAAAACCTATATCATTCGCAGGAGAATAGGTTCCATGATGAAAGGTCGCTTTTATCGTTTTGTATACCAGATTATTTATAAAACTTAGACAACCAATAATTACACAAACTGCAACTGGCAGCGCCGGCTCAGCGATCTGACATCATTGCCAACAAATTCTAACAATGGGGAATATGCACGTAATTCAAAACTAATTCATTATTTAAATATAAATTATAGGTATAGGAGTCAACAACCAATATTTTTACATTTTTACTGGCATTACAATTCATTATCTAGTTGATTTTTGGGTACATATTTGAACGTCGAAAATTAAAATACCTACGGGTAAAATGTCACTGTTCAAAACATCGAATATTTTAATATCGATTGTACATCGAAATATCGAAAATTGGTATACCTAAGTCTAAGATTACCTAAAATGTCTAAGATTAAAATGCCGAGTGATTAAAATATCGACTAATAAAAAATTTCGATAGTTATTATACCTAAGTTCAAAATGTCAACATTGAATACACCTAAGTTCATTATATTTACGTTAAAAATCCCTACTCGTTAAAATATCGAACAAATTTTATTTCTGTCACGGCTCCGGCGGCGGGCGGCGCGGCGCGCGGCTCTGCGAAACTCGTGGTGGGCTCCTCCGCGCCTACGCGGGCTTAAATTACACTCTAGGGGTAGGGGGCAGACAAGACTGCGTGAAGTCGGTTTTGCAGGGATTCGTTTCTGTCACTAAATTATGTAGCACATGACACATGATACTTCATTCATCATTTTGAACTGGAAGAAATAGGTTAGGTTAGGTTAGAACTGTGACCAATCGCGCGTTAGCCGAGCGAGCGCAGCGAGCGGTGCCGCGGCAGCGGCCTACGAACGCTACGTCCAAGTTGCTCGCAGATTTTATTTCACAATTTTCTAATAAACCGGGTTTTCGCAATATCCGAATTATCAAATTACCCTCTGACATACATAATAAATAAATATCGATATTTAGGACATTCGATACTCTGTACTTTTGATATTTAAGTATGTATTTCGATGTCACTTTTGTAGATAATTAGATTTTAAATTGGACGTAGGTTATCTAACTATTCGACATTATAAACTTACGTTATTTTAATTTTCGGTTACATGGTCATTTGATATTTAAGTTTTTGATGTTTTGTTCATTGACATTTTACTCGTACCTAGGTATTTTAATCTTCGACGTTCAAATATGTACCCTGTTTTTTTGGTGGAACGGAATCAATAATTATTGATCGAAGGATCTGGGGCTGGAAAGCCTTATAGCTCCTACACACTATGCCGCCGGCCATGCCGCCGGGCAAGCCGAGGTGCGCCCGGCCATGCCGCACAATGCCGCACAAAAGAAATGAAGGCGAAAAAGCCGGGGGTACGTGCCGCGCGGCAAAAGCCGGCGGCCATGCCGCCGGCATAGTTTGTAGGTAGTATTCGATGTAAAAAAAGCAGTAACGTACCAAATTACGTCACATCCTGACAGTGACAGAAACGGAGGTTTGAACTGAAGTAGAAAATTGTTGGAGTTTCATATTTTTTTTTTAGCAACGAGTAGTAAGTAGTACCTTTCTTAGGTTTATAACACTGCCTTTAATAGATTCAGTGAAAAAAAAAATACATGCATATTCCCTATTGTCTTACAAAAGAAATACATTTTTTATAATTGAAAATAGGTAATTTTACAGATCACTTTTCAATTATGAAAAATAAATAATAATCTCTTTACAAAAAGTAACGATATCCCATCAAAAACTAAATGTGAAAATGGGAGCCAAGTTCAATATTAAGAATATACGTGGTTTTCGACTTCGCCGACAGAGGATCCGTAGAGGAACGACCTGCAACCATACGTTTAATGGATAAAAAGTATTTTATATTAAAGGACTTTGTCCTTTTTCGGCTTCGTGTGGACACGATGCTCGAAAAAAAAACGAATTGTTTAAAAATCAAGTTTAGTTTTTAAACGCTTATTTATTAAATACCTTTGTATCAACTTGCGCCCACGAATAGTGTATTTAATAAGTACTGAAATTGTATCGTATTTTAAAATAGTTATTTACAAATCGATTCTAATTGTTATTTTTAAAGCTCAACTACTTCCTCCTCATTCATATAGAGTCTGGTTCAACTACTTCCTCCTCATTCATATAGAGTCTGGTTCATATAAAACTGTTATTTGTAATAGCTTACATTATTTCAAACATGTTTTATTCATATATTTGGAAAACAAAAGTATTTTAAAGTATCGAGTTGGTCATAGCCCGAAGAATTGCCAAACTTAAGTGGCAATGGGCAGGGCACATTGCTCGTAGAATAGATGGCCGATGGGGCCGAAAGGTTCTGGAGTGGCGACCACGTACCGGAAGACGACGCGTTGGAAGGCCTCCCACAAGATGGACCGATGACCTTGTGAAGGCCGCAGGAATCCGCTGGATGCGGGAAGCACAGAGTCGGTCGAAGTGGCGGTGCTTGGGGGAGGCCTATGTTCAGCAGTGGACGTCTTTTGGCTGAAATGATGATGAGTTGGTCAATGAACTTCTATTTTTTATCAGTTATAAAATCGATAATTTAAAAAAAACATGCTAATGTCAGTTGTCACTCCAAGTTATTTGTCGTTCACTTTGTATTTTGTCATCGTGAATATTGTTTTACTGTGATATTTTTTCAAGTATGGTTGTGGTTTTGGATACTGATACTCGTACCTCTTCTGGCAAGCCTATCAAAGTCAAATCATTTACTTATTTCAAAAAACGCCCTTGTAAGGTACTTACGACCGTCAAAATGTACAAATAATTTAATTGATACTAGTCGCCCCTTCCAAAAGGTAGTTTTCGTATGGAGAAGAATGGGCAAGAAATTCCACCGTTAGTTACTCTTTTAAAATGTTTTTAGAATATTTTGAATACATTAATTATATAATTATATGTGAAGACGATGCATCTAGAATAAGATTACTATACCACGATAGATAAAAAAGAATGAAAAATGACAGATAAATTAATTATGTGATAGTTACATGGTGCTTACATATTTACAAACATTGTAAAATTATACGATATTCCTAACATTTTAACAAGTAATACTAATAAGTCAGTGTGTGAGTTCAAGAGATCACGGAATGTAAAATCAGTGTTATAAAAAAATAACAAACTATATAATTAAATTTGCAACCAGTTTGATTTTGTCTAGACTCTAAATTGTCGTATGGAGCAGGACCAGCATGTTATCCTCTAATTTGTAATGTGGTTGTTTAAAGAGTGTACTTTTAATATGAGTTTTAAAATATATTTTTTTCATTTAATTGTAATGTATCACAAGGTATTTTGTTGTAACATTTAACACAGTACCCCATAAAAGATGCATTTACTTTAGATAACCTGGAAAATAGTTCATCTAAATTATCTTTATTTCTAGTATTAAAATTATGTCTATCACTTATTTTATTTAAAATATGTAGATTTTTTCTTACATACGTAATATTTTCATAAATGAATTGGTAAGGTACCGTCATAATATTAATATTTTTAAATAGTTCCCTGAGAGATTCGCGACGATGTAGATTATAAATAGCTCTAACAGCTCTCTTTTGTAAAATAAAGATGGATTCAATGTCAGCAGCCCGACCCCACGGTAAAATTCCATACGACATAATACTGTGAAAGTAGCTAAAATAGACCAAACGCGCAGTTTCTACATCTGTTAACTGTCTTATCTTTCTAACAGCATAAGCGACAGAGCTTAACCGCCCCGCAAGAGATGTTATTTGAGGTCCCCATTGTAATTTCTCGTCTAGCGTGATTCCTAGGTAAACCGTTTAATTAATTAATTCCAGTTTTTCTCCATTCAATATGATGTTACATTCGCTACTTCTAACATTAGGTAATTTAAGTCTAATGTATTTGCTTTTTTTAAATTTAGTACCAAATTATTAACCGTAAACCAATCTTGGACTTGAAGAATAGAGGTGTTAACGTCGTCAAATGACCGTTGGTTTATTTTAAAGATCAATGATGTGTCATCTGCAAATTAGACCATCTTCGGTTGATTTTGAAGTCAATAACTTCAAAATCAACCGAAGATGGTCTAATTCTAGTATAGTATATATATTCTAGTATAGTATATATATTCTAGTAGTATATTCTAGTATAGTATATAGTCTATGGGTAAATCATTAATATAAACTAAAAAGAAGAATGGACCCAATATCGAATCTTGAGGAATGCCCAATGCCATTTCAGAACCCAATGAGTTTACGCCGTTTACTTGAACTTGAACTTTTCTATATTTCAGGTATGGTCTTAGTAAATCAAGAGCTATACTCCTAATCCCATAGTGCTCTAGTTTTAGCAGTAGTGTCTCATGGTCTACGTAATCAAACGCCTTCGAGAGGTCGCAAAGGATTCCAATGGCATCTTGTGCTTCTTCTCAGGCGTTACAAATGTTCTTTATGAGGGTGACACCGGCGTCAGTGGTACAACGCCGTTTGGTGAAACCGTACTGTTGTTCATGAAAGATGGAATTTGTATTAAAGTGATTTAACATTTGATTGAGTATCAACTTTTCAAACACCTTGCTGTTTCATGAGATCCGGAAAGACTCCTTGGTCTACACTGGTGTTAAATATGAAAGCTAAATAAGGCGCAATGGTTTCGATGATAGATCTACAGACTTTTACAAACATTCCCCATAGATCTTCTGTTGATTTAATGTTAAGATCTTTAAAAGCTTTTATAATAGCCTGGGGGCTTGTATGCTGGAACCTCAACTCCAAAGGGCATGGCTTTACATTTGCGGGTGAGGAATTTAAAGTTTCAGTAGTTTTAGGGGGAATATTAGCAAAAAAGTTTTCAAATTCCTGAGCTATTTCTACATCTGAGTTGATAGGGCCATGTGCAGTCTCTAAGTTAAATTCAGTATTACGCTGCTTTTTCCTACCGGTTTCATTATTTATTATTTGCCAGGTAGTTTTTATTTTATCATCAGCTGATTTTATTTGATTGCTAATGTAAAGAGCAACACACAAGCTATTTTTAAGAGTTATCACGAACCGTCTCGCGCGTTGGTTTGACGACTTCCAGACGGATTCCGTAAAGACTTAAGTACCGTAGCCCACATACATACGCTGTTATACAGAAGACCGAAGAGTATGACCTGCTTCTCTGCTTAGCGTTTATGGAGTGCGAGAAAGCTTTCGATTCAATCGAGATATGGGCTGTACTGCAGACTCTTCAACGGTGCCAGAACGACTATAGGTACATCGAAGTGCTGAAGTGTCTGTACGAAAACGCCACTATGTCAGTCGTGACTCAATGACCAGACTTCCAAACCTATCCTTCTGCAGGGAGGTGTTAGCCGGAGACGTTATCTCTCCGAAACTGTTCACCGCTGCACTGGAGGAGGTCTGCAAGGTTCTTGACTGGAAAGGGTTAGGCACCAACATCAATGACGAGTATATCACTAATCTTCGGTTTGCCGACGACATAGTTGTCATGGTTGAGACCATGGAGGACCTCAGTTCAATGCTCGATGACCTCAGTATAGCTCCCGTAAGAGTGGGTCTTAAAATGAACATGGACAAGACAAAGGTCATGTCAAATGCCCATGTAACACCCACTCTCATGAAGATCGGAGACGCTACACTCGCTACAGTTGAGTGAGTACAGTAGTAGACGAGTATAAACATACTGAAAGTTGGTCCTAGTTAAACACCTAGGGCAAATTGTCCAGTTTGGTAGGTCCAACTTTGAGAAATAGGTCAATCGTTGCATCCGATCCGAATCGGATCGGACCTTCCGATCCAATTCCGTTGTCGCTCACAATGGGAATTATTTATATACATATATACTTATTAGAAGGCTAAAAGTTAAGGGTCAGACAGTTTATCACAGGATATCCACAAATAATTTCGCAGTTCACGAATATAAGCGAAGAGCGTTTAGAGAAGGACTGCGCAGTTGCAATGCAAAATGCATACAATATAGCTTTCTATTACCTTCTCACTCACAAAACTAAAACAACGATGTCAAACAAAGCAAACTCGTGTGTAAGCTAATTACCTGCGATAAGAAAAGGTCGTCTACCTGTTTGAAAAAAGTGAAATGTGCAACTTTTTTTCAAGGTCACATTTTAGCTATAATATCTATGTTTCTGTGGGACAGATTTTTTCAGTTCCATAGAAGAAAATGTTGCATTTGAACCTGTCTTTCAAATGAGTTATGTGGTAAATCTGGTGGCACACCTTGATTTTTTATAACCAAACTGTGGACCAATTTTGGACTTTGGACAAAAGGTAAATTACCAACATTTACCTTTTTTGACCGTTTGCTTTGTTTATTTTTATTTACTTTCCTGATAGAACACAAAAATATCTAGATATGTTTATTTATTATTATTTATAGTATAGGATTTATAGAACAAATCTTTTTAAATTCCGCTCTTCAATGCTCGCCAACCGTCATACAAACCAGACAACCCTTGTCATCGTGTTCGCTATAAAATAGCGCTTATTTTGATATAAAATAAGCCTTCATTAATGGTTCTACAAAGTTTTCTAAAATGATTTTCTATATTTTAACTGCTAAAATTTCCTTAAGTATCGACGGTCTCTATTTCTCTATCTATATATGTCTATTTCTCTTTTGCCTCTCTTAAAACATGTCCAGTCCATCGCCATTTTTGTATTTTACATAGGTACTTTTTTCGCATCTTTAAACTTATAGTTTTTATTTATTTTTATCTTACTTTGTCTCTTCTCCAATTACACTTCTTTCATCAATTCAATTTTATTTTCTTTCTTCTTTCATAATGTTACTTTGTTTTTTGTTTATGTTTTTATTAATGTGTGATTTCCTGTGCGAGTCACAATAAATACTTTTTCTTTATTTCTTTCTTTCTATACTATTTTGACAGACGTTTATTTTCTGCATTAGGTGATTCGTTAAAGCCCATGTTTGGCAACCACAACTCAGCACGGTAGAATACATAAGTTGTCAATTTTTCTTTTGTCTTTAATTGGCATGTCTCTGTCCTTCATTACTTCGCTAAGGGACCAAAATCTCTCTATTTTGATATAAGACTCATTTATTAAACAGATGGGTGCAAATTACTAGTATCGAAATACCTGCTTATACCTGCCAACCCAATAGTTATGCCAGCTATCTAATTACGCAACACATTTTCGATTTGCAATTGAGTCAAATTGGTTTCGTTTGACTAGAATTGCTTTCAATTTACAACTTTTGAAAGCAATTCTAGTCGAAACGAAACCAATTTGACTCAATTGCAAATCGAAAATGTGTTGCGTAATTAGATAGCTGGACATAATTGACAACCCAAAGTTTTTATGTATATTCTGCTTCATACTTTCGATTGGTATTAAATTAATTCGTTAAACGAATGACCGCAATATATGAAAAAAGTATTTTTGAATGTTTTAGCCAACCCACACGCGATATATTTTTTAACATACTAAATTTGATATAAAATACTTTTCATCCATTAAACGTATGGTTGTAGGTGGCTAAAATGGGTGCCAAGTTCTGTAAATAATCCTGAAGTTTAATTATAAGAACACACAACATACAATTTTATTTTATTTTTTTCTGCTATAACAATGTGTGCTATTAAAAATAATAATTAAATAAGTTGAAAACTTCTTCCTTTTTAGAAGGCGCAAAAAATATTCAATAATCTTAAAAAGAATTGCCGATATACGGGGTGGCATCCCCATCGACGCGAAAACTGATACCATGGATTCGGTACATGATTCTGAGCCCCACCGCGTAGAAATTTTTCGTCAGATATTAAAAAAGAAATCCGCTGTTTGATAGAAAACTGCAATACCGCGCGGTCAAAATGTATGGAACAACTGATTAAAAAATTAAAAACCCCCGAAAAATTTCAACGCAGGGGTGCTCAGAATCATGTACCTACTGAATGCATGGTATCAGTTTTTGCGTCGATGTCCCTGCCAACCTGTATAGTTAGACTATATCAAAAGCGATATCAATCAATCAATATAACGATACTTTTTGACACTTCTGACGTCGCTATTCCAATTGGTGATGACCACGGGTATGTCACAATGTCACAATACTTGCAGCACACTTGTATGCAAGTCACTGACGTCTTTTACGTCCTTCTTTATTCCCGAATTTGTCCATAGCGACTGATTAGTATTGAGTCAAAAATTCTTATATCTATAACCAAAGCTGCGTATTTTGCGAAAAGGACATTTTAGTATACATACACTTTATTTACTAAAATAGTAGCTTTCCTATATTAAACTCCTAATTTAACAATTGTCACGGATATTTAAGTAACTCATGTAAAGTTTTTAGAAAAGGAACCGAAACTGAAAACGTCAAGAAAATCTACAGGACTTCGCAAAGGAATCGCCACAAGAGAAGAAGTAAGTTTAAAACGAAAGTTTATCAACAAAGTCAAAGTCAAAGTCAAATCATTTATTTCAAATAGGCCCTTGCAAGGCACTTTTGAACGTCAAAAATTACAAAAAAAATGAATTGATTCTAGTCGCCCCTTCCAAAAGGTAGTTTTCGTATGGAGAAGAATGGGCAAGAAACTCCACTCTGGCTCCGTGGTAGACTCATATTTCGTAATTTAACTATTTTTAGGCTTGTGCAGACCAGCGCGACATGTCGCGCGACGCGACACGAACAATACAATTTCTAAGAAAACTTCACAGTATATGTAACAATAACCGGTGTCGCGCTGGTCTGCACAAGCCTTTTGGTTAATTATAAGACCGCTTTCACATTTAGGCGACTTTAGCAGCGCGACAGTCGCGCGACATGCGTGCGACCGTCGCTTGTCAGAATTTTATACTCTAAATAAACAGAAGCGCGCCGGCCGGCGCCGGCGCCGGCAGCTAGTGTTGCAAGTGTCGGAATACAACCTCAATTTGATTTGATTTGATTGTACATGCGGATATCTGTCTAACACCGAACGATTTATTATTGATTTGAAATCCCGTCGGAGTCCATTTTTAGGGTTCGAAGGAGTGTGCTTTACCCCAGCAAGAAAATCTCTTCTAAAATGAATTGAATTATACAAATAATTAGAGCGTAATCTGCTGTAAATGTGCGCCAAGTAAAAAATTTGTGCGCGCGGCCGTTTTCGAATAAAAACGAAAAAACGAATTCTGCTGGAGTAACGTTCCAGCAAGAAATTTTTAAACGAAAGACCGGAGAGAGAATTAAAGCACATGGGCGGATAGCTTATATTTGTGCGGAAATGTGCGCTGAAAATGAAATTTGTGTTTGTTGTTCTTAAGGTTTTCGAGATATATAACTTCCTGCTGGAGTAACGTTTTGCAGAATCTTGTTTCTCGGAAACCAATGATTGTGCGCCCGTAGAATAACCGGATATCAGGGGCTGTTAATTTGTGCGTATTTGTGCATTCATTAGGTTTTCAAATATATTTACCGTTTTAAAGAAGTCAAGCATTTATGAAAACACAAAAAAAGGTCTAGCGCTTAAATGAACAAACGTATAAACTTACTGAAAACGGTATTCGGTTCTTCTTGTTATCCTTAACATCCATAAAATGTTTCAAGACTAAGTATACACGCGTTTTTGAATAATATCACTTCAAGTCAAAACCAAACCAAACCAATTTTGATGTCGAAATGCAAGAAACAAAATCAACCCAAGGTGCTCGGGTTTAAACCAAAAATTTGAGCGTTTAGTGAAATATGTATCCTGAAGTTTTCAGATTCGAATGTCTCGTATTAAAGTAGATATAGACAAAAAAACAAAACAACACTTAGATTGCTGGTAATCCGACAAAATTAGAATGACCACAAAAAAGCGACGGATTCATACATGTTGATGACCTTTTTTATTGAACGGTATTGTGTACAACCGACAAAGTGGTAAAATAAAATCAAGTTTTTTTTTTCCCTACATGTAAAGTGGGGATGTTTTTTTTCTTATCTCTTCCTTGGTGTGGGGTAGGGTATCGTTATAAATTCGTCGTACGTCGTTCTAAGTTGAGTTTGGGAAAACCTATTTTAGATTCAGGAATCCGTTTGCGAAATTGCAAATTTTTGTGAAAAAATTCACAGTAGTATATATAACGATATTAAAAGGAAAACTATCACAGCTAAGTAGGCTGTACAGGTTAATGAGTAATTATCGACCAACTTAAATAGGCAGTTTGAAAAACATGTTTTTCAAACTGCAATTTGAAGTTTGTTCTTTGGATAAATTCATCCCAACTACGGAAACCTTCATTGTGTGTGGTCCGACACGCACTTGGCCGGTTTTGAAATGAAGTGCGCCACATTGATCTAAAATGCCGCGCCACCGCCGCGCTGCTGTCGCGCGGCTGTTCTGATAATGTGAAGGCATCTGCTTCTGCCGCGCTACTATCGCGCTGCTGACGTCCTGTAAAAGCGGCCTTACCTTCGTGTTCATAATTACCCACAGCTATTTTAAACATATAATTTTAGACATTCTACCCTGTTTGTGTTCTTTCCAAAAATCTGTAAATAGTTTTTAAACACAACGTAATATTTGTTAGTAATCCATCGATCCATCTTGGCATGTCTCAGTTAGTTAACATCAAGTTTTCGTTCGTCCAGTTTGGTGGAGAGAAGCACCACAAAAACGAGAACGAATACCGAAGTCTGATGAAGGATCGACCGACTCTACATGGTACTTCAAGACGCCGATGATATTAACAACACTGGACATTACCACTGATGAATTCGGAATGCGGGATGAGAAACACTTGCCTACAGCAGGGATTTTCACCGCTTTAGTCCCCGAGAATCGGCATGAGAAGCCATTCAAATCAGCTGTAGACAAAACCACTAAAGTCTTCTGGTCAAGGCATATTGAACCAATTTCAGATATAGAGGATGTAGTGACCATGTTAGATGGTGCGGACTTGGGGGTAACCATGTCTTATATTGACGATGCGGTGACCCTGTCAGCAATACGGTCTCAGTTTATCACAACCGCCACAACCGCCACAGCCGCCACTACCAAAGGTATTATAAAAGCCCTAACTATTGTTTCTTACTTAATTCATACTTCTTAGAATCGAGAACAGATATTCGCCCCAACATTATATAAAATATACTTTTTAAACAGTAAAGGTGAAAGGGTTATTCCAAAATTTCGCTAGTCAGGTCCACAAAATATAGTGGTATTTTTGCCACATTGGCGCAAAATTCAATAGTCAGATTAGTCACCAATTCTTCAACGTTTTTAAACGGCGTATTATTTCTTGTTTATCGTTACCATCTTATTGTGGGTACCCACAGATATGAAACATAAAAGAAATGTAACACAACAACATGGCGAATTTTTTTCGTGTGGTACATTGCATTTTGCATTGCCTATAGTTGTTTGGACGGCATGGTCGTTTGAACTTATGTTACATTTCTTTTACGTTTCACATCATATGTGAAACGTAAAAGAAACTGCTGGTTGCTCTCTATTCATATCAAAATGACAGCGTTTTAAACCACTTCAAAAAAAAACAAATCACGCAAAACCAATTGCAGTTGTAATTTTTACCAACTATAGATTTTAAAACGATGTTGAGAATTGTTACTAACTAATCGAATGCAAGACAAAACAAAATAAAAGTTAATTTATCTGTCAACAAGTGAACACAATAAAAGCTCGTGCAGACCAGCGCGACGCAATACAATTTCTAAGAAAACTTCACGGTATAACAATAACCGATGTCGCGTAGCGCTAGTCTGCATAAAGCTTAAAATATTTTCAAATCTACGAAGTTTAATGGCGCCTTCAAATTTGCCGCAAAGTGCCGCGCGGCGGCAGCGCGACTGCCGCGCTGCCGCCGCGCGGCAACCGCTAGGTTCGAGCATAGTGTTGTACATTAGTCTCACGATGGACTCTGACGATGAAACACTGCTGTTAGTGTTACTATTAAACCGAAAAAAGATTTTGGAAAAAGAAAAAAAAAGCCTTTTTCTTTTCAATTTTATTACTGTACTTGTCCGACTTCGAATCCCATATCGCTGGACGACTCTCAACCTCATCGATAAATTGTTCAACCTGATTTTCGTTCATGTTAACAAAAAACTACGTGCGCATCGTCACTAGTCGATCGGTGTAATGACGCGCGGCCGCAGCGCGGGTGTAGCGCTGAAGTCGCGCGTTTTTTATTTATATGGATTAATAAAGCAGCGCGGCGGTAGCGCTGCCGCCGCGCGGCACTTTGCGGCAAATTTGAAGGCGCCCTAACAACACCTCATTCTATTTCGTTATGGCCTTCGCATTTTCCCTTTCTGTCCCGGTAATAACTCGCTCACGCACCGTAACTAGCGGTGTTTCGGAACCTCCGACTACCACCGAAGTGATCCCGAAGTAGTGTGGTCCGTCACTGTATTCTGACACATCACGTGCGGCTTATTGGTGCTAGTGTTGTCGGGTTTCTTACTTGAGACAAAAAATGTAAACTGCATTCGCGATTTAGGATATACTATAGGTACGCGGTTTGTTCTTGTAATGTTTATTTTATCTTAAGATGTCCAAGTATTAAATACCTGTATTGTGATTAGTATGTAGGTACTGTTAGTAATAGTAAATTCAAGTAGAGTCGTTGTTCCGAAGGGAAGCCGGTAGGAATGAGGATGTATGAAACTGTCGCCCCTCCTAGGCCTTCAACTAAGCCTGCAACAAAGCCTGCAACTAAGCTTGCAACGAAGCATGCAACTATGCCTACAACTATGCCTTCAACGAAGCCTACATCTATGCCTACAACGAAGCCTGCAACTAAATCTGCAACGAAACCTGCAACCAAGCATGCAACTAAGCCTGCACCTACGCTTGCGTTAACACCTCAGCCGGGCTCACTGGTCTACGACCTGAAGCAGCTGAAATCAACCGCAAGCCCTAGCAAGCCAACCAAAGATAAGAAGAAACCACCCTCTCGCCTTGAAAAGGACCGACGAAGGAGGCTGTTTAATTTTTCTGCTCGTAAGTATTTTTTATGCTTTAAAGATAGGTCACTAGATTGTACGATATCACCGCTGCCTATGGAAGAGTAAATGTTTGTTCCGCGAAAGATTCTTTTGCGTAAGGGACATTCTGCGTAAGGGACATTCTGCGTAAAGGACATTTTGCGGAAGGGAAATTTTGCGTAAGGCATTTTGCGTTGGAGACATTTTCCGCTCACGAACGGAAGCGATAATCACGCTGATTATATAGTAATGTATGTGCGTGTATCGACTCACTTCTTCAATTGTTACGCGTCTGACCCATGCATGCTGTAAAATGCTTTATATTATGTTTCAGTTTGAGCTGCGCTAACTATTCACGCGAGCCATAAGCGTCACTATAAGATCAGCAGGAGTGTCGTTCTTAAATGATTCAGCTCATTTAGCTCAGCGGATTAACTTTTTTATAAATTTTCAGTTCTACAAAACAGATTCAAAGGTTTCATGAAAAATTTGTCTGCCACCACCAAGCAAATGAACGCCACGACGCATACAAATGCCACGACCCAGAGCTCGAAATGTAAGCCTAAACGCACCTGTGTTACTACACGTTCCGAGCCATCAGACCCATGTGAGTAGTGGTGGTTAATTTAATATAAAGTTTATAGAACAGATAAACACAAAATATTGCGCTTGCTACTTTGACCTATTGCGTAGAGTACATTAAGACAGCGTTCGTTAAATCGTCTCACAGTTAAAGATGGGTTTCCGAAGAAGGCGGTGCTGTCAAAAACGCACGGACGCGCTGAGCGTTTTTGACACCATTATGTCAAATACTGGTGAAAATAACAGATTTTTATGACGGCCCTTAAATTATGACGGAACCACTTTCCTGGGAAACGTGAGGTCTAGGTACGCTATATATATCGCGCCGCTATATTATAGCATCATAGCGCGGGCAGCGACTGACTTCCAATCGTCGCGTGCTAGCATTTCGTAATAAAAAGCATCGCACGGCTGGCATTTTATCTTTTACTAATTGTAATTTTCTTTTATCTTCCTCTACTTTACGACATGACCCCCATTGCTCCTTATCACATAACCATACCATGGCAAGTTCGCTGACTTTGAAATTGGTATAATTGTCAATATATCCACAGATGACTGCCCTGTTAGTCGTCCGCAAACGCAGCTGCTGAGCATGAAGCCCGATTGGAGATCGGGCGAAGTGTTCATTGCAACCAGCGCAGCGGGGTCATTGTGTAATACAGTAACAATGGGCCTTTCATTTTGACAGTTTAATTACGTTATTTTCGTATCAAGCAGATGAATTTTTCAAACCCATAGGTTTGAAAAATTTGTCTGCAATGAATTAGTAATTTCCTTCAAAATTCTGCGGATTGTACGTGTGTTACGCAAATCCAGACTACGGCGTCTAGATTGCTGCTCGGTTGATGGCAATAGGCCCGCCCCCTGTAACATGGAACTTTAACAGAAAGGCGAAATGAGGGTGGACTATATGCCTACACTTAAGATACCTATGCAATAAGAACACAGGCGTAATGTTATGTTTTCCACAGACGATGTATTAAATACTGTAACCAAGACGATACAACTGGCGCTAGAGAATGGAAACGATAGTGAAGGATTTAGCGTATCGTGCAAACCAGACTGCTCTTCTGAGCAGGTTCGCTATCATATAATATTTTGACGTCAATCTTAGGGGTGCTGCACACTTGCTCAGGTTGGCGCATTTGATTGGGCAGTATTTGCAGAAACAAAGCCGACCTGAAGCAATTACTGCTACATATTCGGATTTCATTCGACTCGTGCCAATAAGCACACTTAGTTCGGCATTTACCCTTGATTGAGCATGTTCGGGTCGGTTTGGCACAATTCTAGCTAAACCGAGTGGCTTCTCCCGAACATATTCTACATTATATTCGATTCTGCCGCCCGGCAATCGGCCGAGCCGACCAAATGTTTAGCACTCCTTACCGATCTTTACAGAATGCAAATTGACAACATTTCATATTTTCAAGATCCAATGACGTACACCTGTATATTTTATTAGTTCCTTGTTTTTTTTATTTTTTAAACATCTTTGAAATTAGTTCTAATCGAATCAGACGTAAACGCTAAATTAACTTACTCCTCAACTAGCCACGGAGTCAGTTTCTGGAGCCCACACTGAGCACGGAATCTCCGCGCCAAAATGCGTGTCACCGAAAGTGCATTGGGAGCACAACTTTTGTCACGGACTGCTTTAAAAGTCGTCAGTTTCTAATTCGATACGTCATTTCAGTAGTATTTCGAACGGTGACACGGTTGGTTTGTTTGTATAAGTGTTTATAATGCCGGCTCTAACAGTGGCTACTGAGGCGTTTCCTGCTCTGTGGAAGTCAAAATTCGGTCAAGTGTTTTTTTTTGTTTTTCTGTCTTCAAACTGTTTCATTTTACTGGGGCAGTAAAATGAAACAGTTTGAAGACTGAAAAACAGTTTGAAGACGTGTTGTTTTACTGCTACCGAATATTTAGCTCCTTCCTATTGTTTATTCACAATAGAACAGCTCACTAATTTCGATTTGTTGTTAGATTTGTACGCCGCCGTGTCAAGATGAATCGGAAGATGTAACGCCAGCGAGCTTTAAACCCCAAAAATGTAAATCTAATCATCATACCTGTAATTGCGACGTATATGTCGAGCCTGAAACTTATAATGATCAGGTAAGTTTATTTTAAGTAGGTATATTAATGGTCTGTTTCCTTAGATTATTAAAAAAAATTGGACACGTATTTTTTCTTTTTTATGTAATCTAAAGATTACGGCGATACATTGAGGTAAAATGTGCCATGACGTCATGAGTATGTAGATTTTATACATAGGTACATTGCAAGTTAAAAAAAAGCTTTAAAAAAACAAGGACATATACGACATGTAAAAAGAAACCCTGTTCGATCAGTGAGGGTGTTGTTATTTGTATCAAACTGAGAATCTATTTATGTGGAAATATTCGGAAAAAAAAAAAAGTAAAAATCGCCAATTTTTTTTCAATGAAGGACCTGGACCTGGTTATTACATCGGGCGGCCGTCGTTTAGCGGATGTCTACAAGTAATAGCTTATGGACCCCTATTAACGCTGTTGGACCAGCTAAGATAACCTCTTTTTTTGTTATTTGTCGCCAGAAAGAAAATCTTGGTAGTGTTTCGATTTTTTTGATGAGAAGGTAGGCAACGGAAGGAATACGGGTGGGTTTTAGTCAGTAAAAGTCTGACACGCCCTCCCGCTCCACCCAGAGCGGGAGAAGTTATTTGATAAAAGGTAGTTTGTGAATTTGAATATTTGTTAATCAACCACGCCTTAGAGGTAGATCGGATGTCGATGAATTTGGAAACCGGTAGAGCATACCCAGGATTAGGACATAGGGTATCTTTTTATCCCGGTGCGGTAGTACGTTCTCTTGGGATAATTTTTTTACTTAAAAAAAAAAATTGTGCTATTGAGATATTAAGAGCCAGTAACGCCATTCTATTATTCAGTAAATTTTATGTCCCCTTTTATTCCGCAGCTGTACTACGAATTGGGACCAATGAAGTGTCCATGTCGGAACACTACAGAAAAGCCCTGTGACCCGCCCTGTGTCTCGCCCTGTGGCTGTGGAAAACGCGAGAGCGTCTTACATTGTGACATCAAACGGGAGGCCCAGTTCAACACGTTCACAGCCAAGGACGTGGCTGCACTGGAAGTGATCGTAGACCTCATGAAGAACACGCTCAGCTACGAAGACAATTCGCCCAACGGAGTCGTTCATAGCAACATTGTCTTGCAACATTGCGCGACCAAGCCTACAAAAGTGAATGGTAGCACAAACTCTATACAAGTACACATCGCAATACCTTTCGATTTCAAAACTGGGAAGAAAAGATCTCCCGTTGTTCCTGGTTCTGTCAGAGTACGGAAAATCTTCTCCGCGAAGATGTCAACGCCTGTAGATTTAGAGTACCAAGTCCATTCTTTCGAAGGGACCATAGCGCCCACATCCACCAAACCGAGTATTACTTCCATAGATGATGGTCTTTCCCCAGAAATGTATCTGCTAATCGATAAACCCAAAGATGGGTTTGCACTGAAGCCAGTCTTAGGTCAAATTAATTTGTCCGATTTAAAGGCACGACAAGCGCCGGCCGGAACTACAGTCAGTATGACCGAATCGAAGCCAACTGACAACAGGGAAGAAACTACGAGTTTGAAAAGTTTGGCCAAAGTAACGCTCAGCAAGGAGTTTGTAGCAGCAGTGAACCAACAGTTGATAGAAATTTATGAGAATATGTCGAGAGTTAACAAAGACGTTAATAACAAGAACTTTAGACCGGCTCGATCTGTTTGGAAGTCTCGCAAGCTAACAGAAAAGAAGGAGGGAAGAAAGAGAGATGCCGAAAAATATATTTTTAAGAGACGCATAGACTGGGAGGCAATCAGGAAATTTTTTGGCCACGACAGAGTCTGCAACTGTAAATGCAAAACTAATAAAACTATGTGCAGGGCCTGCGCAGCCAGCGATGCCGTCATAGATGAACTCATATTTGAATTTGACAACATTGGACAGTACATGGCCGACCATTGTACTGAGATACAAACGTTCTTTTGGATGAACCCGATAGGGGGCCAGAAATTGAGAGACTCAGTTAACAAAATCGACAAAAGCTTATCTGATTATTACAAAAGAGTAAAAGGAAAGTGCCATGGAAGATTATGCAAGACTTTCGCAACTTGTTCAATTGATAAAAGACAATTTACTAAAATTGCCAAGACCAAAAAAGAACATAGTATGTCCCGACTGGTTAATGATCTAGCAGTCCTCGCAGAAGACTTAAATAAAACGATATCGTTGAAAGTTTGCTACAGCGACAAGTTAAAAGAGAACGGCGATAAGTTCCTTCAATTAATGAATCACTGTATTATAACCAAGCGTTTGAATAAGCGTTCTGACTCGAACAACCCGGCCACTACTCCGAAGAAGTTGATAAAAAACGTATATTCTCTCGATAATATTAATGTTAATATAATTTGCAACCCTGAATCCTCGACAACAAGAGCATATGAACATATGTTGTCTGAGATGACGACGTCTCAGGAAAACTCCCGACTCGACGATCATTTACTCGATTTTGATCTTGAAGAAACCAAACAAAAGAAACGTAAAGGATTAAAAAAGCTGTTTCCGCGAAAGAGCAAAAAGTCGAAACTGTTATCGTATTTCGAGTTCAACAAAGGATCAAAGACAAATTATAAGCGTCAGGTTGATAACCAGGTGGCAACACCATTGATATCGGATGGCGGTGGTGCGTTTTGGTATGACTACCTAAAATCTGGCACAAATGAACCTCGCTTAGCTAGAGATTCAATCAAAGATACACCAAATCTAGAAATCGCTGTTGTTCAAAAAGGAGCAACGACGAGGGCAAATCTAACTGAAATTACAAGCAATAATGATTTAGCTATCAACACGGTAGACATGACTGTTGAAACCGCTCCCGAGAGAAATCAACGCGACATAGAAACAACGACAGACAGCTTGAGCCGGAACATACATCAAATGTTACAGTTATTTGAAAGTCTGCAAGACGTTGAAGCTTTGAATAACAATACCAACCAAACAACAATGTTGCTAACCACTGAACCTGTGATCGATAAAGCAGTGTCACAAAATAAACCCGTGTCAGGATATAAACCAAAGAAACCATCATTGACGATTGTAGATAAAGTTAAACAAAAAATGGACAAAGCATGGTCAAAAGACAAGGCGACAACTTATACTGTACCTCAAAAGGTTAAACAAAAGTTTAACTCGACTCATGACAAAATGTTTGAGGATTTTGCAACTATGAAAAAAAGGGTCAGATTTGTAACTCCAAAAACTGCATCAACCACCAAGAATGCTACAAAGGACGATATTTTAATAATTGGAGCAAATATATCGGCCAACGTAACAACCTTGGAAATGACCACAGAAATGCCAGCAGTAACGGATAAAACTTTAGCTACAACTTATTCTGTTGAAAGAAATAACACAAGTTTAGCAACAACTATTGTACCAAAAAGTTACGACAAATCGGAATTTACGACAATTTTTGGCAACAAGGCAAAAACGAAATTAGGTTTTATAAAAAAACTAAAAGCGGCGACACTGTTAATGTTCAGAAAGGAACAGACTTCACAGACTCCTAAACAGACAACAGAGACACCGACACAGACTACTACCTTACTTAGGACAGAATTAACTTCATCTTCTTCTGGTATTACAGACATCGTGTCTGATGTTAATGTAAATGAGGAATCTGCTCAAAACGCCACTGAGAATCCTACCATATTAATTATCAATGATTATGACAATGGTATCGGCAGTGAAACCTTGAACAACCTTGATAAGGAGGAGTATAGGAGTCTGTTACTGTCTATTATCCAATTTGAAACTAATAATCTAAATGATGAGTGGGACCGGGTAGCATACGGCGGTGACAGACACAGCGATGAGACTGATATCAAACGGAGTATTGTGACTGCTGCCAAAGTTGAGTCTGTCAAGTAAGCATCTATCTTCTTTTCGTGTGGTTAGCCACTAATCTGGCCCTTCTCCCCGCCTACCCCTTAAGACCTAGGCCAAATATGTTTTGATATTCGGATAGCTTATGACCTAAATAGATGCCATAAAGAAAATGAAATTTAAAAAAAAAAATCGGGAATTCTGGCCTTTTACAATATTGTATTTGTCCTGTCTGTATAAATCCTGTCACCCAGTGGTAGGAAAAGGCTGGGCAGATGATGATTATGTAGGTAACCCAGTAACTGGGTTGTAGAGTTCAGATAGGCCGCCGCTCCATTTAAGGGGTGCCAGTGCCATACACGTATTCGGCACATTTAATTCGGCAGTATTTATTGCAACAATTACAGCAATACCCGAAGCAAATACTACACATTCTGCTCGTGTCAATCAGCAAACTGTGTTCGGCACCTACCCTCGGGTCGACTCGTCACAATTCGAGCTAAATCAATCTATATAATACGTAATCAGGATCATAGTTATATCAGAAGAATTTACTTTTTCAATATTTTTTATTCGTCCAATGCAGCGTACATAATCTAATTCTCCATTTCCAGACCACCAATAAAATTGACGCCCAAAACGAAGCCTCCCGCAGAGGTGACATACGAAGCAGATTCAGACCAAGACAAGACTACCAAGGAACCCGAGAGCCTGCTGAATAAGATAGTCAACAAAATTGGAATCAAAGTTGTAAACAACAAGAAAAAGGTCGGTTTTTATGAAGATAAACATAAAATAATAAAATTATGGTCCCCTTAAAAAATGGCTTAATTTCATACAGAGAAGAAACTGCTTAGCATGATGTCCGATTAATTGGTGCTAAGGGATTCAAATTTAATGAGCAATGTCTAGGAATTTCGAGCATGACTGCGTCGGCCACGACCACTGGCCGTGGTGTCCAAGCACCTGTCATAACCCAATACACATTGCGTAAGACCAACTGTTTGCACGACGTGCCAGTCGACTAGTTGCAACGAAACTTTCTGTGCTTTACTATGGTTGTCACGCCACGCTATGTTGCGCCACGACTAGTTGTAGTTGTCGCCACGTAGTACGCGACGTCTCTTAAGTTATAGTACCACATTAATACTGCGTATCTACCAAAGCGAAACGGAGCAGAGACAGCTTAAATCAATCAATACGAACTTTATATATGTTCTGACTATCTCTACTTAGCCTGTATTTTTCCCCTGCAGGGCCTCCCTCTGCCATTCCCAATCGCTGATAAAATGGACGAGTTATATCGGAAGAAACCAAGTGTCTCGCCATCTTCAACTGCAAAAACCACATAAATAATTGGCGATTCTAAGGCGTCTCTGCTCTTCTCATCGCTTAGGTAAACGCATAGGTTGAAGTCATACAGATAGGAGCTTCGCTTGGTTCTAAGCTGGCGAGCCAACGTGGGCCCCCGTTCACACAGCGCTGATCAGTAGGATACTTTATGATAAAAACTCGGGATCACACATCAACATTCCACTCTTCATTCGTTTAAAAAAAATGCAGTATGAAACTTCCATGTGATTCCAAAATGATGCAGTAAAAATATCGTACAGATTATCGCCGCGCCGTGCATTCGGAGCAATGGCAACACTGATGCACGGTGCTCGCCGAATGACTAATTAAGCCGATATCAGACGCTTCATTCTACTGGACGTTCATTTGTGTTTCATTCCACGTTGACAGGACACGTTCACACTACAAAATGATATAGGAATTAACGTTCATCTGTTTTTTTTTCATTGAATTTTTTAATCATTCGGAGGCGAGTGCCGAAATCCAACATGGTTGGATCGGTTCACTAATGCAGAGCCTGGCATATAACGAAGCTCCTAGCTGTTTTGGTTTCGCCTTAAGGTGCTGATAGACTTGAGCATTCACTTGTAATGAGTATTCTAGCGAATGTTACATTACAGAAAAATAAACGGGAACGTTTAAGTGAGGATTCTTTCGAGCGTTCTAGCGAGTATTCTAGCCTTGAGCATTGACTAGAGCGTTCGCTAGAATGATCGTGAAAATATTCGTGGCGATGTTTGTCTCTGTTCGTTGTTCAGTTCGACAAATTTAAAAACGGCGAATAGTCGATGTTCTGTTACAAGTGAATGCTCAAGCACCTATAGGTCAACCATATTAATTTCTTTATTGTCAGGTACAGGCCATTGACCCAACAAACCAACAACATATCATCTACCTGACAGTTATTTAGGTGTTTAGTAACTTTCATTATTCAAAGGTAGTGAAGAAGCCAAACATTCGAGAAGTGAAGAACGAAAGAAAGAAAGGAAATTTTATTAGAAATAGAAAGATGAGGATTAACTCCTACAGACAAGGAAACCCAACCACCACACCAAGACACGCAGCAGGTAAAAAAATATATGACTAAAATGTTAATAAATATCAACTATAAATTGTCTCGCTAAGGGCTACATGTACCACAACCACACCACAACGACACCACGTGGACGGGCGCTAATTTATATGAAAATTAATAGTCTATCACACAAACCTCATTTGGCCGTCAAAATCAACCATGTGGGCGATACCGACTATGTCAAAGCGACGTCGCAGTCGCAACGTTGTGTCGATGCGACGACACTGTCAAAGCCGGAGTCGATCTGTCTGCAAACTCTAGCCATGACGTAACCACAACGCAACTGCAAGAAGTTGCAACATAACCACTGCTTGCCCACATTTTGTCGCTACGATGTGGTGTAGCTGTGGTACGAGTGAACGGGTCCTTATGGGCAAAATGCCTCTTCTCGAAAACCCGGAAACGGGTTTTTATTTGAGAAGAGGCGTTTGTCTACATCACCTAAGCCTTGTGAACTTTTAAATCAAGAGTTTCCTTAGAAAGTGGTGGCGTCATAATAATGGCCGCAAATTTACGTCTGTCTTCAAAGTTGTCATTTTCACAGGTGTTATTATTACGGTGTCAAAAACGCTATATACAGCGTGTTCCTTTTGATTTCCCACTTCGTAAGGTTATGTGCTATAAGTAAAAAGAATACAAAAAGTTCTATAACATAGTTCCAAAAATACATAGTTTCGAAGATAATACAAAACTCTCGATGTGTGTATCTAAGATTCAGTCATAGTACCTAAATCATTTTCATTCAAACTAATCATGCATATTTAAAAATAACAAAATACGACGTTGTCATAATCCGTTACGTAATTAATCGTGACTTTGTCGAATTATTTTGAATGAAAAATAGAAATGAAAAAGAAATTGTTCAAATATAAATTTGAATAAATTTGGAGTCCAAATAGATAATAAGTTTACTAACATAGGTATAAGTTATCTTTTTGTCCATATGGATGTTGCTTGTCCGAAATAAAGTTTTTTTTTTTTTTATAATTCGTAATGATATGCCATTGGATTCTTTGACATGGTCTCATTAATACCCTAGAGTTATGGGATATCAGGAACACGTTGTTTATGGACGGCCGTAATTTTATGGCGGTACCGCTTTCTTACTGTGCACATTCACAACAAAACATGTTGAAATCTCAAGTTCCTGTCAAACATTGTATGACCATTTTTCAGAACCTAGAGATTCCAACATGTTAGGACGCAAAGTTACTGTGCGTTTGCACTAGCGAAACATTCACATAAAACATGTTGAAATCGCTGTTTTCTGTCAAAGTATCGAATCGCGTTCGCATTGTCTCATAATTTGTTGGTCCAAAATTTGTTTGACGTTTCATATTTCTTGACAAGTTTTACAAACCAATGTCATTTTGAAACATCTACATGTTGAATGTTTTCCGGCGCAAACGCATAGTTAGGAAACTCAACCCGTATCTAACATAATTCGGTTTTACTGAACCCTCATTTATTTGCTAAATCGACTTTAAGAGCGTAAAGTTTGCGCACTGCATCCCTTCCAAATCTGAGAAGAGAAGTGCCCTCGAGGGCTCGAGGGGAGAACAAGGATCTCGAATTCAGATTCGGTTCGGATTTGGGTCGGATGCAGTGCACACCCTGTAATACCTAGATAGAGGTAAGCCCAGGTTCGCACGGCCGATTTTTTTTCACGCACTGCATTTTCTACTCTGAGCTGAGCGTTGAGAATACATTAAAGCGCATTCCAGCGAGTTAAAAAAACACTGTTAGATTTCCAACTCTCGGCGCGAAGCAGTACGTCGAAAATCCAGTGCAAGAAAGAAAATAGCCCGTGCTACCTGCGCTAATAGTTATGTTGACAATAAAAAGACAGCCGCCAAAAATGCTCGCCCTTCACCACTTACTAGTATTTTAAACACTGAGAACAATCCACAAGGAAGTATTTTTAATAGCTGTCTGTCTTCTCCTCGGTCGATTGTAAGGAGGAGAAGCAACTGACCACATTGCATCTCACAGTTGTTTTTCTTCCCCAGATCGACAAAGAAAAGTAGTGGTATTATATTTCCCGAATCTAACACACGTGCTTTGTTTCAAGAGGCCAGTCATACTCGTCGGCCAACCAAACCAAGTCAAATTTGTGACATCCAGGCCACGTACGACCACATCCAGAAACTACAAAAATCGTTACCGTCTAAGACATTCGAGACCCTAGTGAGAAACATCACTTGCTACAAATATAAAAATGTCGAACCCATCTTTACTATATCTTATAAGAACAAAAAGGGAAGAAGATGGGACTGGATCAGAAAAAAGAGATCTTTAAAACTACATTTCTATAATAGAATCAAAGATGAGCAAAATTTTGATGATGATGCTTTCGTCATGAATTTTGGGGATGATTCTACTGACTCGTTTGAAAGATTCGCTAAAGGAGACAATGGCATTTATAAAATAGTTAAGAGAAACAAAAGAACAGCCAATTTAGAAGCTTTGCAACGTGGATTGAGGAATATACCAACGTTGATGCCTGCGGAGGTAAGTTTGTGTCGTCTGAAAGTATCCTTTAGGTCCATCCCTATTCCTGATGCGTCAGTATGTAACTTTTCCAGCCAATCAGTCTTACTAAGTAACCCAGTAACGGGGTTGTGGAGGTCAGTGAGGCAGTCGCTCCATGTAAAATTCTGGTATTCAGCAGCATCCGGGTAGACTGGAAGCTGACCCTAGCATAGTTGGGAAAAGGCTAGGCAGATGATTGTGATAATCTTCCTTGTTTTCCAGGATGAGGTTTTCGTAATGGTAGGAGACTCAGTTACATTAGACTGCGGTCTTCACACTCCTGTAAGGACTTGCGACGGGAAATTCATATGGAAAACGGACAGAAAAAGAATGTTGAAGCAAGAAAATGTTTATGTAGATGGCGTTAGCGTCACCATACATAACGTTGAGCCTAGGAACGTCGGAACCTATACTTGCAGCTTGGTGAGGAAAACCAATAATTTATATTTATAATTGTGTTTTTTCTAATAGGTATTCCAGTAAACGTTTTACCGAGATCCCAGTCGGTCCTAGGTGTTTTTCGTAGATCTTTGACAGTCGTTATGGATAGTCAGAAGCCCGAAAGTTTGACAACCAGTCTTATCGAGTATTACCTAGTAACTGGGTTGTGGTGGACCGATTGGCAGTTGCTCCATGTAATTTACTGATATTCGGCTGTATCAGAAAAGACTAGACAAACAGATGCTGATTTACCTTCAGACACTAACTAGTTTCTTATTGCCTTTCTCAGCTTTGGAACTCACAAACTGGAGCTATAGAAGGCGGTTTTTGCGGATTTTTCCTAATACATCAAGTATATTTCAGGATCACACAGTCCGGAAGAATCTCCGACTGAACGTGCTGACAGTACCATCTTTCGACGTCGTGTTCCTACCGGTGTACAAGACTGAAGAAAACTGTTCTTATGATGTGAGTGGCCGTGAGAAGTTTTACGCGCCGGTTGTGGTGTACGAAGAATGGAGAAGCGATTGCTACGTTCGGTTTATGGATTATGGCGGTCCTTATTTCATATAAGTGACCTAAAAGACTTGTATTTCTTTTTATTTTGCTTTTAAGACCGTTTATTAGCAACGTCGCAAATAGCTATCAAATATTTACCTGTCTTGATTAATTTGGCAATATTACTGTATGGAATCAAGAAATGTAGCTAACTAGCGAACTAGAATATTAATAATTACTTGCAATTATAACATTAAATTTGTTGTTGTACCCGGTTTAAGTGTAAAAAAGGCATTTGGAAAGTTTCCAAATACTTTTTTCACATCTAAAACTAAATATTCGGTGCTACGATATTAATTATTGCATTTCATAATCAATATTCTAGTACGCTAGTTAGCCACATTTCTTATTTCCATACAATAATATTGCCAAATTAAACAAAACAGCGAAATATTTGACATCTATTTGCAACGTTGCTCACTTTCAGAATAAACGCTCTTAACACTTTCACGGACACTGACATGAAGTTGACATTCTGGAGATGGCACTACATACATATTTTCATACAAAATAATAACAGGTCGAACTGCCGCAACAAAACAAGTCAAGGTACCTGTATAATAATATGATGGTCCGTCGATAAAATTAACCGGCCGTGCGTAGCGTCATATCAAAAAAAATAAGCCTCTGGCCGTGACGTCAGTGAAAGTGTATACTTAAATAATCTTTCAAACAAGTCCGTTTTTAACCATGGATCAATGCCAAGGGACCTAGTTTTGTAACTTTGGATGACCTTCAAAAATCAACACGTAAACTTTAAAAAAAACCCTCGAACAACCCAATCATCGTTGAATAATTACCGAGTTACTTCTTATTCAAACAAGTCTTTTAAATTATAGTATTTTTATTAATTTTATAGGACCTCAAAGCTATCCAGCGACTCGGTAGCTTAATGGGTAACGAAACTCACTGTGGAAAAGCTTGCTCCATAAGAATTGACGAACCAGTCTGCCAGAGGGACAAGGTACGAATCAAAATCAAAAGTCATTTATTCCAATTAGGCTGAGAATCAGCACTTTTCGAACGTCAAAATTACACACGACAGTCCCCCAAAAACGCCCACCCTTCACCACTTCCTAGTGCTTTAACTGGGAAGAAGTGGCGCAACAACTCCCTATGAATGAATGAATGAATGTTCTTCCAAATACTGATATTCTTCTGACCTAGATTCCATATCAGTTTTTAAAGGTTCATTTCTGAACATGGACCACGAAAAGAACAATGCTGCAGTGAATAGTCGATAAGAAAAAACCTTTTACAAAAAAAAAAAACAACAGACTTCCAAAAACAAAACGCTACAAAGTGAAAAATAACTTTACATAGCAGGTAGTGGTATTCGAATTTGTGTGGGGTCGGGACCACAACTAAAAAGTGAAAAATAAAAACCTTTAACAAAAAAAAAACAAACTACTTCCAAAAAAAAACACTTCAAAGTGAAAAATAACTTCCGACTTCCGAAATTAAAGTTATTTTTATGGACGCTTGCAAACAGATCATTGATTAGGAGACTCGTTGGCGTTGCTGCCCAACCACTTACTTGATGAAAGGCCAAATATATTATGTAACACAATTGGTATTTCGGCACCCCGACTATTGGATTTGTATAGAAAATGTCAGCTAGCTAGTGAGAAATAATTTTAACATAGATTTACAAAGTAAATTCTTTATTAGTTTACGTAATAATACATACTCAGAACGACAACGATCAATGCGCACGCCCTGTAACTTTTGAATTAAACCTGCCGGATTACAGAGTAGGAGAAAGAAAGAAAGAAATAAAAATGCGTTTATTGGCATTACAGCAGAAAAATACACCTTATAACTAAAAAAAAATACAGAAAAGCAATGATGGCATTATAGCCAATAGGGCCTCAGCTCAGCATAAATGTCAGATGGCAACACAAAGTGTACCACCTGACGCTGATTTTCAGCTGCAACCCACGAGTGCCACACGCTAGTAGTGAGAGTGATATCTATGGTAGGAGAGCCATGCTAGAAAATACAATCATGGTACTCTGACATTCCATAGGTCATCATTCCCATTATTTCGTCAGACTTTGACCGTGTTCGGTTTCCTTCGGTTTATTCCTCATAAATTTCTCAAAGAGTTTTTAAAAGTTTCAACACGCAGAGCAACCATGTTGAACAATGCGCGTTCCTTCTTCCTATGAGAAGAGGCATTGGCCCTGCAGTGTGACGCGTGAAGGTTGTACATTATCGCTTCTTCTTTGTCTTTTTTCAGGGCACCAACAGCACCCTGATCAGGGCCACAGCTGTCATATCCATGACTCCTCATAAACTCAACTGTAGCTTGCAATGCAAGAGAGATATCGTCTCTTCTCTTGTGATGCTTTGCGCTACAAATACGGCTAGCCTTTCGTCTATTACAGGTATTTTAATTGTTCTTCTTTACTTTTGGTAACTTGGTGTAGAACATTTTTGCGCCACTTTTTAATAATGGCACGAGTGACATATTCTTCTTGGCTTTTAAGAAGGAGTTTTTTGTCTTATATTTTTCCTTCTTCTGATATGTTTTTAGGGTTCCGTAGTGAACCCTTACCGTCTTATTACAAAAAACTGCATAAGTAATGGTTTAAACCAAGACTAAAAGGTCTTGGATTGTTACGGTAACAAAGCTAGTACCAACCTCAAAATGTGTCCTGATTACAAAACGAAGACCAATCGAGGATCATTTAGTACCAAAGAAGGTTCATGGTTCAAATAATATCCACAGATAAGCAACATTATTGGCATTCTTTCATTCGTTCACGCAGGCTTTATTTGAAGCAACGTTCTGAGGGCCTAGACAAATGGCATTCGCTTCGGAGCGATTCTATTACGACAATCGCTATCGCTTCAACGATAACGAAGTTCAATTGGTAGACAAAGTACACTTCGTTTCGCTATCGTCTCATCCATTGGTTTGTTCGATAAAAATTACATTTTGTCTTTGGTCTTTCGTGAGCAAACGTCAAATTCCGCGCTGTCGCTGTCAATTCTTGTTGTCAGTTGAACTCCGATAGTACGAGAGCCCACGACCAAAACCATGTCGCATCGTTTTACAGCCAAAACCGTATAAAATCGTTAGTTTAAATGATTCTGAACCCGATTCGGTGGGCGGTACCGGTCAGAAACGTCACAGTTTTATGGGAGCCCATTTCTGCTATATCAAAAAAAACAAGCAGACGGTTTCATTACACATTAAAAATGTACATAGGTTTCGTAATTTTAATATGAATAAGTTTGTTTGCAGACATTTTGCGTGTCCAATGTGGTCTGAGCGCATTTTCAAAAATTTAACCGAACGGTCTCCCAGTAACCTGGTTCAATTTTTTTTCTATCTTTTGTATAGTTACCGGGGTTAGAAAAATATTATTTTTTACATTTTAACTGGTACCTATAATTCCAAAAACCAAAAGAACGTTTCGAAGTCGCCCGGAAAACGCGCGGTTGTTGTTACGCTCCTATCCCTCACGACAGGCCACGAAAGTTTTTAAACACGTTCAAAATGGTTCAACTCATAAGAGGCTCACACTTTCTTCTGAAAAACAATTTATTCGCATCAATTGACCAATGTTCACCTGAAAACAAAAATTTCAGACGGGTTGCTATGTATTTGATTTTTTGACTAATTTTTAACTTTTCAACTTTTCAAAGTTTCAGACGGGTGTTGCTATGTATTGAATTTTTTGCCTCATTTTTAACTTTCTTAAATGGTCTCCTTGCTACGTGCGACGCTACTGGATTCTAAAAATTGTGTTTTTGGTATCTGAAATCTATCGTTCAACTCCATTCTTAAAATCAGACAAATTGCTATGAAACCGGTCAGTATTTATTTTTGACATATTTCAGAATGCGGTCCGGTCAGACGGGACGCGAAAAATTAATGAAATTATGATTTTTTGTATTCATGATAACTAAATGTATCGATTGTATAATATGGTTTTGTTCGTAAAACGATAAGGCAAAAATGTTGATTACGGACTCTCGTACCACGACTCCTACTCCGGGACGAAAATTCAAAAGTGATAAAATTCTATAAATAATGCATTTCATATAAATTGACAAACAATAATAATCAACGCAAACGTCAAATAAATTAGTACCAAAGATAAACTAGGGGACTCGGCGGACTAACTTTAGTACCATAAATAGTTCTGAAACTAGTGATAAACTTCATTTTATAATAACGTTTTATTTAGTCATGGTACTAAAGCTAGTACTAATCCCAGTACCAAGTTTAGACCGTGTTTTGGAATAAGACGGTTATAGTTTCGCCATGTCCGTCTGTCTGTCCGCGGCTTAGCTCAGAGACGGTTAGTACTAGAAAGCTGTAATTTGGCATAGGTATACTTATTAATTATGCTGACAAAGTGATAAATCAAGAAAATAATTTTTTTTTAGGGTACCTCCCCTACACGTAAAGTGGGGATGTTTTTTATTTTTCTCGTCTACTCCATGTTGTGGGGTATCGTTAGAAAGGTCCAAAAATATTGTGAGTTTGATAAAACCATTTTTGGATTCAGGGATCCGTTTGCGAAATATTGCTTCTAACTGATTTTTTTTTGTTAGAGTCAAGTCCCCCCACCCTCTGCCAGCAGTTATATATATAACGAAATTAAAGGGAAAACTATCAGAGCTAAGTAGGCTGTACAGGTTAACGAGTAATATTCAACCAACTTAAATTTGCGATTTGAAAAACATGATCTCCCATACATTCCGTATGGGAGAACATGTGTTTCAACTACAATGTTAAGTTTGTTCTTGGGATAAATTCATCCCAACTACGGAACCTTTCATTGTGCGTGCTCCGACACGCACTTGGCCGGTTTTTTAGGAATAAAATGGCCTGGAGTCTGGATCTGTGTTTTCACCCCCTATTACATGGACTTACACATAACTTACGTACCTTTGGCTATCCCCCCAGATTGATGTTTGTATTATTTCAGTGCTGGTGTCAAAAGATGGAGTCAACGAGACCCTGACGCCCTGGAAGGACTTTGTGAGACCAGTAGTGACACATACTCTGAGAAAGAAAGGTAATACTATAGTTTGTCCAAGACCGCTATTCCGTGCCGAGGCGATTCCGTAGGAATGCGTGGCGTGGCGGAGAACAGCGTTGACGAATCAGCGGCGGTCGGGACGGTGTCGGTTTTATAGTGTTTTTTTGGAAGTCGGTTGTTTTTTTTTTGTAAAAAGATTTAGTTTTCCCTTTTTAGTTGTGGTTCCTACACTTCCTACACCACACAAATTCGAAAACCACTACCTGCTATGTAAATACCAGCGGCAAGAAGTTATCATCATATCATAGACATAAATAATAAGTGGGAACTCAAAAACTATCCAAGCAAAGTTAATAAAATTTATATGGGACCAACTTGGGAGCATACCGTTTCATAATTTTTTTTTTTTTTTTAAATCGGCCCGCAATTGATGGACAAATCGGAGGACATACATAAATAAAAATAAAAAAAACATACGCGACGAACATATAACCTCCTCCTTTTTGGAATTCGGTTAATAAAACACAAAAAGATAAATATAACAAATATGAGAAACTTGATGCGTCACATTTGCGAAAACCGTCCGTTCTTTCGTTTTGATACAATGTGACATCTATAAATTCGTTCGCGTGGTGGTTTACGGCCCACTCACTCACACAGGGAAGAAAAATGGAAACATTTCTAGGCTGTTAAGGCAAAACCCACACTGATTTTTCTAAAGACCATGACTTGACTACACTTGAATTTTGCATAGAAACGCTGCGGCTGCGGCATGTGTTCCCAGTGCTCTAAATTCAAGGGTCTTGAGACCGCATCAGTTCACTACTGATCATTGATATTCTTCCGGCAGACACTAACGGCCACCATGAGTACCACAAGCTGGTGCCACTCCTGGCTCCCGGCAAGGTTGATGTGGTAGTCATCTGTCCTGCCGGCTACTACCTCCTGCCGATATACAAGCTTTGTTGTAAGTACCGCGTGTTATCTAATTTATAGCAGTCTTTTCTGATTAAAAAATCCGAAATGGTATTGTCCGGAGAAAAACTGGGAGCTACCGGCATGATATCTTGCAAGCTGAAGTGACAACCAGCTATGTCTTAATGTCTATCGAAGAACCGATGGCAGTTGCAGCAAACGAGTTCTCAAATAGAATAGATTTAAGTATATTTATATGCGATGCATGTAGGTACAAAAATCTGTTGTTACAGTTTGTGGTCAATTGTGTGAATGGATACTTCGTAGGTAGTTATGGAAAGCATAGTATAGATCCTCAGCTATATGGATCGAGGACCTTAAAAACACCATGGACTAACTAGATGCGAAAGGTGGAAAAACGGATGTTGTAGCGCAAGTTAAGGGGAGGCCTGTAGTCCTCTTACTACGATCGCCTGAGTTAAAACATATTTCATATTGTCTCTCCCGTTGTCTGTTATTTCTTTTCAATCAACTCCGGTGTTTCTCAGCAACCTGCCCACCGAACACGTCATCAAAGACGGGCGACAACACTTGCCAGTCGTGTCCGCGTGGCACACGCTCCGAGCCCGGCGCCGCCAAGTGTCACGTCGTCAAACCACATCCGCGCAGGTATGATGTACGTACTTTTATCTTATAAACTAGCCACTTTGTTGAACTTCAATATTCAGAAATCCTTCCTTAGAACTCTTGCACCAACTTGCTTCTAGAGCAGCGATTTAGGCTGTGCGATGTCTGTCAGTGAATTTAAGATTTTTAATAAATATTAAATTTATTATTTATCTGTTGGTGAGGAGCTCGTAGCTAAGTAATAACAGCGGCAGGGGTCGATTTATCAGGTTAAGCTGAGCTTGCCGGGGATAGTCCGTTTATGGGTGACCATCCATCACCCAGACTCCTCCTTGCCTCGGAAAGCACTTAAACCTGTTGGTCCCCGCTATCATTTGTAGATCTTTGACAGTCGTTACGGGTGGGCCTTACTAAGGGGTATCGTATTACCCAGTTACCGGGTTGTGGAGGTCAGATAAGCAGTCGCTCCATGTAAAATACTGGTATTCAGCTGCATCCGGATAGACTGGAAGCCGAGCCCAACATAGTTGGGACACTCACGACACAGCACTCCCTGAATCCTCAGTAATACTAACAGTGGTGGTGGTACCCTCCGTGCGGCTACGTGGTGGCTTGTTGCGGCGTGCTGTTCGGTTGCACGGCGTGCGTGCTGCTGTCTGTGATGGTGCACGTCGTGTCGCGTGACGCTGACCAAAGGGAGAATGAAGACGGTGATGATGAGGAGAAAATACGTGAGTAGCCTATTTCTCATAACATAATGATGCCTATTTTCAGCGAAGGGGTAGGCGGAGATGTATGGTACACCGTACACCAACGTTTTAAATCCCTTGTAATAGGAGGCTGAGCTTACTGCTATTATTACTAGGCCAATCTCCGAAAATCCAGACTCCAACTGCTACCTAGAAAGTAATTCAATACGGACAAACCCAATCGGCACACACATAACACTGTGGCGGCATCTACAATGCCACATGCGAACTACGCATCAAAGAGCTGACGGCACACAAATCCTGCATCGCGCAAGCGAGTTTACCGCACGACGAGTATAATATTCGTCGGGCAGTATAGCCCACCAGACATAACACCCGTCTGTCTGATCGGAGGATCATCCCTTTTCTATAGAGGATGAGTAATCTTTACAGCCTGTTCCATAAACCTCAATACAGCCCGATATGAGAACCCTGACAGAACCCCAGCCACAACAATCGGGTAAGCAGTTAAGTGGGGACTTAAATGTCGTGGTCACAGTGGTTTTGGTAGGAGCATAAAAAGCAGTTCTCCTACGGATTAACTAATTGACAAGTAGATCTGCTACAAAATTGTTCAATAGTACCTACCAAACCGTGTGACTTTTTCAGTTCATATGTACTTTCTGAGTTTATCTTGGACATTACTAACATCGGTGAAGGAAAACACCGTGAGGGACTTATAGTTATTATAAGTGTCTTCTCTGTATGAGACGAGGCTCTTGCCCTGCAGTGAGACAGTAACAGGCTGGTATTTTGTTATGTACCTACCAAACTAAAGTAATAATGAATCATAACATCACACCTGTTTTTCACCGAAGGGTTAGGCAGAGATATATCTATAGAACACCCACATTTAACCTGAAAGAAAAATTCGTCCCCTCCTTCGCAGTGTCGTCCCTGCCCCGCGTGGCGGTGGCGCGCGCGCACGCGGCGGGCGCGCGGCCGCTGTCCCCGTCGCGCGTCATCCTGCCGCGGTTCTTCCGGCCGAGCCTCACGTCCTCCAGGGCCACCGGTCAGTATACTGGCGGGATTGGGGAGGGAGAAATAGACAAATTAGAGTAGAATAGTGGTACTAAAATAGTTTATTTTTTATTTTTTTTAAGTTTAGATTTTTCGTTTTAGTTGTGTTGCCCACACAAATTCGAATACCACTACCTGCTATGTAAATAAGTGACAGGAAGTTATCATCTTATCATTTACAATTATTCTAAGTGGGAAAAATACGTACTATTGAAGCTTACTCAAAAACTATCCAAGCAAAGTTAATAAAATTGATATGGGACCAACTTGGGAGCATACCCTTTTATACAAAAAAAGAATTTTCAAAATCGGTCCATAATTGACGGAGAAATCGGCGGACAGATTTTTTTATTTTTTTTTAAACATACATACGCGACGAAATTTCATCCGTCAGTTCAGTCATTCAGGACAAAGCATTTTTTATGGATAGATTACAAATATAACAGCTTTTGACTGGAAACTCTAGACTCTTATATTAATGAGGAGGAAGTAGTTGAACTTCAAAAATAACAATTAGAATCGATTTGTAAATAATTATTCTAAAATATACGATTAATCGTTGGCTTCATTATGAATTAATGAATGTTGAGTACTGTCAATATTCCGAAGAATAAAACAATTTTAGAACTTATTAAATACACTATTCGTGGGTTCAAGTTGATACAAAAGTATATAATAAATAAGGGTTTAAAAACTAAACTTGTTTTTTGATTAATTAGATTTGTTTCGAGTATCGTGTCCACACGAAGCCGAAAACTGACAAAGTCCTATTTAGCTAATTAGATAGCTGGTGGCTTACAAAACGGTGATCAGACGTACTTTTAACATTGTCCTGTCTATTGCAGATTCTCAGGAAACCAAGTTTGAACTTTGGAAAGAAAGAAACAGGCCCCCTCCGTTGCCGCCAATTGATTTTGACCCTTGATACTTTTGCAGCCAATCGGTTTTGACATTTGAAGCCTTTGCCGCCAATCGGGTTGACCCAAGAAACTAAGGAGCCATTTTGATTGGTACGGGTGACACTGACAATTTGAAACGTCAGAACACATGCTTTTCACAAGACTTTTAGACGGCTACACATCAAGCTATACATATCCAGTTTGCGCTGATCTCGCATTATATAGGATTTCCGTACAATGCAAAGTTACCTTATACTGGAAAGGTATAGCTTGATGTGTAGAATTTCGATAAAATTGATTGATTTATCAATATTTTATTTGTTGATATTGACTGGAAATACAGACATTATTATAGGTTCGAGGCACGAAGGCTAGTTTGAGAGTTAGTTCAGTTGACAGTTCGTGTACCTAAGCTGGCTCACTGAACTAACTCGCAACCCCATACATACGTCCGGAGCCCATTCGGACAAATATTAACAAATATCTAAAATGTTTGATAAAATTGTATCTATTTCAAATGCAATCTACAGACGATATAGCTGCGTTTAATTACCAAGAACAAGATCTTGGATATTTGGTAGAAATATTTATTTACCTGATATCTCGTCGTGAAGATTTAATTTTATTAGATTTTCTTATCCGTTTCTCTACAAATATTTTGTAAACAAAACGAGTTTCGGATTTTTCAAAGATTATTCGAAATGTGCACATTTTTCGCCGTTTTCTGCATAAACCTTTATAGGACCGTGTACAAACCTTTTGTATATAAGTGTATTGTTCTATTAATACTTTTAGATATAGTATTATATAAGGAAGCGCTCTTAGTTAGCTATGATAAATTATATTTTATAAGTATTATTTTGTCGTCCGTACTTCGGCTTTTGGTAAGTTGTGTTGTAATAAACTTCAGTGGTGTTATTCTGTGTTTTATTTATAATTAACATAATTGCTTCGAATCTACTCTTGATTTGAAGTCAATTTTCTCATTCTTTCATTAATTACATCATAATCAGTTCAGCAGTTTCAGAGAAAAATCTAACATACAAGACACATACTCGATAATAATAGCTAAGGGGAATTTCAATATAAGTAAAGCTTTTTGTCCACTGCACCGTGAACGGGACGGCAATGAGAACGAGATGACGACACCGAAGTAGCGACAGTAGGTAGGTATCTTCATCCTACCAAGGATTCTGAAATGACGTTCTGTAAGTTTCGTTCTGTGCCTCTCTACGGTACTTACGTTTGTGGTCCTACGTTTTTTCAAGCGATTGAGATCCATCTGCACAATCAGTTGGACAAAATAGTTTGACTACGGGGAAGGACCGGCAAAGAAGCATGTCTGCGCAACGTACAGTTTAGCACAAAGAGCTGCCTCACGGTCAAGACTTGAGATTCTTTGTACAATTGAGTCGTACTATGCCGATAGTGTTTAGAGGCCAGCTCTCTGCGTCCTTTCCAGTTGTATCATACTTGTCTTCGAAGCACCGCCCCAGACCGTTATGCCAAATGTTAATATTGACTGGCAAAGGGAGAAATAAAGCATGAGTAAAGAATCTGCGTCAGCAGTGTCATTGACTCTGGCAGGGCCACCAACAGGGATTTTAATTTTTCGTGAACTCTTCGATCTAGCTCTTGGACTATACCTTACTAATTGAACTCATTATATCTCCTAAACTAAGACCCGACAAATTCTGATATTTGGTGACAAATTTCGACAAATTGGCGACAAAATATTGGAGAAAACAGATCTTCGCCAGGTGCCTTAGTTTTTGAGATATAAATGTGGCCCTGCTGGGGAGACTCTCCAGATCGGCCACCTATAAACCCTTATATCTTTTGAACCAGTGACCGACAAATTCTGAAATTTGGCGACAAATTTCGACAAATTAGCGACTAAATTTTTGTTTAATCAAAATTAAAATCCCTGTTGGTGGCCCTGCCAGAGTCAATGACACGCGTCAGCACTATACCGCAGACCCTTAAACACGGTAATTAGTTTTCTAACTCTGCCAGACAATGCCCCAATCTGAGCATTCCATGTTAAGAGGTTGTCTATTAGTACGCCAAGGTATTTCACACTGGGCGTGTCAGACTCTTACTGACTAAAACCCACCCGTGTTCCTTCAGTTGCCGGTATGTTGCCAGGGGCCACGGTATCCCTTTCGGACTTTCCTGCGGCAGGCATCGGTCGTCGTGGACCCCGTCAATTCTTGTGAGGCAGGAACATTGGTTTAGGTAAGCATTATAATTAGTATGCGCTTTAACTTCAGTAGATTTAAGGGAGAAAGTGATGAAGTTGGTTTTATTCAACTGATGTTACGCCGGATACAGACACTCGGACTACTTAAATTTTACTTTTATTATGTTTCACACACCAATTTCTTTATTTTTTATTTTATATATAATTCTGTATCTATCTTTCCGTGACATCACTGCGGGCCCTATCAGAATACCAGCGCTGCGACATTTATTTTTTAAATGTCGCAGCTTTATGCTGAGATGGGGGCCTTTTGGCCTCGTACAGGACTTAATTTTTAAGTATACTTTGTTTTTTGTTTTTTATTTTTTATTTATGTTTAGTGTGTTTTAAGTTCAATTTGTGATTTCCTGTGCGAGTCCCAATAAATACTTTTTCTTTCTTTCTTTCTTTCTATTCACATTTAAAGTTAAAGTATTCGCCGATAGCCAAGACATTACAATGCCAAGAACAGATTCTGCTTTCTCTCGGGCTTCGTTCCAATTTTCAGCATGGACCAGAAGGGTCGTATCATCAGCATATGTGTAAATGGAACAATTTGGGAGTACTAAATCAGATAGACTGTTTACATTCACTAAAAAAAGTTTAGGCCCCAAGATGGAACCTTGAGGCACTCCTAAGGACAATCGACACTCATCACTAACATAAGTGACTTTAACACACTGCGTTTGCTCAGATAGATAGCTCGCAAACATAACAAGTGCAGGGCCTCTAACTCCAATTCTCTCCAACTTTTTGAGTAGGATGGGGACAGAGACAATGTCAAATGCCTTAGATAGGTCTAAGAATAAACCGAGGCACTTAGACTTTTTATCAAGAGTCTCAACAACTTCATCAATAAAAAAATACAGCTTTCTCAACATTGTCAGATTGATACAGTCCTATTACGAACGGCAGCATTGCATTATTACGAGTACTTCTGCTCCGGCAAGCAAAAATAAATTTAATGGTAAAGGCCATTCAGTTGAATATTCAAAGCTGTATAGATATTTACGAATCTTAGGTTGCACCAAATATATTGAAATCTAGAGTATTTATATATTTATGTTCCGTAGAGTAGTCAGATATTTTTAACTACACTGCACTACCGTAACTTAAGAGTACTTGTGAACAGTTTATATGATAACATTTTATTGATGTCTAAGTTTGTATAGAACTATACGGGGTGTCAGGGAAATTTTTCGTCGGTTATTTTAAAAAAAAACAGCTGCTCCATGCATTTTGGTCGCGTAGGTATTGCACTTTTCTATGAAACAACAGATTTTTTTTTAAATAACTCATGAAAAATTTCAGCGCAGGGGGGTTCAGAATCATGTACTGAATCTATGTAACCGGCTTCGCGTCGATGTCCCTGCCACCCTGTATGATCATTTTAACGCTTACCAAATTCTGAAACATTGTCACCGCCAATTATTAGTGAACTCGACTGTACCATGGAGACAGTTGTTCAGTTAGAAGGTCTCGGTATCCACACCTTTCTTATATACGCGGTAGAGAGGCTATCAGAGAAAACTGTGATCTCATGTACGCCACCAGCTAGGAAGGACGACGGAAGGCGGAGGACCTGCTCTCAGGCTAGGTGAAGCGACGATCTTCGCAGGCCGGGTAGTTACAGCTGGACGAGTTGCCGAGAATCGAGCGATAGAACAGGCCTATGTCTAGCAGTGGACTGCTGGCTGATGATCATAATGACTTATGGAAACTGCTTTAAGGCGGAAGCGTCAAGGTAGCCCGCGAAATTCAAATTTTGTTACGTTTTTTACAATTTGCAGGCCAGTATCATGTTGTAAGTCGATTTAAATATGATTCGCGGCCGTCAATCAATCTGCCTAGCCTTTTCCCAACTATGTTGGGGTCGGCTTCCAGTCTAACCGGATGCAGCTGAATACCAGTATTTTACATGGAGCGACTGCCTATCTGACCTCCACAACCCAGTAACTGGGTAATACGATACCCCTTGGTAAGACTGGTGTCAGACTTTCGGGCTTCTGACGACTCGTAACGACTGTCAAAGATCCACGAATGACAGCCGGGACCAATGGCTTAACGTGCTTTCCGAGGCACGGAGGATTCTCAGTATGTAAAGATGGTCACCCATCCACTGACCAACCCCGGCAAGCGTAGCTTAACCTGATGGATCGACCAGTACGGCTGTTGCTACTTAGCCACGAGCTCCTCATATGATTCGCGGCCGTATCAAATGTATATTTATAGAATTGTAATCATAAAAATTATCAATAAAACTCTCAAGTTCATATAATTCCATTGAATGACTATTTCATGAAATCATGACATTTGACGTTTGTGCTTACATATAAAGTTGTATTGCTGATTTTAATGATTAAAATTATCTAAAGCCATGTTTGTTACGGTCGCGAATCATATTTTAATTAACATACAACCTGACACTGACCTGCAAATTGCAAAAAACCCCCTACATACAAACTTACAAGCAAACAAACAAATATCTCTGTATAATACTTATTATTTACTATTAATAATTATTATACAGTATAGATAGACCACCTCTGTACATTTGTGAGCTTAAAGTACATATCAATTAAATAAATAGACCAAGAAATATTGGGATAGACGTGTGGCGGCATCTACAATCGCCACATGCGAACTACGCATCAAAGTCACACAAATCCTGCATCGCGCAATTAGAGTTTACCGCGCTATGGACATATATACAATCTCCCAACTGCAACCTCTGGGCAGTTGCCCGCCAGACATGACACCCGTCTGGTCGGAGGATCCTCCCTTTTCTATGGTGGATGAGTGAACTTTACACCCTGTTCCTCATACCCCTAAAGACGAACGAAAGAGCGTTCTATCTACAGAATATAGTTGTCTATGGAGATAGAACGTGCATTCGCTTCGTTAGGTACAAAGCGTGTAGATCCTTATCGATTAAAAACCAATCAAGCTTGATAAACTTTAATCAAGTAAACGTACATTCCTTCTTCGGCGGTGGTTTTGGCTCGAATCGATGAGCGACGTCCTTCCACAGTTTATTTCTGTTGCATCGTTCGAATATTTCGTTACATAAGTTATCGAAAGCCCTTTCGAAGAAAAATGTGCAAAGCGTAGCGACTAGGAAATATGACGATGTCTTTTTGAACACTGAACGGTTAAACGGTGCCCATATAGACATTTTTATGTTATTATTGTAAACAGATCGTATAAATAACTTTTATTTAATTAACAGCACCCAAGAACGAACCATACAAGATACGGTGTTTTTTTTGGTGCCGTTGTCAATAATTTCAAAGTATTTTGACAGCCAACCATAAACGAAGACCACAGGACTACAGAGCAAGACACAGACCAAGACAAAGTTACAGAGGATTTAATACACTAAATAGGAACTCTTTACCCTGTTTGGAGCGGGAAACAAAGAATATACACAACACTCTTTTACTCACTGAGTGAAAAAAACATTTTTAATTTGGAACAAGCACTAAATAAACGAATTAGGTACAAAAAATAAATGAAACGTGCTGAAAGTACCTACTGGCTGGCTAGATAGAGCTATGCAATAAAAGCAAAAAAAAAAAAAAAATTGTATCCCGCCAATGAGGACCTGTACTGCCATTTTATCACGATAGGTGGCGCATCGTCGACATGGCCATTGAAAGCTGTCAATTCCATAATCCATACATATTGTAACCTATCATTCAGTAAATTAAAATTTTCTCGTAATATGTTTAAGTGTGCTGTACCAGGATGTACTAAATTACTAACCCCGGTATTCATTTATTTCCTAAAGATACTACGCTAAAAAAACTGGGACACTAAAAGAGTACAACTAAAAGTAACTTTGAATATATGTTGATTGGTAAACTTCGACAGGTACTCCATTTCTTCTCCAAAAATTGTTTGTCCGAAAATCATTATCCTTATCACGTTCTACTAAACTACAGTAACCATAATGTTCAAAAATTCGAATTTTGTTTTAGGTACATAATTATCTTTACTTCTAAAACTATTCTGTCATAATATCAAGTACTATAATAATTGAATCTCCTAATTTTGCATGAAATAAAGTCATATGTCCTAAGTATTGAATTACATACTGTGTATTATTCCGAATTTTCATTTAGGTATAATAAAATTGTTAGTCCTAAAACATTTGCAAAAAATTAGGTTTTAGTGACAGAAACGAATCGCTGTAAATCCGACTCCACGCAGTCTTGTCTGCCCTACAGTGTAATTTAAAATCGAGTAGGCGTGGAGGGGCTAGGCGGCCCGCGAGTTGAGGAGCAGGTGGTTGTAACGCTCGCCGCCGCGGCTGAGGCTGGCCAGCAAGTCGAAGCTGCGGTGGTGAGCGTTAAACCATCTGCGACGATAAGCTCGCATGGGGCCACCGGAACCCCGCAGCGCCGGAGCCGTAACAGAAACCATGCCTGTTGCATGTTGCATGCCCGCTTGCATGCTACATGCTTGCTTGCATGCTACATGTTGCATGGTCGCTTGCATGCTTGCATGCATACTACATGTTGCATGCTCGCTTGCATGCTGCATGCAATATGTATGCTTGTTTTCATACTTGTTACAGGAAAATAAAAACAAAAACATATTAATTTATCCTGCTACTTCAAATAAAAATACACAACAAGTGAACTACGAGGGGTGTTCAATAAATAGTGAGAATGCGATACATTCTCCTTGGAAAGAAAAAAAAAATACTGGCAGGCATAGCCCAGACATTAGTTAAGATGTTAATAAAAAAAGCAATTAATTCTCTTTTGTTTTTTAAAAGTAGAAGTCTATTGTTTGCGTCGTTTCGGAACGTGTTCTTAAAAATGGATAAAATTGAAGTTCGCGCGGTAATAAAATATCTCTGCTTGAAAAATTTTACTACGGAGCAGGTAAATCAAGACTTGAGAGCAACATAAGGGGTTCATGCAAAAAAAAAAAAAAAAAAAAAAAAAAAAAAAAAAAAAAAAAAAAAAAAAAAAAAAAGGGGTTCATGCTCCTCCATATTCTACGGTTGCGCGTTGGTGTGCTGAGTTCAAGCGAGGAAGAACTTCCACTAACGACGACCCACGAACGGGACGCCCCATATCGGCAGTGATTGAACAAATGATTAAAAAAGTTGAAAATATTGTCTTGGCGGATCGTCGTGTTACTGTTCGTTTTATAGCTGAAGAAGTAAAGATTTCGATAGGAAGTGTCCATAATATTAAAAACGACCATTTGGGTATGAAAAAAGTGTCAGCGCGCTGGGTGCCCAGAATGCTTTCTGACGCGCAGAAACAAACTCGACTGAGAATTTCACAAAGCTGTTTGGATTTGTTACAACAAGATCCTGACCGATTTTTGGCTCGATTCATAACTATGGACGAAACATGGCTTCACTATTATGACCCGGAAACGAAACAACAGTCCATGACTTAGAAGCGACGGAGATAGAACTCCAAAGAAATTTAAGGCGATTCCATCCGCCGGAAAGATCATGGGCTCTCTTTTCTGGGACAGCCAAGGGTTGAGGAAATACGCAAGAAACGGCGTGGCAAACTCGCTAAAGTTGTTTTGTTTCACCAAGATAACGCCCCTGCGCACAAGTCCAGAGTTGCGATGGCTGCCATTCAAGAAGCTGGCTTCGAATTGATGGAACATCCTCCATATTCACCGGACCTTGCTCCTAGTGATTTCTACCTATTTCCGCGCTTAAACGAACATCTCAGGGGCCAGAAATTCGAAGATGATGACGGAGTAGTCGCCGCCGTAAATGATTTTTTAAGGGATCAGAAAGAAGATTTTTATAGAAAGGGAATTTTAGGATTAGAGAAAATATATACAAAGTGTATAAACCTGAAAGGTGACTACGTCGAAAAATAAAATAACATATAATAAAAGATAATTGCGTCTTACTTATTCTCAATATTTATTGAACACCCCTCGTATCTCAAAACAAGTCGGTAGAAGAAAAAATATTGCCCGCGTTCATAAATACCTAAGTCTTATCTACGTCAAGCCTGAGAGAAGTTCATAGATAGTTCATAAATTGTAATTATATTTAAAAAGTGTAATTAGCTTCGGCCGTTCTATCTAATTAAATAAATACATAGCAAAAACTTTGTAATACAAAGTTTTAAAAACATTATTAGAATAAATAAATAATTTGAATTTAGGACTTATAACTTTTATTGAAAACGGTTTTATGTCTTTTGGATATTATTTATTGTAATATTTATGACAAACAAATTTAGGGCATATTGTATTTAGGGATTTCAATTTTATGGCAAATTATATTATGTGACATTAAGTTCGGGCAAATGATGATTAGGACAAAAAAAGTTATAGCACTTTAGGTTATGGACAAAAAAGTTAGGGAACACAATATAGAACCACTTTGACAATATAGTGGAGTTCTGGTGGAGCTATTAACGTTTTGGTAAAGTTCTACAGCAGGAACGTCAAGTACTTGTCTTTCAGAAGCTTGAGGGCTTTGATTGCCGAAATTAAAATGTCGGTCAAAGATAACCTAAAAAATTAAAGGATACCATTTTATAAATTAAAGTAATGTTCTCTCAATTTTTGTAAATTTTCCTACCATGAGTCAAGTGAGAATTAACACGTTACAACCAAAAAATTATCCAAATCTACAGCCTAGTACTGATGACAAATAAACCTAACCTAAAAATTAAAGAATACCATTTATAATTAATGTAGTGCTCTGTCAATTTTAGTATATTTTCCAATCATGAGTCAAGTAAGAATTAACACGTTACAATTAAAACAAATATCTAAATGTAGAGCCTAGCACTGATGAAAAATATTTTTATTAGATAGAAGTCTACTTCTCAATAAGATCTGATTTCTTTCCAATAATCCTTGCTTCTCGTTTGTTTAGTTCGTCTTTCAATTCTTTACGCTTCCAGGAACAATACATGTTAGCAATAACGATGGTGGATAGTTTTTAACACAAAAAATAACAAAAAACACTGATGTAAACAAAGCGAAAATCATTTAACAGCGGCCATCCCGCCGCTGGCGACATCTGCGTTGAGCTTTGCGCGTGGATCCCCATTTACCATTATAGGTTTTTTTTTATATCTATTAACTTAGTTGTTTTAATTTAATTGGCAAATCTAATAACATAAATAATAATAAAATGAGTTCTTCCAGTGACAAAAAATGAGACACTAACTCCGGAATCATTTCGTTCTAAAGCAGCAATTAAAGTAGGTAATTTGTTGCCGCAAAAAATGTGATAATTATAATTAACATAACATCACGCCTTGTACCTACACCCACATTTCACCAGTTATGTTTTTAAGTCCTATGTAATAGGGGGCGAGCCTATTGCCATAAACCGGCCACAATTCCAGACTCCGGGCTGCTACTGAGAAATTCCTGTTGGAAAAACCCAATAATCAGTGTCCTTCTTTCGAGCGTCCTGTACGTGAAAATGAGGTCAAAAATCTATTTGTGCTATCTCCTCCTCTGCAGTTGGTAATGACAATCTTTGCTCAAGAATGATTTCTACTATCCTCCCCACATTACTTCCTATCTTGACCCACATTTTTACTTTCTCCTTGTTTTCTAGTAGGTACTGTTCCCGAGGCTTGGAAACAAGCCCATATCAGCCCCTTACCCAAAATTCCCGGCTCTCCGTCCGATTTCCGACCCATTTCTATCCTCCCATATCTCTCTAAAGTTCTTGAGCACATTGTTCATCGGCAACTCTCTGCCTTTCTATCTTCGAATGACCTTCTTAGTCATTTTCAATCTGGTTTTCGTCCTGGTCATAGCACAGTAACGGCTCTTTTGAACGTTACTAATGAAATACACTGGGGTATGGACCACAAATCTCTCACCTTGCTTGTACTGCTGGACTTTAGTAGTGCCTTTAACTCTGTCGATTTCGACATCCTTCTAGGTATCCTTAAATCTTTCCATTTCTCTTCTTCTACTGTTGGTTAGCTGGTTCGACTCCTATCTTAAAGGCCGCTCGCAGCGGGTTCTACTCGAAGAGTCTTCTTCTAACGGGTGTTCTCTTAACGCGGGTGTGCCTCAGAGTGGCGTTCTCTCTCGTCTCCTCTTCTCTTTTCTATTTTCATTAACTCTGCCACCAGACTCATCTCTTCCCACTTCCATCTCTATGCCGACGATCTGCAGCTTTACACTCACTTTTTAAGGCAAGATGCGGAAACAGCAGTATCTGCCATGAACAGTGACCTGGATTTGATTAGCGAGTGTTCACGGTCCTTTGGACTGCAAATCAATCCTAAGAAATCCCAGGCCATAATTATCGGCGGAAGGTATATGCGGAATAGGCTCGATGTTGCGTCGCTGTCTCCACTCTCAATTCTTTAAGTTCTGAATGGAGTTCAGATTGAATACGCAAATACTGTTAAAATTTTGGGGGTGAACCGACTGTTATCTATCGTGGACTGCCCATGTTGGTCAAGTCAGTCGTAAAGTACACTACACATTCCATTCGCTGAACTGCCTCCAGAGCTTTTTGCCCTTTGGTACCAAAATCTCCCTTGCTCAAACTCTCATACAGCCCATCATTAACTACGGTGATGCCTGTTATTTGGATGCCACCGAGGAGCTTTTAAATAAACTTGAACGTTTGCAAAACATCTGTATTCGTTTTGTTTCTAATCTTAAAAAGTATGACCACGTTTCTAAGTTTCGTAAGATACTCAAATGGCTCCCTAGTCGACTTCGCAGAAACTCTCGGATATTGTGTCTGCTATTTAACATCCTTCACAACCCTAAAACGCCATCCTATCTGCGGGAACGCTTTTCCTACGCCCATCCTTCTGATGCACCTTGCAGGTCGCATCTTAGAAATCTCCTAAAATCCCCTCCCCACTCAACCGACTTCTACTCCTACTCCTTCTGCGTGCACGCGGTTCGGTTGTGGAATTCACTTCCGCCTGACTAATGTCACTGCCAAACTGTTGCAGTTTTTAAAAGAAGAGTGAAAGAACACTATCTGTCCACTTCGTCATAGTTGCATATTTTGTATTTATTATTTTATACTACATTATAATTTTAAGTTTAGGTATATATTTTAGTGATATTTATTTTAGAAGTATATTACCTATGTAAGTTTATTCTCATATTGTATGTTTATTGTTAAATTAGTGAATAATTAAGTGTTTTTATTTTCTCTTCTAATCTTACACACGTTGAATACATCTCTTTAACTACTTTCCTATCGCAGGAAGAGATTTCTTTAGAAATAAGCATCACCTTTGTACGTATTTTTCTGTTCCTTTCTTCTTGTCTGTATAATATGTGTGTACATAAACTGTTAAATAAATAAATAATATTTTGCCCGACCTGGGAATCTAACCCAGGACCTCATGCTCAGCAGTAGCGCTTGCGACCACTAGACCAACGTGGCAATCATATCAATACTACAAATACGACAGACAAATATAAATACTATACTACTATTTATTTTCTCACAGTCGATGGTAAAACGTCGAGTACACAACTCGTGAAAAAAAAAATACTGTCCTTGTATCACTCGCTCCGCTCAGGATTCTAATCTAGGATCCCTCGCTACGCTCGTGATTCTACTCTAGAATCCTTCGCTGCTCTCGGGATCCAACTTAGTCCCTCGAATTAAATTCCCTTTTTTTTACTTTTTGTATAATCTACTATTTCATCACCGTGTGCAAGGATATTATGGTTATTCTCTCCGTTCCGGAGATATATGCATTAGTTCCATACATTTTTTTTGTAAAAACATAAAAATTGTTACCTATTTGCCTACCAGATTGTATCCTTTTTTTTTTTGGGTGGGAAATCATCAAATGACTCCTCCCGCTCTGGGCGGAGCGAGAGGGAGTGTCAGACTTTTACTGACTAAAACCCACCCGTGTTCCCAAACTCGCAACCCTGGCAGGCATTGGCCCTTACGGACCCCGTCAGTTGGTGCTGACATCTCTTTGAGACGCGCGTGGAACACAACGCGCCGTCGAGCCGGGCCTGGTCCTAATCGGACGGCGAGCTACCCATTGCCCACCGTCCGCAAGCCCGCGCCTACGGTGGCCGGAAGTCGGCTCGCGACTCCCGACGCCCGGGGCGTCTCCTGCGGCGACTAGGGGCGCGAGGGCGCGCATCTTGCATTTCCCTCGCGCGCTCCGCCTCCTCCTTCGCGAGCATTACTGCTTCGCAGAAGGAAGTGACGGCTTCCCATGCACTCTCGCTCCGGACCATGGCCTGAACCAGGGCCGGACGCGAGAGATCGCCGCTGCCGATCGCCTCCGTGAGGACACGGCGGTGCCCCGCCCAAGCCGGGCAGACCTCCACCGTATGCTCCACCGTGTCCTCCGGGCGATCCACACAATGGTAACACCCGGGCGTTTCCTCCCGCTTTATCCTGAACAGGAACCTCCCGAAACAACCGTGTCCGGTGAGGACCTGCGTCAGGCGGAGGGTGAGGACGCCGTGGCGCCTCTCTAGCCACTCCTCAAAGAGGGGCCTTACCGCCGCAATTGTGGCGTGCCCAGCGCTGGGTTGCGACAATCGCACTCTATTGATTACCAGATTGTATCCTACGAGTATAATAACATATTTATGCCAATATAATAGATGCCATGCTATTAGAAGCCATTACAAGCAAAAAACCGAGAATTTTAAATTTGTACTCCGATGTCTTCGAGAGCCTTTTTTCGATGCACAGTGCGCCGCGGTGCGCCCGACGCGGACGGCTGTGGTTTCGCTCCTTCCTCCCAGTGTGTAGTAAAATATCAAACAGGTATTCAGACAATTTTAGATGTAAGTATACACTTTTAACTTGAAACGCTCACTACACATATTTATGTGCAGTGAGTGGGGAGCACCTTGGGTAGTCAGGCCGGCTATCACCCTGTTAACAGGCATCATTTTACCCCAGCCTGCGCTAATTCACGAACATCAGTGCTCTGAGATCAGTGTACGAAGCGCTTGTAAAGTCATTTGGAATGCAATGCTGGTCGCCATATGAAGCCCAGTACCAACTGATGCTAGAACGGATCCAGAACAAATTTGTGAGATTCCTGTACTTAAAGGGTATCCACTGTTGTATCCTACTCTATTTGTGCTGGGCATGGTAGGCTATAATAAACTGGAAGTAAGAAAGGAAGTAGCTCTCGCCACTTACTTATTTAAGATTATGCGTGGTAAAATTCACAACCCAGGCGTTCTTGAAATGAAATGAAATGAAATTGTTTATTCTGTAAATAGGATATCGGAATCACTAAACACGCAAACTATTACTGGAAACTAAAGGTGACTGTAAAAGATTATGGTATGAAATTAAGAAAATCTGCAATATTAAAAATAAAAAAACCGGCAAGTCTGAGCTCGTAACTGATTGTGACAACCCAGTCCCCACACTAAATAAAGTTAACGACTATTTCTCAACAGTGGGCAAAAACCTTGCATCTGTAACTCTTAGACAACTTGACATGACTGAAACTGAACTGGCTTGTACCAATGAGCAATATAGTACGTTACACACTAGCCCAACCTCTGTCTTTCTTGCTCCGACTGACGAAAAAGAAATACTTTCAATTATTAACCATCTTAAAGCGACGTCAGCAACGGGTTATGACGGGATTAATAACGCATTCCTTAACACTGCACATGTTTTAGTGGGGCCGATTGCTTTCATATGCAATTTAAGTTTAAGTACAGGTGTAGTACCCGACTGCATAAAAATTGCAAATATTTGCCCGATTTTCAAAAGTGGAGATCCAAAAACGCCCGCAAATTATCGCCCAATTTCTCTGCTGACAGCTCTCTCAAAAATCCTTGAGAAAGTTGTCAACAAGAGACTTCTTGCATACCTGGAGAAAAACAAACTACTGTCGGACAATCAGTATGGGTTTCGGGTTGGCAGGTCCACGGAGGATGCAGTAACTAATTTAGCCGACTATATAAATCTGAACCTAGGTCAAGGACAGGCATGTACTGGCATCTTCCTGGACCTTGCAAAAGCCTTCGATACGATCTCCAGGAAAATCCTGATCAAGAAAATGTCACTTCTGGGAGTTCGTGGCGTTGCTTTGGACTGGTTTACATCATATCTCTGTGAAAGAACGCAAAGAGTTGTGCTAGGGAAATATTGTAGTGACCCAACCACAGTTAGGCTTGTGTAGTACATGTACTATTAAGAATTCATTCACGACACTGTACAGAATAAACTATTCCGTAAGCTTAATAGTACTTCGGTCATTTAGTACTTCGTTTCGATCACGTTCCGTCCGATCGGTCGCTCGGACTTGGATCCGCAGAGATCACGCATTTCTCGATTCATGGATCGCGCAGGAAACAGACCGGTTGCGAGGGAGCGAGGAATTAGACGCACTCTTGACTCCTGTTTCACTCTGACTTCTCAAACTTACAACTTCATAACTCTGATTTGCCAAGGTGTTTAGATCTTTATTACGAAAACAGTTTAAGTATTTTGCTTTATTTCTTTCGAAACTTATAGGCATGCGAGGTTACCGATTTAAAAAAGATATTTTCTGTTTTCTTAGAATAATAAGTAAGTACCTACGTTCTAGTTAGTTTCCATTTTAAATTTAGTTTAGATAGTAGATACGATTTAATTGCTAAAGTTCGATGTAAACACCTACGAGCCTGTGATACCATCCAAGCACTCGTAATACTCTTCATTCAGTTAGTGTACTAATAGTACTAGAAGGCCGAACTAGTACGTTTCACAGATTGTACTAGATCGGAGCGATCCGTTCAATGACCGAGCAAGAACAAGTCTAACCACAGTACATTTTGGTGTTCCCCAGGGAAGCGTGCTTGGTCCCACTCTATTTATTATATATATAAATGGATTATGCAGCATGAACTTCCCACAAGCTAAGATTTTCACATATTTTTCATGGGAAATCTTGGGATGAAGTACAATGCGCTGTTGAAGGCGGAGTGAAGAATGTTGCGAACTGGCTACAACATAATCTATTGACATTGAATATAGCAAAAACCAAGGCAGTCAACTTTGCTATTTCCAAACGTTCTTCCCCTAAAAGAGTATCTTGTTTACGGCTGTTCCGACCAGTGTTCTTGCCCTTACATCGAAGAGGTTGACGCTACTAAATATCTAGGAGTCATTGTAGATAACAGATTGACATGGTCCACACACCTGAGCGCTTTAAAGGGCAGAATTAGAACAATGCTGCGTATATTTAAGCAACTAGGCAGGATTGCTGATGATTCTGTCCTGAAAATGATTTAATTTCGCTATGTCAATCTGTTCTTAATTACTGCATAGTAGCTTGGGGCGGTGCGAGCAAGACCTTACTAATTAAAGTAGAACGAGCTCAGCGTGCTCTACTAAAAGTTGCCTATAGACGACCTTACCGGTACCCCACAAATACACTCTATACTGAAGTGGGAGTTCTTAGGGCTAGACAACTTTACATACTCTCTGTCACCCTACGATTTCATAAAACTGCCTTAAGCACTTGTGTCATTTCAAGTCGACGGGTAAATTGGGATAAAGTGCAATGCCGTAAAACAATCGGCAGATGGTTATATGGGACCACACATATACGCGAAATTCAATAGTCTACATAAAATACTAAGACTAACACAAAAAAAATGCAGACTGACGATAACAAACTGGCTTCTTACACTGGACTACGACATGACAGAAAGTTTCTTAGCTTAAGTAAAAATTCACAGTAATACACATTGACAATTCACAAATACACGTACACTCACTATATATCTATAACATACAGTCACTCTTACAACATCAACAATACTAACACAAACCACAGCACCAAGCATATGCATACACTCTTTTTTAAATGTATCTATTAAGTTTTTTAAATGTACCTACCTTTTATGTAAAATTGTTAACGGAACGAAGGAGCCTGGATCTCACAACACAGGGAATCCTAGTGTGAGGTCTAGGATTTCAATCCACTTGAATGTATACTTTGCAAAATAAATTTATTCTTATTCTTATTCTTGTTTTCTTAAAATTTTATATATTTTTGTGTACATACAATAGGTTTTCAAAAATATATTGTGAGGCTACAGTCAGAATATTTATTTCTCTGAATTTCTCTCGAAGGGAATCTCTTGGACCTAGGTTGTAAATGGTTCGAACAGCCCGTTTCTGTAGAACAAAGATAGTATTAATGTCCGCACCGGTTCCCCAAAGAAGAATTCCATATGACATAAGACTATGAAAGTAACTAAAATAAACAATTCTGGCTGTATCTACGTCAGTTATCTGTCTAATTTTTTTAACAGCATAGGCGGCCGATCTAAGCCTTCCTGACAATTTTTCTATGTGTGGGCCCCATTGTAATTACCGTCAATAGTTATTCCAAGAAAAACTGTTGACTCAACAGGATCCAACTCTATTCCATTAACTTGAACATCTGCCTGACATTTGGCGTTGAAAATTTAATGAGTTTAATATTTTTTTCGTTCAGGAGAAGATTATTTACATTAAACCAATGCACAACTTTAGAGAGTGCATCGTTGACTTGTTCAAAGTTGACTAACTGACGTTTGATTTTAAAAATCTACGCACGGTTGGGTTGTGTGTACCTGATGGGCACGTGGGGCAACCGCCGCGCGCCGCTGCTGTGGGTGCCGCCCGCTCGCACGCATCTGCTGCAGCACGCGTGCCCTGCATACACTCAATATGGTGTCACAACAGATTGACTGCTTCAATTGTACTCTGAGTGAATTCACACGGGCCACATTTTGCTTTTCTGAAAGCTAGTAATAATATATTTTACAATGCATTTGCTCGAAAAGAGCCTTTTCCAAGCAGTAAATTAGTGCGGAAAGTGTCACTTTTTTTTACTAGTGCTTTTTACTTTTCTGTTTTTTTTTTAATTTGGTGGCCGTCGTCAGCCCGTTGCAAAGAGTTTTTATTATTTGAGAAAAGTTTTACAAATCAGATGATGATGATAACGATGACGATGGCGAAGGCGATGGCGACAGCGATGGGATGACGATGGCGATGGCGATGGCGATGACGATATCGATGACGATGGCGATGGCAATGGCGGAGTCAAAGACAAAGTCGAATTGGAAGTGGAAGTGGAAGTGGAAGTGCAAGTGCAAGTGCAAGTGCAAGTGCATGTGCATGTGCAAGTGCAAGTGGAAGTGGAAGTGGAAGTGGAAATGGAAGTTGAAGTGGAAGTGGAAGTGGAAGTTGAAGTGGAAGTGGAAGTGGAAGTTGAAGTGGAAGTGGAAGTGGAAGTGGAAGTGGAAGTAGAAGTCGAAGTCGAAGTCGAAGTCGAAGTCGAAGTTTTTTTTTTTCTCTCACAATGCATAGTAAAACGTTGTATGATACACGTGCGTAAGATGATTTCCGACTCGTGTCGACTTATACACTCGCTCGCTGCGCTCGCTCGTGAATAAAATGCCACTCATCGGAAATCACCTACCTTCCGCACTTATAGCATAAATAACTATTACAATGCATTTGCTCGAAAAGAGACTTTTCCAAGCAGTAAATTAGTGCGGAAAGTGTCACTTTTTTTGACTAGTGCTTTTTACTTTTCTGTTTTTTTTTAATTTTGGTGGCCGTCGTAAGCCCGTTGCAAAGAGTTTTTATTATTTGAGAAAAGTTTTACAAATCAGATGATGATGATAACGATGACGATGGCGAAGGAGATGGCGACGGCGATGGGATGACGATGGCGATGGCGATGGCGATGACGATATCGATGACGATGGCGATGGCAATGGCGGAGTCAAAGACAAAGTCGAAGTGGAAGTGGAAGTGGAAGTTGAAGTGGAAGTGGAAGTGGAAGTGGCAGTGGAAGTGGAAGTGGAATTGGAAGTGGAAGTGGAAGTGGAAGTGGAAGTGGAAGTTGAAGTGGAAGTGGAAGTGGAAGTCGAAGTCGAAGTTTTTTTTCTCTCACAATGCATAGTAAAACGTTGTATGATACACGTGCGTAAGATGATTTCCGACTCGTGTCGACTTATACACTCGCTCGCTACGCTCGCTCGTGAATAAAATGCCACTCATCGGAAATCACCTACCTTCCGCACTTATAGCATAAATAACTATTACAATGCATTTGCTCGAAAAGAGCCTTTTCCAAGCAGTAAATTAGTGCGGAAAGTGTCACTTTTTTTGACTAGTGCTTTTTACTTTTCTGTTTTTTTTTTAATTTTGGTGGTCGTCGTCAGCCCGTTGCAAAGAGTTTTTATTATTTGAGAAAAGTTTTACAAATCAGATGATGATGATAACGATGACGATGGCGAAGGCGATGGCAACGGCGATGGGATGACGATGGCGATGGCAATGGCGGAGTCAAAGACAAAGTCGAAGTGAAAGTGGAAGTGGAAGTTGAAGTGGAAGTGGAAGTGGAAGTGGAATTGGAAGTGGAAGTGGAAGTGGAATTGGAAGTGGAAGTGGAAGTGGAAGTGGAAGTGGAAGTGGAAGTGGAAGTAGAAGTCGAAGTGGAAGTCGAAGTTTTTTTTTTTCTCTCACAATGCATAGTAAAACGTTGTATGATACACGTGCGTAAGATGATTTCTGACTCGTGTCGACTTATACACTCGCTCGCTGCGCTCGCTCGTAAATAAAATGCCACTCATCGGAAATCACCTACCTTCCGCACTTATAGCATAAATAACTATTACGATGCATTTGCTCGAAAAGAGCCTTTTCCAAGCAGTAAATTAGTGCGGAAAGTGTCACTTTTTTTAACTAGTGCTTTTTACTTTTCTGTTTTTTTTTTCATTTTTGTGGCCGTCGTCAGCCGGTTGCAAAGAGTTTTTATTATTTGAGAAAAGTTTTACAAATCAGATGATGATGATAACGATGACGATGGCTAAGGCAATGGCGATGGCGATGACGACATCGATGACGATGGCGATGGCAATGGCGGAGTCAAAGTCGAAGTCGATGTCGAAGTCGAAGTCGAAGTCGATGTCGAATTCGAAGTCGAAGTCGAAGTCGATGTCGATGTCGATGTCGATGTCGAAGTCATGAATATTGTTTTTATCATTTATACGTCGTAATATGTAAATGGTAGGTAGTCGCCTTGATGTGTACATCATATGCGACTACCGTAAGGCTCACTCGTTTTTTTTTAATTTCCTCGCACAATGCATAGTAAAACGTTGTATCGTGGCACCTTCCGCACTTATAGCATAATAGTACATTATGATACGAGTGTGCTGTATTGGTCATTACCCAAAAGGCGGCATTGGCGCGCGAGTCATAGGCGAGCGCGATAATTTAGCCGAGTGGGTAATGATCAATGCACACGCGTTTCATACGACGTTTTTCAACAAACTTGCGAGGAAAAAAACAGACTTTTTGTAAGAACTTATGCTGGAATAACGTAACTATCGAGATGATAATTTAGATTTATAAAGTTCAACTGACCTTTCTTGCCAAGTACTGTCAATCGGTTCATTTAAAAACCGTTGTACGTCGATTGGTGACAATACTTTAGTTTTTCGTATTTTTGATAACAACAAAACAAAAACGATAACAAATATTTACGGAAAATGGCGCGCTGGTTTTTTTTTTCTGCTGGCGATGCGCGCGCAGTTGTAAATAAAGGCACAGGCAAAACCGCTGAACAGCCTATATAAAAATATAATAAACACAAAATAATAATTTGAATACGCAAATTAAGATTAAATTAAGTAGTGAAAAATATATAATTTGATGATATATTATGTTGATATACAGTAGGCATAAAAAAGGCACGAAGTACCCACGCACAATGGTCCACCAGAAGGAAACCAAACCCCTTAACATAGAACATAGAAGGCAAGAAGTCTCTTTGATGAGATTAAAAAAAGCACAAATCTCTGCTCGGGTTAAAATAGAGAATGCTCATTTAATGATATGATAGTACTTACTAATTCCATACTGCCATATCGCGTTTCAAAATTTGTCGCACAACAATGGCCGCTAGAAATTGTCTATGGTTTTAGTGATGTGGTAGTATGATCTTTTCGTTTTGGTACTTTCGATGCTACGATTTTTTTTGTAGGTAGTTTTTCATCAGTATTTTTTATATTGAGTTACTTTCACATAAAAAACCAATTCATTGATATATGTTCGAAGTTAAAACCGTGAAAACGAACAAGATAGCAGGGGTACTTACGTACGTTTGGTATGTCAAAGATTTAAAAAAAAAAACTTATGCTAACCAAATACCTACCTGACAAATAATACGATTATCGTATTATTTGTCAGGTAGGTATTTAGAGCTACACCATCTGTAAGCTCGTTTCGTATTATACGAAACGAGCTTACAGATGGTGTAGCTCACAGACTACTTAGAGATTTGGTGTAGCTCAGGAGTCACCAAATGGCGGACCGCGGTCCGGATCCGGACCGCCGACCTATTTTGTACGGACTTTAAGTAAACAGTTTTTATAACAAAAACCTAATAATTTTTTTTTGAGTAATTGAATTAAACCCACGCTTTATATTTTGTGCTATCGACACAACAACGGACGATGCTGACGCAAGCCACATGCAGCTGAGCTCCAGAAACAGTCTTCCTTTTGACATTCGGTATTGAATGGCGGGCAACCCGTGCTCTTTTTGAAGGTATTCGTTATGATTCGTAACAAATTCAGTGTTAAAGCAGTAAAATTCACAAACTTGTGGGGTCCCCATAATACATATAGACCTACGACATTATTTAATAAGGAAATAGGACCGCATCTTTAAAAGCGGCTAGCTCCAACAGCATGTTGAAAATCCTAGCCGAAAAACACGTTTGTTGTCAGTATAATAATTATAAATACATTAAAATAGTTTTTTTTTCATTAAAGGATTAATAAAATACTCCTTGAACAAATAGTCGATATTTATGTCAATCACAGTTATTACTCTGAGGTCAATCACTAGCATTTCAATGACAATATAAATTTAGGCGGGATAAAAAGGATGTCGGTTGTCTATGGTCGGTTGTTTGACGTTTGTAAAAATTCAAAATTTATTCCAGTTTGCGCTTTTATTGTTAAATAAAATAGTTTAAATAAAAGATAAGAAACACGCATAGGTTGTTAAAGTGGGTGTGATAATACGTGTATCCTATTCAGTGCGTATTTAATCAGTGACACGTAGATATCGCGTTCAATTCCCAGGCAAGTCCAATGTTATGGTTTTTAGCGAGTCGCAACCAGTGAACGAAAATAAACACGCAACCAAATCCTGATTAGTTATCTGTGGCATTACAGCACAAGTCCGATAATATAAAGTAAAAAGCATGCGTTTTTAATACACTGAATTATGACCCTAAAAACGGTCCAATAAGAGCTACTTTACGAGCAAGTGTGTTGAAAATACCTATTACAATGCATTTGCTCGAAAAGAGCCTTTTCCAAGCAGTAAATTAGTGCGGAAAGTGTCACTTTTTTTCACTAGTGTTTTTACTTTCTGTTTTTTTTTAAATTTTTGTCGTCAGCCCGTTGCAGTTTTTATTATTTCAGAAAAGTTTTACAAATCAGATGATGATGATAACGATGACGATGGCTAAGGCGATGGCGATGGCGATGACGACATCGATGACGATGGCGATGGCAATGGCGGAGTCAAAGTCAAAGTCGAAGTCGAAAGTCAAAGTCATGAATGTTGTTTTTATCATTTATATACGTCGTCATTATGTTAGATGTTACTCATCATCGTAAGGCTCACTCGATTTTTTTTTTTCTCTCCCAATGCATATTAAAACGTTGTATGATACACGTGCGTAAGATGATTTCCGATGAGTGGCATTTTATTCACGAGCGAGCGTAGCGAGCGAGTGTATAAGTCGACACGAGTCGGAAATCATCTTACCTTCCGCACTTATATAGCATAAATAACTATTTTAAGTCTAATCTCTGTAAGCTATTATAACTATAACTACACTATTGTATTAGGTAAGCCTGTAATAATAGTTGTAGGTGTTTAAAAAATATTAAATTAAATTAAATCATTTGAAAATACCTGCTGGACAGTTTGTTGCGCCACTTCTTCTAAGTAAGCTAAAGCACTAGGAAGTGGTGGTTCACCACTTCCTAGCTTTAGCTGTAGCAGTAATTTTTTCTAATTAGGCGAGTCCCCCAAAACGCTAGTTTTGCTCAAATGACGAGTTTTCTAGATTAGCTCTTGACCCAAATGACTAAAGAGTCTTTTCCCATAGTAAAACACAAAATTTCAGAGATATGTATAATTTTAATACAAAATCTAACATAAGTTTCGTACAAATTATTTTCTAAGTATTTTATAAAATCTAAATACAATAATAGTCTTACGAATAACAATCAATTCGTTAATTTTTATTATAATATTCATTTTAGCAGATTCAGAAGTTTAAATACCGGGTGATAAAGTACAGTCGACAAAAAGTTTAAGAGTGCAGGCAACTGGCGCCATCTATGATCTTAGTGACTAACACCCGATTTCAACGGCGTTTAACAATTTTATTGATAATTTTTATATTCATTTTGGTTCCAGAAACCGTTGATATTTGATAACATAATAATTTTAGATTCAGCTTTCACTTTGATACTCGTAACATAGAAATTTCCAGTTATAGTGGAAATTCCAGCAAAAAATATATTGCAAACACACGCAATTTTGTCGCATTTTTGCGGATGATGTGACTTAGATCCGTGACCAACAGCGCGCGAGCCGAGCAACTGAAATGAGCGGTGATACTCGCAGGCTAATTAGTATTAGCGCGAGGTGCATTACGTCGCAAGCAAGTTTGATACGAGTTCACAATTTGTCGGTTTCCCATAGATAGATAACTATAGAAAAATACTACATTAAATTGTAAATGGTATGTTGAAGTTTATTATTTTTCGACAGTTTATAATCTAATATAATCTAGATTATAAACCAGGGCTCGGATATCGGTATATTTTTCGAAACGGTTTCGTCTTAAAAACCTAAGAAACGATTTGTTTTGGTTACGATCGAACGGAACGTTATAAAAACGTTTTTGAAGGAGGACAAAATTTAAATCGTTCTCGGTTAATAAAACGTTTTAAACCGTTCTTTTTTCGATTTTTGTGTTGATCGATAGGAAACTCGCAACACAACCCTTACGGCAAGCGCATTGGAATCAAAGATGTAATGAAATGATTATAAGGTATAATTTAACTAAACAAGTTCATGCTTGTCGGCGCACGCCCCGTGTGCGGCTGCGTCCTGTAGAATAGACCGGTTTTTGTTTTGCGGAATAAACGTTCTCATTTCGTTTTCGTTCCGAACATAATGTTGTTCAAAGAACTGTTAGAAACGTTTTAAAAACGTTATTTAAAATAACGTTTCCGAGCCCTGTTATAAACTAGCGAAGTTCATAATTATACGGTGACATAAAGGTTTCATACATTTTTAAGTACCTTACTCAAGATGTGAATCTATTGTAAAATGTATGCAAAAGACACGCTCTGACCGAAAACGATAAAAATAATATGAACATTGGAAATCTCACACAATTGATCAAATAAATACAAAAACATTTTTGAAAACATCACTTAGTATGCAGATGGCGCTAATTGCCTCAATCCACCAAGGGGTATCGATCGTGTTACCCAGTAACTTGGTTATGAAGGTCAGATAGGCAGTCGCTCCGTGTAAAATACATCCGGTTAGACTGGAAGCCGACCCCAACATAGTTGGGAAAAGACTAGCAGATGATGATGGCGCTAGTTACCTGCAAACCAGTTCTCTTTGCCGCGTATACAATTAAAATAAATTAGAAATATCAAAAATTTAAAACACAATTTTTCACACAAGTGTATAATAAGTAACTTACACTGTCGTGCAGAATAACTAGCTCACTTTTCTATAGGAATGTCTCAGTTCGTTTTGTAATAATTTTAAAATATAATGAACGTATATTTTGCACGACAGTATGTTCTGGATTTTATGATAACTTTAGTGGACATTATTGGAAGTTTTTCTAGCAAACTTAAGTTCAGAGTTCAGACATGATTCAGATACTCCTCAAAATAGACTAATCTGACAAAAAATGTTGCACCACTTACAAACAAGATATTATACATGTAAAAAAAAAACCTGTCGGATCCGTGAGGGTGTTAGGTATTGTACTGAGAGTCTATTTATGTGATAATAATCAAGAAACAAGAAAAAAAATCGTCTCATTTTTTTCAATGGAGAATTTTACCCGTTTATTACATAGCGCGGCTGTCTCGTTTAGCGGGTGTCTACAAGTCATAACTTAAGACCCCTGTTGTAAATTTGCTAATGTTTAATAGATTTGGGGTAATTTTGGTACCAAAAATGTGATTACAAAACAGCAATAACTTTTTTATTTTAAATAAAAACAAGATTTTTTATTACTTTTTGGTAATGTTACTGCAATACCTATGTGCGTGCCTCTTTCGGAACGGACAGTTTTTTTTACATATTGTATATATTGATTATCAAGAAACTACATCATTGAGGGTAGAAAAAACATTTTAAATAATTGGACCCTGTTATGCAGAAAAGATCCAACCAACGTTTCATTACACTATGCGTGGATCTTTTCTGCTTAACAGGGTCCAATTATACTGTAGTTTCTAAGGTTGATACCTTAGAAACTACAGTATAATTATTTAAGAAAAGAAACAAATGAATACACCTACAGTGCATTCATTATAACTTGTCCCGTGACGTGATTGCTTTGCAGTCATGTGATTGGTAGTACTGTTCTGTCAGTCGCCATTCTGAACTCTAATAGTATAGAATATATATTTTTTAGCCGAAAGACGTCCGCTGATGGACATAGGCCTCCCCCAGGCACCGCCACTTCGACAGAAACTGTGCTCCCGCATCCAGCGGGTTCCTGCGGCCTTCACAAGCTCATCGGTCCATCTTGTGGGAGGCCTTCCAACGCTACGTCTTCAGGTACGCGGTCGCCACTGCAGAACCTTTCGGCCCCATCGGTCATCTGTTCTGCGAGCAATGTGCCCTGCCCACTGCCACTTAAGTTTGGCAATTCTTCGGGCTATGTCAGTTACCTTGGTTCTCCTGCTGATCTCTTAATTTCTGATTCGATCACGGAGGGAAACTCCAAGCATAGCCCTCTCCATTGCACTTTGGGTGACTTTCAGCCTTTCAGACTGCAAATATCAGTGCTAACAATCGTGTCACGGATCAAGATAAATGATGAATATAATGAACGCACTGTTGATTTAATCGCGCTGTTCAGAGGCGAATTTCTGTATTTAGAATGGTCGCATTCTAATCTCAAGTCTCAATCTGTCAAAAATATCTCAAATTTTCATACAGGTTTGTATTGTTTTTTTATATATTGTTAGTCGCAGAGATGAGATTGTGACTAGATTTTGAACCTCTTTAATTACAGGAAATGGCCTTCAGTTATTTAACAAGCGATATACACATACGGGTTTATTTAAAAACGTTGCTTAAGAGCGTTTATTTTGAAAGTGTCAAATATTTCGCTGTTTTGATTAATTTGGCAATATTAATGTATGAAATTAAGAAATGTGGCTAACTAGCGAACTAAATTAATGATTATGAAATGCAATAATGAATATCGTAAAACCGAATATTTAGTTTTAGATGTAAAAAAAGTATTTGGAGATTTTCCAAATGCCTTTTTTTACACCTAAAATGAATTGCAATTCATTATTAATATTCTAGTTCGGTAATTACCCACATTTCATATTTCCATAAATTAATATTCCCAAATTAATCAAAACACCGAAATATTTGACAGCTGTTTGCGACGTATTAACTTTTAGGATAAACGCTCTTAAAGTTAAGTAATGATTAGCGACTAGTTAACCATACATTTTTGACGATTGAACGTTACTTAACTTTAAGCAACGTTTATAAATAAACACCAAAAATTGGTGCAACATTTTTAAAGATTTTATGCAACCTTTTCATAGCTATTTGCAATAATTTGTTTATTTCACAAAAATCAAGTAAAGACATAGGATTAAACTATATCATAAAATAAAAACGTCTAACCACGTAAGTATATTTTGGTTAACTATGAGTTTTTTAACATTTTCAAAATATAAAGTACAGAGGCGTGCATAAAAATAGGCCCACCACCATTTTTATCACAGAAACAACTTTACTTTTCATTTTGAAGATAATACGAATATTTTTATTCATTAAGTTTAACGATAATACGGCTTTTACATATTTCAAATGAACTTCACATTCTAAGGAAAAATCCAAAAAAAGGAAAAAAAAAAACATGTTACATAAACAGACTTAAATCACTTTTACTATTTTTCTTAAACACAATGAAATTAGCGAATCATTAGAATCCACTATATTGCAACAGCAACATCTTTTAAGGCCATTTTTCTTAATTCCACTGAACAATTTCTCTTGCACGCCAGTATACTTAACAGCGACCTATTTTAATGCACTCCAGTGTACTAAAGCATACCGTAAGACATTATGTGCGTAATAATAAGTACAAAAGTTTTTCACCTGGCACTTTCTTGACACTTCTCCACTTTTTTAGATGTCTATGTGCGAGTGGGGCATTCCTAATGACCCTTTAGTACCAACAATATCTGAGTGGCATTTATACACGATCTGATTTAGAAATCTTTACACCAAGATTTCAAAACCTTCCAAAACTGTTCACGATTTCAAGTCTGAAATCAAACAATATCACTATACCTCTCAGATTCCATTCGGTTTTCAAAAACTCAATTCGATCTCAAAATACACCTTTTCAAAACCGAAATTGTATTTTAAAACCACAATTCCAATTTCAAAACCGAAATCGCAATTCAAAACCACAATTCCAATTTCAAAACCACAACACCATTTTCAAACCTGACAACTGTCAAATTCTCTTATTCCATTTTCAAACGTCACTTTCCAAACTCGCACGTCCCCATCACACATAGACCAACATCAAACCCAGCAGAAAATACCGGTTAGTAGCCTCACAACCGCTCGCGAAGAGCGGCTCACCGATCACTGAGCTTCCTCTACTTCCGGTTCCGCCACCACCTCAGGAACCTCCTCATCCCTGACCCTATTAGCATCTAATTCGATAACAGGATCAGCAGTAGCCTCTGCCAAATTCGTCACAGACTTCGATTTAAAACATTGGAAGTCCACGTGACGGGACTTGGCCTCTTCCTTTTCCCAAGACATATGAATGAAAGGGCGTTGGACGTAGTTGTAGATGACTTCGGCGCGGCCGCCGGGACGTTTGCGTACTTTTTCTTTGTATGTGGGGTAGCCTTCGACGCCGAGACGGATTTTCTTGAGGCCGCGTTCCTTCATCACTTGCTTGGCTACGTCTCTGTAATTGGAGAAGAGGATTTGTTAAAATAATTTTACAGGATAGTTAGCAATTCTTAGAACAGTTAAAACCTTGGTATGGCGTGACAGTTGACAGGGGAGAGTGGAAGAAGAAACCGCGGTGCCTACAATCTGTCATTTTGTCTTTCGTTTTTATCGATCTTTGTCTAGGTCTTTTTCTATGTAGACTATTGCAGAAGAAAGTTTTCTATCCCAAACTGTCAAAATCACACTGACAACTGACAGTTGTCTAAGGTAGTGAAGACAATTTGATTTTGTAATCGCCATGATAAAGACAGTAGAAAACTTTCTGCTCGATGGCCACAAAGTATAAACGGTTATCTACAAAATCATGAACAAAGCTTATCATTTTCTAGTTTACATCATTTAGTTAATAGGGCATTACCAAGGAAATGGTTAAGGCCACTATTACTGTAATATTTTTTTGTTCCAAAATGTGGTACACACTGTGGTTCGACACTTTGAGAATAATTATTGTAGTTGTCTTTATATACGTGACTTAATATCAGTAAAAATTGACAATCAAACAAAAAAAAAAATCTAAAGAATTCCGAGTCGATTTATGTAAAAGAGTTAATTTCGTAAAAAGTGCAGTTGAGTCTTTCTACTTTGGTGCCGTCGTACTGTCTACACGGAACGTCACTTTTGTCTACTCTTCCGTCGACAAAACGGTGCTCATGCTACGCGTGCTGCAAGGATTTCCACAAGCGGGGGTTCATGGACGGCTCAGATCTCCGGTGTTTGTGGCGTCTCTCCACAGAAAATGGCTCCCCTCCCATCTTGCACCGCATGCCCTGTCACCTGCACAAGTGATGACCTAATAACTGCGTCAGCGAGCGGTATTCCCGTTGCTGAATTTTGGGCCAAACAAATTAAAAAACCTAAGAACATAAAGGCCAATGCAAACTATTGGCATGATTTAGTTTTTTCCTTTCGCCAGAAATGAAACCTAGGTTATATGTTAGAGGACAATACGAGAAATCAATAGCATAAAGAACCAGGTCCGTCAACCGTAACCGAATGAAGATACGTAGGGAAGTATTGCTATTATCTTTTTGTCAGGCGTTACCTATTTTTCTTATATTAGTAAGTATCGCTAACCCGATCACGAGAGTACAGTCATGGTTGGTAGAAGTCGATGACCGCTATGGCAACACTATTTAACGTGTACCCACTATAGTATAGGTCTTACGGGCTATTTTTCTAAATTGTACTATGGAATATTCTTACAAAATAGAAATGATACAACCATAAAAATCGAAACCAAAACTATTTAAAAAATAATTAGTACAAACATCTTTGTTTACCTTATCATATCATAGAACAATTATAAGCTACTAAATTCTTATAGATAAAGTTAATTAATCATCATCACTACTAGTCTCTCTTCCCACATCATGTCTTATTATTAAATCCAGAAATTGAGCTGGAGGACATAAGTTTTGTTGATGTCTACCCCATGCCTTGGACCACAATACAGACATGACGTGGCTACAACAACCAAGTGTTATTTTCCCGGAAATACAGGAACAGTAATGCCCTTTTATTGCTGCTACGCCCTCAGTAAGCCTTTCTACCAAAAGATACACGAAGTATGTACGCTGTCGTCTATGTCGCGACTGGATTCGACTACGCAGCAGCCACGGATTGATGACATCGATGTTAAATATTTCCAAAACCGAAATATCTAACCTGTCCTCCCTGTACAGTTCAATATGGTACACACGGCTACACATCAAGCTTTACATTTCCAGCTTATGCTGATCTCGCATTGTATAGGATTTCCGTACAAATGTGAGGTCAGCTTATACTGGAAATGTATAGCTTGATGTGTAGCCGTGCGTACGAACCATCGCCAATGCAAAGTATTGGCATGATTTACTTTTTTCCGTTCGCTAGAAATGAAACCTAGGTTATATGACGCAGAATGACTGATATGGCCTAGGTTTCACTTTTGGCGAAAAGAAAAATAAAAATATGCCAGCTATGTATGGCAAAAGTTGCATTGGCTTTTGTTTCGTGTTGTTTTTGCCAGCGACAAGCAAGAAGAATGGATACTGCAAGGTAAAGCTGCTCTTGTCCCGGCCAATTCATGGATGGAGATGACAGACGATTCTTTACAAATAAACATTTTACCTCTTAAAGAGTATTTTAGGAAGCTTAAAAGTCCACTCTAGCCGTCACCGCGACGTCACCAAGAAACGAGATTATTCGAACCGAGTGTTACGTCTCGGTGACGGCGATCTTGTGTCCACAGCGCCCGAAGCTGACCGAACTCAGCATGAGAGATAAAACAAAATCCTGGCGAACGACGCGATGCGACGGCAATGTGTGGACAAGGTCAAACATGTTTTGTATTGTCGGCGCATCGGCCCGTCACAATCTCAGGCCGCGTCGAACTACTCGAACCTTCGGCGGTCCAGATGACGGCGCTCGGGTGACGGACGTGCGGTGGACACGCGGCCATAGTAAATGTATATATCGCTACTTCGACGCGGTCAGATGTGTCAGTGTGATTTATCAGTCGAACTGACTGTTAAATCACAGTTAGGGCGTTTGTCCACCGCCGCCGTTAGCGGGACGTCACCGAGAACGAGATGACATATCCATTCATTCCTCGATTCTAGATCCTTTGTTCATAAAATATTAGGGCTTCATATCATGATGGATCTCCATTTATGAACCCAAAAACAGACCTGAGAATCCCCTTTTCACAAAAAAAAAGTATAATGACAGAAGAGCTTACAAAACAAACCTAAATACTCACTCACCCCGCTTTCAACAAAAAGTACTAGGCTGGCATAAGACAGAAGGCACTCACCTATTCTCAATATACTTGAAGAACCTATACAGCGGCGTGGACAGCACGGTCTGCGAGTACTCATCCCCCATCTGAGGAGGATACTGCTCGTCCCACTCCACCGAGTCGTCATCCAGCAGGACGACCACGTGGCACTCTCTGTCCCCTCTTTGGGCGGATTCCACCATGAGGGGCAGGATGAGTCTTTCTAGGAATGACTCGAATTGACGGCGCGCGCCTTCGTTTGAGAGCTCGTGGAGGAGACCTCGGAGGTTCTGGAAAGAGGGGAATTAAATGGTTATAAGATTATTCTGAAACACTTATACTATTACTTATTCCTGGAAACCAATGCTTGTTCAACATGACTGATTTGTGTTCATCCCTTAAATTTACCACATTAAGTGCGCTACACCAAAAATACGAGGGCACTTAAACAACAAGGGTAATTCTTAAATTTCATTTACTAGCTTTTGCCCGCGGTTTCGCTCCTGTGGATGTCGGAAAATATCCCACGGGTACGTACTACTGGGATTACATACGAGTACCTATATAATAGCTGCAGAAAAGTCATTGACTCCTACAGCTAAACCCGCGTTGTCGTCAACCATAATTATTTTGTTATGTAATTTTGAATCTGTGATATCTTTTAAAGTATTCATTTTAATGATATGATATCAAGGCATATTTTAATCTAAATTAAATGCCCAATTTATAATATTTATATTTGTGTCGTGATGGCCCACTGGTTAAAGCCTCGCCTCTCATTACACAAGGTTGTGGGTTGAAATCCGGGCAAGTACCAATGTTACTTTTTCAATTCATATGTACTTTCTGAGTTTGTCTTGGACATTACTGACATCGGTGAACGAAAATATCGTGAGGAAACCTGGACTTATAGTTAATATAAGTCTGAATTCGCCAACCCGTCTTGAGCAAGCGTGGTGATCAATGCTCGTGCCTTCTCTGTATGAGAAGAGGCCTTTGCCCTGCAGTGGGACAGTAACAGGCTGGTATTACTATATTATATTTGTCTGTCGTAGTTATAGTAATTATATGATTGCCCGGTTGGTCCAGTGCTCGCAAGCGCTACTGCTGAGCATAAGGTCCTGGGTTCGATTCCCAGGTCGGGCAAAGTATTGTTGGGTTTTCCTATAGGAATTTATCAGCCCGGAGTTTGGAACTGTGCCCGGTTGATGTCAATAGGCTCTCCTCCTATTACATGGGACTTAAAAACATAACTGGCGAAATGTTGGTGTACTATAGGTACACCTCTGCCCAACCCTTCGGAGAAACAAAGCGTGATATTATGTTATTTATGTATCACATTTTTGGCGGTAACAAATTATCTACCATAATTGCTGCTTTAGAACGGAATGATTCCGGAGTTAGTGTCTCATTTTCGTCACTGGAAGAACTCATTTTAATATAATCATGTTAATAGATTTTCTAATGACATTAAAACAACCACGTTATCAGATAGATAAGAACCTAATTAAAATTGTCAAGATAAAAAAAATAAAAAAATTGTATAGCTCTATGGAATAGCTTCATTTAGCCAGCCAGTGTAGGTACTTTTAGCACGTTCATTTATTTTTTGTACATAATCTATATACTCGTATTAATTAATACGTGAAGCAAAAACTTTGTACCCCTTTTTACGAAAAATTACGCGGACGGTGGAGTATGAAATTTGGCACAGTTAAAGTTTATATGGAGAAGGAGTTTAGAAAGCTAATACATGCGTTTGACACAAGATGGCTACCTTAGAATCATGACATTTAAATGAATTAGTTCTTATAAAAATAGATATCTGCAACAATATTGATATATTTACAGACTCCTTTTCCCAATTTCGAATAAAACTTTTAACTATTAACGACGAATCATAATGTCTTTGTACTTTTTATTTTTTACTACCTATTGAATTTTTTGGTTTTTTCCCACATGTGCCTGCCTCTTCAATAATATTGGAATTTTCCCATAATGCACTCGTTATCGCGTTCTACCATTTTGAATAACAATTTTGCTGCATACATTTTGATTGTTTATTTCAATGTTTTAATTTTGTTCTATTGATAATTTTGATTTTAATTCTTGATAATTTTTTTATTCGATTATGATTTTGTTTTTTACTTAATGTTTTGTTCATTGTTTTAATTCAATTTTTCTATCCTCACTACGAGTATAAAATCTTATTAAAACGTGTATTTATGAAGCAATTTTTTATGTAAGTGCTGTGTACGCCTGTAAGTGACTAACTCACCAAATCAATGCTTATGTTATTTTTTATTATGTTAATGTTCTAGTGAATAGGTCGTTGGTGTACCTATCAAATAAAATAAAATAAAATAATTCGTGCTTGTTCCATATTCTAGACTGCCAAGAGTTTTGTAGTTAGTTGAAGACCAGATTTTTGAAGTCTGTACGTTAAAATGGAAAATATAAGTTCAAATAAAAAGTAATTTTTCACTTTGTAGTGATTTTTTCGGAAGTCGGTTGTTTTTTGTTTTGTAAAAAGTTTTATTCAAAGTATTTTTTTGTGTCAGCTCAAATCGATCGTATCTTCTACTTAATAAATATCTTAAATTCATTCATTCGATGACAGACAACAGCGCTACACTGCGGGGTATAGAAGCATGAAATTTTGGGCATTTTCTCATGGACCTACTTGTTAGTTCTACGAGTAAGTCCACGAGGGTATGCTAAATAAAAACTTTTTAGTTGTAGGTACCTACCTACCCCACACAAATTCGAATACCACTACCTGCTATGTAAATAACAGTCACAGGAAGTTATCATCATATCATCCACATATACTAAGTGGGAAAAATACGTATTATTGAAGCTAGCTCAAAAACTGTCCAAGCAAGGTTAATCAAATTTATATGGGACCAATCCGGGAGCATACCCTTTCAGACAAAAAAATAATTTTCAAAATCGGTCCACAATTGACGGAGAAATCGACTGACATACATACATACGCGTCGAACATATAACCTCCTCCTTTTTGGAAGTCGGTTAAAAAAAGTACAAAATAAGTCGTTGTTTTTTTGCTCCTGGATTTTGACTAACAAGAGGTGGCATGGCAACCCTTATCACAACCTGTCACTAAAAAGTACCTCACCTGGCACCGCACGGTATTAGCATCGAAAGGCACGAGCAGGTAGTCGCAGGCCTCCCTCAGCTCCTGCACGGACACGGTAGGAGGACAACGGATGCTGCCCAGCCGGTAGTACTCCAAGATGGCTCTGAACACTGTCGCTGATATGCCTTCAGCTACCTCGTATTCTCCTCGCTCGTTTGGATGGGTGAATTCGAGACCTGGAAAGGGAAAAAGGAGGTTATGAGTTTCGTGCTTTGATATTGATCGTATTCTAGCGTAGCATTAGGTGGAATAGTGGCCAAACGCGAGTTTAGCTAATGTAAAATGCAGTTTTGCACCACTTTTGCATGAAGGAAGGCTTGTATTTTTTTAACTAATTTGAGACATAAAACACTACAGTGTACGAGGGGTGTTCAATAAATAGTGAGAATGCGATACATTCTCCTTGGAAAGAAAAAACATAAATACTGGCAGGCATAGCCCAGACATTAGTTAAGATGATAATAAAAAAAGCAATTAACTCTCTTTTGTTTTTTAAAAGTAGAAGTCTATTGTTTGCGTCGTTTCGGAACGTGTTCTTAAAAATGGATAAAATTTAAGTTCGCGCGGTAATAAAATATCTCTGCTTGAACAATTTTACTACGGAGCAGGTGAATCAAGACTTGAGAGCAACATTAGGGGTTCATGCTCCTCCATATTCTACGGTTGCGCATTGGTGTGCTGAGTTCAAGCGAGGAAGAACTTCCACTAACGACGACCCACGAACGGGACGCCCCATATCGGCAGTGACTGAACAAATGATTAAAAAAGTTGAAAATATTGTCTTGGCGGATCGTCGTGTTACTGTTCGTTTTATAGCTGAAGAAGTAAAGATTTCGATAGGAAGTGTCCATAATATTATAAACGACCATTTGGGTATGGAAAAAGTGTCAGCGCGCTGGGTGCCCAGAATGCTTTCTGACGCGCAGAAACAAACTCGACTGAGAATTTCACAAAGCTGTTTGGATTTGTTACAACAAGATCCTGACCGATTTTTGTCTCGATTCATAACTATGGACTAAAACATGGCTTCACCATTATGACCCGGAAACGAAACAACAGTCCATGACTTGGAAGCGACCGTCATCTCCAACTCCAAAGAAATTTAAGGCGATTCCATCCGCCGGAAAGATGATGGGCTCTCTTTTCTGGGACAGCCAAGGGGTGGTAATGATCGAATATCTTAATCATGGAGCCACTATTACGGGGACTATGTACGCAGGACAAGTAACAAAGTTGCGTGAGGAAATACGCAAGAAACGGCGTGGCAAACTCGCTAAAGTTGTTTTGTTTCACCAAGATAACGCCCCTGCGCACAAGTCCAGAGTTGCGATGGCTGCCATTCAAGAAGCTGGCTTCGAATTGATGGAACATCCTCCATATTCACCGGACCTTGCTCCTAGTGATTTCTACTTATTTCCGCGCTTAAAGGAACATCTCAGGGGCCAGGGGCGTGGCCTCAATGACATAAAATTGTTTTCGTCAGAAATTACCAAAATGTCTGCAAAAACAAGATTGAATGTTAGCTACATAGTTTTCATATTAATTCATACTGTCCTAACTCAATAACCTACTGCTGGGCAAAAGCTCTTCTCATACAGATAAAGGTCGAGCTTTGATAACCATGCACGCTTGCTCACTGTATGACAGCGAATTCAGACTAAAACTCCGTACTCACATTCGGTATTACTCGATAGTTTTACTCGAAAACAAGTAAAAATCAACGTGTGGACCGCAAAACGCACAACTGGAAGGCTCGCCTCGAGCCGGCTCGATGGAATTAAATAAATATAATTTCCTTCGCACCTACTCGAAGCGAGCAGTCGAGCTTGACTCGAGCGTATGTACGCGTCCATCGAGTCGAGTGTCTTTTTTTGTATGAATGGGGTAATCATAGAAAGTAATTCTTCATATAGCCCTTCAGGCATCCTTAAATAATTTTATAATCTACAGGACACCCGACACAGCTCTTTAATTATTTCTTTTATAATTAAGAATTATAATGTGAGACTTGCTAAATGCATTCACTGTCTGCTTTGTTGAACAGACATCTTTTAGCTCGAACGGTTCGGTGAATACTGAACGGTGCGCGTCACTCGATAGATTAATGCTGAATGTGTGGACGAAAGCCCATGCCATGGTTTTTACTAGACATGATAGCTCGATCGAGTAAAACCGTATGTGAGTACGGAGCTTTATAAGTCCACTTTCCCTCTCAATTTTCCTTCATTAAAATCGATCACCGACAACTCAAAAGCTCTTTACTACAAAGCTAAACTAATACGTGTAACTCAACTGAAAACCTCTTTAATAACACCAGTCATATCATTTTATGCAAGCACAAGGGTAACAGACGAAAGTTTTCAAAAGTCTGTGCAACAATAGTTCAAAAGTTCATTCTATCGTTCGACTCTCGGGTTGACCGTCTACCCCCCGAGTGAACGACCCTTCATTTAAGACTAGACAGACACCAGCTAGACAGACCATCATATCGAGTAAATGGCATCTGTTCTGCATCGTAAGTTCAAAAGCACAAATGAACATTTTTGTTAGAAAAAAAACTTGCGCTGCGCCCTTGCTTCTACTGATGTGGAGACAATAATGTTAAATAAAAAATAAAAATAAATTGACATAACATCGAGATTTCCATGCTGTACCTGAGTTAAATAATAATAATGTATATGTTTAATATAAACCTTTTGGAATAAATTCTCATATGGCTCATCTGATTTGGCAACACTGCTCTTGCGGCTCTCAAAAGGCGCCATTAAATTTTTATTTTGGGCTGGAAATTGTTTAAATCGCATTTGGCTTTTTGGCGCCCTTTGCCATATTCTGGCGCCTAGAGCGACTGATCCACTCGCTCTACCCCGGAGCTGGCGCTGAATATTAGTATAGATTACAAACGGAGTCAATATCAGAATGTTATACAGCTTGGCAAAAAATATAAAAATGTAAATGAGGGCGCCACTATCACACTTAGGTCACTTCGAATATTAAATAAATAATTAAAAGAAATGAGCAACAAAAAACGCTGCTTGTGGGTGACTCAAATCAAAACCTACTAGCGCTTGTCGGCAAAGTGGTGCCATCATCATAGGTCTGCGTTAAGTAAAATATTTAGTTCCAAATGTCACCACCTGAGACTGTTTTATGTCGACCTGTAAGTACACCCCCAACTAGCAAAAAGTAGTTTTTAAACTATCCTAGAACCATAATTTATCGAGGACTATATGGGACTTATATCCGCATATAAGTCTCGAAAAGGGCCCACTTTATAAGTCTACTTTTACTTATAATGTATTTATATTAGACCGCTGAAATGCCATATACGCCTATATTGCTCCTGTAATTGAGTTACGTCAATGCAATTACTCCTGTAAATCTCAATATAAGTAAGTTATAGTCAAAAATGAGATTAATACGCGCCTAGAAATGCTTCTATAATATATTGTGAACAGTCGAGTGTATCGCTTGTTGTGCTCTGTAAAAAAATATTTTTAACATCTTGAGGGGAAGTATTTATATGAATCAGAATTTATTAATGTCAACCTTAGTAGAAAAACAAAATCTTATTGTTGTCAAATTGTTAGTCCTATAGCTTATTCGTAGGGGAATGTGAATTTTCTGTGAAATCTATCATGGTTTTGATAAAAAAAATAAAGCGCCTCTTGAAATTTGCTTATTTACATTTTAGTATTAATTAATATTAAATAAATATTATGAAAGGCAGCGGCCATTTTTTTGATGAGCATTTCCAAGTATGACATAGTGCTAAAATAAGTATTTTGAGCATTTCCAAGTGTGACATAGTACCAATATAAGTATATTGGTTCTATATTGGGTTATCTCAAAACCGAAAAACATTCGAAATTGTTACCGATTAGGGTTCCGGAATGCCCAGATGAAAATCGATTCAAATCAAATCCTACAATAGAATTTGCAAAACTATATAAAGCGCGTTTTCGCCTGTACTGGTCGTTACAAGCAAAAGTGGCTTCTTAAGAGTTTTAACCGGGATTGTTTGTGATTACTTAGACAATAACACTACTGTGGAATGCCTATATAAATATGTCTAGGTTTAAAACGGCATACGATAAATCGATATAGAGAACATTTTATCCTACCGAGTGCTGTTATAATCTTGGTGATTTATTATTTTTTAAACGTGGATATGTAATTCATTTAACACTTACTTTTAAGTTTATGTAAAACCAAACCAGATACTTAAATGATTTACAGTAATTTGACTTTAATTTACTTAAATTGGTCATAAAATATTAGCTTATATGAGGTTATAAGTAAAAATAACAATAGTAATTGCTCCTCAGAGCATATCTTCCTGGTACATGCTCCTACAGGAGTATTAAGATTTAAATGGTCCGCAGATGTTATCTTATAGGCGCATATATGTAAGTCTGAGTAACCGGAGTAATTACTCCTGAGTGCAATTACTCTTGTTTCATGCTTTTATAGAGTCTTGATCCTATATTTGTCAGGAAATATGATCCTATATACCGATATAAGTACAAATTATAGGATTAAACGTACTTGAGTAAAATCAGCATGTATCTATGCTGTTAAAAGCGCAGTAGCAACCACCAAAACTATCATCGGAGTTTTATAAGTCCACATAGCATTATAAAATCGCATTCCAGGATTATTTTGCTTGTTGGGCCTTCTCTCATGATGTTCACAGTAAGTCAATGGAAAAAATGCCTAAAATTTATCATCTTCCTGTACTTCTCCACCAAAGTGTGACAGTGTTACCAGAGGTTAATAAAAACTTTTTACAAAAAAAAAACAACCGACTTCCGAAAAAAAAACACTAGAAAGTAAAAAAATTACTTTAATTTCGGAAGTCGGTGTCTTTGGTCTAGAATTTTCGTTTTTTGCCATGGACTTCCGATATTAAAGTTATTTTTCACTATGTAGTGTTTTTTTGTAAAAAGTTTTTATTTTTCACTTTTTAGTTGTGCCTATCTACCCCACACAAATTCGAATACAGTACCTGCTATGTAAATAACAGTCCCAGGAAGTTATCATCATCATATCATCCACATATACTAAGTGGGAAAAATACGTATTATTGAAGGTTACTCAAAAACTATCCAAGCAAAGTTTGGGACCAATCAGGGAGTATACCATTTCATCAAAAAAAAAAAAAATCGGTCCACAATTATTGAAGGAGAAATCGACGCACATACATAAAAAAAAAAGGTTTTTTTTATCGAACATATAACCTCCTCCTTTTTGGAAGTCGGTTAAAAATGCATAAGTAACTACTTATAATTTGTCTCAAGATAAAACAGATACACCGACGAAGAAATATATTGTACTCAAGATAACCAACGTACAACGAGTTATATTCACTGCAAAGACGTCATCTTTGAACCTGCACTACTGATCCTATAACTCTAATCTCATTTCTCGAAGGTTTTATAACCTAACCTTCCTTAGCATTCAGATAGTCTTAGCTACAGGGCCTCTCTCAGATCGATCCACAAGCCGGCAAGGTGAAGCTACTGAGGTCAGATTGCAGTCGTAATAATTGCCCACCTACTTAGAAGTCATTATTACGACATGAGAAATAGTACAAATAATAATTTTTACTATGTAAGAAAGAAAGAAAGAAAGAAAGAAAGAAGGAAAATACATTTATTTAGCACAGACTAAAACACACACAATATAATTACACAGCAGATAAAAAAAAACAAATAAGAAAGTGTAAAGAGTGATGTAATGATGTGATGATGTGCAGAAATTTGGTGGGGAGTGTTGCTCAGGGCTGCGCCAAAAAGGCCCAGTTCAGCAAAAATGCCAGACAACTATAAGTGCCTGACGCTGGTTTTCAACTGGACCTATTTCTAATCAGTGAACAGTGGTGGCCCAGTGATTACGGCCCCGACTTACGAGTTGTAGGTCTAAGGTTCGAACCCAGCCAGGCGCAAATGCTTTGCGTAAATAATTTCACCACGTCTCCAAACGCTAAGGGAAAACATCGTGAGGAAACCAACCCGCACTGGGCCCGCGTGGTACATTATAGCCCACTTCCTCTCACAGAGAGGAGGCCTGAGTGCAAGCAGTGGGAACATTATACGCTGGTTATGTTGATGATGGAATATTTTAGCCATAGATGCCCAACACGCTGAAGCACTGAAGTCGAGATAAGCAGGCCATCTGCCGCGGTCAGAAGACGACAAGTGGACTCTTAGACCAACGGCTTAACGTGCTTTCCGAGGCACGGAGGTGTCTCGGTATGTAAAGATGGTCAGCCATCCACAGACCAACCCTGGCAAGCGTAGCTTAACCTGATGGATCGACCCGTGCGGCTGTTATTACTTAGCCACGAGCTTTTCCAAACCATATAAAATCAAATCAAAACAAGAACAAAAGTCAAAAACTACAACAGACGTCCACTATTTACTAGCTTTTGGTTAAAAGAGATCCAAGAACGGCGGACCAAACTTCCCAGCAAGGCGTCTTCTTTTAAACCGACTTCCAAAAAAGGAAGTTTTTTTTATTATTTATTCATGTCCACCGGTTTCTCTCTACTCGGTATGCTCTCAAGTTAGTCCCATATAAATTTTATTAACTTTGCTTGGATATTTTTAACCGACTTCCAAAAAGGAGGAGGTTATATGTTCGTATGTATGTTTTTTTTTTTTTATGTATGTTCGTCGATTTCTCCGTCAATTGTGGACCGATTTAAAAAATTCTTTTTTTGTATGAAAGGGTATGCTTCCGGATTGGTCCCATATAAATTTTATCAACTTTGCTTGGATAGTTTTTGAGTAAGCTTCAATAATACGTATTTTTCCCACTTGGTTAATGTGGATGATATGATGATAACTTCCTGTCACTGTTATTTACATAGCAGGTACTGGTATTCGAATTTGGGTGTGGTAGGTTCCACAACTAAAAAGTGAAAAATAAAAACTTTTTACAAAAAAAATACAACAGACTTCCGAAAAAAAACACTACAAAGTGAAAAATAACTTTAATTTCGGAAGTCGGTGGCATAAAACGAAAATTCAAAACCAAAGACACCGACTTCCGAAATTAAAGTTATTTTTCACTTTGTAGTGTTTTTTTTCGGAAGTCGGTTGTATTTTTTTTGTAAAAAGTTATTTGAGTAAGCTTCAATAATACGTATTTTTCCCGCTTAGTATATGTGGATGATAACTTCCTGTCACTGTTATTTAAAAACACTACTTTTTAAATAACAGTGACAGGAAGTTATCATCCACATATACTAAGCGGGAAAAATAATATATCTTCAATAATACGTATTTTTCCCGCTTAGTATATGTGGATGATAACTTCCTGTCACTGTTATTTAAAAACACTACTTTTTAAATAACAGTGACAGGAAGTTATCATCCACATATACTAAGCGGGAAAAATACGTATTATTGAAGCTTACTCAAATAACTTTTTACAAAAAAAATACAACCGACTTCCGAAAAAAAACACTACAAAGTGAAAAATAACTCTAATTTGGAAGTCGGTGGCAAAAACAGAAAATTCAATTAGTGTTTTTTTTTTTAAGTCTGTTGTTTTTTTTTGTAAAAAGTTTTTATAAAATTGTAAATACAAATAATACAATGCTAAAAGCTATACTTATTCTTAGTCTCATTTTGTTCAAACAATTCCAAACCATTATTAATCAATCTTTGTCACTGACTTTGAGAATCAATTCTCCTAAGTCCCCGTGAGTCGCTCCCAAGGGTTGTCCTATCCTAAGGGTATTGACCTGGCACCTAGATAGACTAGTCAGAAGTTGAACGCCCAACCCGAATTTCTGCACCTATTTGAGAAGGGCACGGAGTACGTAACAAATGGTGAGTTTGCTTCGCACGTCTTTATCGTGTGTCATCGTGTTCCTCTTGCCCGCATCCCAATTAACTAGGTGTGGCGCAAGCGCAACATGTCTTTTTCTTTTCTATACTTCTCTATCAGTCGTCATCTCGATAGTCTCTCCCTTTCTATCCATATCATCTTTAACACAGTCCATCCATCGTTTCTTCGGTCTTCCCCCACTCGTGTAGCCTATACCTCTTTATCGTGTGTATATTGACTAATTACTAGATTTACACAGCGTATGCCAATCGTACTAATACATATTATAAACGCGAAACTTTGTGAGAATGGATGGATGTTTGTTACTCTTTCACTCAAAAACTGCTGAACGGATTTGGATGAAATTTAGCATACAGATAGTTTATAACCTGGATTAACACATAGGATATTTTTTATCCCGATATTCCCACGAGATCGAGACTTATGCGGGTGAAACCGCGAGGCGCTGCTAGTACTGTTATAAAACGAAGTAAGAGATTCATAGACGCAAAAATGTTCAAATCTCGATGCTGATGCGTTGCGGTTCAGTAAACAATGGAACACTTGACATCATAGAAGTGCCCTGATGTACTAGGCTGACACAATTTGGATTGCCATCATGTCGATGGAAATTAAAGTTGTCTACACTAATGCACAGAGAAGAAATGGCTACTAATGGTACGATCACCAAACTCAAAGCATTTATTTCAAATAAACCAATTACAGGCACTTTTGAATTGTCAAGGGGTCGGTCAGTCAAAAACATGAAGCTAGTTGCCCATTCCAAAGCGTAGTAGGTTCCTATGGAGAAGAACGGGCAAGAAACTCCACGGACACTCTTTTAAATCAAAATATTCTTACAAAATATTGGTTACATCATTCATGTTGAAATTATACATGTGAGAACAATGTAGAAAGACGTGCACGTTAAAATCGTCCGTAATGAAAAGATAAAAACAATTCAAAAATTAAAATAAGCCATGGCAGCTAAGAGATGACCAGTCCCTACTGACGGCGCCAGTTCACGAACATGACGCATGGATCGGCACCATTCAGCTCAACCATTTTGAAGGGAACTTAATGATCCAACACACACGCCACCACCAGCGAGACATTTGAGTGAGCATGACATACTCTCAGCCGCCAGGGCTCATTCAAGTCAATGAAAGGCATACCCAGTAAATGGTAGTTTTGTAGAAGGTAATGGTCACAGTGTTCACACATGTGCTATACAATTATACAATCCAGCTTGTTAAGTCCCACTGCAGGGCAAAGCCCTACTCATACAGAGAAGGAACGAGCATTCTTCTAACTGAAGAGACAGCTGTGCTGCTGGGGAGTTTGTTGCGCCACTTCTTCTTCCCAGGTAACGCACTAGGAAGTGGTGAAGGGTGGGCGTTTTGGGGGACTGTCTTATGTAATTTTGTCGTTCGAAAAGTGCTGATTCTCAGCCTAGTTTGAATAAATGACTTTTGAATTGATGACCACGCTTGCTCAAAGTGTAGACCTAAGAAAAAGTCTCCTGTGACCTTAATCTAAAACCTAGCTAAATGATAACTTGAGAACCAGACGCTTAAAAAAATAGATACATCAGTCGTGTCTCGAAAAAATAAAGCAAAAACTAATATAGAACTACATCGCACAATTCAATACTGCACCGCCCCAGACAACCTAAGTGAACGAACTCGCGAACTTTAACATTGAACCCTATGCAGTTCGGGCTAAGGTCTGGAGCCAAATGACCTTTATATGAATTTTATTGTGAAGGACTTTCTGAATAAAGTTTAGTGTAACTCGATTTGGGGAAGTTTGAGATTCTCTTGTATCGGCAAAAACTACATACATATATACGTATGAGACCTATACCGTGGCAAGGGCAGTTAGGTGATGGCGGAGCTGATGTTCCAAGGTGCGCTGAACGTACATTCAGGTAAGTATCGCGGCGCCGGCTCTTTGAGTCTATTTTAATCAAAACTAGATTACTAACTCTTGCCCGCGACTTTGTCTACGATCCAGGATCAAAAGTACTGTCCTTCTCCAGGTCATGGTCTACCCAAGTGCCAAATTTCATCCAAATCCGTTCTGCCGTTTTAGCGTGACAGCGTAAAAAACAAACACAGTTTCGCATTTATAATATTAGTTAGAATGGAGGAAGAACCATGGAGATTCTTCTGCCCATTCTTCTTCATAATTATAAAACTAGTGAAATAAAGAATTCACTTTTTTATTTTCGCGTTTCAAAAGCAAAAAATAAACAGTTTGATTTTGAGTTTTTCCGAACGGCAAATACCTAACAAAAGAAATCAAATTTCACCTGTAACTAGAGACGGCTTTTGTACCGCACCTCCGTTCAGGATAGTGCCCTAATAAACGGCAATGCTAACGGCCTCGCACCCCATTTTCTGGTTGAACCACGTCAATGACCTACAGGGTAACGACTGGGCACCTTTATTGGCTAAGGGTTAATAGGTGTCTGCATGGAATCATCAGATGACAGATACCAAATGAAAAATGTATTGTTTTACGGCTTTTTCTCTTGTATCGGTACGAACAATAAAATTGTTTAAAAAAAACCTGTCTGATCCGTGAGTGTGTTGTTAGTATCGTGATATGAGTATATTGAAGTGGTAATATTTAAAAAAATCTGCTGTTTCATAGAAAAGTACAATACCTACGCGGTCAAAATGTATTGAACAGCTGTTTTTTTTTTTTTAATTAGCCGACGAAAAATTTCAACGCAGGGGCGTTCAGAATCATGTACTGAATCCAAGGTATCAGGCTTCGGGTCGATTTCCCTGCCACCCTGTATATTCTAGTCGCGCGGTAAACTCTGCTTGCGCGATGCAGGACTTTGCGTGACGTCAGTTTGATGACTAGTTCGCATGTGGCGATGTAGATGTCGCCACAGCCGCATGGGTCGATCGAAGCTAAGCTATGCTTGCCGAGGTCGGTCCTTGGATAGACGAACATCTTTACGAGACCCCTCCTTGCCTCGGAAAGCACGTTAAGACGTTGGTCGCGGCTGTCATTCGCGGGTCTTTGACAGTACTTATCGGGTCAGTCATAAGCCCGATAATCTGACAACAAGTCTTACTAAGGGGTATCGTGTTACCCATTAACTGGGTTGTGGAGGTCAGATAGGCTGTCGCTCCATGTCAAATACTGATATTCAGCTGCATCCAGTAAGACTGGAAGCCGAACACAACCTAGTTGGGAAAAGGCTGGGCAGATGATGAGTCCTGGGACAAATCAATCACATCACACAATAAAATTGCAACATCAAACATTACATAATATCAAATCTATCACAAATATTGAAATTCAACAAAATAAACACGGTTGTTTGTTTCCACTGAGATGCTCGTTGCGTCAGTCTGTCACTGTGACAGTGCGTCATGCATCTCTTGCGTCAATATGTCATACGTTGAGTGCGTCATGTACATGCCTCGTGCAGGACAGGGTTAGAGGTGGTGTATGCACGTATTTTGATTAATCTTATCTGAGTTATTATACATTATACGTTTATGACGGAAATTAAAATATTGTGCTAACAAAATAACAGATTGTGATTGTTCTGTCATTTTGTCTATTCTTCCGTCGACAAAATCCGTTGCTACGGTGGTTATGCTACGCGTGCTGGTTGAGTTTTTTTGGCAGCTACTGTTAACTGTTAAGTGGCAGGTCTTAAGTTCGATTCTCAGATTGGTGGAGAAGACAGTAGCAAATTTCTGGTAATTCCAAAATTATGTGTATCTATTTAAAATATAAAAGAATGTAGGTGCTAACATACATAATTAAATAGGTTCAAGCAGTCTGGTTCTTCCCTCAAACGACCACCTCAGACACTAGTACATGGTCATCAAGTCCTCAAATGATCTAACCTAGATAATGTCTGAATTTTAAAAGAGAGTGTGACCTCTGTGTTTGTTTCCGTGTTTCTTCTCAGAATAGTCAGATAGGAAACACCGACCTCATCTAGTTTTTAGAGTTCCGTAGTAAATAAGGAACCCTTATAGTTTCACCATAGCCACCTGTCTCTCTGTCTGTCCGCGGCTTAGCTCAGAGACAGTTAGTACTAGAAAGCTGTAATTTGGCATGGGTACATATTAATCACGCCGACAAAGTGGTTAAATAAAAATATGAAGAAGAGAAAAATTCACGGCAATAGTATATATAACGAAATTAAAAGGAAAACTATCACAGCTAAGTAGGCTTTACAAGTTAACGAGTAATAATCGACCAACTTACATTTGCGGTTGCAAAAACATGTTCTCCCATACAATCGCGAAAAAAATATCAGCTGTTCCCTACTTTTCGACGAGGTATGCGAACATAAATGTAGGGAACAGCTGATTTTTTTTTCAGCGTTGGTGCCATAGTGAAAGTTGTTCATAATGGTGAGTACAATGACCAGGGGTTAAGAGATTTAGGGTAATCAAAAGCTAAGGTTGTATAACGAAGTTAAAAGGAAAACTATCACTGCTAAGTAGGCTGTACTAGTTAACGAGTAATAACGACCCACTTAAATTTGCAGTTTGAGAAAGATGATCTGCCCATACATTCCGTATGGGAGAACATGTTTTTCAACTACAAAGTTAAGTTTGTTCTTGGGATAAATTCATCCCAACTACGGAACCCTTCATTGTGCGTGGTCCGACATTAATAATACTTTTTGGAGTGTCAAAGTGTTTTCTGAAACCAATTTAAAGAGATAAAAAAACTTTATCTGATCCACCAAAAAAACATGAAAATCCCATATCTTCAAGTTTCGCAAAGAGCAGATATCACCCTGATTTGTAATATATATATTATTATATTTAATTAACTAATAGTCCGTATGTGTAACTAACAGGTACCTACAGTACATATTGCAAAAATAATCACGATAATGCAAATATTTCTGCAATAAACGGATACTTATACGCCTACTAGCCTTTACTACGATAACACACTAATCTTTCCCTTAACTACTATCACTGATATCTAAATCTGTGTCAGTGTTAGAGATAGTTGCTGATAAAAGATAATAATAATCGATCAGCTGGTATTTGTAGAATAATGATGTTGTTCACATTGTTATTAGCTGATACTAAAAGGGGCGGTGAGTAGTACTAAACTGGACACGAAAATTATGTATTTCACAGGTTCAGCTCTCAATTGTATTGCAGGGTGAAAAATTAACAAAGAAAAGTATTTATTGAAACTCGCACAGGAAGATTCGAGGACGCTTTTCTCTAATCTCATGGTTTCGGTTTTTGCCTGCCCTGCAATCTCGTTTCTAAAAGCCCACTGAATATTAGAGGATTTTATTATGTCGTCGCCACAAAAACCTAAGCCATCTTGGTTAATTAAGAGCGTTTATACAGACAGTGGGCAACGTCGCAAATAGCTGTCAAATATTTCGCTGTTTTGATTAATTAATTTGGCAATATTACAAATAAGAAATATGGCTCAATACTCAATACTTTATTTGCATTCCACAATGTGTACTTAGGTGGTTAATTAAAATTATATGTGATCATTATGGACCCCGTCGGGCACAGCAAAATAGCTAACTAGTGAACTAAAATATTGAAGTTGAAATGCAATAATTAATATCGTTACACCGAATATTTAGTTTTAGATGAAAAAAAAGTATTTGGAAACTTTCCAAATGCCTTTTTTACACTTAAAACGGTTATAATATCAAATTCTGTGTTATAATTACAATTCATTATTAATTTTCTAGTTCCCTAGTTATCCATATTTCTTATTTCCATACTGTAATATTGCCAAGTTAATCAAAAAAGGTAAATGTTTGACAGCTATTTGCGCCGTTGCTAACTTTTGGATGAACGCACAAGGGTCTTTTCTTCTCTTCGGGGAGTTAAAATTATGATTTGTCTAGACCACACAAATTTTAAACCCTTAACAAGTAGTCTAGACAAACCAACTCTTAAATTAAAAGTTGCTAACGCCGCGCCCGCGCCGGTTCAAACTGTGAGTAGTCTGGGTCGCATTACAGCTATTTGCAAACTGCATCGCATATAACATAACAGTAACTGAGCGACCGGGCTCTGCTCTGGTGAAAATAAAGAATGCTCATTTATAATACAGGATAGTTCATACTAATTCCATGCTGCCATGATAGTAGGTACTTACTAATTACATGCTGTCATTGGTGATGACATTCTAAGGTAGTTTGCTTGGGTGAAAATACGGAGAAAACGAATTAGCTAGATCGATTTTTCGCCCCCGTAAACCCCTATAGAGTAACTTTCATCGAAATCGTTAGAGCCGTTTTCCAGAACGTGATTACAAAATTTGTAATATATATTTAATATATATATACTTATACAAATATTGCTCGTTTAATAGTATAGGATAACATCACGCCTTGTGCCCCAAAGGGTAGGGCAGAGATGAACTTATAGTAAAATCGCATAATATTCACTGGAGATAATATCAACCATTTCAACACCTGAGGCCTGAAGGGATTTGTCAGGGGCAAATATGAAGTTCCATACAAACTTTGATTCCCTATATAACACCCTTAGGGGATCAATCTGTATAGTTTCGCCATGTCCGTCTGTCTGGCTGTCTGTCTGTCTGTCCGTGGCTTAGCTCAGAGACGGTTAGTACTAGAAAGCTGTAATTTGCCATATGTATACATATTAATCATGCGGACAAAGTGGTAAAATAAAATCAAGAAAAATATATTTTTTAGGGCACCTCCCCTACACGTAAAGTGGGGATGTTTTTTTTTTCACGTCTACCCAATGTTGTGCGATAACGTCAAAAGAAAAAAAAAAGTTCAAAAATATTGTAAGTTTGTGAAAACCATTCTTGGATTCAGGGATCCGTTTGCGAAATATTAAGCTTTTAACTGATTTTTTTTGTTAGAGTAATGTGCGGGGGGGGGGGCACATGACTCTGCCAGCTAATGTTAAGTTTGTTCTTGGGATACATTCATCCCAACTACGGAACCCTTCATTGTGCGTGGTCCGACATGCACTTGGCCAGTTTTTTAACATACCCTCGTGGACCTACTGGTAGAACTAAAAAGTAGGTCCACGACAATACACACAAAATTTCATGCTTCTATACCCCGCAGTGTAGCGCTGTACGTTGTCTGTCATCGAATGAATGAATTTAAGATTTTTATTAAGTAGAAGATACGATCGATTAGAGCTGACACTGATCGACAGAATGATCGATTCATTCACAGATTCTCCTACCCGCGTGATTTTGTACAGTGATAGCTATTTTGAACCGACAATGTCAAAAAGTACAGTACGTGTTTATTAAAATTTATTTTACATTTGTTTGTGCATGTTTCTCACGAGAATACATCGGGACCGACTCGCGACCTTGCTGTGTGATTAGCTCGTGAATTTGGGAGTTTGAAATCAATCGGGTAAATCCGAAACTTGCATGGAACATGTAAAATTAAATTAAATTCATGTTAACGTTTGAACTGCTGAATAGATTTAGATTTAAAAAATCAGGGATAGCTTATTGTTTAGAGAAGATTAAGAAGACTTATAGGTACTAAAATCATCCATAACTGCTTTTTCCAACTATGGCGCGGTCAGATTCCAGTGTAATCGGAAGAACAAAAAATTAAATTAAATAGAACCTACATTACTTAGAATTTAAAAAAAAACAAGCGAGTGGAGTCTGAACCCAGTTAGTATGTCATAAAATCTTCGTTGATTGAGATATTTACTTCGAATCATATGACACAATTGATAAGGAATCCTACTATCAAATTATCAACTGATCTACTGTTCTGATCAACTGGTTGGATCCGGGTTATTACCGAGTCCAATAATGATGACGCAATGTTTTGATACATATTTTATAAACATAGAAACATGTTTCAAAACATTGTGTTACATTTTATGTCATACAAGAATTTCGCATTGAGAAAAAAATCACATTTATTAAAAATATGTTTTGCTTATTTTCCAATAAGTGGCCTAATATACATAATACACTTACTATCGTTTTGTTGAAGAGTGCCATTCTTTATCTCAATTTTTTTTATCAAATCACGGCAATATTTTATGGAAATTACAAACATTAAGTATAAAAAAAAATTACATTATGTTAAACATTTTTAAGAATACGTTAAACCTGTATTTGGCTAACCAGCAATAATAAAATAATCTTTACTCACTGTATGTACTCGATAGATGGAACAACAAATATTTTGTTTAGTTTCTAATATTCCAACTAAACATGTAGATATGTTCTTTTGAGGACTAAATTTCTTTAAACCGAATAGGATCCAAAGTTGATAATCTAAGAAAAACATAATTCAATTATTGAGAATCCTGCTTTTTAAAAGTCAGACAAAAATATACCATTGCCATCTAAAAATATCTCCTTTATTCATATTTTTAGACGTTATACATTTCCCATGTTTCTGTGTGTCAAGTACTCATCACTTAGCAAACCATAAATATTTACAATACATCGGTTTAAAAAACACTTCGAACAAAAAAACAAAAAGAAATCTTTAAAAAAGTTTTTAAACAAATTAGGTCAACACAAGGTCAACAGTTGTCTATGATCAATGACCTGTTAGTAAACATAAGTGACCTAGAACTGACTGACTGACTCATTAATGACTCAAATCATCCTAAAGAGAAATTGAGCAATAATCATGTTTTTGGAATATGAACCTTAGTTCCTTGGGGAATGATTCAGTTTTCTTTAATAGGAGGAATGAGTTATGATTTACTTTTTGACACACAGTGAATATGTTTTGGGAATACGAACCTTACTTATGTGGGGAATGATTCAGTTTTCTTTGAAAGTTAGTTTGAGTTATGACTTTTTGACATTGATGGTTGCAGATTTTTTGTTATTAGCAAAGTTTGCATGTCATGTGGTATTACCTAAACAAACTTTTTTTCATGAACCAGGTCCTTAACTCTTAATAATGTATTATTTTATGCATTTAATTTCAGAATTTTACTCGACAAGTTAACACAAAAATATTTTGCAAGCAAAAGGACTATGTAAGGCGTGTTGCAAGTGACAGTGTGTAGTCTGTCTACCCCCATTGAAAAGGCGTGAGATCATCAGAAAATGAATACAGTATCAATGAATCAAATACTTTAGTGCTGAATTCAAATATGTATTCACCAATACATAGCATGCATTGTTTTCCGTTTTTTTTTTTATTTATAAGGTGTATTTTTCTGCTGTAATGCCAGTAAAAGCATTTTTTTTTTTTTCTAAAATATTTAATTGATTAAAGTATCATTATATTGGACCTGTCAAAAAAAGTTAAGCATTACTCTTTACCCCTGACATATCAGTAAAACTTAAACTACTTATAATTATTTTCCCCTGCTACGAGTATTAGTCATGGTGAAGAATTTCTCAGTAAAATAGTGACTAATTATTTAGTGAAAGTACTTTACATATTTCAAATGAAACTAATATGTACTTCCCAGTATTCACATCACACCTGTATTTCCCGAAGGCGTAGGAGGAGGTCTATCACACACGACTCACATTTCGCCAGTTATGTTTAAGTCTCATGTAATAGGGGGTGAGCCTATTGCACTCAACTACGCACAAATCCAGAATCCAGGGGGGTAGTAATTGGGCAGCTCGCCGTCCGATAAGGACCAAGCCCGGGTCGACGGCGCGTTGTGTTCCACGCGCGCCTCAAAGAGATGTCAGCACCAACTGACGGGGTCCGTAAGGACCAATGCCTGCTGGGGTTGCGGGTTTGTCCGAAAGGGATATCGTGGCCCCGGCACACAGGCAACGGAAGGAACACGGGTGGGTTTTAGTCAGTAAAAGTCTGCCGCCCGCTCCGTCCAGAGCGGGAGAAGTTATTTGATAATTTCCCACCCTAAAAAAAAGAAAAGTAAAGGGGGGGTAATTGTTGACAGGGTCTGCTAGGACCGATACCTGCCGGGGTCGCGGGACAGTCCGAAAGGGACACCGTGGCCCCAGGCAACGTACAGGCAACTGAACGAACACAGGTGGGTTTTAGTCAGTAAGAGTCTGACACTACCTGTTATATTATAATTTACCAACAAAAAAAAAAGGGTGGGTAAATGCGTTACAAATGGCTTTCATTTTGACAGTTCAACAAAATAAACAACATTCACAATTTTTTCGAACATAATAAGAAGCAATCAATTTGCAATATCCTTCAAAATAATTCACTTTGTGATTGAAAGTGTGTTATGCAATAATAGTGCCGGCTACTACTGGGAAATTCCTAATGAAAAAACCCAACAACAATTTGTGCCCAAAGTGGAGATTAAATCTAGAACCACAGTTCAACAGTACTACTTGTTACTCCTACATCGATGAGGTATTTCTCAGAAAAATGGTGACTTACTCGTATTGTTAGTGAAAGTAATTTACATATTTCTAATAAAGCAGAGGTGCTTCCCAGTATTTATAGCTAATTATCATGAATTAGCTGTAATTGTTAGAATTTGCATTTAGAGTATATCTTGGAAAATGACGTGTTGGCTTTAAAAAATTGATTGTGTTTATGTGGGATGCTAACAGTTATCAATAAATGAGACGAAAAGATGTATTGTTGATAGTGTTGATGCATTTTAAAATGGTTGTTCTTGTTTTTTGATCTTTGGAAAAGTGAAAATTATTTATAGTGTTATATAAAATAAACAATGAATTAAAAGTTTTTTATATTAATTATTTATAAGTACTTGATTACTAAAGACACACCTCAAAAATACGTACATTTTACCTATACTGCTGGATAACAGTTTCAAAAGTTATTTAACTTGTACTCATTAAAATATTTAATAAACTTTTGCATAATAAAGTGTGGTGACATAAAATATATAATTTCCAGACAAAGTGACAAGAAGAACAGTGAAAAAGAAAGTGCATTAAAAGAAAAGATAAATGGCTTAAATGAAGATTTAGTTACTTAGCGATAATACTTGTATCTAGTAAAAACAGATAAATAGTATTTAGATTATTTGTCTTTGTTAGATATTGTCAAGATTATCAGAATGAGAAACTGGGTCAGTGTGAATAAAATATCACAAAAGACTATCTCTTTGAGAAATGTATTCTAATATCAGAATAATAGATAAATTTATTTTAATATAATATTAATAGAGAAATGTATTTTAATATCACAATGTTAGAACATCAATTTTTTTTCTAAATTGCATTTCATTAATGTGATGTTTGTCTTCAATTAAAGTAGAAAACTAGTGCAGTATGGAATATCACAAATTGACAATCTCAAATATATTCGATTGATGATTATTCCAGTTAAAGTTATCAATGCACTGTTAACAAAATTCTAAGTCAATTTCATTCAAGTTAAGTCCAATAAAAAAACTTAAAAGTTTAAATTCTCAAAGTTTTTTCTTCCAACAACTTTCCAGTTCATTCCAGATAGAACACAAAGAGTCCCAATGCATAGTGTCACCTTAAAATCTACTTGCAAAAACCACCAACAAAATATTTTTTTTTAAACTTACCAGAGCTGAACATTCTGCCTAACATGGTGTTAGGGTGAGCTGTGAACTGCGCAGGGTCCACCACGAACCTCGTGTTGTCTACCACCAGCGTTATACGGTCTTCTCCAAGCTGGTTCTGAGTCTTCTGCCCATTCCTGGTTGGTTCTTGAGCAGTCGAAGTCGAAGGCGTCGGAGTATTCGCGGTCAAATTTTTCGGCGGCATCGTCGGACGCGTTCGTATATTAGGACCAGTAGTACGCTTCGATAACCGCTTGCGACGCTCCTCGTCCCTTCTGTACTCCTCCGTATCACTACTACTGTCTGGGTAGAAGAAGGGACGTCGTTCGGTCATGGCCTCAGGGCCCTGAGTCTGCGAGTCTGACATAGGCGTGTGCTCGTCCCCGCGAGCCCTTACATCACGGTCGACGCTCCTTTGTCCACGCGACGGCGATCCGTTACTGGAGGCCGTTTTAGATTTTATTATAATTATTCTAGTAAAATAAAGAAAGGATTTTCGCAAAAACGTCAACGTAACAAGTTTGACAGTTTGTAGCAGTGTTGCCAGATGCATTGAACCTAATATCTGTAGTAGAAACAGCTAAAATCTGTATTTATATCTGTATGCTATTTTAACTTGAAATCTGTATTAAATCTGTATGTATGGTCAAAAGAACCGAAACAGAATAAACCTACTTACCGTATGCAGTCAAATTACTTTATTCTGCTTCTTTTGAAAAAGAAGAGAATAGGTTTGATTCATCACCTACCTCGACCTTGACCTCCAGGACAGTTACTGGGTAACACGATAGCCCTTGATAACTGGTTGTCAGATTTTTGGGATTTTTTATTGTGCATTAAATCAATATCAATTACCATTAAAAGTTTGTACGAAATTAATTATTTACGATAAATGCATCACGAGAGCGCAGTATTTTGGAGAACACGCAAAAATCTTTAATTGGCGGATTCCCCGTTTGAAAAATAAGTGAAACTGGCCACTGACTGACAGAACAGTACTACCAATCGCGATTAATTTACTTAAGTTCCGTTTTAAAGCTGATTATGGCTATTGAATCAATAGAATTAGAAAATTCTGTATAAAAATCTGTATCCAGTGCTTATCTGTATCATAAATCGAAAATCTGTATAAATACGGAGAAATCTGTATATATGGCAACACTGGTTTGTAGTAGAGTTGTCAGAAAGAAATATGGTTTTCTAGGCATCTGTGTTGCTAGTGGTTGTCTAATGAGGTACTAGGAAAATTATAAAATTACTTCAATTTGTTACGTTATCGACCTATTATATGTTATATTTTTAGAAACAGGCTGTTTATTTAGTAAAGTTAAATTAAATTAGTTAGTTAGGAAAATTCAGCCATGTGCCATTATATTGAGTAGGAATATTTTTGCAATTTAGCCCACGTACGCATGGATGTAAAAATATCGCTTCAGGATTTTATCGCGCAATGGATTTTCAATTCTTGGGGTTGAGCCGAGCGTTGAGAATCCAATAGAGTGCAACCCAGCGCGTCGATAAAACACACTATAGAATTTTCAACTCTTGGCACTGAGCAGAGCGTTGAAAATCCAGTGTGCGAAAACAATCGCTGCGGGAAAAATCGCCCGTGCACACCGGTCTTAGTTGCAAGTTTATATAAATTCTGCGCACTTCAAGACAATCGTAAAAATTCAATAAATTCCAAACTAAATAAAAATAACATTACAAAAATAGTTCTACGTCTGCATATGACAATACGACCCTAAGACCTATGTCTGTCTTGATGAATGCATTAAAAAAAAAGTTAAAAACTTGAATGAATCGGCTGTTGACCTTTCCACTGTCAAATGCGGAAATTGGTTAAATACTACAATAGTTTTTTAATAAATAGTGTTAGTATAAACATCCCACCTAATCGAGCTGTGAATAAATGTGATAAACAACCAAAAACTAAAGTGCCGTGACTATAGAAATAGTGTAAAAAAGTGTAATTATAAGGCGACGCTCCTAGGGCGTTACTCATTTTTAACTGTAAAATTTGTAAGGAATGGATCCAAAGGAGGAGTATCATGACCCTGATTACCCGGATGTTCCTGTGTGCGTCAAGGAAGAGCCCCCAAGCTCCTCAGAAGAGGAGAAAGTTGAGAAAATCAAAGATATTATCAGGCGGGAATTTTTAAATGAGCTTGAAATCCGTGAAAATGAAATTATGCTGATAGATCAACGGTTTGTTGTGTTTTTTTAACTTTGTTTCTATTTATGAAACGCCTTTGAGGTTAATTTGAGAGTAAATAATTTAAATAACGTCTTTGTTGTACCATGTGGTGTTTTGTTGATCAGGTTTTTCCCTGTAATCTTGAATGTGTCAATTTGTTTATTATTATTATTTTGCCAAAAGTTCATACTTGAAAAATATTTAATTAACTAGCCAAGCCATTTGTAGAATACTAAACTTCATCACCCTAACATTTAGTACCTTTGCAAATACTACTTTTTTTATAATGCATTGTATTGTTATGAAAAACATTTATTTGGTTCACCATTCAGTACAATTTAAGAATATCTGAACACTTTAACTTTATTTCTAATTACTTTGTTCCAGTTATTGGGCCTTCCATACTTGTAACCATTGATATGGCTTCTTTGTAACCTAACTTTCACGCCTGTCAGTTCAAAAGGTCTTGTTAGTATGTTTGAAAACTGTAGTTTTTGTGTAGTGATTTCTAACAAAAAGTAAAACCACTACAAAATTTACTCATTACTACAACAAAGTTAAAAAAGATATAATAGAATAAAAAGCAAGACCTCAAAGAAACTCGTAATTGCTATAATATAGAAATGGAAAGTGACAGGATGAATCATGTTGGATAGAGCCTCTGCCACTGTTGGTTACTCATAGATGATGTACCTTTAAGCGCGAGTCGTACTAGCACACAAATAGTTTTTTACCACCATACAAAGTCAGCGGCCCGCGTCTCTACGCTGCCAATGTGAAAACGTGACACTGGCAGAATAGTCGAAACCAGCTCAATTGCCAAAAAAAGAATATATTTAACACTACTTTTTTTTTTATACTTTAGGAAAAAGACAAGTTTCTTTTATGGGACACCCTTTAATTAACTTAAATTTATTTAAATTATTTGTTGCAATTACGGTTCATGAGATATAGGCTGCTGGTGCACGGATGGCCAGATACTGAAGGCTTAGTAATAGGGTTCCGTTTGGTACCTTTGGGTACAGACCCCTAAAAAAAGAGATAATGAATGTACTATTTAGTAAACAGTAACCACTATCAAATAATAAGCACTTATATTCTGCTGTTGTTCTGATGTTGTTGTTTTGTTGTTCTTATTTTTCTGCTGTAATGCCAATAAATGCATTTTTCTTTTTTATATTAATTCCAAATTTATAACAATCACAAAGGACCTAGTACCAGTTACCCATTGACTTCTACCCCTCCTCAAATAATAAAAAAAATAAAAGCCATGTGTGTACTGGTTTCCAGGATGTCCACATCTCGTCGTCTGCTCCACCGTCTCCGGTATGCATTAGTGAACAGTTACTACAAGGATCAGAAGCTACTGCTCACTAATGGACAGATGCAGGATGAGATTGCTGCACAGCATGAACCTAGGGCAAGAGCTGAGGTGAGGAACCCACATGGAAAAGTCAACATATTATTATACCAATAGACTATTATTATAAAAATGGTTTTATTATAATAAGCCCCAGCATTATACTACAGCCCCGGATCTAGGGGAGGGCAAGCCGGGGCTCATGCTCCAGGTGCCAACTTAGAAAGGGGGCGGCAAATTCAAGCGAGGAGGACAAGTTCATTACCTAGTTTTAATAAAATTGGTGTTAAGAATCTCTTAACACCAATTTTGTATAATAATATGTCGAGTCTCGCGATCTTAGCAATCGAAAATCGGATCGCGATCTTAGCTATTGTAATTAAAATAAATGTCCACGTAGGATATAAAAAAAAAGGTTTTATGTTTTATGAAAAAGGTGAAATATAATTGGCGAGGCGAGGGGCGGCAGGCGGCAGTTTTTGCCCCGCCTGGAAAAAATCTAGATCCGGGACTGTAATGCTGACATCATGGGTATTGCATGAACGATGGGTAGTTGTCCCAAGCAATAAAAGCACTCACAAATCTCCGTGATACAATACAGTATAGGGCCCATTGTGCACGGCACCGTCTTTCCGGTAGCCGGCTCGCTAGCCGTACCGCAGAATAATCGTCTGAGCTTGTATATGACACGACAAACCACCGGTTCTATGGTACAGGGATCTTACGGAAGTCGTTCTACCGGAACCGGAGCCGGATGTTTCAAATTTGATTGATCGGAATCGGAACTGGAGTCGGAACCTGAACCGGAGTCGGAGTCGGAGGGGGAAGTAGAAGAAATATGTGTTAAGGGAATTCAGTCTCTTTAATCAGTCAAATATTAGCGATAATAATATAATCATAACATACCTAAGTAATACCTACCTGGGGAGGTGATAATTTAACATGCGACAATTGAATAACTTAATTTAAATCGAATCCAGTGATTCTAAAAGTGGCATATTCTACTTTCGACCTTCGGTATAATTCCGATTCAAAATGATCGGAACCAAAGTCGGAGTATTAAGAGGTGTAAAATTAATCGGAAATTCCGACCTTTCGGAGTCGGAACCGAAGCTCTGTAACATCCCTGCTATGGTATACGGCGACGACGCCGTACCGTAGTGCCGCCGTGTCGTCAACAAACATCCATAGTGATCCATACAACACTGACGACTGTTCTTACACACGGTGAATTAACCGTAGTTTTTCACGGCAAGAAAAATGTGTGTGTAGGTGTTCAGTCAGCAGAGAAATCTCACCCCCTAGTAATGTATTTATACATTGCTAAGGGGTGAGATTTCAAAAATAAATCCTCTTTTCACCAAACTATCTCTTGTTTTGTACCAGAAAGAAAATACGTTATTTGCGGTTACCACAATTTAACTTACTGCCCTCTTCCTTACAGCAAAAATGACCACGTTATTATAATAGACCCTCTTCTCCACCAGGTATCCTCAACCCTGCGCGAGGGTCAGCGCCGCCTGCACCCGTCAGTGCGCAAGCTGCTCGGCAAGCAGACTGTCGACCTTGACGAGATATTCAAGACCAGGGCGCCGAGGAATAAGAGCAGGAAGGATTATTCGGTGAGTTTGTTGTTTTATACTACAGGAAGCATGAAGAAAATTGTATCTGTGTAGCTTTATCGTAACGTCTTCTTCATTGGCTAACTTTTGTGACTTTAAGCATGGCCTCAAAATTACAACATGAAAAAAACTACTTTGACGCATTTCTTCGTCAGTATATTCTACTGTATGACCCTTGCTTTAGTAACCAAACCAATCAACCTGCCAGCCTTTTCCCAACTATGTAGGGGCGGCTTCCAGTCCAACCGGATGCAGCTGAATACCAGTATTTTACATGGAGCGATTGCTTATCTCACCTCCACAACCCAGTAACGGGTAATACGATATCCCTTGGTAAGACTGGTTGTTAGACTATCGAGCTTCTGACGACCCGTAACGGCAGTCAAAGATCCACGAATGACAGCCGGGACCAACGGCTTAACGTGCTTTCCGAGGCATGGAGTAGTCTCGGTATGTAAAGATAGTCACACATCCACGGACCAACCCCGGCAAGCGTAACCTGTTGGACCGACCCGTGAGGCTATTATTACTAAGCCACGAGCTTCTGATTTACTAACCAAACCATATTCTGAAATATGTGGCTGGCATAATGGATTTTAGTTTACAACATTACTCAAACCTTGCAAAAAAAAAAAAATGTGTATTACAGTTCCCACGACAATGTGGGAACTGGCCAGTGCCAAACATGCCCCAAACCCCAACAATGACGAAAATACGAAAAACATCAGGGCTCCAATTTGTTGCAACAATTTTGTCAATATGTGACAAGAAGGATATCATTAAAGCTATTAAGCCATATTAAAGCTATTGGTTTAGAACTGGTTGAGAAGCACAAAATGCACATTCAATCCTACTATAATGCATTTCGCGAACACTTATGTTCCCAGTGGTTATAGTGTCGCTGATACATCTCAATTATTGTAAGTGCTCCATTGTGTACCAATTTCGCGGTCTCGGGCAAAGTATTGTTGATATATTCCATAAGAAAAATCTGTCTGGCAGCCCGCAGTCTTTGTTTATGCTCGATTTATGCCAACGGAGTTCACCCCCTTTTAGATAATCAAACTAGTAGTTATATAACCGGCGAAATGTGGGTGTTTGTTACAACTCTGCCGAACCCTTCGGGGCCATAAAGGTGTGATATTACGGAATGCTTACGAATTCTCTAAAACGGTCCCCTTTAGAGCTAGTTTTACAGGGTCTTGGTGCGTGTGAGATTTGGAATTTTTGTCTTAAAAAAATAATGTTGTTATTTTCTACACGGCTTCGTTGGTCTAGTGGTCGCAAGCGCTACTGCCGAGCTTGAGGCCCTGGGTTCGATTCTCAGTTCAGGCAAATTGTTATTAGGTATCAGAAATTCTCAGACGCAGCCCGAAATCTTGATTTGTGCTCGGGTGATAGCAATGGCTCGCTTCCTATTAAATGGAACTTAAAACATAACCGGCGAAATGATAATGCCACCTCAGCTTACCCTAAAATGTATTATATTATCCCCAGGCCATGCTCCAAAAGCGCAACTATACTATCTCGGCGGACACGACAAAGAGCTTACGACCGGACCGTAAGCCGGACGAGCTGACGTTAGAGATGAGCGAGGAGCCGTGCACGAGCCGCCCCAAGAAGATCCCGCGTCACCTAGATCCAAAGATCACCAATGTTTTGACCTTGGATGAGGTCACTAGGAATAAGATGAAGTATCGATATAGAATTGTTATTGGTGAGTGTTGATTAACTTTTAATAATGACTAACAGCTACAGCTAGTATTTTTTTGTCTGTGAACTTACGTATACTATTATTGTAGAGAGAGAGTGAAAGAATTTTGTGAGTTTGTGTATATGGTGGGTAATCTCCGGAAGATACATTATTCCAGATGGACTAAGGCTAATACCACAGATAAGTCCAGATGGTTCACTCCGCAAAATCATTTAAATAAAACGCGACTCTTGCTACGACACAATAAAGTGCAATTCAGGTCGCACAGCGCTAACTCCCTACAGTTATGTTCACATAGAAGTTGCCTCTCTTTCTATCGCGTAACTCTTATATCTTCTGACTACGTTACGCTCACTGAATTCGATAAGTCAAGCCCGCCGCGTGCCTACTTGTAGCTTTATACCTAAAATGCGGAGTGAACCATCTATTCATCTTTGCAAAGAGAATTACTTAATAATATTAATGAAATACTATCTTGAATTCATGCAAGCCTAGGACTTTTTGTGAGGTGTTGCTCAGAACTTGTGCACGACGTGTCGTGAACAGAATACATTGTAAGTAAGTAAATGGTACCCGTGCGCAGCCGTTGTAAATAAACTTGAAGTTCGACCTACTTAGACCTTCTTTTTTAGGTAAAAATTACGGCAATACATTGATTAGGCAATGCGTTAAAATGTGGCATGACGTCACTGGCCGGTAGATTTTATACTGACTTGTGACGTAGCGAGCCCTCACTCCCAAACTTTAATGTATTTTATCTAAACCATTTTTATTAATATGATAAAGCAGATAAATACGTGTCTAATATTTTTTTATTATCTGACTGACGGACTAAATACTTTTTTTTTTTCGAAGTCAACATCCCTATTAGATAAGAAATTGACAAAAGAGGGTTTCTTTCGTCCACAAACACTGTATACAGTCCAGTCTTAATTAAAACGCGAGCTACTAGGGTCAGGGTCGAGCTTTGTGAAATCTGCAGGTCTGTCAATACGGATGACTGAAATTGTCCCTCGAGTCCTCACTTTACCCTATATTCGATGGATTTGATTTCTTTTTATCATTCTTTTGTTTCTTTTTCAGGCAACACATCCAAATACGCGCCGCCCGCGTCCCGCCTGGACCGCTCCACGCACCTGTGGCTGCTGTACGTGCGCGGCCCGCCCGGCGCGCCCGACATCTCGCGCGTCGTCACCGCCGTCACCGTGCGCCTGCACCACTCCTACGCGCCGCACCACCAAGTGCACATACAGTGAGCATACACACCTTAGTCATACATATGTGTAGAGTGACGTAGCTACATCTCGCGCGTCGTCACCGCCGTCACCGTGCGCCTGCACCACTCCTACGCGCCGCACCACCAAGTGCACATACAGTGAGCATACACACCTTAGTCATACATATGTGTAGAGTGACGTAGCTACATCTCGCGCGTCGTCACCGCCGTCACCGTGCGCCTGCACCACTCCTACGCGCCGCACCACCAAGTGCACATACAGTGAGCATACACACCTTAGTCATACATATGTGTAGAGTGACGTAGCTACATCTCGCGCGTCGTCACCGCCGTCACCGTGCGCCTGCACCACTCCTACGCGCCGCACCACCAAGTGCACATACAGTGAGCATACACACCTTAGTCATACATATGTGTAGAGTGACGTAGCTACATCTCGCGCGTCGTCACCGCCGTCACCGTGCGCCTGCACCACTCCTACGCGCCGCACCACCAAGTGCACATACAGTGAGCATACACACCTTAGTCATACATATGTGTAGAGTGACGTAGCTACATCTCGCGCGTCGTCACCGCCGTCACCGTGCGCCTGCACCACTCCTACGCGCCGCACCACCAAGTGCACATACAGTGAGCATACACACCTTAGTCATACATATGTGTAGAGTGACGTAGCTACATCTCGCGCGTCGTCACCGCCGTCACCGTGCGCCTGCACCACTCCTACGCGCCGCACCACCAAGTGCACATACAGTGAGCATACACACCTTAGTCATACATATGTGTAGAGTGACGTAGCTACATCTCGCGCGTCGTCACCGCCGTCACCGTGCGCCTGCACCACTCCTACGCGCCGCACCACCAAGTGCACATACAGTGAGCATACACACCTTAGTCATACATATGTGTAGAGTGACGTAGCTACATCTCGCGCGTCGTCACCGCCGTCACCGTGCGCCTGCACCACTCCTACGCGCCGCACCACCAAGTGCACATACAGTGAGCATACACACCTTAGTCATACATATGTGTAGAGTGACGTAGCTACATCTCGCGCGTCGTCACCGCCGTCACCGTGCGCCTGCACCACTCCTACGCGCCGCACCACCAAGTGCACATACAGTGAGCATACACACCTTAGTCATACATATGTGTAGAGTGACGTAGCTACATCTCGCGCGTCGTCACCGCCGTCACCGTGCGCCTGCACCACTCCTACGCGCCGCACCACCAAGTGCACATACAGTGAGCATACACACCTTAGTCATACATATGTGTAGAGTGACGTAGCTACATCTCGCGCGTCGTCACCGCCGTCACCGTGCGCCTGCACCACTCCTACGCGCCGCACCACCAAGTGCACATACAGTGAGCATACACACCTTAGTCATACATATGTGTAGAGTGACGTAGCTACATCTCGCGCGTCGTCACCGCCGTCACCGTGCGCCTGCACCACTCCTACGCGCCGCACCACCAAGTGCACATACAGTGAGCATACACACCTTAGTCATACATATGTGTAGAGTGACGTAGCTACATCTCGCGCGTCGTCACCGCCGTCACCGTGCGCCTGCACCACTCCTACGCGCCGCACCACCAAGTGCACATACAGTGAGCATACACACCTTAGTCATACATATGTGTAGAGTGACGTAGCTACATCTCGCGCGTCGTCACCGCCGTCACCGTGCGCCTGCACCACTCCTACGCGCCGCACCACCAAGTGCACATACAGTGAGCATACACACCTTAGTCATACATATGTGTAGAGTGACGTAGCTACATCTCGCGCGTCGTCACCGCCGTCACCGTGCGCCTGCACCACTCCTACGCGCCGCACCACCAAGTGCACATACAGTGAGCATACACACCTTAGTCATACATATGTGTAGAGTGACGTAGCTACATCTCGCGCGTCGTCACCGCCGTCACCGTGCGCCTGCACCACTCCTACGCGCCGCACCACCAAGTGCACATACAGTGAGCATACACACCTTAGTCATACATATGTGTAGAGTGACGTAGCTACATCTCGCGCGTCGTCACCGCCGTCACCGTGCGCCTGCACCACTCCTACGCGCCGCACCACCAAGTGCACATACAGTGAGCATACACACCTTAGTCATACATATGTGTAGAGTGACGTAGCTACATCTCGCGCGTCGTCACCGCCGTCACCGTGCGCCTGCACCACTCCTACGCGCCGCACCACCAAGTGCACATACAGTGAGCATACACACCTTAGTCATACATATGTGTAGAGTGACGTAGCTACATCTCGCGCGTCGTCACCGCCGTCACCGTGCGCCTGCACCACTCCTACGCGCCGCACCACCAAGTGCACATACAGTGAGCATACACACCTTAGTCATACATATGTGTAGAGTGACGTAGCTACATCTCGCGCGTCGTCACCGCCGTCACCGTGCGCCTGCACCACTCCTACGCGCCGCACCACCAAGTGCACATACAGTGAGCATACACACCTTAGTCATACATATGTGTAGAGTGACGTAGCTACATCTCGCGCGTCGTCACCGCCGTCACCGTGCGCCTGCACCACTCCTACGCGCCGCACCACCAAGTGCACATACAGTGAGCATACACACCTTAGTCATACATATGTGTAGAGTGACGTAGCTACATCTCGCGCGTCGTCACCGCCGTCACCGTGCGCCTGCACCACTCCTACGCGCCGCACCACCAAGTGCACATACAGTGAGCATACACACCTTAGTCATACATATGTGTAGAGTGACGTAGCTACATCTCGCGCGTCGTCACCGCCGTCACCGTGCGCCTGCACCACTCCTACGCGCCGCACCACCAAGTGCACATACAGTGAGCATACACACCTTAGTCATACATATGTGTAGAGTGACGTAGCTACATCTCGCGCGTCGTCACCGCCGTCACCGTGCGCCTGCACCACTCCTACGCGCCGCACCACCAAGTGCACATACAGTGAGCATACACACCTTAGTCATACATATGTGTAGAGTGACGTAGCTACATCTCGCGCGTCGTCACCGCCGTCACCGTGCGCCTGCACCACTCCTACGCGCCGCACCACCAAGTGCACATACAGTGAGCATACACACCTTAGTCATACATATGTGTAGAGTGACGTAGCTACATCTCGCGCGTCGTCACCGCCGTCACCGTGCGCCTGCACCACTCCTACGCGCCGCACCACCAAGTGCACATACAGTGAGCATACACACCTTAGTCATACATATGTGTAGAGTGACGTAGCTACATCTCGCGCGTCGTCACCGCCGTCACCGTGCGCCTGCACCACTCCTACGCGCCGCACCACCAAGTGCACATACAGTGAGCATACACACCTTAGTCATACATATGTGTAGAGTGACGTAGCTACATCTCGCGCGTCGTCACCGCCGTCACCGTGCGCCTGCACCACTCCTACGCGCCGCACCACCAAGTGCACATACAGTGAGCATACACACCTTAGTCATACATATGTGTAGAGTGACGTAGCTACATCTCGCGCGTCGTCACCGCCGTCACCGTGCGCCTGCACCACTCCTACGCGCCGCACCACCAAGTGCACATACAGTGAGCATACACACCTTAGTCATACATATGTGTAGAGTGACGTAGCTACATCTCGCGCGTCGTCACCGCCGTCACCGTGCGCCTGCACCACTCCTACGCGCCGCACCACCAAGTGCACATACAGTGAGCATACACACCTTAGTCATACATATGTGTAGAGTGACGTAGCTACATCTCGCGCGTCGTCACCGCCGTCACCGTGCGCCTGCACCACTCCTACGCGCCGCACCACCAAGTGCACATACAGTGAGCATACACACCTTAGTCATACATATGTGTAGAGTGACGTAGCTACATCTCGCGCGTCGTCACCGCCGTCACCGTGCGCCTGCACCACTCCTACGCGCCGCACCACCAAGTGCACATACAGTGAGCATACACACCTTAGTCATACATATGTGTAGAGTGACGTAGCTACATCTCGCGCGTCGTCACCGCCGTCACCGTGCGCCTGCACCACTCCTACGCGCCGCACCACCAAGTGCACATACAGTGAGCATACACACCTTAGTCATACATATGTGTAGAGTGACGTAGCTACATCTCGCGCGTCGTCACCGCCGTCACCGTGCGCCTGCACCACTCCTACGCGCCGCACCACCAAGTGCACATACAGTGAGCATACACACCTTAGTCATACATATGTGTAGAGTGACGTAGCTACATCTCGCGCGTCGTCACCGCCGTCACCGTGCGCCTGCACCACTCCTACGCGCCGCACCACCAAGTGCACATACAGTGAGCATACACACCTTAGTCATACATATGTGTAGAGTGACGTAGCTACATCTCGCGCGTCGTCACCGCCGTCACCTTGCGCCTGCACCTTTGATTGAATCGTTCAAAAAGTAGGCGAAATCGCGATCTCGAAAACGAAAGAGAGTCGAGATTGGCAACGCAGTTGCCAATCTCGACTCTGGTCTGGTCTGGTGTGCTGCTGTATGACTCGAGTTTACATTCCCTAGTTGTGTGTGACAATTTGATTTTATTTGATCTGTCTGAGACACGAAGGGGTCTCCCTATGGAATTTATGATCGCTATATATATATCGATACTTTAAGCGCAGTTTTATATTTGACTTCATTAATCATCTCATCTCATCTTAATGTTTTGTAATCTAAATGTGGCAGCTTGTAATTAGCAATTGTCAGTTTACTACTTCGTTACCATTTACGTGTATTAGTCTGTAAGCTTTCTTAAAATTGTAAAAATAAAATGATATGCACTTCATATAGCCATAAACCTTTCTATTACTTTTAAGGCCTGCTTGCGCCATAAATCACACACATATTTTAAACATCATTCTGTCGCTGTCATCTTGAAAAAAATTACAGAAACAGAGCGCATCATAAAAATAGCAGGTAAAAGCTGGACAAATATTACTACAGCTAAGGAAAGGTGGAGGAGGCTTATACCCTTGGAGACCACTAATGTGGAAATAAAGCTATAATAATAATTATTATTATCTCTATATTACGTGACGAACTTTATACCCCTTTTTACGAAAATTACGCGGACGGAGGAGTACGAAATTTGGCACAGTTAAAGTTTATATGGATAATTAATGCAGAAAGCTTATATTTTGATATAATATACATTAGAAATAAATTAAATTAATAAAAAAAACATTACACACACTACCATACGTTTGACACAAGATGGCTACTTTAGAATCATGACATTTAAATGAATTATGGTCGAATTTCAACCTCTGGGCGACCACTAGCAATAATAAATCCTTTTCAACTGATGTAGTATTTTTATAAATTTTCTTATGTCTATTTCAGCAAACCGCCCTACCACATATCCCGTCGCGGCTGGGGCGAGTTCCCAGCTAAGATAGAGCTACACTTCGCACTGCCCGAGCGCAACCGACCGGCCTCAGTGGAGCACACCATCAAGCTGGACAGGAACTACACCGGCATGCAGATGTTAGGTAAGCAAGCTGTCAGACGATGTCATCGGAAAAAACGAAGATTATAATTTATAACATAACGCCTGATTCCCCGAAGGGCTAGGCTTAGGTTACTATCGATGAATTTCATATCTAAGCAGTTTGAAAACAAAATCCCGTGAACACGATGACCACATCTGTTTAACGACTCTTTTTGCATCGACCAATGAAACAAAAGTACATAATAATATTTTACAATGCATTTGTTCGAAAAGAGCGTTTTCCAAGCAGCCAATTTGTGCGGAAAGTGTCACTTTTTTCACTAGTGCTTTTTACTTTTCTGTTTTTTTTTTTATTTTTTGTCTCCGTCGTCAGCCCGTTGCAAAGTTTTTATTATTTTAGAAAGGCTTTACAAATTAGATGATGATGATGATGACGGTGGCGATGATAATGGCGATGGCAATGCCCATGACGATGGTCAAAGTCAAAGATATTCAAAGTCAAAGTCAGTGAAAGTCAAAGTCCAAAATCACGTAGGCATCCAATAAGGATGGATTTTTCGAAATTCTACTCCTAAGAGGGTGAAAAAGGGGGCATAGTTTGTAGGGACAACGTGATTCCTTGAGATAATAAACTTGAAACTTGGCACAAAAAGTACTAGGCTTGCATGGATTCAAGATAGTATTTCAATCATTAGCCGTTGTGCACAATTTCTGAGCAGTAACCTAACAAAAAGTACTAGGCTTACATGAATTCACGATAGTATTCAATCATTATGTTATGCTACTAATAGGATTTGTATGAGGCAGACAGTCAGTTTATAACCTGGATTAACACATAGGATACTTTTTATCCCGGTAGTGCGTTTCCATTGGATAATTTCCGACTTCCACGCGAGCTAAGCCGCGGGAAAAAGCTAGTCTACCATGTATAAATAAAATATTCACAAAGAAAAATTCTCCTTTCAGGCGCCGAAACCCTCATAGACGTATGGCTCTACAGTACCCCAGAAATGCTAGAATACGAATTCAAAGAAGACCCACATACCGAAATACAAGCTGAAACAGTCATAGAACAGAAACAGACAGAAATAGTGCCTGAAACAATCGAAAACTGTGACACACATACAGACAACTGGATGGAGTTCTTCTCAAAGGGACCGACTGAAGTTGATGTAGACGAAATGATAATTAAACCTATTAAAAAAGAGCCCGAGGAACCTAAACAAGATGGCGAAAATGTCGCTGAAATTGAGAATAGTTTCACTGAAAAAGTCACAGAGGAATGTAGCGAAGTTAATATTAAGACGGAGAAAGAATGGGATGTTAATTATAAGGCAGATGTTGATATTCCTAACGAGATCTTAAGTCAACCTGCATCGCCTAAGAAGAGAATAGTCAAATACATAGACCCGACCACAGGGAAAATATACTATCTGGAAATGGATAGAGCACTAGATTTAAGTAAAGTTCAAGAAATAGTCATTAATAACACTAAAACCGCTAAAATAAGCCCAATTAAATCAAACGGACTAAAATCTTTTAGAAAGAAGAAAGGAGTTTCCTTACTAAAACCAGAAGTTAAAAATATGTTGAAAAACACTGAAAATGTTAAGGTCCAATCTAACTTTGCTCATATAGAAAATGATCATTGTTACCTGGCAACACCGAGAAGGTTCGACAGTGTTGCCAACGTAGAAATTAAGAAGGAAAAGAGTTTGTTTGATACGTTGTGTTCTAGTGTTGCTAGATTGAATAATGTGAGGTGTGGAGTTAATTATTTAATTAAGAAGATTCCGTTGATTACTGATCAGGCTAGGGATTCGGATTTTGTGAAGCATTTTCCTTTTGTTGTTGAGACGGAGGAAAAGTATTGGAAATTGGATTTTGCTAAGAGAAGAAATATTGAAGTAAGTAGTTATTTTATTTATTTATTCATTAATAAATAATAAAAACGTTGGAGCTTATTGCAATCTCTGAAGCACTTACGTTCTGTTATAGTAGTCAACATAAAAATATTTATATTTGCACAGACAGCAAAAGTTGACACAACATTTAGCTCGATGCACCTCTGGCCAAAGAGGTGTATCGCTAGCTTATGTTATTCTAAGATAGATGAATTGATGCTTAAAGGTAACATTGAGATTGCAATGGGTTCCATCGCATATTGGAATACAGGGTAATGAAAAGACTGACATGCTGGCAAAATATGCAGCTAGAAATGGAGGACTAGCATCATTTTGGACTATTCAGAAGTTTTACCAAAATTTAAGAAGAAGTGTTATGATGATTGGAAGGAATATTTTGACAAGCGCTCTTTAGACAAAGGAATCTGGTAGAAAAACCATGCAGGGTCAGCCTTTTCGTGTGCCCTGGTTTGTAAATAGTCATTTAAGCCGAAAATTTGTTCTTACGTCTTATAGACTCAGATCTGGTCACATTCCATACGATGAAGACAGCCAGTTCCTCCGTGGTTGAGGATTCCGGGTGAAGCGCGTTTCCACCTTCGGCCTGATCATCACTAACCATAAAAAAAAGATTAATGAAATAAGAAGTAATTTTGTAATTATATAGTATTTTTTTAACGAAATCATATCAAATTATTTATATTTAATGCAAACATGAGTTATTTGTACATTTATGTTGCTCATATGTATGACTTCTCCCGCTCTGGGCGGAGCGAAAGGGCGTGTCAGACTTTTACTGACTAAAACCCACCCGTGTTCCTTCCGTTGCCTGTGTGCCGGGGCTGCGATATCCCTTTCGGACAAACCCGCAACCCCAGTAGTATATGTATGACTCCTTAGATGAGGGTCGTAATATATCTATTTTTTGGCCGGTTCGATTCCTGGTTTAGAAACGCGATATTTCATTAATCTTTGTTTGTTCTTCTATTTATTATTTAAGCAAAATTAAGTCTGAAATGTAAAGTACTTTCCCTGCACAGGGGCTAATATTATGTAATTCATTTGTCAGGCAGACAACAATTGCGTTCAGTGTTTTTGAGAAAATCGCGATCATACATACAGGCCTAATACAGAACCTCCTTTTTTGAAGTCTATTAAAAACATTTCCTATTATTTTATACACAACTTAACATTATATTTTTTGCATTTTCCAGTGGTCCAGAGCGAAACTAATAAACAAAATCCTAACGGAGCACAGTCCGGTCACGGAACCAATATGGCGGACCAAGCAGATCCTCGCATATGCCCGCCTCCACGGCCACTACCCCATCAGATCGGAAACTATACAGATAAAAACAGAACCCGACGACTGGTCATCCTGGAACGATCTCGAGAATATTCGCAAGATGGAGTCGAGTATTAAAGAATTATATCCGAATCCTAATGATATAAACACTCTGTCAATTTTCGATGTGTCCAGTTTTTCTGAACGCAGTCGAAACTCTGATAGTGTGTCCGAAGTTCCGCTTTCTGATGACGAGGAGGTCGATGTCATGTCTTTAGGTAAAGTATTATTTATTATTATTTGATTCATAAAATGCAAAAATTCAAAATTCAAAAGTCATTTATTCAAACTAGGCTGAGAATCAGCACTTTTCGAACGTCAAAATTACATAAGACAGTCCCCCAAAACGCCCACCCTTCACCACTTCCTAGTGCGTTAGCTGGGAAGAAGAAGTGGCGCAACAAACTCCCCAGCAGCACAGCTTTCTGTTCAGTTAGAAGAACAAAAAAAAAGATTCTATATAATAGTATTCAAAATAATTTACATTACGCTACACAAAACATAATTCAAATTATTAGCCATATGTTAGCTAGCACACGCCAATATACCAAACAAAATCATCGAGAACTCAACCAATCAATCATCGATACTCAGGCCGAAATAAAAAAACTAAACGTAAACAGAATTTAATATCTAAATAAAAAAGCCTCCAGGCATAAGGGGCGTGCCCGCTTACATATAGTTGTAACTGGAAGTTATAAATGATAAACTAGGACCATCGATGTAAAATAAATAAACAAAGAGTTAATTACTAATAACAGTAAATAATATGATCAATTGTCGAGGTCACTAGCTAACCACATATTGCAATACAACTCATAAAAAAAAACAGTGTGATGAGTAGATTTTGTCAAATAATATAATACAACATTACTTATTGTTTAGGCTAAACGTGAGAAGAGGTCAGTGTACCTGCTCGGCATTATAAACAACTTTTAAGCTCAACGTAATTCATTGTATTGTATATACAGGATGGCAGGGACATCGACGCGAAGCCGGTTACCATGGATTCAGTACATGATTCTGAACCATTTTGCTCTGAAATTTTTCGTCGGTTATTTAAAAAAAACAGCTGTCCATACATTTTGACCGCGTAGGTATTGCACTTTTCTATGAAACAACAGATTTATTTTTTAATAACCGACGAAAAATTTCAACGCAGTGGGGTTCAGAATCATGTACTGAATCCATGGTAACCGGCTTCGCGTCGATGTCCCTGACACCCTGTATAGGATGGATAGGAGGATATATTGTTATATAGGATGTCAGCACACGACACGCGTCTCTCCAGCTCCCGACTGGCTCCGTGCTCGCGTTTCGTGTGCTGACATCCATACAATACAAGGAATTACAATATACACACGCCCTCCGTACTACCGTCCCGACCCGCGCCCGACACGCACCCGCCTTGTGTGTGTGATGAGATTTAGTATCGGAATAAATAATAAGCTACTCGCGTAAATCGACCAAATACATGGAACAGCTAATTTTTTTTCGCGATTTCGTAGTTGGTCCCTTAGGAAAACTGGTTCATATAATATAACTAGCGAACTCGGATGCGATTTACTGATGAAGCGACATTAAAAACATTTTGCTTCATCACTAAATCGCATCCGTGTAAAACAGTGTTTCTCAAAGTGGGCGATAACGCCCCCTTGTGGGCGTTGCAGGCCTAGAGGGGGCGGCAAGGGGCCCAGAAAAAATTGGGGGGTGATGACTGATTTGTAATTTCATCTACTTAATATTTTAAAATTCACTGAAATTAAATCTACCTACTACACAACATCGATTATTATATATAGTTCATATTTCTGCCCTGTTTGATTGTATAAAAACTAAAAATATTTAACATAGATTTCGTTGGATAGCTCATGAGCAATCAAATTTTAATAACGCGATTTGTGCAATCCTGTATCAATCGGCAAGTTCATCGAAACTTGTTCTTACTTGCTCAGTACTATTGAACGTCGAATGAAATAAACGAGTTTGCGTTATAATTGCTCTCACTGGTAAAAAAAGTATAGTTTAGAATGTAAGTTTAAACTCCAGACCAGACAAATATAGTACACTGCAATTAAATTAATTAAAGTAAAGAATGTCATTGTGATTTTTAAGCTGTGGTAAAGTATTAAAAAATTGGGGGGCGCTGAAAAATAATTGATTTTCAAAGAGGGCGGTAGATGAAATAAGTTTGAGAACCTCTGGTGTAAAACATCGAGATTTCTGTCCTATTACTAAATTCTATAGTTTGCACATAAACCTTCTGGAATATATTATCGAAATAATGGTGACAATCGCACCACAATCCATTGTGCAGTATAGAAGAACTAAGCGCACACAAACACGATACCCGTCAGTCTTCAAAGCAAGAGTGAACAGGCATCTTCTGGGCTCGCTCGTTCTGTCGTATACTTCATCCATCAGGCGAGATCGATGTCAAGAGTAAAGGTAGGTAGGTAGGTAGGTAGGGGGGTAGGTCGTAAGGTGGGTAGGTAGTGGTTGAGTAATTATTTTTTTTTTTTAATGCGGCCTTTTTATAGTCTTTATAGATTTACAAAATAATGGTTGATTTTTTTATCGACAGGTAGCTTTTAACTGAGAAATAAGTATGACGGTTTGACAGCTTCTGTCTAGAAAATATGTCAAACCGCCATTTTTATTTATATTTTAGATAAAAGTTATCTAACTATAGAAAATTAGTCCTTAAGGTTGCACTAGTCGACATCTTTCTATACAAATTTCGGGGGGTTTTATTCCACTCTTTGACATTGTACATCCAAAGTTAAACATGATATCGTTTTGTCTCATTATTAATGTTGTCTGTGTGGGAAGTTGGGAACAGAATAGTAAAATAGAAAGCCATTAAAAAGTTAGGAGTCAACAAAGATTACTTTTTCTTGCTAATTTTAATGCAACTTTGGGCGTAAATATAAAAGAAGTGTAAAGTCTCCAAAACAAAAACGGCATCGACAAAGCTCAATTATCGAAGAGTTCAATAAACTTTATTTGTAATTTATGCAGTGACTTTACCATAAAACTCATTTTCCAAAGGACTTCTCGTAATTTTTTACGCGCCCGTTTTACTAAAATAGTTCAACAGTTCAAACGGTGTTTGTGTGTGTGCGAACTAAACGTTGTGCATGTAAACCAGCGTCTAACTGCTCATCACTGGTACTATCTCTGTCGGACGCGATGCCAGGGGTGAGATAGCGTTCTTTTGGCCACACCCACCAGTGAGTTCGAGCCTGTGACTAGTTCAACCTTAACACAATTGATCACCCCAGGCGGCAGGACGCGTGTGAAGACCGAGCAGTGCGCGCCGAGCGCTGCGCCCGCGCAGCTGCCGGTGGCGCGCGAGGAGCGCCTGCGCTACCTGTTCGTGGAGCGCAAGTGTGCCGACATCGGCGTGGAGCTGCGGAACGAGGACGTGGGCCACGGGTACTCCTATAGGTGAGCTTATTTCTCACTTATTTACTGTAACATTTTCTCTGCAAGTATTCAACATGACTCATTTAAATATAAACAACTTGAAACGCGCGTCTATCTGACGTCACGACATCGTCAGAAATTAAGAATATTCGCCCAAATCGAACTTCACTGAATGGACAGGTCTATTTCTAACCTTTTTTCAAACACAAACATCAACTTTATGCTAGTGTAAATAAAATTGATTATACACTGACTAGTACTGTTGAAAATGTCATATAAAAATATGAAATTGTAGCGCAAACTGAACCTTATGTGTAGGCATTACAGTTGTTTTTGCTAAAACTCAAACTCGCGTTTGTTTACATGTTTGACAAATAAATTGCAAACGCAAATTAGACTGAAGAGCGTTGTTGGTAAACATTTATGAAATAACACAAAAATTTGTTCTTGTAATTTCGGTAACTGGGTACCGGTTCCAGAACGGTACCGGCACTGAATTCAGGTACCCGACGCGTACCACAAATCCCATATTTGTACGAGGAACCTCGTACGGTTAGTGCAACCTTGAAGTAAATTTTACAGCAACATGGTAGATGTGAGTGAAAACGCCGGAAAGGGAAACGCCCCAGGTGATGCTCTTTAGAATGGTCAAATGCGTGGTACTCGCAACCAGCGTGTGTGTATGACCAGATGACCACCTCTCAACGAGGCATCATCAGGATGACGATTGACTTGTTGCGAACCCGACCACGACTTGTTGCTCTGTCAATCGCCGAACGCAGTGTGAGCCAAATCGCCTGACAACCTCCCTTATAAAGGATTACTGCTCGTTCCACCTCGGATAGGATCAATCCGTGGCCAGGTTCGCAACAAGTCAATCGCTATCCTGAGGATGCCTCGTTGAGAGGTGAAACACGTGTCCATTTCTTACGTCTGTCGTGTGATTTTCTATTGTATTTTATAATGGATTTCCGGAAAGTCACGCCTGAGTCAATTAATGATATCAATATTACTTGATTGCAGCAGAGCAAAAAGGGAGGGTTCTCTATGACTGTTAAGAACAGTTAAGCGGATTAGGTTACTAAATATACGTCGTCTATTGTCTTTTTTTTTATATTGACATCGTTGTTATAATATCCACAGCGCCGTCCATGCGGTAATGCTATCAGCAGTCCGGAGCTTCGCTGAGGAGTTGGTGCGAAGCGCGCTGGCCGTCAAACTGACTGAAGACTCCGCACATACATTACCTACTGTGTGGGCTGGGTGAGATACACTTAATTTTTCTATTTAGAACTAGTTTTGGCAGACAAACAACCAGTCTTACCAAGGGGTATCGTATTTCCCAGTAACTGGGTTGCGGAGGTAAGATAGGCAGTCGCTCCATGTAGAATACTGGTCAGTAATCAGCTGTATTTGGTTAGAGCCAGTGGTCGGCAAACCGCGGCTCTTTGGCTCTTTTCTCTGTCTGTACAAAATATATCGATGAGTGCGACCGTAGATACGCGCGGGGGTCGGTCTTCGGTAATTAAGCAAGATGTCAACTTTTATTCAAAATTTAAACTACATATATTTCAAAGATTTATTTCCAAAGTATCTTCACCATAAATTAACAGTACATCGAAAATTAATAATTTACTGTACCTTTGAAAATTTCAAAGTTTAACTTGTTAATAAGTAAATTCAAATTCAAAAGTCATTTATTCAAACTAAGCTGAGAATCAGCACTTTTCGAACGTCAAAATTACATAAGACAGTCCCCCAAAAACGCCCACCCTTCACCATAAGATTCCATCATCATATTATTATCAGCCGATATGATGATGATGATGAAGGTATCCTGTTCTTAGCAAGTTAATTTTAGGAATTGTTGTGGAGTGAAAGAGGGTCGGAGTTCGGAGTTTTAAGGATTAAGAAAAGTGTATTGAGACAGTTTGGAGACACAGTAACAAATCTTAGTCGTCATAGTATTCGAAGCAATGCTATGACTCTGAATGATGGGATGCTAGGATGAAGTAATGTTCGCGAAGGAGGAGATGGAGCGCGTGAGGGAGAGGCAAATGTCGCGCCCTCACGCCCCTAGCCGCCGCAGGAGACGCCCCGGGCGTCGGGAATCGCAGGCAGGTCCCGGCCACCGTAGGCGCGGGCTTGCGGACGGTGAGCGTTGGGCAGCTCGCCGTCCGATAAGAACCAGGCCCGGGTCGATGGCGCGTTGTGTTGCACGCGCGCCTCTAAGAGATGTCAGCACAACGGAAGGTTTCCGCTAGGACCGATGCCTGCCGGGGTCGCGGAAAAGTCCGAAAGGGATACCGTGGCCCCTGGCAACTTACAGGCAACTGAAGGAACACGGGTGGGTTTTATTCAGTAAGAGTCTGACACGCCCTCCCGCTCCGCCCAGAGCGAGAGAAGTTATTTGATAACTGCACACCCTCAAAAAAAAATATTGTCCTCATAGTATTGATATTTGGCTATATTGACTAATGAGTTTATCGACCACTGGGTTAGACTGGAAGCTGACCCAACATGGTTGTTAAAAGGCTAGGATGATGATGATTTAGAACTACCTTTCTCTCAGGAACCGTACTCATTTATGGGATAAAACGTCACTCCTATGTCATTATCTGGCCCATAAAATGAAATGTCTAATTTGACGGATCACCCTATTGAAATTTTCTCCATGACTTTCGCTTCATACAGGCGCTCCCTATTTAAACAGTGTGATGAGTGCCCGTCTATCTAGCTCAAATTGGTTTGTTTTGTAATGTTGTAGATTGTCTACTAGATATATTTTTTTATGTTGTTCTCCTTTGTCTCTAATTTTCATAATATATGTGAATGTCATGCATACCTGTCATTTGCATGGTTACTGAAATGTTAGTTTTAGATGTTATTTAATTTGTAAGTGACTGTGCTGTTGGTGTGCTTATGATAAATAAATAAGCCGTCGATCCGTCGCTCTGAAAAAGAAGGCAAACCAACAAACACACTTTCGCATTATATCCATACCAGGGTCAGCTATGTTCGAGAAATAAAAAATTGTGTTCGGGATGGGTTAGGTTAGGTAAAAAAAAAACTATTTAGTCCGTCAATCAAATAATAAAAAAATATTAGACACGATATTTTTTGCTTTATCATATTAATTAAAATAACAAGGGCTGGAAGATCAAAATGATATTAATAAAAAAATATTTTGGATAAAACACATTAAAGTTGGGGGAGTGGGGGCTCGCTACGTCACAAGTCAGTATAAAATCTACCGGAGAGTGACGGCATGCTACATTTTAACGCAATGTATTGCCGTAATCTTTTGATTGCGTAATAAAAGAAAAAATACGTGTCCAATATTTTTTAATAATCTATCTCAGGCATATTTTTTTTTTGCCAATTTTCCTCTTGAGAGAAACTTTTATATTTTCGCATTTGTATGAAGTTTGATCACATTTTGCACTCTACAAGCCATATTTGGTGTTGAATTAGGAAAGTTAGCAATGTCGCCCTCAAATATTTATTACTAGCTGCGCCCCGCGCTTTCACCCGCATAAGTCTTGATCTCCTAGGAAAAACGGCATTAAAAGTATCTTATGCCCAACCCAGGTTATGGTCTACCCATGTGCCAAATTTCATCCAAATCCGTCCAGCCGTTATACCGCGATAGCGTAACAAACTCACTTTCGCATTTGTAATATTAGTTAATAGGATGAATGTTATTAGGATGAATTGCAATAATTGCTATCGTCTGAATATTTACTTTTAGGTGTAAAAATAACATTTGGAAAGTTTCCAAATGCTTTTTTTATAAGTCAAGTTCAATTTTACTATAGTACTGTTAGCGCACGACAGAACTATATTTTTTTAATTTAACAAAATAATAAAAAAAACGCGCTGTTGCCAACTTTCTGATTACACCTCTTAAGAATAAACATGAATGTGATATTTTTTTCAAATGCCTTCGTAGAGTCTACAGAATATTTTTATAATTTTTTATTAAATCTTTGTCTTCCTCAGCTCGTCGTCCACGCGCTGCCCGCTGTCGGCGCGGCACGTGCTGGCGAGCGCGACACACAACGTGCGCGCGCGCGCGCTCACGGCCGCGCACACGGGCACGTGCAGGCACACGCCGGGGGGGAAGCTTTAATATACATGCTGATTTACAATACGAATGTTTTCTTGCAGTTTATCCTTACCTTTACTAGGTCATATTAACCCTAACCTAGGTCATTTTACCCCAAGAGTAGGTCAATTTACCCCAACGTTAGGTCATTTTACCCCAATCTACGTCAATTCCCATTTAACATTATCCCTGCATCATTTTACCCTGTATGAGTGTCATTTTACCCTTACCCTGTCACATTACTTTTACCATAAGACCGCGTCCTAGCCGAAACCGATTGTCGCGCGAGTTTATATGATGCAAGATAATCGCCCGATCAATCAAGTCGCTTAAGGACGTCATTCAAGACACATCAAGACAAAAAAAAAAACCTGCCAACACCAAAACCAAAACCTTTTTTTTTTTGTTAAGAATGTTCTTTGATATTTTCGTCAATTGTGGACGAGTTTTGAAAATTAAAAAATCAAAATCGGTCCACGGTTAAAAATACCGAATGCAGCAGCAATATCAAACTATGTAAAACATGTGTGGGGGGGAATTCTGATTGCTCTTTTTTTGCCAAGTTTTAGGTTACTTGCTTGGTTGTTCCCCGAACCTTTCCACAGTTTTACCTTGACCCTTCAACAAAGTACGAGCGAAAAGCGCTTTAAGACAGCAGCGTCCGCGGCTACTTTGAAAATTTATATTAAAATTAGAACCACTGGCTGTTGATTTGGGCCTGCACTCTCATTGCGTAACACACGATCCAATCTGAATCATTTTTGAAGGATATTGCTAATCCATTAATGCTTCATATGTTGGAAAAATTTGTCGGCTCAACGTAAATAACGCAATGAACTGTCAAAATGAAACGATCGCGTGATACGCAATTAGGATGCAGGTATATGGACCCTCTGGTCCGAATGTCCTGGAACAGACTGATTGCTGAAGGTGGAGAAACTGATTGTATTGGCGTAACTTAGGAGAGGGGCCTACGTCCAGCAGTGGACTGCGATATAATGGGTTCACTATTTTAACAGTCACTGAAATCGACTAAAACGTAAAGAAGCCTGATGGTATTTTTAAATTTATAGCTGAAAGTTAGACAAAAATAAAACAACAGTGCCTACATAAAAAAAAAACAGAATTTTAATCAGTTCAATTCAATCAACACAATAAAACTTACAAAAACATTATTATGACTTCTATATGTACCATAGAAATATTTTACAGACATAAAATTATCACAACTACAAGATCTAAAAATAAGTGGGTACAGATTGTCTTATTTAAACTTGCTCTACGAAACAAGCACATATTGCCACAACATATGAATCAAATTCAACAATTTTGTGTCGTTTGACAAAACCAAATTGCTACTACTGGTCTTAGGACCGATGGCAGAACAGGAGTCCTGCCCTTGCCGTCTCGACATAGATTAGAGTGATTTTTTTCACGCTTGTCAGTCAATCTTAACCGAATTCGGTCGTATAGCGATCGCTTTTGTCGAGACTGCAGCCCCAGCACGCGTAGCAGGACCACCGTAGAAACAGGTTTTGTCGACGGAAGAATAGACAAAATGACAGATTGTGATTGTTTATCTGTCATTTTGTCTATTCTTGCGCATTCACGCGTGCTAGAGTAGAGACCGCGTATCGGCAAACATAGTGTGTTACGCGCCCCAACGACGATGGACGATGGCACAGAGGGACAGACTGGATGTGGAAGGCGGGGGCCAGGGCGGGTCGGGGCGCAGCCTGGGACAGGCCTATGGCAGTGGACTGCGATAGGCCGAGATGATTGTTGACTATAGAAATATAGACAGTATCTCTAAAAAAGTACCTAAGGTTCTGTTTAGTTAGCGCTTGATTGTCAAATTACACAACGCATGTTTTAGTCGCCCGCTGTCTATAGTTATCTTTCTTTTAGGACGTGAGTTCGAGAGATGCTAAATAGTGTTTTGCCTGTTTTAAATCATTGATTCAGTCCATTTTTACCCGACTACGGAAAGCAAAAAGGAGGGTTATGGTTTTGACCGGTATGTATGTTCGTCTGTTTCCTCATAATTTCGAAACTACTGATCATAATTTGACAAATGAGGTATCGTTGGAAGTGTCTTGATTGTCTGCTGGTTATAGGCTATGTGAGGTCACATTAATATAGCGCCCTTTAGAGGATATAAAGTCATGAATTTAATTTGTCTGTCTGTGATGTCGTGTTTATACCTTTTTAGATGACTTTTTTGTCGTAGTTGGATTTTAGTTTTATAAATTTTATTTTTTATCATATATATCAATTCTTTCATATTATTATTTTTCACCCAATTATGGCCAATTTCGCAAAGTAAGAACAGAATTTGCGATATCTGAAAAATACACGGCAGTCATGAACAGTTGACAGTACGTAAATTATTTACTTCGTGGTACTTAACAGTACAAGCAGCTGAGAGACGTATAAATAAGATGATCCATACCATCATTACTAAAAAGTTATTTGTGATAGGCGACTCATTCCATAAAAATATTTACAAAAGCAATAACAATCGTAATCTCGATCTGTAGTCAATAGATCTTAAGTTCACATTCCAATGTCTCAAGGATATTAAGAATTATAAAAAGTTTTTTTTTTTTAAACAAAGGTAATAATTATTACTATTAATTATTATTGCTAAGAGATTATTTTAAAATTCGATCTTAAATTACATAACATCACGCGTAAAATTCCCGATGGGTTAGGCAGAGGTGTACCCACATTTCGCTAGTTATGTTTAAGTCCCATGTAATAGGGGGCGAGCCTATTGCCATCAACCGGGCACAAAATCCGGTTCTGAAAAATTCTCTTAAATAAAATTAAAAATATTATTATGTACGTATATATCATAAATTAAAATGACACAATTTTAAAAGCTATAGAACAGTGTAAGTACTTGTCCCAAAAGACATATTTCACTTTTGTCTCTGGGATGGTGACGTGCCTGCTTTGCCTCGTAACTATTGCAGGAGACGTTCATAGGTGGCGTCACAATGGCACGTTTTGCTTAGTTTAAAAGCTTGGTTTCCTGAGCCAGCGGGGGCCGTCACATTACGACCGTCATGAAAATTACAGCATCAATATTTGACATTACAGTGTCAAGAAAAAGATGCCTCCCTGCGGCCGTTAAATTATTATAACAAGCGGTACCGCTGTCTAGAAAACCCAACATTTTGAGGTGCTTTTACTGTGCATTGATAAAAACTTACAGCAAGAACTACAAAATATATAAAATTAGTCTTAATATTCTCATTTAAAATCAGTTAAAACTTAAAATTAAATTTATTATAATTATATTGTAAGAAAACTGAGGTTGAGACTGCAAACTGAGATAATAGCGGTTAAGTGAAATCATCAAATTTTAAACTTTCAATTGATCTTTGACAGTCATTCGGGGTAATGAGAAGCCCGAAAGTCTGACAGCAAGTCTTACCAGGAGGTTTGTGTCACCCAGTAACTGAGTGGTGGAGGTGAGATAGGCAGTTGCTCCTAGACTGCACGCTGACACTATTAAAGTTGGGACAATGCCAGACAGATGATGATGACGTGGGTGTCTATTACTTAAAATATCATTGCTTATTACTTGATTATCCTTCCATTATTTCTGTCCCTTCTGTTATTTTGTAACATACATCTCAAACTTTGTACAAGTTCTTTTAAACTTACATTTTCCCACCCCACGTCTCGGCCATACTTCATTGCATAAGTAAATACAACAGTTCTGGCATGATTATGCAAAGCTGGTCTAATTACGTCTACTTTTCTACCAAAACTAGGTTTTCTGCCAGTCATTGAGCAAGTTTCCAAAGCTTTTTGAGTGAAGACTTCTCTAAACAGATGTCGAGTAAATATCTTTACATTTTTAGAAGTTTGTTTAGCTTTTTCTAAGCCTTTGGCACATATGTAAATGCGGGTGTCTCGTCCGCCTAACTGTACTAGGCCTTTGCCTGGATGCGGATGCATTAAAGTCCATCTACTGTTCTTTCTGCCATATTTTTTTATTTCTTTATCGACTTCTGGCGAAGGCGGTGGTGTTGACTGTTTGTTAGTTGTAGATTTGTCATCAGTAAATATCTCATTATCTGATTTGTTGTCCATTTCAGTGTCCTGTCCGTCAAATAAGTTTTCTTCCTTAATAATCAATGTGTTGTCATTTTGTTCAGTTACGTTTGTTTTGTTTTCCATTCCATCGTCAGCTTCGGTTTCCATCTCATCCTGCAGGGTTTCTTCTTGAAACGAGTTTTCATTTTGTTGATTATTAAGATCATTTTCTTTTTCTACAGGAACTGTGGTGGGTGGCATGGGTGGTTCTTGAACTTTATACTTCGAAACAATGTGATCAAGAGTTTTCTTAGTCTCCTGTGCTGTTAAGTACATATTTCTTACACCCTCCATCACTTGTTTCATAAACTTAAAAATTCCATTTGTCTTCATTTGTGCGTCCATTAAAAGCTGTTTGTCTTTTGGTGAGAAATTTGCATTTGTAAAGTCTATATCTTTTTCCATTACAGCGGCGAGACTTTCTAATGTTCTCTCAAATAAATCAGAATTATTATTATTATTGAGGTTGTTTGATAATTCTTCATGTAAACCGTTACTTTGGCAATTTGAATTTGGTACGAAGGGAGAACTTAATTCTGTGGCTACATCATTGTCCACAGAATCTGCGGAAGTAGTCATTCCAGAAATATATCCTGAATCAGGAATATTTTCTGTCAATGAATGTTGTACATTTTTATGTTTGGATTTTTTATTTTTGTTTTTTGAATGCTCTTTCAAATGTTTCTTTAAAGACTTTTTTCCAGACATTTTCTTTTTTTCTGATTTTGCTTTAGGCTTAGGTAGGACTATGCGCACTTTTAGTGAATTCTTTGGTTCAGCGACTGGCTCAACTATAAAAAATAACAAGACGTATGTGATATGACCTACATTAAAATTGAAAAAATTACAAAATTATTGCAATTATTATGCTAAGAGTATATAAGCCCTTAAGGACAGACAGGCAGTTACTTACTTGTACTGTTATTGTCTTCAATTTGTTTACCATTGTCACCGCGGGCTGTTTGGAGAAATCCAACAACAGCATCCTCGTAAGTATCTAAAAATTAAATTGAATAACAATTTAAAATAGACAAGTGACTAAACACGGCTGTCCGAATTTTCACTGCAACGTGATAACAACGCCTGCTAGGATACTTCAGTTTAAACCAATATAGAAACGAAAAAAAGACGAAATTTAAAAACAATTAAAAATAAAAATAAACAAAAGAGTTTTTAAGTTTTTTTAAAACGTAAACTTCATGACTTGTTATTGGTAGGCTACTTGCGTTTATGGCACAATGCAGAGGTGGGCAAAGTGTATCATTTTTGCGATTGGAACATTTGCACCTTGATCACTGAAATGATTCGAATCATTGAAATGTTTCATTTTATTCATCGACTGATAGGATATAAAAATGCATGAAGACAACGAAAAACTGTGAGGGTATGAGTGATACACATCTCATTTGCTATCTCTTTCTGACTTAAATAGATTGTAATGTTTCATCCCCTCACTCGCGACTCGCAAGTCAGTTCGGTTGTACTGACACTAAAGTAACGTAACTCAGCGTCTCAGTCTTTCTCTCTCGCTTGCTCACTGCTGCTCAGTCGCCTCGCAAGCGACGGTCGCGCAGCAAGACACAGAGACAAAGTAAGATTCAGATTCAAATGATGCGTTTGAAACATTGTTACTGAACCATTCAGATTCAAATGATGCGTTTGAAACATTGTTACTGAACCAATCTTTTGGAACACTTCAATGATCCGGATCAGTGAGTCGGTTCCGTAAAGAGTTACACACGCCTAGCACAATGTAACATTACACATTTCTTCGCAATGTTCGTTTGACCACAGAGTGTGTGATCCGTCTAAACTTACTTTTGTGAACTGCAAAGTACCTATCATAATCATCATCCACAGTCGGACTTCACTCACTGCTGGGCGCATCGTCTGATTTTATTGTAGTTGATAATACAGATATTATCAACTACAATAAAATCAGACGATTCATTTAAATTATTAAAAAATACCATACCTGCTTCATATTTTATATCTCCAATATAGTACTGCCAGAGGTTATCTGCTGGTTCTTTGTTTTTAATTCGTGTTGCAATACGGGAATCATCTTCAGCGGGATACGCGATAGCCACCCTTTTCTTTGTTATTTTACATTTAACCCAAGTTTTTGGTACACAAACACGTTTGTTGTTTTGATTCGGCGCTATCTGACATTCTACGACGATAAACCCACTTTCACTGGGGTCTGGCATCTTGAAATTAAATTTAAGGGGATGAAAAACCTATGTAATGTATTTCGTACGTTACTGAAAACTCAAAAAACTGTGGAAATTCCTACATAAATTGAAAAAACTTAAATTTTAATAACAAGTTGAGACTTGACGGCACAGCTTGACGGGAACCACAGAACTTGACAAAACCACAGATCACACCACACAGATACAGAACATCATGATTAATACTCAAGAGGACAGAACCACACACAGGACATGACCACAGATCATAATATGAATTACTCTGAGGTCTATGAGGACAGGTAGTTAAGGGTAGTTATTACTCTGAGGGACCAGGACAGGGACACTGGCCACAGAATACCTAAACTTCTAACGCATGGAGCTGTCATGTCATATCGTGTGTTACGCCAGTGCCAGTGCACAGTGGTGTGACAAAAAATAAAAAATCAGTTTGACATATTATATGAGTCGTAACCTTCGATCAATAATGCATTATTGATCGAAGGTCGTAACAAAGTGGCGACAAATGAAACTAAATGTTTTGTGGACTAAGATGATGGCACTACTTCGTACTTTGCCGACAAGTGCTAGTAGGCTTAGATTTTAAGTCACAAGCAGCATTTTTTGATGCATATTTAACAATTTATTTCCCATTCGAAGCGACTTATGTGCGATAGTGGCGCCCTCATTTTTTCCAAACTCCTTTTTCCAGTAAAAAGCTATGGAATTAGTAAGTACTTTATTATAGTACAATAACATCCAAACTAAGTCCGTCACCTTGGAGGACTATTTTTGTCAGCTCATTGCAATACAGAATTTGCTTTTCCGACTCTGCATTTTAAATTGCGTCGTAATGTCAATACCGCAGAAAGACATTCAACCATCTTCAATTAAAATAAAAAAATATCCAAGAAATAGTAGATTATTAACCAAGGGGATAAAGCAGTGGCTTCTGTCGCGGGTGACGATTTAAATCGCGAGCGTAACGAAGGACTCGAGGTTTACTCTCGAGCGTAGCGAGGGTGTTAAAAACTTAAATCATGAGCGAAGCGAGGGATTTAAGACGAGTCCTGAGTGTAGCGAGGGATTTAAGACGAGTCCTGAGGGATTTAAGTTCACCCAAGACTAAGACAGCTTTATCACCGAGGAAAATACTCTACTTTTCGTACCATTTGCGAAAAAATTAACACAATAATAATATGAGATAAGCATTTATTAAAAATAATGACAATTAAAAGTAAAAGTCGAAACATTGGTCCAATTATTGATAGAGAGAGTTACATTTTTATTTGGTACATTTATTGTTGATGAGTTGATTTGAGTATTTCTCTGTTCTTGCGTCTGAGGAACTTGCGTTTCATTGTTGATGGTATACGTCGGAGATAGTGGTAGTGGTGCATCGTGAGTTACGGACGAAGATAAGATGCCGGAAGTTGATGGTTTTGTAGTATATTTTGTAGTGTATTTACTGGTAACACCATTTAGAAAATAAAAGAAATGTAGGGCTAGCAACCCAGTAGAATTCCATTTCCGTCCGCTTCACTAGAACGTTTCATTAAAACTATACTTTGAAAGAAAAGTGTTTTATTTGTGCAATATTATTGTATTGTATACAAGGCGTATACACAGTAAATGGCGACGAGGATAAACAAGAATTTCGAAGCATAAAAGGTACATTTTTACGGCTGAAACATGGCCAACGATTTTCGTATAGATGCTTTCAAACAAGATGGCGATATCTTGTGTTTTTTGGAAAGAATAGAGCAATATTTTGAAGCGAATGAGACTAAAACTGAAAAAAGATGCTCAATATTATTAATAAGTCTTCAAGAAAATGTATATAAAATTCTAAAGAATATGTGTCATCCAAAGATGCCCAAAGAGTTGTCATATATGGAGCTGCAGAATTTGTTAAAACTAAGGTTCGAGAAAAGAATTTCGCATTTTAGAAAAAGGATTCAATTCGAAAAATTACAACAATTGGAAGGGGAGAGTATAGCCAAATGGTATGCTCGTGTTAGAGAATTTGCTGCGGGATGCAATTTTGCGAATACATAAGAAGAACGTGTTAAGGATAAATTCGTTACGAGTTTGCGTCCAGGACCAATCCAAGAAAAATTGTGTGAACAAGATGTCTCCAAGTCGGTGACATTCTTAGTAGATACAGCACTGAATAAGGAAATGGCATTGAAGGAGGTGCAGGAAGTACATCAAGTAGCTCAATACGGACATGCTAAGACGAATAGAAGTTCCCACAACACATTTAAAAAGACTGAGAAGAAACAGGACGGTGAGTCATCGTTATTAAAATGCATTCATTGCGGTAAACCGAACCATAATTTTTCAAAATGTAAATTTAAGTCATTTAAATGTAAAATATGTAACAAAATTGGACACCTAGCTATTGTATGTAAGAGTAAGGGTCAAACTAATAATGTAGAGGTAAATGAAGACACTTTCAATAATTCTATTGATATCTTTGCAATAGAGAAAAATGTTAACTATGTTTTACCAATATCAATTAAATGTTGTATTGACAACAAACCGGTCCAAATGGAACTGGACACCGGTGCTGCAATTTCATGTTTACCTGAAAACATTTATTTATCTAAATTTTCTCACATTAAATTACAAAATTCAGATATTGAATTAAAAACATATAATGGTAATATTTTGAAACCAGTTGGAGAAATAAACTGTAGAATTAAGGTAAAAGAAAAAGAGGTGGATTGTAGTATGGTTATTGTTAAAAATGGTTGTAAAATTTTATTTGGTAGAGATTTAATTCAGAAATTTAATGTAGATATTTCAAAACTTTTACAAATTAACTATGTGCAAAGTACAGAAGAGAAATTGCAATTATTGTTACAGGAATTTGAAACATTATTTAAAAGTGAGTTAGGTATTATTAAAGGTGAGGAAATTACATTAGAGTTAATGGATAAAGATGTAAAGCCTATTTTTCACAAACCGAGGCCAGTACCTCATGCTTTTAAAGAACAGGTTGAATCCGAATTAACTAGATTAGAGAAAGAAGGTGTTATTACAAAAGCAGAAACATCCCAATGGGGGACACCTTTAGTTCCAGTTTTGAAGGAAAATAATAAAATAAGGTTATGTGCAAATTACAAAATTACTGTGAATAAACACATTAAAGATGTTAACCATCCTTTACCTAGAATTGAGGACATTTTTACTGCATTGCAGGGTGGTATATCATTTTCAAAATTAGATTTAAGAAATGCATTTAATCATTTATGTTTAAGTAAGGAGAGTAGTGAACTCTTAGCTTGGTCAACACCAAAAGGAATATACCGAGTAAACAGATTGCCATATGGTACAAAGCCAGCTAGTGCTATTTTTCAAAACAAACTTGAGAAAGTATTGTTAGGGGCTCGGGGTGTTGTAAATTTTATTGATGACGTCCTAGTCACAGGTACTAATGATGTTGAACATTTAGAAAATTTAAAGGAAGTTTTAAGAAGATTCAAGGAGGCAGGTATTCGTTTAAATAAAAGTAAATGTGAATTTATGCAACCTAAAATAAAATATTTAGGACATATTATTTCAAAGAATGGATTATCCAAAGATATGTCAAAAGTTGACTCTGTTGTTAATGCACCTGCGCCCAAGAATGTTTCAGAAGTTCGTTCATGGCTAGGAATGGTAAATTATTATGGTAAATTCATTAACAATTTATCTATAAAACTAAAGCCTTTATATAATTTATTACAAAAAAATTACAAATTTAATTGGAATAAGGAATGTCAAAAGAGTTTCGATACAATTAAAAAGGATATTATTTCTGACAATATTTTAATTCATTACAGTAGAGATATGCCTTTACGTTTAGCTTGTGATGCTTCACAAAATGGAATCGGGGCAGTTTTAAGCCACATTATGCCAGATGGGTCAGACAGACCAATTAGTTTCATTTCTAGAGTTTTCTCAAAGGCTGAGAAGAATTATTCAATGATTCATAAAGAAGCGCTTGCAATTTATTGGGCAGTGCAAAAATTCTATCAATACTTAATTGGCAGAAAGTTTGAGTTATTATCTGATCACAAACCGTTATTGGCATTATTTGGTGAGCACAAGAGTTTACCACAAATGGCAGCAGGTCGTCTGCAAAGATGGTCATTATATTTGTCAAGTTTTGATTATATATTTAAACATGTAAAAGGCATAGAAAATGTTAAAGCAGATTGTATGTCAAGATTGCCATTACCATCAGTTATTCCAGATAACAGGAAGGAATGTGATTACATTAATTTCATTGAAGATCAGAATGTTATAGATTTAAATTTAGTACGTTCAGAAACTAGAAAGGATCCAGTTTTGAGTAGTGTTTATAACATGATCAGGTATGGATTTCCAAAACATGTGAATAGTGAAGTCTTGAAACCATTCATAAACAGAAAAAGTGAACTTTATATTGAAAACGGGGTTATCATGTGGGGTTATAGAGTAGTAATACCTAATAAATTACAAAAAAATATGTTACAGGAACTTCATGTTTCACATGAAGGTATTGTTAAAATGAAAAATAATGCTAGATCTTATTTTTGGTTTCCTAATTTAGACAGTACTATTGAAAATTTTGTTAAATCCTGTCAAGTCTGTATGTCTGCTAGACCAGAACCACAGAAATCTAAAGTTATAACATGGCCAAAAGCTAATTTTCCATATGAAAGGGTACATGCTGATTTCTTAGGACCTATAAGTGGTAAAATGATATTAATAATAATAGATTGTTACACCAAGTGGCCAGAAGCATTTATAGTAAAGAATTTAGAATCTAATACAACTATAGAAAAATTCAGAGAATGTTTCAGTAGATTTGGTTTGCCTAAAGTAGTTGTTACAGATAATGCTGCTACATTTTGTTCTAAGGAATTTTCTGAATTTCTATCTAAAAACGGTATTCAACATGAAACTTCTCCACCGTTCCATCCTGCAACAAATGGGTTTGCAGAGAATGCTGTAAAAAGTTTTAAAAATGCTATGTACAAGTCTTTAAATGATATTAGAAATAGAAATGTGTCATTTGTAACTTTAATGAACAGATATTTATTTCATTACAGAAATTCAATTCATTGCATTACAAATATTTCACCATCGGAAGCTATGTTTAATAGAAAACTTAGATCTAGACTAGATTTGTTGTCTACTAAGAAAGATAGAAAACAGTGTAATGTAGGAAAAAGAGAAGAAAAGTTTAAAGAGTATGCTTACTGTAGAGATTATAGGAATCCTAATAAAAAGAAATTTGTAAAATGTGTAATTGATGAGGTATTGGGACAAAGAACTTATTTATGTAGAGTTTTAGAAGAGAACTTAATTTGGAAACGTCATTTAGATCAGATTATAAGTTCTTGGCCTCAAGACCAAAAGGAAGATTTAAATGAAACCAGTTTTGTAGTAGATGATAGTTTATTGCAAAATTCTAAGGATTTAAGAGATAATAATTATGATAAGCAAATAGTTCTTAATGATGAATCTCAGGTTATTGTAAATGAGCCAATTTCAGAGATATTGCAAGAAGTAAATGATAATGTTAATATTATACCAGAAGGTTTCAATAAAGTCTCTGAAGTTAGCCCACACACTTCAAATACTTACCAGGATGCAAAAACTTGTAACAGTACATACAAACACTTACCTGGTAATCAACCCGTTGTTTCTTGTAGTAATGAGAATCAAACTTTGAGGCGTTCTGATAGACAGAGGAAAGCACCTCAACGTTTGAATTTGTAAAGGGGGAGTATTGTAGTATATTTTGTAGTGTATTTACTGGTAACACCATTTAGAAAATAAAAGAAATGTAGGGCTAGCAACCCAGTAGAATTCCATTTCCGTCCGCTTCACTAGAACGTTTCATTAAAACTATACTTTGAAAGAAAAGTGTTTTATTTGTGCAATATTATTGTATTGTATACAAGGCGTATACACAGTAGTTTTGGCTCTGATGGATTAAGTTTTATATTTTTGTTAATTTGACTGCTTTATATGGTTTTATTCGCCATTGAGCTTTCGATATAACCCTCAGCTACTCCATCAGAGCTCCAACCACCGTGTCTAATAATTGACGTAATATCCGCCCCTGAATCCGCCAAGAAAGTCGCCGAAGTTCTTCTAAAGCAGTGACCGGTGTAGAGTTCAAAATCTTTAAGTTTTTAACACAAACATTTAACAATTTCCTTTGGCATATTGCTAATTTTATTTTTGCCAATGGCTTGTCGAGGACATTTCCCATTCCGATAGTTTATAAACAAATCTATTGTTTTCCATGTTGGTGGGACGTAATGCTTGGTATTTATGAACGATTTTAGTATATTGTTCTTGTACAGACGCCAGCACATCAAGCTACTACAATCTGTCAAATTTATTTAATAGATTTTCAACTTTAGCACTACAGCATAAGGTTCAAGGTTGATTGCGAAAATTTGACAGTTTCGGGTAGCTTGACCTGCTGGCGTCTGTACAATGAATGACCGATTTTTCTTTGTCTTAGTTTCCTTTACATTAATCAGCAGCAACTCATTGGAATGATTTTCAACGTCCTCCACCTTTAAGTTTACAAGTTCACATCCGCGGCAAGCACCATTGAGTCCAAAAATTAAGGCCACCAAGATAAAAAACAGGTAAATATATAGAATAATTACCATTACTAAGATACGAAATATTCATAGTTAAATCATGTATACTTTTTTGGCCAGAAAAATTTCGTCAGGAGCTTCATTAAGAAATTTTTCCACATTTTGAGTCGTAAAAATTTTAGACTTCTTTGCGCAATGCACTTCTGATTTTCTTTTTAAAAAAGCCAGTAATTTCGTGAATCTATTTATTTCAATGCTGTGTTTGATGCTTATGCACCAAAGTGTATTCGGATTCTTTGTCTTGGATAAATAATCAAAATAGACAAGGAGTACTAAATCTGAAATTGATAGGCCTTTCGCCACTTCTCCACGTTGAAAATTCTTCATAAGTTTTTAAATAATTTTCTTTGGATTTTGTTGGAAGCAAATTATTTATAATTGCGGCAGCATTTGCACTGATGAAATCCGACAATTCACTGTCACTGTCGCTTTGATTTAACATCGTAACGTATTTTTAGAACATTAACTTATTTATAAAAATAAATTAAAATAAACTTAACGTTTATGTATTTGAAGAAAAGAAAAACGCTGCAAATTCCTAGACTAATATTTTTTTGTCGGAAAAGCAAAGGCATCAAGCTCATACGGCCTCGTGGGTTTTCGTAATTTTATTTAATAATCATAACTGCATAATAAATGATAGATAGATAGATAGATAAAATATATTCATTATTATGCACACCATACAAATTACAGAAATAAATTTAGAAATGTTACATAGGGTGACACAATGGGCGGTCTTATCGCTAAAAGCGATCTTTTACAGACAACCTTTGAAATGAAATGAAATGAAATGAAATTGTTTATTCTGTAAATAGGATATCGGAATCACTTTTACACGTCATATAAAAAAATATTAAAAATAAGCTAGGTGAGGTCGGTGTTTCCTATCTGACTACTCTGAGAAGAAAGGCCGAAACAAACTCAGAGGTCACAGTCTCTTTTAAAGTCCAGACATAATCTTGGTCAAGTCATGTGAGGACCATGTAGATTAGTGTCTGAAATGGTCTTTTGAGGAAAGAACCGCACAGATTTGAGTGGACCTGTCCAGTCAGTGCAAGCATTTGTCAGTAATCGTGGAGCTCAACTCAGAACTTAAGGAGCTCAACTCGACGAACAATACCAAGGAAAGGATATTTGGGTAGGCCGCATCAACTACTCAAACTGCCAGACCATCATTAAAACTGAGAAAGAAAAAAAGAAATGAAAAGGGAAAATAAAAATATCCACATAGTCCTCACATTCACAATAATTAAAATAATATAATACTTTACAAAGTAATCGTGTCATTTTGAACATAATTTTCAACAATGTCAATGTGTATATAAAACTGGTTTATTGTGATGAATAATTAAAATGTCAAGTTTTATGGTTTTCACAAGGCTTAGCAGAGCGAGCAGCTCAATCCCAAGCTTTTTTATCTTCTAAATAATCTGAAATTTTATAGTACCCTTTTTTACAAAGTTTGGTTTTAATACAGCTTTTAAATCGTTTAATGGGTAAGTTTCGAATGTCAATGGGAAGTTTGTTGTAAAAGCGTATACATTGACCCATGAACGAGTTGCTTACTCTGTGGAGACGTGTGCGATGTACAGCAAGGTTGTGTTTATTCCTGGTATTTAAACTATGAATATCGGACATTTTCTTAAAATTTGATATATTTTTGTGTACATACAATAGGTTTTCAAAAATATATTGTGAGGCTACAGTCAGAATATTTATTTCTCTGAATTTCTCTCGAAGGGAATCTCTTGGACCTAGGTTGTAAATGGCTCGAACAGCCCTTTTCTGTAGAACAAAGATAGTATTAATGTCCGCACCGGTTCCCCAAAGAAGAATTCCATATGACATAAGACTATGAAAGTAACTAAAATAAACAATTCTGGCTATATCTACGTCAGTTATCTGTCTAATTTTTTTAACAGCATAGGCGGCCGAACTAAGCCTTCCTGACAATTTTTCTATGTGTGGGCCCCATTGTAATTTACCGTCAATAGTTATTCCAAGAAAAACTGTTGACTCAACAGGGTCCAACTCTATTCCATTAACTTGAACATTGGTAGTTAGCTGCCTGACATTTGGCGTTGAAAATTTAATGAGTTTAGTCTTTTTTTCGTTCAAGAGAAGATTATTTACATTAAACCAATGCACAACTTTAGAGAGTGCATCGTTGACTTGTTCAAAGTTGACTAACTGACGTTTGATTTTAAAAATGAGGGAAGTGTCATCTGCGAATAATTCGATCTTGTGATTATCCCTTATGTAGTAAGGTAAGTCATTTATGTAAATTAGAAATAAGAAAGGACCTAGAATTGAACCCTGCGGAACGCCTATGGTGACCGCAGATCCTGCAGATCTCTTGCCATTAACATCGACCCTCTGAATTCTGTTATTCAGATAAGAAGTCAGAAGGTCAAGAGCCTTGTCCCTCATGCCATTATGGTACAGTACTTTGGATGGATTAAAGGGAGAAGGAGAGACAATACTGCTGGTGGTCAGTGGTGTACCATTTACATACACAATAAATACGTAACGCATAAACTTAACCACATAAATATATACATATATATATATACATAGATATACACACATCAACACGGTCTAGGGATATTTTAAAAAAAGCGAATTACTATCAATGTATTAATTATTTATATGACATGTATATATTTAAAAGATACGTTATTTAATATTCTACCATTTTTTAATAATGGTTAAGGTACTTCGATTAAAATTTCAGGATTTTATGGAAAAAAAATGAAGCATAGACGGAAACCGTATATGGATTAACTTTTAATTTATGAGTAAAAACTGAAAAAAATAGAAAAATCATTTAATTTGTGTTTATAAACTTGAAGTTAGTAGTCTGAGAAAGCGCCCATGATGTTCATAACACATCGGCAATGATTCGGCATGCTCAGAACAAGTTTGTCAATGTCTGGCTGCGGAATATTGTCCCATGTCCTTCTGAGGTGCGTAAAAAGTTGATCTTCTGTAGCCAGATTTTCAGGAACTTCCTTCAGAGCTCTTCTTTGCAGCATATCCCACGCATGCTCAATGGGATTTAGATCTGGCGATTGAGCAGGCCAGTCTAAGGCCCTAACATTGTGTGTATGTAACCAAGCTGCTACCGTTCTCGCCGTGTGTGCCCGGGCATTGTCGTGCATGAGCAGGAAATCTTGCCCCATTTGTGTTCTGTGGGGCAAGATTACGGGCCCCAGCACCTGTTGGACGTATCGTTCTGCCGTCATATTGCCCCGCACCCAAACGAGATCCGTCCGTCCTCCAAGACGAATTCCTGCCCAAACCATAATTGTTCCTCCTTGGTATGGGTTAACTTCCTGAGGGTTCTGAAGACGGCTCCATCGTCCAGGAACTCGCCAAACACGCGTCCTTCGTGAATCTGGATGGAAGCCGAACCTGGATTCATCCGTGAACAGCACATTGGACCATTGCTCACGGCCCCAGTCCACGTGGTTCCGAACCCATTCTAATCGTCGTCCACGATTGCCTCTCCGTAAAGGTCGGACCCGGAGTGGTCTACGAGAGCGTAGATTGCTTTCATGCAGTCGCCTTCTTACAGTTTGGTCACTCACAAGCACTTGGTGTTCCACTCGCAGCCTTTGGACCAATTGAGTCGCCGTTGCATTTGGTTGAGCTCGCGCAGTAATTTGCAAAAATCGGTCTTGTCTGGGGGTAGTGATGCGACTTGGCCCCCGGTGCCTCTCCGCAACTTCACCTGTGGCACGATAGCGTGTCCACAATCTTGAAATTACATTTTGGAGGGTCCGTATGGCCTCAGCAACATTACGCTGAACAGACCCAGCTTCCAGCATTCCCACAGCTCGTAACATCTCCGCCCTCGTCAAATGTTGGCGTTGCATGGCTACAATAACTCAATTTTAACTTTCTCTTTCGTTTAAAAATGAAAAAAACACTGTAACTAAACGTAATTCGTATTGTTTTTTAAATTTCGCACAATGAAAATTCGCTCTCCTACACATCAAGACATTTTTATGCCACCGAAACAAAAGAATTTTCAAAAATTTGATTTTTGAATTAGTCTGAGATAAATTACAAACAAATCGGTGTATAAAAGATTAAAATGCGGCCAGTACTTTTCGAGTTATTTAATTGAGTATGAAATATCCCTAGACCGTGTTGATGTGTGTATATAAAATAATAAACATGAAACAAGAATAAGGAACTATATGTAATGATGACGTTTAAGGAAAGAGGAAGTGTTTTTTCACCAGAGTTTTAAAAATGGACAAAGATTGAGCACGCCTTACGATAAGGCGTGCTCAATCTTTGTCCATTTATGCGTATTTTTTTTTTTTTTTTGTTATTTAGTACGGTTATGGAATGCCTTGCCCGTGTCGATAAGGCATTCCATAACCGTACTGCTTGAACTGTAAAAGATTTGTCATAAAAGCTGGTGGAATGCATCGGCATCTCTAGTCTCAAGTTTTCTGATGACCTCAGATATCTATTATGTGTGTCATGAAGGAACAGTAGATCCATTCTGTAAACGTCTCACTGTGAAGAGTGAGGTGAAGTGAGCATGAAGTGAGCTGTCAATAGTGTCAATCCTTGGCTTTAGGTACAGTGACAGCTCACATCAAGCTCACTTCACCCAAGTTTTCACGGTGAAATATTTACAGAATAGCACGGCTGGAAACGTTCTTTAAGATAAGAGGGGGTTGCAGGATTAAACAGAATACTGTAGAGCTGAAATAAGATATGTGAATTCCGGCGAAGACGTATGAGAAGCCACTTGAGCTTTGTACGAAATTCAGAAATGTGATCATATTTGCGCAGGCCAAATATAAATCTTATGCAAAAGTTTTGAAGTCGCTCAAGTTTATCTAGTTGTGCTTCAGTGAGATCGAGATAACTGACATCAGCGTAGTCAAGCGTATTCCCTTTTTCAAAAAGATGTATAATGCTTTATATACAAACTCAATGGTGTAAACACAGATGTAGTTCAGTATAAAAGAGATAGACCAGACTTGGTATCGCTATTTGTTCTGTGGTGACTTAAGTTTATGATGTTGATAAATCTTGCTTTCAAATATAATAATTTTATCTAGTAATGCGAATCCTTAAATTCTCCGCATAAAAAACACCATAAAAGTATTAGTTTTTATTTCGATTTCCTATTTTACCTGTACATTGTTTTTTTCACGCAAGTAATGTCACATGTCATTGGCTTCAAAGAGTATGTAAACAATAAAACCTTCTTGACTTACGCAAAATAATTAATTTATGCATCCAATTATTGAAATTATAGGTGAGTAATTAGTAACAACAGATATTAATAACAACTAATTATTATTATTACATTGTAATAATAATCTGTTAAGATGTTAAAAGTACATCAGCAAACCTTTTGGTTATGCGAAAGGCAGAATGTTTTAGAGACCTTTGCCTGTTTCATTCATCAATAGAAACTCTTTGAAAACAGAACAAACGATTCAATGCGATTTGACCATAGGATTCTATGCGATTCTATGACAGAACGGCGGGCTTTCTCTTTCTAGCATATATGCACGTCCCATTCGTTTAGTTTTAAGTAGGTACAGTCTCGACCGGTAGGTATTTACTTTTAATAATAGTTTATTATTATTGTATAATTAATTTAATGGTTTCATTTACATGTTTTGTTTTAATCTCTACTACTAGGCCCTTATTATTTTGCAATTTGGATTTAATTTAATTAGCTATGTTTATAAGTTTATATGTCATAGATTACTGAAAAATGTTCAGCACTTTGATCTTATGGTTGTAACCATGGTGTAACGTATAGGTACCATTAACGTGAACGTTTTAAGAATATATAAACATTGTCGGAATGAAAAAATTAAAAAAATGAAAGGAGCATTGAAAATTCTCAAACGTCATTTTGACTAATTCGTACTTTGAAATTAAAAGCATACTATTCGATTCTAAACCTAGATTTTGAGACCTAATTACCGTGTAATGCCGAGAATTATGGTAAAATGGTAAATTACATTTGAAAGCCCTAAAATTAGCCTTTTAATTAAACCATAAATCTTTGAGTCACTGCATGTTTCATACCGATACTAGGTTCCTTAGTCACTTGGTCATTGTCCTTTCGGTAAGTATTCCAAATTTAAATCACATTCTCCCCCTAGAGGATGAATGAAATTCAGTACAATTTTCTTTCCCTGTTTTTAACAGATTAAAAATGACTATTGTTATGTTCGCTTTTTGTGGCATAGAATGCCACTTTTTTGAGCAAGTGGTATGAAAAAAATATTTTTATCACATCTATTTATAATATCAATATTATATTTATAAATAATAGCTAGATTATTATTGGTAAACAGGGACAAAAAAAAACTGACCTCAAATTAGTCCATTTTGTTGTTAGCGGTTAGTGACAGATTGTGCATTTATGCTATGTTATGTATGCATACATGCATGTTAGTGCTTGAATTAATTAGTATAATTTTAGCACAAACCTATTGCTATTTTTACCCAGTGCCTTTGGATGGGGCAGTCCGGTCTGCCAGCAATCATTTTCAGGATACAGTTACGAGAGTTACGCAAGTGTTGCAGTAAGGAAGCCGCTTTCTCACGAATGATGGCGTGAAAGCCAACCGTGCGAGTTGCAGCAAACATTCCAGACGCACTACAACGCCGCGGCAACCGCAACAGCATCCTGAAAGCGTTGCTGTATTGTACGTGCAGGACGTTGTAGGCTCGGCTCGTATTTACGACACCCACAGGCCGGTCGAGAAGGACTGACAGAACGCCTTAAATAAACTAACTTTGACAATTAACGCGGATTCGACGCTTTTAACAATTATTTCGAAATTAAGTTACACCCGCCATTGATCGTTATCGATTATTGACATCAAGATGGCGGGTGTTCTATAATATTTTATTATTTAACCATTACTTACTCATAAAATGTAATTATACAAAAAAATTGTACCTAAAAAGTACCTCAAGTAAATAGAAAAACACACTTTATCAGTGGGATAGTTCCTGAGAAAAAAAACAACCGTGTCTTGTGTATAAGAAAACACGATAATTATCATGATATATTGTTAAAGTTATACAGGGTGTGACAAGACCCTTAACGAAAACCTCAACCAAGCATTATGTACATCAAACTAAGTAACTTTACGCAAAAAATATTGCTGGGAAACTACTTTTTTGTTGGGGGGGAAAAATCACGTTTTGCGCACTCAAGATATCGTGCTGATGGATGGATTGAATACTATGGGGGTCATGGAAGTGTTTACAGTAAAAATCTTACGTTAAAAACATGTGAAGAAGTTGGAACTTAGACTTCCAATATCTCCGTAACTAGAAGGTTCCTAGGTATGGTCTAGTGGGTACGCCACAATTGTGGCGATAAGTCCCCTCTTTGAAGAGTGGCTAGAGAGGCGCCACGGCGTCCTCACCTTCCGCCTGACGCAGGTCCTCACCAGACACGGTTGTTTCGGGAGGTTCCTGTTCCGCATAAGGTGGGAGGAAATGCCCGGATGTCACCACTGTGTGGATCGCCCGGAGGACACGGTGGAGCAGGTCTGCCCAGCTTGGGCGGAGCACCGCCGTGTCCTCACGGAGGTGATCGACGGCGGCGATCACTCGCGTCCGGCCCTGGTTCAGGCCATGGCTCGGAGCGAGAGTGCATAGGAGGCCGTCACTTCCTTCTGCGAAACAGTAATGCTCGCGAAGGAGGAGGCGGAACGCGTGAGGGAGAGGCAAGATTCCCTCGTGCCCCTAGTCGCCGCAGGAGACGCCCCGGGCGTCGGGAGTCGCAACCTGACTTCCGGCCACTGTAGGTGCGGGCTTGCGGACGGTGAGCCATGGGTAGCTCGCCGTTTGATAAGGACAAGGCCCGGGTCGATGGCGCTTTGTGTTCCACGCGCGCCTCAAAGAAATGTCAGCACCAACTGACGGGGTCCGTTAGGGCCAATGTTGCGAGCCAGGGTTGCGAGTTTGTCCGAAAGGGATATCGCGGCCCCGGCACTCAGGCAGAAGAAGGAACACGGGTGGGTTTTAGTCAGTAAAAGTCTGACACGGGGCTCCCGCTCCACTCAGAGCGGGAGAAGTTATTTGATAATTTCCCACCGTCAAAAAAAAAAGGTTTGCGAGTTTGTCCGAAAGGGATATCGCGGCCCCGGCACACAGGCAACGGAAGAAACACGGGTTGGTTTTAGTTAGTAAAAGTCTGACATGTCCTTCCGCTCCGCCCAGAGCGGGAGAAGTTACTTGATAAGGTCGCAAGCAAAAAAAAAAAAATTGGTATGGTCTAGAACAAAAAATTATCGCAATGACGGGGAGAACTTGGCTTCGTTAAGGGTCTTGTCACAATTTGTGTAACTATATCAATATATCATGATAATTATCGTGTTTTCTTATACACAAGACACGGTTGTTTTATTTCTCAGGAACTATCCCACTGATCAAGTGTGTGTTTCTATTTACTTGAGGTACTTTTTAGGTACAATTTTTTTGTATAATTACATTTTACTAGTAATGGTTAAATAATAAAATATTATAGAACACCCGCCATCTTAATGTCAATGTGGCGAGTGTATCTTAATTTCGAAATAATTTCGTTCTGAAGGAGGTACAGAATTTTTAGAGCTAGGTACAAAATAGTATGTTTTAGGTACATTTGTTTGGTAATTGGTATAATTTAATTCGTTATGTTACACCCGCCATTTTGACTATCATAGTTTTTTGCTTGTGATGTCCGACGTTCTGAGAAACAAACCAGCCAAGTGCGTGTCGGACCACGCACAATGAAGGGTTCCGTAGTTGGGATGAATTTATCTCAAAAACAAACTTGTAATACATACATCGATATACGTTACTGTCAATTCTCTGCAAGTGTTAGTTTGTAAATGATTTTTTTTTGTGTGGTAAAACTACAAATTACCGATTTTCGGCTTTTTCCCTTTACTTGTGTTACGAGACCTTGCTTCTTGCCTATTTTCATCATTCTAGGTTAGCAGGAAGTACTCTGAAAAGTTTTTTGCGATTTCTGACTTTTCTAGTACTCAAACCTGTTGGTCCAGAAGAGTTTTTTGATCCTGAAACAGGATCGATTGGCATCAAAATATTTTTTTGTGACAACTGCCCATTTTCTTGCTGACTGTAATTTTTTTTTCTAAATCTGTGCAGATGATGCAGATCGAAATCTTTCAAAAAGTTAAGGACAGTCTTTTAAGACCGTTTTCCTGTAGCTACAACGTTTAAGGTAGCTGTCCTTACTGCCCCATCTCAAAAATCCACCCTCGCAACAGATACTTTTAAAGACTGACATTCATTCAAAATTAAAGTATGAACAATTTACGACGATTTAACTGATTTAGAATAAACGAACACTACACTGAGTGATAATTTTCCGAAGACATAATTGTTTTCAAATGTACTTTTTTTTCTAAAATAAGTATAAAAATCTTTACAACGAAAAGTTTCTTGTGTTACTAACAGCACTTTTACCGACTCTTTCGTCAGGCGATTCGTTTCTTTACTTCACTGAGCATTAACTCGGGAAAACACGACCCTACTTTAAAAAGAATTGCACCGCACTGTGACGTTAGAGACTTTCAGAAAACTGGATGTCGTCTAAGCTTTTGCAATAGTCTTCCGTAGTATCTCTATGTAGTCCGTGGACTATATAGTCAGTTTCATTCGGGCCCTGGTTTATGGCAATAGGCTCGCCCCCGATGGACTTAAACATAACTCAACCCCACGCCGTGCTTACTCAGCAGCGGCTGCACAATCTCCGGGAATCCAAAAGGAGCAGCCGCAGAAGAAAGTTTTTGCTAAAAGTGCAAAATCAACCGAGGGGGCATCTAAGAGCGGTAATGTACCGGCTCCCGGTATCTTGTCTCCTAAAAAAGGGCAGCCAGACAAGGAAGACTTCTTGACGGTGGAATCCAATCGAAGGAAGCCCACTTGCCGTAATCGATGTGGCACTGCTCTGAAGGGACCAAATATGTTACTGCGTCCTGCTACACCGTCGACGCAGCTGTACGTATCCCGTTTGCATCACTCCATGATGACTACATCGTGGAATACATCAGAACCAAGACCAAGTGGACCTTAAGAGTAGAGAAGTTGGAGTCGCGCCATAACATAAACTTCAAGTCGTTTGTGGTGCGGGTTCCAACTCAGTACCGAGAAACCTTCATGAACGAAGAGGTCTGGCCGAAAGGTGTGGCGTACCGATGATTTCGTGGAAGGTTACGCGACACCACGCAGAGCAACAGGACGCCGACACAGTCATCATTTCATGTACCTACAATAATTATTTGTTGTTATTATAATAAAAAGATATACTTACCTATATGTTTAGGTTAAGGTATTTATTTATGGGCCTGCATCGCCTGAATTAAATGAATTATTATCATTATTGAAGTGAAACTTCTATATAGACGAGGGGTATTAGGATTTTTCTGTCACGAAAAAGCGTTACGGCCGCGTGGAGGGGGTAGACGATATATCGCGTGATGAGAGGCGGCAGCAGCGGACGGAGAGAATAGATTGGAATCTCAAGTTTTTATATTGAACCGATTTGAAAAATTCTTTCACTGTTGGGAAGCTACACTATCCCCGGGTGACATAGGCTATATTACATTTTCAAAAAAAATAGGGATCCTTATTAAAACTCCAATAATGTAACCCAAGGTGTAAAAAAATTACCTAAGATATTCTTTAAATCGCGTGCGCTGCGAAAACTATTGATGATAGAATAAAATAATGTTCTACGATTTTGCAGAACACATCATTATTTCATCAGTTTAGAATGTCAATTAGTCCTCTACCTCTTTCTTTCCGCGGCAGTGTTAATCTCTGCAGACAAGCTCGTGGGTGGTGTTTGCGGAATTTGGTCATTGTGGTATTAATTTTACGTTGAAGGTTTTTCTTGGTCCAATTGATTATCCCAAATGAATATGTGAGAACCGGTATAGCGAGAAGAAGTGTTAATCGCTTTTATAGTATTTCGAGAATAGAGCTGCGTTTTCAGAATCTGTGTCGAAATTGTCGTGTTAATCTTTGTTTAGTTTCTTTATTGTGTCGTAATTGTGTGTAGCCTAGGTATTTATAACTATCTTATTCCTCTAGGTAGGTAGGTAGGTAATACAGGCTCCTGCTGGGGTTGCGGGTTTGTCTGAAAGGGATATCGCGGCCCCAGCACACAGGTAACGGAAGGAACACGGGTGGGTTTTAGTCAGTAAAAGTCTGACACTCCCTCTCGCTCCGCCCAGAGCGGGAGGAGTCATTCGAAGACTTCCCAACCAAAAAAAAAAAAAAGGTAGTACGGGATGGTATCCGCAACTCCACGTCTAAGCGTTTTTTGCGCACGGGTGGGAAAATCGGTTATCCAGCTCCTTATAGAAGGCCAGCAACGCCTTGGTGTCACTGACAATCTCACGTAGGGTACTTTACCCTGTATGTGGCGACCACCGGGCATTAAGACAGCACATGAGCTGCTGTCTCGTCGTCCTCCATGCAGGCTCTGCACATCGGACTGTCCGTGACTCCTATGACAAAGAGGTGTTTTTAAATGACCCTTGGCCAGTTACAGCTGCTGTGACTGTACGCAGCTGTTGTTTCGTTAGTCGGACAACCTGTTTCGTGAGGCGGCCATCAATTGTAGGGAGTGCCTCCTTGGCCTGCCTGCACTCACCGTGGTCCAACCATAGTTTGTGATGTTGGTACCTGGTTCGTTTCCCTTACCAGGGTGCGTAGGTACCCGAAGGGGAGTGACGCAATGGGTTCAGGCCCCACTGGTGCCATGCTCGACCCCCTTCTGGCAAGTTCGTCGGCTGCGTCGTTGCCCCGCGAACCGCTGTGTCCTTTGATATATTGAATGGTAATATTATTGAGGCTACCCACCTGGTTAAGGCGCTGGTGGCACTCGTATATCAGCCCAGAGTCAACAGTGTGGCTGTTTAGCGCTTGCAGAACAACCATGCTGAGTGTATACGTATCGAGTGGCTTTTAACTTCCCTGGCCATGATTTCAAAGAGGCAAGGCATTCGGCCTGGAACACTGTGTTATTGACTCACAATGGTGTGGCTATGTGTATGTTGAAGTCCTCCGAGAAAATTCCAGCACCTGTGCCACTACCTGTTTTGGATCCATCAGTGAAGATTCGTAGCTCTGCGGGGCGCAAACCCTCGTGAAGTTGGACCTAGTATTTTTTATCGAAGATAAATTGTTTGGGTACCCGGTCATTTATCTCTTTCGTAATAGGGAACTCATTATTGAGTCTCTCAAGCAGCGCGGTGTGTTGTGTGTCTCTCTTACCCTGAGATTAATTGCATTAAGACGCACCGCCGCCATTGTCGCTTCCTGCTGTATAAACAGGTGGAGCGGGGGCAGTCCCAGCATGGCTTCGATTGCTGCAGTCGGAGTAGTCCTCATACAGCCAGTGGTAGCAACGCCAGCCAGACTACAGGAGTTGTAGTTTGTTAGAAGTTTTAACCAGCTGCGTGCGGGGCCATCAGACCACGGCCCCGTAAGCGATCATGGGGAGAATCACAGCTGTGTACAACCCAGTATGATTTTGGGGGATAGGCCCCACTTCTTGCCTATCATTTTCCTGCACTGCCAGAAGGTGATGCGGGCCCTGTTTAACTTATTGTCAACATGACTATTCCAGTTTAACTTACTGTCTAGAATGACCCCGAGGTACTTGACCTCACTGGCCAACTGAAGTTCTGTATCGAACAGTTTGGGTAGGTGGAAGGGGGGGCCTAATGCTCGTTTTTGGGTAAACATGACCAGTTCAGTTTTAGTGGGGTTCACTGATAGTTCAAATTCCCTGCACCAACTTTCTACGCTTGTTCCTCTAATGGTTCTATAAGTACTCCTGTTCCTAAAGTGTTGGTAATTCTGTCCTACTCTGATTTAATTTATTTTACTTACATTTATCTTTACCGAATTCCATTTTAATATCGTTTGAGAATAGTTTTGTCAAGTTTGCTAATTGATAGAGTTGAGTCTCAGTTTTGGCGTATAATTAATTTAAGGGTAGTAATAAAAGCTCCGATAAAAAAAAATAATACTAATAATACTCAAAACATGAAATTTCCGACAACTTATATGCTAACGAAATGAACGAATAAAATACTGAAAATTCCGAAAAACCAATACAGCAGTTGCTGATGTAATATTTTTCCACCAGCTTAAATTGCGTTTTAACGAAAACTACAGTTAGTAATTTTCATCCCAAACCCCGGATTAGAAAATGGTGAAAAAAAATCTGCGAGCAACTTGGAAGTAGCGGAGTCGCGGTTGGTCACAGTTCTATCCTAACCTAACCTATTTCATCCACTTTTTCACCTCTGCACCCGAACGCAATACCTACCGGTAGGTTTTTAAATTATTTTTTTCATTATAATTGTGAGTTAAAAAGTTATTCTTTATCCAATAGTAGAAATTAAGCTGGTTTCTATAGAGCATACGAAAACGATTATTATATCAGAACATATGTTTTCTGAAACTTAGTATTTTTTTTCGGAAGTTTGGTAATTTTTTCGGTAATAATTCATTTTAACACAGCTTAGATAGTATTAGATCGCTGAAAGTTAAGTTTTTCGGAAGCTTTATTATTTCCCATAATTTAATATCATCCATGTACAACAGATGATTTAACTCTATTTTTTTAACCTCAGTAGGTATGTCCTTGGGTAGTTGTATTTTTTAATGTGATTCCTAAAGTAGGTTATATTAGATAGAGGATTCAGAGCAAGACAGAACCACAGTGGGCATGTGGAACCCAATAGTCATTATTGGGTTCCAAGTTAATGAGCTTGTTGGCAGTGGTACTTGAGCATCAGTGCAAAGTTTGATCACATTTTGCACTCTGCCATCTTGTCTTGCAGCCTTTAAACAAGTAAAATAATATTCAAGTTTAATGTTAGTGCACGACAGATCTATATTTTGTACTTAATTCCATTTTGTAATTTAGAAAAACGCACCGCTGCTATCTTTCTGAATTCACCGGGCCCTCTTATGTCAAATGTCTTCGTAGAGTCTACACTTATTTATTTTATAGTTTTTTTTACATCTACCAACTCCCACTGGACCCGCGTGGTGGATTACGGCCCACTCCCTCTCACAGAGAGGAGATCTGTGTCCCAGGTCTGGGTCAGTGGTAACATTATAGGCTGATTAGTACCTAGTAGTTTGTCGTCAGAAGCCCGTCGTCCACACCACGCGCCGCCCGCACTGTGTCGGCGCGGTATGTGCTGGCGAGCGCGACACACAACACGCGCGTTCACGGCCGTGCACACAGGCACGTGCAGGCACACGCCGGGGTCCCAAGCTTTAATATATGTGCTGATTTACAATACGAATGTTTTAAATGCAATTTTATTTATTCTTATTATTTTATTTTAATACCCCAACCTTAGGTAATTTTACCACAACCTTAGGTAATTTTACCATTACCTTTGGTAATTTTACCATAACCTTTGGTAATTTTACCCTAACCTTTGGTAATTTTACCACAACCTTAGGTAGGTAATTTTACCATAACCTTTGGTAATTAAAGAAAGAAAGAAAGAAAGAAAAGAAAGAAATATGCGTTTATTGGCAAACACCAGAAAAATACACCTTATAACTAAAAAAATACAAAAAACAATGATTATATTGCCAATAGGGCCTCAGCTCAGCATAAATGTCAGATGGCAACACAAAGTGTACCATCTGACGCTATTTTCAGCTGCAACCTACGAGTGCCATACGCTAGAATAATAAAGACAGGGAAGTGTAGGTCCGTTGTAATTTTAACCCAACCTCAGGTACGATTGTGTATTCGCGCGACATTCGCTTTTGGTTAGGACGTGGGTACGTCTTACATTGTCATTTCTTTTTCTCATCCTTCAGTTGTTTACCAATACCCTAAGTAGAGCAGTGAACGAAAATAAGTAGAGAGTATGTATTTTCATGCCCCGAACCCTTCACCAAAGTACGAGCGAAAAGGGCTTTTCATATCCTGATTTCTGACACAGCAGCGTCGGCGGCCACTTCCTTGAAAATTTATATTAAATTGAAAACCAATGGCTGTTGATGTGGGACCTGCACCATAATTGCGTAACACACGATGAATCACAATCAGAAACATTTTGAAGGTTATGCTAATCCATTGTTTTGCTTCATACGTTCGAAAAATTTGTCAGTTCAACAACGTAAGTTACGTAATTAACGCAATGAATGTTGTTGAACTGCCAAAAACGGATTGTGATTGATCGTGTGATACGCAATTAGGATGAATTCTCTCATCCGGAAGTACTGGAACAAACTGATTGCGATAGATGAAATGCTATCTAATTACGTAACACATTTTCGTAGACGATTACGACTAATCTGTTTCGTTTCGACAGTTCAACAACATTCAATGCGTTATTTACGTTGTTGGGTAGTTTTTTTTTTCGAACTTATGAAGCAATGGATTAGCAATCTGTTTCAAAAAGATTCGGATTGATCGTGTATTACGCAATTAGGGTACAGATTGTATTGGCACAACTTAGTAGAGGGCCGATGTCCAGCAGTGGACTGCGATAGAGTGGGTTGACTATTTTAACAGTCACAAAAATCGCCTGACGATTTTGATTAATTTCTAAGTAGGTAGCTGAAAGTTAAACAAAAATAAAACAAATGTGTCTACATAAAAAAACAATATTTTAATCAGGTTATTTTTTTTTAAACACGGTAATAGTTACAAAAACATTAATAAGTACCTTAGAAATATTATACAGACATAAAATTATCACAATTAAAAGATATCAGTTTTGCCTAATATCCAGTTCACATATATATCCAGTCCATTTTTTATAAAAACATCTTACTTTTTTCTCGTTACGGGTGTTAAGATACTATTACTCGTATTCCAATTATAACATATCCAAAATCTGAAAAATACACGGCAGGGATGAACGGTTGACAGTACGTAAATATTTACTTCGTGGTTTCGGTCAACTGCCCTAACTTTGCCTCGCGTCCTATGTTTGCCTACAATGAAAAATATGTAATATCTTTTTTATTTTACTTCGCAATCGAAACTTTAATTCATTTTTAGAATAATAAAGTTTCGATTGCTATACTAGTAAAATGAAAAAGATATTACCTACATCTTTTTCATTATAGGCAAACATAGGACGCGAGGCAAAGTTAAGGCAGTTGACGGTACCTAACAGTACATACAAGCAGCGGAGGGGCGGTTAAAATCATCTATAATATCATTACTAAAAGTTATTTGTGATAGGCGACTCATTCCATAAAAATATTTACAAAAGCAATAACAATCGTAATCTCGATCTGTAGCCAATAGATCACAAGTTCACATTCCAATGTATCAAGGATATCATAATAACAAAGATAAAAGTATATCGTTTTTTAAAAACAAACATAATATTAGTATTATTGCTAATATATAAGAAATTATTTTAAGACTCGATCCGATTCGTTACTTATAAGGAACTCTAATTTAATTGAATAAGTATTGATTAATTTAATGCCATATAATTTAATAATAATTGATCGAATGATAGATAGTAAATAATATAATTATGATAATAATTTGATTTGTATGATACTATAAAATTATAATAATTTGACGTAAATATTTGCATGCTTAATGGCAAAATATGGCTGATCTTTGTATTTTACTAACACCTATTGATGTATCATCTACCCATATTTGCAAAAATAAAATTATTCTATTCTATTCTATTCTATCCGTTATATAACATCACACATAAAATCCGCGAAGGGTAATGCAGAGGTTGCCAGTTATGTTTAAGTCCCAAGTTATATAAATAAATAAAAGTGTAAAAAATTCAATCTTATATTAAAATGACACAATTTTAAAAGCACAGTACAGTGTCAGTACTTGTCCCAAAGATATATTTCAGTTTTGTCCCTGGGATGGTGACGTAGGTACATGCTTTGCGTCGTAACTATTGCCGAAGACGTTCATAGGCGGCGGCACAATGGCACATTTTGCTTAGTTTAAAAGCTTGGTTTCCTAAGACAGTCAACACATTACGACCGTCATGAAAATTACTGCACCAGTATCAAGAAAAGCATGCCTCCCTGCGGCCGTTAAATTATTATAACGAGAACGGCAACGCTCTCTAGAAAACCCAACCTTTTGAGGTCCAAACCAAGGTAGCACATCTCCGTCACGAAACCATAGCAGCGAAACCGCAGTAGTTCAATTCAACTGGCTCGCGTCATGTTCTGCTAGTCAAAATTCGAATAACGGAATTCGGGTACCGGAACATGACGCGAGCCAGTTGAATTGAACTACTGCGGTTTCGCGGCGGAGGCGTTAAACTCATTTTACTGTGCATTGATAAAAACTTAAAGCAAGAACTACAAATATGTAAAATTAGTCTTAATATTCTCTTCTAAAATCAGTTAAAACTTAAAACCAATGATATTGTAAGAAAACTGAGGTAGATAATAGCGGTTATTCAAACTGAACTTCGAAATTTTAAAACTTTCAATTGATATTTGACAGCCGTTAGGGGTAATCAGATGGTCTACCACCACATCTAAAGCAGTATTATTTTAATCCAACTTCCGTGGGGGAAAGAAATGGAGCTATACGTCCTGTAGAGCTTCATCCCTTTCCCGCACTAAAATTATTTTTAATTATTAGAGGTGGTGGTAAGCCCACATAAGTCCGAAAGTCTGGCAGCCAGTTACACGTACGAAGAGGTATCGTGTTACCCTGTAACTGGGTTGTGGAGGTCAGATAGGCAGTCGCTCCGTGTAAAACGCTGGTATTCAGCTCGTTCGGTTGGACTGCAAGCTGACACTATTAAAGTTGGTTTCCCAACTTTCCAACCGGGAAAGGGCCAGGCAGATGATGATGACGTGGGTATCTATTACTTAAAATATCATTGGTTAATACCACAGATAATATGGTTAATACCTTATCTTTCCATTCTTTCTGCTGCCCCTTCTGTTATTTTGTAACATACACCTCAAATTTTTTACAAGTTCACTCAATTTTATATTTTCCCACCCCTTGTCTCGGCCATACTTCATGGCATAAGTAAATATAACAGTTCTGGCACGATTATTCAAACCTGGTCGAATTACGTCTTTCCTACCAAAACAAGGTTTTCTGCCAGTCATTGAGCAAGTTTGCAAAGCTTTTTGCGTGAAGACCTCTCTAAACAGCTGTCGAGTAAATACCTTTACATTGTTAGAAGTTCGTTTAGCATTTTCTAAGCCTATAGCACTTATGTAAACGCGGGTGTCTCGTCCGCCTAACGGTACCAAGCTTTTGCCTGGATGCGGATGCTTTAAAGTCCATGTAGTGTTCCTTTTATTGACGGCTGGCCAAGGCGGTGGTGTTGATTGTTCGTTAGTTATAGATTCGTCATCAGTAAATATCTCATTATCTGATTTGTTGTCCACTTCAGTGTCCTGTTCTTTAAACAAGTTTTCTTCCTTATTATTCAATGTGTTGTCATTTTGTTTAATTACGTTTGTTTCGTTTTCCATTCCATCGTCAGTTTCGGTTTCCATCTCATCCTGCAGGGTTTCTTCATGAAATGAATTTCCATTTTGTTGATTATTCACATCATTTTGCTTTTCTACAGAAACTGTGGTGGGTGGTGGTTGAACTTTATACTTCGAAACTATGTGATCAACAGTTTTCTTAGTTGCCTGCGCTTCTATGTACATTTTTCTTACACCCTCCATCACTTGTTTGATAAACATAAAAATTCCATTTGTCTTCATTTGTGCTTCCATCAAAAGCTGTTTGTCTTTTGGTGAGAAATTTGCATTTGTAAAATCTATATCTTTTTCCATTACAGCGGAAAGACTTTCTAATGTTCTCTCAAATAAATCAGAATTATTATTATTGAGGTTGTTTGTTATTTGTTTCACATCATTTTGTGGTGCGCTGTTAATGATGTCATCCATTCTCGATTCCAGACTTTTTGGCAAACCTTTACTTTGGCAATTTGAATTTGGTATAAAGGGAGAACTTAATTCTGTGGCTACTTCATTGTCCACAGAATCTGGGGAATTAGTCATTCCAGAAATATATCCAGAATCAGGAATATTTTCTTTCAATGAATGTTGTAAATTTTTATGTTTGGATTTTTTATTTTTGTCTTTTGAATGCTCTTTCAAATGTTTTTTGAGAGATTTTTTATCAGACTTTTTCTTTTTTTCTGATTTTGTGTCCCTATTAGTCTTAGATAGGACTATGCGCATTTTGAGCGATTCTCTTTGTTCGGCGACTGGCTCAACTGTAAAAAACAACAAGAAGAAAATGATAAGACCTACATTGATATTTAAAAAATATCGAGATTATTTATTGCAATTATTATGCGAAGAGTGTGTAAGGATCGTAGCAGATGGCGTTATGTAGTTTCTGCCTATCCCCAGGGGAAGAAGGCGTGAGATTATGTATGTGTATATGGTATGTATATGCAGTAGCGGCGTTAGGGTAGGGCGCGGTTGGGCGACCGCCCAGGGCGCCAGGGGTGACGGGGCGCCGAAGGTGCCGTGGAGAAGCGCCCAAAGTACTAACTCTTCAGGCACCAGAGGTGCCTGAAGAGTAAGTACTTTTAAATCAAATCCCTAACAAGAAAAAAATAGGTTATCAGTAAGTAAAAGGCAGTTTGTTGAGTTGGAAAACAAAAAATCGCCGAGGTGACATTCGGTGCCAGTCGGGGGACCTCTTAGATTAAAAGGTGTTCCATACAGCGACACAGCGGTCGACAGCAATGACAATTTTATTTATCTGTTTAGTTTATCTAATGCAACTTGCTTTTTATTACTTTTAATTCATTTTTTGACAGCGCAGTTGTGTTTTTAATTTTTTTTGTTGTAAGAATTTTCAAAAGAAAATTTGTCCTATCCGAAACGGGGTGCAAACACTTTCGAGCTCGCCACGCTCGCTCTTTGATCCTGCATAAGTCGACAAAATATCTCATATTTTTGTATAGATGGACAAAAAGAAACTTAACCCTTACGAGGCGGAGTGCTAAAAATTTTCGCCCGTCTCTACTCCAACAGTGGAGGGGCGCCGCAGAAATCTTGCCCAGGGCGCCTGTAATGCTAAAGCCGGCACTGTGTATATGATTAAACAAACAGCTGAACTGTGTGTGAACACACGAACTATATCACTCCTAGAGTCAGCATATATCCCTGAGGCAGTGCAAGCGACTGCTTCGCAGGAACTGGGGGATTAGAGTCCCAAGGTCACTGGGTATACATCAGAGTCACCCGACCAATTATCACATACGGCTCACTGGTCTGGTAACCCAGACAGATCTGAGCACAGCCCAAAGAGATCTCGAAAAACTGCAGCGGTTTGTGTTGCAATCACAAGCAGTATGAGAACTACACCCACTGCCCCTACAGGCAATGCTTGAATTGCCGCCTCTGCACCTCATCGTGCCGGAAGAGGCTGCCCTAGCTGCCTTTAGGCTCCATTTATAAGGAACCCTAAGCAAAGACTCCACAGTTAAGCATACACGTATAAAGGAAGATGCGATCAAGTGACGGCCAATTATGGCATCACCGTGCAACAAAGCCCCGAAAACACAACACTTTCAAAGGCATTACAGCATAATACTCACGGAGAGAACAGTGTGACTACTCAGGCCCTAAAGAGATGAGAGTATACACCGAACGACGAATAGAAGACCGACTCCGGCACTGGAGTCGGAGTCTTCTCACACGTCCTCAACATAAATATATCCAGCCCTCTGGGAATGTTGATACTCACACACTCCGCCTGATAGACAGTGTTCTGTCTATCAGGCGGAGTGTGTGAGTATCATACAAGCGGTCTACGCCATAGAAGCCAGGAGAGCACATACGTCCGAAAGTTCTCCAAAGCTTACGAAAAGAAAAAAAAAACTCCAAGCTAACACTAGAATGTCACAATGCACTAGAATGAGTAACGGTATCTAGCCGCAACACGGTGACACAGCAATGGATAAAACATAGCGGATCGCTAGGTAGCGACGCAGCTGACGAATTTGCTAGAAGAGGATCCAGCACGGCAGTCTGCGGACCCGAGCTTATCGTAGCCATCCCCTTCAACCAAATACACAGGTGGGTACAGGAGTTCACCCACACACAAGCGGAGAACTGCTCGACACCGGGCTGCAGGCAGTCCAGGGAAACTATGTCATGTCTTGGATAGCAGGCTAACCAGGCGTTTATTACGCCTGGACAGGAACGGCCTGCGCCTGGTGACCGGGACCATCACGGGACACTGCTCGCTAAACAAATAGGCATAACGGACAGTCACGCACGTGATATTTGAATGCACAGGCGTCACCCAGATTAGAACAGAAACCCTCGGGTCATCCAGATCTTTCACAGACGTTCTGAACAGACCAGGAGACATAATTAACTTCTGAAGGGAGGTGGGCTGGTTGGAATAACCACCGACGGCCGCCATGGCCCATGCACAATGGTCCATCTGAGGAACTAAGTGCGGAAACCAAACCCGTACCAAATATAGAACAGGGTATATTGCAATTATTATGAATTAGCTTTTGCCCGCAGATTCACCTACATGGTGCTCGGAAAACATCTTACAGCAACGCTCTACAGGGATAAAAGTATCCTATGTCCTTACCCAGGTCATGGTCTGTGTGGCTGTGTCCTAAATTTCATCTAAAGCCGTTCAGCCCTTAACACGTGAAAAAGTTGGCAGTTACTTACTGTTATTGTCTTCAATTTGTTTATCATTTTCTTCAAAGGGTGTTTGGGCAAATCCATGAACAGCATCGTCATAAGAATCTGAAAACAATTTTTTTTTTTTTTTTTTTATATATCTAGGCACTAGTCACTAATCACGGCTGTCCAAAATCTCACTGCAACGTTATGACCACAAACCGCTCTGTAAAAAGTGCGCCGACAAAGAAGAGGCACTAGAAAGGTTAAAAAAAAATATGTAGCAAATATTTATACTTGTATTGGTAGGCTAAATAGCATCTTTAAAAAAATATAAAATTTAAAAACAAATAAATATTTAATTAGACAATAAAAAAGTTTTTTTTACGTACCGTGAAACATGCCAACTTATTTCGAATAATAACAATTTTAATACGATTTTTCTAAGGAGACATAAGTATTTTCCTTCATCATACAACAGTAAGATCATGTGGATGTTTTTTTTCAATTAAACCATTTACAGGCACTTTTGAATTGTCAATGTGTTAGTAGGTATCGCAAAATTTACTAATTATTCAACATTGAATTCAATATTTGTTCGATTTTGTTGGCGGGCAAAGTTATATGGACTTTTAGCCAACTTTGCCCACATTGATTATTTGACGCAAATATGGCCTTTAAGCAGATGACTTATAAACCAGTACAAGACTTTTGGTAAAGATGGCGTTTGCTTTAGGAATGTGCACGACACTATGAAAACTTTATACTTAATGACTGGGCAATGTTGCACTAAAATTTGCCCGCAAAAACACGCACCTCATTCGACGAGTTCCAACAAGCTACTAAGCGAAGTTAGCAACAAACACGATAGTCAGTAGGTATTGCCATACATATAACCAATTTTCCACCTAAGTCAATCAATATTGCCATAATATTAAGATATTTGCACATCAAAGATAAATGGTTCTTCGGGCAAACTTGGTGCCAATGTTGGCATTTCACGTTTAACGTCATTAGGTACTTTTTATTGGTAGGCTTCTTGCGTTTATGGCACGCATCTATGTATTATTATCAATGTTATATTAAAGATGCGCTCGTCTGACTTTATGTAGTCTATGATAATTTATCATAGACTACACACTACTACATAAAACTACATAAAATCAGATGATTAATTTAAATTATTAAAAAAATACCATACCTGCTTCATATTTTATATCTCCAATATAGTACGGCCAGAGGTTATCTGCTGGTTCTTTATTTTTAATTCTTGTTGCAATACGGGAATCATCATCAGCGGGATATGCGATAGCCACCCTGCCCTTTTTCTCTGCTATTTCACACCTGACCCAAGTTTTTGGTACACAAACATGTTTGTTGTTTTGATTCGGCGCTATCTGACATTCTACCACTATAAATCCACTTTCACTGGGGTCTGGCATCTTGAAATTAAATTAAAGGGCATGTAAAAAATGAGAATGTAAAAAATCATTAATAGACTGCCTAAAACGCAAAAGCTATGACGACATTGAAACTCTTTTACAAAGCATCATGCGATAATTTGGCGATAAGCGACACTCACTCACACACGAGCACACACACACAAACACACACTCATAGACACACATAAGTTGAAGTTCGTTTTATGTACATTCCTACATTATTATTGTTTCTAGTTTTAGAAGAGCGGGGTCTCCTAGCACAGGTATTTTTTTTACTTAAAAGGAGGCCTTAAGAAATATTGTAGAAGTTTGTAAATAAATTTTATTTATTATTATTAAATAAAACCGTGTCCGATCCGTGAAGTTGTTGTTAAGTATCATACTGAGAGCCTATTTATGTGGTGGTAATTTATTTCAATGGGAAATTTCAGCAGGTGCGTAGTATTATATTATCTGTGACCAGGTTATTACATGGGGCGCGGGCGATCGTCGTTTAGCGGGTGTCTACAAGTCATAACTTATGACCCCTGTTGAACATTTGCTCATTAGGGTTCCGTAGTAAACAAGGAACCCTTATAGTTTCGCCATGTCCGTCTATCTATCTGTCTGTCCGCGGCTTAGCTCAGAGACGGTAAGTACTAGACAGCTGTAATTTGGCGGGTATACGCATATTAATTACTCCGTTAAAGTGGTAAAATAAAATCAAGAAACTGATTATTTTTAGGGTACCTCCCCTACACATAAAGTGGAGATGTTTTTTTATTTTTCTCGTCTGTCCCATGGTGTGGGGTGTATTTTGGTCGTTCAAAAATATTGTGGGTGTGTGAAAACGATTTTTCAATTCCGGGATCCGTTTGCAAAATATTAAGCTTTAAAGTGCAAATTTTTGTTAGAGTCATGTGTACTCCCCCCCTCCTGCCAGCTAAATGGTTGTACTTGAATTTGTGAAACAATTCACAGCACTAATAGTAGTAGTAGTAGTTAAAAGGAAAACTATCACAGCTAAGTAGGCTGTATTTAATCGACCAACTTAAATTTGTAGTTTGATTAACATGATCTCCCATACATTCTTTAAGGGATCTCCCATACATTCTTTAAGGGATCTCCCATACATTCCGTATGGGAGAACATGTTTTTCAACTAAGTACAATGTTAAGTTTGTTCTTGGGATAAATTCATACCAACTACGGAACCCTTCATTGTGCGTGGTCCCACAACGCATTTGGCCGGTTTTTTTTTATTATTGCTTGCGAATGTTTTTGTCAGCTTATTGCACCATAGAATCCTACTTTCCCGACTCAGCATTTAAATTGAGTCGTAAATTCGTAATGTCAATACCGCAGAAACACATTCAACGACCTTCTTTACATTTGTCAGCCCGAAATAAAAATGTGGCCCATTAAAACAACAGGCAATTTAAAGAAAAAAAAATTGAGAGGTGTCAAGAGACACCCGGAGGGAACGTAGTTCCTCTTTCTATGAGAGAGAGAGAGAGACAGACAGAGAAACACGCGTACGCCGCACGGCTTACAACTATAGCAAAAAGTGTCGTTACAACTTTTGGTCTCGAAGTATAAGTATAAGTATGTATAAGTCTCTTGACTCGTGTCGACTTATACACTCGCTCGACTCCGACTCCGACTCCGACTCCGACTTCGACTCCGACTCCGACTTCGACTCCGACTTCGACTTCGACTTCGACTCCGACTCTTCAACTCCGACTTCGACTCCGATTCCGACTTCGACTCCGACTCCGATTTCGAATTCGACTACGACTCCGACTTCGACTTCGACTCCGACTTCGACTTCGACTTCGACTTCGACTTCGACTTCGACTTTGACTTTGACTTTGAGAGAGAGACAGACAGAGAAACACGCGCACGCCGCTCGGCTTACAACTATAGCAAAAAGTGTCGTTACAACTTTTGGTCCTAATTTTTTCCGTCTAGCCCCCTTTCGCAACGCGCGATAAGGAACTTCGCTCCAAAAAAATAGCCGGGCCATTCAAAAGGTTTTAGGTTGACGTTAACTTGAGATTTGCAATAGGCTTGAAAGAGCTAGATCTTTGTAGTAAGTAAACCTAACTAGTCTTAAACCTAACCTAACTATTGTTATAAATGCGAAAGTGAGTTTGTTTGTTACGCTTTCACGCTAAAACTGCTGAACAGATTTGTTTGAAATTGGGCATATAGATAGACCATAACTTGGCTAAGGACTTTGGATACTTTTTATCTCGATATTCTCACGGGATAGAGACATACGCCGGTGAAACCACGGGGCGCAGCTAGTTAATAATATAATAATAAAACTTTAATCAACTAAATAAAATATTCTTATACCTACTTCGTTAAAACTAATACAAATTACTTCTAATAAAAATACTTTTACAAATGAAAACATAATTTTAATATCAATTTGTGGACTCGTGGACTCCACACTAGGTCGTGCTTGTCTCGTGGAGTCCTTGAGAGTTTTAAATATAGTTTGTATGCAATTCAAATTCAAAATTCAAAAGTCATTTATTCAAACTAGGCTGAGAATCAGCACTTTTCGAACGTCAAAATTACATAAGACAGTCCCCCAAAACGCCCACCCTTCACCACTTCCTAGTGCATTAGCTGGAAAGAAGAAGTGGCGCAACAAACTCCCCAGCAGCACAGCTGTCTGTTCAGTTAGAAGACCAAAAAAAGATTCTATATAATAGTATTCAAAATAATTTACATTACGCAACACAAAACATAATTCAAATTATTAGCCATATGTTAGCTAGCACACGCCAATATACCAAACAAAATCATCGAGAACTCAACCAATCAATCATCGATACTCAGGCCGAAATAAAAAAACTAAACGTAAACAGAATTTAATATCTAAATAAAAAAGCCTCCAGGCATAAAGGGCGTGCCCGCTTACATATAGTTGTAACTGGAAGTTATAAATGATAAACTAGGACCATCGATGTAAAATAAATAAACAAAGAGTTAATTACTAATAACAGTAAATAATATGATCAATTGTCGAGGTCACTAGCTAACCACATATTGCAATACAACTCATAAAAAAACAGTGTGATGAGTAGATTTTGTCAAAAATAAATTAAAATAACTGACTTAAAAGTCAAATAAAATAAACAATTATATAAACTCATATAACTTGTCAGTACGTAAGCTGGAGAAAGAACATAAACATTGTCTTGAGTTAATCACAGCGACCAACTATTCTTATCATTTAAGTAGTCGTTGATAGAATAGTATGCCTTTGAACAAAGATTGGATTTTACTTTCGTTTTAAACGCATTAAAAGGCAAATCTAGCAAAGAAGAGGGTAGCTTGTTATAAAAGGTTATACTAAGCCCAACAAATGAGTTATGAACCTTATGAAGCCGGTGAAAGGGAGCTCGTAGTTTGTCCTTATTTCTAGTGTTAACATTGTGAAAATCACTGTTTTTAGTGTATAAGTGTATATTTTGCCTAATATATAAGATATTGGCGAAGATGAATTGAGATGCCACCGTGAGGATACCAATATCTTTGAAAAAATCTCTCAGAGAAACTCTGGCACCAAGCTGGTAAATAGCGCGAACAGCTCATTTTTGAAGAACAAATATATTTTGAATATCAGCAGCTTTGCCCCACAGCAGAAGACCGTAGGACATAACGCTATGAAAATAACTAAAATAGACTAACCGAGCTGTATCGACGTCAGTGTATTGTCTTACTTTCCTGACGGCGTAGGCGGCTGAACTGAGCCTTCCCGCTAGGCTCGATATATGTGGGCCCCACTGAAGTTTGGCATCTACTGTTTTGCCCAGAAAAACCGCCGAGTTTACAGATTCAAGCACCTCTTTATCTAAGACGATGTTGGGACCTAGATTTCTAACATTTGGTAGGGCAAACTTTACACATTTCGTTTTCTTAGTATTTAGAACTAGGTTATTTGTCGTAAACCAATCCGTAACCATTGAGAGTGCACTGTTTACATCGTCAAAATCTTGTCTATTCCTGTCTACTTTAAAAATAAGAGAGGTATCATCTGCGAACAGTACAACTTCACAGATACCCTTTAAATAGAATGGTAAGTCATTGATATACACTAAGAACAAGAATGGACCCAGTATTGAGCCTTGAGGTACACCTAACTGAACTGGTAGCCCAGAAGATTTCACACCATCAACATCTACACATTGGGACCTATTATGTAAATACGAATTTAAAACGTTGAGAGCTTCGTTTTGCACACCGTAATGACGCAGTTTACGCAAAAGCGTGTCATGGTGTACGCAATCAAAGGCTTTGGAGAGATCACAGAAAACCCCAATAGCATTTTGCGAGTTCTCCCATGCGTTAAATATGTGTTTCAGCAAAGCAACACCCGCATCTGTAGTCGAACGACCTTTTGTAAAGCCATATTGTTCATTATGAAGGAGGCTATTTAAATTAAAATGTCTAAGCAACTGCTTGAGTATTAACTTTTCAAATATTTTGCTAAATGCTGGTAAGATAGAAATAGGCCTGAAATTGCCAACGTCACTTTTATTACCTGATTTAAATAATGGTATGACTTTACTATTCTTCATGAGGTCAGGAAAAGTTCCTAAATCAACACATTTATTAAAAGTAACAGCTAGATAGGGGGCTACGATGTCTATTATATTACTTAAAAGTTTAATGGAGATGCCCCAGTAATCACCAGTGTTTTTAGACTTGAGTGTGTTAAAAACATTAACTACATCACGAGGCGTTACATGTTCGAAGCTAAATAAGGGACTATTTTTAGACACACTACTCAGCAAAAGGTTTTCCGCTTAAGACGGGGATGAATTTAAGGAGCGAGTGGTAGTTACAGGTATGTTGGCAAAAAACTCATTAAACGCCTCAGCTACGTCAGCTGCTTTATTAACTAATTTATTGTCGACCATAATCTCAAGTTGTTTATCTTGTTTAACCGACTTACCCGTTTCATTGTTAATAATTTTCCAAGTGGTTTTTACTTTATTATTGGATTTTTTAATTGTATCGCTTAAAAATTTAGATTTAGCAAAAACACACACCTTTTTAAATAATTTTGAATACTAATAATAATAGTTTTGCTCAGTGCTGCTACAATAGATATTATGTCCGACAGGGTCGCGCCGCCCATATGTGCGAAGTGTGCGGCGCACACAGGCGCCAGGGCTCTAGGGGCGCCGGAAGCGCCCCCTGAGTCTTAAAGAAATGCATGCGCGATTTTTTTTTCCCTATTAAATTCATCAGTCATTTATCATCATAGTCGAGTATCGATAAGAAAGAACGACAAGACAATATTTACGTCTGTGGTTCAAGTTTACATTATTAGAACTGACCCTAATGTTCAGGTCTCGGGTTTTAGTTTACATTAATTATGAGCTCTGCGTTGAAATCAAAAGAACCGCGATTGTCGCTATGTTGCTTATGCTGCGGTCTATCTGCCATGATAGCTTTTTTTGCATTTTAATAATGTACTAGCTTCTGCCCGCGACTTCGTCCGCATGTTTAATAACGACACCCATTACAAAAAATGTGAAAATTTTGGATTTTCATTTTGACCTAATTCACACTTTCTCTCTCGCTCTCTCTCTGTCGAATTAGATGAAGACAGTCGCAAGTATGAACGCTTTTTAGGGTGCCGTAGTAAACAAGGAACCCTTATAGTTTCGCCATGTCCATCTGTCTGTCTGTCTGCGGTTTAGCTCAGAGACAGTTAGTACTAGAAAGCTGTAATTTGGCATGGCTATAAATGCCGACAAAGTTTTTTTTTTAGGGTACGTACCTACTGCCTACCCCTACACGTAAAGCGGGCGGCATTTTTTTTTTCTCGTCAGTCCCATTGTGTGGGATGTCGTTGAAAATGTCATTCAAAAATACTGTTGGTGTGTGAAAATCATTTTTCAATTCAGGAATCCGTTCGCGAAATATGAAGCTTTAAAGTAAAAAAAATAATATAATAATTAGAGAACATTAGGTAAACAGCCAAAATTTAAAAAAAAAATATTGTGGTGAAACACGGCGACAAAAACAAGATGCGCTTCTTTGGTTTTGCACACAGGCGCTGCCGATGGTGGGCGCGGCCCTGATGTCCGGATCCGGACTTGATAAAGTAAAGATTTTGGAAACTGAAGAACATAAGAATGGACTGTACAAAGATCATAAAATCATGTGCCAGTCCATCGAAATTTCTTATTTCATTTCTTGGAGTTTCGAACAACGCAATCTAGATGTGCTAGATATAGCAGATTTCCATAATTATGCGGTGGCGACCATTTTGCATAAGTTGGGTGTCCTGTTGTTTACCATGTTCCCTGTCCCCAATGCACGTAGACGTAATGCGCAATAGAATAGAAATAGCACATTATCCAGCTATCTAATTCCGTAACACATTTTCGTAAACGATTACGACTAATCAGTTTCATTTTGACAGTTCAACAACATTCATTGCGTTATTTACGTTGTTCAGCAGAAATATTTGTCGAACTTATGAAGCAATGGATTAGCAATCTGTTTCAAAACGATTCAGATTCTGATTGATCGTGTATTAAGCAATTAGGGTACTGGTAATAAATAAGAAGGGATGAGACAACATGAATATTACCTACCTACATCATCTTCCTGCCCTTCTTCCAGGGTCAATCATCCATCATTTCTTTGGCCTACCTGTCCCTCTCCATTCATCAACATCTATATCAGGGATGTCACGGATGTCGTTTTACCGGAACCAAAACCGGAATCGGAGGTTTTAAATTTGATTGATCGGAATCCGAACCGGAGTGGGGCCGGAAGTAGAAGAAAGATTCAAATTGAAATTCATTTATTGGTGTGATTTTTGGTAAATTTTTACATGAGATCTTTAATAATAAAGATGTGTTAAGGGAAGGCTTATTGAAACAATAAAAATACAATTCAGTCTCTTTAATCAGTCAAATGTTAGCGATAACATCCACATACAAAACAATAAACTGAGACTTCGAGAGCAAGCGTGTATAAAATAAACAAACATTACCCAGGCGATGAGTTAAAACTTGTTTGTACTACGCGCTCTAGTCACGTGCATCGCTGCGTTTCGAATTTCGGTATAACTCCGATTCAAAATTATCGGAACCGAAGCTGGAATCGGAGGTCGGAAGTTCCGACCTTTCGGAATCGGAACTGAAGGTCCATAACATCCCTGATCCATCACTCCTTTACGGCCGAGCCCAATAAGCAATTTTCAGTAAAAGACAGATCGCTATTGATGGTAGACAGTTTCTATTTGTCATTGAATGTCATCCCACAATTCCGTAAGGTCCTTATTCTCTAACAGATTATTGGGACTACACTGGTACAACTTGGTTACAAACTATTAATTGCTACTGAGCCCCAAAGACAAGTTCACTTCCAAGTTTATTGCGTGCTAGCTGCGCCCTGAGGTTTCACCCGAATAGGTCTCGATCCCCTGTGAATATCGGGATAAAAAGTATCTTATCCTGTCCTAACTAGGTTTGCCAACCATGCTGTTAATAAAAGCAGTAGGTATTATACTATTTTTCACTATATAAAAACTTATACAACCGGCTTCCGAAAAAAAACACTACAAAGTGAAAAATTACTTTAATTTCGGAAGTCGGTGTCTTTGGTTTTGAATTTTCGTTTTTTGCCGACTTCCTTTTTACTTATTACCACCTATTTTCCATTTTGTAGTGGTTTTTTTAACCAGGTCTACCCATGTGCCAAAGTTTCATACAAATCCGGTCAGCCGTTTGAGCGTGACAGCGTAACAAACAAACAAACTTTAATCTTTTCTCTTTATAATATTAGTTTAGATTACGTAGATGTCACATTAGCATTTGACTTGCACTGTGAAAAAGTCGGTATAAAGCAAGTTGACCAGACGAGTGAGAACAAAAATAAAATTATCAAACAGTGAATTTACATAAAAAACTAGCTTATTGTGATCTTGAGTTTTTATTTGTGGTACGGTCAGCTAGCTAAATAATAACTAGCCGCCCGCGTCGATCGAAACTTGCTCGGTTTGTGGATGGGTGACTATGCATTTCATATCGAGACGCCTCCGTGCTTCGGAAAACACGATCTTAGACGTTATCGAAAGTCTTAGTAAGACTGATGATAACCAGTCTTATTGAGAAAGGGATCGTATTATTACCCAGTAACTGGGTTATGAAACCCAGATAGGCAGGCGCTCCATGTAAAATACTGGTAGTCAGCAGCATCCGGTTAGAATGGAAGCTGACCCCAACCAACATGATTGGGTAAAGCTAGGCAGATGATCTATCTATAATGTAAATATATAATGCTAGGAAAATTAGTTAAGGAGACGATAACCGACTTTTAATGATGTTATACTGAAGATCACGTCTAAACGAGTACCTAGTGTAATGATTTGGAAAAAAAAAGTTAAATGGGAGCATTTTCTTAATAACTTAATATATATGAATATTTTAGATTATGTTTATATTACATAGTGAAATTAATTTGTAAAGTGATCTCTAACGCGGTGAAAAATGAGAATCACGCAAAATCTATCAAGCGTATTTTTATGAAACTGCACCATTTTTATACTCTTTTAGTATACGTGTTTTATTACAATACCTTTTTTTATGTTTTATGTTTAATAAATAAATAATGCGTCTAATTTGGGACAGTGCTCTTTGATGGGCGAATCCTATTACTGGCTGTACGTACGACGCGTTGCGTGAGCTCAGTACAGAACGCGCAAGCTAACCACTCAAGGTCACTGGCATATATCTGCGTCATAACACTGTTACGATAAATAACAAATAACATGACCTGGTGGCGGAATTATATAATTTAATTAATTTATTTGTATAGCTGACAGTGAAAGTTTTGAAGTAGTGAACGTTTTTTGAGATTAGCCGAAACAAGCTGTCAGACAGACATTTTTTTTATTTTTTGCGTGGATCCCTAATTCTTTTTCTAAAGCAATTAGTAGCCTAAGTTACTCCTTATAACATCAGCTATATTCCAGTGAAAGTCCCGTGAAAATTGGTCCAGCCATTTCGGGGATTAGCCGGAACAAATAGACAGACAGACAGACAAAAATGTAAAAAATTGTGTTTTTGTTGTACTGTGTATACTTTCATATGCATTGTGTGAAAAGCTGTGAAAATTTTGACATTACAAAACAGACACTACAATTTTATATTTTATTTGTATGTAGGTATAGATGCATTAGATAAATAGGTAACAGGCACAATGAAATAAATCAACAACTTATGAAAAAAAAATGTTTCGTGACGGTTAAAATTTTACACATTTTTCGGTCTAGCTCTCATTCGCGAAGTGTTCAGAATACCTATAACTTGCCTTAGGAAACTTCATTCCAGAAATATTAACCGACTTTCGTTGCTGTCTGTACCTACAATCTCACAAAGCACCTAGTATCTACATTATTACAATTTATCAGACATGACCTAGGTCAACAACCGCTCTATCTAAATGCAGCGATGGCCTTGAAAATCACCACGGAAAAAACTACGACGTATTTTCGTTAACGGCCAATATTACCGGTATTATATACACAAATACGTAAACTATGTAGAATAATAAATAAGTACTCACTGTGTCACGATCAAAATTAACAGAATTATTTAAAATCGCGGCACAAGAATCTATAATTTTTTGCGCACTTAAATGCATTAAGAATCGCGACGCGACGTTGCCAGACGCCGCTGTTTTTCGGAATGGTCTACAAAATAATACGGATGATCATTCGTCGACGTAAGAATATTACATGGTCTGTTAGGGTTGCCTTGCCACCTTTTGTTTTTAACAAATAGAGTATACTATTGTTTACTCTTCTCTTCTAAGGTAAAAATAAAGTACAACATCTGAAAATAAAGTATAATTTGTTTGCCCTGCAATTTTTTTGCCTTAAGTACATATTTTTCGTAGCTTCTAGCAACATCTAACAAATATTTTGTTACTAGTGAATATCAGGGGATTACCTACATCGCACAAATCCCAAAAACACCGGATGTTGTCTGTAAATGAATCCTTTTGTAAGTTTTCCGTAGACAAAATATACCTATGTTGTACGGTCATCACATCACAAATACATTGTATTGATATTTTTTTTAATAAATTCCCAAATATCGGAAAAAAAATTGTCGTAATAAGGTCAATTTTCAACCTAAATTGTTGTCATTATCCTATATTATGTCCCACTGCTGGGCAACGGTCTCCCTTCCTTCCAAATCTCTGTTTTGTGCGATTTCAGACCATGTTGGCCCCGCAAACATGATTAGATCGTCACACCATCTTCACCGCGGTATACCTACCTACCTCGACAGCGATGTCCTCTTTCAGACTTAGCATGACCACAATCGAAACGGGTTTTGTCGACGGAAGAATAAACAAAATGACTGATAAACAATCACAATCTATAATTTTGTCTATTCTTCCGTCGACAAAACCCGTTTCTATGGTTGTCAACTTGTCATACGTAAAGCTTGCAGTAAGTGACGATATTTGCCCAACTCTCCGGGTGCATTCGACGCGACGTGGTCGGCCCACTCCCACTTCAGCCTGGCTGTTTTTTCTCCAACACCCGCCGCTTGAGATATGGAGCGCAATGTGGTGTTTCTAACGCGGTATGTTCGCTTGACACCTATTATGCCGCGCTCCATTGCCCGCTGGCGAATCTTGAATTTGGACATAATCTTGTATTTGGACTTCTGTTGGTCAGTAAGTGACCAAGTTTGTACACCATAAATAGGTTATGAGTTTAGGACGGTCTTATTTCTTTAAATATTTTAAAATTTATTATAAAAATGAATCGCCGAAATGTATGTAATCCCTTCCGAACGACTGCACCAAATTGAATAATTAATTATTTTTTTGATTTCGTTATTCTCAGGACAAGGTTTGTAGGTAGGTATGTAGGTAGGTATGGTAGGTAGGTATGTATGGTAGCTAGGTAGATAGGTACGGTAGGTAGGACGGTAGGTAGAGTAGGTAGGTGCGCCGTTGATAACTACTTGGCCCGTGCAAAGCCGGGTCGGGTAAAGCTGGTAATAAATAAAAACCCGAAATATCGGCGGTACCCCGTGAGAAGCACCCCCGCAAGCCGCAAGGCCTGTACGGCATACATAATAACTTTTCTACTTTTTAACTTTTCAACTAACAATATTGTATCATCCGTTAAGAGGCAGATATATGCCAGTGACCTTGAGTGATTAGCTTGCGTGTTCTATACTGAGCTCACGCAACGCGTCGTACGTCCAGCCAGCAATAGGACTGGCCCATCCAGGAGCGCTGTCCCAAATTAGACGCATTTTAATTTAATATAAACTAAAAGATCAAATATAAATTATCTCTAAAGGTTTGAGAAAAATACGCTTGATAGATTTTGCGTGATTCTAAGTTTTTTATCCACGTTAGACATAACTTTACAAATTAGTTTCACTATGTAATATAAACATAATCTAAAATATTCATATATTAAGTTATTAAGAAAATGCTCTTACTTAACATATATTTTTTCCAAATCATTAACAGTACTCGTTTAGACGTGATCATCAGTATAAAATCAATAAACTCGGTCATTAAAAGTCGGTTATCGTCGCCTTAGGTTATGGCGACGATAACCGTCTTTGTATTTCGTTTCTTTTACTAGTAAGCTATTTAAAAAAATCTTCAAAAGTTAAAATATAAAAAGTATTTTCACGTAAGTACTTTATTGTCCTCATAAAGTATAAAACACGTTTGCCCGAAATAAAGTACAAAACTTTATTATAAAGTACGGGTGGCAACCCTAGTTACTTACTTCCCTGGGTTATTATTAAGCGAGGCATTGACCGCCATTAGGTAGGTATAGGTCAGTGCTGCCGTGGTGCGAAGTCTACATCGATAAAAATCTAGAGTCTGCCGAAAATGGATTTCTTTTACGCCGAAAACGAAAACGAGCACCCTAATTGCGTGTGCATCTGAATCATTTTTGAAGGATATTGCTAATCCATTGCTTCATATGTTTGAAAATAATAAATAATGCAATGAATGTTGTTGAACTGTCAAAATGAAACAGGTTGTGATTGATCGTGTGTTACGATCGATACTTACTCTGAGGATCGGTATTAGGCTGCCGACCGAAAATGAAAAACATAAAAAATTTGGTTGACAGGTTTTTGTTTGGTAAAAATAAAAGATGCGGTGTATATTTTAATTTTTTTGTTTATTGTAAGCCTAAATAACACGAAACTAACGACAACACTTTGACGCGAAAAGAAGCATTTTCGTAACAACTGCAGCTTTTTCTCGCGTGTAAATTGCATGCATTTTCACATAATACTAAAAGTGTCTTAAACACGAGCGGCCCGCGTCAACGGCAGAGGCAACTGCAAGGGGTCGTCCACAGACTAAAATTATCTATTGGAGTCGTCCGTCGCTGGTTTTAAGCAACTTTTTAACCCCCCTCCCCCCTAGTGATATGTGGTGAGGATTTAGATTGATCCCTTGTCGGGCCTGCTGGTACGTGGTGTTTTTAGACTAACCCTACTATTCATTTGCCCAATTTTTTTTTAGTTTTCAACCTAATTTGCAATTGAAAATTGCCGAAAACCGAAAACGAAATTCGGTCGGCCTCTATAAAGATCCCACTTTTTTTATTTAGTAAGTGTTAATTTAGGTCGAGCGCACTCTACGAGTATATTATAGGTAGTTATCGTCTTGTTTACATTTACATCAGCTCAGAATTATTTTGTATGAAAGGGTCAGCATAGGTTAGGCTATATGACCATGGAGAGTGCGATCTGCGGGGTTAAGCTGCACTTTTCGCGTCCAGTCTTTGGATGGGTGACCATTAGACGAAGCCTCTCCATCAGACTAAATGCTGGAGACATTACATCTTACGCCATCAGTCAATTTGCCTAGCCTTTTCTCAGCTTCCAGTCTACCGGATGTAGCTGAATACCAGTATTTTACATGGAGCGACTCGCTATCTGACCTCCACAACCAACTTACTGGGTAAAACGATACCCCTTGGTAAGACTGGTTGTCAGACTTTTTGGGCTTCTGACTACCCGTAATGATTGTCTGATCTACGAATGGCAGCCGGGAACAGCGGCCTAACGTGCTTTCCGAGAGACGGAGGGGTCTCGATATGGAATGGATGGTCACTCATCCACGAATCGATCGCGATTAGCGTAGGTAGCTTATCAGTTATTTAACAGCATACACTTCCGACTTCCGACCAGCCCTCTCCGAAAGAGGGTGCTGGCGTGGTAGACACTGTAGCAGTCTTCAACCGTCTTCAGGGAAAAGTTGCCACCTTCTATAATAAGTACCAGAGTTGTTACGGAGCTTCGATTCGGAATAGACAAGATTTTGACGATGTAAACAGTGCACTCTCAATGGTTACGGATTGGTTAACGACAAATAACCTAGTTCTCAACGCCAAGAAAACGAAATGTGTAAAGTTCGCCCTACCAAATGTTAGAAATAAAGGACCCAATATCGTTTTAGTTAAAGAGGTGCTTGAATCTGTAAACTCGGCAGTTTTTCTGGGCATAACAGTAGATGCCAAGTTTCATCGGGGCCCACATATATCGAGCCTGTCGAGTAGTCGAGGCTCAGTTCGGCCGCCTACGCCGTCAGGAAAGTAAGACAATACACTGACGTCGATACATCTCGGTTAGTCTATTTTAGTTATTTTCATAGCGTTATGTCCTACTTCTGCTGTGGGGCAAGGCTGCTGATATTCAAAATATATTTGTCCTTCAACAACAAGCTGTTCGAGCTATTTACCAGCTAGGTGCCAGAGTTTCACTGAGAGATTTTTTCAAAGATATTGGTATCCTCACAGTGGAATCTCAATTCATCTTCGCCAACATCTTATATATTAAGCAAAATATACACTTATACATTAAAAACAGTATTTTCACAATGTTAACACTAGAAATAAGGACAAACTACGAGCTCCCTTTCACCGGCTTCATAAGGTTCATAACTCATTTGATGGGCTTGGTATAACCTTTTATAACAAGCTACCCTCTTCTTTGCTAGATTTGCCTTTTAATGTGTTTTTTAACGAAAGTAAAATCCATCCTTTGTTCAAAGGTATACTATTCTATCAACGACTACTTAAATGATAAGAATAGTTGGTCGCTGTGATTAACATAAGACAATGTTTATGTTCTTTCTCCAGCTTACCTACTGACAAGTTACGAGTATATGAGTTTATACAATTGTTTATTTTTTTTGACTTTATAAGTCAAGTTATTTTAATTTAATTTTAATTTATTGTTGACATAATTTACTCATTAGGTACAATGTTTTTTTATGAGTTGTATTGCAATGCAATATGTGGTTAGCTAGTGACCTCGGCAATTGATCATAATATTATTTTTTGCCTGAGCAACCCGCAGCAAGTTCGTTATGCTCCCTTAGATGTCACTGCGTGCGGTAGCGTCGGGGGTGGGGTTGCCTCCTTCCCTCAAATATGACGAGGGGGGTAGTGGCTGCGTTATGCTCGTGAACGGGTGCTGCTTGTGTTAAATACATTAGCTTTGAGTCGAGCGTGATCCCTAGGAAAATAGTTTAATCGACGAATTCTAGTTTCTCTTGATTCAATACTATTTCATTATCACTACTTTTGACATTTGGCAAAGAAAATTATATGCACTTAGTTTTTTTTTTCCATTTAATACTAAATTATTAGCAGTAAATCAACTTTGGACCTGCAGTCCAAATTTGTAGCACGTCTATCTACCTTAAAAATTAAGGAAGTATCGTCAGCAAATAACACCATTTGTGGTTGATTTTTTAATAAATGGAGTAGATCATTGATATAAACTAAAAAGAGGAATGGACCCATTATCGAGCCTTGTGGCACACCCATTATTACTTTTAAACCTAGTGAATTGATACCGTTTATTTGGACTTTCTGTTTTCTATCATTTAAATAAGATTTTACTAAATTGAGCGCAAGTTTTCCAAGTCCGTAATGCTGAAGTTTCAAGAGTAAGGTTTCGTGATCGACGCAATCAAATGCCTTGGAGAGGTCACAAAAGATTCCTATGGCGTCTTGGGCCTCTTCCCACGTGGTAAAAATGTGTCTTAATAAGGTTACACCGGCGCGGCGGCGTCGGTTGTACAGACGCCAGCACATCAAGCTACTACAATCTGTCAAATTTATTTAATAGATTTTCAACTTTAGCACTACAGCATAAGGTTCAAGGTTGATTGCGAAAATTTGACAGTTTCGGGTAGCTTGACCTGCTGGCCTCTGTACAACGTCCTTTGTTGATCATGAAGGATTTTATTTGTGTTAAAATGATTGAGCATTTGATTAAGCATTACCTTTTCAAACGGGATCCCTTTTTTTCGCGTAATGTTCTTTTTCCTAATATACTTTGGCATAACTGTTTTGGCATAATTTTTTTTGCCATAATAATTCTTTGCCATATTTTTTTTTGGCATACAGTTTATGTTGGCATAATTATCTTTAAGGCTAATTTGTTTTGGCATAATTTTAATTCGCATAATGTTACTAGCCCTAATGATTATTAGCATAATAGTATTAAGGTTTATGTAACAATTTAATAATATTATTGATTAAAAATTAAATTGCTAGAAAAGTTTGTGACAGAAACGAATCGCTGCAAAACCGACTCCACGTAGTCTTGTCTGCCCTACCCCTAGAGTGTTATTTAAAATCGCGTGGGATCGCCGGAGCCCCGCAGCGCCGGAGCCGTGACAGAAACCATGCCTGCTGCATGTTGCATGCTGCATGCTTGCTTGCATGCATGGTGTATGCTTGTGTACATGTTTGCATGCTGCATGCTTGCTCCATGCATGGTGTATGCTTGTTTGCATGCTGCATGCTTGCTGCATGCATGGTTACATTTTAGAAGTTAATTATTATGCTGTGTGTGTTTAAATATCATTATGCGTAAACAAAATTATGCGAAAATAATGTTATGCGTAAATATAATTAGGATAAACAAAAGTATGCCATGTTATGTTATGTCTAAAATTTTTATGCAAATGGATAGGGAACCTTTTCAAACACCTTGCTGAAAACTGGCAACACTGACACGGGTCTATAATTATTGGTGTATTTACTGTCCCCGGAATTGAAAAGTGGTATTACCTTACTGTATTTCATTAAATCCGGGAAGACTCCTTGGTCCACACACAAATTAAATATTAAGGCTAAATAGTAAGGCGCTATGGTCTCAATTATGGAAGTATAGACTTTAATGGATATTCCTCAAAGATCTTCGGCTAATTTGCTTAAAAGCTTTTATTACTGTTATAGGGTTAATATGCCACAGAAAATGGAATATGATTTCAAGTATTATAAGATGGAGTTTGATTCTGATGTGGCAGTTCGTATATTGTCTGAGGGCAAGTCTTTGTTACCGGTAAGTTATTCATGTAATTAGGTATTTATTTATATACTTATTTATATTACTGGCCAAAGTTAAATTCAATCGGGCAAGCTGAAACGTTCGCCCTTACTAAATCAAAAGAGAGCGAGGGCAACGAATGTGTTAGGAGACTCCGCGCTTCCACTTATCATTATCTTAAGCAATTGAAATGTAGACTATGTTAACATGCAAAACTAAAAATAAATGGGTAGGTAACTTAAAATTATATGTATAAAATGAACGAGCGAATGATTCGTAAATGAATGAGCATTAAGCATAGAAAAGGGCCAGATCGCGTGATTAATTGTGATATGTGTAAGTATGGGTAAAAAATAAGCCAAATTTCAGTAAACAATCGATTTTTATTTAAAAGTTTCGGTTCCGGTAGAAAGTCCTGTGTCGGTCGGACACTAGTGTGTAGTGTGTGAGTTTTAGCATATTTAGTTCTCCTATCCTAATTTATCAAATAAAAATAATATAAGTACCTAACTATCTACTTAGATGGTATTAATTAACCTACATGTTTCTTCTACCTCCGTCTCCGACACCGACTCCGATTCCGACTCCGACCAATCAAATTTAAAACCTCTGACTCCGGCCCCGGTTCCGGTAAAACAACCTCCGTAACATCCCTACCTATCTATAATTCATTACATCATCGCCACTGCTCTCAAAGCGGATCATTTTGTAGGGAGAAGCGGAAACCGGCATGTCCTTGATGTGGAACCAAAATTCGAAAACATGTGACATAACCATTGAGATCAATGTAAACATTAAATCTCAATGGACTTATCCCTCCCGCACTGAGCCCATGTGATCGATTATGGCCCTCTCCCTATTGAAGAGGAGCCTTGGGTCCCAGCAGTGGGAACTCATGTTGATATACCAGTACCTACTACCAGTACCATCGCAGTATATTTTCTTCTGTCGTACATTCTCTCACGTCATCATTGCATATAGTTCCTTATTCTTGTTTCATGTTTATTATTTTATATATATCTATGTATGTATATATATATATATATTTATTGTGTATGTAAATGGTACACCACTGACTACCTGCAGTACTCTCTCCTTCTCCCTTTAATCCATCCAAAGGTTGTCTGTAAAAGATCGCTTTTAGCGATAAGACCGCCCATTGTGTCACCCTATGTAACATTTCTAAATTTATTTCTGTAATTTGTATGGTGTGCGTGGGTGTGCATAATAAAGAATATTCTATCTATCTATCTATCTATCTCTAATATGTGGGCCCTTAGACCACACACATATTTTTTGCATTGCACAGTATTTTTCATTGCTCCCTACATTGGGTTAGCATTTCGAAATGAAGACAGTCCGGACAATTTCATTTCTAATCGTTCTTTTTTGCCAGTATTATTTTTTATTTTGTAAAAAATAATCGTCAGAAGTTGAAAAGACAGGAAGGGGGGCGAAAAAGCCTAAAATATCCAGATGGATGGCACTGGCACGCTTAATAACCCTAACCGCTAACGAGCCGAACCGAGAACCGGCAGTAAAGATATAAATTTATAGATATGTCGCAGTAACATGGTTGAAGCCGTGATATATGTAGTTATATTCCTAGGAATATAGCTATATACCTTATTATAGTTTTATGAAAGCGGTTCATAACTGTCGGCGCTCGCCGGTGCACAACTTGCATATTATATGAGTTGGTCATAGTTCTAACCTTACCTAACCTATTATTATATATTATACTACCTACTATCGAGTCTCTAGACATACAATATACAAATAAATAAATATCAAAGTCTACCGGTTTATTCTGAAAAAGTCTCACCGTAAAAACGTAGATGACCGTGATGGTGAGATTAACACTATTGAAACCTTTATACGTTGAGATTTTTACAGAATAGGTCGACAGTATTTACTGCGCAATATGTAACTATATGTAGATACTTACACTAGTCTAGCCTTTATGCCAAAACATCGAAGCTTCTGGTGGAATTATTTGTGTATGAGTCATTGGATTGAGTGCAAGTGATTCAATCAGCCACAGTTGTCGTCAGTCGAAAACGAAAAAGAAGCTTCGGCTTTAGTGTTATTTTCGGCCTAAAACGAAAATGATTTACTTAAGTAGACATAAAAAAATATTAATATTACTTCACTCCCTCTTAATTAATATTTCTTCTCTCTTCTTCTTTACTTTATTCTATTTTACTGTGTGTAGGTACATAAATAATAAAATAAATAAATAAATATTTCCGCTGAACACTGAAATCTTGGATCTTTTTTACACCTAAGGAGAGAAAGAGATTGATAGATATATGAATATCTTTATATTTAAATAAATATTTATTCCTGAATTCTCGCTATTGCACCTGCCACTGTTTGTCTCTGCATCACCCAAAGGTTGACTGGTAGAAAATGCCTATGGCATTAAGTCCGCCTCTGTACATTTGTGTGCTTGAAGTATTAAATAAATAAATAAATAATAAAGAGCGAATGTAGACTTTAAAAGAAATAAAACACGATAATTCCAAGAGGATACGTGTATTTAAAACTTTTCACACTCAAAAAAGTACAAAGGCGGACTTTGCCAGCAGTATTTCTTGTTGTATTTATTTACCTGATATTGCCGAGCTTTACGAAGTAGGCCGAACGACGTGCGACATTTCACGAACTTCTGATTTTCGGCTTGGCCGAAGCTTCTGGTGATTTACGGGCGAAAACGAAAATGCGGCGGTATCATGATTTTTTGGCCGAAAATGGCCGAAAACGAAAACGGAAGTTCGGTCGGTCACTATAAACTCATGTAAGTACTGTGGCTCTGTTTTGCATAGGGTTACAGCATTATGCTCAGCGATGGCTGTTTTGCGTGGATGTGACTCATATTTTCCCCCAACTGTTTGTTTTTAACCGACTTCTTTGTGTTTGTGATTTTTCTTTGCGTTATGTCTTACCACTAATAAACGTACATATTTATTTGCTTTATATCTCCCTTTCTCACAAATTTATCCATTGCTTTTCTAATGCATAAGTTCAAATAAAAAACTTTTGTGAAAAGTTACCAATAGCGAATTCATTGAACGTACCTATTTACCTACCGATTAATGTCTCCGTCACAGTGACCAGTCTAGGTATATTTATTTGACTTTGCTAGGGCGGACTAGGGCAAAAGTCAAGGTGATCTACTCGTATCACGAGGTGCCTAAACATACATTCACATTCGCGTTACGATGTTTACCTATTACCTACTTATTTATAGTATTGGATAAAGATGCAAGTATGATCCAGCCGCCCACGCTCGCCGCCGCTCCGCGAGCTTTCATTCTGCAGTTTAGCTACCTACTTACTTCTTTTGTCTTGGCGTGGGAGTGTTCACAAAAAAGTAGTTGAAAAACCGGCTAAGCGTCATCAGACTCGCTAATGGTTCCATACCTGCAAAATTATTGGATGTATTCTGCCATTTTTCAGGACATTTAAGTAATATCTACCTCTAATATATACCTAGTTATACTAATACAGGGTCAAATAAAATAAGCTAGCGAAACTCCGTAGACCCCTCAAAAAAACAGAAAAATTTTTTAGGGTCCCGTAGTCAACAAGGAACCCTTATAGTTTCTCCATGTCCGTCTGTCTGTCTGGCTTAGCTCAGAGACTCTTAGTAGTAGAAAACTGTAATTTGGCAAGAGTATACATATTAATCACGCCAAGAAATTGGTAAAATAAAATCATTAAATAAAAATGGTACCTACATTTAAAGTAGGGATGTTTTTTTTGTTTCTTTTCCATGCTGTGGGGTGTCGTTCAAAAATATTATGAGTGTGTGAAAACTATTTTTGGATTCAGGGATCTGTTGGCGAAATATTAAGCTTTTAACTGTTTTTGTTAGAGTCAAGTGTCCCCCCCCCCATGCCAGCTAAATCGTAGTACTTGGATTGGTGAAAAAGTTCACAGCAGTAGTATATATAACGAAATTAAAAGGAAAACTATCAGAGCTAAGTAGGCTGTACAGGTTAACGAGTAATATTCAACCAACTTAAATTTGCGGTTTGAAAAACATGATCTCCCATACATTCCGTATGGGAGAACATATTTTTCAACTACAGTGTTAAGTTTGTTCTTGGGATAAATTCATCCCAACTACGGAACCCTTCATTGTGCGTGCTCCGACAAGCACTTGGCCGGTTTTTGATCTTGTTGTGGTGGATATTTAGAATAAAACGTCTAAGTTCTGCTTGTAGCTCGTGGACATACCTACTGGTTGGTTCTTGTAAACAAAATTTGTTACATAACCCCATAAAAAAAAATCTAACGGGGTTAGATCTGGGGATCTCGGCGGCCATCTTATTTATCCATTTGTCCCGATCCAGGGATGAAAGTGTTCATTGAGATAGTCCCTTGTCTTGTGACTGTTATGAGTCATCTTACTGAAAAGTAAGGTTTTGTCGTTCTGCAATCGTTATTTATCTCATTTCTCAAAATCAATTCAATTGACAGCTTTTCATTTTTCTGAACAAAATTTCACATCAAATGTTAAAAAGTTAAAATTCATGGTCTTCCTTTTATTTGTGACACTATGTTATTTAGCAAAAAATAATCCTTAAGATGAAGCCTTTCGATGGGTATGATAAAGCTACAGGTGATTATTTTTCTCAAGTAACGGGTTCTATTCCCGGTTCAACCATGTAATTATATAAATATCTATGAATGCAGTTTAAATTGTTCCATCTACTATATTCAAGGTACTTTCCCTCCATGTGGCATATTCGTGGGACGCCCTGTATATGTACATAGCTAAACAATTCACAAGTTACTTAGTTTTCACTTCTATCGGCAGTCCCCAAAGACCCCAAATGCCCCGTTTTTTTATCGTGTTTATATATCGATCGATACTTACGTCTGTAGATTTTTGCTAGCTAATTTAGACCCTGTATAATAAAGCTGAAGTTTTTTTTTTGTTTGACCGCGTAAATCTCAGGAGCTATAAATCGGATTTGAAAAATTATTTTTGCTTTTGATACCCCAATTCTTGAGCATGGTTTTATGACGCTATGACTCTTAGGAGACGAGCAAAAAGAAAAAAGTTAGAAAGAACGCGCAGGCAAAACCGGAGTTATAGCGCGGGCGGCCGGGGTGATGCGCCAGGGTGGGTCGGGGGCCGAGGGAGTTTTATAAAAACATGGCTGTTATATTAATATATTGATAGATAGATAGATAGATAGATAAAACATTTATTCAGTGCATACAAAAGACACACAAAAGCACAATTAAAAGATAACAAATTACATGAATATACATAAAAACATGATGCCAATATACAAAAAATAAAAACATAAGTTTAGTACTTAAAGAAATAGAGTGACATTATGACATAGGTACTTTGTTTAAATGAAAAAAGGAAAAACAAGGTGCGGTGTGCGTCTCAAGGTTGCACCAAATGGGAGTCCAGCTCAGCATGTGTCAGGCAAATATACCTAACGCTGATATTCTGCTAGATCCCTGCAGTGACATACGGACGTCTAGCAGACGAGATAAATTGGTGTTGTGACAAAGTGTTATGCGCGTGAAAAAAGTAAGTATACCCGCAACTTAAATTATGGAGTATTCTACAGTAAAGTTTTGCCTTGGGAAACGTTCTTGTACATTAATATGTTGATTGTATTGTTGATTACTTTATTATATATATAGTCATATGTTTAATATTGAAATAAATAATCTTAATATAATTATAGTAGCGTGGGTGCAAATAAATAAACGATTCAATGGTTAATTATATATTATATTATTATATATATATATATATATATTATATATATTTATATATATATATTATTATTTATTATTATATTTTTTATTTTATTATATTGCGTATCATACGACTTCCACGCGAATGAAGTCGGGCAAAAGCTAGTAGGTACATACTTTGTATGAGAAAATAACAACAGGCTGACTAATAGTTGCTAACATAGCGCTAACGCTGCATGACCAATGTGAACTTACGTCATGACAGTACAAGCTCACTTTTCGTCTGTCAGCGAAACAGGGTCTTCATATCACATAACAAAAAAAAATGAAATATCACATCATTTGCGGCGAAGTAGGTACCTAGTAGGATCCAAAAAATGCACTGTTTCTTTAATGAAAATGATGAGGGCAGTATTTATGACAACTACTGATTACTGTGTAGTTTTAGATAGCAGGCATTAGTTCCCATAGCAGTGAATCACTGGACACGCTAAGCTGTTTCTAACCTCTTGTATTACCTAATTATTTAGTTAATAGCCATGTCACCGATTGCAGTTATTTATTACTTAGGTATACATCTCTTTCGACACGACAACTTTTTCTAACATTTAAGTTAACGTTTATCTAAAGTGGCGGTCCATTCCAGAAATATTGTTTTTTAGATCAACTTTTTTTTATAAAATATGTACCAATAGTTCGTAAGCGATTCCGTCTGTATCGGTCTAACCGAGCACACCTCCTAATTACTGTAAGAATTTATTGTAATTAAAGTTTATTTTAAAACTGAATCACTTTTCTTCTTTTCGTGTGGTTAGGAGTTTTAAAGCCGCCCACGGGCCTCTGACTTGGCTTGCTTATACAAACTAAATCACAGCCGTTCATATTTGACTATGTTGTGTGCTGGTGCTAAACCTTTGATATTTCCTCTATCTTATCAGAAAATAAATCCAGGGATCTATGGGGAAATGCCATCAAAGAGGAAATTAATTAACTTATGCTACGGTTTACATTGTCACGATTAAAAACTTTTTCCAAAAAGAAAACAACCGACTTCTAAAAAAATCTCTACTAAGTGAAAAATAACTTTGATTTCTGAAGTCGGTGTCTTTGGTTTAGGATTTTCGTTTTTTGACAGTTTTTACTGTTGATGTTTGACGATCTTGTGATTTCAACCGCGGGTCACAGATATAATATGAATAGTTTTAAAACATAAGTACCTAGTGAATACTCTTATGATAATCATTTGATCTATTTTAAGTCTACCATCATAATGATAGTAGACTTAAAAGAGATCAAATGATTTCTGGGAGTCAAAATAGGCTAGTCAGTTTGTACCAGGAAAACATAAAACAATTCTTAAGAAGTTTAACATAAGTGACTGTAATTCTGTCACTACATTCCTTGAAAATAAACTAGCTGATTACGAAGCATTAAATTCGTGTGAAATAACAAGTGCTCCTTTAGGAAATCTTATCGGGTGTTTGATATATATCACGCTGTGCACTCGACCTGAGACCCTGACCTTTTCGATTTGCAAACAAAAACAACCATTCATTATGGTCACACTTAAAAAGGGTCTTGCGTTATTACTGAATCTCAAGTTAACTTTTACACGAAATTATTACAAAAATTTGTTGATTCTGACTGGGGATAAAATATAAAATACCTACTTACATAAATAGAAGTTTAAGAAAACTACTAGGATATTTGGTTAAATTATTTGATCAATGCACAATATAGTATAAATGCTTACAAACAAAGAGTAAAATATAAGCTAGTGCAAAGTGAAGCTCTACACTTTTGTTATTAGTGAAATTGGTGAGGATGTATCTCTAGACCTCTCTGTCGCCAATTCGCATTATATCCGTTGGGCTATCTGTTGTCGGAAAAGCGCTTATTACCGCTTATACAAGCATAGTTCCTGTTAACCCTAAACCTCTTAACTCACATAATCGTTGTCCTCATTATTATGAATAACTTCTGCTATGGGACCACATTGTGCTCGGTAGACACAACTTTGAGAATAAAGTCGACAGAAGGTTCCATTTGGGTTGGGCGGCGTTTGGGAAACTTCGTCATCTCTTCTCGTCGCCTATCCCGCAATGTTTGAAGACTAAGGTCTCCAATCAGTGGGTCCTGCACGTTATGACATAGGGTGCCGAAACGTGGACGCTGACAGTCAGACTGGTTCACAAATTCAAGGTTGCTCAGCGCGCTATGGAGAGGCCTATGCTCGGAGTTTCTTTGAAGGATAAAACCAAGAATGAAAAGAACTGGAGTAACTGACATAGCTTGCAGAACAAGCAAGCTAAAGTGGCAGTGGGCTGGCCATATTTGAGGAGCAGACGAGTTCTGGATTGGAGATGACCGATCCGATGACTGTAAGAAGGTGGCACAGAGGGAACAACATTATTTGCAGCCGGCGTCGTTGCATTCTACGCATTATTAGTAGGTACTTAGGTACATATCCACCCGATTCAATGACAAAATAATTTATTTGCAGATTTACAATAAGTTTCTAACCCAAACTTATGAAATATTAGTATTATGCATCGATCTAGTGATCGATGCATAATACTAATATTTGTGTGTTCAATTGAACATTGAAAGAAATTCAATTTGCCAAAATACGTAAAATGCGACCAAATGCGGCAATGACATTGAATAATTATTTATCTACTTAGCATAGGTACTAATTAAGTCGAAAACTTTTCCAGGGTAAACTAAATGCTAATAATAACTTGGTATTTCGTGACACAAAAAAAATGAGAATATTCTTTTGCACATCAATTTATTTATACAACCTCACACAGGAGTGAGCCTGTTCATGGGCCTTTTGTGTCCTTTAAAATAATGTTATTTACTTATTACTCACATCTAAACAGCCCCATGATCCTTATGAGCCCATCCTCCAATAGTTTAAAGACGGCCCTGGCGATAGGCCGAGGATGATTGACCAAATCGAAATCGCGAAATAAAATCGACAAAAATATACAACTTTTCTGTCATTTTTGTCGATTAAATAATCTTTTTATTGATCTTTCAATGTTGTTCCATACACACCCATTGTAAAAGTTGTTCATAATGATGAGTACTTACATTAGGTTAAACAAAAACTAAGCTTGTTTAAAAACACGGAATTCCGCATGTCCAATATTCACTAGATTGAGGAGTCAAGGTTTTCTATAGAGAAGCATAAATCAAAAACATATTCCAGTTTTACATTTTTATTGGTTTTTCTTCATTTACAAATACACAAAATATCTTCGAGACTAAATAGACTATGACTTTTTACTTTTATTTTATTGCTTTTTCCATAACTCACGATAACAAATTAAACTGGAGTACAAAAAGCCGGCGCCAAATATAACTTCAAATATTTGGAAACTGTTAGGTGCTAAGTTAAGTGAGCATTCCATACGAATATGAATCTTATTTGAATGTGTTTAATGTTCATATTCGTAGAAGCGAGTGTGAGGAAGCAATTTATTCGAATAAGAACGTTAATGCTTCACAAATAATGTTCATATTCGTGTGCGAAGCTTTTTGGGTAGGTGTTCATGTTTTTGAAGCTATATCTGGCGCTGTGGTAAGGTAAAAGTTGTAACATATGTATCATCAATATGGGATTATAAAAGTTGCTTCATGCACTTATAGTCAGTTCAAAAATAACTTTCCGAATGTCTGTTTTATTATATTTAGCGCGGTTGATGTCCGAACAAGTTTGCATTTTATGTCACTAATGATAAAATGTTTTCAGAACTTTCACAGATGATATTTTGAAGTTCTTCGTCTGTGCCATGCTCTAAGCAGGAATAAATAATTTATTTGGCATATAAACACAATATAAAACCAGCCTATTTCGACTCGAAGCCCTACTTAACTGCAGACAGAGACAGCGAGAATGCTGTCAGTCCGTAAACAAATTAAATTATATGAACACAGATTAGTAATATACTATCCCCGGTCACGGGCATGTCACTTTTGTTCGGAAAACCGGAAAACGCCCTCTCTCGGAAAAAAAGTGACATAATAAAATGAGTGCGACTATCGCTTTTAAATAGGAACATGGTCTAATAAAACAAGGTCTGGCATTCCGGGACGAACACATGCTTACGTCACTATCCAGTTGCCACTCTATTGCAACAAAACACGATTAAGGAAAGATTTTCAGAAACAGAAGCGTGTGTTTAATCAAACGAAACAATTAAATTTAGACATAAACCAACGTAATTGTTAATTAAAACCTCATTGTTTTATCGGATTCACACAGGTAATAAAGGTGGTTGGGGAATTATTATTACAAACTTCTGGTAACACAGATGTGATGACGTAGACTGGTGTTGCCCACGTGACCACTGTGTTTCGGAATGCCATACCTGGCGAAGTATATTATTATACCATGAATAGGAATAGGCATAAAAACAAGATATTAATGTCATAGGGATAGATGGGTACCGCTGGGTTGACATTACTCGGGGTTTGATTGAATTACAGTCCACGGAATCACTGCTCCGGCAGGGATGGGAGTACCACAGATCGAAGTAGCAGTATTATATCTTGGCAGTGACCTTGAAATTACCTACGGCCGCTAGGTTGACCTTCAGTGTCCGTGCGTAACTGTCGCGCACTCGATACTGTTGCGAACTTATATAAGGTTCCATTAAAATAGATGGACGAACTGTTAGAAATTATTAAGACCAAAATAAAAACAATGGTAAAAAAAATGATAAGAAAAACGCATTAGATACTTACAAGAAAAATAAATCAGCTAACGAAAATACACAAAAAATGTTAGTAACCCAATGCTATTTATTATTTTAGGTGAAAATAAAATCACTTTAGTCAGTGTTTTGTTTTGCTTGGATATTTTTGGTTAGACGTACTGAACGCTGTGTTAAAATTTGTCCATCTATTTTAATGGGACCTTGTATACACTGAGATTTCGAAGCTTGTCGTTTGGACCGTTTTCTATAAAGATAGAATATTTTTACTTGTTTATACTAATAAAATTCGTGGCACCGAAAGTGCGTTGAGCGCACAACTTCAAGTTTTTGTGTCGTAGGAAACGGTCACACGGTAGATTTTTATGGAAAGTGTTGACAATTCTGCCTCTATCAGATGCCGCTTAGGTGCTCTGTGTCATTGCCTATTTTTCATCTAATATTAATACACTTTCCAGATCATACTGTGTTACAACTTTTGCTAAATGATTTAATAGAATGTAGCTAGTTTTAACTTTTAAATTACAAATAGTTTGTAGCTTCTTTCTGCTGATTCTTCTTGTTATCAGAAGACCCTGGGGTCGTACTATGAGGTGATCGAGCAACCATTGTTGAAGTGTGAGAAAGAGTTGGAGCTATACAGGATGTATAGCGTTATCTCTTTTTTGCAACGGATTAATGATGGCTTTTGTGTCTTCGCATATGGCGTTCGTCAAACGTATTCAATCACGTCTATGCGACTCTAGCGCAGTGTATGTACAGTCCGGGTGATTAATTGTTAAGCAAATTGACACACTACGTCAATTTTCCGTGTTATAGCCATTTTATAAAACTGTCAAAATATGACAGTTGATACATACGAACAATTTACGTTAGTAGTCGTTTTTGCTTAAAATTAAATCTCCCGGTTCTTACTTACTTTAAGCAGTGTTTACGCGACGTCCACGCAGTGTATATGCGACGTCTACGCAGTGTTTACGCGACGCCCACGTAGTGTTTACGCGACATCTACGCAGTGTTTACGCGATACCTACGCAGCATTTATGCGACGCCTACGCAGTGTTAACGCGACATCTATGCAGTGTTTACGCGACGTCTACGCGTTGTTTAAGCGAGGTCTACGCAGTGTTTACGCGAGGTCTAAGCTGGACGTGAAGACACATACGAGTACACACTTCATAATACATCCCCAAACCGACACAACATCTAGCTACAATCAAACTCAGACTAAATCGTAGCATGTTTTACTTATTTTTATTTCAAATCTTTACAAGTGTGCCTGCAAAATTTTCAATTTGCACTGACTTTAGACGTTTAGAGCGTTTTGTATGGGGCAAGTACTACGCAGGGGCCGGGTGCGGGGACCCTAGGAGCCCGGGCGAGCTGGCGGGGGCCGAGGGGCCCGCAGGGGCCGCGGGGCTGGCGGAGCTGGTCGACGGGTCCTTGTTGGAGCGTCCAAGGTGCTCCATCTTCAGCTTTTCGCCATTCATTATAGCTTTTATGTCTTCGGCATCTAGGGTTTCGTATCTGTGGGAGAGGTGGTGAGGTTCATTACTGCTTGTCTTCAGGGTATACGGTAAGTGAGTTATACACATTTTATTCGCAATTACAGTGTGGCAGGTAAAAGAAGGGACACACTTTAAGAGCGTTTATTCTGAAAGTGGGCAACGTCGCAAATAAATGTCAAATATTTCGGTGTTTTGATTAATTTGGCAATATTACTGTGCGGAAATAAGAAATGTGGCTAAATAGCTAACTAGAATATTGATTATGAACTGCAATTAACACCGAATATTTAGTTTTAGATGTAAAAAAAAGTATAAAAAAGTATTTGGAAACTTTCCAAATGTCTTCTGTGTCAAATCAATAATCGGATATTCGAATGCATATTTACCTAAAGTTGAGGTGTTGACTATTACGTAATGCACTTTTCTATCGAAAAATTCGCGGGATTCCGGAATCAACTTTAGAGTTCTGATTATAGAATGGACTGTATATTTACTTACGTTCAAGTGTTGGGTAATATGGAAAGCAATTTTGTATCGATCGTAAAAATCTCGCGATTCCGGAATTCATAAAGACTATAGAAATGCTAGCTAATGTTGTAAAGCAGGTTGCCAAACTGGCACAGCATATAGCCACAAACAGCGTTGAGTTTCGTTAAAAAAAGTTTAGTACACCGCGAAAGTGACCGTCATAAGAGGGTTGATAATTCGTTTCCATACCATGTATCCGATTAGTTAAACATTCTCGGATTTTCTGGAATTCGCCGCTTCCAAAATTACTTAGCCAAAAATTAACTTTAGGGTAAACATGCATCCGATTATCCGATCTCTGGTTATGAGTACGAGTCACTCACTTGAGTAAGGCTTCGGCTAGAGCCTTGTGTTCTTTGGCGTGGTTCCTCAGGATCACCTTAGCGCGGTCGTAACTGTCTGACAGAATCTTCTTTATTTCACCGTCCACCTGCAAACAGCCATTATTATTTTAATTTACTTAATTTTAGGCATTCTATCATAGCAGCTGAAATTACGAAAAGTCGACAACAATAGAAAAAAGGGATTTTAAATATTTAAGAGCGTTTATTCAGAAAGTGAGCAACGTCGCAAATTGCTGTTAAATATTTCGCTATTTTGATTAATTTGGCAATATTACTGTATGGAAATATGAAATATGGCTAACTAGTGAACTAAAATATTGATTATGAAATGCAGTCATTAATATCGTAACACTGAATATTTAGTGTTGGATGAAAAAAGTATTTGGAAAGTTTCCAAATGCGTTTTTTACACCTAAAACGGTTACAACATCAAATTCAGAGTTATAATTGTAATTCATTATTAATATTCTAGCTAGTTAGCCATATTTCTTATTTCCATACAGTAATATTGCCAATTATATTTGCGACGTTGCCAACTAAAAACAACATAAAACTACTAACACTATAAAAACACTGAAAAAAATTTGACACTTTAATTTTTTTTGCAGGTTGTGAGATTTTGTTTGGAACTCTATCTAAACAATGCAGAATAGGTTTTGGAACAAAGTTCTTTATCGCGCGTTGCGAAAGGGGGCTAGACGGAAAAAATTAAGACCAAAAGTTGTAACGACACTTTTTGCTATAGTTGTAAGCCGAGCGGCGTGCGCGTGTTTCTCTGTCTGTCTCTCTCTCTCTCTTCCATCCGGGTGTCTCTTGACACCTCTCATGTGTTTTTTTTACAAAATATATATATTTTTTTTTCCAACCCGCGCTGGGCCCGCGTGGTGGAGTACGGCCCACTCCCTCTCACAGAGAGGAGGCCGGTGTCCCAGCTGTGGGAACAGTATGGGCTGATTATGTAGCTGTAACATAGCTGACCAGTTCGTTGGTGTACGGTCCCAGCTGCTCCTGCTGCTGCAGCGTGTTGCGAGTGGACTCCATGGTGCGGAGCCCTACTTTCTCGCTCATGCCCCACTCACGGACCATGTGGCATGCTATTGAAGTGGCTTGCTTTAAGTCTGATGAAGCGCCTGGAATTGAAAAGAGAAATAGTTGTCATGTACAGTTAGAACGAGTTGAGCTCCTTAAGTTCTGAGTTGAGCTCCACGATTACTGACAAATGCTTGCACTGACTGGACAGGTCCACTCAAATTTGTGTGGTTCTTTCCTCAAAAGACCATTTCAGACACTGATCTACATGGTCCTCATATGGCTTGACCAAGATTATGGTCTTTAAAAGAGACTCTCGTAAAAAAAAAAAAAAAAAAGGAAAGCGACCTCTGGGTTTGTTTCGGCCTTTCTTCTCAGAGTAGTCGGCTCTCTAGTCGGCTCACTCATCTAGCAATGTTATTTTTTTTTTTTTTAATATGCGTGTTCAAGTGATTCCTATAACCTATTTACAGAATAAACAATTTCATTTCATTTCAGTGTTAACTCTATATAAGGTGTTAAAAAATTAACTTTAGAAACTTTAAGAGGTGCTTTAGTCTATGGAACTGAATAACTTTTACTATGCGATCAACTTTGAAATCGCGAAAAAGATATCTGCAGTTCCATAATAAAGCTCAATACCTACTGTTCTAAACTGTATGGCACAGCTGTTTTATTTTGGCGATTTTATACTCAAGAAACAAATTCCTACATTTCCCGCATTACCGTGTGGATAAAACGATACCAGAATTATAAAGATAATGATGTTTCAAAGTAACTTTATTTATTCAAAAAATTTACAGGTGTGGGTTTTCGGTTACAACTGCAGGAATAACTTAGTTGTTCAAAGATTTTTCGAGAAATGCAAACTTATTATTGCGGTCAACAAAATCAATACTGTGCATGCGTAAATATTCATCCCAACGACGGAACCCTTCACTGTACGTGGCCCGACACACACTTGGCCGGTTTTAAAGACAGAACGTCGACGTCCGCTTTATTGAACGAATGTCACAAACCTGACGTGATCTTCTCAGGCCCGAACACCAGCTCCTCGGCAGCGCGGCCGCCCATCATTGTGTCCATCATTGCTAGTAACTGTTGTTTTGTTACGTGATATCTGTATAACAAAACCACGTAATTTATCTCCAGTATTCGATTTATAAAAAAAGGTGTATCTAAAGAAGAGCGCGGCAGCAGTACGCGACGTTTGCAGGACACATATCTGCCGCGCCTCAGTTAGGAGCAAACCGACGAATGTTGGCGCGGCAGTACTGCGCGGCACATCCGAGACACGCCGCGCACTTCAGTTGGCAATATCAATCTGAATAGTTTAATACGTCCAGACACAATTAGTGACGAATGATTCCTAAAAATGTTTGTGCGCGGCAGGTAGACAGAAGCGGAAGCGTCCGCGCGCGGCAGTCGTCTAAAAAGCGCGGCTGCCGCTCAATATTTGTTTCATTTCATATTCCCGTTTCACATTCGACTGAGAAGTCGGATGTGGCACATCATGAGCGACTACTGCAACATCCGACTTCTCACCTAGTACGACACAACTTAGATGTAGCATCGGCAAAATTCGTAAAACCGATCACCATCTGAACAGAGTGCGCCTTCAAATCACCAATATGTATTACTGCTTTGGGTGAAAATGATCTTAACGCAAACGCAATAACTTGTGAAGTCATATAACCAAATACATTCGTAAAATTGAAATGAATGAATGCAAATTTATGCTACATCTAAGTTGTGTCGTGCTGTAATAAGCAACATTAAAGGGGAGTCGTTTTTGACGGCCAACTCTAGCACCGCGCGCTCATTGGTTAAATCAAATAGCGCGCGCTTCACTGGCTTCCTGTAATGTACTTTCGTCCATTCTCACAAATTTTCCACTCCACATATTGCAGGAACGCGAGCGGGAAGATGATACACATCAAAAAAAATAACCTGACTACGGAAAAATAAGAGTACAAAACAAGAAAATATTTCAGACAGAAATCAAGACATAGGTACAAAAATGGTCAAGGTCTAAAGCCGTCGGCGCATGCCATTATGATTTTGTAGATGTCCCTGGCACCCACATAGTATAGAGGCATGCGACCACGCTTAAAAAAAAAAAGTTGGGACGTCGCAAATAACTGTCAAAAATGTACCTGTTTTGATTAATTTGGCAATATTACTGTATGGAAATATGAAATGTGGCTAACTAGCGAACTAGCATATTAATAATGAATTGCAAATATAGCATTGAATTTGATGTTGTAGCCGTTTTAGGTGTAAAAAAGGCATTTGGAAAGTTTCCAAATACTTTTTTTACATCTAAAACTAAATATTCGGTGTTAAGATATTAATTATTGCATTTCTCAATATTCTAGTTCGCTACTTAGCCAAATTTATTATTTCCATACAGTAATATTGGCAAATTAATAAAAACAGCGATATATTGGACATCTATTTGCGTCGTTGCCCACTTTCAGAATAAACGCTCTTAATGCGTATGCGCTAAGGTAACCCGCGAAATTATTATTTTTTTAGTTTTTTGCATTTTGCAGGTCAGTGTCAGGTTTTATGTTGATTAAAATATGATTCGCGACCGTAACAAATATGGTTTTACATAATTGTAATTATGATAATTACAATCAGCAATACAACTCTCTAAGTAAGCACAATGGTCAAATGTCATGATTTCATGAAATAGTCATTCAATGGAATTATATGAATATTGATCATTTTTATGATTACAATTCTATAAATATATATTTGATACGGCCGCGAATCATTATTAAATCAACTTACAACATGAAACTGACCTGCAAATTGCAAAAAACGTAACGAAATTTGAATTTCGCGGGCTACCTTGACGCTTTCGCCTTAAATGCTTCGCAATGCGTCGAGAAATTAAACTCCATGCGTACTTTTTGTTATTTACCTTTCTTTGGCGGGTATGTACGCGGTGTGACCAAGTGACGGCCCGCGCGGCATTATCGTCACCTTGTGCAGCGGGTGTGAGTCCTGCACATACGGAAAATATATTATGACGATATACATTATTCTTTATAGTATAGGTAGATGTGGCGACGCTTGGGGACGGCCTATGTCCGCCAGTGGGTTTCTTTCGGCTGAAGAGATGATGATGACGTTATTCTTAATAAATAGATAAAGAATGGAATTCTTATTTTTTTTTTAAATCCCCCTCAAATTATTATTATATTAATAATTTAATATGTGAAGCAAAAATTTTGTACCCCTTTTTACGAAAATTACGCGGACGGAGGAGTATGAAATTTGGCACAGTTAAAGTTTACATGGAGAAGGAGTTAAAGTTAAGTTTAAGCTAATATTTTTATATAATATACATAAGAAAAAAATAAAAAATAAAATTACACACTACCATACGTTTGACACAAGATAGCTATATTAGAATCATGACATTTAGGGCGGATTTCTCCGTTCGTATCACAAAACGCGTTTATGGAATCTAAGTTCTTCATAAACGAGTTCTTGTGTTGATATTGATCTCGATTTACGTCCAACCGATTTCACCAGCTACATTTTGCTCGCGTCCACGAAAACCAAATTTTCATGGCATAGAATGTAAATGTTGTCACATGAACGCAATGCGTTTAGCATTTGCAACATGCGATAGCGACCAGCTGCGCTTAAAATATCAAATTTTATCAGTAAACTACTAAACGCGGGTACCAAGTTGTCAAAACCAAAGTGTTTTCAATTGACATCTTGATTGACATCACAGACTAGATTGACATTGACAATTTCGTATTTCGTGTCGCGGTAATATTAAAATTTTATTGTTGTATGCATTCCTGTGTATTTCTCATTATTATGTCTCGGAAACGAAAAAGGGATCAGACCTTCGTAGCCAGTGAAAAGGAAGCCCTAATTCAGTTGGTGGATCAACATTTTGTTAGAATAAAAAAAAAAACATGCCGTGAGTGTAAAACAAAAAACAGAAGAGTGGAAGAAAATTTCGATTTCTACATCATGCTCCTCCTCAGCACGCAAATCTGATTTTAATGGAAGATTGATTATTGCCGTGTTCTCACGGACGTTTGGGGACGGACGATGGACGTCCACGTACAAATAATATAACAAAAAAGAGCGTTTTTGTTGTGAATGTACCTTATTGTTTAAATAAATAAATCGTTTAAATATTGTTTTATTATTGTTTATTACCATAGAAATATAAATAACAGGAGAAGTGGTATGGGGGCGTGTCTGTGTCCGCGCGTCTTGATCACAATGCTCATGCCTCAGGCAAATGGCCGTCTCCGCTAACTAGTGCGCTTTCGAGCGCGATCGTGATAACATTTAAGAATACCGTGTTGTTCAGTGGTTTCTTGTAAAAATCGAAGCTAAACTATAAACTTTATAAATCGTAGAACCACTTTTCATAAATCAGCACAAGTATTTTGCTATATTTGTGTTGAAAATCATGAAAAACAACAAATCGTAAAATATTTCTTGCCTTTACTACGTTATTTTTGTTTTCATATATCACAGCGACTGTACTTTTATTGTAGTAAATACATTGCTTCTTTATCACTACCAAAGTATGTCGCTAAGTAACTGGACAAGCAATGTAAAAATTACAAAACGATATTTACTTTAAGCGGTTGCATCGTTAGTACGGCCGCAGCGTCTTGTGACGGATTAGTGATGTGGTTGTGCAGATCCACTAACGTAGGCTATCGACAATAATGTCGATTGTCGTATGAATTTATATTACTATTAAAGTTTATTCTTCAATTTGTCAACAGTTATAGCCTGATTGGAAGACCGATGTGAAATCTTGTTTTATACTCATTTAGATTTTCTCATAATGTTGTTATTTTTTTGGTTTACTTAATATTTCTTTTTTTTACTTACTTATTGTTTATTTATATCATCTTATTATATGTATATCGTTTTTTATTTATAATTTTTTCAGCAACTTCCAAAAATTTTAATTCAATAATAAATGGGAGAATCGATATGTTTCCGATTTAGTCAATCACTAGCGTATATGTAAAATAAATGGCTTTTGCACAGCACAACGATAGCGAACGATGTTTTCGTGTGGGTGAGTTGTACGGTGCATGGTAAATGCACGCTGTGTTTGATGGGATAAGGTTTATAATTGATTATGTAGTACGTTCTGATTTGTAAATTGCAAGTGTGAGCGGGGCCTCGTATTTATTGGGTTTACTGATCGCATGTGTGATCGCAGGCTAGAGAGTAGGGATAGATAGAAGACATTGGGTTTCGATACATTTTCAACTACCGGGCATATCTCCTTCTTTCTTATATCTATGTTTATTACATACCACACCAGAACATACATCTTATTAATTTAAATACACATATTTAGAAATTAAAATCACGCTCTATGTTTCTACGCATCTGTAGCTACCAGATGACTGCTGTGGATTTATGTGGATTTAGCACTTCAACTGCACAGAATTGTGCCCAAAGTCAGTGCTGCTATTGCCTCACTCCGACCACGCCACATTACTTTCCCGAGTCACCACACGATATCCACCAAATGTTGTAATGTCTTTTGTCTTTTCTTTTTGTCTTTTCCAGACTCCAAATAACCTTTCTACACAATTTCTTGTTCTTATTTGAGACTCATTGTACAAATTTCAGCAGTAGTATAACACTGATCTAATGGAGTCATCATATCCTAGTTGTTACATACGTAACCTGCATCTCCAACAAGAACAGCACTTCCATATTTCCCCTGTTCGAACATTGCTCTTCTATAGCAGTTATTAAATATATACGAGTCGTGTGTACTTCCTGGCTTTGTGTACTTTAACTCTATTTGATCTTCAATGGAATCCAATACAGACATAACTGTTGGTTTTGTAAGATGAAATCTTTTCAAAAAGTCTTGGTCATCCAGGGGGTCGAAATGTTTTTCTCTCTCGCGTATCCATTTTGGACGACGAACAATGAACTCATCCTCATCATTGATGTAAATCAATCCTCATCCCAACTTTCGTCATAACATAGTATTAACAATCTTTTCATTTTAATTAGCCAAATATCACAAAAATCAATATAAACAACACGACACTGACAGCGTGTTGTCAGCTCTTGAACTCGTTTAGAGGCTTGAACGCCAAAAATCTGGAGTTCAGAATATAAACTAGTTTATGCTTAACTGCGATCACTTTGTGTTGGTGAAATCAGAAGTGGGGATATGAACTCAGTTAAACGCTTTAACTGAGTTCAGCATGAATTGATCACGATCAATTGCGTTGCAGAAATCTGCCCTTAGATGAATTATGGTCAATCAATCAATCAAAAGTCATTTATTCAAACTAGGCTGAGAATCAGCACTTTTCGAACGTCAAAATTACATAAGACAGTCCCCCAAAACGCCCACCCTTCACCACTTCCTAGTGCATTAGCTGGGAAGAAGAAGTGGCGCAACAAACTCCCCAGCAGCACAGCTGTCTGTTCAGTTAGAAGAACAAAAAAAAAAGATTCTATATAATAGTATTCAAAATAATTTACATTAAGCAACACAAAACATAATTTAAATTATTAGCCATATATAAGCTAGCACACGCCAATATACCAAACAAAATCATCGAGAACTATACTCAGGCAGAAATAAAAAACAAAACGTAAACAGAACTTAATATCTTAATAAAAGCCTCCAGGCATAAAGGGCGTGCCCGCTTACATATAGTTGTAACTGGAAGTTATAAATGATAAACTAGGACCATCGAGGTAAAATAAATAAACAAACAGTTAATTACTAATAGTAATAAATAATATGATCAATTGTCGAGGTCACTAGCTAACCACAAATTGCAATACAACTCATAAAAAAACAGTGTGATGAGTAGATTTTGTCAAAAATAAATTAAAATAACTTGACTTAAAATGTCAACAATAATTAAATTTAAATAATTTGACTTTTATAGTCAAATAAATTAAACAATTACTTATATAAACTCATATAACTTGTCAGTGGGTAAGCTGGAGAAAGAACATAAACATTGTCTTGAAATTCAACCGATTTCGAATTCGAATTTCAACCTCTGGGCGACCTAGTCAATATAATTTCACAAATCATTAGGGTGCGATTCTACTGAGGTGGAGACGAGCGGAACCGAGATGTAGATGAATCGACGTTATTGTTTTAGTTAATTGATTAACTCAGGCGTGACTACGGAAATCCATTATAAAATACAATTAACGACGTATATTTAGTAACCTAATCCGCTTCACACTGCACTCGTCGCTTGACGTGGCAACACGTCGTGTCCAGGTTCACAACAAGTCAATCGTCATCCTGAGGATGCCTCGTTGAGAGGTGAAACACGTGTCATTTCTTACAGGTTTCTTTATGACTCTTTACGAACATTTAAGCGGATTTGGTTACTAAATATACGTCCTCTATTATATTTTATATTGTTTTAAATATACGTCCTCTATTATATTTTATATTGTTTTAATTCCATATGTTGGCTGACACACCGAAAGAAGAGGGAGAGGGGCGTGAAACTAAGAGCTTATGGAGAGAGATTGGGGATCTGTCAGTTTCAGATTGGGGGTGTAGCCGTGTGAGTCTGGGGAAGAGAGCAGTGTGAGAGCGTGTATGTTACCTTAGTGAAGTACGCGACAATGGCGTGTCCCCCTTCGTGATACGCGGTAATAGTATTGGCTTCTTCATCAGGTAGTCGCGACCTTCTCTCCGGACCCATCAGCACCTTGTCTCTGGCATCTTCTAGGTATTTCATTGAAACGTTCTTCGCGCCGTCTATCGCAGCCCTGGAAAATTGTAATTTAAAATTAGTTGACGTCGGCGCTGGCCCGCACGCGCGCCAGGTACAGCTCAGGGTCTCGCGTTATATATAATGTTGTACTAGTTTCGTATACGTACTTGAGCGCGGCCTGGTTGACCATGTTCTCCAGGTCGGCCCCGGTGAAGCCCGTGGTGCCGCGCGCCAGCACGTCGCAGTCGACGTCGGCGCTGGCCCGCACGCGCGCCAGGTACAGCTCCAGGATGTCGCGCCGGCCGCCGTAGTCGGGCGTCGGCACCGTCACCTGGGGGACCGGGGGGTCGTAACCGCGCACTGACACTGCGAGGGATGCACTGCCACGAATAACAACATCGCCAGTCAAATCTACCGCAGCAACGGATGCTCACTATCGGCTTTAGCACTCTCGAAAACTATGAAAATGACACCCATGATGATAAATTTGAAATATTCCTTTCCAACTTGTATTAAAGACTAAAGCCGATAGCGTGGTCAAAATGTAAATCCATTATGGCGCCTGCGAAAATTTTCAAATTTTTCGTCATGGGTGTCGTTTTCATAGTTTTTGAGGGTGCTCAAACCGATCGTGAGGTCAAAATGTAAATCCAAGAAGACAGCTGCGAAAATTTTTCATCATCGGTATTGTTTTCATAGTTTTCGAAGGTGCTAAAATCGATAGTGAGATCAAAATTTAAATCCAAGACGGCAGCTGCGAACATTTTGTTTTTGTTTTAAATCATACATGAGAAGTTCCTGACGGGGATCGGACAGCACACGTTTTTTTTAATAATAATAATAATAATAATTTTTATTTGTTGAACATAGGTAGGTTAGGTACAGATGTTGTTATTATTTAAGAACGCTATGTCTAGCCGTCATCGGCGTACAAATATTATACTGGCACAAACATGCTGATTATAATAAATTATCAAACAATTATAATAAATTATCAAACAATTATCACACATTATTAAACAATTCTAATTCAAATTTTCAATACAATAAAAACATTCCAATAAAATATAATAATAATAGATTCTAGTAAAAATTGAAAAATCAGTAAATAATAAATCATAATAATAAAATAATAAAACAAGGTAATTATAATGTGTCAGTTAGGTATTCGTTCACCGTATAATATGTTTTCTCATATAATATTTTCAGTAAAGCCTTTTTAAAATCGTTTATGTTGTTTATTTCTTTAATTCGTCCAGGGATCTTATTATAGATCCTAGGTGCCATTCCCAAAAAACTTTTTGTATAAAGAGCAGTGCTATGTGGCTTAGCGCATATCTCTCTATTGCGTCGTTTAGATCTCAATGTTTCGAACAGATGGAAGTTGGATTTGACAAATACTGCTGTCTCAAAAATGTACATACAGGGCAATGTTAAGAGTTTAAATGTTTTGAAATATGGAATACAGCTTTCAGTTGGTTTCCGTTTAAATACAGCACGCACACATTTTTTTTGGGCCCTAAACGCAATTTCTTTGTCGGTGGAATTTCCCCAATATATTATTCCAAAACGTAATGTAGATGATACATAGGCTTTGTAAGAAATTAGAACAACGGACTAATTTACTATTTTTGCTAGATTGTAGAGCGCATATGAATACTGGTTAAGCTTTTTACAAACTGTTTCAACATGACATTTCCAGTCTAAATGAGTATCTAGCACTGCTTGTTTCAGCTATTATTTGATCTGCAAAAGCTATGTTTAAGTTAAGTTTTCTTGTTCTTTGGTAAAATGTCATAAGCTTTGTCTTATCTATGTTTATTTTTAGTTTATTTATAAGTAACCAATTAATGATGCAAAGGATGGAGTTGTTTATGTCATCTTCATAAGTTTCTATATTATTACATGGAACAATAAGTGTACTGTCATCGGCAAACAACACAGTGTGGTGCTCAGTGCATTTTGGCAAATCGTTAATATATATGAGAAACAACAAGGGCCCAAGGACAGTTCCTTGGGGTACACCACATGTTGTATCTCTAATTGGTGACATATGAGTAACTTCTGTTTTGGATTTAGAACATATTCTATTTAAAACAGTGGCTTGTGTACGTCCAGTGAGATATGTTTTGACTAGATTTAATATGTTTCCCCTGACGCCGTATCGTTCTAACTTACCCAGTAATATTTCGTGATTTACATGATCGAATGCTTTCGACATGTCCATAAATACAGCTGTAATTGGATTTTTTTTGTCAACATTACTAATTATTTCTGTAAATAATTCATAGACAGCTTTATTAATGTTTCTGTTTTTCCGAAAACCATATTGTTCTTTAGCCAGTATATTGTTTACTTCAAAGAATGAGTTTATAGATTTATAAATATTTTTTTCAATAATTTTGGACATTACCGGTATCAGAGCTATTGGACGGTAATTTGAAATAGCAGATTTATCACCTTTCTTATGCAGTGGTTTAATTATAGTCATTTTTAACAAATTTGGAAAGTGGCCATGTTCTATGCACAGATTAATAATATGACTCAAAACTGGCGCAATGATATGCGACACAGATTTTAAAATCTTAGTAGTTATTCCATCATAACCCACGCTATTTGTATTCTTTAATGCATTGATAATATTAAATATTTCCAACGAATCTGTCGGTGTCATAAATAGAGATTTGGGATAATAATTTACGCAAGATATAGCATTACTAGTATTATAATTATTTTCAGGATGAATTAAGTCTATAAAGTAATCATTGAATGTCGTAGCTATTTGTTTAGGGTCACTTATTAGTTTATCAATCTATCTATTTTTCTCATAGAGGGTGATAAAAAGAAGAGTGTCCACCTCGGGAGCCACACTATTTTAAGCTCGAGTGACGTACTTTGAATCCCTCGCTGCACTCAGGATTCAAAGAAACACTCTCGCCTTAAAAATAGTTGTTTGCTCCCTTGGCAAACAATCTCCTATTTTTTGTCCGTCAGGTAGATTATTAAAAAATATCGGACACGAATTTGTTCTTGTTTTACGTAATCAAATTATTAGGTATATATCGAGTAGGCAATGCGTTAAAATGTGGCATGACGTCATTGGCCAGTAGATTTTATACAGACTTGTGACGTAGCGAGCCACTCCCCAACTTTAATGCGTTTTTACTTCGATCAATAATGCACTAGATTCCCGGTAAGCGCTTCAAAAACGGAACGAAAAATAAGAGCACATATTCGGTAGTGGTCTTATTTCAAATTAGTATGGTCCAATCATAGCCAACGTTAAGACGTCAAAATGCCGCAGTACGCGTTCAAAAAAATTGTAAATAACCACCATAACACCAAGATTTTGGAAGGAATATTTTTTTTTCGGTAAGTTTATTATCAGTAAGTGTTTTTCATAAAATAATAACAGCATTCAATAGTAAATATAAATCAATTAGCAAATATTATGATTTTTTGACCAATGTTTGTGACAACTACCAACTATTGTAACAAACATCGACTGTTCTGGAACAGGGAATGCATGGTGTAGTATTGTTATTTTATATTTGGTTTCTGTTTGTAGATTTCCTAGCGACCCATTTCGTTATGTAGAATGAATGAGAATGGGTATCTACTGTCGCGAAAGAAAGAGGAAAATAAATATATAAGCCTTATAAAAATTCGACAATTTGTTCGATTCATTTTAAGAGCCCTCTTACATTTCGGCGCTGCGCTAAAGCATTCTTGCGATACTGAGCGCACATTGCCGGCGCAGTGAAATATATGGTACTATTTATTTTACTATTTTTTACTAGTTATTTTATTCATAAAAAAATAGAAATAGCAATAAAAAAAAATTAAAAAATTGTTTGTTATTAAGCAAATGTTGGAGATTATTTTAGTATAAATACTACGTACGAAAATGATGTAGAACTTCGGATATTCAGACTTGTTTCCAAACCTTTTTAGTAGAAAATTGAATTTGGTCCAGTATTTTTTTCTTTAAATAAAAGTCATTTATCAAAAATGTATTCTATTATTATAAAAGTATGGGATATGTTTAATATGAAAAAAATTGATTTGATGAATTATATTCAACAGAATCCGCAAATTAGAGCTCTCAAATGAGCTGTACATGAGTTTTTGCCAAAACATGCATCAGGAGAACGATTATTGCTAGATAAATAAATAAATAATGAAAAAATCGCTTTATTATTATTGTAGAAGAGAAAACGAACTATTTTTACCAAGTAATTGTTATATAAACTAACCAACGAATAGTATTCAATTTCAACGAGGAAATCATGCATCTACGCGCATTTTTGTAATAGGCTCCTTAATAGATTGGACATAACTGGAAACACGCAAAGGCGTAGATTACTAAAAACAGTATAACAGTAACAATAAGTATTTTTGAACTTATATAAAATTGAATTTTAATTTTCAAGCGACATGACATTATAATTATTTGTTTCTCCGATGACGATTTAATTTTGCCATTGTAATTAAATATTTGTTTATCCGACGACAGAAAGATTTAATTTTGCCATTGTAATAAAAATAAATATTTGTATCTCCGACGACAGAAAGATTTAATTTTGCCATTGTAATGAAACTTTATGTTTGAGTGTCAAGGCTTATAATAAACTGAATTTGTTAGTAAATATATTTTTTTCTGTATTTCATAGAAAGAAATATAAGCACATTTCGACTTCACTCATTCCTTGTCCAAGTGGCGAGCCTCTGTCATAAATTTTTGTTGCTTTTATTAGCACATTGTAATTCGAACTTTAAAAATAAGCGTGTAAGGCTGAATTTGTTTCGCCATGGGATCTGGAGGCGAAGGTCCTCGCGCACATGTGGGAGTTGCGCGAGGAGGCGAAACGCCGGGGTGTAACTCCGCTGCCGCAACAAATCGCGGCACAGCGGACAGAGCTCCGGCGGGATCTCATGGCGGCATGGAGTGTGCGATTGTCGCAACCCAGCGCTGGGCACGCCACAATTGCGGCGGTAAGGCCCCTCTTTGAGGAGTGGCTAGAGAGGCGCCACGGCGTCCTCACCTTCCGCCTGACGCAGGTCCTCACCGGACACGGTTGTTTCGGGAGGTTCCTGTTCAGGACAAGGCGGGGGGAAACGCCCGGGTGTCACCACTGTGTGGATCGCCCGGAGGACACGGTGGAGCATACGGTGGAGGGCTGCCCTGCTTGGGCGGAGCACCGCCGTGTCCTCACGGAGGCGATCGGCAGCGGCGATCTGAGCGTCCGGCCCTGGTGCAGGCCATGGTCCGGAGCGAGAGTGCATGGGAGGCCGTCACCTCCTTCTGCGAAGCAGTTATGCTCGCGAAGGAGGAGGCGGAGCTCGCGGGGGAGATTCAAGCTGCAAGCCCTCGCGCCCCTAGTCGCCGCAGGAGACGCCCCGGGCGTCGGGAGTGACAAGCTGACTTCCGGCCACCGTAGGCGCGTGCCTGCGGACGGTGAGCAATGGGTAGCTCGCCGTCCGATAAGGACCAGGCCCGGGTCGACGGCGCGTTGTGTTCCACGCGCGCCTCAAAGGGATGTCAGCAACAACTGACGGGGTCCGGAAGGACCAATGCCTGCTGGGGTCGCGGGTTTGTCTGAAAGGGATATCGCGGCCCCAGCACATAGGCAACGGAAGGAACACGGGTGGGTTTTAGTCAGTAAAAGTCTGACACTCCCTCTCGCTCTGCCCAGAGCGGGACTCCTCCCGCTCTGGGCAGAGCGAGAGGGAGTGATTTGATGATTTCCAACCAAAAAAAAAAAAAAAGGCTGATTTTGTTTTGATGTATGTTTGACTTTTTTGTTTTTTGTACATAGCTTTGTGATTACAACTTTAAGCATTGTATTTTTTATTTTATTTTGTTAGCGCACCTAAATGGTGCGTTTCGAGAAATACTTTTGCACTTCATTTGGTGCCCTTCAAAGTTGGTGCGCTTCGAGAAATACCCCTCTACTAGCACAAGCAATTATAGCTATCTGGATTCTTAACATTTTTTTTGTACGAAAAGGCGATAACCCATTCATACAGACGCTGGATGTTTTCGAGATTTGCTCATAAATGCAGTTTCGCTTCCAGGTTGAATTTACATTAATGTATATTTATTTAAACTAGAAGTACGTAAACACAATTGGCGACAGTTTTAAGAGAACTTTTGTATGGGATAGTGTATCTGGTGCATTATTGATCGAAGCGTTTTTAAAAGCTTTTATTTAACTTGCAATGTATGTATGTTTATTCTGGTGGAATCTTGCTACTCAATTTTGAAGCAGATATCTTCAACCAATTGAGCTGAAATTTTGTAGACACGTTTAGTTTGGATGACAATACACGATAAGCTATGTGACGACATTCTAAATCCAATATGGCGGACCATCAAAGATGGCGGAATAGTTATTTTGAAAGCATTTCTACAATATGGGTATCAAATGAAAGGGCTTGTTGAGAGTAACTCGAACAATAATGTGACGTCATTCTAAATCCAATATGGCGGACCATCCAAGATGGCGGAATAGTTATTTTTAATGCATTTACATTTTTTATTAATATGATAAAGCAAAAAATACGTGTCTAATATTTTTTTATTAACTGACTAACGGACTAAATAGCTTTTTATTTTTTTCCCCAGTCAACATCCCTATTGTGGAAGGTTTTGAAAACTCTTCTCTTCTTCTGTCTCTCTACGTATTTTTTCCATTCAGGATATGTGGATGATGCTGTAATAATAACTTGTTATCACTGTTATTTAAATAACAGATAGCGATATTCGAATTGTTTGGGGTAGGTACCACAAATAAAAATGAAAAAAAATACTTAAAAAAAAATACGACTTTCAAAAAAAGCTCTATAGACTGAAAAATGACTTTAATTTCGAAAGTGCCGACTTTCGAAATTAAAGTAATTTTTCAGTCTATAGAGCTTTTTTTGAAAGTCGTATTTTTATTTATTTATAAAATTCAAAACCATAGACTCTCTATGGTTTTGAATTTTCGTTTTTTGCCACCCTATGCCGTTTTTGGAAGTCAGTTGTTTTTTTTTGTGTCATAATACGAGTATATTAAATTAAACTCCTTCGTTCTATGTGACATGCGTGCTGTCGACGTGTATACATTACCTCCACGTCGAACCGGCCAGGTCTGAGCAGCGCCTGGTCCAGGTCGTCGCGCCTGTTCGTGGCTCCTAGCACGATGACTCCTTCGTTTTGATGGAAGCCGTCCATCTCTGATAGTAGCTGGTTGATGGTCTGGAACGTAAGAGATTTAATACGTAACAAATATACAATAACCATTTCAAAAACCTAAATAAACAAAGGGATAAAACAATTTCAATACACACAATGACAAAACCAATAAATAATAATATGTATAATGTTATAATTTTATTTTACATCAGCATTAGCTAATGCCCGGCCGGCATGCGTTGCAATGCCTTTTTCATTTATTTTTTTGTTAGGAACCTTCTCCGGCACGCACACAACAACTTATCAAAGTTTCATAACAATCGGTCGAGCCATTTTCGAGTTTTTGGGAGACTAACGCACGGCTATTGTATTTTATATATTTAAAATATAAGATAAGATAGTGTGAAGGAATCTACATCGCCACATGCGAACTGCGCATCAAAGACCTGACGTCACAAATCATGCATCGCGCAAGCAGGGTTTACCGCGCGATCAGCATATATATATATATAACTCTCTGACATCAATCATCCCACAGCAGCCCAACAGATACAACACCTGTCTGGTCGGAGGATCCTCCCTTTTCTATAGAGGATGAGTGAAATTTACAACCTGTTCCTCATACCTCTAAAATAGAAAGATGCAAAGCAAAACCATTTTTGTAGGAATAATGATTAAAAGTTATGCAATAATTGTTGTTCTGGTTTTAAATGCCTGACCAAATTAAACAAGGGTTTAGTAGTTCGAGGTTAAACTTTACATAAGTTTTATAACATTTATGTCACGAAAACAATCAGAATTATTCGGATTCATAGTTTTTGCCTATTCCACTTTGTAACAGGCAATTTTCTTACAAAATTTTTGACATACTGACAGATTTCTTGGCAGTACAAAAGTACCTATGTATAGTCTAAATGAAATAAATGTCCAGCTCACCTGGTTAGCATAAGGATGTAGCACACTGTTGGTTCGCTTGGCGCCGACGGAGTCAATCTCATCAATGAATATCACGCACGGAGCGCGTTCTTTGGCTGCCTCTGTAAATAAACAATCAATTATTTACTAGCTACCGGTGTCGTCCCTGAGGACTGTGAGAGTGCACCTGTGTCTGCTCACACACGCCTGCACTATAATATCTCGCTGTCGATGGCCAGTCTCAGCTGAGATTGGCCGCCATGGCCTAAAGTCGATCTGGAGAACTATATTTACTACCACTTAAAACTTACTGAACAGGTCTCGCACCCGCCGGGCCCCCTGGCCGACCAGTATCTCGTCGAACTCGGGCCCCGCGGCGTGGAAGAACGGCACCCTCGCCTCGCCCGCGACGGCCCGCGCCAGCAACGTCTTGCCGGTCCCCGGGGGGCCCACTAGGAGGACGCCTTTGGGCAGCTTGCCGCCTAGGGTGGAGAATTTCTCGGGGGATTTTAGGAATTCCACCTGTTTGGGAACAAAATATATTATGTTAGTTCTAAGGTGCAAACATGATGACGTTAAGTTTATGTTTCAAATACTCGTTCGATGAGGTAGATAAATGTTAAAATTGACTAAATAAATGTTAATAACTATTCATATTTAGGAATTGTTCCTAACTTTATTTATTTCCGGAACTTATTTTTTTACCCCCGACGGAAAATGAGTGGTGTTATAAGTTTGGCCGCTATGTGTGTCTGTTTGTGGCACCGTAGCTCTTAAACGGGTAAACTGATTTAAATGCGGTTTTTTTATTTGAAAGCAGGTTTTCTAGCGATGGTTCTTAGACATGTTTTATCAAAATCGATTCAGCCGTTTGAAGATTATCAGCTCTTTTCTAGTTGATGAATGGATGTGAGCGTCTTCCACAGGTCTGATCGATTTGTTTGTTACTTCAATTATATTAGTCTTCTAATACAACATACTTACATAGTAACCTTGAATTTGCAGGATACCCAACTCCTTTACGCACTTACAGCACAGGTATCGTGTTTGGGCTCATTGGAATTGTCTCAATGAATAGTTTATAGATAGACTAGCTTTTGCCCGCGGCTTCGCCCGCGTGGATGTCGGAAAATATCCCGCGGGTGCGTACTACCGGGATTAGTTAGATACCTAAATCCGAGGAAAAGTCATTGATTCCTACCGCTCGCTGCGCCCGCGTTGTCGGCAACCATAATTATTTTGTCACGCGTAATTTTGAATCTGTGATATCTTTTAAAGTATTCATTTTAATGATATGATGTCAAGGCATATTTTAATCTAAATTAAATGCCAAATTTGAATAACATATTTTATTGGATAAGGATAAATAAAATACCGGTCAAAATAGCTTCGGAAAAAACAATGAAATTTTTATCAAATTCTGAAAGATAAAAATGGTTACTGTGGGTCATCCTTAGAAGATAGACATATGTTATCGCGGACTTTATTTTTGAACTTTTTAAGATATACAATTCTGTAAAACATAAATTTGATGTCTCTCTTACGGCTTACGCGGCGCACGCCAGTAAAGCTCCCAAGTCGGCATGATTTTTTCCGACATCTTCGACAATAATCGTCATATTTCAGCAAATTTACACAAAACCTTAATGTATTATACACAAAAACCTTCCTCTTGAATCACTCTATCTATTTAAAGAAACCGCAAATACGTTGCGTAGTTTTAAAGATCTAAGCATACATAGGGACAGACAGCACGAAGCGACTTTGTTTTATATTATGTATAGATATAGATGATGAACAGGGTTTGGTGATGGAGTAGGAAAGCAAAATGAGGAAAAGTTTTGTGTCATTTCAGCCGAAAGACGTCCACTGCTGGACATAGGCCACCCCCAAATGGGGGGGGTTTGCCATAATCAGCAACGCTTGGTAAACCGGTTGGCGATCGCAGTATGGTGTTAAAGTACATAGAGAACGCTGCTGCCCATTCTATAGTGAGTCCCTAAGTCGCCTTTTACGACACCCACGGGAAGAAATGGGATGGTACCTACTATTCTTTACGACCGGCACCACAAGGACTAAATGTAGTGTAGGAAAATAATTGAAGAGTAGCGTTTGAAGCTCCCACCTAGATGGACCCTATAACGGCGCGGCGACTGAAACTGACCTGATGCAGAAAACGGAGACTGGGCCGTGGGACGCAATTTGAGAAAGACCTAGTGGGACTATTATAGAGTTTTATCGAGGAGCCATGGTTACTCACAACATCTTTCAGCTCTTGCTTGGCCTCATCAGCGCCTTTGACATCGTCGAAGGTGACGGATATGTCCTCGGGGTCTACTTCCACTTGGTTGCCCAGCTGGATTCTGTCGACAAAACACATTTTTGATTGTTTCTTGTTTTCTAATTTTGTTATTTTAAAAATGACACCGGTGACTGAAAAGTTGTGTGGAAATCGGTTGTCATGGTATGGGCATGTGATGCGGAGGAATGAGGGAAATGTCGTGAGGACAGTTTTGAGTATGGATGACGATGGCTATAAGAGTAGGGGAAGACCAAAGAAACGATGGATGGACTGTGTGAGAGATGACAAAATTCATAAAAACTTTTTACAAAAAATAAAATAACCTAATACATATATAATGAAACGACGAGCTCGTGGCTAAGTAACAACAGCCGCACTGGTCGATCCATCAGGTTAAGCTACGCTTGCCGGGGTTGGTCAGTGGATGGGTGACCATCTTTAAATACCGAGAATCCTCCGTGCCTCGGAAAGCACGTTAAGCCGTTGGTCCCGGCTGTCATTCGTGGATCTGTGACAGTCGTTACGAGTCGTCAGAAGCCCGAAAGTCTGACACCAGTCTTACCAAGGGGTATCGTATTACCCAGTTACTGGGTTGTGGAGGTATACTGGTATTCAGCTGCATCCGGTTAGACTGGAAGCCGACCCCAACATAGTTGGGAAAAGGCTAGGCAGATTGGTTGATATATAATAAAACGACTTCCAAACTATGTATTGTTTTTTTTTGGAAGTCGGTTGTTTAAAAAAAAAAAAAAATAAGTTTAAATTCGAAATCCACATCCTGCTATGTAAATAACAGTGACAGGAAGTTATCATCATATCATCCATATATACTAAGTGGGAAATATACGTATTATTGAAGCTTACTCAAAAAATATCCAAGCAATGTTAATAAAATGTATATGGGACCAATCCGGGAGCATAAACTTTCATACAAAAAGAGAATTTTCAAAATCAGTCCACAATTGACGGAGAAATCGGCGGTAATACATTTAAAAAAAATACATACGCGACGAACATATAACCTCCTTCTTTTTGGAAGTCGGTTAAAAAGTCATTTATTCAAACTAGGCTGAGAATCAGCACTTTTTCGAACGTCTAAATTACATATGACAGGCCCCCAAAAACGCCCACCCGTCACCACTTCCTAGTGCTTTAGCTGGGAAGAACTGGCGCAATAAACTCCCCAGCAGCACTGCTGTCTTTCAGTTAGAAAAAAAACTTGATTCTATACCATAGTATGCAAAATAATTTACCTTACTCAACGCAGTACAACAAAACAGTAAATAAAATTATTTGCCATAATGACAGCTAGCACACGCCAATATACCAACAAAACAATCGAAATCTATACTCAAGCGAAAATAAAAACTCAAAACGTAAACAGAAAAAGAGAAATAGAAGTTAACTCTCTTTCTATCGCGTGACTCTTACATCTTCTGACTACGTTACACTCACTGAATTGGCCCGACACGACGGGCCCGCCGCGCATTTTAGGTATGAAACTAAGCTACAAGCTTAGTTTCATACCTAAAATGCGGGGTGAACCTGAATTTCTATTCTTCTGTGGCTTAGGGCGTTCGTCCGCATGTATACGTAGCTTAGACGTTGCGGAAATGTGTCGACTGCATCGCCTCATTATTAGGCATTTAAGATGATACGAATTTAGCATAATTTTGTGAGTTACGTGTTTTGAGTCGCGTAATACAGGGTGGCAGGGACATCGACGCGAAGCCGGCTACCATGGACTCAGTACATGATTCGAAAAGTGCAAATAGAAAAGTGCAATACCTACGAGATCAATATGTATGGAGCAGTTGTTTTTTTTAATAACCGACGAAAAATGTCAGCACAGGCGGGTTTAGAATCATGTACTAAATCCATGGTAACCGGCTTCGCGTCGATGTCCCTGACACCCTGTATACGCTGCATTTTATAAAACAATCCGGTTGTGCGACATGACACAAAATGAGTTGCCATTTAGCGAAATTTAATTTAAACGTTTTTGGGACGTCAACGACCACTTGACAAGCGCTCAGTACACTCTTGAGCTAAGCCAGTCAGTAGACGGGTGATCAATAATAAATAAGTTTTTTTTTTGGGGTAACCACGTACATACCTGAAGACAGTCCCGCTGACTGACGCCATGAGGCTCACGAAGATAGCCAGGAACAGCACAATCGTCAGCAGCTGTTGTACCAACTTCAGGTACTTGGACGCTTTTGTGCCGCGGACATTGTCAGGGTGGGAACCTGGGGTGAGAGAAACGTAATGATTTAAATATTACACAACGTAGTTTATCAGTTTTGAAGCGTTTTTTAGCTTAGCTTATGTTTTGGAAGGGCTCGTGGCTAATAACAGCCGCACGAGTCGATAGATCAAGTTAAGCTACGCTTGCCGTGGTTGGGTGACCATGTTTACATATCGAGACTCCTCCGTGCCTCGGAAAGCACGTTAAGCCGTTGGTCTCGGCTGTCACTCGTGGATTTTTGACAGTCGTTACGGGTCGTCATAATCCGGAAAAAATGACAACCAGTCTTACCAACGGGTATCGTATTACCCAGTTACTGGGTTGTGGACGTCAGATAGGCAGTCGCTTCATGTAAAATACTGGTATTCAGCTGCATCCGGTTAGACTGGAAGTCGACCTCAACCTAGTTGGGAAAGGCTAGGCAGCAGATTGATTGTAGAATGTTTCCAGCAACGCAAAAACATGTTGAGCAACTTTAGTTTTGGATTGGTGAAAGATAAAAAGCTCTTTATGGTGGTGTTATTTAAATACCTTTTTCCATGATGTTCATTAAGTGAAAACTTCTTTAGGCGCGTTGAGCGAAATTTGTTACGGCATGCTCGCGCTGTAGTGCTCTACTATAGAATATAGATGTCACTAATAACAGTTTTAAGTTTTCACTTCTGTGGGCAGTCCATGACTGTTTTTATTTTCTAAATTTGGTCGCATAGAATGTTTTTTTTTTTAGATGTGTAACGTCTTTCCTTTCGCTTCCCTGCAAATTTCGTGAAAAGGGACAGGAAGCCGGGGAAGCGCGCGCTATTTGTTTTGAATGCGCGGTGCTAGAGTTGGCCGTCAGATTGTACCAACCCATTTTCCGAGAGATTGTAAACAGGATGCTGATGGTGATGACGATGATGATGAATATAATTGTTTATATCATATAATACGTCAGCCAAGATGTCAGATGTTACACATCAAATGCGAATAATGTAAGGTTTTTTCTTTCTTTCTTAGTCGTAATTCGGCAGCACATCCGGACGGCTAAATTAAATGTTTACGTGCCTAGCACCCCTTACCCGCTAGATACCCCTCAGCGAACGCTATCTTGATCTTGTCCTTCTGCTGGTGAGTGAGGTGGTTGGCGTCTGCGTTGAGCAGCTTATCCAGCCGCGGCGCCACTTCTGGACCCTGTTGCTTGTCTGTTGGGTCTGTGGCGCTTAGTCCTGGAGAATATGAGGGTTATTGAAATGGCCACTGGGTACCACAGTAACATAAATAATATTAATATCTGGTGTAATATATCCTACATCTTCAAGGCGTATGATACACCCAATTTTGTTTTTAACAATACCACAGCAAACAAAATGGTTTACTTTAATATCTGCATACTTAAAGCAAACAAAAAATCTAAGTGATACTTACATAAAAAAACATCAGCAAAAACAAATAGCATGCAAAGCATTTAGGACCCATGTTACGAGTAATAAACCTTTCTCAATAAGGCGCTTTAGGAAAAATATTCTTTATGAGAATCAAAATATAATGAGGGACTGTACCTCATTATATTTTGATTCTCATAATAGTCTATTATGCAATTCGTGAATAAAGGACGGATTTAAAGCGAGGGCTATAGTTGAATCACGAGCAAGTGAAGGATTCTAACGATTGAATCACTCCCTACGGTCGTGATTCAAGTGTTAGAATCCTGAGCGACGCGAGTGATTCATGGCCCACGATATAAATCCGTTTTATTCAAGAGTTGCATACTATACTTTATACCTTGACTACGAGAAAAAGAAAGCGAAAATAGACATTTAATGAAGAAAAGAGGAAGGTCAAATTAATTAAAATGTACATTAAAATTAGAACAATTACTAAAATTAAGAGTAATTTTCTTATTATTATTCAGATGGTCAACTTGTGAAGCGATATTCATGTCCTGTGTATCGTGTATTTTTTCACAAGGAGGTTGTATAGCATTGAGATGGAGGTCCAATATATTAGTGTGTTCTAAATTCAAACACCAAAATAGTGATTAAAAGACCTTTTTATTCACTGTTTTCAGTGAATAAAATAAGCTTTTTAGGGGGGAATGGAATAATAGTAGATTATACAACAAGTGAAAAAAAAGGGAATTTAATTCGAGGGATACAAGGACCGAGATAAATTATTTTTTCACGAGTTGTGTACTCTACTTTTTACCATTGACTGCGAGAAAATAAATAGTAGTATAGTATTTATATTTATCTGTCGTAGTTGTAGTATTTATATGACTGCCTCGTTGGTCTAGTGGTCGCAAGCGCTACTGCTGAGCATGAGGTCCTGGGTTCGATTCCCAGGTCGGGCAAAGTATTATTGGGTTTTTCCATCAGAAATGTCTCAATAGCAGCCCGGAGTCTGGAATTGTGCCCGGTTGATGGCAATAGGCTCACCCCCTATTACATGGGAGTTAAAAACACTGGCAAAATGTGGGTGAACTAAAGGTACGCCTCTGCGCAACCCTTCGGGGAAACAAGGCGTGATGTTATGTTATTTATATGTATCACATTTTTGGCGGTATCAAAAATTCTACCATAATTGCTGCTTTAGAACGAAATGATTTCGAAGTCAGTGGTATTCAGTGTCTCATTTTCCAATGACATTAAATAATAAATAAATAAAAATCTTTATTGCAGCCCACACAATCCATAAAAAACACGATTTTTTTATATAAATTAAAATTAATACAACCACGATAGCGGATTGAAAAGAACCTAACTAAAGATGCCGTTTTTTTTTTATATTTTATTTTATTGTAAAGCTGCTAGGAAGGAATAGCTCCGTCTATCCAGCCAATAGGTACTTTCAGTACGGTTCATTTATTTTTGTATGTAGTTTGTATAGTTCGTGCTTGTTCCAAATTCAAAATGTTTTTATTCTCTTGTGAGTAAAAGACAGTTTTATTCACTGTTATCGATGAATAAAATGCCCTTTTTCGAGTGACAATGGTAAAAAGAATATTTTTTGTCAGTTTCATACTAACAAAAATGTGTTTTGCGAATTTGATCCTTATTGCTACTAGAAACTGTCCAACTGACAGGTGTCAGGAACGCTTTCTCTCAACGGTCGGACTGTAGAGAGCGACGTAAAATCTAATTCAAAACTTTATTGCCGAACACAGTACATTTGACTGACAGAAAAGTTCTCGACTGCTCTGAAGTTAGCACATAATAATATGTACAAACACGTTAGAAGATTTTACGGGGAATACAACATACAAATGTAGCTATGGACGCATGCATACTACGCATAGTATGCACGCATATTGTGGTAAACACACATGCGTCAAAGTGTTACTACAATGCGTTATTGCGTACGCGTAAATAATATACAGAATGACGATGATTTCTATGAAAAAGGAAGCCGATATGGCGTAATAAAAGAGTATTAAATACACTAGCGGAAAAAATTAAGGGATCAAAAAAAATCTTTAATTTTTTTTGAGGTTTTTAATTTGGCTGTATTTCCCTTAAAATGGTCGTACTGGAATAAAAAAAAAGGATTTTAAAGCTGGAAGTTTCTAGTTTTGAGATCTTACGATGAAAACATTTTTCAAGCAACGTGTTCCGCTCGGATTTTTTTTTTGATCCCTTAATTTTTTCCGCTAGTGTAGATGGGTATATTCGTGGCAAAACCAGCACCCTAATTACAACACACGATGGATCATAACCTGAAGGATATTGCTAATCCATTGCTTCATATGCTCGAAATTTGTCTACTCAACAACATAACTAACGCAATGAAAGTTGTTGAACTGTCAAGATGAAACAGATTGTGATTGATCGTGTCTTACGCAATAAGGGTGCGTGACATTGTTTAATATACAATAGGGATGACGACCAAAAAATTTTTTTTAGTCCGTCGTCATGGAGATAATAAAAAAATATTGAACACGCACTTTTTCTTTTTTTACGTAATCTAAAGATTACAACGATACATTGAGTTAAAATGTGCCATGACGTCACGAGTATGTAGATTTTATACCTACTTGTGAGTGACGTAGCAACTCCCACTCCCCAACTTAAAATTTTGTTATCAATATGATAAAGCAAAAAAGTACGTGTGTAATATTTTTTTATTATCAGACTGACGGACTAATTCGAATTTCTTTTTACCCAGGAATCATCGCTATTGACTCTGACATGCTCAGAGCGGCCAAGATATTTATCAGCAAACATCAACCTGGCACTAAACCACCCCTGAGACCGGTCCACAACGAAGCCCTTAACCACAATACATTAAAAAAAACTTACGCAGTCTGTTTATAAGATTAGGGTTACGTTTCATGTCTGCATGGACCCCGCGCTCAGTCTTGAACCCTCGGACCTGTACAGCATAATTGAAGGTGCTGTCCATGCTTCCCGCGAGAAGGCCTACGAAGTTATCTGTAAAACTGAACCTGGGGAGAGGGTTGGGGTTAATGAGTTTGTGGGATAATTGACATGTAGTATCGTGGAGTTTCTTGCCCGTTCTTCTCAATGGAACCTACTACGCTTTGGAATGGGCAACTAGCTTCATGTTTCTGACTGCCCCAACCCTTGACAATTAAAAAGTATCTGTAATTGGTTTATTTAAAATAAATGCTTTTTGTTTGAGTTTGAATTAAATGAAGTCACCATGTTGAATTCGAGTTGACATGTAAATTAATTGGTGTGTACATGTAAATGTATTCAGTTGACACATTAACTAATTTCAGTTTTCAAGTTAAAGTTAACTAACTGGAGTCAAAATGTAAATGAATTGAAATTCACTATATAAATTCGAAGGAGTCGAAATTTTGTTCAATTGTAGACTACTACATTAATTGAAGTTAACATTTAATAAATTGACGTTGTGCAAGAAAAATATGTAGATAATTGAAATACTTACACATGTAAAATAATTGGAGTGTACAAGTAATTTAGTTACAAGTTTACACGTAAATTCATTAGAGTTTACACGTAAATTAAATTAAGTTGACATGTTAATTAACTATAGTTATCATGTGAATTAACTCGATTTGAAATCGACGTCGACCTGTAAACTAACTAGAGTCAACATGTAAATCAATCACCAGTCACATACCTGGTATTCCTCCCCGTCAAGTCGACAGTAATAGTGGGCAGTTTAGTCCAGCCATTCTTGTTGTTTTCGAAGCTGTCGGACGATATATGAGATACTTTTCTAACAGAGGCCAGATCTCGTAGACGAGGAACAGATGGCTTCGTCCTTAATGTACGAAGCGGAATAGATTTCATCTCACTGAAATTACAAGAAAAAAGTTCATGTAAACAAATAACAACTTTACAGTGTTAATAAAGTCGCTTTTAGATTGACGGACAGGTCTTGGTGTGATCATCACCCATCCACAAACTGACGGCGGCAAGCGTATCTAGACCTTTTACCAACTCGTGGGCCTGTTACCCAGAAGTAATTTAGAATGACGCAAAGAATATAATCAGCCTATAATGAGGGAGTGGGCCATAATCCACCACAAGAAAACACCCGAATTTTTGGTTCTAGGATATCTATTATACATTGTAACAGCAAACCCATTTTCACACCTCCCTTAAGACGTAGACCAAATATTTTTTGATATTTTAACCAAATATCATGACATAAAGAATAAAAAGGTATATCCATAAAATTTCGCGGGATAAAGCTAGTAAACAACAATACAAACAAATGTGAACTTTACGAGAAACTGAATAAAGTTTATTTTAGAATGGCTACTAGTTTTGAACTTCTTTATTATCAAAAGAAACAAAATTAGGCCTTGCAATGTAGATTACAAACAACCCAGCATTCAGAATATCATAAGTTTACTATATAATTGTTGGCTTTCATCATCTTTGTAAACATAATGTAGTCAGATTCTAGAATGAAAATGAACAATAGACAATGTCATTGTTTGACATCATTAAATTCTATTTCCAAAGTTATACGTGTCATAATGCGGCCAAGTGCGAGTCGGACTCGCCAAGGATTCCGCACCACCGTAAAATACTTAACAAAAACGCCGAAACAAAAAGACGTTACTTATATAAATGTAACCCCCTTTTTTTACTTTTTATTATTAGTTGCTATAGCGGCCATAGTAGTTAGTACACACTCTATTAAAATTTCATACAGCCCTGTGACAGATAGACGGACAGAGCCCTATTACTAATAGGATTCCATTGGCACTCTTTGGGTACGGAACTATAATAAATTAAATGGTATGAAAGAGGTCTATCTATGTTATAGGGTTCAGCTTCTGCACTAAGTCCGTCAGGTGGACCATTGTAGGTGGGCCATTGTGGCCGTTTGGTGGTTATTCCAACCAGCCCACCTCCGTCTAGAACTTAATTAAAGCTTCTGGTGAAAAGTGTTATTGTATTTGTGCCACCGAGCTTGGATTTGTGCCTGGTTAGTGGTTTGGCTTGCCCCCTATTACATGGGACTTAAACATAACTGGCGAAATATGGGTGTGCTGTAGGTACACCTCTGCCTATCCCTTTAGAGATAGCAGGCGTGATGTTCAGTATGTAATACTTACTTTAAAAAATATTTTTAAGTATATACTTTTTATTGTTCCGTACCCGACGGTTGCCAAACGGAACCCTATTACTAAGCCTCCCCGGTCCGTCTGTCTGTCAGTGCGCTGCATCTCATGATCCGTAGTAGGTAAACAGTTGTTATTTTAACAATTATGTATTTCTATTGATGCTATAACAACAAATGATGAAAATTAAATAACATTAATATTTAATGGGAGTCCCCATACAAGCCACGTGTTTGTTTCGGCGTAAAAAACGCAAATTCACGCTAATTGATCTTAATGCGGTACAGAACCTTTCGTGTGCCAGTTCAACTCGCACTTGGCCAATTTTTTGTGTGTTTACATTTGTATAAAAGCAGTCAGACAGGGTCAATGCTCTTTGTGACCTTTTACTTAACTAATGTTAATAGTAATACATTATATAAAAACATTTAAAAAAAAAAAAAAAAAAATTATGTAGTACTACATATTCAGTTTTCGTGAACAGTAAGGTGACTTACTAAAGCTATTTACATAAATGAAGAAGTTTTATTATTATACTAGCTGCCTCAACAGACGTTGTTGAACCAAAAATATTCAAATCAGTTCAGCCATTCTCAAGTGATGCCCTGACCAACAACAGCATTTCATTTTTATTTGTACATATTGAAGATTCAACACATGATTGTTCAAGAAACTCATCTTGCAACACATTATTATGATGATTTAGTTTAGTAAACAATTATTTGTTTATGAACAACAAACATAGTTTCATTGAGAGAACTAACATACTCGACCTACCAACCCATAGTTATTAAACATGTTAATTGTATGAAGAAGTACTATTGCTTACTTTTAAAAGGTTTGAAATTCTTTCTATACGTTTTGAAGTGCAGTTATGGGTATAAAACATTTGTTTTTCCTTTTATTACAAACTACACTTTTTCACATTCGTTTCCTCTTGTTAGGTTACAACTGTTTACATTTACAATGTTTAAATTGAGAACATGCCTTGAGAACATGCCAAGTTTGTACCAACAAAATTTGTTTACAATTGGAAACAACTCCAATGAAAACATTGAGTGTTAACACTAATAACATAACCTTTCTTACATAATACTATGCCCTTTATTTTGTTTAACTAATAGCTAAATAATCATTTTTATGCCAATAACATAAGAAGTGTGGAATGTTATCAGATACCACAAAGAACTACAGAACTTGTACATAACTAGCAATAGTATCAACATATTCAGCCTTGTCGGCCAACTATACATACTTGAAGACATTCCTATCAAAGTTCCTGATAGTTTCTTCGAGACTCTCCTGACAAACTATTGCGTCATAAACTGCCACGGAAGCCTCTTGCCTCCTCACATTTTTATTTTTCCCGCTGTGGTTCTTCCGATGACGGAAAACACTTGAATATCTTGAAGACAATTGGCTAAAACTAACTAAAATCTGCAATGACAAAAGGTTATATTTAATGACAAAACAGTTTTCGTTTTACACGAAAAATTATTGTTTGATCACTTTAGGTGATTATCTGTTTATTTACCTGGTTTTGGGTGTTTATTGAATTCAATGAGAACATGTTACATGTAGGTGGTTATTGTTGAGTGTTTTTTTCATTGAGGTGCACTCGAATCGAAAATTTTGTAGGCTCTTTCTCACGTCAAAGTGTCAAACTTAATTTTCGCAGTGAAAAAAAAATGGGAGTAGTGTTGGGCTTTCCTATGAATATTTGATCTACCACAGAGTCACTTCAAGTTACTAACTGCGGATAAGCGGTTAATCAATTCATGATTCCTTTTCGCCTTTGCTACACGGAATTAACTATTCAAAGGAAAGTGAACAGACAGACAGATTTTTAGAAGCTTCTTGTTGTTAAATCAGTTTGAAAACAATAAAATTGTTAAGTGAGTCGAGTTGGTTTGTAATATGACTAAGAAAATGAAAACGTAACTATCTAAGTGTCTATGGTAGTGATTTCTGAGAATATAGCTGCTAAAAATAAGAGCAATATTTTGTAATCTTCTTGAAAAAGTACATTTAATTAGCTTATAAATGATGGAAATCTTTTATATGCTTGGTTTAGCATGATGTTAATGTCCCACATCGAAAGACGTTGTAAAATTAGAGTATTGTAATTAAAACATAAGTTTCTAAAATATGGACAATGGCATATATTTCCAGTACTGAAAATTATTATAAACAATAGGTTAAACATTTGTTTGAACACGTTCATTAACATTTTGAATAAAATTATTTTTCACTTCATAGTTTTCGAACAGTCAGTCATTTAATTTATGCTCTACATTGTCTATGCTTTATTTGGACAGTAGAATCCAAAATGGCGACAAGCGATGACGAGCCTATGCATTTATATGAAGTTTTTCAAAACTGTTTCAATAAAATAGCTAATAAACAACAAGGTGAGTGAGAAAATGCATACCGTGGCTCGTCTCGCGTTCCTCGAACAAACTATCTCGGTTCTGTGAAGTGTTTCATTGTGAATATCAGTCTCAGTGTTTGCGTGTTATGCCATTACTGTGTTGAAAAGCAACAGCATTTTTTCAAAATACGTTCGTAATATACAACCTACGCGTACCTAAAGCAGTGGTTAACCTTCTGCAATCATTAACGTATGCGTTTTAATTATGTAGGATGCCATAGGAACGCTTTTTAGACGTACAAAGCCTATGTTTTGATCGTATACTACGACACCAAATGTGCCTGTACCATTGTGCTACAGCGATTTCAGTGCGAATCTGAATTGTTTCACGGGATTTATTTGCTTAGACGTCTGCGCTCACGAATGGATAAGGTAAACCTATCGTTTTCAAAATGAAAAACGATAATTTTCGGAGATTTATCTCAAGAAAGAAGTGGTCTTGTCGTGTGCAAGTTTCTTGATGCATTTTTTTTTTCTCGTTCGCAAGTTTCAATGGACACAACGTTGTCAGCCTGCTCTGTAGAGGTGTACACGGGTATTTAGTTTGCGAATCGTTGTTTTTATGTTCTCTTTGTGCCAATGTTTACAGCGTAATTTTTTTTGTTTATTTACACACGTTAGGCGCGGACTTCGAGCGTCTATGGAATCGACTGTGTGCGTTAGGCATGCACTATAAAAAAAAAGTTACTACCTTGGAAGTATGTTAGGAATTTTCTGCAATGGAATAATATTGATGAATGTATACGCATGATAAATGTCTGCCACACCATGTTTTTCTCTTCCAGTTGGATAATTTGATATTGATCTAAATGCATAATGCTATGATTCAGTTTCATCCTTCATTTGAAATAGTTGTGAATCATTAACACTATGAATGAACAAAGTTCTGTTATGTGCTTTTTGTCATCATTAAGTATTTCTACTTGATTTTAAGACATTTCCTTTATTTATATTGCTGATTAGTCATTACCAAAACCACATTAGACTTAAAGGTTATATTTGTTTTGTTCAGTGTAATTTTCCTGAAATCCTTATAAGAAAATATGAATTAGAATATTAATTATGCAAACCAAAACCAACAAATAGTCAGACAGGTTTATAATTAGTTAGACCAACAGTTTGTAAAACAACCGGAGGTCAAACCATAATATTACATTTTGAATGTTAATTAATTTAATTTACATAAAGATTTTTCTGTACCATAATTGTGTCTATACCTATCCTGAATGCTGAAAATCACACTCGAGAAAATCCAATACTAACAGTGTTTTTAACACTATTTACATCAATCATCTAGAATGATTGGCTGCTGGGGAGCCAAGCTACTTCTGTGTAGCTCAAATATTTATCTTTAACTTGTTCATAAAACATTGTGTAGGTACAAGGCTTGCATTTTCATTGAATCATAAATATTTTTTTTCTTTGATATCATTTTCTTTATGTGTTTTGTAACTGGTTACAAAATCAAATCATTAATTTAGGTAATTACAAATTTAATCATTTTAATGGCTGCATGCATTGCTAGGCTAAATGTCAATACTAAAAATTCTCCAAAAAGATAAAGTTTAAAGACATTGTTTTCCTATTCAACATACCGAGGTACTAAAATCTAGATTACACTTTTTCTATACTCAACCATTGTTTCTGAACTATTTGTAAACTCTTGTTTGTGCAGTTGCCATGGGGCAGGATTCTATCAATTAAATTTCAAATGTATGTATGAGTTCTGCCAGTATATTATGCCAATTTGAAATTAATAAAGTTCCACTTATAATTTAAAATTGGCGCCTTGTTTAAAATGCGCTCCTAATTTTTGACTGCCTTACAGGCTGGGTTGAAACATTCAAAATCCTTGCACTTTTCAAAAGCCAGACAAGCCAGCCCTCAAAACGTTTTTCCTTTTTTTTTTTTTTGTTTTACTTTTCTCTTTATATGGGCTAAAACATATCCATATCTATAAAAACCATGTCTAAATCATTGTGGATTTTGAATTTGTTATTAGCAGAACACACTTGTGTAAATAATATTCTTACAAAGTAAATAACTAGAAAATTACATTTGGAAATATATCTTAATTGTGTGGAAATAAAGTTGTCAATAGAGTACAGATTTAATAGAGTACTCTAGCATGTAATGTAATTGTCTATGAAGGTTCCGAAAGACGGAAAAATTGTTATTGGATTAAACTTTAACGGAAATTCGAATAATTGTTTCAAATATCAATAAATAAATGAATTGAACTAACTTACGAACGAACGCGCTACCCTTCGATCAAAAGTCGAGGACTAACCTAAGCACTTCGTCAGTGTTAAAACCCTATAAAAGTTACAACCTTTAACTATCTTGTAATTTGGTTTTTTTTTTGCGATGAAATGAGTTTCCAATCAGCGTTTGTCTGCCCACTGCTGCACTGGGCACTTGTGGCGTACCTACTCCGAGGCCCAGAGTGTGCCACACACGTACCTATTTATTTACTTAAGTATCTCAATTCGAGAATCTCCACTCGCCCTTTGAATGCACCATGTCAATAGTTGGTGCTTTCCTTCCACCTATCATCTGAGACATACCTCTCGTCGCTTCAAAAGTTTTTACTATCGCTATCTAGATATTACCTGAAGTGTCTAAGAACTACACGTTAGCAGCAACAGGCAACGAGGAGTCAACTACGCAAGCTTTGTCGCACATCAGTCGGAAAGCTCTCAAAATCCTGCTCAGAAAGCACCGTTTGTGCATTTATTAAATTAGGCAGATAATCAGCAATTTTTGAACGTTAAAATTACATTAGACAGCTTCCAAACGCCCGCCCTTCACCACTTCCTAGTGCTTTAGGTGGGAAGAAGTGGTGCAACAAACTCCCCAGCACTCCCAGCAGCACAGCTGTCTGTTAATTTAGAAGAATTTGGTTCTATGCAATAGTATAATAAAATAAAATGTCTTCCAACTCGATTCCCTCCAAATGTTATCTTACCAATAACAAAAATCCCATCAACACTGTCCCATCAGTTCCCGAGATTTGTTGATACACGACACAAACACATCGATAGCAATAAAATGTTTGAATCGTCCACGCGACCTAGAAACGCCTATTAGCTATATTTTTAGTGTGACTAGTGAGTCAACGGTCATATTATATCAATTAATACGTTCCTCACAGTTATGTCTGTGAATTGGGAAATTGTGATTTATTTGCGTGTATAATTGAAGTTATTTTATGTATAAAATTGGAAGAAATCATCAATTTATGCTACGGAACGTATTTTTGCTGCCAATCAGGATGTGTTCCGGTTTTAAGAGCATGGATACCTGACTGACAATAGTCGGTTTTTATCGGTAATACTCTGGAAAAACCACGAAGCGTCTATGTTCCCGTAAATCCAGGAGATGAAGCTTTCTCGGAGTTATTGCAAATGAAAATGCTACTACGAAAGTACGATCTTACTTTCGATTCCAAATTCTTATTTCAAATGCAAGGGAACGGACATCCCGCCTTTGCTTAGCTTACTTCGGTCACTAATGTTATTAGTCCGCCTTTTCTATAGAACGCCATGTCCAGATGTCATCAGAAGAACTCAAGGCTCCTATTTAGCTTCAGTTCAAACAGAATGATAAGCTTGTCTGAACTCTGAATCAAGGTTTCTTCCTTGTATTTACCCGTCAAGGACATGTGATTTCGATATGATGGAAAATTCGCGTGGAATTAGAAACCCCCATCATTGAAGATAAGGCTTTTTCTTGTGAATTAGGACTCTATCATTTAATCGCAAGAACGAACCAGTTAACTTTTTAAAATAATAATTGGTGGTAGGCTCGTCTTTGACCACTAAATTTAATTTCTAACAAACCGGTCACAGACAATAAAGAACACTTTAAAAAAAAGCTCATTTATGCGCATAACCTGGTTAGTCGATTTTCAAATTGAAATTGACTTCCTGTGGAATCGAGCAGATGTTATTGTTTACCGTTTAGCACATTATAATCTGTTGCATCCTGATTAAGATATACAGGTTTTGTTTTTATTGAATTTAGCGATCCTGTATGTTTTGGAAGTGATTTTTTGGCGGTGGATTCACTGTTTAGTAAAAGCTTGCAATCCCATAGTGCCTACTTATTGAAAAGTAAAATGATTACTCACAAGAAATGACGAGCGAAGAAAAATTACAATCATCATTGACTTCACCCCTTCACCCACAGCTGGGCAAAGTCCTCTCCTTTCTTCTGCTAATCCAAACACTCCTGTGCCAGCCTCATCCAGGTCCTACCCGCGATGGTTACAATATCGCCAATTTCGAATGAAAATTAAATGATTAGTTACGAGAAATAGACGAGCGCAGAAAAATTACAATCATCATTATCTTCATCCACAGCCCGACTTCACCCTTCACCCACAGCTGGGCAAAGTCCTCTCTTTTCTTCATCTAATCCCAACACTCCTATGCCAGCGTCATCCAGGTTCAATATCGCCCATCTCGAATGACGAGATAAAGTTAGTGAATTCGATCCTATTTAAAATACTTGTTTCCAAAAACATTCATGATGCCCAACTAATCACGTTTCCGACATACTTAACCGCCTTTCAAACACCATTTAGGGGAGGCTATTTTTATACGTATAAATTCCCAGTTTTCCCTTGTTGTCAAACTCCCAAAAATATTCAGAAAATACTCGATATTGCATAATCGCCGAATCGATCCTACCTAGTCGATGTATCGATATATTTTTTCTGCCGGCACAATTTAACGTGCGCCGTGTCCCGTTAAATTGATTTACTATCTGCAGACTACATCTATTTTGGTGAAGTATATTATATTGGTTATTTCTCTTACTTTGTGTAAATTTTTAGGTAAAATTTAACTTTTTTCGTTATACGTTTCAGAGGTTATGGGCTGTTTGACTTTGTGGGATGTTTGCGTTGTTAAAAGTTAAGTTTTATGAATGAAAATGTTAGCAAAAGCTTGCTCTATTTTCAAAGATTCATTCTGTTAAGAAAAGCATCGTAAGGAATTCTGAACTGTCTGATGTAGGTAGTAAGTGGTTTACGCATCTTCTCTAGAAGCCTTTGCTCCTCAGTGGGATAGTACGTTTCTTCTTCCTCTAACCACACAATCTTGCCTATCACTGCGATGAGAAACATCGTGTGGTTGAAAGTTCACGGTCTCGCAAAATCCACCATAACGTTGATTCCAACCAGCTTACCTACTTCTTCAGGTCATTGGTCCATCCATACCTATTGCATGCAAAAAATCAATCAATATAATGTATTAACAATAGTTACTGATCTACCTCACCGTATTCGGTAGAGATTGGCCTTTGAAATCTTACATTACAAACTGTACATGTCTCTGTCTGTCATGAATTGAACTCTGCATTTTAAATTGACCTTACTTTTTGAATCTTTTGGCAATGTCGACGTTTCTAGTGGGAAAGTCTGCGTTATTATGCGACGTACCCTTTTAGAAAAAATCTGTGATATATTGCACCCATGATAAAATTTAAGAAGGTCTCCATTTGTTTGTCACGTCTGGTACTTTTACAGCGTGAACTACTGATGCGTTTTTTTTTTTGGAAACTGTAGCAAGACAAGCTATATTTCAACGCCGGGAAAGTTTAAACTGATTCGGACAAAATCGTCGAAGTAGCTAGGTGATCACCGATTTTCCTCAAAACTACTCAATTCCCACGACTTTATCTTAGAAATCTATACGTAGAACATGCAATAAAGTAAGGTTTACTGAGCCAATCAATCAAATGCTTTGGACAATCGTCATTGAACTATCTTGCCGTATTAGGTGCAGGCTTATGATTGTACCCGTTATGTGGGTATAGGGTAAGGCAGAAGCGGGGGCGGGAGCGTTGAGAGGCACGATGATATGACAGTGATAGCGTCTAGCGATTTTCGTAAGGCCTTGAAGCCTGTGGTCTTTGAACGAATTGAAAGAATCTATTATTCAAACTAGGCTTGGAATCACCGCTTTTTGAACGACAATACTTCATAAAACAGTCCCCAAAAACGCCCGACCTTCACCACGTCCTAGTGTAATTTAGTTTAAGGAAATGGGCTTGCGATTACAAAGCGAAATTCGTGTGCGTGGTGCGTTTTAAAAGGGACAGCAATAAATCAAATACTTAGCATCAGGCGAAATGGTCTTTGTTGATGGGTGGTTCAAGCCAAAGCTCCGTTTTAACGTTCATGAAGACACTAAAGATCGCGTGGTGATCACAGGTGGCTTGTCCACCTATTTTTAAATATGTTTTTTTTAGTCTACTACGGAAAGGCTCTTGGCCTGCATCTCTCCTGATGGTAAGTGATGATCAGGCCGAAGGTTCTTTCTGCACTGAATTCTATATACATATATTGTGTTATATTTTCAGTGCGTGTTTTTAGAGTAGTCGCTCCTGCTTATGCCTCACACCAGCATACATTGTATAATGCAGTATTCAGTACCTGTATGAATTAATGTACCGCATTACTATGTTACATTGAGTTAGTTGTGTACCATTGACGAGCTTATACAGGGTGTGAGAATTGTGAGATGTCGAAAAAACGACGGACTGAACAGCGTTGACTTTGCTATGCTCTGCATCCTACCATATCTACATTTTTTATTGGAAGAAGAGAGATAGATTTCTCGGCCGTCGTCAGTCTAGACTTTGCCCCAGTTTTCATCCTTTCTACTATCAATGTGCCATGCAATTACCACTACATTTCCGTGTTATGTATTTTTTTTCATTCTGACCCATTGTTGGGCAGTGGTCTCCCCATAGCATTCCACTATTCCCTTTGCGTTGCCTTCTCCGACCAATCGAACGCTATCAAGTACAAAGTACACCATTTAATTCCAGTGATCTTATTGTACACTGAATCCACTGAACAAACATTGACGGCTCGTTATAAGTGTCGATAAAAAGAATTCAACTCATGCGCACTAGGTATCTGATTAATATGCTATGTACGGCAAATCATTTGCATATTATTATATCTCCATGTATTTGCGTGCGTAATATATTAATTGTAGTTTTCCATCTTCTGCAGAAATTAATTGTTATGTTTTACTACTCTGCTGCATCTTGCATCTGCATCTCTAATGAAACTGAAGTTGCCTCACTGACTAATTCAATGTTAGTGGGTAAACTCTCTTTTGCATTTATTTGCTGATGCTGATAGTCTGCGTGAACCCCTTAATCTTTGTCAAAAACTGTAGGACATGATTCCCGAATCGGATCCGCACAAGCAAGTAGCCAGTGCACCACCCGTGTCTAGCGTAACCCGTGCAGTCTATCAAAGTCTATTCTATCTTCCATGAAACATTACACTGCTGAGCCCTTGACTTAGACCTAGCTTTTCACCAGACCTACCCGCGAAGCTTCGGAGCTTTGAGCGACAAAATCCACCAATAGAATAGCTCCCTTTTGAACATGAAGCAATTATTTGGAGGTTTATTTTCCTCGCTCTCCTCTCTTCTCCATGGAACAGCAGATAAAACCAGTCAAAAAGTCATCCTGTCAAATACAAAAACATCACACTGTAGAAACAACCCGACCAAATAGGGAGTGTCACGTATGTTTATTGTAAAGTGTTACACGGAGGGTATTAATCATTTTTGGACGCCTGTCGTGCGGTGACGGCACTCTTTAGGCGGCTCATTTGCTGGACTGCCTCTTTAGTCCAGTGCTTGTAAATGAGGCTTATGGATGAGATTCTTGAGTAGAGATTAAGCAGGCCAAGTGCGAGTTAAAGGGATTTGTGCACTGATACGGTTTTGAGTAAGCAGGCTCCTAGGCTTAGCGATATGGAATTGTTGCCGTTGGCACTCCTTTCGTATAAAACCCAAAAAATATGCCTGTCGCAGAGCTTACTTTTCAGAAGTGAAATTGGAAATAACCACCATATAGACGGATTACGAATTCTAATACAAGTATAAAATTATAATGAAACTAAAGAACAACATTATATTCCGCCTCAAATAGGAATTGTATCCGAAAATAGAACCACCCTTTATTTAATTCAGTAAAGTGTTCGGAAACGTGATCGTTTTTTGAAAACCTAAATTGCAAAATTTATTTGTAATTTCGACCTGCTATCTAATTACATAACTTAATTTCGTAAACTATTACGACTAATCTATTTCATTTTGACAGTTCAACAACATTCATTGCGTTATTTACGTTGATGAGCAGATTTTTTTTTCGAACTTATGAAGCAATCTGTTTCAAAAGGATTCAGATTCTGAATGATCGTGTATTACGCAATTAGGGTACTGATTGTTATAAATAAAGTCAACCAATTAGATGATTTTCTCAGATGGCATCTTAAATTTATTTAAATAAATGTCAAGTGCGTAATTAAAAATTGAATTGTAATAAAATAAATAAATGCCGTGTAATTGAATTGTTATCGTCCGAGGTTCAAACCCGCTATCTCTTGTTTACGAGTGACACTTGACTTTTTATTGTTTTGTTATTACAATGTACTAACTAATTACTTTACTTTATCTGCGCAGAATTGATTCTACTGGGTTTAAAGATTTATTTGCAGCAAGTTATATAATTTCGGGAGGTATATGGATGATTTAAAATTATTATAATTTGCTATGTATTTTCTGCCTACCCCCGTGGGTAGGCGTGAATTTATGTATGTTTTTTTTAATTTTTACCAGCCTATTACTGTCTCACTGCACGGCAAAGGCCTCTTCTCATACAGAGAAGGCACGAGCATTGATCACTACGCTTGCTCAAGACGGGTTGGTGATTTTAGACTTTAAATATTAACTATAAAGTCCAGGTTTCCTCATGGTGTATTCCTTCACGGATGTGAGTAATGTCTAAGATAAACTCAGAAAGTACATAGAATTGAAAAAGTCACATTGGTACTTGCCCCGATTTGAACCCACAACCTCGTGCATGAGAGGCGAGGCCTTAACCACTAGGCCATCACGACACATCAGATCAGATTGATCAGATTGTATAATTTAATCGTTATTTTATCAAAATTGCCGCGTATTAAGTTTTGATCAACATAAAACGTAAAACAGTACTGCGATTTGCGAAAAACGTAACATCAATGTTGATCAAAATGCCTGTAATTGTCAATGAAATATTTGCGAAACATGATCTTCCCAACGATACCTTGAATCAAGGTTGTATGGGATATTGTCAAAAACATCACGCATTTCAAACGGATTACCGATAACAGTATTTAGTTATTAATTGGCACAAGGCTATCCTCTTGAAATCCCTAAGCCGCATGTTTCAACACCTATGAGAAGAGAGTGGTGGCATTTATCAAGCCGGGAACTAAATGATACGCACATACTTAGTTCAAAGTCAACCACATCCATCTGGTTAAGATGGACACCGAGTATGAAATTGGTTACAGTACCTACATTTCGTGACAGGGCTCTTCAAACAAGAGTACTAACACCATACGTATTTCGGTGGTCAACCACCATTGCATTATACCGGTTTGAAGTCTATAGAGTCTCATGACATGCATCCACTTATTCTCTAAGGTCAACAACGCATCGGCAAACCTCTTGGGGTTTCAGATGTCTTAAAACGTGACTGTTAGCACTTTCCACCCCGACCGACGGAATTTTCGCCAACCTATAATATCTTCTTTTAGTCTTTCTAGAATAGCTCGTTAATATATTATTATTTTATCAGCCCATACTGTCCCACTGCTGGGCAACTGCCTCCCTCCACCCTTTTTTTTCCTCACGGCTTTGCTGTTTGCCGTTGTGATCCAATCCTTAGGAGTCAAGTTCGTCTCACAAACAATAATTTAGCTCATGTGTTAGTAAAATATTAATCAGTCAGCAAGTTGACATCGGCACTATTTTATTACAAAAGGGGGTAAATAATGTTTCGCCAAACAACTTATTATCTCCCTCAATCTCCTACAAACAAAGGAACTTCGATAGCTCTTATCTCCGACATTTGACTCGCTGACTCCCGACCCATCTCTATGCGTAGTCAGGTTATCGAAGACGTGTAAGTCAAGCGGTAATTATGATTTATGTTTTGATAATACAAAGTTATTGTTTTACTAAGTGGTGATAACTTGTGCCAGTCTGTCTGAGAATACTTGTGAGCTAATTTAGACTGGAATATTTAGGTTCCCAATGCTGAGTATAGAACTGCTCCATAAAAGAAGAAAGGATATTCGAAGATAGTCTCTTCGTTTCTGTAACTAATCTGTCTATATATTTTGTTTGATACTATTTACATGTTAAGACCATAAAATATACCATATTTGGACAAATAAATTACCAAACAATCAGAAACAGTAAGTAAACATGCACACAAGAACATGCACAGAAGATTTACTAATCAGCAAAAATAAACCTTTTATTTTAAGGATTTTTAATTTCCTGAGGTCCCTAATTTCCATAGACTGAAATATCGACAAAAGTCAGGCTTCAAAATTTCATAGCTAACATATTTCCAAATGCTATGAAAGTTTTGTAAAGAATCAATATACGAGTCACCAAAAAGCCTAGTTCAACGACAAAACAATTCTATAATTCAATATTTTCATGTCTTCATTCAAAGCGCATTCATGAAACAAATTAATCAAAACGAAATAAAATTTCGAAATTCGATCGCTTGCGATTGGCGGCTGCGCTGACCAATGGGGGCTCGGCGCGGGCGCAGCTGAGCAAATACACGTATACGATATGAATTAGGTTGTAATGACGCGAGAACTATACACGGTTAAGTATTTATGTTTTTGATGAGGATTTTTATTTATTTTTACCTCCTAGAATAATTTTATTAGATCGCAAAAACCACTTATGGCCGAGCCCAATAGCTTATGTTCAGTAAAAGACAGATCGATATTGATGGTAGACAGTATAATTCTATCTGTCATTGAATGTTGTCCCACAATTCCGTAAGATCCTCATTCTCTGACAGATTATTGGGACGTTAAAACCATAGATAGATAGGTTTTTCTATTTCTAGTGCCAAAACTGGTGATAGACAGGTGGGTTCGGCCGTTAGAAAAGTGTTGACTACCAGCGTTAATTTTCTTGATAGAAACAGGATGATTTATTCAATTAATTATTTATGTGTAAGTAAAGGTATCCTTTTGAGACCTCTGCTACTGCAGGTCAAAGGCCTCCCTTCGTTCTAAAATTTGTTTCTCTTTTCAAATCTGAGCCAAGCCTCTAGGTAGAAGGTAAGATTTTTAACCGACTTCCAAAAAGGAGGAGGTTATATGTTCGTCACGTATGTGTTTTTATTTTTTATTTATGTCCGCCGATTTCTCCGTCAATTATGGACCGATTTTGAAAATTCTTTTTTGTATGAATTGGTCCCATAATTTTTTTATTAACTTTGCTGGGATAGCTTTTGAGTTTGCTTCAATAATACGTATTTTTCCCACTTAGTATACGAGGGGTGTTCAATAAATAGTGAGAATGAGTAAGACGCAATTATCTTTTATTATATGTTATTTTATTTTTCGACGTAGTCACCTTTCAGGTTTATACACTTTGTATATATTTTCTCTAATCCTAAAATTCCCTTTCTAAAAAAATCTTCTTCCTGATCCCTTAAAAAATCATTTACGGCGGCGACTACTCCGTCATCATCTTCGAATTTCTGGCCCCTGAGATGTTCCTTTAAGCGCGGAAATAGGTAGAAATCACTAGGAGCAAGGTCCGGTGAATATGGAGGATGTTCCATCAATTCGAAGCCAGCTTCTTGAATGGCAGCCATCGCTACTCTGGACTTGTGCGCAGGGGCGTTATCTTGGTGAAACAAAACAACTTTAGCGAGTTTGCCACGCCGTTTCTTGCGTATTTCCTCACGCAACTTTGTTACTTGTCCTGCGTACATAGTCCCCGTAATAGTGGCTCCATGATTAGGATATTCGATCATTACCACCCCTTGGCTGTCCCAGAAAAGAGAGCCCATGATCTTTCCGGCGGATGGAATCGCCTTAAATTTCTTTGGAGTTGGAGATGACGGTCGCTTCCAAGTCATGGACTGTTGTTTCGTTTCCGGGTCATAATGGTGAAGCCATGTTTCGTCCATAGTTATGAATTGAACCAAAAATCGGTCAGGATCTTGTTGTAACAAATCCAAACAGCTTTGTGAAATTCTGAGTCGAGTTTGTTTCTGCGCGTCAGAAAGCGTTCTGGGCACCCAGCGCGCTGACACTTTTTTCATACCCAAATGGTCGTTTATAATATTATGGACACTTCCTATCGAAATCTTTACTTCTTCAGCTATAAAACGAACAGTAACACGACGATCCGCCAAGACAATATTTTCAACTTTTTTAATCATTTGTTCAGTCACTGCGCATATGGGGCGTCCCGTTCGTGGGTCGTCGTTAGTGGAAGTTCTTCCTCGCTTGAACTCAGCACACCAACGCGCAACCGTAGAATATGGAGGAGCATGAACCCCTAATGTTGCTCTCAAGTCTTGATTTACCTGCTCCGTAGTAAATTTTTTCAAGCAGAGATATTTTATTACCGCGCGAACTTCAATTTTATCCATTTTTAAGAACACGTTCCGAAACGACGCAAACAATAGACTTCTACTTTTAAAAAACAAAATGGAATGAATTGCTTTTTTTATTATCATCTTAACTAATGTCTGGGCTATGCCTGCCAGTATTTATTTTTTTTCTTTCCAAGGAGAATGTATCGCATTCTCACTATTTATTGAACACCCCTCGTATGTGGATGATAACTTCCTTGTCTTGCCTTCCTTGACTTCTTCCTGTGACTGGTATTCCAATTTGTGTGGGGTAGGTACCACAACTAAAAAGTGAAAAATGAAAACTTTTTAAAGTCGGTTGTTTTTTTTTTTGTAAAAAGTTTTTTCTTATTTGCGAAAAAAATTGCTAAGTTACAGTGTTGGGGTAGTTTTATTTCTGGAGAAAGTATTCCGCATTCCAAGTTCGGTGACCAGACTTGAGTATGCCTAACTGCCTGAAAGGAGACTTTGACACTTTATTTTTTGATTTCAGTCACAAATCGGATCGTATCGATAATCCGAACTAGACAACCCGATTTCACAAAACCACGGCAAGAGTAGATAGATTTGCGTAAGCAAGTATTTATTTATTTGTTGGGATAGTTTTGATCGATGCGCTTTCAACTGAATAATATTACTTGAGACGATCGAAACTGCGAGCCCTAGCCGCTCTTAAATCGATTTCTAAAAACTTGCTTAAAAACGATTTCAGAAATTGAAATCGGATATTTGACTGTTTCCATAAAAATTCAAAAACGCCCATGTCTACTGAGTTTGTTCCGCCATTTCTCTAGAGGTGATGCTCAGTTTTTATCCGCGTTAGACAAAACTTTTATTGTGAGAGTGTTAATAATTTGGGAAAAATATATGTTAAAATAGAGCATTGTTTTTATAACTTAATCTGTTCATATTTTAGATTATGTTTAATATTACATACGTAGTCTGGTCATAAGTTTTGTCACATATGGAAAGTTAAATAAATGACACAATGAGTTACGCACTACAACCATTTATATATAATATATATATAAAAGGGTATAAAATACAGATTTAAACCACATTAAAATTATTCGAAATTTCCTCCTCTTGCTTCGATACAAGCCTTCAATCTGCAAGGCCAGTCATCAATCGAAGCACGCACGACATTCATGTCAATATCGGCGACTGCTTTAATCAGGGATGCTTTAAGTGACTCCAAGTTGCGATGGGGTTTACCGCAGACCTTCTCCTCTAAGTGCTGCCATATTTTGTAATCCAAGGGATTCAAGTCTAGACTGGATGAGGGCCAATCCTCATGCCTGATAAAGTCGATTCCACGGGTCGTGAGCCAGTTTTGGGTACTTTTCGCCTTATGAGCCGGCGCAGAATCCTGCTGGAATACCCAGTGCCTGTTTTCGAACATTGTTTGTGAAAGAGGTTCCACAATGTTTGCTAGGACTGTGTTTTGATATACGTGGGCACTGGTTTTCACTCCTTTTTCACAAAAAAACACCTCCGTTGGACCCAAATAGGACACCCCAAGCCAAACCATGAATGCCGAAGGGTGATGACCACGCTGAACACGTGGCACACGTTTGTTCGCTTCTTCACTAGAGTGTGCATACACTTTATCATTTTGTTTATTGAAACTCTCCTCAACATTAAAAAAAAATTCGTCTGAAAAAAGTATTTCGCGGTATTTTTTTCCCACGTACCGCCTTAACAAAACCCGGCTTCTTTCGAGTCTGATTTTCTTCAGCCGTGCGTTAAGAAGATGTGCTGTTTTTTTTTTCTATAAGCACGCAGTCCTGGGTCTTCATTTAACACCCTTTTAACAGTAGTTCTGCTTAGTCCCATCTGCAGAGCCAACATTTTTTGCTTGCGGACAGGATTTCGTTGGATTCGCGCCTTCATTGCTTTGATGACCGCTGGAGTCCTGTTCGGATTCCAGCGGTCACGGTACGAGGTCGACCGCTCCTTTGTTTATCTTCTAATCTTGAATCTTCCCTGAATCGTTTGATAGTACGATAAATAAATCTCAGTGGAATTTTAAAATTCCACATTCAGCAGTTTGAAAATCTCAGTTGGCGCGTGACCGCAACGATGCAATGCAATTACTGCGACTCTGTCTTCTTTGCGCGTCCACTCCATTTTAGAAAATGAACAAAATTCCAGAAACCCTTTGTTTTTATTTTCTTTAAATATTCAAATTTCGAATGCCCATAATATTTTCCTCGGCTTGTATTCTAAATTCGAAATTTTACCTATGTGACAGAACTTATGGCCCGACTACGTAGTGTATTAATTAAAAATTGAGAATTACGTAAAAACTATCAAGCGTATTTTTCCGAAACCTTCACCATTTTAAAGATAATTTAATTATTTATCTAGGTATTAGTATACGGGTTTTATTACCTTTTTTTATGTATAATAAATTAATAATGCGTCTAATTTGGGACAGCGCTCCTTGATGGGCGAGTCCTATTACTGGCTGGACGTACGACGCGTTGCGTGAGCTCAGCACTGGCATTTAGCGTCATAAAGTAAAACATGCTCTCTGACTTTAGGATGAGTCTTGAAGTCTTGATACAGTCTCCCAAAAGTAAACATTTTTTTTTTTCTCCCTGCATCATCATTGACATACCTACCATAGAATATAAATATAATATACCTACATTTGAAGTAGTTATCATTAAAAAACAGATCAATGACAAAATGGTAACTGTATCCCAATGATTGGGCGTCCCCTTTCCGATAAAACTGTTTGTTATGGGTCGATTGCTAGCGTCGTCATCAGCCGAGTGGGTCAGCTATTTGATTTCTGAGTAACTAACGACTGTTAATGAGTTTTGAGTGATGGTCCTCCTTAGGTTCCATGACGTTTTTATTGGTTCAGCTCTGAAACGGAACTGCAAAATGTCCTGGCTTACCAATAATTTTTATTTTTCAGTTTATCAAAATTTTCCAGATTTTTGATTATGAAATGAAATTATTTTATTTTCTGCAACTTTCTTTTTTAATTACGGGTTTCGGCGTTTCCTATCTGACTATGAGAAGTAAGGTCGAAACAAACTCAGAGGTCAGTCTCTTTTAAAGTCCAGACATGATCTTGGTCAGATCTTACTTATGCTTTGATGCACGCAGTCTCGTTAAATTGATTAGGAGTCACTGAAGCATTTTGTAAAAAAAAAATGCAAAGTACTGTCGCGGAGAAAAGCGCTCCGGAAAATAGCGTTAATTATTTATGAGTTGCATCTATTGCATGACTTAAATTAGGTAAATTAAAAAAAATATGATTCATTTTCGTCCCGTTTTCTGAGCAATTAGATCCCAATTAAAACTGCAGTGTACAGCAGGAGTTCCAACTAATGACTGGTCACTTATTATTATACGATTACTAACAACCTAGCCAATATATTATGAAAACGTCAAGCGTTTTTTCTACATGACAATTAAGTCTGATCTCCCGATATGGTGAACGTCACTTATTTTCACACATACGATTAATTACGTCTAAATCTAAGGTCTTTTTGTAGTTTGGTTCTGTTTAAGACCTAAGATTTAATTAAAATGTACCGATTTATTTATTCTAGCTCGATTTCATCATCATTTTAGCCGAAAGACGTCAACTGCAGGACATAGGCCTCCCCTAAGCACCGCCACTTCGACCGGTTCTGAGCTTCTCAGCTTCTCGCATCCAGCGGATTCCTGCGGCCTTCACAAAGTCATCGGTCCACCTGGTGAGAGGATGATTTAGGTCAAAGAAAAGATGAATGGAGAGTGAATGGGAATGAGGAATTATATGAAAGAAGATCAGTGATAGCGTGACGGTTGACAAGGGAGAGTCGAAAAAGAAAACTTGTTGCGTTGCGCCGACCTCAAGTAACATGGGACAAGGGCTAGAAAATGATGATGATTTAAACACGATTGATTCTATATCTCGATCTCAACTTCGCCGCCGCCGGTCGCCTCCGTGAGGACACGGCGGTGCCCCGCACAAGTCGGGCAAACCTCCACCGTATGCTCCACCGTGTTCTCCAGGCGATCCACAAAGTGGTGACACCCGGGCGTTTCCTTCATGTTTCTCTTGACCTCACGTTCCCAGAGATCTCCGTTATTGATTATTCTCATTATTGGATTGGATTGAATGGATTTATGATGATGTTTATCACGGTATTTTCGTGTTGGCATTCGAGTATCTTACGCGATTAGCTTTTTTATTTTTATTTAAAACCTCACATATTCGATTTGAAGCTATATTTGTTTGAACTGGTTTTCTGTTGCTTTCGTAATTTTAGTTGAGTTTTTTTTATTAAATATTTTTATCTCCTCACCCTTCATTCTTCGAACTTTACACTATTTATAAATCAATTTAAAAAGAAACAAATCGGAATAAACCACACCATATTTAATCAAAACCAAACTCTCTTATTATTTACAACCTTATTTCTATAAAAACAAGACTCAAAACTACAAAAGAACAAAATAATTAGTATTAGCAACACAGCCTTTCGCGCGTTCCTACATGCATGATGCGCCTACGTCTATTTTTTATCACATTTACATAGATCTTTGGCTTGTAACTAATACTTATTTACTCTGTCCTACTGTTTAATGGTGAATTAAAGTTAATAATGATGGGAATTCAAGAAAATACTAAACAGGTGTTTGTTAGCTTTTACTAGTTTTAAAATCCGTTAAATACATTTTATAATATAACACTATCAACCGTAGGTTTCTGAAAGCCGAGCATTTTAATTTGATGGCTAATCTCATTTCAACTTGATGTTATTTCGGATGTGATAGAATATTTTCTGATTAGACAAAATCTTCCAATCTCTTGATTGAAGTCCCAAGTATTATGACTGAAATTCTGTCCAAAACTTCGCACTGAATATTAAATGTATCTAACATTTAATAACATACAACAAGTTGTGTTTATCGTGAAAGGTTAGGCGGGGATTTGCCTATAGAACAGAATGTAATAGGAATAGATATATTATACAGTACATATACTTACATGTATGAATGAATTAATGAAATGCACCGACCCCAGCGTGGTTTAACCAGACTCGATAAATCGAATGAACCCCAAGATTTGCACTAGCCCTTGAAGCATCATGCTTCATGGGGCTACAGAGGCCATTGCATATCAAGGAGTAGACCGGGGGGCGCGGGTAATGGTAAGGAATACGTGCCGTAAGGATAAGGAAGGATTTGAGAGCCATACCGGATATGCATCCTAGAGTAAGCATAGGAATAGTGGAGAGACGGGTGTTAATTATCTATGGATGGGCATCTTTTGCGACGTCGTCGTTCTGTTGGTTCGAGTCGATCTTCACTGGTGAATTTTGAGACGGGGTTACGCTGCTTTCTCGACTCTTTTCTACGACATTGGGTTACCTTGCTGTTTCCATTGTCTTCGTCTGGCTACTATCCGTTTCAGGTTTCTTATAACTCTCGCCTGTAGGTATAATATCTACATTATGTCTATAATTCTGTCGTAATTTTGACAGAAAATAAAAATCTGCACTGCGTAGATTTTGATCTACTAATTGCATAAATTATCATTATTCGTTCATATTTATATAGTTATACTTTTAGATCCCTTACATTGATTAAACCCACTTCCAAATCTCCTCATTCACTCGTAAAGATAGACGCACTATTTAAATCGAGACGGGGCAGTAAATAAATTGAGCCACTAAAAATGCAGCCACACTCCCTTTGTTTGTCCCTCAAACATTGCCTACCCTCTGACCGGTGCTTCTGTTTACCCTCGGCACATAAGAGGGTTTAATTGAGCAATGAGCTCTATTTATTTAGAGACTTAATGATTTTTTTATCTAGCTTCTGGTGTTAGTTGATTTTTAGGTAATGGGAAGAAATTCAGGCAATTTGTTGGCATTTGTATTCTATGTAAAAAAAAAAGAAAAAAAAAAAAAAAAAAATGCTAAATGCTTATGAAAATATAAAAACAAGGATAGTTAAGAGGGTTTATCCTAAAAGTTGGCAACGTCGCAAATAACTGTCAAATATTTACCTGTTTTGATTCTTATAGCAATATTACTGTGTGGAAATAAAAAATTTGGCTAACTAGCGAACTAGAATATTAATAATGAATTGCAATTATAACATTGAAATTGATGCTGTACCCATTTTAGGTGTAGAAAACGCATTTGGAAAGTTTCCAAATAGTTTTTTTACATCTAAAACTAAACATTCGGTGTTACGATATTAATTATTGCATTTCATAATCAATATTCTAGTTCGCTAGTTAGCCACATTTTTTATTTCCACACATTAATATTGCAAAATTAATCAAAACACTGAAATATTTGACATCTATTTGCGACGTTGTCCACCTTCAGAATAAACGCTCTTAATTCAAGTTTTTGGTTTTTATATTATTTTGGCCTGAATAACTTTTCTTTTCTGACTACTGTTGCACTCAAGTAAAGTAAGTTGTAAGTGATTAGTTTTTTTTTATAAACTCGTGCGGCGAGGGCGACCCGCTTTCTTTTTCTACAGGAACGTTTTTCGCTTTTAAAAACACTTTTCTTGTCTACGTGTAAGCTGTATGTACCTGTAATTGAGTGTGCATTACAGGATAAGGGTTAGTATGTATGGTTTTATATTGTAAAAAATAATTGTAATGTACCTCGTTGGTAATCCTTAAATAAATAAACAAAGTTATAAAGTTACCTATCAATTTGTACAGTTATGTCGAAAAGTCTGTCGCAGAACATCCAGCATCCCCCACCGTCAACACTAAAATCATAGCTTTCAAAAACACTTTTCTTCCTCACTGTACAACCGAACAAAAGTGCATATAATCTGAGCATCGTTCTTATTGAGTACAGTGGAGTACTAAAGCGTTAAATTCTAGCGATTAATCATATTAGACGCGGGAGGGTACTTCATACTGTGAATCTTATTCATAGTCATGACTTGATTTTACTTTTCGGGAAATAAGAAATCAGACGGAATCTCAAAAAGGGATGTGGAAATGAAATCTGATACAATGAATGTTAGTGCTACATTAGTGTGCATAAAATGGTGTTCTATTATTAATTCAGATGCTTATTAATAATCAGTAGAACTTGTTGCAATTAATCATTCTTGCAAGCAATTATGACAAGAAATGATTTACATAAATTCCTTAGTAATAAGATACGCCATTTTTCCCAAGTATTATAGATCTTAAGAAATAACAAAAATCCTTTTGAACGCGCTGTTAGACGTGTCACATTAAAGTGGTATTCAGAAATGTCACCTCACTATGAATACGGCCCTCGCACCCTCTCGATCGCTCCAGTTCACGGTCGACAATATTTGTTACATTAACGACAAAAACACGCCGACTGTACTTCAGGGGGGACACCGACTTTTTACTATTACCCTTGTTCACTGTACAAAGTGAATTACAGAAGCTTCACTCAACTTAATTTTAGATATTTTGTAGTAAAATGGAAAACTAATTAAAATTCAAAACAGTTTTCGTCCCGAGTGTACTTCAACACAAAAGTGAACAGTGATAATGAAAAAGGTGAGAAAAACTCACTGAGTTTTCATGATTAATTTGCCTATTACCTAAAGTCCCCTTCACGAGAAGCTATAAATTTTGTAAATAAAGAACTTCTACTAAGTTACGTAGCGACAATAGGGATGATGCCTGGGTAAAAAAAAATGAAATTCTAATTAGTCCGTCATTCAGATAATAAATAGTAGATTATACAACAAGTGAAAAAAAAGGGAATTTAATTCGAGGGACTAAGTTGGATCCCGAGAGCAGCGAAGGATTCAAGAGTAGAATCCCGAGCGTAGCGAGGGATTCTAGATTAGAATCCTGAGCGGAGCGAGGGATACAAGGACCGAGATAAATTATTTTTTCACGAGTTGTGTACTCTACTTTTTACCATTGTCTGCGAGAAAATAAATAGTAGTATAGTATTTATATTTATCTGTAGTAGTTGTAGTATTTATATGACTGCCTCCTTGGTCTAGTGGTCGCAAGCGCTACTGCTGAGCATGAGGTCCTGGGTTCGATTCCCAGGTCGGGCAAAGTATTATTGGGTTTTTCCATCAGAAATGTCTCAATAACAGCCCGGAGTCTAGAATTGTGCCCGGTTGATGGCAATAGGCTCACCCCCTCTTACATGGGACTTAAAAACACTGGCAAAATGTGGGTGAACTAAAGGTACGCCTCTGCCCAACCCTTCGGGGAAACAAGGCGTGATGTTGTGTTATTTATATGTATCACATTTTTAGCGGTATCAAATTTTCTACCATAATTGCTCCTTTATAACGAAATGATTTCGAAGTCAGTGGTATTCAGTGTCTCATTTTCCAATGACATTAAATAATAAATAAATAAAAATCTTTATTGCAGCTCACACAATCCATAAAAAAACACGATTTTTTTATATAAATTAAAATTTAAAATTAATACAACCACGATAACAGATTGAAAAGAACCTAACTAAAGTTGGCGGCATATTTTTTTTTTATATTTAATTGTAAAGCTTCTAGGAACTAAAAGCTCCATCTATCCAGCCAATAGGTACTTTCAGTACGGTTCATTTATTTTTGTACATAGTTTGTATAGTTCGCGCTTGTTCCAAATTCAAAATGTTTTTATTCTCTTGTGAGTAAAAGACAGACATTCACTGTTATCGATGAATAAAATGCCCTTTTTCGAGTGACAATGGTAAAAAAAATATTAGACACGTATTTTTTGCTTTATCATATTAATAAAAAATTACTTAGATAAAAACGCATTTTAGGTTGGGGAGTGGGGGTCGCTACGTCACTAGTATGTATAAAATCTACATACTCGTGACGTCATGGCACATTTTACCTTAATGTATCGCCGTAATCTTTAGATTACGTAAAAATATAAAAAATACGTGTCCAATATTTTTTTATTTTCTCAAAGACGGACTAATCAAAAATTTTTAGTTATCATCCCTATTCAATCAACAACAAATACTCCCAAATTTAATCAACTCAAAGCAACATACGTGTTCCAGTACCACAAAACATTAGACGACAGCGCTTTATATCGCTTAAATATAACCCGCCCAAGTGAAATTGTTCGTTAATTTCGTTTCACACGCTTGTTGCTTTGAGGTGATTGGATTTGGGATTATTTGTTTTGCTACGTAAATTAGTAGAAGTTCTTTGTTTACAAAAATTCTAGCTTCTCGTGACGGGTACTTTACCTCTAATGGTCATTTACCGATCTGCTATAAAAAGAGGGATTCCGTATCTCTTATGGAACGGCTTCCGTGGCTTATATTTCACAGAGAGAGAGGTTTCTGTAGGCGAAACTTTATCAATTAAAATGCATTTTAAAATATTAGGTTCAATTGAATCTTCTGATTTTCCTCCCCTTTCCGCATGCGTGTCACGCGTGACGTAATGTCAGTTAACGCACTCGAAGCGTGCACGTGTTACACGTTGATTTGCGTGCAATTATTATTTATTATAGTATTTTGTTGAAGCAAATTTTTGGAAATACGTGGTAAGAGATGGAATGGACGTGAATTGAGAGTGAGAAGAAGTAAAATCTGTTGTTCTACCTAACAAGTGTTTTAAGAGAGTAATGCTGGGGCCGCATCTGCGTCTATCGTGACCAACCTTCGCACAGTTCAACATTATCGGCTATCGTCGCGATAGTTCGGGCTGCGTAGCGCGTATTGCCCGCGTGACGGCACATTGAACGGTTTTAGCGCGCTAATTTGCTGGTATTTGGACTCCCGGATCAACCCGGATTCCCGGTTCAACGATGTAATTATTTAAATATATATGAATGCAGTTTAAATTGTTTTTTAAATTCAAATAATGTCTTCTTTCAGTAAACCGTTCCATCTACAATATTCGAGGTACTTTCCCTCCATGTGGCATATCCGTGGGACGCCCTGTATAATGTGTATTATTCCGAATGTTCATTTATAATAAAATTGTTAGTCCTAAAACATTTGCAAAAAATTTGGTTTTAGTGACAGAAAGGACCCGCTGTAAATCCGACTCCACGCAGTCTTGTCTGCCCTACCCCTATTAGGTTATTTAAAATCGCGTAGGCGCGGAGGGGCTAGGCGGCGCGAGTCCGCGAGTTGAGGAGCAGGTGGTTGTAACGCTCGCCGCCGCGGCTGAGGCTGGCCGGCTCGCCGACCAGCAAGTCGAAGCTTCGGTGGTGAGCGTTAAACTATCTGCGACGATGAGCTAGCATGGGACCGCCGGAGCCCCGCTGCGCCGGAGCCGTGACAGAAACCATGCATGTTGCATGCCCGCTTGCATGCTACATGCTTGTTTGCATGCTACATGTAGCATGCTCGCTTGCATGCTACATGTTGCATGCTTGCTGCATGCAATGTGTATGCTTGCTTTCATGCTTCTTACAGGGAAATAAAAACAAAAACGGATACTTATCCTGCTACTTCAAACAAAACTACACAACAAGTGAACTATCTCAAAATAAGTCGGTTGAAGAAAAAATATTGCCCGCGTTCATATAATACATAAGTCGTATGTGTAAGCTTGAGAGAAGTTCATAGATAGTTCAGAAATTGTAATTATATTTAAATAGTGTAATTGGCTTCGGCCGTTCTATCTAAATAAATAAATAAATAGCAAAAGCTTTGTAATACAAAATTTTAAAAACATTACTCGTATTAGGATAAATAAATAATTTGAATTTAGTACTTATAACGTTTATTGAAAACGGTTTTAAGTCTTTTGTATATTATTGATTGTAATATTTATGACAAACATATTTATAGCAGGCATATTGTATTTAGGGATTTCAATTTTATGGCAAATGTGACATTAAGTTCGGGCAAGATAACATTCGGAAACATGATGATTAGGACAAAAAAATTATGGCAGTTTAGATTATGGATAAAAAAGTTAGGGAACACCATAGAGAACCAATAAAAACAGTTGCAGAAAGGAGGCAAAACAATTTTTTCTATCGCAAAGCATAATGCGAAACATTAGAGATGCTTCGCATTATGAGAAAAAAAATGCATTATTTCTTGGGGTGGTCGTGGCCTCGTCTGCCAGTAAAAGTTTTTCATTTACCGCGATAAAAAGTATCTTACATTCTACTCCATATCCTAAGTTATTTCTCTGACAAAAATTTCAAATGAAAAGAAAAACTGGATTCGATTGTAAACACATCGAAGCTGGTCGATATGTTTTTACAAACATAGGTAATTTATGTCATCGTATTTCAATTTTACGTATTTTTTCTTTATTATTTTCCAACTACCCTCCACGTAACACAACATCTAATATCATTACCCTCCAAGTAATAAATAAAGGGGTTGCTTGTAATAAACCAGATTCTTTCCTGACCAATCCACCGTGAAACGATGGGGATGAGTTACGACCCTGTACAGATTCATATCTGTCCATAGGGGATGATTTAGGGATCATCTCGGGGGTGAATTCTGTAGTTATTTTATGGTTGGTATTTTTTTATTAATTGATGCGTTTTATTATATTATTTACTAGCTTTTGTTCGCGACTTTGTTCGTTATCAACCTTTAATTTTTGTTATCTAGATGAGATTATTAGTGGCACTGGACTGGGTTGAAACTAGGGTCTACACGACCCCAGTTGAAAGTCAGCGCTGGACTGACACCGTACTGTCATATTACTGGCCTCGTATAAACCTGCTTTTAGTGAAGTTTCAATATTATTAGAAATTGTTGTCAAATATGGTATTTGCGAGGTCGACTAAACGTCTGGCGCCACTAGGTCTGTCAGCCTCGCCACCCCCTCAGTATAAATAAGTACAGTATTCTATCATCATAGAAAACGGCCGAAACGATGCACTTCGAAATTATATTAATACTTACTTTTTATTTTTTTATTTTTTTATTATTACTGTGTATTTTTTTTTATTTTTTTATTTACGATTTATTGTGTTACCTGTTACGACTGGCTAATTATTTTTACCACGGCCATAAGCTGTTCTCATAGCGTTCGTGTTGATGTAGTCGAAAAAGAAGTGACTTTTGCACCCCCTAAAAATGATTTTCCCAAACATGTGACAACCCTGAATATGTTACAGTTAACAAAATAGTTCAATGAAATATAGGTAATTATTCAACTTGTATCAATGTTTCAAACAAAAGCAATTCTGTTTCGCTCGATATCAAAGTTAAATACCGAAATTATTCAATTATATAGTTCTCTTTGAAGTAAACCAATTAGGTTTCACAGTTAATTTGAAAATTATTCTTAGTAAGAATACACAATTAAATGGCTGTCTTCGTCTCGCTCCCCTTGGATGATTACTTAATTAAAGTTTAAAAAAATCGTGCATCTCTTCAACCTCAGAAATATTATCCTTGTCTATTTCATAAAAATCATTAAGACTACTACTGCTAACTTTTAGGATAAATCCTATCCTAAAAGTTAGCAACGTCGCAAATAACTGACAAATATTTACCTGTTTTGATTAAAGCAATATTACTGTATGGAAATAAGAAATGTGGTTAACTAGCGAATTAGAATATTAATAATGAATTACAATATATATTTTGAATTTGATGTTTTACCCGTTTTAGGTGTAAGAAAGGCATTTGGAAAGTTTCCAAATACTTTTTTACATCTAAAACAAAATATTCAGTGTTACGATATTAATTATTGCATTTCATAATCAATATTTAGTTCCCTAGTTAGCTACGTTTCTTATTTCCATACAGTAATATTGCCAAATTAATCAAAACAGCGAAATATTTGACATCTTTACCCACTTTCAGAATAAAAGCTCTTAATTCACTGACAGACAACGCACAGACGAACCCGCTGGTACTAGAAGCATGAATTTTTGCACTAGAGTTGATTTTATAACGCTGGTGAGATCTACAGAAGGATTTTTGAAAATTCATCCCCTAAAAGTTAAATAAGGGATGAAAGTTTGTATGGAATTTTGTCCTCTTTGCCTCTCATCGGGCACACGGCTACTATCGCATCACCGTCAGAACTATTCTTGCAGCGCTCAGCCGCTATAGTAACGCTTACTTACGAAAAAAAAGGTCGTGTGCACGGAATTTTGTTTTCTTAGTGGTTATATGTATATTATACGTGGCCGCGATGGTACACACGGCTACATATCAACCTATACGTACATTTCTAGTTTATGCTGATCTCGCATTGTATAGGATTACAGTATTTACAGTACAATGCGAGGACAGCTTCTTTGTAGTTGATAGTGGCTAAATGATAACAACAGCACGGGTCGATCGTAGATTAAGCTAAGCTTGCCGAAGTCGTTTCGTGGATGGGTGACCATCCTTTACACATCGAGACTTACCCTCCGTACCTCGGAATGCAGGCTAAACCGTTGGTCCCGGCTGTCATTCGCAGATCTTTGACAGTCGTTACGGGTTAGAAGCTTAAAAGTTTGAAATCCAGTCTCGCCAAGGGGTTTCGTGGTACCCAGTAAACTGGGGTGTGTAGGGCAGATAGGCAGTCGCTCCATGTAAAATACTGGTATATATCCGGTTAGACTGGAAGCCGACCCCAACATAGTTTGGGAAAAGGCTAGGCAGAATGATTGTCTTGTTTCCTAAGCTCTACTTATTCTTGTGAGAGATGGAATTTTCCGTATTCACACTTATTCTTTCTAAAAAAGGGATGAGGATTACATCTCTGGAGAGCAAAATAATTCCCATCTAAACCCCTTTCTATTCAAAACGGCGGGCAAAAGCTAGTCAAACAGTTAATGTGACATATTGACAATTATGCGCGCCAACAAATTGACCGCCGCCACGTGGCGGTCGGCCGCCATTTTAAGTGTTCGTACTTCGTATGTCACTATAATTTACTAAGCATCCTTAATTCGAGGGTACTTGTATGTTTTTTGATGCGGTGTGAATTTAGTGTTTTTTTTTAATCAGCTTTACGAATTATTAATTGTTTGAGAAGGTTATTGGCCTAAAAATTTTATATATCGTATGAATGATAATTAAAAAATCATAATTTCCACATGTTTCTGTTCTTTTTTAATATAGCCTAATCTTACTTCTTTTTAGATCATTTGTCTTAAGACGCAGATATATGCCAGTGACCTTAAGTGGTTAGCTTGCGTGTTCTGTACTGAGCTCACGCAACGCGTCGTACGTTCAGCCAGTAATAGGAATCGTCCATCAAGGAGCGATGGCCCAAATTAGATGCATTATTAATTTATTATACATAAAACAAAAGGCATTTTAATAAAACACGTATACTAAAAGATCAATAATTAATTAATTATCTTTAAAATGGTGAAGGTTTCAGAAAAATACGCTTGATAGATTTTGCGTGAATCTCGGTTTTTTATACGCGTTAGACAAAACTTTACAAATTAATTTCACTATGTAATATAAACATAATCTAAAATATTCATATATTAAGTTATTAAGAAAATGCTCTAATTTTACATATGTTTTTTCTAAATCATTAACACTACTCGTTTAGACGTGATCTTCAGTATAAAATCATTAAAAGTCGGTTATCGTCGCCTTAAGAAGAATTACTATTAGATTATTAAATACTAGCTGCCCGCCCCGGCTTCCCACGGGTAGCACTAAGCACTTATCTACGGCGCACCTACTTAGCTATCTACGTACCCTACCCTACCTATCTACATTACCTACCCTACCTATCCTACCTACCTACCTACCCTACCTACCTATCTACATACCTAGCTACCTACACCTACTTAAATTTTTGGTAATTTTTTTACACCTTGGGTAACATTATTGGAGTTTTAGTAAGGATCCCAATTTTTTTTTTAAATATAATATAGCCTATGTCACTCGAGGATAGTGTAGCTTCCTAACAGTGAAATAATTCTTCAAATCGGTTTAGTAGTTTCAGAGCCTTTTCAATGCAAACAAACAATCAAATCTTTCCACTTTATAATATTAGTATAGACAATGTGTAACCTCACAACACACCTCTCCCATAAGGGTAAGCACTAGATATTTTGTCTATTCTGTTATTGAGATTTGTCAACATTCATACATCTGGACGATACACGCATGCCGTTTATTTGAAATACTCGAGAACTAAAATAAAAAATATAAACTTACTAGCTGTTGTCTGCAACTTCGTCTGCGTGTCTTTTTTTAAAAACAAATATCCAAAATGAAAGTTACCTACCCTTCTACAGCTCGCAGGCTTCCTTTCTACAGGTCCTATCTTTCAAATTTCATACCGATCGGTTCTGTGTTTTAAATGTGAAAAGGTAACAGACAAACATTATTATTGATGACAAAGAAATTATTCAACAAGAAACTATAATTACCCACATTAGGACATGGCTTTGATATGCGTTCAGGTCAATAATTTATCAATTTTACTAAACATTGCAGTTCATCTAATATTCTTGCGACAGTCCGCACGCGAATAGTATAATTAGAAACTGTCAACTACCCTACAATACCTTTTCAAAACATGCACGTTACTAACACCCGATCTTTTAATTGAGAAATAGAAGTTGCGATCTAAAGTGCCCCTGAAATTCTAAGTTTCGTACGTTTTTTTGCAAAAGAATTTAGAATTTCGCAGGGATCTTAAGAGTGTTTATTCTGAAAGTAAGTAGGCAACTTCGCAAATAGATGTCAAATATTTCACTGGTTTGATTAACTTGGCAATATTACTGTATGGAAATAAGAAATGTGGCTAACTAGCGAACTAGAATATTAAAAATGAATTGCAATTATAACACTGAATTTGATGTTGTAACCGTTTTAGGTGTAAAAAAGGCATTTGGAAAGTTTCCAAATACTTTTTTTACGTCTTAAACGAAATATTCGGTGTTACGACATTAATTATTGCATTTCGTAATCAATATTTAGTTAGCTAGTTAGCCACGTCACCATACAGTAATATTACCAAATTAATTAAAACAGCTAAATATTTGACAGCTAATTGCGACGTTGCCAACTTTTAGGATAAACGCTCTTAAGTGATGCTAAAATGGAGTTTGATCATTTCTCAACTTCAAATTCTCAGTTCAGTTGAGTTACAACCGGGTGTATGTATTTTAAAACTACGTTCCTTTTAAAAAAATGGCTTTGTTTCTATTTCTTGTAATTGTTTTGAAAATTACTGATTAATATTTTCTTTTCTATTGCGCTTGCCAGTCAATAGCCTTGCAGTGAGGATAGTATTTATCATTACACTGTAAAGGTGCAATTTGCTATCGATTTCTTTGTAAGAGTGGTCTAAGTAAGAAGCAATAATCGCTAATTGTTTGAACAATGGCTTGCTTTATTGTCTTCTTTTTTTAACAGAAGTCATTTTATTTTAAGACCTATTTTGAATACAAATTAAATTTCGTATGAATTTCGAGTGTATGAAACAACTTTTGCTTCAAACTACTTGTGATCTTCAAACAAAGCTCTAAAATAACTTAGTATCATTCCGCTTGAACATGAACTTATCAGGACTATTACTAGGTAAGAACATTATCATGAACAATGCTTTTGCAACGACATCAATTTACTCCGCTGGTTCTTCTAATCTGTACCACACAATCAATACTGTTGTTATTAACAGCATATAATTTGTAAGCTGAGCTGTGAGCTTTCAATTTGTGCAGTAAGTTATCGAAGCTATAAAGTAATACTACCTGAAGAGGCGCTTGTGGTTTCAATAATATCATGCGAAGTGGAAACGGTAGAAGAACCAACGTTTTCGACATAGCTCACAGAATAAACAAGCTGAAGTGGCAATGGGGCGACGTGTTCTTGAGAGGAGACGGCGAATCGGCAAACGTAAGCTAGGACGTCCTCAGGCTAAGTGGAGCGACGATCTTCGCAGGGTGGCAACTAGCAGCTGGAAGAGAGTTGCCGAGAATCGATCTGAATGGCGTGCAATAGGAGAGGCCAACGTCCAGCAGTGGACTGCTAAAGGCTGGTGATGATGGAACATCATTGTTGCACTGTTCCTGTAAATATTTCCTGGTTCAATGCCGACTCCTACCTTTTCCCAACTACATCGGAGTCGGCTTGGCTTCCAATCTAGCCGAATGTAGCTGAATACCAGTATTTTACATGGAGCGACTGCCTATCTAACCTCCACAAGCCAGTAAATGGCTTGCCAGCAATACCATGCCCCTTAGTAGGACTGGTTGTCAGACTTTAGGCTGTCAAAGATATACAACTTTAGTTTTGGTTTACCCTAAACCTCTTCAGGGGTCATTGTACTCATCATTATAAACAACTTTCACTATGGGACCAACGCTGAAATCGCGAAAAAAATATCAGCTGTTCCCTACATTTATGTTCGCATATTTCGTCAAAATGTAGGGTACACCTGATATTAATTTTTGGTTTAGGGTAAACAAAAACTAAGCCTGTATACTTAACTTTAAATAATAACGAATTGGTCAACACTGGTGGCCATTTCCCTCTTTTTTGTTTCATAATAATTACATGTCCAAGAACCATTCAAATATTTATTTAGCGGGTTTCTAACATTTCCGTAGACATTAAGACATACGGCCTCAGCAAATAAAGGCTGATGTTTTAAACCAAATCAGTAACGCTATGGCTTAAGTTCTAACCCTGTACATAAAATAAAATAATTAGCGTGTCGTCGGAAAGTCACCCTTCCCTAGGTACAGTTCGGTACCGCGTAATTTGTAACAGCGAAATACAGCACCCCTCTTTTATTAACCAAGCGGAAAGTTGGCACGAGTGACTGACAATGGTGCGACAAAAAGTTATGGTCACTTTTACTACAATTATTCATTCTTATTTACGTTTTTATTATTAAAAAGTACCTGCGCGACCGAGCTCTGCTCTGGTGAAAATAGATTTAATAGTACAGGATAGTTCATACTAATTCCATGCTAGTATGTAGTTATGTGTGCATGATAGTAGGTAGTTACTAATTCCATGCTGCCATGTAATTACATTCAAAGTTTGGGCGACCGACCGTTTTCCAGAACGAGATTACAAATATATATTTACAAATATTGCTCTTTTAATCGTATAGGATATGCCTAAAATGGTTTTAATAAGTTTAATATAAATATGATTTACACATCTAAAAATCTACGATAGAATGTTGGTTTCATAGAGACCGTAAATTAACGAAGCGCGGGAAATTAAAGTTAATTATGTTAGTAGGTCTTTAGTTCTTGATCAGAGCAGATGATTTTATTTTGATGTAAAGTTGCTTATCCAATTACTTTTCTCATCAATAAAAATGTACCACTTCAGTTCAATGTTCACAACTTTCTTCCGTCTCCGATTGTAAAATGATAGACTAGTTAATTAATAAAGTCAATTAAGGAATTCTTGCTCTTCATATTAAATTAATCTACACATATTATTAAAATGCTCCCCTAGGCCTTATCTCTCAAAAAGCGATCGATAAACTAAAAAAAAAAACATCACAAATCGTAACTAACAATCAGGGCTCTCGTTCTGCCTACCCCTGCTCGCTCACTGTATAATTTGGATTAACCATTCGTTTTGTAACGGAGGGTACTATTGTGTCGGAGAAATTACGTCATCCGTTTGAGGGTAGGTGACAGCTATTCAAAATGATAGTGTTATAAAAATATGGGGGACGGAATTGAAAAAAAATGTCATCTAGTTTTGTGCCAAAGAATTGTGGTTCCTATTGGCATATTATATTTTCTTAAATCACAAAATGACTCGCTTTAATCATTAGCTGGAAGACACAGACACACCTTACTGGATTCATGTCTGGTGCTGGACTCCTTCAATGTACCACATGAGTGCAATAAAATATTTGATTTTGAGTTTGACACGAGACATTCTGTAGTAATGTGTGTCGAACGCTTTCAACAAGTATAAAAAAAAATGAGACTTGCACTTAGCAAGCATAGAGAGGCATGATACGACCATGTCTTTCTTTACTTGCTAAGTGCAAGTTTGATTTTCACCCAGAATAAATAGGCCGGGGAAATTAGGTTTGAACCCTGCTCTAAATCCTAACAGCGATTTTTTTGTTTAATCGTGTTTTTCAACTTAGCTCTTCAAATAATATTAAAAAATTAAACGCAGGACCGCCTCAAGGTAAAAGAACAAAACCGCGATTTTGGGAATAAAAATTGAGACAAAATAATTAATAGGAAAATTTTGGTTATATTATGTAAAAAATTGTTAAAACTAATATATTATTTCAGAATGCAACATTACAATAAAATTAAACACATTTTAAAGCAAAATTTTATATACGTATTTATAAAAAAATATAAAAAATATTAAAGAACCGATATTGCACAAATATTTTGATGAATATCTTGCGCTTACAATATGTTTAATTTTGTTGAATAACGTATTAAAAATATTTAATTAAGTAATTTAATGCAAAAAAACTGCTGTTAACATTTTTGCTTGAAGTACAATAAAAAAATTATCGAAATTTCCGTGGTGGAAAATGTTTAATTTTTTGACCTACTTGTGATACCTAATCTCTTCGACAAACACAAACATGTCTGGTAAGATGTTTTCTTAAATAAACTTATACGTGGGTGTGAACTTTTCGCGATTTAAATTTTAACATACTCCCTTGTCCATACCCTACACGTTAAATGAAAAACATCGCTGTTTTAAGAGCGTTTATTCTGAAGGTGGGCAACGTCGCAAATAGATGTCAAATATTTCACTGTTTTGATTAATTTAGCAATATTACCGTGTAGAAATAAAAAATGTGGCTTACTAGCGAACTAGAATATTGATTATGAAATGGAATAATTAATATTGTAACAGCGAATGTTTGGTTTTAGATGTAAAAAAAATGCGTTTTTTACACCTAAAATGACTACAACATCAAATTCAATGTTATAATTGCAATTCATTATTAATATTCTAGTTCGCTAGTTAGCCACATTTCTTATTTCTATTCAGTAATATTTCTTTATGAATCAAAACAGGAAAATATTTGACAGTTATTTGCGACGTTGCCAACTTTTAGGATAAACCCTCTTAAATTCATGCAAAGTTCCCTCAAATGTCAGGCCCTTTAACCATGATTTCTTCTAACTTTTTTCTGATAATGTCGTTATGCTTCGAAAGATTATGTCTGTAAATATGGAGGAACGTAATACCTTGACTAAAAATATTTGTTACACTTCGATGATATTTTGCAAATTCTTTTTAACAGATCATCTTATTTACCCAAAAATAACTAAAACGGTTGTCTCCACATTATTTCTCCTACACAAGTACAGTCAGCGCCACAAATCTCATTACTCCTAAAGGCTTTACTCTTAGTAAACAAAGGATGATGATCGCCATAACTGTAATTAATGAGTTTTGTTTAATAAATATCTACCCTCACTGTAGGCGTTAACGCTCCACAATTATAGAATTAATTTGAATAATTCTGAGCAACGTCTTTGCTTAATTTTGAGAGTAGATGGAAACAGACGTTTGCTTTTTGGGTTCATCTTTTTTAGGGTTACGTAGTCAACAAGGAACCCATATAGTTTTGCCATGTCTGTCCGCGGCTTAGCCCAGAGACTGTTAGTGCTAGAAAGCTGTAATTTGGCATGGGTGCAAATCACGCCTACAAAGTGGTAAAAAAAAAAAAAAAAAAAATATTGTGTTAAAGTACACAAAGTGGGGATTACCCTGCACGTAAAGTGGGGATGTTTTATTGTTAAACTTTAAGTGCAAATTTTTGTTAGAGTCAAGTGTCCCCCCCCCTGCTAGCTAAATAGTTGGTTCTGGATATGTGGAAAAATTCACAGAGTAGTATATAATAAATGAAATTAAAAGGAAAAGTATCACAGCTAAGTAGGCTCTACAAGTTAACGAATAATAATCGACCAACTTACATTTGCAGTTGAAAAAACATGATTTTCCCATACATTCCGTATGGGAGAACATGTTTTTCAACTACAATGTTAAGTTTATTCTTGGGATAAATATTCATCCCAACTACGGAACCCTTTATTGTGCGTGGTCCGACACGCACTGGCTGGTTTTTTTCCGCTTAATTTACAAAACATAGTTGTCTGAAGAAAATCAGCCTTTTTAATATAACTTCAATAAAACATCCTTAAGGTGCTGTCATAGTTTAATTATCACGGTTTGTAAATATTAGTTTGCTCTTTCTACAATTTCTTTTAATGTGTTTGGTTTAATATAGTTAAAATATTTTAAGAGTTATTTACGACGTCGTATTTCAACGATGTTTTGTTTTAACCCTAAATAAACTTCGTTATTATAGACAAATAATTAACCCATATTGCCAATATATCATTCAGTAACACCAACTCTACAGCTTAACCCTTTTTTAACCGACTGACAACATGAACTCCGAACCCTATTTGACCAAGTTTACAAAAGATTTTTTAATGGGTTTATCAAAATGGTACGATTTTAATTCGTATTTTATTGTGTGAGGCTTAGGGCAGAGTTTTTATTATTATAATGTTATTGTTAGGTTTGAAGTAATACGATTATACTGGTGAATTTTATATTGCTTTCCGAACTATTAATTCTCAATACGTTAAATAATTTTATTTTTGCGGTCTCATGTTGGGCGCCAATATGTTTCGAGTGTCATTAAGAATTTATTTATTGGAGTTGTTCTACATGTTTCTTTCATTATTACTTGTCTTTCCTTTCTTTGGTAATGATCTGCCTAATCTTTTCCCAACTATTCCTTTCCTCTATGATAAAAACAATAAAAATATTAAATGCCCCATGTTGGGCGCCAAACTGTACGATTTTGTTTCTAGTGGTAGGTAGCTTATTTATTAATACAAAATATTTCTTCTTTCTCGTTTAGGTATCTTTCGGCTATATTGTATAATTAATGTAACAACGATTAAACGAAATAACGCATAGGTAGTGAAAATGGTATAACACGTAAACCGAAACACTTCACAACTTTGATCGAGGAACGCAAGAGGCTACATAAATATATTCGAACAGTATATTTAAAGTATAGATAAATAATGTGCATATCAATTATCTCTTGCAGTCACAGAAAAGGCGGGATACCAATCGCCATATGGGGGCATGGACAATGGAATGGTGAGTTTTTTTTTTTTTTTCATTTTCATTAATGCAGAACTATGTTAATGACATGAATTATGTTTTATGTGCTATTTTGTGTGCTTTAATTTTTGTTAGTCTGTAATACAATTAGATGTAAGTTCTTGTAAGATTAATTCATATTACTTTGTATGACATTAAGTATTGTATTTCAGAACTTGATTTTATCTTACCTTAGTATATTATTTTCAAAAAACTTAGGTAATAATAGTATTATATTTTCGTTATTTCATATAATGTTAGCAATTAGGAATATATATGATGCATACTAACTAATGACTAACCGTTCTTTTTAGATTAGATATCCTATAATTGTCATGAAACCACATTCTTGCCTCGTAGAGCTGACTATTTTATTGTTCTGCTAATCCTGATGTTAGAATTCAAGCACAAACTAAGACTGTCAGCTGCTACCATCTCGATTGGAAATTAGTGAGATGTATATGTAATTATTGTTGTTATTGGCCTTAGGCGATAACCTTGCCAAACTAACATCGTTACTTATGTACTAACATAAACATAACATCACGCCTGTTTTCCCCCAAGGGTTAGGCAGAGGTTACTTATGTACTTTGTGGTCTAAAAACCAACTGGCAACAGATTATATATGTATTTTGTTTTTAACTGTTATACTGCTGTTGAGTTTTTTAGGAGATTATATTTTGTTACGAGAATTAAAGGAAAATATCCTGTTTTTTTTCCCTGTAAGTATTCTACCAATATTTTTACAAAAAAAGTTGTGGGTGATGTATTAAATACTATATAAACAGGAAAGCCGGAATAATCTTTATTACATATTAAGATTTTTATTAACATGTTTCCAATAAACTGATTTGATTTGATTTGATTGATAAGCATGCTAATTATGTGAACGAGTCTTCTTTAAATTAAACTGGTTATAAAAAACCAAATATGCGTAATAACACAAAAATAGACCATCCCGAAAAAACTAGCAAAGATATAATATTTATAACTTTATATACGTCAGCAAAAAAAGGATACAAATGCAAATCCAAGATATGGAGGTTACGTTATATGTTTTGCTGACCGTACAGCAAAAAGGGCTGCGCAGGAATCGAATAAATCAGATTTGTGAACGATTCAGGGTATATTTATTTTTGGGGTTGCAGAAAATGATAGTTTTGGTGAGGGTGGTTTTAGAAAATATTGGTTCGATTTGGTAAGTATCTTTTTGAGTCTATTATAAAATCATCAACGTATGTACTTTTCAGGTTTATTTATAAACATTAAAGTTAAGTGACGTTCAAACGTCAAAAATGTATAGTTAAACAGACGCTAATCATTACTTAACTTTAAGCAACGTTTTTAAATAAACCCCCCTTAACCTTAGATTAGCTTAGTGAATTGGTTTCCGTCCTGAAACTGTACGATGGTCAATGATGTCAAGAGCTAGCTGGCAGAAGCCTGGAAATCAAATACTTATTAAAAGTTTCCAAATCATCAATTTTTTTAATATTTTTGACATAAAAATAGGTGGTAGTAGAACACTGGTCGATTGGATGTCTAGAGAATCTGCGTCAGCCATTGCTCATTTGGTACTTGAGTAGTCCGTACTAAATAATAATAATAATTACCGTTTTTACCAAGATGACTCAATCTCTAATATAAACACGGCAACAACAACAGACTCTTTTTCGCCGATATTTCCAATTTTAACAATACATAATATGTAATATAATAATGATATACAAATTAATTCTCGGGCGACAACCATCTATATTTAACTAGCCAACTATAATATACACATCACTGGTCTTTATATTAAATGTATTAGTTTCTTGGATTCATGAGTAAATGGAATGTTCACGCAATTTTCTTTTGAAGTTATTAAGCTTTAAAATTTCCTTTTTGTATGTTCACTGCTTGTCGGCAACGATTACAAGCCAGTACAGGTTTCTTTACGCCGTTTTGTTTCACAGTATGTCATTGTTATCTTACTCGTAATTTCACGTTCTTGACCAGTTCACTGGAAAAATCAAATGGGCAAAATCTAAGGCTTACTTATACGTGTCAATACAGGTCTAACCATAAGTGTTTGCACAGTAAACTTATTTCTAGTATACCTTCTATCTTTGTCCTGCCAAACAGCGTTGGCTGTGTTGCTTCTTCCAGTTCCAATATTGACAAAATATCTGATACTCCCATGGTGTTACTAAGTCTATAGACAAAACTGACCTCTTTTTGACTTAGCTAATAAAAGTAACTATAGGCCCATATCTCTAGCTACAGTTACAGCGAAGGTGTTTGACGGGTTGCTTAATACACAGTTAAGTAAATATATATCTCTGCACGATAATCAGTTTGGATTTAGACCCCGATTATCAACGGAAAGTGCCATACTGTGTCTTAAGCATACCGTCAGATACTATAACGACCGTAAAACCCCGGTATACGCGTGTTTTCTCGACTTGTCCAGGGCCTTCGATTTGGTGGCGTATGATCTCTTGTGGGAAAAACTTGAGGGTATCAATCTACCACCAGAACTTGTTACCATCTTCTAGTATTGGTATACGCACCAAGTCAACAGCGTCAGATGGTCTGGGGTAATGTCGGAGCCATATCGATTACAATGCGGTGTAAGGCAGGGTGGACTGATTAGGACCAGGCCCGGGTCGACGGCGCGTTGTGTTCCACGCGCGCCTCAAAGAGATGTCAGCACCAACTGACGGGGTCCGTAAGGGCCAATGCCTGCCAGGGTTGCGAGTTGGTCCGAAAGGGATATCGCGGCCCCGGCACACAGGCAACGGAAGGAACACGGGTGGGTTTTAGTCAGTAAAAGTCTGAGTCCCTCTCGCTCCGCCCAGAGCGGGAGGAGTCATTTGATGATTTCCCACCCAAAAAAAAAAAAAAAAAAATTCAACCTTTACATGAATGCGCTGATCGTCGCGCTGAGCAGTCAGCATGTCGGCTGTCATGTAGACGATGTATGTGTCAACAATCTCAGCTATGCAGACGATATGGTTCTGCTGAGCGCGTCAATTTGTGGCCTGAGGAGGTTGATAGCGACGTGTGAGGTTTACGCTATTAAACATGGACTTCTTTATAATATTAAGAAAAGTCAGTACATGGTCTTTGAGGCCGGCGGTGCTATATGCCCCGACTATGTACCACCTATACATCTAAATAGTGTACCCTTAGACAGGGTGAATCAGTTTAAGTACCTGGGACATATAGTCACGGCTGACCTCAGGGATCATGCTGACTTGGAACGGGAGCGGAGGGCGTTATCTAAAAGAGCTAATATGCTGGCCCGCAGGTTCGCACGTTGCTCGGATGGAGTGAAAATAACTCTTTTCCGAGCATATTGCACGTCCATGTATACCTACCTGCAGCCTGTGGGCTAATTACACGCAGAAATGCTACAGCACCCTCCGCATTCAGTTTAACAACGCTTTCAGAGCGACGTTGGGGCTGCCTCGCTACTGCAGCGCTTCGGGTATGTTCGCGTGGGCGCGCACGGACTGTTTTCATGCGACCATGCGGAAGCGCTGTGCGTCTCTTGTGCGCAGAGTGCGGGCCAGCTCCAATATCGTTCTGAATATGATAGCAAATAGGTTGGACTGTCCTTATGTGCGACACTGCTGTGACAGACAAGTTACATATAGTGTCCCACGTAAGAGGCTATTGTATTGAATTGATTGTTTTTTTTTTTTTTTTTTTTTTATAAATTAATTAATTTGTGTTGAGTTAGTTTATTATTTGTGTGTTGTTTCTACTATGGGTTATATACCTGAAATAAATGTTTTTTTTTTTTTTTTTTTTTTTTTTTTTCATTAGGTAGACGTTCGCCCTGTGTGCTGCACACTTGGATTTATTACGTTTATAGCGTTTCTTGTCCGTTCTTCTCCATTGGAACCTACTAAGCTTTGGAATGGGCAACTAGCTTCATCTTTCTGACTGACCGACTCCTTGAAAATCCAAAAGAACCTGTAAATTTAATTGAAATAAATACTTTAAGTTTGAGTTGACATTCTCTCACTACAAATATAGCGTTCCCGTTCCACGTGAGTTCGTTTGCGAATGATGTCTCCATTTACTACATACTCTGCGACAGTTTGTCGAAACCGGTCCATCTGAATTGTCCGGACGAACGGACAGGTGGTCCGAAGATGTACCTACTGTGACGTCGACGAAGAAACTTGTATTTTACTTAGTATCTCTAAATTAACATGAGGCCGGTTCAGATCCCAGTGACCCGTAACTACAATAGCGAAAATTGGTCCAGTTTTAAAGCTTTCGCATACAATGTTTATTTATTTACTATTACCACTTATATTATTTTATTGTTGCAATGACTTAGGACGAAGTGTCTGTTGCTCACCTTCCTTCTCTGTACTTTTAAACATGTAACCTCTTTTATGTGACAGATTGTCTATTAAGACCTCTGAGGTTGTTTCGGTATTTCTTCTCGGGGATCAGCCAGCTAGGAAATGTCGGCGCCATCAGGTTTTAAAATATTGAACGAAAAAATCACAAGTAAAGGATCTATTTACAGAAATAAACATTTCATTTCAAGAGTTTTTCAAAGTTTTAATTCACCAACAATCAACCAATGATGTTTCCTAGATTATGGCATCCCACTACGTTAAAACACAACGATAGCCCTAGGTATGGTGAGCCTGACTTTCTGCATATTTGGCGCGCTTTTTATGTTACCATACGGAAATTATTGTAAGGCATATAGTTGTAGTCTTCTTGACACATTGTGTGTAGATTGCTTAATTAAAAAACACGTAAAACTCGCTTATTTCTTTTTTTACTATTGTCTAAATGTCTAGGACAAATAGACCAGCTAGACTGCTAGACGACATCCTTCATCTATTATGATAGCTTAGTTTCATAAGTATCAGATAGATGTCGTTGATTTAAATAAATCGAGAACATTTCAAAATTACCCGCGACTGGCCTTTATAGGCATTGAACTAGCACCCTTTACAGAGAACCAACTATCGCCAAAATATCGCCGTATATTTAAAAAAATGTATTCGATTCGATAATTGTCGATACGGAACCATTATTAAAAAAATTAATACCTAGGTATTAACAAAATGACACAGGTATGACATATAATTAAATGAATTCACCTTGATGCTTACCCCCTGTGGCTTTATAGCGTGAATATACCACTAATTAACATATCGGACGATCTTAAACACTAATTATCGAATGAGAAATATTAATGCCCGCTTATGACCAATAAAAGTATTTTATTGATAGTTTCGTGGACTCTTAATTACGAGTATATTCAAGGTAATTCTTTTAACCGGGATAGGCAAATTGTTTGTGCTAGTTGCCACATAAAGTGCATGAGGTAGGACTGAAAATCCACCGGTATTTGAAAGCCTATTCGTTGGAATTTTTCGTCAGATCTCATGACATTATGATGCTATTGACTGTTGTTATTTTCGTTAACCAATCACAATTTGAAGGTATCTTAAGTTTTGACAACAGATTTTCTGAACAGTAAATTGAAGACTTTCCGATACTGAGAATTACTTAAAATTTACATATGAAGCCTATATTACGTCATTGACCTGAGAAAAAAGGGGTGATGCTATGTAATGCAAAGATAGTTGAGTACTAGCAAAAAGACAAAAGGTACTGTAGTTGAGTACTAGCAAAAAGACATAAGGTATTGTAGTTGAGTACTAGCAAAAAGACATAAGGTATTGTAGTTGAGTACTAGCAAAAAGACATAAGGTATTGTAGTTGAGTACTAGCAAAAAGACATAAGGTATTGTAGTTGAGTACTAGCAAAAAGACATAAGGTATTGTAGTTGAGTACTAGCAAAAAGACAAGGTACTGTAGTTGAGTACTAGCAAAAAGACATAAGGTATTGTAGTTGAGTACTAGCAAAAAGACATAAGGTATTGTAGTTGAGTACTAGCAAAAAGACAAAGTACTGTAGTTGAGTACTAGCAAAAAGACATAAGGTATTGTAGTTGAGTACTAGCAAAAAGACAAGGTACTGTAGTTGAGTACTAGCAAAAAGACAAGGTACTGTAGTTGAGTACTAGCAAAAAGACAAGGTACTGTAGTTGAGTACTAGCAAAAAGACAAGGTACTGTAGTTGAGTACTAGCAAAAAGACATAAGGTATTGTAGTTGAGTACTAGCAAAAAGACATAAGGTATTGTAGTTGAGTACTAGCAAAAAGACATAAGGTATTGTAGTTGAGTACTAGCAAAAAGACATAAGGTATTGTAGTTGAGTACTAGCAAAAAGACATAAGGTATTGTAGTTGAGTACTAGCAAAAAGACAAGGTACTGTAGTTGAGTACTAGCAAAAAGACATAAGGTATTGTAGTTGAGTACTAGCAAAAAGACATAAGGTATTGTAGTTGAGTACTAGCAAAAAGACAAGGTACTGTAGTTGAGTACTAGCAAAAAGACAAGGTACTGTAGTTGAGTACTAGCAAAAAGACATAAGGTATTGTAGTTGAGTACTAGCAAAAGTACATAAGTTACTGTAGTTGAGTACTAGAAAAAAGACAAGGTACTGTAGTTGAGTACTAGCAAAAAGACATGAGGTACATTGCATACAAGAAAACGTTTTTTTTTTTTACATAGATTTAAGCGGCTGATCTGATTTTAGGAATAGTTTGGCTATGTGGAGCGTCTACTCTGTCACTCATACCTGTGAACTGTCTCTTTCTAAAGCTCGATGTGTCATATTTAGTCAAACAAAACCACGGTAATAGCTAGGTTCTCAATAAGTAAGATGCTCGTGCTGCTTGTAAACACAGTTGGAACTCAAAACATCTGCTCATACGTTGCATTCTTTTACCGGTTTATGTTGTGGTCAGACAGGGGCTCGTGGCTAAGTAATAACTGACGCACGGGTTGATCGATCAGGTTAAGCTACGCTTGCTGCGGTCGGTCCGTGGATGGGTGACCATCTTTACATACGAGACTCGGGGGTGCCTCGGAAAGCACGTTAAGCCGTTGGTACCGGCTGTCAATCTACGATATTTGACAATCGTTACGGGTCGTCAGAAACGCGAAAGTCTGACAATCAGTCAACCCTTCCAAGGCACAGAACGCTCGGTGCGCGAGTGTGACTCGCACTTTGCCGGTTGTTTTTCTGTGTTAAAACCAAAAATATTAAACCTTTGCGAAAATTAAAATCAAAATAATTTCAGTAGTTCAGCCATATAATATAATTAACACAGAGACAAATTTTACTTAAACCGTAAAAGGGCCCACGTGAAACAAAGCCTCCACCACACCCCATAAATACAACACAACTAATAAATAGACAGTATGTATAGTTACGGTGAAAGGCAATAAAAGGGGATGAAATTCGAGCGGGGGGGTATAAACTAACAGTTATGCGGTTATAAGAAATTAAAAATTAACTTAAAAATAATTTAAATAAACCTTCCAAGGTACGGAACCTTCGGCGCACGAGTACAACTCGCACTTTTTTTCTTTTTTTTTTTGTTATAACCAAAAATTTTAACCTCTGCGAAAATTCGTCTGAAAAATTACAGTACACATGGACAAATTTTGCTTACAACCTTAAATACACAGCCTCCACTACACCCCATAAATACAACACAAGGTATCTATTTATAGCGACGGTGAAAGGCAATAAAAGGGGATGAAACTTGGACGGGGGGTATAAATACGAGGGTGAGGCGGGGGGGAAGGGTAAGTTGCTTTTAATTCGCCGCATTGTCTTTGTTGCCTCTTAGTTTGAAGACGTACTGTTGGGTACAGAAGTACTAGAAACTACTTAATGTTTATTATGTAGGTTTTTTTAATACTATTTGATTATTCCATATTTTGTAGCTTTCATAATTTTGAATCTCTTCTTAGTGAAGCAATGTACGCGTTTTAGATAGTAGCCTGTAATTTTCCGACTAATGAAATAATGAAAGCGTTATAAGTCGAAAAATTACAGGTTTATAATCTCAGCAAGAGGAGACTTTTCTCATATGCAAAAAGGACGAACATTGGTCACTACCATTGCTAATTGGGCGTTTTGCCGATTTTGGAATACCAAATTTATTACGAATAGTAATAAAAAAATTGGAGGTCATCGTCGACTATGATATTTTTAGCGTATGATAATATTTAGTCGTTCTAATTTGGTTAGCAATTCCTCAACACACGTCCTTAAATGCAGTGTTGTTTTTGTATGTACTCGAGTTTATATTTTACTTCCTAATCACTAATCAGAGCAATCAGCGTTATTGTAATCAGACTTAATTTTCTATTTTTAGTTTTCCTATAAAAAAAATATTATTCTCGATCTACTAAATACTTCTGACCAAAAAATAGAACGCAATTTTTAACCAACAATTTTTTTTTATGATCCCTAATTTTTGACGCACAATTATGTGGCATTCAAATATCCTTAGCCTTAGCAGCATTGTAACTGTGGTAAAAATATTCAATAATAATCACAAAACAAATTATTGTATTTCTTTCTCTACTAACTACACTTCTGTACGCGACAGTACTGTAAGACAGTCGTCCGGCTATAAAAGTGAAGCGGCAACTCGGCCGAGTGGCTGGCGCTAGTACATATGTTTATAGACGCGTGTGGGAGAGTATAGTACTACCTGATAGCTGTAGTAAGAACTTTTGGGACCCAGAATATAGCGAGCTTAAGTTTTAGGTGTACTTGTACTAGATGTAAAAAAGATTTTGTGTTTAATGACATGGTTGCAATTAACCCAATACAATCAGGTTTCTTTTGATGAAAAAGATTGGGCAACAGATCAAGGAGGTATAGACATTGGTCATCCCCTCTAGACAGCAACTTCAAGGTAATTTCCGATACATTGCGTGCCAAACAAAGTAGCCCCCCTAAACAACATTTGCCTAAGGAGTCGTATCACTCGGATATGACTATGACTCAATCTGCCTAGCCTTTTCCCAACTATGTTGGGGTCGGCTTCCAGTCGCCGGATGCAGCTGAATACCAGTATTTTACATGGAGCGACTGCCTATCTGATCTCCACAATCCAGTAACTGGGTAACACGATACTCTTGGTAAGACAGGTTGTCAGACTTACGGGCTTCTGAACACTGTCAAAGATCCACGAATGACAGCCGGGACCAACGGCTTAACGTGCTCACCGAGAAACGGAGGAGTGTCACTATGTAAAGATGGTCACCCATCCACGGACAAACCGCGGCAAGCGTAGCTTAACCTGATGGATCGACCCATGCTTCTGTTATAACTTAGCCACGAGCTCCTCCCCTGACTATGACTGTGGTGTGCTTATGGTGTGGATGAAAATATACATTTTAATAACCGATAAAAAAAATCTACGCAGGGGTTTCAGAATCATGTACTGAATCCGTGGTATCAGTTTTCGCATCGATATCCCTGCCACTTTTTATTTCTTTTGAAAAAAATCTTGAGTGTATCTCTGGACTCTGGTAATGGTCTTCTTTCTTTTCTTCCTAACTGGGATTAAGTGACAGACGAAGTGACACGGAGAGCCAGCACTGTGTCTCGAGCATACCAAACCTCATACCTCTTTCAAAGCAAGTATACCATAATTTGCCTGTAACGTTCCCACTGCTGGGACTCAGGTCTCCTCTCTGTGAGAGGGAGTGGGCCGTAATCCACCACGCGGGCCCAGTGCGGGTTGGTAGACGTCACTTGTCTTCGAATTTTTGCGTCTAGTTCATGCCGGTTTCCTCACGATTGTTTCCTTCAAGCTTTTGAGAGCAGTGGTGATGAAATAATTTACACAAAGTAAAGCGCCTGTCAGGGTTCGAACTTACGACCTACAACTCGTAAGTCGCAGCCATCACTGCTCAAAGCAAGTCTATATATCTGGAACAAAAATCGTATGCCGTCGAGGGACCCCCGTCTGGAACGAAGTTCCTTACGCGATACTCGCACGCACACACACACTCGTATATAATAGAAAGAGAAAGAGAGACACAAAGTCGCACTCAGAGCGACTAGATTTTTTTTTTTTTTTTTTGACGTTCAAAAGTGCCTTGCAAGGGCCTATTTGAAATAAGTGATTTGACTTTGACTTAGGGTGTTCAGTACAACCTACATGAACATAATATAAATTATTTGATTTATTCTTGGCCACTTGTTTGTCTGTGGTCTAAATTAGTTATTCTTTTTAATGCTGTACAATTTTTGTTCTCTTTTGGAATGAGTACAATGTGCTCTTGCTAATTTAATAAATTAGGTAAATTTATTTATTTATTTATTTATATATACTTTATTGTACACCATTTATATATACATTACATAAAGAAAAAGTAATACACTACAAAATATACAATGGGCGGCCTTATCGCTTACTGCGATCTCTTCCAGGCAACCTTGGAATGGACAGTGATTTTCTGGACACAAAATGATCATGATTTATCTACAACATTTGTATTTCCAACATGCTGTTTGTGGTCCTTCGAGCCGGATATGAACCAGCGACCTATGGTCAGGAATAAATCAAATAATTTATATTATGCTCATGTAGGTTGTACTGAACAGAGGAGCATAACGCTTTTTCCTTACGTGACGATTTCTACCAGTCAACTCCTACCGCAAGCCGCGTTAAGGAACTACGTTCCAAAAAGAAACTATCCCAAGCTCCTCTCCTACTAAATAACAAGACTGTTTACGAATAGTCAAAGAGCTGATCCCTAATATACCGTTTACAGTAAACGTCGCTAAAAGGGCCCGGAACTCCGAACCTCTTCGGGACAATTACTAAGTTTTACTGCTACACCCCCTGCCCCTTGCGCCCGTGAGATTAGTTGATTTGATAGTTGATGGCATCGTGTGGGAGTTGGCTCGTTTGATGTGAACTGGGGTGAGGTGTGTAATTGAATAAAATGATGTTTTTGGTACGTTAAATCAGTTTCAGGATGATTTCAGTGAAACTAGTTAAAAACGTACTTTTCCCCCTACTTTTTGGTGTTAGCCAAAAAGCAACTATAAAATGAAGAAATTAAAAAAAAATAACAACATTTATTTCAGGTACCACATAACCCATAGTAGAAATCACACACAAATAAACAACCTCAACACAAATTAATTAATTCAAATTCATAATCAATTCATTACAATAGCCTCTTACAAAGATATTACAAGATTTTCTTATAAGATATTTAAAAGCAACGTAATGTATCTTCTTTTAAAATGGCTTTTGCCAGAAAAATCTGAAACTATGATTGATAGTATCGTCGTCTCGTACTCGTAATAGTAGTTGATAAGAATAAGAAAGCAAATCGTACGATATTTTTAAACAGTGACCAGCTTATCAATTAGAATTAGGGTGAATTTCACCAATGAAACTGAACGCGTACAGCACATCTCAACCACATGGCTGTAATGGATGGTCACCCATCCACGAACCGACCGCGGCGAGTGTAGCTTAACCTTCGATCGACCCAGCTGTTATTATTTAGCCACGAGCCCTGAACACCAGTTAATTAATTTATTTATTACGAGTTCAATGCCTTTTTTAGTCATGTGTCTAACCGCGTCCAAGAGCTGTCAATGTCAAAATTGTTACGGTATATTGACACTGACAGCCGGTGAACGCGGTTTAGAAGTGTTGCTCGCGTTCAGTTTCATTGGTGAAATCCGCATTTAGAATTTGTAATCTGAAATTGTGCTACTGCAATTAGTATTAGCCTCTGTGGACAATTTAGGTACAGTCACGATCATAGATAACACTTAGATTCAAAAGCGATTTTCTCCTAAAGTATTGAAAGTTGTTTTATGGTGTTACGAACATATTATTTACGAAACCATACTATTATAAAATAGGTTTTTTCTCAAAGTTGCAAATTTTGATATCACTAGGTAAACGCTTTTGAATTTGCGTAACTCCAATCAATCTGCCTTGCCTTTTCCCAACTATGTTTGGATCGGCTTCCAGTCTAACCGGATGCAGCCGAATACCCGTATTTTACATGGAGCGACTGCCTGTCTGACCTCCACAACCCAGTAACTGGATAATACGATACTCCTTAGTAATACTGGTTGTTAGACTTTCGGGCTTCTGACGACCCGTAACGACTGTCAAAGATACACGAATGATAGCAGGGACCAACGGCTTAACGTGCTTTCCGAGGCACGGAGGAGTCTTGTTATGTAAAGATCCACCCACCCATCTACGGACCAACCGCGGCAAGCGTAGCTTGACCTGATGGAGCCACCCGTGCGGCTGTTATTACTTAGCCACAATGTTACGTAAATATATGGTATTTACAGCTTTTGTCTGTACAGCTTTTTCAATCAAACGTAACGATGCTTAACCCCTGACTTTAATCAAAACATTTGATCAGTAAATCTGCTGACAAACCTCATGTTATGTCTGTGATTGGGATTATGCCTAGTTGACCGAAGCAACAACATCCAATAAACTCATTGACATTTGACAACAGATTTTGAAGCGACTTTATGAAGCCAAGGCTAGTCTTCAAAGATTTCCAGCCATCGAGATAAAAATTAAAATTCTAGCTCTTGAAAGTTCTTTTTAATTTAAAATAAAACGTTGATAGCTATCGGGTCGAGAGTGACGTAATCGATTTACCCATATTGAAATAGGTCGGGGAATAGGGTTAAGGAAATGACATTTTCAGGTAACCGGAGATAGGGCTTTAATTGATAAGAGGTCTTTGTTTGAGTAATAAAGTATCATGTTATGTTTTTCTCGTTTTTATTCACGATCAAGAGGTGTCAGTGTCAATTTTCCACAACATTGATTACACTGACAGCTCTTGATCGCGTTTAGTTTCCTTGGTGAAATTTGCCTTAAATGTATTCATTAATCTAACTTTCTATGTTATCCCGTTTTATAGGGCTTTTTAGGGTCTCACACGCTCTTAACGACACGGAAGTTGATGTAGATTCTAGAAATAAGCTCATGTTTTGTAATAAAAATACTTACTTTCTTTTGCAATAAAGTTAGGTAATTATTAAATTATGTGGTCACTAGTAACGCATCTATCACATCTATCAATAACACACTTTCCAATTTATCTTCCACAGAATCCAAAATACTGCAAAATGTATCTGTAGATTTTTAAGACACGTTTTTAATATATCTACCACAATCTTTTACCACGAAATCTGCATCACCCACCCTATTTTACAAAATATTACCACAAACAGCACCGTTCACCCCCTATTTCTGCACCAGTACGGTGTGGCGGCAACCTCCTGCGCAGCATCCAACGGCCACCACCAGCCCGACAGACGCCATCACCACCACCACCAGCACCATCAACATGCAGACGTGCCACCACAATGGGTGAGACGGCCGTTGTTGTATCTGTGTTGGTTTTAGCACGTGCTGTTGTTGTATATGTATATCTGTTGGTTTTAGCACGTGTCTTTGTTGGCTTTTTGTTGTGGTCCTGTGTTTTGTGTTTAGATGTATGTGTCGTTTAGCACTTGTTGTTAGCTTTTACACTTTTATGTTATTTGTGATATCAATCTATTTTAGTATTACATACTGTAGTGTTAATCTAACTTAGTTGTAATAATTATTGTTTCGTAAATCAATGTTTAGATCCCGTTTCAATGTAATTGTCATCGTCTTTTAGATGTTGTGTGCTTTCTATGTGTTGTATCTGAGCACTTGTGAGATAGTTGGCTTAAACACGTTTTTTGTTTTGCTTACAGACATGTCACTTTTTATTCTTCAGCACTGTTTAATTTTGTGTTGTGTTGTAGCACGAGCTTCAGATTGTTGACTACTGTGTCCCTTAGATTTTTGCTCCAGTTGCAAGATTTTCGTCGTCCTCATCGTCACAAAACGCAGACGGTTCTTGAATTACGGTGTGCATTTTAAGAATGCAAATAAAACTTTGTTCTATTTTGCTTCATAGAGCTTTTCTTACAAGTATTATTTTCTAACGCTAATCAGTCCAGACCAACAGGTAAAAATTAATACTATTATAATAATATACAATTTTTTCTGCCATATCTTTAACACTAAGTTTTATAAATGTTTGTGTAATTCGACACGCGTTCTGGGTGTGTTCGTACGCTTCATCGTGTTGTCCAATAATATTGTTTATTATTTTATCGAACTCGCTTTGACGTAATAACCATAATGTTCTGCTTGTTTTTGAGTTAAACTGATGAGTCATTTTGTTTTTGTCTCTATTAATTTGGTTTAAATTACGAAACTTCGGTTTACTTATTATAAAATCGAGTCCTGCTTACACGGGTCAGTTAAAATACTAGTTGAATCCGAAGTCCTGGTTTGTATCATTCCCTCATGGCCCATATGAAATGTGCCAGTTGTCTCTTTCCGTATTGAATTTTTAAATAAGCTAGGTATTAGGAAATTCATCAACATCACACAATAATAGCTAAATACGAAAACTGCTAGACATATGTAGGATTCTCCAAGCCATCTCGTCAATTTGCCATGACGACCGGACCTTCGTTGTCCACATCCATTGACTTCCCTCAATCTTCACCAGGTCAAACTTGTGGATGACCTTTCTTACTAAAAATGAATGGGCAGCAGCATCCTCCAATTAGGAAATAACACATATTTCAGTCTATAGGCGTCCACTGATGAACATTGGTCTCCACAAAGCATTAACGTATATGAGAAGAAGTGGCGGGGGAGGGAAATCCTTCCAAAAACAATCTCAATTCGAAGGTCATCAAAACCACGTGTAAAAATATTAATCATCAGAAACAAAGTGCATTAATTAAACAATACCCACATACTTATACCTAGGACGTAGGTAAGTACGTGCTTTATCTGTCTTAAAAGTAATACACTTTATGTTATTGCTAAATTTACTTCTTTATGTTTTGTACTTAGTTTGGGTTTGTGAGAATGACGTTTGAAGAAGATTTCGATGTCATGATTGATCGCTTCAAGGGTAGTGGCGGCCCAGTGGTAACGGCCTGGACTTACAAGTTATAGGTCGTGCCTTCGAACTCAGGCAGGCGCTTTACTTCTCTCTTCGTCTTAGTACCTACCTAGAGCAGTGATAGCCTAGTGGTGTGACCGTCGGACTGCCAACTCATAGGTCTCGAGCTCGAACCCAAGGCACGCACCTCTGACTTTTCGGATTCATTTGCGTATTGTATAATTATCACTTGCTTCAACAACGGTGAAGGAAAACATCGCGAGGAAACTGGCATGCCAGAGAGATATTTCTCGACGGCATGTGAAGCCAAGTCAGAGGCCCATGGGCGGTTTAAAACTCTGACACCAGGTTAGTCACTAACCACACGGAAAGAAGTAGAGTACCTACCTACATGTTAAGTACTCTGTCATTGAAGAGCATTGGTGGCTCAGTGGTAGTGGTAACGACCGCGTTGGTCGTAGTTTCGAACTCAGACAGGCGCTTTACTTTGTGTTAATAATTTCATCACCACTGCTCTCAAAACGGTGAAAGAAAACATCGTGAGGAAACTAGCATTTCCTAGAACCAATAAATTCGCAGACATGTGACATCTACCAACCCGCACTGGGCCCGCGTGGTGGATTACAGCTCTTTCGCTCTCGAAGAGAGGAGGCCTGCGTCCCAGCACTTAATAGGACTTTATAGGCTGATTATGCTTCAGGGTTTTATAGTCATCATCATACTTCTTCCGTTATCCTCTATTTTTGGGGGTTTTATATGCCTTTTTCTCAAACATGCTTGGAAATTCGAGCATTATATTGACAAACTTCTTCGACATAAATCGAATATGCTGTACTGATCGAATACATTCGAGCGCCCGGCCGTCAATGTTTGTATGAAAATCCATATCTGTCGTGTTTAGCGGCCGAATAAATTACTATGAAAACTTACGAGTATATCTGTCGTATTATTTAAATATGGAAGGAACTTTTACCTTCAACACATGGCAACCAAGGAGGTAACTTGGATGGACTCACGTATGTTTGTCTCGGCTTCGTCTCGGCCCACATTTTCACCAATGCCCCTGTTGCAGGCCGCTACAGTCATGTACAATTTCTTCATATCTCTATGAACCGCCATCTCAGCAGTCACCCTCTTTTTTGCGATATCACCTTTCACAAAATCATTCCTTTCTTATCTAGGTTACTGTGTTACCCGATTCTCGTAGTAGTCTCATAGAGGACGCTGTTATATATCTGCATTTGCACATCTTCCAATCATAAATGCAAGTCTATACGAGCTCAGTAAAGTGACAGTACAATATTGGCCGATTCCTATAAGCTACGGACCGTTATTGGTTAAAATTAAGACTCTTGTATCTTTACCAATAATGAAGCAAAGACCTCATAGCTTTGTATAGTAGACCCTCCCATATGGAAGTGGCTATCACAGGTAAAACTAGCTTATGAATCTATTTATAGTCCCAGTTTGGCAATAAAAAATGCTACGAGTATCATTGGTAAGCAAAACGATTTTTTCCGTTAATAGGAACCGAGCATAAGTCAGTCCAGCGCTGACTTGTAACTAGATGCGTGTAGACACTAGTTTCAACTCAATCCAGGGCTGACTTCGCGCCGTCACGACAGTCCAGTTGACTAACCTACCCGTCTATTATCGAGCCCAGCTTCCCCCGCCTGGCTTACTGCCGTTCTCGTCTACATGAACCCTCTGGCTGGGTCCGAAATTCCGAGTCACTGGGTCCAGTCACTGCCATCGTATAAACCAGGCATAAAACACGAAAGATAAGTTCTTAGGTTCTGTCTTTTAAAAGTAAACAATCAGTTTATTACTAAGTAATCATTCAAGTTGCTGTTTACATGACGCAAGTCAAAAGTAAACTCACCCCACTAAAAAGGGACGCGTCTAAATATACAATTGAATCAATCAATCTGCCTATCCTTTTCCCAACTATGTTGGGGTCGGCTTCCAGTCTAACCGGATGCAGCTGAATACTGTATTTTACATGGAGCGACCCAGTTACTGGGTTGTGGAGGACAGATAGGCATTTGACCTCCACAACCCAGTAACTGGGTAATACGATACCCCTTTAGTAAGACTGGTTGTCAACTTTCGGGCTTCTGCCGACCCGTAACGACTGTCAAAGATCCACGAATGACAGCCGGGACCAACGGCTTAACGTGCTTTCCGAGGCACGGAGGAGTCTCGATATGTTAAGATGGTCACCCATCCACAGACCAACCTTGGCAAGCGTGGCTTAACCTGATGGATCGAACCGTGCGGCTGTTATTACTTAGCCACGAGCTCCTCCGAACGAACGAAATACAATTGAGTAACGTTCGAAATTAAATTACTCAAACCTGACCTTGTTAATAAACTTTAAACATATTATATTTAACTAAAACTTCTTATCAGTCTACATTTCACAAAAAAAAGTAGACCATTCTCCCAAAAACGTGTTCCTACCCTTCAAACGCAATCAATTTCATTGCAGTACCTTCTTGCAATATTTCGCAATGTATGTCCGTTTGTCACTTGTTTCTGAACGTGTAAACCACATGTCTTTGGACACGTGCCCATTGTCATTTAACTTACAGGTTATGGTTTCCTTATTAAGTTTTTATATAGGTAGCCTATTGAGTTTTACCTGAATATAGATTTCCTCAATATATAGCCATCATGACTTCATGAGATACTAATCGCTAAACAATTTCCGAGGCCTGTTTAATTTGACAGCTATTAAATAACTGTTTAATGCCCACGAAATTCAAATTTTCTTACGTTTTTTGCAATAGCAGGTCAGTATCGGGTTGTATGTTGATCTAAATATGATTCGCGGCCATATTAAATATTTATTTCAAGAATTATAAACATAAAATCATCGATACAACTCTCTAAGTTCATATTATCCTATTGAATGATTATTTTATGAAATCATGACATTTTAGGATTATTCTAACATAAGGAGTTGTATTCCTGATTCTAATGATTATAATTCTGTAAAGCCATATTTGTTACGGTCGCGAATCATATTTTAATCAAGATACAACCTGACAATGACCTGCAAATTGCAAAAAAGTAAGGAAATTTTAATTTCGCGGGCTACCTTGGCGCATCCCGCTGATCCCCCTTAAAGAGTTAATTAACTCTAAACTAAACAGCGTTTATGACTGCAAAATATTTTAACCACGTCTTAAAGAAGTGCTGCTTGAAAGTTAAGCAAAGTTTATGAATAAGTCAGTTAATGTATCTAAAACATAGAATCTTTAAAGAACAAAGAAGTCTCAAAACGCACCCTTAACTAAGCCATCACCATCATCCTCTCCATCACGTCCACTGCTGGATATACGCCTCCCCCAAGTATCGCTACAAGGATTGTTTAGAGAATCCGCTGGATGCAAATAACGTATCCAGATTTATGATAAATGCAACGTATTTCTTTCTGCCTATCCCCTTGAAATAACAATTAATATAATAAAAGATAGCTTTCTTCTAAGCCCCTCTTGCTGTAAGTGTTCAGATCATAAATTATACTCTCAGAAAAAATATAAACAAAATTTAAATTTCAGTCTAGTAAAGAGAAGTTCTCCATTGCAAAAAAAAATACTTAATCAATCACTTTAATATCACCCTTTTACTGATCGGGACCACAAAACTCTTTACAATCTTTAACAAAATCAGACAATCTTAAAAACATTATCACCAAGTAATGATATCTACTTGTATTACTTACTAGCTGTTGCCCGCGGATTCGTCTGCGATCCAGGATAAAAAGTAGCCTATGTCCTTCTCCAGGTCAAGGTCTACTCCTGTAGCAAATTTCATCCAAATTCGTTTAACCGTTTTAGCGTGAAAGCGAAACAAACAAACAAACTCACTTTCGCATTTATAATATTGGTTAAGACTAGCGAGCCGCCCCGGCTTCGCACGGTTGCAATTTACATGTGAAGATGGTATTCTGTTCACAACACGTTGTGCACAAGTTCTGAGCAGTAACCTAACAAAAAGTACTAGGCTTACATTCATTCAAGATAGTATTTTGTTTGTATTATTAAGTACATCTTATTGTATATATTTACATAATAAAGCCTTAGGTCCATCTGGAATAATGTACATTTTAAATGGTGAAAGAATTTTTCAAAAAACCTGCCAAGTGCATGTCGAACCACGCACGATGAAGGGTTCCGTAGATGGGATGAATTCATCCCAAGAACAAACTTAACAGTATAGTTGAAAAATATGTTTTCCCATACGGAATGGCAGCGGAGCATGGTTTTTCAACTGCAATTGTAAGTTGATTGATAAAAAAAAGGAAAAAAAAAGCCTTTTATTTCTCCTTGTGGATTTTACAGTGGATTAAACATATTATTCTACTTAATATAAATCTTTATTGCAGTATCTTTACCTATCTATTTGAAGTAACTTTTTATATAAAACAGTAAAGTTGGTTGATTATTACTCGTTAACTTGTAGAGCCTACCTTAGCTGTGATAGTTTTCCTTTTATTATAGTTACATACTCGTATAGTACTGCCGTGAATTTGTCCACATTTCCAGAACCAACCATTTAGTTGGCAATGGGGGGGACACTTGACTAACAAAAATTTGAACTTTCAATCTTAATATTTCGCAAACAGATCCCTGAATCCAAAAATGGCATTCACAAACTTTCAATATTTTTGAACGACCTTTCCAACGACACCCCACACCATGGGATAGATGAAGAAAAAAAAACATCCTCACTTTACGTGTAGGGGAGGTAACCCAAAAAAAAATATTTTTCATGATTTTGTTTTACCACTTTGTCGGTGTGATAATATGTATACCCATGCCAAATGTCGACTTTCTAGTACAAACAGTCTCTGAGCTAAGCCGCGGACAGACGGACATGGCGAAACTATAAAGGTTCTTGTTGACTACGGATCCCTAAAAAAGGAGCTGTGGTTCCGGAGATTACCTTCCGGTGACCAGTCATTTCACCAAAAATTAATTTACAAATTTTCACTCGACAAGTAACGTTTAGCAAAAACATGATTATTTTGTTATTTCATCATTAACATCATTAACAACAAGTTTGCCAAATAATTCACTTAAGAAAATAATTATCTAATAAACTTTTTTTTAATAACGTACTTATTATTTGACAAACAATTCATTTTTTATTCATGTTATCTCATAAAACAACGTTTGGAATAAAAACGTTTTACATATTGCATTACGCAATTTCCTAAAAATTAAACTCATTAAATAGGCAAAAGGGTAATATTAATTTATAAATCAACAAAAATTATTTTGTAAAAAAACAAAATGGTAGTTCACGACTTGTGCTAACAAAACAAAAAATAATACTTTAGTAGGCTATCCGGAACCGAACTAGTTAGATTAGGTTAAATATTTTAACTCGCGAAAAAGGTTAGGTTAGAACTGCGACCCCCTACCAAAAACGACTAGAATATATATAAAAAACACTTTAGTAGGTTTAAAGAACTTCAGTAGGTACTTGCTTGAAATTATTCAACGACCCAAATAGAAATTGCAACCGTGATCACTTTGTGACTGGTTTAGAAAAAATATTATAAAACGATATTTAGTATAAACGTGATTTTTCCAAAAGAATCTAAATATTAAATGAAAAATGTATAAATGATTAAATATCATCCGAAACATTTGTAAAGAGAATCATTTGCCAAATAAATGCTTGTAAAGCGAGTGTTTATAAAATAAAACATTTGCGGAATAAGTTGATTGTGAAATAAATAGTATACGAAACGTTGATTGTAAAGTAAAAATTTGTCAATGGTGTTTTGGTGAAACATTAGTGAACCTTACCTTCCACATACGTATGTACAAAAAACTCACTAAATTCGCTCTCTCTCTTTATATTATTAGTTTAGACCGCGTGGCCTGCTTACGCCGCCGTTAGCAATAAACAGCACAAGCGTCACATTTCTATAGAACTATAGATTATAATCTATATCCACCTATTTTTGTCATTTATACCTGTGGACATGGGCACGTACCATTTTTTTGTTACCCTAGACATGGTATAGTGTCGATGAATTGTGATATCGATAGGATAATGTATTGGTTTAGGATAGTTGTATGTTAAATGTTTGCTTTATTTTCCAAAATGGTGCTGACAGCTGCGTTCTCTTGGATTAGAAACTTCTAAATCTTCTATCAGTAGTTCCTTTATCATCAGCTTTGACGAATGGATTCGCAATACTTATCAAAATCCACCCTAACGCATTTTTCCTCTACCGTTTAGGACCACGCAGAGTTTCTTTTTAATTCCCCCTCCCTACCATTATTTGACCATTAAAACATTATGACCAAATATAGATGTATTACATTCTCAATTTATCAAGTAAACTACAAGATCCAATATAAATATTTATGAACAAGTCAGGTTAAATATAATGTAGTCCTTCGTCGTGTGTGGTCCATAATTTACCTTATTGACATAATGAGTGGTGATATATTTTTTGTTTATACAAATGTGGTAATCAGAAAACAATTTAAATGACTTTTTGCCTATCTGTGTGAATGGAAGGCTGGCTTGTAGTCGTGGATGAAGTGGTTTCTTGTTATCATGTAAAGTTAATATAAATAATCGAAACTGTGTAAACATTGTGTTTTTAAGTTCTGTATAATTCGCTCATTCCACAAGTTCATAATTTGGACGAATATCACAAATAAATAAAAAATCTTGCAAATTGAAAGTGCTTAAACATAATTTTTTGATGATTGACAATCAACAAAGATATTGCAAACATTATAAAAATTCAAACGATCTATTTTTCAATAAAACAGGACACGTTAATTAGCTGTGTGACCCCGTCGACATCTTTGCTTAAAATCATCTTAGCATAGTAGAAGGAAATAATAAATATAACAGTAAGATTTTCTCTATTCATCTATAAAATATAGAGGTCCCTGCAATCAATATCCATGCTCTTTAGATTAAAAATCTATCGATAACCATTACCCTATTTCACCCCATCCCTAATTCTCATAAAATCCCATTTCCCCCTAAGCGGGGGTGTTGCGGGAGGGGAAGAGAGGGGAGTGTAAGGGCCCGACAGAGCGACTCCTGCGCACCTGGCGCGTGCGACGCCAATCGCGTGCGCGCTTACCCTGGCGTAGTAACCACATATTTATGTATGTGTGTGTGTGTGTGTGTGTGTATGTTATGTAGGAAGCATGCTAAGTTATCAGAGATGGGAAGAAAAGCATCGAGAATCAAACTGTGAGGTTCCCTTATTAGAGAGCCTACACAAATGAAGATCTCTTTCAAATCCTTGTGGATTTCTACAACAATATAGATTAGGCATTTTTTTTTTAAAGAGAAGCCTACTTTTAACATTTTCCTCTTGTCATTACCCTGATTAAAAAACCCTAACTCACGATTCGTTAACGATGGTTTCTCAGATAATTCATGAACATTTCATATTTTAAACTTTTTAAGAGAAAGCAATCTAAAACAATAGTTTTTTTTTAGTTCAGCCGGTCCGTGGCGAAATCTGGTTTAATGTCGTCTTCATCAAAATATTTAATTTCACATAAACCTATACGAGTACATGGGGGCACTTATGAAATGTCAGAAACTAGGTGAACGGTTCCAATTGGTCGTTTCCTATGGAGAAGACCCGACAAGAAACTCCACCATGAAGCTCAGGACTCTTGGTAAAAAGATTTACAAGTCAGCTGGAATACAAGCGGAGCTAACTGGCCAGGATGAACCGAATAGGTGGTATGACGTACCTATTCATATTACGAGTAGTTCGTGCCGATATGTTAAAAACCAATAGAAGAACTGGTTAGGTGTTCTGCCTCCTATCAAGCCAATTACAAGTCCTCAATCAAGCGTTTATTACTACATTCTCTGCCACAAAAAAGTAAACAAAACTAACCTAGTCATTGTATTCAGCGCTTATCTCGCGATTACCGACAGGTGGTGCCAGATATGCAGTTTTATTTTATTGAACTAACGACTAGACTAATTGGTTCGCTATTTATTTATATTGTTATCTAGTTTGCAGACTAATTAATTTTACAATCATTTATTTATTCATTTCTACGCGGCTGCAGTCTCGCATTTTTCGAATGCCTTGCGTTATTTTTTGTTGGTCCATCTAAAAGTGTGAATTGCTCAGACTGGCTTATCACATTTTTATGGTCCTGCATTCCAAAAAGAATATCTCGTTGGGAAAGTGGTTGCTAGTGCTACTGCTGTGCATGAGGTATTGGGTTTTCCATCTGGAATTTCTCAGTAGCAGCCCGGAGTCTGGATTAGTGCCCGGTTGATGGCCATAGGCTCGCCCCCTATTACATGGGACTTACACATAACTGGCGAAATGTGGGTGTACTATAGGTACACCTCTGCCCAACCCTTCATTACGGGCGTACACACACACAACACGTCGACAAGAAGAGTAGAGACCGTCCATAAGCTCAAACAGACTCATCCTTTCGCCCAAAACGTTGTCGAACTTAATTATTTCTAAAGTAAAAAATCCTTAAGGATTGCAGTTGCATCTTTACGAACAAAAATCGACCTGCAAAGATGTTTAGAAAAGACTGTAATGTTAATCTTATCTTATTAGTTAATTCTATTTCCACTAGCTGATAAGATCACACACGTTATGCTTTTAAAATCCTGCCCACCCCCAAAAACACCGTACTGCAACATCCATAACTGTGACCAAAAAAAAAGCATATTACTCCCGCACCTACCACTGCGAGCGGGCGAGATGTCACTATCTAACTCCCTTTTAACAATACAAGTGAGAGAGACAGAGAGATGTTAGCGAGGGTGCGCCCGCGACCCTTTGCGTTGCAGTGTAATGCACCGTGGCTATGGGGTGCGATGCATGGTGCATTTTATTTTATGGTGTTATTGTAGTGACCTTACTGACTTGGTATCTACTGGGGTTTGAATATGCACTTTCATGCGTTGATAGAGAAAATAATCTGTATGAATATCATCATAGCTTTTCGTAGGTATTCGTTTGGAATTTGTCCCATTGACACAGATTAATAAAGATTCCAAATTCTAAGACCACTTCGTCGAGTAGCTTCATACCTAAACTGCGGAGTGTCCCCTCCGCAGTTTAGGTATGAAGCTACTCGACGAAGTGGCCCGTCTTGTCGGGCCAATTCAGTGGGTGTAACGTGGTCAGATCTAAGAGTCACGCGATAGAAAGAGAGGCAACTTCTAGGTGATTAGCGCTGTGCGAATTGAATTGCACTTTATTGTGTCGTAGCAAGAATCGTTTTTAGGGTTCCGTAGTAAACAAGGAACCCTTAAAGTTTCACCATGTCCGTCTGTCTGTCTGTCCGCGGCTTAGCTCAGAGACGGTTAGTACTAGAAAGCTGTAATTTGGTATATGCCGACAATGTGCTAAAATAAAATCATGAAAAAAAGTTTTTTTAGGGTACCTCCTGTACACGTAAAGTGGGGATTTTTTTTTTCTCGTCTTCCCCATGTTGTATTGTGAGTTTGTCAACACTATTTTTGGATTCAGGGATCCGTTTGCGAAATATTAAGCTTTTAACTGATTTTTTTTGTTAGAGTCAAGTGTTGTTGCCCCCCCCCCCCCCCTGCCAGCTAAATGGTTGTACTTGGATTTGTGAAAAAATTCACAGCAGTAGTATATATTACGAATTTAAAAGGAAAACTATCGCAGCTAAGTAGGCTTTACAGGTTAATTAACGAGTAATAATCGACAAACTTTGCAGTTTGAAAAACATGATCTCCCATACATTCCCTTTGGGAGAACATGTTTATCAACTACAATGTTAAGTTTGTTCTTGGGATAAATTCATCCCAACTACGGAACCCTTCATGGTCCGTGGTCCGACACGCACTTGGCCGATTTTTTATTTATGTGATTTTGCGGAGTGACCCATCTGCATTAATCTATGCCATGAGTAAAGTGGCTTTTGATATTATGACGAATTTTTCTGAGGGTCTTGGCATCTATTGGTGTCTAGAGTTAGTTAGTTTGTTTAGAATCTTATGGCTTCTAATGGATATAAAACCGATTGCAAAAAAAGGTTTTTTCTATTGCCCATGATAACCTTTTAAGATCTACGCACTCAAAATAGTACAGTAATTTCACCCCATTCTAAACAAAGCTTGTAAGTTCTATAAAATGCATATTACCCCTTAAAACCATCATAATCAGTCGGTATACATGTACTAGTAACCCAATGATCTTTGAGTCCTGAACATGACTCGCGAAACTCAGGTTGTCTACCTGCCAACTTATAGACAGAGACGGAAATATACCACTTTGTAGTGCCAGAGAGGGATGGAAGACGCCCCCCATGCTGACAGATGTTCGGAAAGTATTCGCTTTGTATGCGGGAGAGCGTTTTTTTTTTTTGCGTGGGTGTAATGTTAGCGGGGAGCGGGTGGATCCGGTTATGGAGGAAGCGATTTTGTTGTTGGGTTGGAGATGGATGTTGAATTGTAATGTAAGACAGTCTGAAGTTAGAAATGGCTAATTCGCATGACGCAGTGGAGAAGCGCTGTGGTGAATGGCAATCAACGCCGGTTTTATGAAAACTAAGACTGGTCGTTTCCTCATTAGAAATTATAAGTAAGAATATCTTCTTCATTCCTGGCGGGTCTTCAGTGTGAAAAGTGTTATGTTCGTGAAGAGTCTGCTATCTTCTGAGAAAGTGTCCATTATCGTCAAACGCACTGTCCTTGAACAGACAACATAGTAGTCAAAAATGTTATCAAAGCGGGTTCCATTGACATCCTATTTATGTTGCGAACGAGCTCCACATCTAACTCTAACACAAGACGGTAGTATTAGATTTCCACTCCGACGCATTCCTAAGCCTAAAAAGCTTATCTAATAACAAACATCGCTTCTGCCCCACAGTCTCTTAAATCCATACCTTCACCTCATCGCCCGTTAATTAGATCTCCGCTCTCATTCGCACCTCGGCCCACACTATCTACCCATCACTTCCTGTGTTCGTGGGAACTATCTCCTCACTGTGACTCCGGGACATTCTACCAAGCTATAGTACTATTTATGGGTGAGCACGATCAGGACGAAGACTTTACCAGGTACACACTTAGAGGTATTGGAAAGAAATTGGGTAGAAAGGGATGTTGGGCTTTCTTGTTGTATTGAAAGATTTGTCTTTTAGATCGTGTAAAAGCTATGTAGACTAAGCTTCTGAAGTGGTATCAACAATAACGTTGATGTCTGATAGTCAGTCAGTAGAAGAATTAAAAGGTTTGTCAAGATCACTGTCCAAGTCATGCACGTTATCTAGTTGCCGCTTATTTCTCTACATATTGGCTAAGTAATAACAGCCGTATGGGTCGATCCATCCGGTTAAGCTACGCTTGCTGGTTTTGTACCGAGGATGGGTGAGCATCTTTACATACCGAGACTCCTCCGTGCCTCGGAAAGCACGTTAAACCGTTGGTCCCTGCTGTCATTCGTGGATATTTGACAGTCGTTGCGGGTCGTCCGAAAGTCTGACAACCAGTCTTACCAAGAGGTATCATATTACCCATTTACTAGGTTGTAGAGGTCAGATAGGCAGTCGCTCCATATAAAATACTGGTATTCAGCTGTATCCGGTTAGACTGGAAGCCGAGCCCAACAAAACTTGGGAAAAGGCTAGGCAGATTGATTGATTTAGTGTTTCGAATCACAGCTTCCGATGAATCCACCAAATGCCTAAAATCCTTGACAACTGGCTTGTCTTTAAACGTTTAATTCGTGCAGATACAACTGAAGAAGCTATCTTACAACTAGCTTCTTTTCCAAAATTCAACGCTCTTTCACTAACAGCTTCCCGCCTTTTGCATCCCTAATCTTCTCATGCACTTGATCTAACATCACCATAAAACGTCACAATTCGTCATCATGGGAAAGAATCTCCCAGAGATTTCACGTTTATTGTCTGTTTACATTTAGCACCTCCTTACAATAGTAACAGATGCTTTCGCAAAACAATATTGACGGCTATTACCGTTTATGACTTTTACACCTAGGAATAAGAAAAAAAGCTTAAAGATTCGACAAGGTTGTCTTTTGTTTCAAGTTTAATAAAGAAGCATTGTAGTTTTTGGGTAACTGTCGTTTGGATAAGAGGAACAAGTATTGATATATAGCTTAGTGACTAATTATCTGATGACGATGAAATCCTAACTAATATTGTAAATGTGAAAGTGAGTTTGTTTGTTACGCTTTCAAGCTTAAACGGCTGAACGGATTTTGGTACATGAGTAGACCTTAACCTAGGTTAGGACGTAGGATACTTCTTATCCTGGTAGTATATTCCAGTAGGATAATTTCCGACATCCACGCGGACGAAGCCGTGGGCATGCCACCTCAAATATATCATTTTTTTTTTATCAATATTATTGAATATTGCACCTACTGATTGCTTCATAGTTACAAAAATTTCATAGTACAAGTTTGCACTTTGCACCCATAAGACCAAAAATACCGTTAGGATTTCATAAACCTATCATATTTATGGTGACGGTTTATCTTAATTAGTAAACCATCACCACCAAGCTTATAACCAAACCATGTGCATTAAGTTACTAACGCATCATAACGGCAAAGAAATCCTCAACAAAAAACGAAACAACTCAAATTTTCATTACCTCAGCAAAAATATAAACTCCAAAAATCAAATACTCAAAAACTATATAGCCGGACGAAAAAAATTGAAGATTTCGCCTATCAATACCTGTTCACGGACCATATGCTCAAATCTTAAGCTCGCCCCCATTGTTAAGGCCGTAAAGAAAAAAAAAGAGAATCTCCAAAACATCTGGTGCTCAACACCCTCTATACCCACCCCCGACATGAGACAGGCGTATATGGCAGAGTGAAAGAAACAGAGCTAACAAAGCGCCCTAGGATTGAGGAAAAAAATCAAATGCGCCCGCGCCGTTCTCGTTCCGTTTCCGAATTCAAATTATTGATTTTATGAATATGGTAGGTACTGGCTTGTTTAATTATTTGTTTGTAGGTAGAAATTAGGGGAAAGGATCTTGATGATTCTTCCAAACTTAATAAATCTTTAGAAAACTAAAAGTAATTTATCAACTTCTTTCAGTTTCAGCTTAACTTTCTGCGTTGATTCAAACTCATTATTTCAAATAAGAGTTTGATGCATGACATCATGCCTAGCGAATTTATTAGTCAAATCAAAGCTTTTATAACTAGACCATACTCGTAAAAGTACTTTAGATTTTTTAAGAATCTCCAGGCCACCACAAGGCTTATAATAATAGTATTTACAAACCAAATGATATTTTTGCCTCAGTAGAAAGCTGTACATAAAACATCAAGACAGGTTGGCTAACAAAAGAAATTCAATCGAAGCTAACAGCAATTTTATACAATTAGGGTATCAATCTGAACTTAGCACGCAATGTCTGAGAGAGCTATTAACATTCTTTACAAAACGGCTAAAGATGGCGGTGGTAGGTAGGACCTAGCCAAAAACTTATTTTTTTTTTACCTTCTCTCGTATTGGCACGAACTATATATGAGAATAACTCATCCCGTGGTTAAAATATTATGCCTGGTTTATAGGATGGCAGTGAATGGACCCAGTGACTCGGAATTTCGGACCTAGTCAGTGCGTTTATGTAGACGAGGTCGGCAGTAAGTCAGGCGGGGGGAGCTACTGGGCCCGAAAATAGACGGACAGGTTTGTCAACTGGATTGACGTGAGGGCGCGAAGTCAGGACTGGATTGAAACTAATACACGAGCACAGTTGCAAGTCAGCGCTGGACTGACTTACATTACTGGCCTCGTATAAGGGCAGAACTGAATGATGCTACTGCCGCTATAGAGATATCTAGCATAGATTCCTGTATGTAGGTTCTAGCTAGAGTGATCTGGTACATGAGATAGACTTATCTAAGAAAGCTGTTATACGAGAAATTTGTGTTGACAAAGTGCTTTAAGCTTAGACCGCACTAGGGCGGGTATATGTCGCATTACATTTCGCAGCTTATGTTGGAAATAAACCATATTTTTCATAAGCTTTTATTTGTCCTATAACAGGGCAAAGACCTACTCTTCTTCCACCTCTTTCTGTCTCTCCTCTCTTTTGTTGCATTTCATATAATTTTCGGAAAATGTATTTATTAAAAAAACAACTTATATTAACAGTTTGCACCACACATTCAAGTTATAGGTCAATATCTATTAGTAATTATTTAATCACACATAGAAATCATACAATTTAAATTAGATTAAATAACATAAAAGTAGACAAAAATTGTTGAAATGAAATTAGTCAAGATTAGACAAAATTTGATAAAAGTAGACAAAATTAGATAAGATTAGATAAAAATTGATTTCTGCCACTTGCGCTTTAGGGAGGCAAATTTGTAGCGACCACTGTATTGATACAAATGTGCCCTAAAGCAGACATAACTTTGCATATGTACGGTAAGCTTGGCAACGTGTGGCGCTTCATTTCAACCTGAAATCATCAGCCTCATTTGATGGTTCACTAGTTTGATCACTGACTGAACTTATTTCAAACCAAGCTTGTTACTGTAACATTCGTTTATGTAACAATGTTTAATTATCATTATCATCTTTGCACAAGGTTTTTATCGCTTTTTACACACAGTTGTTTCTTTCTTTACTTACATCACTGTAGTACGGTCAACCGCACGTCAGAACTACGAAAATCACCGCTACTGCTTTGAGATAAAGACGCTGTCATTGGCACGTCCAGTTGGCTTTATGGCACCTTTCGAGTCGATCAACTTTTCGACTAAATATGAAATATTACTAATCTTTATTTTTTTGTTCTTTCAGGTAAGTCCTCAATCGTTAATTCTCTAAGGTATGGTATCATTAAGCTGTAGTCGTTAGGATGCAGGCAGACGTATTGCGATACTACTGTTAGCACATCCGGTGGTGCTGTGCAAGTTATAGGAGATGGCGAGTTTACTGCTCCTCGGACCTCGCCATCTTCCAAAAGGTAAAATTAATTAGGTAAAATAATGAAAATGTTTTTAGAATTTATTTTAATATTGTTACGAGCGGTTTTCGTTGCCTCTGAGTTTTTGAAAGGAGATGATATTTTTTTTTTATTGCGTCGATTTTATGATTAATATCGAATTATATCCATGATTATTGTCATGGCACGTACTCTTGGGATATAGGTGTGAAGACCTTTCGCGTTTGTTTCATAAGTTAAAACATAACACCAATAAGGCTGTCTGTCCACTGCAACGGAGAAGAGGGGCGAGGAGCGAATCTGTGCCAAAATTAACCAGAAGACTAGTAAATAGAATTTTATTTCAACAAAAACCTAACGATTCTTCGTAAGTAATTTGCAATCATTTATTCAAGTGATGTGCAAAGTACTGCATAAAAAAACTGCTCAGAACTGACTCCTTCTTAGGGCGTCTCTCTGTGTTTCCTTTTAGTAAGTCTATTATGACAGTGTTTATTGGTGATCGCCAATAAACGCGAACGGCTGTCTTGTGACTTAAAAGCTGGGTATGCTTAATATATCCGGTGGAGAAGACCAAGGTATCAGCAGAAGCGATATTCCATGATTGATTGTATTGTGAAGTCTTAATTTTTACTTCAAAGCTGCATAAACTTCCGATCAGATAAACACAAAAGTACCCGAAAACTGAGTAAAGCAACTAAGTAGTAATAGTATTTTTTTTAAAGCTTCCCCTCTCCTACTCAACAGATCACACATTGTGGAATGCAATAAATGATTGAGTATTGATTAAGTAACACTCATGATATCAATAGCTTTCATTTTAAATGCTGAGTAAATGATTGAATTTGAAAACAACGCAGTAAGGTGTTGAATTGACAAACTGAAAGCTATACTGCCTGATCGTGAGTATTTACTACATTTAGCCTGCAGATAAAGGAGTTATGATCTCAAATAAACACGCTCTTTCATTGCAGGCAATTAAGACACGCTATCAGTATCAAAACAATCCATTTTACCATATTGACATCTTCATTAAAACTCTCCGTTGTAACTCACACCTTGCGCCCCATTCCGATACACTGGCGCTCGGGGCGATAAAACGCCGTTTCGATTCCCCGTGCCGGAAATAGCCCCGGTCAAGAACCTGCGCGAAAAATTCGCTCACTGCGCGTATGCGTGTGCGCAACGAGTGCTTGTTTGTGTGTGTGTGCGCGCTTTGTTGTTCTTGGTGCGCTGGAGTGAAGAAAACTGTAACCCCAAATCTAGAATAATGACTAAAGGGTTAGGATGCAATACATACTCGAACATTCGTGAAATATTGGAAGATTTAAGGGCCCACCGAGCTTTGCCGTTAATGAATGGGATAGAGCGGGATAAAAAACGGGCAGTTCGCTCGCTAATTTAGGTATTTCCTTCGTATTATTAAAACAAATACACATTTAAAAAATTTAAAATGTATACGTTATCAAAAACATGTAGTTTTCTTATTATAAAAAAAAAACGAATGACCTTCCGTAAGGTATCTACGCCGTACTAAGGGTTCATGTTGGTTTTTAGAGATTACTTTGGATTTTTTTTCTATTGAGGAAACTACAAGTTATCGTGTTTCTAAACTGCGTGGTGTATAGAATGAATCCTTAAATATCATACATATTAATTGCATAACTAAAGGTTAAGTAATAACGATAATAATTAATAATAATTGTGTTTGCGATGCAGCAAGGGATCATACGAATTATTTCGCAATAAGCTCGGTGCGCCCTTAAGAACACCATAACAAGCCGATATAAAAATGAAATAGGATCTTAAACAGACTTTCAAACACCTGTACCAAATGGGATATCAGGCGCTCATTAGCATTACACTATGGTCTATCTGACTCTGATTTTCAGCCTCGCAAAACTATAAAGGGGCTGTAAGCACACTCGCTTAGCCTATTAGTAACTTCTGTCTTTCCAAATCCACACAAACTTGATTCCATGTTTACGAAACGACTCGGGTGTTGGTGTGCGCTTGTTACGGCACTTACATGCTCACACGCACACGTATAGGCAGGGCACGCGATCCGAATGAATGGCGAGATCTCTTTGTTTTTAGTGCTGCGCCTGAGTTGCGGAGTGAACTGGGTTTAAGGCTGGCGTTAGGAAAATATTTGCCACTTCTTCTTTTCGTGTCAATGGTACTCTTGATAATTGTTTTCATATTGTTTGAGTCCAGTACGTGGCCATGTTGGTCGCGGCATCAATGGCATTCTTCAGATAATCCGAGGTGCAGGTGAACGGGCACTTAGGACACTCCAGCAAGTGGGGCATGGTCTGATCAGGAGCACCGCATTCGCACTGGGTGTTGCATGCTGTCAGTTAACCACCATTTCGACAAATTGTGTCTGCAGTGGCTTACTTCGGTACGCAATCGATTGAGAGCTTTCCTTAAAGGCCACTGCAGATCACCCACGACAGGCAGATGTTCCTGGATGTTACAAGCCATTTAATTTCAATTAATCAAAGGAATTTTGTGGAGTTTTATCGATAAATACTTCTGCACTACAAAGGACTGACAGCCTTAGGTTCTTATGTATTTATTTTAATTGGATAGATGACATGAGATGTATTGTAGTAAGTTCAAAATTCTAGCTATAGTTCCCGTCACGAGAAGCTATACATTTTGTAAACAAAGAACTTCTACTAAGTTACGTAGCGAAACAAATAATCCTAAATGTAATCAACTCAAAGCAACATACGTGTAATACGAAATCAACGAGCCATTTCTCTTGGTCGGGTTATATTTTAGCGATATAAACCGCTGTCGTCTTTTTGTGGTACTGAACGAGTCTGAGTTCCAGAATTGTTACTTTTAGTTGATTGTATTTGTTGTTGATTGAATTGTCGCTACGTAACTTAGTAGAAGTTCTTTATTTACAAAATGCTAAAATATAAAAAAATAACAAAATAGCTTCTCGTGACAGGGACTTTAGGTTAGTTAAAAAAATTGATAAGTGATACAGTACCTGGCGAATCTTTTTGGATCTTACTCCAATAAGATGTTGGTTTATATCATGACATATTTTTGCAGATAAAATGCCTTCGTCATAAAAAAACGAATCCAATGTAACAGATTCTCCACGTAAATATTTTAAATACACTGCCGAATCAGGGATACATCCAAAAACTCTATTCAATTAACCTTTACTGCTATCTCCTTCACATAAGTCCGTCTAAAATCGACTGAAATCAATTCACAGGGAATCGTTTACACCCGGATCCTAATCTAAACTCTATCAAAGGTTGGAACGTCTTTCCCCCCATAACCTTTTAATCAAAAACCCCACAAATAACATGAGTAACTATAATCACAAGTAAACAAGACGGTCAAATATTAGCACTGACTCACTTAGCACGTGTCGATAAGATAGTAATGTAGTATCGGTAAGCGACCAGGAGCCGAGGTATTGGTGGAAGTTGTGAAATTGATTTTTATTGAGAAATCCATGTTGCATCATCTAAACAATGTTTAGACTGTGCAAGTAACTTGTTTCTTCAATTTTATTGTATACCACGGGCAAGAAACTTAGTATAATCCGCCTATATTGTGCCTACTTGTGACACAGCCCTCCTCTCTGTGAGAGGGAGTGGGCCGTAATCCACCACGCGGGCCCAGTGCGGGTTGATAGATGTCACATGTCGTCGGATTTTTGGTTCTAGGACATGCCGATTTCCTCACGATGTTTTCCTTCACCGTTTTGAGAGCAGTGGTGATGAAATAATTTACACAAAGTAAAGCTCCTGACAGGGTTCCAACCTTCGACCTCGCGGATGTTACCACTGGGCCAACACTGTTTCCAAGAAATTTGCATCGTGTAAAGGCGTTTAAGGCTGAAAAAAATAGACCAAGCACATGCTATGGCTAAGCAGTACCCTGTCTCTGTCGCGCAACTTTCAAAACCGAAAGAAAGACTGACACGGAAACATTTTGTAGCAAAGTATATACCTAATATTTGTACTAGCTTTTGCCAGCGGCTTCGCCCGCGTGCATGTCGGAAATCATCCTCAAAATAGGGGAGGTACTGCCGGGATAAAAAGTCCTATCCTATCTCCTAATCCAGGTCATGGTCTACCCGTGTGCCAAATTTCATCAAAATCCGTTCAGCCATTTTAGCGTGAAAGCGTAACAAACACACTCACTTTCGCATTTGCCTATAATATCAGTTAGGATATTTAAGCTTATCTATACTTTATTTATGCATCGGAGTAGGAAGAGGGAAGACCAAAGAAACCATGGATTCTGTAAAAGAAGATATGGTCAGAAAGGGGTTGAATTCTCTGTTTCAAGTCCCATATAATAACCGTGCACAAATCTATATATTTTCTTCTTGCTATTAAGAATTTGTCAATAACACTTATTACCCGGATGACACTCAGAACCGAACCCAATCTCTTGCACAGTATTAATATTCATAAGAAGTTATTAGACCGATCAAAAATAGCATATCTTGTAGAAATAGATTTTGCATTGTTATCTCTGACGCAAATACGTGCAGATGACAATGACGGGCAGTTTTTATTGTAAATGTCACGGTAGCATGTAAATGAGTTCATTAATTAAGAAACAATGAAAAACACAAAAAAATTGTATCGAAAAAGATTGTGTTGTAGATCTTTGATTTACAAATTAACCTTTAACACTTTAGTTTATTAGACTACGAGTTTGTTTGTTGTTACGAGTCGTCAGAAGCCCGAAAGTCTGACACCAGTCTTACCAAGGGGTATCGTATTACCCAGTTACTGGGTTGTGGAGGTCAGATAGGCAGTCGCTCCATGTAAAATACTGGTATTCAGCTGCATCCGGTTAGACTGGAAGCCGACCCCAACATAGTTGGGAAAAGGCTAGGCAGATTGACTTTAGTTTATTGGACTAAAATGCAAAGCTGAAGCATAATAAGCCTAAAATGTTCCCACTGCTGTGATAGTCCTCCTCTCTTCGAGAGGGAGTGGGCTGTAATCTACTACACGCGGGCCCAGTGCGGGTTGTTAGATGTCACATGTCTACGAATTTTTGCTTCTAGGACATGCCGGTTTCCTCACGATGTTTTCCTTCACCGTTTTGAGAGCAGTGGTGATGCAAGTATTTACATAAAGTAAAGCGCCTGCGTGGTTTCGAAACCATGAACTGCAACTCGTAAGTTGAGGCTGTTACCACTAGGCCACCACTGCTGTCCTAAAAACTGAAGACGAGCTACAAACTGAATGACGTGTTGTCAGAAAATTGATAACACGTAGAACTAAACTATGCCAAACCCTTCTGGGATTACAGTCGTGATGTTATGTTATGTGTGCGTGTAAAAGCTTCTGCAGACCAGCGCGACTTGTCGCGCGACGCGACACCGGTTATTGTTATACTGTGAAGTTTTCTTAGAAATTGTATTGTTCGTGTCGCGTCGCGCGTCAAATCGCGCTGGTCTGCACAAGCCTTAAGACTAAATCTGGAAACAGAGTCAGAGAGACAATTAAGAAATACTATAGAAGCATGAAAAGCAATACTAAGAAACAAGTAGTAAGAACTAACTTTAGATCAAGTATTTAGTCCAGCAGTGCAGTTTGATAGCTCGAAGCGAAAAGAGATAAGTGTAGTGTGATAGGTCGAAGCGAAGAGAGATAAGTGTAGTGTGATAGGTCGAAGCGAAGAGGGATAAGTGTAGTGTGATAGGTCGAAGCGAAGAGGGATAAGTGTAGTGTGATAGGTCGAAGCGAAGAGGGATAAGTGTAGTGTGATAGGTCGAAGCGAAGAGGGATAAGTGTAGTGTGATAGGTCGAAGCGTCTTCGCTTCACACTGCACTTATCCCTCTTGGGATAAGTGCAGTGTGATAACTCGAAACGAAGAGAGATAAGTACAGTGCGCTAGCTCGAAGTGACGGCAGATAGTAAAGTTAGGCAAAGCAAAAAAAACAAGCAGAAAAAAGTAACACAGGGAAAACTCTCAAAAATAAAGATGACACCTTGAACTTCTAGCTTCAAGTTGCCAATTTATGTATAATGATGTTACATAACGATCTCACGGCGGTGCGTATTGTAACATGATATCCTGATAGCTAGCGATAGAATATAAATGCGATCATTATAATGGACGAATATATTGCTTGACAATGATCGTGAGACTGTACTATTGGTTCTCGAGTTTAGAAGCTGAGAGAGGTCTAGGCGAGCTTTTCTTCGTGTCGAGATGAGTTTTATGATGATCGCTTATACCGTTGTGGAGAATATGATGCTACCTGCCATGCTATCTCTCCACCACCACCCTTGGTTGAGAAGAGAAAGCATTGCGTTTTTGTCCTTCATATGTTGCATAAAGTTTAATTTATTAATAAATGTCAGCGGAATTGGTAGCGTGCCTTACTGCCCAGGGTGCACCTCCTGCACACTCATGCTTTAGAAAAAACTCTTTGGTTACTACTCCTCATCGTTCTTAGCCTTTTTTGGGTGAGGGAGTTCCGTTTTGACGCAGCCATTGTTGTTAAAAAAATATTTTCAATTTTTATTTTGTTATTTGAATTTTGCGTTTCACGAACTGTGTCCAAATAAACTATCTTTCTTTCTTCCATTGCTTTCAAATGGTGCATTTATACACAGTTACTCCCTTGCACCTTCGTAAGTTGTAATTTAACTGCAGATTCACTGGCCGAGGGCTTGATTCGATTTTTAACCGACTTCCAAGTTTTTGTATGAAAAGGTATGCTCCCGAATTGGTCGGTTGAGTAAGCTTCAATAATACGTATATTTCCCACTTAGTATATGTGGATGATATGATGATAACTTCCTGTCACTGTTATTTACATAGCAGGTAGTGGTATTCGAATTTGTGTGGGGTAGGTACCACAACAAAAAAGTGAAAAATTAAAACTATTTACAAAAAAAAAACACTACAAAGTGAAAAATTACTTTAATTTCGTAAAGTAATTTTTCACTTTGTAGTGTTTTTTTTAGAAAGTCGGTTGTTTTTTTTTGTAAAAATTAAAAACCGATATGACCTGTAGTAATTTAACCTATTCTCCACAACCTCCAAAAACACATAGTAGCACCTCAGAGCGCAAAATTCACGGCGCAACGGTATCGGTATGCAAATATTTCGGCCAGGTGGCTCGTCCAGACGGCTGGCTAATTATACCGGTCACGTGGCGACGTCTTCTCTCAGGAGGTAGGCAGAGGTCTAGGGCAGAGAGTTCGTGACAATGTCAGTCGGAAAATATGTATTATACTCGTAGTATGCTATAAGTCCTACATGGCAGTCAGCCCCCCCGACAACCTTAGAATAGAATATATTTATTGTAAAACATGAGTATACACAAAAATAAAATATGTGCGAGGTCTTAAAATAACAGGTAGATCTGCATGTTTTGCCAGAAATGGCGTACAAAACAACATATTTTAGGTTTAGGATAAACCATTAAAAAAATTGAGTCTACACAACAAACTGATATTAATTACTTAATCCTAATGCTAATTTAAAAGAGGGGAGGGAAAAATAATTAAATGGTTTGAGGGTCAAATTGTGAAAAAACAACAACAGGCTAAACAGGCTTATGATGTAAAGTAGTATTAGACAAACCCCCCTCTTTTTGCGAGAAATTCGCAGTTTCTGTACGGGAGGACCCTGGTCCATAATCAGCCTAAAATGTTCCCACTGCTGGGACAGGCCTCCTGTCTGTGAGAGGGAGTGGGCTGTAATCCACCACGCGAGCCCAGTGCGGGTTGGTAGATGTCACATGTCTTCGAATTTTTGGTTCTAGGACATGCCGGTTTCCTCACGATGTTTTCCTTCACCGTTTTGAGAGCAGTGGTGATGAAATAATCTACACAAAGCCACCACTACTCTGAGGACGTTCTGGTGCTCTATCAGTATTATGCTCAGACAAAATAAGGCGACTTCAAGAACGTCCAAATTCCAAAAGAACAGCCACGAAAACAGACCAAGCTTTACTGCTACCTAAATATTTCTCGCCCTTTATGGCTGCCTGCCCATTGAAGCGGAGCGAGGCAGCGGAGTGGAGTGGAACGGAGTTGCGGACAGTGTCTGTCCCTTGATGCGGAGCGAGGTAGCGGAGCGGAGTTATGGACTGTGCGGAACTAGACCGAGTTCAGGCGACGAGTAATAATTCCCCGCTCCACTTCTCCGCTCCGTTTCCCCGCTCCGCTTCCCCTCTCCGCTTCCCCGCTCCGCTTCCCCTCTCCGCTTCTCCACTCCGTTTCCCCGCTCCGCTTCCCGGTTTTGTATGAATTTTTAAGGAGGTTTTATGCAATTCCATTGGTTAATATTGGCACCACCGCTACTCCGCTCCTCTCCTCTCCGCTCCAGTGGACAGGCAACCTAAGACTCCCATGACAGAGAAAGAAAGAATTTCTCGTCTAAAACCACACGTAGGAGTTTGTATGACCAGCCGCTTACTACTTTATCTGTAAAGTAGTACTAACTTCTTTATTGATACGATATCACACTACTACAAATTAAGTTGAGATATATCTATAACAATCTACATACATCTCGCCACTATCCAGGCAGATGTTTCAAGACCTGACAGCCGACTCGATTGAGATGTACCGCGCTCAGTAATGCTAAGCTTTAATACAATACATCCGGTTTATAAACCAACCTTGTTTTGACAAGAATACCCTGAGGTATGTGGCTGGTTAACTTATAAGGTCTGGCATTTAGGGGGTGGTTACTGTGGTTGGTAGGCAACAATAGGTTGATTCGAAAGTCTAGCAGTGCCCCGCGGTTTCACCCGCATAAGTCTCGATCCCGTGAGAATATCGGGATAAAAAGTATAATATGTGTTAATACAGGTTAAAAAGTATTGTGCCAAATTTCATCCAAATCCGTTGAATAGTTTTGCGTGAAAGAGTAACAAACATCCACCCCTTTTTTTTTTTTTTTTTTTTTTTGGGTGGGAAATCATCAAATGACTCCTCCCGCTCTGGGCAGAGCAAGAGGGAGTGTCAGACTTTTCATCCATCCTCACAAACTTTCGCGTTTATAATATTATATCAATCTGCCTAGCCTTTTCCCAACTATGTTGGGGTCGGCTTCCAGTCTAACCGGATGCAGCTGAATACCAGTATTTTACATGGAGCGACTGCCTATCTGACCTCCACAACCCAGTAACTGGATAATACGATACCCCTTGGTAAGACTGGTTGTCAGACTTTCGGGCTTCTGACGACCCGTAACGACTGTCAAAGACCCAGATTGATACCCGGGACTAACAGCTTAACGTGCTTACCGAGACACGGAGGAGTCTCGGTATATAAAGATGGTCACCCATCCACAGACCAACCCCGGCAAGCGTAGTTTAACCTGATGGATCGACCCGTGCGGCGATTATTACTTAGCCACGAGCCTTTATAATATTATATAATAATATATAAATATATATACATGTAGGAAAACAAAATAATAATAGGGTAATATATATATGTAGGATGATGTGGCTAGAAAAGGGGGAGGTGGCTTACGTCTAGCGGTGAATGATGACTAGGAGAATATAATGGCTGGTACAGATGTATGGAAGAAGATGACTTGCTAAGCCGCTCACAAATGCATTGTGATAAAGGCACGAGAATGATCGGCGGGCTTGAGACGAACCAAGACTGGTGCCTTGGGGAGCAAACTTATGATATACCTTGCTAGTCGATATCTTAACAAATTAATAAAATTTAAGTGTCTGTTTGTAACGTCAAAATAACAGCTTTTTACTAAATGCATATGAAAGTAAATACGGTACTTATAAAAAAAAACATTTAAAAAAAATTGTCTGTTTGTTCCGGCTAATCTCCGAATAGACCGATTTTGACGGGACTTTCATTGGTAGATAGCTGCTGTTATAAGGAGTAACTGAGGCAGTCTTTAGGCGCGCAGCAGCTAATGAATAATAAGAAACCCGAAAGTCTGACAACTGTTATATCAGTATATTTTCGGTGTTGCCCAGGACCGGTTCCTGGGCAACTAGGACCATGCCAGTGACCTCTACAATCCAGCTGTAGAGGTCACTGGTCCTAGCATCATCTGGTTTTATTAAACTGATGATTGAAGGAGTCTTCACCCTCTTTGTTCTTTTTCCTACAAAGTTTTACCGGCGTTGTTGTAGCCAACAATACATTTTTGGTAGTTAGAATAAAGCCTTTTGTTTAGAATCCATGTCTACGCATTCATTTCACTGCAGAATTGCAAATTGCTGTTATTGAATACAAAACATGTCCAGATGCGCAGAAGATGGCAAAAAAATAATCTAAATGCATTTTTTTTTGGCCCATTTATTTAAATTTTTATTCATCAACACTGATTTACACTTTTAAGCTATTTGTCTTCAAGTTTTTCTTGACTCGACCTCTAATAGGAAATGTCGAGTTGGACAGGTTTACCGTATGTTTTAGACTTTTTAATGCTGCTGGGTATTTTGACGTCTTTTTCTTGGATTTTAAGTATATTTTCCAAGAAAGATCGAATTTTTATTTAATTTTTTCTGGCATGAAATTTTGTGGTTTTGCATTATGTAAAAGTGTAGTGGAACGTTTCTTAAATGAGGCAAATTTATAATAAAACACACTACAAAGTGAAAAATTACTTTGTTTTCGGAAGTCGGTTTTTTTTTGTAACAAGTTTTTATTTTTCACTTTTTAGTTGTGGTACCTACCCCACACAAATTCGAATACCACTACCTGATGTAAATAACAGTAACAGGAAGTTATCATCATATCATCCACATATACTAAGTGGGAAAAATACGTATTATTGAAGCTTACTCAAAAACTATCCCAGAAAAGTTAATAAATTTTATATGGGACCAATTCAGAAGCATACCCTTTCATACAAAAAAAAGAATTTTCTAAATCGGTCCACAATTGAGGGAGAAATCGGCGGAAACCTCCTCCTTTTTGGAAGTTGGTTAAAAAGAGAGGTGGAGAGAGACAATTTTCGGCATAGTCCTCTCTTAACCCTAAACTTTATACTTCTTTTCCGTGTTGTTAGTGACTAATCGGTGTCAGAGTCTTTATGCCGCCCATGGGCCTCTGAATTGGAGTCATACTTATGCCAAATCAATCCCACACACACTCCTGCTAATTACTTACAATAGAGCACACATTAACGCACGAAAAATGCAATAAAATTGTTTAGCCTCCTTTCTGCATCTGTTTTTTTTATTGTTACACTCCTGCTAGTACACAGAACCTACTTAATTTATATCCCATTGTATAGATAATTTAATGGAAATTAATTCTGTACTCGAAAAACGATTTTATGTAGCAGAAACGAAAAAACCATCAAAATAGTTTATTTTTTTAAACCCGTCAATCAAGTATGAAATCTGATAACATTGTAGCTTGCGAAAAAAATAATTTAATTGAGTTTTTTTTTTATATAATGTATTTCCAACTTCTACCCTCTTCCGTTGCCTAGCAACCAACAAAGCTAGTCTTTGACAGTACGTAAAGATTGCGAGGTGAGAAATTTTACCCATATTAATGGGTAAAATTTTTGAATGAGCATTAAGAGGTGTGCGCTTTTGGATTTTCCAAATATGTGTGCCTTTTAGTCTGTGCTAAATAAATGTATTTTCTTTCTTTCAAATAAATTTTAACTCTACCATGCAGAAACTACGATTCAAGCTCCCCACTGTCTCCCTAAAGCCACCAAGAGTGATAAGCATAAGTGAAACTAAATAAAAGGCACATAACACGGTGATTGGTTGGGGCGGCAGGTGCGCTAACTGAATCCTGTTTCTGGGCGAGTTGCGCGGGAGTGGATTAAGACGCGGGCAAGGTTTTACATGTTATTGTTAGCCGGTATTAGAGGGAGGTGGACGGGTTTTTTATAGAAACGTGGAAATTTAATAAAAATTGAGGGAAAAGGGATTTAAAAACGATATTCGTCAAAATAAAGCTTTTTCTCTTCAGTCATCGAGTCTGGTATCAGCACAAGCTATATGTGGATATCTATCTATCTGTTAAGCACGTAGAGTCCCATTGGTGGGCAAAGACCTCCCTTTCCCTTTTCCACATAATATGTGGCAGTGGACAGACGTGTGTGGAATAGCTCGTGTCATGCAAAACACTACATTCCTTGAAATTTTGCACAATTATTTTATCTCTGATTTTGCATAACTGTCAAAGTCACATTGATCTTTATTCTAATTGCTATAAGGTTGCTATTGGGTTGCTGTAAGAGGTAAAATAACTGTGGAAAGACTATCAGCTGATAAGTACAGACAGCAAGATCACCTTAGCCAGTACCTGTACCTACATAGCTAATGGGAACGTCAGTAGTATCGTCTTTCTAGTCGTGGTATAGTCTTTCTAGGAGGTTTTTAACCGACTTCCAAAAAGGAGGAGGCAAAAAACGAAAATTCAAAACCAAAGACACCGACTTCCGAAATTAAAGTAATTTTTCACTTTGTAGTGTTTTTTTTCCGAAGTCGGTTGTTCTCGCTGATCATCAGTCGTTGAAAACACTACTTAGCCATATATATTAGTACATACATACTTATATCTCATCTCGTGGACATCACATAATGTTAGTACTTCACATTCATATTGAAATTATTTACAAAGGAAATGTACGGCATTATATGTATGTATGTATACGTAAAAGTAATCTTTATGACTATTCAAATAAAGTCGATGTTGAATTAACTACGGTTTTTAATTTGAAATCGTACTGCAACCCTTTTATTCCATGATTTTAATTTTAACTGATTGCTGGGTTCCATACGTTGGAGCAGGCCCTCATTTGTACTACTTTCCTTAGTTTTATACTAATATCGCGTGTCGCAACAGTTCAGTTTAGATTATATCGCAATCAATTGGTAAGCAATTTTACGAGGGTCTATCCTCGTAAAATTCGTTATAAAGTCAACAGCATCTTATTAAACGGGATGATACCTGGGTAAAAAAAAAAAAAAAATCTAATTAGTCCGTCAGTCAGATAATAAAAAAATATTAGACACGTATTTTTTGCTTTATCATATTAATAAAAAAATACTTAGATAAAACGCATTTTAAGTTGGGGAGTGGGGGTCGCTACGTCACTAGTAATGCATAAAATCTACATACTCGTGACGTCATCGCACATTTTAGCTCAATGTGTCGCCGTAATCTTTAGAAAAAGTAAAAAAAGAAAAAATACGTGTCTAATATTTTTTTATAATCTCAAAGAGGGACTAAAAAAAAATGTTTAGTCATCATCCCTATTTAGCCCAACTTCACGTAACTAAATTAATTCACTTTTATCCCATTCAACCCAAGAGAATCTTACACTAGATTCATCAAAAGTAGTTCTTATAGTTGGTGATCCCACAAAATTAGTCACCAGCAAACCCCACGGGTCCCCAACACGATAATTTGAATGGTAATCCCATGAAAGGCGAAGTTGAACGACCGTGACACAAAAAGACGCGAGGGGTCCGTTTGAATAGCGAATAGTGTTCAGGACCCCTGCGCGCGCGCCGCTGTATCGGGAGGAGCGCTGGTAGATATTATTTTGTCGTATGTGTTTATGTAGGGGGGAAATTTTGATACAAAGATATGGTTTTTCTTTGGAATTGACCAAGGATATGTAGGAAAATAAATTATATTTTCTGCGGTAGATACTGTTTTTCTGTTCTTACGGGTGGCCTGGCAACTTTTGTCCAAACCTTGCTTTATTGCTTTACCTATGCTTAAATGTACGTAGGGTACACCCTGGGCTCCGCGGTCCCGCTAGCATCCCGCTGACAGATCATTTTTAACGAAAGAAGAATTCTAGTTCGCGTCTACTTCGGAAGATTCTATTTGAATGCATACCTTGCGTTGGAGTCTATCATGAGCCTGTAATTTCACCTCTTGAACTTCTTCTTTTTCGTGTTTAGTTGGCTTCACATTCCGTCGAGAAATATTTCTGGCCTGCCGGTTTCCTCACGATATTTTCCTTCACCGTTGCTGAAGCAAGTGATAACTCAATACGCACAGAACCCCGAATCTCTTGAACTGACACATAGCTATGTTTGAAAACAGAAAAAGATGTTATAGTAGAATTTTCCTCAATGTACTTCTTCACAGGGAGCTTTCTCTTCGTTTAGACTCCCTTCAGGACTAACATTCATAACACATACGAGTATGTATGTTACATTGCCAATACATTCGTTAATTTCCTCATGTGCTAAGCGTTGCATAGTAACGGGTTAGGTAGCCTCCCACGCCTTAAATATAACCTATTTATTATTTACGCAATTTGCATAACTGTTATCTGTATCACTGTTTTAATATGTGTGTGGGAGTCGAAAGAAAACTATGAGGAAATGAGCATTTTACTGATCAGTTTGCTAAACCTTCAATCTTGCAGCTCCAAAGTTATAACCCTATTCAAAAATATTTCCAAAGATTTTCTTGTATCTAATTATTATCCTTTTGTCTTTTAAAACCTAACATTTTGTTCCCTTCAATGTTAATCTATCATTACTCCCAACAAATCACTGTTGTCATTGCTCCCTTGCAAAACTTCCTTCATAAATACAACCAGAATCGCAATTAATCTGTCAAATACAAAGTAAAATAACTGCCCCACTTAAAACCTCAACTTTCGAACAAAAACACCCTTAAAATTCCTTTAATAAACGCGAAGGCGCCCGAAGCAGTCCGAAGAAACCCGAACGCGAACATCTGTCGCGGCGCGTGCGTCGATCCGAACCTGTATGTCCGAAGATTTGTACAGGTGGTGCGTAGGGTAGAAAAGTGGGGGAATATGTATGAAAGAATTTATATATGTTTATATGTGTCGATGACCTTACAAAACTGTAGGGACATATTTGATAAGATTTTTTTTTACGAATCAAAGGTACTTTGTTTGATTATGGACCTATCATGGAGTTTCTCTTGAAGTTTGTTTAAGGGTTGTGGTGAGGTTGTTAACCTTAGCATATCACCTTGATTCAGGTCATAAACATTTGAGTGTGAAGCTGGTATTATACGAACTCGGTTTATGCAAAATTAAAACCACGTGGTTAAAGATCTTCCGCCGTTTATGTTAAACGGAGATATTAGCATTGACTGGTATGTAATTAAACTAAAAACGCCCAATAAATAAAGAAGTAAAATGATTAATTAATACAGTACAGCACATGGTTTACCAACACAAAAAAAAGTAGCCTGAGTTACTCCTTATAACATCAACTATCTGCTAATGAAGGTCCTGTCAAAATCTGTTCAGCCGTTTCGGAGATTAGCTGGAACAAACAGACAGATATACAAAAAAAATAAAAATATACAGTACAACTATTTTCTTAATGTACTTTGGAAAACTTCGTGTTTCGTCAGTCGTCTGATTTCATTTCTATCAGTTGCCCTTTGCACTTGGTAATTATGGTTCACGGCAACGCGGGCGCAGCGGTAGGAGTCAATACGTACGAGTACAAGCACCAAGTGCAAAGAGCAACGGATAGAAATCCGACGACAGACGAAACAAAAAGTTTTCCGAAGTACATTAAGAAAATAGTTGTACTGTACTTTCATATGCATTGATTAAAAACCTGTTATACAGACATCAATTTTATTTATTTGTATAGATTAAGCACTAAACAGTTTAATACATCGTTCTATTTCTGTCGTTTGGAGATAACAGAGACAGAATAATATTTTAACTCTTCTCTTACTGAGAAGGCACGAGCATTGATCACCACGCTTGCTCAAGACAGGTTGGCGAATTCAGACTTATATTAACTACAAGTCCAGGTTTCCTCACGATGTTTGCCGTGATCGATGTCAGTAATGTCCAAGATAAACTCAGAAAGTACATATTAATTGTAAAAGTCACATTGGTACTTGCCCGGATTTCAACGCACAACCTCGTGCATGAGAGCGTTGAATGCATTCAGTGATTTGAGGTGCTGCACTTAATGTAAAATATCGTGTAACTAACTGCGCCCCGCGGTTTCACTCGCATAAGTCGAAATCCTGTGGAAATGTCGGGATAAATAGTATCCTATGTCCTAACCCAAGTCATAGTCTACCCATGTGCCAAATTTCATCCAAATCCGTTCAGCCGTTTTAGTGTGAAATCGTAACATACAAGAAATAAACTTACCTTCGCATTTATAATATTAGTTTTAAATTGATGCTGTTAATATTGCAATTTTCCGTGTGGTGCCGGACGTAAAGAATAGTACCACCCCGTTTCTTCCCGTGGGTGTCGTAAAAGGTGACTAAGGGACTTACTAGAGAATGGGCAGCAGCGTTCTCTATGCATTTTAACACCATACTGCGATCGCCAACCCGCCTGCCAAGCGTGGCGATTATGGCAAACCCTCCCAATTGGAGGAGGCCTATGTCCATCGGTAGACGTCTTTCGGCTGAAGTGTGTGTGTGCGTAATATTGCAATTTTCCAAGTCCCATCCCCACATTCATTTCAATTCTATGCCACAATTTCAAATCAATCATTCTCCCCGCTTACAGCGCACATAGGTTGAAATAGAAGCAATAACTGCCTACAGCCCATTGATAGACATTAAACTTAGTTAAAGTCGTGCATGTTTCAGCGTTTCCTTTGAAATTGTCTGATTAGAGGCTAACGACAAATTGATTAACTATAGACTTGGCTTGTAAGCCTGAAATGGCCTGAATTCATATAGCACTCAAAGATTTTGCTGTTTTCATTTTATTGCTTATGGAATCAACATAATTTTTGAGCGGCATTCGAAAAGGGAGGTATATTCAAAATCATCACGTCCAATGGCTCTAAACTTTGACTATTTATATATCTAAAGAACTAAAACAAAGCCAACTTAGTTCTGCTGGTGTGCGTGACAGCCACGTCTTACACTCGCGCCACGTCATTGTGCTTTTCTTGTGTGCATGCATTTAGCGGCTAACGGCTAAAGCTGTGAACTCTCTAACTACCTACCCTACCTACCTACCTACCCTACCTACTTACCCTACCTACCTAACCTAACCTACCCTTACCTACCTACCTACCTACCCTACCTACCTACCTACCCTGCCCTACCTACATACCTACCTACATACCCTACTTACACCTACCTACCTACCTACTTTAGGGGTATGAAAAATAGTTTACGTCCTATTCTCAGATCTACTGAATATACACACAACATTTTATAAGAATCGATCAAGCCATTTCGGAGGAGTTTTGTTACGAACACTGTGACACGAGAATTTTATATATTAGAAGATATTGCTCGTTTAAAGTATAGGATAATATAAATGCGTCATGACACTGCATTCGTTCATGTCATAGTTTGAGCCCCACTGCGCTTCAACGATGGACATGGCTATAACATAATTAATAGGCAGTACGAAGCCCCCGACCTTGATGCACTCATAAAGTTTAACTTGACACGAAGGTTTTATAAGGGTGGATTAAACTGCTATAGTTTTTATTGGAATTTCTTGAAACAATTAACTATAATTATTTGTTATTCATTCTATATAAGTGCAGCTTTCTTCTGCTAGCTACCGCTACTGAGTCTAGTCTCATAATATTTCTCTAGCTGGTAGATTTAGTCTTGCTTTTCATTTAGAGGAATTTAATCTTTCCCCTAATGAATTAAATTCCAATTTAAGTGTTCACCGTTTTGAGTGTTAACGTCAACGCAAATGTAGCTTTTCTTGGAATTCTGATTTCAACCACCAGATTAAAAAAAGAAAGAAAGAAAGAAAAATTGTTTATTCTGCACAAACAAAACGCACATAAAAAAAGCAAAAATCCAAAATACACACATACAAAAGCAGCCAAAGGCCCTGTATTCAACCAATCAATCTGCCTAGCCTTTTCCCAACTATGTTGGGGTCGGCTTCCAGTCTAACCGGATGCAGCTGAATACCAGTATTTTACATGGAGCGACTGCCTATCTGACCTCCACAACCCGGTAACTGGGTAATACGATACCCCTTGGTAAGACTGGTGTCAGACTTTCGGGCTTCTGACGACTCGTAACGACTGTCAAAGATCCACGAATGACAGCCGGGACCAACGGCTTAACGTGCTTTCCGAGGCACGGAGGAGTCTCGGTATGTAAAAATGGTCACCCATCCACTGACCAACCCCGGCAAGCGTAGCTTAACCTTATGGATCGACCAGTGCGGCTGTTGTTACTTAGCCACGAGCTCCTTATTCAACCATTAAATAAAATTTAAAAAACAAAAATAATGTTGTTCATTGGTTGATATCAAGGCCACGGACCAAAGACTAATACGTACTCTTAGCACTCTTGTGACATTGACATTGGTTTAATGTAGATAGCCTATACGGTGAATTTAATTCTTCCCCGCTTTGTACAAGAAGAGGTCCTGGTCTCAACAGCGACTAGGTATACCATTTTGTAAACCCATAAAAGTACATCACCAATCCACATAATCACTTACCCCCAACATGAGACACATTACACTCCTCAATTTGACTTCATCCCCAGTCATTATATTATCTAAATCGCTCCGTACATCACGGCTCACAATGGGGTCTGCACCCCCTACCCCAACGACCCCGCCCCCTCACAGGGAGGCTGTGACGTCACGAGCACGCGTAATATCACGTTAGATTTATTGGTGTGAGCCTTGATTCACTTAGTTGTTGAGGGATGGTCATGATTTGGTGGCTTGTGGGTGGTTTGGCTTCAAATGGCTCTTAGGAATACTGGAATACAGCTTAGTAAGTTGAAGATAATGTTGTTGATCTGCTGATTATCAAATATCATTATGATACTATTGTGAATCTTCTCCTAATAATAAGTAAAAGGTATTAGCATAATTTACATTTTGAAGAACGACGAATGCTACTGTTCATGTTCATGATGATGAACCATTTGTCGGTTTATTGGACACCCATAACTTGAAGAGGAAAGTGAGCCCTTCATTTATTTGAGGATAAAAAATAAAATAAAAATATAGATTTCTGAGACCTGCATTATCACACTGGTGATGTGATAACGAAGCCTTCTGATTACACAACTGAATATAGTGATCACCATTCCGTTTCAGGGGGTCTACTCTCTAAGTCCGTCAACGAACGTACGAGCCCGTCCGAAAGTAGTTGATCCGTTAAAACATGGTGTCAAATAAAAAAAATACGGATATGTAAAAACTCGTCGGGCGTAGGTACAGTGGGCTCCAGAGAAAACTGACCCCCTTGCATTGTTTTTTTACATTTCTAGGGGGTGACGTTTTTCTGGAGCCCACTGTACGACTGTCGAATAATGTTGTCATTGAGCAGTGATAGCCTAGTAATGTCACCGTCGGACTGCCAAGTCATAGGTCTCGAGTTCGAACCCAAGGCACGCATCTCTTTTTTTTGTTTTTTTTTTATTGGGAAATCATCAAATGACTCCTCCCGCTCTGGGCGGAGCGAGAGGGAGTGTCAGACTTTTACTGACTAAAACCCACCCGTGTTCCTTCCGTTGCCTATGTGCTGGGGCCGCGATATCCCTTTCAGACAAACCCACGACCCCAGCAGGCATTGGTTTTTCCGGACCCTGTCAGTTGGTGCTGACATCCCTTTGAGGCGCGCGTGGAACACAACGCGCCGTCGACCCGGGCCTGGTCCTTATCGGACGGCGAGCTGCCCATCGCTCACCGTCCGCAGGCCCGCGCCTTCGGTGGCCGGAAGTCAGATTGTGACTCCCGACGACGCCCGGGGCGTCTCCCGCGGCGACTAGGGGCGCGAGGGCGTGCAGCTTGAATCTCCCTCGCGCGCTCCGCCTCCTCCTTCGCGAGCATAACTGCTTCGCACAAGGAGGTGACGGCCTCCCATGCACTCTCGCTCCGGACCATGGCCAGAACCAGGGCCGGACGCGAGAGATCGCCGCCGCCGATCGCCTCCGTGAGGACACGGCGGTGCTCCGCCCAAGCCGGGCAGACCTCCACCGTATGCTCCACCGTGTCCTCCGGGCGATCCACACAATGGTGACAGCCGGGCGTTTCCTCCCGCTTGATCCTGAACAGGAACCTCCCGAAACAACCGTGTCCGGTGAGGACCTGCGTCAGGTGGAAGGTGAGGACGCCGTGGCGCCTCTCTAGCCACTCCTCAAAGAGGGGCTTACCGCCGCAATTGTTGACTTTTCGCATTCATGTGCGTATTGTATATCACTTGCTTCTAAAACGGTGAAGGAAAACATCGTGAGGAAACCGGCATGCCTGAGAGATATTTCGTGACGGCATGTGAAGCCAAGTCAGAGGTCCATGGGCGGCTTTAAAACTCTGACACCAGGTTAGTCTCTAACCACACGGAAAGAAGAAGATAGATTCTTAGTTCGGAAACCGAACTAATCTTAAGTGCGTAAGTACTACGGAGTAAGAAAGGCCCCCGAAATTAGTGAGTAGACCCCCAGACACTGTTGATAAGTAAACGAAATTCATGCCTTTATGGTATTGAATCTAATTCAAATAGGTGATGAACTAATAAATAATTAACCTGTACGTGACCTGTATCTCTACCTACCCCTAGACTAGTACAAGACAAACCGATTTTCTGTCTAAAAGAGCTTACTAATCGAATTCCGATGGGCGAAGGAGGCAATCAAAGAACTAAATATCACTGTTCATCGTTAATTTCGTGCCGGGTTCAGACTGGGCGAGTTACTATCTATTTCTACTTGTATATTAACTGCTAGAATGAATAGTCTAGCCTTCATTCGGGCAGACTTATGCTTGACTCCTATAAAAAATAACGAATCGTTTTGCTTACCAATCCTTGCATTTTTTTTTTGGCCAAACTGGGCATTTAGATGGATTCGTAAGCTAATTTTACATGTGACAGCTACTTCCCTATGAGGGTTTACTATACAAAGCTATGAGGTCTTGGTTCATTATTGGTAAATAAACAAAAGTCTTCATTTTAACCAATATCGGTCCGTATGTTTGGAATCGGCCGGAGGAGCTCGTGGCTAAGTAACAACAGCCGCACTAGTCGATCCACCAGATTAAGCTACGGTTGCCGGGGTTGGTCAGTGGATGGGAGATCTTTACATACCGAGAATCCTCCGTGCCTCGGAAAGCACGTTAAGCCGTTGTTCCCGGCTGAATTCGTTGATCTTTGACAGTCGAGTCGTCAGAAGCTCGAAAGTCTGTCCCCAGTTTCACCAAGGGGTATCGTAATACCCAGTTACTGGGTTGTGGAGGTCAGTCAGATAGGCAGTTTGTCCATGTAAAATACTGGTATTCAGCTGCATCCGGTTAGACTGGAAGCCGACACTAATATCTAGACAGATGATTAAGCATTAAGTTTTAGATACGAGCATGTTTAATTAAATAAACTAACCCCTAAGAGTTCATCTACTGCCCAAGTCTGAACCAGCCCTTTCCTCCATATCGTGGAATCGCTAATAGAGTTGGAATAGCCACGTAATTGTTAGCTGAATGTTTAATTCTTGCTCACGAGGCTCACGGGGCTCACGGGGTTAGGCATCTAGACCGATGACCTGGCTTAGTATATCCTATATTATTAACGTTTGTTTTATTAATGGTAGGCGGTGCTGGAGTTCCCTTGGTGGACGTGATGCAACTTGCACGGACTTATGTCCACCGGTGTTAGTTTATGTGTTTTAGTTTCTGAGAAATTCTCATTACTGACCCTGAGTGGTCTGTGATAGGTAGATCAAGCAACACACCTAATGTTACGGTGCCTTGCACTGGTCAGTGTGGATAATAACAATCTTTGGCTATACAAACCAAATCTGTGGACGTTACTTTGTTATTTGGTTGTGTTTCTGTTCATCATCCTCTTTCCATTTTATTAGTGGTCGGCGCAACATATCTTTTTCTTCCATACTTTTCTATTAGTCGTCATCTTGGTAGTCACTCTCTTTCCAGCCATATCATCTTCCACACAGTCCATCCATCGTTTCTTTGATCTTCCTCTACTCTCATAGCCAGCCACATTCATACTCATCATTTCCATTACGGTTATCTCCCTGTTATTTTGCCTTTAATTTCCTTTCGTCATTGTTGACAAGACAGCAAAATAAAATATCTGTTTTGTAAATGAAAAAGACAACTCCAAAGTAAGACCAAATATTAGAATTCTTTAAACAGACAAAACTAAGTACTTCAAAGTTTTAAAAGCTTGTACTCCAGTATCAGAAGTACAAACATATTGACTAATTAAAAAAACAGAGACTAGGACATGTCAAAGCACAGTAAATGAAAAGTAGTAAAAGTCGCAGCACGAAGCTGAAACAGTTTGGAACTAAGTTTCACCACTTAGCGAGTTCAATCGATGTTGCCAACTACGGTTTCAGGAGGTGCTATTACGTGTGATGAAGGAGATTGTCATTGTCTTGCCTTTTAAAATCTTAGGCACGGTTTCTGAAAGCCAGATCAAGTCATCTTCTGTAAATCTGATGATAATATTCTTTTAGTGGATGACTCTGATTCTGTTTGGTCAGCGGAAATAAGAAAAGCCAATCAAATAAAAACGGTGACGGCTACAATCGTCAGGAAACAAACATAACTAAAACACAAAAATTCAAAGACATGTGACGTCCACCATCCCGCACTGGGCCCGCGTGGTGGATTATGGCCCACTCCCTCTCACAGCGAGGAAGCCTGAGTCCCAGTATTGGGAATATTATAGGCTGATTATATAAATAAATCACTATTGATTTATGAATAAGCGCAAGATAAGTCTTGAACTTTGACGAGAAATCAAGGGCTTTTCGATTAATACAACTCTGCTGTTACAAACAGGAATTCAAAATCTCAAATTCTAGAGTTTGACTATTAAATCCTACTCCTCTGGCTCCTATAACACAGATGTTTTTTCCTAGCGCAGGAGTCACGTTTGTACACGTTTTATGCCAATATAGGATTATTGTATTACTGGCTGTTGTCTGTTACCCGCGATTTCTTCTACGATCCAGGATGAAAGTAGTCTATGTCCTACTCCAGGTCATGGTCTACCCATGTGTCAAATTTCATCCAATTCAACCGTTTTAGCGTGAAAGCGTAACAAACAAACTCAATTTCGCATTTATAAGATTTGTTAGGATTGTTCTAAATAAATACTGAATGGTATTAAGGCCCAGTGGCGCCCTTCCCTATAATTGGTCATGGTTTAACTAATAAACCGTGTGTGTTGCCAACGTTTACGTGTACACCTTAAAATAGAGCATACTCATCTTTGCGTAGGTGGCTGTTGGTCAAGCTACGCCTACAAAGAATTGACTGGTCGGTATTTCATTGACTAGTGGTCGTTGAGATATCTGTAAAAGTATTTATGAACTTGTAAAATTATACTGCAGAACTATGTCCTGACCAAATGCTATGCTTCTGAAATTGTGGCAATTGCAGCAACAATAGTGTGTTTATGAACAACATTTTGATGTTGCTACGTAAACTTGCAAAGATTTTTTTAAATATAAGAATGCTAACTGAAAAGAAGAGGAAGGTATATCATCCATGATTATCATAAGCACAGAAATTACAATACCCTCTCAAGGAACTCGTTCATCAACAGCAAAATAACCATGCTAAAAACTAAGGCCAACTATATCCAGATAGCCTCCACTTGCCATCGCGTTATCGAATGGGGTATCACGGGTCGCATGTTACAAAGTTCGTACGTGAAAGTTTTGAAGTCGGTGAGCCCTATGCAACATGATAGCTCTTGCATTTTTTATTACATTACCTCATATTCAGGACACTTACCTACTAACGGTGAGGGTAGGGGTCTAGTTTAAAAACATCAACGGTTTTGCCTTCAAATTCATGAGGTTTTAAAATAATTGCTGTTACCTTTAAAACTCTTTCTTCATCGTTAGTCTATTGTCGCAAACGCTACCATTGATACGCGTAAGCATTGAATCTTAGATCCGGACAAAGTATTTTTAAGTTTTCCATTTGGGAATTCTCAGTATTAGTCCGGAGTCTGGTATTGCCTTCACAAATGTTTGTAGTCTATACTTACATCTCTGTCTACCTTCGGGAAGAAGGGTCTTAAAATGCAAAACATTGATGAGAGAGAACATAGATTTCGTTCAAAAGACTGATAAGTTAAGTTTTCAAAGCTTCTGCTCTCCTACTATTTTGCTGTGCCCGACTGGGTCCATAATGATTTCGTAAATTCTTAATTTCATCTATACATGTAGACATTATCAAATGCAATAAACGATTGAGTACCTACATTCTAGCCTATCTTGCCGAGGTAAGTATCTATTTCTGCGTGTATCCCTTCTTCCATTCCATAGTCCTCTTCAATAGATGAACAGACCTTCCTTGGTTCCAGTCTATTGTTAGATTTACCTAAGTTAACTATTGTCCTAAGTCTGATCTGTCTCAGCCTGCCTACTTTAGTGCTGTATGAGCTACTAAATCTCAAAACATGCTTGCAGATAGTGATTAGACTCTTATATAGTAATAACACATATTATTCAATTTGACGTCACCATACCTTATCATTATCAATGTAATCCCCAAGAAACAGTCATGTAAACAAAATATTATATCAAAGAATAATTTCATAATCGTCACGTTTTCCTATCCTCCAACATTCACTTACAAACACATCAAAATAATCCACCATACAAAACTTTTTCTTACATTATCCTCTGTAATCGTAAAGCTCCCTTACTCCTTGCACTATCTCCCTCTAACATCCTCGTCTCTCTCTACAAAGCGGGGGGAGAGATCTGGCAACGTCGCGCCGTGACTCAAGCGAGTAACATCCGATAAAGTTCAAAAGTCATTCAGTCGTTGAACGTTACGCACGTTTGAGGGACTTTGTAATTTGTCCGTGTTATCATTATATAGACAATAGACGTGTAATGGCTAATAATCCACTTAGAACAATTTTATATTGTAAACAATTTTGTTAGACGAGATTCTTTGTAAGCATCATGGAATAAGATTCTAAAGTTGTGGTTTTGTTTAGTCTTTTTTGATAGGTGGGTGTGAATATGTTGGGATGTAAACATGAACATTGTTTTGGTCTAAAACTGTATTAATAATAATTTAGCCTCTGAACATCCTAAGGGAGCCTTCAAATGAATGGACAAAAGAGATATAGTCATAATCAGTATTCTTGGCAGATGTATTGCTGATCTCGGTTTGTTTTTAAGCAGACAGGAGGACACTGCTGCCTATTTTCTTGACATAATTTCTTATATCTGATGCCAAGCCAACGTCTTACCGTTTCTCTGATATTGATTAAAAGTGGTCCTATCTCGTCTTCAGAATAAAGCAAATTTTCATAACATTGTAGGAAACCCGGTCCTTGAAGAAGTGTTTTCAGATAAGTATGTAGGTACAATTGCGTAAAGAATCGAAGGACACAGAAAGGACCATTATAGACCTTGGTAACTATTGATGAATTATTTATGTAAGTAGTTTTATATTACACAAACACTTTTTCACGTCAATGACATATAAAAAAAAAACAAGATGAAGTCAGTGTTTCCTTTCCAACTCCTCCTGTGAGAAGAAACACAGAAACGCACACAGAGTCGACAATCTTTTAAAGTCCCATAATCTTGGTCAGCTCAAGTGAGACTATTTATTCATCGTCACCTTTACAATATGATCGGGAGTGCATAATCAAGACACATGCCTCCGCTCTGTGAGAGGGAGTAGGCTGTAGTCCACCACGCGGGTCACACGCCTTCGAAGTTTTGGTTCTAGGACACCGGACAGTTTGGTTTCCTCTCGATGTTTTACATCGCTGTTTTGAGAGCAGTGGTGGTGCTGGGCCACCACTGCTCTTGGTAGGAAGTTGTGAATGCAAAGCTAATCTCAGTCTCAGCAATACGGAACAGTTCTTATCAAATAAAAATAAAATCCGCAGACCACGCTTCAACAACGTTGACGAAACTACGAACAGATGATAAGCTATCGACTAATATGAATAATTAGAAATATCTGCATGATAGTACTGATGATGTCACCGACATAATCTGCTGTGATACCGATTGTGTTTTTATTTAATTTTGTTATTATACATTATTATCAAGAGGAACAGGATTTTGGATAAATGTTTCACTTGGATTTTGTTTTTATTCGTGTTTAGATCAATTGGAATTTGTCCTAATTTTTGGGATGTGGCTATTTAGTGAGCGTATGTATCTTGTGTTTGTAATTATGTTTTTAACTAATGTTGATGATGATCGTTTGAATAAATAAATGAATGACCAGTAAGCAAAGAGTGTTTGGATGCCGCTAAAGCGACTATGTTATAACTTTTAAGTATAGGAAATCAGTAACGTCTTCTTTAATAACAAAATCAGCTGTAATCTATTTTCACACTGCAGGGCTTCAAAAGCATCTTCTCATGCAGAGAAGGAACAAGCATTGATATCACCACGCTTGCTCACTACGTGTTGTAGGTTTCAGGCTCTAAAGACCAGGTTTTCACGAGATGATCTCCATCAAGAAGTACTTTTTGGCAGGGTTACACTGTCCTCCATTACCTATTAACACTGAAATTGGGAAATATTATTTAAGCCAATTAATTTTTTGAAGAGTAACCGTGTACTTTCTTGCCGGCTCTTCTCTATATGAAACGACCGATTGGAACCGTGCACCTAGCTTTTGTCTGACGTTTTATAAGTGCCCATGTAGGTATTGCCATTTTTATTTGAGTACAATCGTTTTCTTAAAGTTTGATGTTCCTAAATCTCATGTCAATTCATATGACAAGATTGTTATTATTTCGCTTGACCAATGACAACAACTGGCATTAGAAAAGTTCTTAGAGACTCAATCAAGCTTGAAATGATTACGTACACAATCGGCAGTCACACAAATCTAGGTAACAACAAAATAAAGAGTAATATATTTACATTAACTCCCGTCTATGATATGCTAGTGGCAGATATAGGGTCCCTTCGTCAGGACATGTCTGTCAGTGACATGTGACATGTTGTGACGTAATGTTCTAGAGAGGAAATCGCGAAAAGGTAGCGGTACACCGAGGTGTAATAACAACAGGTCTTACAAGAAGTACAGAAATAGGATATGAGAGAATAGATATCAACAGTAAGACGGTAAGATTTCGATCTTCTTCCGAAGATCCTAAGTCATATATGAAAGTGTAGAGGATATATAATGTAAGTTAAATCAAGATAATATTGATTCAAAATTGATCGAAGTAAAAATAACACTTTTCTAAACGCGAAAAAGAACACGCTTTATAAATGCTGTTATCAATATTTAATATAAGTAGATTTCACAATATTGTTTTCATACGGGAATCCCAAAACTCCCCCAAGTTACAAGCAAGATGCTTCACCTCTGCGTCATTTTTATCATCATGCATTACCTTATTTTTAACATTGCTTTTCTAACCATTTGCTGAATGTGGCTGAATATCACCACTCAGCTCACCTATTGAGGAAATCTTGGTTCATCTAAGAAAAAAAAAAACTATATTTTAACTGGCTTGCTAGAACTATATGCCTCTAGTTTCTTTACCGTCATATTGATTGGCGTCCTTAATAATAATAAATGATCTCGAATTATCCTTACCTTGCCGATTACTGGCATGATGTGTCCCGCGATTGGAATTCGCAGATTCAATCACAAAATTATCAACTATTACACTGTAGTAAATGACTATCTCTTCCTCACTGACCGTCTATGATTTTACGCGTAACTCACAAACGTGACGTGTAAACAATATTTTATAATTGGGATAATAACAAGGAATTTGGATACCGAGAATCTTGCTTTAGCTGTAATGAGAACTGGTATAAGGAAAAATGTATCCACATAAATGCTTATTGCAGTTGTATCATGGTGGACTTTCAATGCCACATGAAGTTTGAAAGTAAGATCAACTGCTGATCTAATATAGTACTAGTGAAGGAAGACATTGAACTTAAAGCCACAATGAACAAGTTTAGTGATCAAGCCTCGTTCTTTGACTGTATGAGAAGAACCTTTTTCTCGGAGTTTTTACAGTTTCTGACTGATATACTGAATATACTGTATATATTTATATGGTATTGTAATTCACTTATCCTCATAGTTGCAAATGTTGGAAGAATAAGGCTTATCTTCCTGCTGAATACATTGATGAAAATACTGTCACGTTAGGCCCTAAAAACAACCCAGTAGTCTTAACTAAAAACGAAAACCAAAGACTAGAACAAAAGTTAATATTGGAAAAGTACTCAAAGACAAATTCATTTGTTTATTTATCGTCCGGATACCAGAGAGCAGATTAAACGAGTATCTAATTCCATCAGTTTTATTGTCTGTGGAACAACTATAAACTTAGCTTATTTATGTTTGATGACCTAGTGATGTGAATCCACTTCGATAGAAAATCTTTTTAGAATTTTGTTGAGTTTTTCTTTTAAAAATGAAATATTTTTGGTCTTTCGTGTGGTTTCCGGCGAATTATGTTACATGTTACCACTTAGTCGCAAGCTCAGAGAACTGTATCTGTATCGCAAAAGGCGTCAGAGATTACTTTGTCGCCTCGTCAATAGGATGGTCAGCAGCGTCCTCTTTATTTGCTAATACCAACTCCAAAGCTTTTGGCTGGTGGTGGAGACTGGTGTAATGATGCACTTGTTCCAGCAGTTATTTCGAATTCAGAGTTTAGCTTTGAATGCTTTAGAGCTGACCTGTCTCTACTTGTCCACTCGCTTCCCAGATGTATTTGTCTTATCAGAATATTTGAATAACGTTCGCTAGACAATGATTAATTGGTACGTAAAAATGTATCAACATCGGAAGCCAGTTTTGCTTGTCTGTCTACAACATCCTTAAAATCCTTCATGAGGTAATTATTATTTCATAGCTATGTTAGCTGAAAAACACTCGTCTATGTATTTAACTACATGCCTTCTGATTATATTCCTAGTTTTACAACGTCTTTGCCAAAATCATGACTTCTAACGATGACTTGAATGAATCACAGACATTTGGTGATAGGCAAATCTCAAGTCTTATCTTGTAAATTATTCCTTTCTAATAGTGTCGATGATGTTATTTATTTAATTGTTTTTATCACCTTAGCAACTGTTATCTGAAAACATAATGTCGTAGATAACTCTTTAATCCACATGTGTTTTAAGACTGATTGGAGGTTGAAAATCTGTAGGTTCACTATCCTAGGGAGAGGGGTAGCTCTCTTGCAAACCTAGATTACACAACAGATATTGTTATGAAAATAATGTGACTAACCCTATAAGGAATAACTTGACGGAGGTTCTTGTACCTTCTCGATAGGAAGCTTGGCCATGGCAGCTAAACTTCTTGATAATTCAAATTATGTTGGGCATGATGTTTTTGGTCTATTGCTTTCGGATCTTCCCTGATAAACGCCATTCTTGTTGATGCTTTTTGCCAATCTCCTAAACTCCCAGATAAAAATAGAAAAAATCTATAGGACAGTCGTTCCAACAATTACTGCTGCTCTACTGATATCTTTAGGCAGCGCGCACTTTGGCCACGAATTTGTATCGTACGTAAACCTATGATCGTGCGCACACTGAATACATTTTTCTCCGTCAAATTGGTAGTGTTCCGGTGATATCGCCTTGAACGCAGGAAAACTCCAACAAGTTCGGATTGCTTTCGGAAGTCGGAACTATACGTACGACTAACTCGCAGTCAGTCTGCGCGCTCCCTTAGTACTTGTAAGGTCGGGACCGTTCGTGCGTGTTCGTATGTGTTCGCACGAGTAAAATTCGTAAGTGCGTAAAGTGCGCACGGCCTTATGCGTTTTTTCTTTGGATTTAGCTCTCATCTCATAATTTCAGCCTTGGATTCTAATCTACATTTTTCCACACTCTTCTCATACAAAAAAGGGAAAACATTTTTTAAATTAAATGAAATTGATTTGCTAGAATTGTAGTACGACATGACTTCTTTATAACCCTATAATCGCCTCATACGATACCAAGACGCACAGAAAGTGATGGGATGGCAACATTGAATAGACCTAGATGCTACACAGCACTATGACCTATCATGTTTAAAACTAAACTTATTGTTCTAACAACTTTCGTTGACAAGTTATGAAACACTAATAACTTATTTAAAGAAAAATGTTTCTGACTTTGAAACTTCACCCATTACTTTGAAACTATTATCGAACAACACGAAAAAATTTGAAACAAAACAAATTTTTAATGAGCGAGACCGTTTTTGGAGTTCGAAATTCGAAAAAAAGTACTCTTGTAAAGTTGTGCTCGGAAACTTTAACCTCATTTATTGTTACGTTCGCGCCGCCCCGCGCCCCTCTGGAGAATTGGCAACGTCGCTTTTTGTAGCGGGTTGCCAGAGTAATGGGAGCTTTCGTTGGTACGTTACAGGGAGATTCGAGTTAAACCTCTAGTGATATCGGTTTTGAGTTGTGTTGTAAGAATTTATGTGATTCGTGAAATGGAATGTGATTGATGTAATTTTTTGGGTCAGTAAATGTATTTGTAAATAGTTTGCCAATTGAGCAACTAAATTGGACCTATAAATTTTAATATGTAAACGAATTTAGTAAAGAGTTTGTTTGAGGATATGTGCAAATGGACATACAGACAGAGATTTTAACCTTTTATGTCGATTATTTTATTGTAAGATGAATAAATTGGTATTATTTAAACTTTCATTCAAAATCCTCAACAATTCTTGTGACATGAAATGGCATGACATGGCTTGTCTTTAATTTGGCTTTGTTATTCTCGCTAGATTGTCTAACAGAAACGACACAAAATCATCAAGATACTCCTTAAAACTTAGTTCAAAAAGTTTACTCGTTACAAAACGCTTGCCCTATCAGGGAAATTCACTCCCCGTCGATGGTAACACCGCCAGCTAAGTGAGCGGCAAGCGGCCATGGCTATTCAGTAGTAGCCCCGCCGCCTCGCCGTTCGGATGTACGGCGCCGCGCGACGAAACACGTACAAAGTTTGTGTGATGTAACAAAGTGGCTGTGTTATCTAGTGTTGACGTTAGTGCTAGCATTGTCTCGTGTGTTTACGTTTTCATATGATTGTTCTGCCCTCGGTAAGAGCGCGATAGTGCTATTTTTTCTTCTTCTACAATTTCCTTCGAGTTTTTCGTCGTGGCGCGTGGATCTTAGATTCGAAAATTGAATTGTGATGTTTTTTTTTAATAGTGCTGTATGGTTTGGGTGTTGCGAATTTGGAATTGACCGGTGGCAAAGGAGTTTTTTTTGTTCCATTTTTGAAAAGATGGTGATTTTTGTTATTTTCTTCTGTAAGACGTTTCGAATGCCGATGTGTAAAAGTGTTTACGAATGGATTTGTTTAAATGGTGAATTGCAAACGGAGTTTTGAAGTTGGTAAAGTTTATAAATTCTAATCATTCGTGAGTTACTTATGATAATAATTTCAGTGCTTTCAGAAAACTTTTCAACAATTTAGTTTAAAAGCCAATCTAAGTTTAGAATACGAAAGTTTTAAGTTATTGTGTTGTTCAACGAGTCTAGCTAAATTATCTGAGGCAGACACTCTTGAAGATTCAAATCTTATCTTTTATTAAGCAAAACGTAGATTATTTTATTGAAATGATTAACGCTCTCCCTCTTTTTTCGGGTGACAATAAAATTCTTATGAAACCTCTTTGTCCGGGGAAGCTGGACTGAGCATGTCTTATGTCGGATTTCTATTGAGTAAAACCACAAGGGTGGCTGCAACCTAAGCATAATTATAATAATGAAAAAAGGAATTCAGGGATCTCTCCCAAAGGCATGGGAGATGGCCTTTGGGAGAGAACCCTGAATTCCTGAAAATAATAAAATAAAAATATATATCTGAGTTATCTGACTGATCTCCTCGTTTTTGGCGTAGCGCAGGCCGTCGGCCTTTTAAAACTATTTAAATGCCTATAATAAAACTAATTCTTCATACCAATCCATCTCATAGCGGAAGAATAAATACCTACCTTCTTATTCTTAGACCATGCGGTCCTTTGTTCCGCGGTAGGACCAATTTTTTTATGTTGTCTATTTTCAGCTGTGATTATAGACTTATCGAAAAAATATATTAATTATAAAATAAAATATAAAAAGACAATTTAGTAAGGCATACAAAATTAGGTTACCCATCTTTATCCAAACCTTGCACACCATCGCTTAACCCTGGCGATGCACGTGTGACCTTCCATCCGTATTACTCGTTTAAAACAATAACAATTATGTCATTTTGTATAACATATGTCTTTTTACCTTACTCTAGTTATTCTAAAGATGGCCGTTCTGCGTCTGGAATGAGTGCATCTTTGTTTTAAAGCTTAGCATAAGCATAATCAGGCTATAATGTTCCCACTGCTGCGATGGAGTGGGCCATAATCCACCACGCGGGCCCAGTGCGGGTTTGGTGGATGTCACATATCTTAGAGTTTTTGGTTCTAGGACATGCCGGTTTCCTCACGATGTTTTCCTTCACCGATTTGAGAGCAGAGATGATTAAATAATTTACACAAAGTAAAGTGCCTAGTGGCAGTGAGTTTGAACCCACGATCTACAAATTTATATATCGCGGCCGTTACCACTGTGTCACCACTGCTCTAATCCTTAATTTTTCTAATTTAACTACAAGTCCTGTCGTGATGGCCCCTAATTTAAGGAGCTTAGGAAATGTTTTCAAAATCCTGCTAGGACTAATGTGACTGTTCAATTTCGGTTCTTGGGCACCACTGGCTTGGTCAAAAGTAATAACGGTAATTGCCAATTCAAAAATATGGTTTCCTGTGACTATACATATTTAGGAGTGGCATTGATTGAAATCGGAATTCGCTCGTAATTTTAAAATCTTACACCAATTTCTCATATATCATAAAAATACCTCTCTCTCTCATTTTCTCATGTCCCTCACCTCTGCTTTCTTCAGTACTATTTGCAACAGTTACAAATTACACCCGCAACCAACATTACAGCCCTTAACTACCACAAATGCTGCAAAACCTACCATTCCTCACAGCCCTAATTACTCGCATATAATGCTAGAAAATTACTAGCCAGTGCCAAGTTTCCAGGGCTGTGCCACTCATGAAGCACCACGTCATCTTTGGAGCTGAATATTTGATGCGTGGTCGCGAATAAAATCGATTGCTTGATACAGTTATGGCATAATTAGAGGATGGTGTCGCCTGTCATGCATTTTTTATGGGATAAGTGTAGATGGGGGAGAAATGAGGTCGTGGGTGAAGTAACAGAGGCTCTTATTATATTATTACTATAATTTAATACCGCCACGAGTATCGATACTTCCGTAGTACTCGGAACAGTCCGCTATTCTAACAACTGGCGCTGACTGGCAATTTTTTTATAACGAAAACCGCGTGTCTCCTTTGTCCGTCCCTATATTGGGTCGGCTTGCAGAATAACCTCATGCAGTTAAATATCAGAATTTCTCAAGATGCTATTGTTGACTTCTACAGACATACTTGTCTAAAAAAAGCGTTTTTTTTTTTGTTGATATTCTGATTTTTGGGCTATCAGGTATTGTACGGTATTGCCTTTAACGACTGTCAAAATATGTATTCGTATCAAAACCAAACAACGTTACGTGATCTTCGAAGCATGAAGAGTTTTTGATTTGTAAAGACCAAAAATCTAGTCTGCTTCAGCAATTTTCTCCTTATAGATATATGTTTCTCCCCGAATTTTCTCTACGTAGTTTTTGACTTTAAGGACCAAATTCTAAATCCCTTTCAAAAGCTTTTAACTAAACCCTTTTACGATAACAATTTTTTTATCTTCACACGCATCGACAAAAACTGCAATTGCGATCATGCTTCCTCATGTACCCACAGGGCCTCCTTGTATCTAGGCAGACACCAAACACAAACGAATTTATAAATATTCAGTACACGTTCGTGGTGCTAAGTCGATCATACGAGCGGACATAATAAAAATATTGATAATACGCTCCGTGGCTTCTTCTGAGAGTTGGTTGAAGACACACGAGGTTTACCTTAGGTTTTGTTGAGATATCTCAATGAATCCAGGGTCATATCAAGCATTTTGACGGGCTGTTTTGTTTAGAGAGACAGACACCGGACGTCAAAATGCTTGCCAAAGTTCTCAAAATATTCAACTGCTAAAACATTTCAAAACATATTTAATTTAACTAGCCTGTATTGCCCCTCTGCAGAACAAAGGCCTCCCTCTCCCTTTTCCACATTATTCTGTCTTTTGCCAGTCCTTTCAGTGCGAGTCAAGCTCGTCCCGCCATCTTCGCCTGGGCCTGCTGCGATGTCGTCGTTCGTTGTGTTTAGGAAACACGGAAGCTTTATTTGAATGTAATTGACCATGGTGATCTGTTTATCTAGGAAAGCATTGTTATCTCCTGGTTGAAGAGGTGCTGATATAAATAAATTAATAAAACGAAAGGCACATGACACTTTGTGACTGAGTGAAGTTTGCATTAATACTTAGACCACGTCTTACAACGAATTCCATTGGTTATAGGACCCTTTAAAATATACAGAGTTGATCAGGTAGTCTACCTGTCCCTACCGTCACATATTCAAACGACAAAAGTAACTCAGCGTGGGACTGAGTTCACCTTTGTCACTGATTTTGACCCTGTCTTGACATCCGCCAAAGACATTGCATGTCAAAGTAATATTATCATCTCAACACTATCACACGCTCTTAACAATATCTCCACAAAAAATATCCGAATATCGCTTCAATATCTATAAAGTTCAACCGGATGTGAAAGCTAACGGAAGTAGTTCCCGGCAAGAGTGTCACGTTACCGGGTCCGGGAATCGAACCTGACACCTTCGAGAGTGCTAACTCACGCTTTTACTGATGGTGTTTGAGCAAATATTGTGTCGGTGGCGAATGTAACTTTGTATCTTGTCTTGGTTCTTAATAAGGCATTGTTTGAAGAAGATGGGTAGCTGAACAGCAATCCTCCTGTACCTGTTTGTTTTTCTGAGACCTATGTCTGATTGTGGACACCATAGAATTGTTCATTGACAATCCCTTTTAATAAATTTAAATTTTAATCCCAATCTGAGTTTGTCAGATGGCAGTATTGGTCAGTAGTGCAACTGTGCACTTCTGAAGAGCTGTCGTGGTCCATTGATAACGGCCCCGACTTACGAGTTGTAAGTGTATGTCGCTTTGTGTAATTAATTTCATCACCACTGCTCTCAAAACGGTGAAGGAAAACATCGTGAGGAAACCGGCATGTCCTAGAACCAAAAATTTTAAGACATGTGACATCTACCAAGTCGCACTGGGCCCGCGTGGTGGATTACAGCCCACTCGCTCTCGAAGAGAGGAGACCTATGTCCCAGAAGTGGGGGACATTATTGGCTGATTATGCTATGCACTTTTACAGCCTGAAAGGTTGAATACTTTTGAGATTTCATATTCAGTTGCATCTAGTTAGACTTGAAAGCTAAACCCCGACATTGTTGCAAACAACAAGATTATTTAAAAAAATTACAAAAAAAAACATCTCTGAAAGTTCAGTCGAAAATCAGACTCGGAACTTTTGGTAGACCATTCAATTAGATTCAAACACCAGTATTTTCAGTGCATCATCTAAAACACCACATACCAGACCATCACATAACATTACAAATCCTAACTACAAACGAAGGTGCTATCACGAATCTATCAGCATACATTACTGGCACATCCGTGCTACGTCAGCCGGCGGCGCGCGGTCTGCGCCCGCGCATACCGGTCTAACGCGTGATTTTATGCGCAGTACTTTGATAGGGAAAACGTATGTAGATAGTAATTATGTCAAGTGATTCGAGATGCGTAGTTTGTTGTAAAGGGGCTGTTCCATTTGGCTGAATTCAGTCGCCTGAATTTACCGACTAACTATTTGGATGTTTGGTAATACTGATTATTTTTATGAGTGTAATATTTTTTGGGAAACAATCTTTTACTTCATAAAAAAATTAAATTCACTGGCTGATAAAGCACAGCCTAATCCGCTGGATCTAGAAGCATTTCGACCAACTGCTCTCAATATACCAAAGGGGTTAAATACCCCGCAAGTTATTATGGAAGTACGTAATTTTTGCCAAAAACCTCATCGGACACACGGCTTGTAAACAATTAATAAAAAACAATTTAGTCGTCTTTTGAAGAATAGAAGACATTTAGAAACCTGTACACACACTGAATTAGTTACTGAATCCGTCTGCAGATTAATGTGCGACAGAGACGAAAGTATCGCGACCTTTCTTCTTTCTAATTACTACTAGATTCCTCTAACAAGATATTTACATAATTAATAAGTATAAAAATAATATGAATATGTATAAAAAAGTCTGACAGCGTTGCCACATTTTACTAGGTTAGGTAATATTAGGTTGCTTTTTAGGAGGCTAACTTGCTGAATGCGATAACACTTGTCTGAATTCTGCAACGAAACAATGTAGGCGACTATGCCTAGTGGAACAAGCCCTTAAAGTTGAAATGGTATCGGTAATGCATGCTTCATTTGTTTCTTATCTTAGGTTGAAAGGTGTCAACGGATGAGTAATAAGTAATTATAATTTTATTGATTACTCTTTATACGAAATACGCTCTCAGCATTGATTGGATACTTATCAAAGTTTAGCTTGTGGCTCTTTGTAATCTGTGACAATGGAACATCTTATGGAATGGTCCTTTTTCAACTAGTTTGGCAAATGGATTTTGATTGTACTTTGTTTCTTCTTCCATAATCATTAAGCATTGTGGTTCAAAGAAAATAGAGCAGACACTGCGAACAAATTTTTTGTGCAATTTGTTGTTGTCCGAGACAGCAAACGTCTCAGAAACGTCGTCTGACATCCGCGGGATACATCTTAAGTTTGTAATAGCTGCTCTAGTTTACGTTGACCCTCAATGTCTTTAAGTCACTCAAGAAAATATTGGCCTCTTCTTTATCAAGAAACCAAAATGACAAAAAGGAATACGTAACTTAAATATTCTTTGACAAGAAAGGCAACTTAAAAACGAAATATTCCTAAAGGTTTTTTCAAGCCTGCACAATGCATGGCCACCAAAGTACATCCGATTTTAGAAAAGCTACCAAAAATATTCGGTAAGCGGGTCAAAATAATCGTAAAGTTAGGTGCGCCCGCGCCGACCGGTCTCGATGGGCAGGTGTCGCTCGTTCGTAAGCTCGCTCACATGTAACGGTGGTAGAGTTGCTTTAGGAGAACATTGTTGAAGAAAGGAATCATAAAATATTTCGTAAGTTTCTTTAGAACTGGGATGCTGAATTAAAACCTGGCATGTGAAAAAGTGGGGACTGTTTTGGCGGGAATCCACGCAAATTCTATAACTATGGCGATCATTCAAAGCTCAATTCCAGGAGTGTTGTTAACGGGGTAGCTTGCTGTATTTATTAGAGCATGGAAGACTTACAGCTAAAAAACCTGAATAAAATAACTACGTAATCAACGGCAACCCAATAACAAGTCTTCAAGTTTTGAGATGGAGTAGAATCTGTAATGTAAGGTTATTCAATTATTGGTTGAATTCCGAAGCTAAAGGTTACCAAAAAACATGTTAGGAACTCTAAATCCTTCGTAACTTCTGCTGGCTCTAGTACGGCATTAATGACAAATCAAAAACAAGAAGTCGAATGAACAACAAAATTTCATAACTGAACTTCCAATTTCAAAATGAGGGCAGTGACTTCTTTCAAATTTGACGTTCCCTCTACAATTTGTAAGAAAAGGAGCAGACCGGTCACCTTTAAGAAATCGGTCCTTTTGTACGGACGCAACAGGTGTGTTTTCAATGTATGTTAATAGTGGGTAATTATTACATTAAGTATGTATTTTGGGCATTGAGAGCTTTTAACTTAAATATAGGTCGTAAAGGATACTTTCCTTATTAATGGGGTAAGTTTTGGAGCTAAACTATCTCTTGCAGGGGTATGATAGGGTGGGTAGAACGGAACGGTTTAATCCACTATATAAAAGTGAAGGTTATGCATCAATTGAATTCTTGATTGGTTATGCATCAATTGAATTCTTGATTGTAGTAAAAAAAAAAAACTTGCTGTTTTCCATACTTTTTTTTTTTTTTTTTTGTTCGTGAGTATGGGAAATCATCAGATGACTTCTCCTTCCGTTGCCTGAGTGCCGGGGCCGCTATATCCCTTTCGGACAAACTCGCAACCCTCCAGGCATTGGCCCTTACGGACCCCGTCAGTTGGTGCTGACATCTCTTTGAGGCGCGCGTGGAACACAACGCGCCGTCGACCCGGCCGGTGGTCCTTATCGGACGGCGAGCTACCCATTGCTCACCGTCCGCAAGCCCGCGCCTACGGTGGCCGGAAGGCCGGCTCGCGACTCTCGACGCCCGAGGCGTCTCCTACGGCGACTAGGGGCGCGAGGGCGCGAATCTTGCCTCTCCCTCGCGCGCTCCGCCTCCTCCTCCTTATTCTTACAATATGAATAGAAGCCGTACCACTATTTTTTACGTACCCAAAGACCAATCGCCCTATTCAATCAAAATCAAGGTCATTTGTTCAAACTAGGCTGCGAATCAGCACTTTTTGAACGTCAAAATTACTGACAGTCCCCCCAAAACACCAGCCCTTCACCACTTCCTAGTGCTGGTAATAAGTGGCGTAACAAACTCCCCAGCAGTTTCAATGGGGCGGAATCGGTGAAATGTGGGTGTCAAATAGTACACGCGTATTCGAGGTATAAAGGGGTGACAAGTATTTTTATTTTTTAATAATTCAACCCCCTCAATATTGACAAGACACGTCAGTTTTAACGTAGCCATCGAAGAAGCACCACGTCATACAACCACCCTGTGTTTAAGACATAATTGCTATGTACGTTTTGTACACACCCTGTAGTGGAATAATAAAATGATGGGTGTCGTGAAAGATGTATTTTTATATTTTCTTTGCATTTTAGATTTCGGTGGCTTATTTTCTGTAATGTGGTGGGTGTGGTGTGTGGGTGTGACTTTCAGAATATTGGTATAAAATTGTTCTATATTACAAAGATATGAAATTGTAGGTAATTGGAATTGTAATTTTGTTGATAATTATTCATATCAGTCAATTAAAACTGGACTGAATTCTGCTTTAAATTCTACTAACTAAAATCTTTCAGATTTACGCTCTCATCAATGTTAAATTTATGGCGAAATACATGTTTCAAACGTGTTTTAAAAAATAGATACTTGCTGAGTTGGATTCCCAGGTCGGAAAAATGTTATTGGGTTTTTCTGCCAGGAAGTTCTCAGTAGCAGTAGCAGCCCGGAGTCTGGATTTGTGCATTCCCAGTTGATGGCAATAGGCTCGCCTCCTATTACGTGGGACTTAAACGTAACTGGCGAAAAACGTGTGATGTTATGTTTTGGTACCAACTTAATTACTTACAGAAAAAAACATTTTGTTTCCAATTTTGCCACCAAATGTTCACACATTAACTCAATACGGGAACCAACCATAGTATTTATAGTAAACACGGAGTGTGTTTTCCAAGACTGGTATGTGAGCGGCATAGCACATCGACACCATATGACAGGTGTCGGGTCGGCAGATGTGCGAGGTCAAGGTCGCAGGTTCGGTGGCCGAGCCCATACGTTTTTATTGCATTTTTTTAAATACTAATGTCTGTATTACCGTTATTTTTTTACTTTTTTTGAGGGATGGCATGCAAGAACTTGTTGATTTGAGGTCTTTTAAGGACATTGGTATGCTAACTTTATGCTGGTCCTTTGTTTATAAGTTTGAGATAATGAGGGCATATTCTGGCCATAGACTATCGTTATTATAACTTATTAGCTTTTGCCAGAGGCTTCGCCCGCGTGGAATTACAGTCGGAAATTATCCCATGGAAACGTACTACTCACATGAATCTCTCCGTCCATTGATGAAGACCGTATGAAAATCAGTTCGGAATTTTTTGAGTTTGTTGCGTTCAGACAGACAGTCAGAAGCGGTAGGGGCACTTTGTTTTATGATTTGTAGTGATTAATTACCCATTTTTGTCAATGTTTGAATTTAGTCTAGTTTAAACTGTATTCTAAAAAACTTCGGGTCTAAGAGCATGATGTAACTTTCGATGCAGGAAAAGCTATTAGTAGTAACCTTATTAGTTAACTTTGAAAATAATTATAAGTTCAGCTTTCAATAGACCATTGACGAAAACGATATAAAAAAAAAACAACTGCCCTCATTAAAATTCTCCTCATGCACTTTTCAGGCATCCATTCAACCTACAATCTCGCATCGTACGCACATTCATTCATTCCTGAAAACTCTTGAAATACTTATAAATACTTTTCTTAATACAACCCACGTCATCGTCGTCTTGAAGGGGTATGTGACGTAATACTTACGCTCGGGGTGACAGACGTAACGGAGGGAGGAAACTGATGAAGAAATAATTGTTCTAGAATTGAGCTTAATTTCTTTTTCAATTTTATTAGGTCTGGGGAAATTTGTGGTTTGGTTTTAAATAGACCTATAATTTACTTGAGCGTTTTAATTGTATAGTTGTGTATCAATGTTACTAATCTGAATGATAATCTGGAATTGTTTAAGATGATCTTATAGAGGTATGAGAAACAGGGTGTAAAGTTCACTCATCCTCTATAGAAAAGGGAGGATCCTCCTAGCATACGGGTGTGTCTGGTTGGCAACTGCCCGACAATTAATGTCGAGATGTTGTATATAATGATGGTCGCGCGGTAAACCCTGCTTGTGCGATGCAGGATTTTTCATGACGTTAGTGAGATGCGTAGTTCGCATGTGGCGATGTAGATGCCGCCACAATCTCTTCTATAAAATCTTTTAGTCCTAATGTTTGACTAGTGAAATCTTCGACGATGTATTTCCTTAGTAGCAAGAAACATATTATATTTTGGTCTTTTGAATAGGCCTTTCAATTACTGTATGAACTACTTTTTATTCTACACTTTTACGTGTTATGTCTCGCTCGAAGGTCTCAAATAGTCCAAGAGATAGTTGAATGCGTTTAGTTTCAACAGAAGTGTATACGTTTATTTATTAAAGAGTATACAAATAGAGGATAAATTTATATACACTGTAACAACTTTTCATACTAAATTAACTAACAAACTATTAAAATTAAAATATAATATAACTATTAACAAACTAAAATATGGCGTCGAATAATTCGACTGACAATGTACCCAAGAGACTGGAGGCATTGCCACGTTTTATGGTAATGCTTAGCCTCTATTCAATTATGAACCTGCACATACTCGTAATATTTACCCGTCTTTAAAACATTCTGATTACTTACTGCTAAGTTCTTAAACCAAATACCGAAAGACCAAAAACCGTAAAACAATAGCCACCCTCTTAATAATCAACCCGTATTTCGCGACAACATGACACCTTTGCACACAATAGGATGTACACAGAGCATGAGTACGTGAGAATCAGCTGATCGGCTCGGTGTCGAGTTGCCGAGCACGGTGGCGACCACCCGCGACTGCAAGCGAAGGGTTACGTGCATAATTGTGTAGCAGGCAGCGGGTTAGGTGGCGAGAGTCTTGTGCATGTGGTAGGGTATAGAAGGGTTGGTCAATATTGTTGGCAAGAATTAATTTCAGTATTGTAGGACTTGAAAATAACAAAATTACAGCCTTTCTATGTCAGCACATTCAATTGTATTCTATAATACAGTTTTAGGGATCTCGCGCACTAAACGGCCACGACCAGTGGTCGCAGCGACCAGGTAAACTATAGAAACTGATTCGAATCGCGCACTTGGTCGCAACGGCCAACTAGCTACAGACCTGCGACACGGACCTCGAACCACGACGGGCTGGAGTCGAGGCCGTTTAGTGCGCGAGACTCCCTTGGAGAAATATGTTCGGAAAGTAACCGTTGTCGATGCATGCAGCATATTACTTAACAGAACTTTACCACGTTTCTGCATGTTTCACAAATATTTTGACGCAATTTATTTACTATATCTAGTAGTAAAGATGACTTAATTTGATTAGTATTTTGAGCACAATACATTGAACAAAATGTGTGGGCAAATAATGACCTGCGCACACTGACGGACGGCACGACAGAGGATTTTAAATTTATCTATTTAATACTTATTTAATCGAAATAAGGTATATATTTCAATGCTCGGTGATCGAGCTTGGAGCAACGCAACGCAGTTTTCTCGAGCATTGCAATATATACCTTATTTCCATTGCGTAAGTATGAAATACAATTGATAAATAAATATAAAATCCTCTGCCGTCTGCCAGTTTGCGCAGGCCCTAAATGTGCTGTGATTACTGTCTATTTGAATCTAGTTAACCAAATATGCACACTTCTATTACATCGCTACTAAAACAGTGCAGAATGATCCATTTGTAATCTAGGACCAAAATCTATAGGAAGGATAATGCTAATCCATTGCTTCATATGTTCGAAAAATTTGTCTGCTCGACAACGTAAATGACGCAATGAATATTGTTGCACTGTCAAAATGAAAGCCATGTGTCACGCAAATACCCCGCTGGTCTTTACTAGCATAAATCTGAACCAAATCTTCTCAACTAGACATGATGTTACAACTGTGATCTCAGATTCCAATACCTTATCAAACTGCGTTGGCGTAGGTATGCCCTTTAAATACCATGAACACTTCGAAGCCATACTATCTTCAATTGACAAAAAATATGTCATCTGGTGAGCTTACTTGAGAGTTCACTTAAAATTATAAATATGAAGAAACCATAGATTGCATAAAATCAGCTGTGTAACAAAAACAGTATGGTCAGCAATTACGTGGAGATTGTTCTCTGAAATTGGGAGCAAAAAATGTGTATATGAGTTTCACTTTTGAGGTTTCTGACCTGAGAGATGTACTTTTTGAGTTGGTTTTTATAAAATGTGCAGTTGGGATCTTCTACACATCTACGCGCCTTTTTCTATGGCAGAATTTTTGTCGCTTGATTATCATAATTTCAGCTGAAGAAATGTCCACCGCTGGACATATCGCATATAGTGAAATATTTATCTCCAAAAAAATGGAATAAGGGCTGGAAGATGAAAGAGCATCGTTGAAAATTATTCTTACCTATTTAGTTGTCAATTGACAGACGGAAATGACTTTTGTTTTGTAAAATATTAATGAACTTATCGATAGTCACCTAGGAGTATAAATTAAATGTCAAAGTGTCATCTTCGTTAATTAAGTAATGTTAAACAATTTTACCATCAAATTAGTTTTTAAACGGTTTAAAAATCCTCTAGGTGACCTAGCAATCTAATTTTACAAGTCAATCGTATAACTACGAAACGATAAATCCAATAGCAATCTTTTCCCTCACTGCGAAACTTGGTCCTCTTATCCAAAATAAAATCATGGCAAAATCACCACGCTTTACCATCTTCTTCTTTTCGTGTGGTTTGTGACAAACCGGATGTCAGAGTTTTAAAGCCGCCCATGGGTCTTTGACTTGGCTTCACATGCCGTGGAGAAATATCTTCGATGTTTTCCTTCACCGTTTCTGAAGCAAGTGATAATTATACAGTATACACATGAATCCGAAAAGTCAGAGGTGCGAGTCCAACGGTCACACCGCTAGGCTATAACTGGTATATGCTTTGCCATCAATCGGTGATCGATGAAGTGACAATCAACAATGAATAACAATAACCGCACCTTGCCACTTTGATATACCGAAATATTCAATGCACTTGTCAAAAAATATGACAATTGACGAACCCTTTCACAAACACACAACCGAATCTTACCTGGTCCTTTCTCCCAAATGAAATTTCACCGATTGGGCCTTTGGTGTTTCAGTACGTTCCCAGGGGTTTTAAAGCAAGGTGCTAAATACATTTCTAAGGGATCACAGACCGCATGTAATTTTGTGTTTTTTTTTTCTTGTTTGGTCCGTATTGTCTACGGCGGCTTTGCGGTTAGATTGCTTCTACGAGTATAGGGTGGTCGATTTCAAGTGTTGCAAATTAGCGAAGATTTATTCATGTTGAAAATTGAGTTTTTTTTTTTGCAGTTTTTTGGTAATTTTAAAAGGAAATGATTTTGAAAATATTTTTTGTGTCGGTTTTGGTTTAGGAGTGTGAAGTTTATTATTGTTTAGAATGATTGGCTGCAATAGGAAATGAAGTCTGATAGATGAGATTGTATGTAATTAGTGGGAGGAAAGAAATTTAGACAAGTTTCAATAGTTTTGAGCTCTCCTTTTAGGTGTTAACATGATCCGCACGACTAGACATGAACTCAGAATTATTACCTAGTGCTCAACAAAAATTCTAACATGAATATCATTCTATAGTTTCACAAAATGACGGCACAAACACACTGAAGTTATAAACCAAGTAACCCAAAAACAATTAAACAAAACAAAGTGAATAATTAACCTAAAACAAGTGACAACAAAAACAGAACAGTGACGAAAACAAAACAAAGTGATGCGTCCAAACAAATGCAAGAAATTCAAATTCAAATGATTCCATGACGACAATGGCTCTGAGGCATGACGTCACTAACATGGAGTCCACATTCTCACTCCCCGCTGAACCTCCACCAATCGCAGAAATCATCTACGAACCACGGACTGACTTAGCAACTGAATACTTCAATACATTCAACCAAATATGCGAAAATTACCGAAGTGACTCCGATGTCAATCTTCGGCAAACCTCGGACAGCCTTCGGTTATCCTCGGAGATCCTCGACGGTGTTCGGTCGGAATATGTTAGTACAGACTTTAACAGTAAAGACTATGAGTTGAACGCGCAGAAAGTGTTCTTGAGTGGGAAGGAGGAGCATGTGTTCCAGTTTGGACAGCCTGATGCCTCGGCTCTGTTGAGGCATAGGGCGAGGAGAAGATATAATGAGGAGCATGGCTTGCAGCCTCCGCCGACTACCAGTCAAGAGAGTGGGGTAAGTTAGTGGACAACACATCTTTAGTATATAATTTAAATTCTAGACTCTTTTCAGGAGCCTTACCATGACCACAATAGTAACGGGTTTTTTCGACGGAAGAATAGACAAAATGGCAGATAAACAATCACAATCTGTTATTTTGTCTATTCTTCTGTGTAGAAAATCCGTTTACATTTAATATCATGCTTCGCGTGCAGCAGTCTCCTTGTCTTGAAATTATCTTGGTGACTTGCATTTGAATGTAATGAGGTTTCAAAATAGTACAATGTTTTCTAGTGCCTGGTTGATGGCAATAGGATCACCACTAATACATAGGAAATGTGGGTGTACTACAAGGTATACCTCTGCCTTACCCTTCGGGGGAAACAGGTGTAATGTAACGTTAATCTAGTATCCAACAATACGTTGGACATTTCGTCTGCAACTGCATTACCCCCTACTGATCATTATGACTTTTGGGAAGAGCTGTTTCAACATACATATTCTTGCATCAGATGCCAAGAACTGAATAACCAATTTAGCTCTTAAATTATAAACATGATCCAATTTAGCTCCTTAATAACCATCGTACAGTATTATACTACAGAGTAAAAGTACTACTTTGACATTGTACATATACCCTGTGTGGTCATGAACTGCAGGTACCGCCAAAAAATTATAAGATACTCTTATACTCTCTTTCGCCAATACTTTGCATCTTGCCTAAAAAATAAATATTGCTTCTGCCAATTAATACTATGTAAAAAGAGCACTTCTTGTTTCTTGGCAATGACCAAACAACAAAGAACATAATTTCAGCAGTAATTACTCACCGTGTCGTACATATTTCAGTATCCATCATCACACATGCGCAAGCGCATGCTATCTCTAATACTATTAGATAATCGTACTGCGGCCCACGCCGGCTAAAATTAGGAGCAGTCAATTATACTGGTCACAAACACACAAACAGTGCAGTAAATATAAATGAAATAATGTTCAAGATGGATATATTTTAGCGATTGATGCTGTACTAGGAAATGTGGCGTTAAAGGAAGTAGGTAATGCAATCATCTGTCTAGTCGTTTCCGAATTATGTCGGGGTTGGCTTCCAGTCTAACCGTAAGCTGCTGAATATCAGAATTTTACATGGAGAGCTTGCCTATCTGGCAAGACGATTGTCAGAATTTCGGGCTTCTGACTACACGTAACGACTGTCAAAGACCTATGAATGACGGTCTGGACCAAATGATTAACGTGCTTTGTGCTTTTAGGTTATAAATAATAATAATATCAGCCTGTTACTGTCCCACTGCAGGGCAAAGGACTGTTCTCATACATAGAAGGCACGAGCATTGATCACCACCCTTGCTCAAGACAGGTTGGTGATTTCAGACTTATATTAACTATAAGTCCGGGTTTCATCACGATGTTTTCCTTCACCGATGTCAGTAATGTCCAAGATAAACCCCGAAAGTACATATGAATTGAAAAAGACACATTAGTACTTGCCCGGATTTGAACTCACAACCTCGTGCATGAGAGGCGAGGCCTTAAGCACTGGGCCATCACGACATCATTTTGGGTTATGCAATCGTAAAATTTTAAAAATCTTACTGTTTGGGAAAAAGCTTCTCATATGCAAAGAAGAGCATAGAGCATCACTCCTGGTCTCTACTTCGTGTTCTGCATAGAGAAGTGAAGTGTCCAGGGGAGTTTTAAAACCAGCTTCAGGGAAAAGCCTTCTTAGTGTTTATATGGGGAATGGAGATAGATCACCGCGCTTGCTTACTCCGTATCGGTGATGTAAGATCTAAAAGCTGGAAGTTCATTCATCATCATTTCAGTCGAAAGACGTCCAATGCTGAACATAGCATGGCCTTCTCCAAGCTCAGCCTCTTCGACTGATTCTGTGCTTCATCCACCGGATTCCTGCGGTCTTCACAAGGTCATCGATCCTCCTTATGGAAGGCCTTCCAACGTTTCGGCCTCATCGGCCATCTGAACAACCTTATGCCAATCTGAAAAAGCCTTGTTTTAGATTAAAAAAAAACGCTTTTCAGTCGATGAATTTCTCTGTGTTTAAATACTGACGTAAATTAAAGTCAAATGTCAAAGATATCGTTTATTGCAAATAGACACATGCTCACCCAGCACTCTACCAGTAGACCAAGCTTACCTCCTAGAGGTAGACGCCGAAGTCGAACGTAGAGCCTCTCTCCCTCCCGTTGAAGACCCTGAAAAAAGGCACTTTGAAGGACCATCAAGAAAATAGAATTGATTCTAGTTGTCCCTTCCAAAAGTTTGGTTTCATATGAAGAAGAATGGGCAAGAATTATCTTTTCCTCTTCTCTCGTTTTAGCACGAACTATACGAGCATTAAAAATACTTGTATTAAAAAAAATACTATTAGCCAGTCAGCAAGGTGATAGCGGGGCTGATTGTAACACAAATTACCAGAAGATACAAAGTTACAAACACCTAAGATAACTTCTATTATCCAAAATGGAAGCCTACAATCAGTATTTTTTGTTCAACGCCATTCAGTAATTCTATATCCTTTAGACGCCACTTTTGACATTGCTTAATGGATTTCTGTTATGTGATACGCGACAGCCATGTTGAATAGTCAATATATTGTGTACGCCCCTTATGGCGGTAAATGATTTTAGAAAGTCAACCTATAAAAAATCGGTACGGAAAAGTTGCATAAAAATGGGATAAAAAATAGGCATCTGTCGTATGTTGAAAAATTTGGGCGTCTAAGTCAAAACATTACATACATAGTACATAAATTTACGCCTTTTACCCACGGGGGTAAGTAGAAACATTAATTTTAGTGTAAAGTTTCTATAGACTACTAGCTACGCCCCGCCGTTTCAGCCGCATAAGTCTCGATCCCGTAGAAATATTGAGATATAAAGTATCCTATGTTCTAATCCCAGTAAATCTGTTATGGTCTACCCATGTGCCAAATTTAATACAAATCCTTTCAGCAGTTTTAACGTGAAAGCGAAAAGCGAAAACAAACATACAAATTTCGCATGTACGTATATAATACAAATTAGTTGGGATAGTCTAATACCTACCATATTGTTTGGACGTCCAGAAAATTAAACCAGGATTGAAAGAGTAATGTGGCTATGGAGAAGAAACTGCCGTCGTAGGGCGCAAAAACTAGGACCAAACAAATTTGGTCCTTATAAACGAAACATTTGTTAGTCCTGTTCCAAATTTTTTAGTTAAACATACATTAATCAATTAAAACTCTATGTTATTACACGAAATGCGTACAGTATGTATTAATTCCTATTACAATGCACTTAGCCAGACATCCAGTGTGGATTATCCGAATGAAATGATGAGTCATTAACAACATCTCCACGAGTATAAAGTCTACTCTAAATCTGTTCCCGTTCTTATGATGAAAAATGATTTCATATGAATTACGTAGTTATATTAAGATTCAAGTCATGAACGGTCGCGGTTTTGGAAGCGGTCGCGATTTCACTGTAAGATTTCTACTTTTGCAAAGTAATTTATAGGTCCTTACTAGATTTTCTTCTGTTGACCATTTATAGAAAGTGTCATGAATGTATCATCAGATAAGTAAATACTTATCAGAACCAAGTCCCGTTTTCCGGTATATCCGAAATCTTAGCACCTACTCATACCTGCCTACAGAAACACACACCTTTTACGATGTGGGCACGTAGAATATTACAGTACGTCATGAGCAGTGCAACAATTCTGACCACAGAAAGCTTTCTTTTAGTTTAATGCCATATTTTGTAGTTACGATCAAAGGCTCTTGTGTGTCATTCTCTTTCATGAATCTTGGCATAAACGTTATCATAGTAAATCCTAACTAATATTATGAATGCGAAAGTGAGTTTGTTGTTTTGTTTGTTACGCTTTCACGTTAAAACGGCTGAACGGATTTGGATAAAATTTGGCACATGGGTAGACCATGACCTGGAGAAGGACTAAGGATAGCTTTTATCTCGACATTCCCAAGTGATTGAGACTTATGCGGGTGAAACCGCGAGGTGCAGCTAGTCGCTAACGTATAGTAAATCGCTCAGTTCATAACTTACCCCACACGCACCCAGTACATACAGCAGGAAGCTCGCGACGATGTGGGAACAATGATTTAGCATTGACTCATCGTCTGAACTGTTAATTAATTAGTTTATTTTTACAAGTTATCTCAGTAATGCGGATGTTAAGGATCGACTGGGCTTTGTGGTGAGTGCATTGTGAGTAGTTTATTGAACGGTTACAGTACTTGCAGTTTTGTGGAGTTGCGCCAGTTCTTGTTCCCAGCTAAAGCACTAGGAAGTCGTGAAGGCCTGGCGTGCCGGGGAACTGTCTTATGTAATTTTGACGTTCAAAAATTCCTGATTCGGCCTAGTTTGAATAAATGACTTTTGATTTTGAATGAATTTGTCATAATCAGCCTACTATCTGCTAGGACTCCGGCCTCCTCTTTATGAGCTCCAGTGCGGGCAGAGTGCGGGTTGATAGTTTACACAGCACCTCACTGAATCATAATCTTCACCTTTTTCTTACTATGTTGTGTTAAGATGGCCAAGTCTGATGGTATTTCTAGTTCGTCGACTGGTTTCGAAAGATTTTCAGTACAATTATATACTTTTGAAAATCAGCCTACAAGCAATTCATATTAGCAAAGATAGCTTGACGAAACGCGTCTCCAAAGTACCGTTTCTTAACACAATGGTCCTTAGGTCCGTTGTTAACTGTTCTCGGGTAATTAATAATGCATCGGTTTAATAAGAATGTTGGAGCGTGGCCACGTTCATTAGGACTTGGGACGCGGCTGGGACTTTCACATTCCCTCACAGGGTGGAGTTTAGTGGATTTTCTTTAAGGACGTAGAACTGCATTGAGACATCGCAACATGTTCAGATTGTGTGTGTGAGATTATCTATATATTACACGTGAAGCACATACTTTGTACCCCTTTTTACGATAATTACGCGGACGGAGGAGTATGAAATTTGGCACAGTTACAGTTTATATGGAGAAGGAGTGCAGCATGCTAATATTTTTATATAATATACATAAGAAATAAATTTAAAAAATATTACACACACTAACATGCGTTTGACACACAAGATACCTTAGAATAATGACAATGGCAGCATGGAATTAGTATGTACTATACAACTTTAAATTTAAATTAATTATGGTCGAATTTTGAACAGTGGTCGACATGGTATGTAATTAAATCAAGCACAATCTTCAGAAAAGGTCAGGTGATAATGACGTATTATTATGAAAACATTTCTTAAAATCTGCGAGCACTATGCAATACATCCTTTTAAGCGCGAGGTATGCTTGATAGCCAAGCAGACTCTCTTTTCTGGTAGGATGCTTCCTGAATTCCTGCACGCTAATTGCGTGTCACAATTTCAATCACAGTCGTCTGTTTTTGTAGAATATCGCTAATATCCTTATGTTTTGAAAATGCATCTGCTCAACAACGTATATCGCAATAAACCGTGGCTGAACTGTCACAATTAAAGGTAGCGATACATTTTCATTTTGTTACGGAAATACCCCGGTGGTCGCTAAAGGAAACCACAAACAAAACAACCGACCCCCCAAAATGGAAATAATTAAAAAGTGTAAAATTACTTTAATTTCCGAAGTCTGTGTCTTGGGATCTGTATTTTCGTTTTTTGCCACCGAATTCCCAAATTTAAGTTTTTTTTTTGGAAGTAGGTTATCTGTTTTGTAAAAAAATATTTTAATTTTTCACTTTTACTTGTGTCCCGGCCATCACACTTATACGTTTACTATATTACGTATTACTCCATATCTTGAAAACCACTGAACCGATTTTGATGAAACTTGCACTATTCTCAGTCAATAAAAAATGGTCACGATCCGATTAATAGTTTCAGAGAAATGCGTGGAAAAACTTGCATACATACACCTATAAATATTAGTATATTTGTTTGGAAGCCCTAATAGATTATCTTATGTGAATATATTGCAGTTCCAATAATATTATTGATAACTTCCTTTTTTTGGAAGTCGGTTATAATGCAAACATGTTAAAATAATTAAAACTTACATTAGTGTTAACTCTACCAATAAACTCGGCCGCACACACACGACTTACAATAAATTCAAATTCAAATTCAAATAATTTATTTTCTCTTCACAAACATTAACATGATAAATATTTAAAACAAGCTTAAAGATTACGTGACAAAGTTTATGAGAGACTGGTGTCTGCACTAGGAAAACCTGTATAGCAGATCACCAGGGTCCCACCACGCGGAATGTAAACATAATTAGTTATAGTTGTGAAGTGTTATAGTAAATGTGAAGGAGCTGAGCATAAAATATACAACAATATTAAAATATAAAACAATGGAATCAATAAAAACCAAATCAAAAGTGAAAAAAAAACAAAACAAAAACCCCTTAAAAAAAAAACAATAAAGAAGTGAAAAATGCGTGAAATATGATGTGTGGGGAAATTAGTGGGACGGACTATTTTGGATGAGTAAGTAATTCCTCAGTTGCTTTATAATCCAACTGAAGGAGCCATTCTACTAGAGTACTCTTACAGGTATTTTTTGTTAGGTGATAGATAGTGGTAATGCGATTAATTTTATTATAAAGGTGGGAACCTAGGAATGTATAAAATCTTTGTGAGAAGCTCGTTCTTAGACCCTTAGCTGTATTGCAAACAGAGTATTTTCTGCGTTTACTCGAGATAGAGTGGGGATCAAATATTAAGGAGGAGTGCTTCTTGAGAACAGTGTATAAAACAAAAAGTTGCCTCACTGACAGGACTTTGAAGTGTTTGTAGAGATCAACAGTAGGAAACATGTATGGCAGAAAACAGGCTACCTTCAGTACCACCCGCTGGGCTCTTTCTAATTTCAAAATGTTGGATTTGGGAGCCCCCCCCCATGATACTATGCAGTATGTCAGAAGGGACTGACACATCGCATAATATACCCACCTAACAATAATCACAATTACACACGATAAACTTTCAACATCTCGCAATGTGACAAATATGGTCCAGCGCACACTTGCGTCTATTGTTAATGTGACGATTATGGTCCATGCAGACTGTTATGGAGAAGTAGAGGTAGATAGACAACAAAGGGGTGAAACCAGGTGGTTTGGTTAAGGTAAATGTGGACATAAGTTGTGCATTAAATGTAGAATTTAGGACTACGAATTTGTACGTTTGTAAGCACTTCACTACAGTAAGTACTATTGCTCAACAGATCCTCGGTTCCTGATATTAGACTTTGTAAAATTTTATGTCAAAAGATTTGATTGGATATGATTTGAAGGCCAATCCAAAATCTAGTTGTAATCTCATCTCATTCTCAACCACAATCAATGTCAAAAAGTTGCCAAAAATGTGGATAAATTAGTGGTATTATTTTACTATTTAATGGTGCCAAAAATACAGGCTGTGCCTAGTTTGGGACCAACAATATCTCGATATTGTAATTTTGAATGTGGAAATAAACGATTTTTTCCTGTTTATTATTGACAGATTAGAATGCGGACGTTTTTAAAAATACGGGAAGTGTCCCTCTGCTGTCTTTTTTCCTGTTAGCTGTTAGGATCTTTGTATTTCTTGACCAAAGTACTTACAGATTCACTGATCTGAGATTATATGATCAGGGTTTGAGAAACCAGGGGTCAGTCAGAGCGATATGTCAAGTAGGGATATATGCATAGTATGTACCAACTAATTTAACAGATTTTGAAGCCCTCTTCCTCTCCCCTATCTGCCCGACAGGGTTCACTATGATCATGTTTTTGTAAAACCTACAATCTAAGTTCACAGGAATGCAAATAAATATTGAGTATTGAGTGTAAAGGCAATACGTCGTCTTTATCCGAAGAGGTCTTATCGTCTCTTATGCGTGAGCTTGCGGGATAGGAGATGTAATTAAATGAAACACAATAATAATCTGGATAATCACAAATCTCTGATCATAACAATAATGTAAACGACATTCCCCCGAGTACGTAAACCATGATCACTATTATCCCCTTCGCCTTAGCACAGTCATTATTAATCAATGCCGGCTTCGATCCAGGTTTGTGATCTTTTCTTCTGCCGCCTTTTTTTAGTACTCGGTCAAGTTGACGTCTGTCAAAATCGTTCAAAAATCAACTCCGTAAGTTTAGCGTCGTAAAACCTTTAGACGCGCCGTCAAGTGAATATTGTAGTTTCTTATACTAAGATCCTCAATTTTGATCTTCGGTTTTACGTGTAGCCAAAAAACGACAAATTCTCTAACTACAAATGAGATGTCCACGTCTCACAAACGACTCAACAATAATCGCAATCACAAAGCTTTCTCGACTGTCGCAACTCACAGATATGGCGCACACTTGCGACTTATTGTTGCGCTGACTGATATGGTGTGTGTCTACACTTAGATAGACCGGTCTCCAGGTGGTTGAAAAGTATAATTATGGTAAATTAGGTAGAGTTCTATTGTAGAGTATGTGGATGGATTGCCTCGTTGGGCTAGTGGGTCAGGCAAAGTGTTATTGGGTTTTTCCATCTGGAATTTCTCAGTAGCAGCCCGGAGTCTGCACATGTATGTGCCCGGTTGATGGCAATAGGCTCGCCCCCTATTACATGGGACTTAAACATAACTGGCGAAATGTGGGTGTACTGTAGGTGCAGCTCTGCCTAACCCTTCGGGGAAAACAGGCGTGATGTTACGTAAGTAGATGTTTTAAAAGTTAGGAGTGTATGAGTGATCCCTGGTTTCTGGATTTTCCTACGGCGGCCGTCCCTTCCGTCATTGGAGAGACTACCGTGCCCCCAGATTACTTAGACTAGATTGGATTCTTATCTACTGTTCCATTACCAGCTTAAATGACTGACCGGTTGTTGATATTTTAGTCAACAAATCACAACAGGACCTGGATGAGACTCGCATGGACCAGGGTAGCGTGGCACAGAAGGGTCCTCCCTTCAATAACAGCCTTTAATAAAAAGCCTCCTGGCTTTTTACTCAGCAGTGGATGGAGCAACGCTGCTAATGATGATGATGAATGACACAGCTTACATAAGTTCTGACAGCAGATTTATTAGTTTGATCTGGCTTACAAAAGCCGATGTGTGGTGCTCATTCTCCGAATAATTTCAATATAAGAGATATTTCAATTTAAAAAACCAAAGTGAAGAATGAATACCTCTTACAATTCCCTGTATATAACTAACACAAAATTCCGAATATAGATCAGTTCCAATAACTGTTATTAGTCAGTTAAATCAGTGAATTATTTCGAGTCGCGGTCGGTGACTAACTGCTAATGTTGTACTTAAAGTAAAGTGAACAATAGTGGGACGGCCTCGGGGCCTCGGTCCTAATATGCACTGTAGATATTTAGCAATAGAACTAGAGTATTTCAGAAGGAAAATGGTCGATGCGTAGACGTGGATATGAACACGGTCTCTTGTACCAACCAATCGGTCTAGCCTTTTATCAACTATGTTGGTGGTCGGTCCAATCCAACGGGATGAAGCTGAATACCAGTATTTTCCATGGAGTGACTGCCCATCTGACCTCCACAACCCAGTTACTGGGTAACACGATACCCGTTAGTAAGACTGGTTGACAGTCTTTCGGGCTTCTGACGACCCGTAACGACTGTCAAAGACCCAAGAATGACTGCCGGAACCAACGGCTTAACGTGCTTTCCGAGGCATGGAGGAGTCGTATGTTAAGATGGTCACCCATCTACGGACTGACGGTGCGGCTGTAATTAACACAGTAACGATTTGCAAAAAAACTCGCGTTAAGTAAACAGATAGAGCTATATATTACTATGCTACGGATTTTATGATAAAAATCATTTGCTTCCAAGGAATCAAATTTTGCAGTCTACTTGTCCAAATGCTGATCATGTGAATATATGAATTTAATAAGCGTCGTAGTGACAATAAAGCGTCTAGAAGCTGTGTATCAACTTTTTACATAGGAGAGGTTTACACGACCTGACTGCAGAACTGACAGTTGTTCGTCGTTGAAAAGTTCTATCGGCGAAACACTTAAAAGTGAATCGTTCTGTCGGCAAACCGTTCCTCGGAGACACGAATTTCGGAGAACTGTGTCAGAATCGCTATACACAGCTTCTACGTCTTCTTTTCGTGTCGATTGTACTTTGTTTTTATATTGTTTGAGCCCAGTAGGTGGCCACGTTGATTGCGGCATCAGTGGCGTTCATTAGGTCTTCTTTAGTGCAAGGGAACGGGCACTTAGGACACTCCAGCAAGTGGGACTGAAGTTTCTGCCATTGGAAACTGTAACAATTCCTGTAACTCGCACTGTGCTAGCTATCCATTATACTGCGTTTTAAAAGTTCTAATAAAATTGTCTGGTTCTTAAATCTGAGACTTCGTATGTCATGAGACACAGCTACTCATAAATGTTGCAGTAGATTTAGTTTGAAATTCGGATTGATGGCCACCTCTCAAGCTGTCAAATGGTAAAAATAAATAAATATTTAAACTGCATCACATACATGTTAAAGTTACAGGTTGAATTGCCAGTGACGTGTTGATTGTTGCATGTTTCATAAGGAAATACGTCCAAAATGGAATTTATTAATAAATCCCAGGTGATATCCTGGCGTATGTTTTATACAATGCAAGGCGCAAATACGGTAAAGTTGTTCGACTTGAATAAAATTTACGATAATGGCCCCTTTTAGGGTCCATATCAGGGCCAAGACCTCAAAACTTACTGAACTACTTGGGCGCAGTGCCCCGTCAGGGACATGAAAAAGGTTTTTTACTTGGAATTTATTCACACCATGTATGCATTATTATCCTCGTAACTAAATGATCTGACCATCAAAAACTAATCTCCATCATTTCTCTTTCTTCCACAGTACGGCAGCGATGAATTCGGGCACGATTCGCCATCGCGATACGCGTCCCCCAAGGGCGCAGGCGCCGGCGCCCCCTACCAGGAGGCGTACTACGCTGGCGGGGAGTGGGGCGCGCCCTACTACCAGCCGCCACCGGCCTACCAGCACGACCCCTATGCTACGTCGCCAGGTAAGACCCCATACTCCTTCTGCTGACTGATTCTAATCCACTGGGACGGGACATCAACAATTTCGGAACGATATCTAGGCTGCTCAGCAAACTGTGTATCAAACGTCAATGCACCTGCTTGCTGAGGTAACTGATAAAGAGGATTTAGGTAATGAACTTGCCAGCTAAAGAATACCCACAATACATAAAAGTCAGCAACTCGGAAGTCACCGACCCGCTGCTTCTGACTATTGGAAACTTACGTTTTGTGTTGGATGATGCATTCGCAAAGATAGCAAAAAGTGGATGATCAACAGGAAACAAGACCTACTAAGAACTAGGAATACAGATGATGCTCGTTGCTTGAGACCTGAAAGTCTAGAGATACGAAAATTTATATTGCATCATTGTCCGTCTTTGAGACTATAAAAAAATATGGGACACGTATTTTATCTTTTTTTACGTAATCTAAAGATATATATACGGCGATACATTGAGGTAAAATGTGCCATGACGTCACGAGTATGTAGATTTTATACACTAGTCACGTAGCGATCCCCACTCCCCAACTTAAAATGCGTTTTATCTAAGTATTTTTTTATTAATATGATAAAGCAAAAAATACGTGTCTAATATTTTTTTATTATCTGACTGACGGACTAATTAGTTTTTTTTTTTTTAATCCAGGCATCATCCCTATTCCCGTTTTGTGTAAGCTTTATCAGTTACCTTTCATGTTGTTTTTATTGCGATTTAACACCAGATAGCTCTAACCAAGCCCGAGGTTTATTGAAACTACAGCTAAGCTGTCCCGACAATCATGTACACACGGCTACACATCAAGCTATACATTTCCAGTTTATGCTGATCTCGCATTGTATAGGATTTCCGTACAATGCGAGGTTAGCTTATACTGGAAATGTATAGCTTGATGTGTAGCCGTGTGTGCCATCGAAAAAGTTCATATAAGTATATCTAACCACCGTAAGGACTATTCTTGCTTGCAGTGCTCGGCTAATATAGAACCGGGCCGGTAACAGATATGGTCATTGTGTTTACGGGATTTTGTTTTAAAACTGTTTAGATATGAACTTCTTTGATTATTATACAGTCTCTTCTACCACGTCTAACCTTCCCTCTCCAATGTTCCAGGTATAGCGGGCGCTCCGGTGGGCGAGGCGGGGGGCGGCGGGGCGGAGCTCCCCTTGCCGCCGATGTCCTCGTTCAGGGCTGCGGCGCCGCACCACTCACCCACAGACCCCATGCTAGTCGCTAAACCGCCGCTACAACCTGTAAGTGCTGATGGACTGTTCGTTCTTTTGTTTTAAAGGTCCTTCCAGAATATGCTGGTGTTTGGAGACATAACGAAGGCATTTGTTGATTGATTTTTATTGATAAATACACCACCACAACAACGCAGCTGTGCTTTTCGAAGGATTTGAAGCTAAACTTAAGCTTTTAATTGATATCTTAACGAAGAGTTTGTGAATGTGACAGCAAAAAAGCCATCGTGTAGAGCGTAGTGCAGAGATTTATAGTCACGCGCACATTTGACAGCATTTTCGTATAAACACCATTTATGATCATTTGAATAAGTTTCATTCCCTTCTAGATTGATATTTGTACAGTCTAGTAATTGTCGAAGAAGACTACTATCACAGATGAATACAGGGACACTCTGCAGTTTAGGTATGAAGCTACAAGTACGCGGCGGGCCCGTCTTGCTGGGCCTATTCAGTGAGTGTAACTTAGTTACGCGATAGAAAGAGAGGCAACTTCTAGGTGAATATAACTGTAGGTAATTAGCGCTGTGCGACCTGAATTGCACTTTATTGTTTCGTACCAAAAGTCGCTTTTTATTTAAATGACTGCGGACTGGCCCATCTCTATAAATCTGTGCTAATACCAAAGATCTCACATCAAAGTGTGGTCTTTGGTGGTCGTTCGTACTGGTTAAATAATACCAGCCTATTACTGTCCCACTGCAGGGCAAAAGTCTCTTCACATACAAAGAAGGCACGAGCATTGATCACCACTCACCACGTACTAGTTCCTCGTCCCCTAATAATCATGCCTCCGCAGATGTACGGCGGCTCAGCCAGCACCCCGGGCGTGGTCGCGGCAGAAGCCGGCAGCCTGTCATCGTACGGCTCGTCGCCCTCCACGCCGGTGCACTCGCCGCCGCCGCTGCACGCGCGCCTCTATCCGCCGCTCAAGCACCACCATCACAACGCACAGGTAGGAGTAGAACGGAGATATATGCTAGTTCTAAGATACAAGAGCAGGAGTGGGACGGAGATAGATGATGACACTAACCTCTTGGGCCACGAGCTATACGTTCAAGCGACTAGCGTCTTGCGACAGTGCTTGCGGACACAACAAATGAAAAAACGCGACTCATACGAAGGAAACAAGTGACGCGCCCGCGTGTCGCTTGACGCAAGTCGCGTCGCCCGAGGTTTGAACGGGGTCTCAGAGAGGGTAGGAGCAGGACGGAGATATATGATGGAGATGGTGGTTAATATCAACTACGCAGGAGATGTTATTGCACAAGTGTATGTGCAAACACAGGTACCTCAGCCTCTATCTGCAATAGTATGGAGGAATGGTCAGGTAGGTAAGAGGCCATGGATCTCCAAATTAGAGTAGGACGACTTCGAGCTAATTGGAGCGTCTTAAGAGATTGTAACATAAGAGAAGCCGAGGATCGAGTCAGACGTTGTAACACATCCACCATCTCTTACAAATCTTGGCAATTCTTGTTTGTCCCTTTTACTTCAAAATACCTGCAGGAAGCAAGTTAAAGTGATTACGAACTAATGTTAAATATAACAATCATAAATCCTAAACGAAACGAAATTATAACTGGAAGGAGGTCTTAAGTGTTCAGAGACTTTATTTTTTTTGCGAGTGGAAAATTATCAAATAACATCTCCCGCTCTGGGTGGAGCGGGAGGGTGTGTCAGACTTTTACTGACTAAAACCCACCCGTGTTCCTTCCGTTGCCTGTGTGTCGGGGCCGCGATATCCCTTCCGGATAAACTCGCAACCCTGGCAGGCCCTTACGGACCCCGCCAGTTGGTGTTGACATCTCTTTGAGGCGCGCGTGGAACACAACGCGCCGTCGACCCGGGCCTGGTCCTAATCGGACGGCGAGCTACACATCGCTACGGCTACGGTGGCCGGAAGTCGGCTCGCGACTCCCAACGCCCGGGGCGTCTCCTGCGGCGAAGTGTTTAGAGCCTCGACTCAGTATTATAAGTTATCACAATTTCTCCCCCTGTTCCAGCAATCTAACTGGGTGTCGTCGGGCGTGTCGTCGCCGCCGTCCGCGTCCACGCCGCACGCGCTGGCGCCGGCGCCCGTGCTGCCCAACGGCCACCACGCGCCGCTGCCCGTGTTCCAGGGGAACAACATGGTGAGTGGGGCTGCTGTACTGCGAGCTGGGAGAGGGGTGCGTTGTGGTGGGGATGTGACGACGCAACAGTGATACTGTACAAACTAGTATACATTAAATAGTAAAATACTATAGACGTAGATATATTTAGTAAACTATTCCTTGTCGGGTTCGCGACAAGTCAATCGTCATCCTGAGGATGCCTCGTTGAGAAGTGAAACACGTGCGAATCTTTTACAGGATTTTTTATGACTTAAACGGTATAGGTTTTAAATATATCTATAGTATTCTATAATGGATTTCCACAAGGTCACGCCTGAATCAAAAAACTAAATTAAATAATTTAAATTAGGTGGTAACTTTTTTGAAGACATGTCTTCGAAAATGTGGACTGGGCTGAGAATCTAGGTCGTTTGTTTTGTGGCAGTTATATAGTCTTATAAGTCTGTAACAGGACGTTCTCAATATGGCAGGTGAGAGTGAAATATATATAGGAGTACCAAATCGTAACGTTGGTATCAATATACCAACATCGCTTGTATTAAAACAAAACTTGAGAGTCGCCAATAAGGATATTATTTTTTTTTTTTTTTTTTTTTTAGTTTTTGTTTTTTTTTTTGTTTTTCTTGGAGTTAAAAAGTAAAAAAAAATATTGGGCACGTATTTTTTCTTTTTTTTTACGTAAGTAATCTAAAGATTACGGCGATTAATTGAGTTAAAATGAGCCATGGCGTCACGAGTATGTAGATTTTATACTTACTTGTGACGTAGCGACCCCCACTCACCAAATTAAAATGCGTTTTATGTAAGTATTTTGTTATTAATATGATAAAGCAAAAAATACGTGTCTAATATTTTTTTTATTATCTGAGTGACGGACTAATTAGTTTTTTTTTTTTTTTTACCCAGGCGTCTTCCCTATTAGTGTAGATTCCCAGTAGTCAATAATATTAGTTATAGAATAAAAGGTAAGCTGTTATAGAAAATAACATACAAAAATATAGTTATCACTGAAAGGTCACATTGCCACCACAACATGTAAATACAACGTTCTTAAATCCAAACTAATTTGATACATTTGCTTGCCACGATGTTTAGCCAGCATTTTACACTAGCCCCGCGAAAACGATGGAGCTGAAGGAAGTACGTCAAGTATTATATCTTAGTTATAAAGCTTATGGACATTTGAATGTCGACCCTTATTTGTTTTAGTTGTGTAATCATTGGGAAGGCATCAGTACCCTTAACTGCGTTCATCCAAAAACTTGGCAACGTTGCAAATAGCTGTCAAATATTTACCTGTTTTGATTAATTTGGCAATATAGTATAGAAATAAGAAATATGGCTAACTAGTGAACTAGAATATTAATAATGAATTGCAATTATAACATTGAATTAAAGTAAAAAAGGCATTTGGAGAGTTTCCCAATACTTTTTTTACATTTAAATATAAATATTCGGTGTTACGTTATTTATTGCATTTCATAATCAATATTTTAGTTCGCTAGTTATCAATATTTCTTATTTTCATACAGTAATATTGCCAAATTAATCAAAACAGCGAAATATTTGACAGCTATTTGCGACGTTGCCCACTTTCTGTATAAACGCTCTTAATGTCTGTTCCAAAAGTATCTGATAAAAATGCAAACAAATGGATCAGTAAATGTACCTGTGGATGCCAATTCGTAGTGCCACTTGACTAAATTCGAAAACCTGAATGGTTTTGTTTACACTTTTATCTGATACTTTTTGAATAGACCATACAATCAATTTTTTTTTGGATTTTGTGAAAGTATTGCAATCTAAGAGCAGAATCTAAGTTGATATGATTAGTCCCAACAGTTCTTATATATCTTTATTTCTATTATTATACTGAGAGCTACTTCGCTATTGCAGATTGGGTCAATTGGAATGTCTGTAAGCTTTCAAAGCAAATGTTGAAAATTAGTATTTTTTTTAATTGGGAGATAGTCCATATTATTATGTAAAAAATATTTTCTAAGCATGTTCCCCTTTTCGCATGGATGTAACTAATTTTACGATTTTCCAGATAATTTTGATTTTGAATTGTTTTTTTTTTTTCTATGAATAATTGATGCTTTGGATTTTCTTTTTGTTTTCTGAATTAAAATTTTTCGGAATGTAATACGAACTTTAAGGAAAGTTTGAAGAATATTATAACATTAAATAGAGCTTTTGAGAAATTCTTTTTTTTTTTTTTTAATTAAAAGCACTTAAGAAAGGCTAATTTCAAAAAAAGGACAATCTGTTGTCAGCCGAATAAATAAAAATAATGACAGGACATAAGTTCGTATTACATTTTCTGTGTACATTTTTTTTTGTGTTTTATGTTGTGTTTAATAGTCAGCGAGAAGTGAGGACTCGTGCCATAGACTTTTCTTTATTTTTCTAGTACTAGTGATTAGTAGTTTGGTAGTTTTTATTAAAAAAATAGTTGCATTGGTAGATTTTTGTCCATTGGCTGAGGAATTAATAGTTTTTAAACTTTTAGAGACATCAATGCAATACGGTTTGTAAATATGATAATCATTTCGTGAGAGAGAATTTTACGATTTTCGTGAATATTGAGAGATTTTTTTCTGTTATTTAACTTTACAAACAAAATACGAGTTGTACATAGACTTCATACACTCTTTCCGGACCTCAAATCGCGACTTTCCGTATCATAAACATCATCTTTCCATAACATAAACTGTGACTTTGCGTACCGTAAAACGCGCCTTTCCATATTATAAACTGCATCAACTCATATTCTTGAAAAAAATATTATTCTTACCACCGTTAACTTCGTGTTTCCGTACTATAAACAATAAATGTCCACCTCGTGAACGCGTTTTTCCACCCAATAACCGCGTCTTTCCACCCAATAACCGCGTCTTTCCATCAAATAACCGCGTTTTTCCGCCCAATAACCGTGTCTTTCCACCCCATAACCGCGTCTTTCCCCCTTACGTCTATGCGTGTCCCCGCTGCTCGCTGTAACATGCGCTTGGTTAGGGCGCGCCGGCCGAGCAGCGTCAGCTCGACGAGGCCATGGTGTTCCTGAGGGATCACTCCGACTGTGTGAGTATGATGACACTTTGTATGGGAGATGTATCCTGTGGGTTGAACATTTTGTTGAAAGTTATTTAAACTTTCCAGTTTCTGAAAAAACTGAGAAGTAGAAAAAGTAAAATTAATGATTAGTTAGCTTTTAACAAATAGTATCTATAGTCTCCGCGTTAAGAACGTTATTAGTATATGAAACGTTATTAGTATGTATAATAAAGATATTAGTCTGTCTCGCTCGCACTTTTAGAGCAGGTTGCAAACTATCGATAAGATGCAAGGCGTTGCACATTCTAATTGCTACCGACATTTGTGGCCCGACGACTTAGTTCATATCGCGAGTACTATAATTTTAAAATATTGACTAATTTAATAATTCATGTTAAAAGCGTCTTAGAAGATCTACTTATAAGTATAATTTTATTTCAGATGAGTTAACAACCAATTTTTGTTGAGACCCTGGGTTGCTATTTTAAAATGGCATTATGTAGAAACAAAACAATGATGCCGCATTTCGCTTATTGATTATATCTACAGCATATAAACTCCAGTTATTCTTGTATATCAAATATGTTTAATGTTATTGTCTTTTTGATGGAAATATACTGAATTATAAAAAAAATACTTGCGGTCGAATGTAAATAAAATATTACTAGAAAATGGACCTGTACTCGTAATACTTCTGTTCTTGAGTCGGGCATGAGCTGTAAAATACAATATGTAAAAAAAAAACCCTGACCGATCCGAAAGGGGCACATAGGTACTGCAGTAACATTACCAAAAAGTTATAAAAAATCTTTAAATAAAAAAATATTGCTATTTAAAAATCACAGTTTTAGTACCAAAAATTACTCCTAATCCATAAAAAATCTGCAAATTTACAACAGTGGTCATAAGTTATAACTTGTATACAAGTTAAAATTCCTCTTAAACAAAAAAAAAAACGATTTTTTTGTCTTTTTTTCCTGAATATTACCACATAAATAGACTCTCAGTACAATACTTAACAACACCTTCACTGATCGGACAGATCTTTTTTACATATTGTAGAAACAAGGCAGATACAAGGCAACTAGGAGAATCGCTAGCCACTAACTTGAAGGCTTTTTATACTTAATTCTATCTCTCTCACACAAGAAAAAGAGGGTTTTCATGAAAATTCACCCCACTAATTGGCGCCATTTTGGCAAGAGGTCTTCCATTTTGACAATGAATATACAATTTATGATGACGTTCATCATTCAGTTACGACTAAAGAAAGTATAGTCACTTTGACACTTGACAGGTGCCGGACGTCTCAGTGCTGCCACCAAACCCCCTTCATTGGACAATAACACTAGATATATTATATTGTAAATATGTGTGTATTATAGTATATAGAAGTTATGTGGCATGGTTTTATGCTGTCTGTTCCTTTATTTGCGTATGTTTGTGATCCTTTTTTTTTTTATAGTAATAATGTCTTAATTAAATGTTTACGATATTTTTTGTAAACATTCTGACATAAATATTTCGTCGGGGACGTTCTAATAAAATGGTTCTGAAATTCACCACCATTATTAATCTTGAATGGGGTCTATGATATTTTAATTCCTTGCTCCAGTGGTTACAAGTTTCAATGACAATAATTGTACGCTTCCGCAGGCTATTAAAATTGCGCAATTCTTGGCAATTTCTATGCAAGATGAGCAATTTGCGGCAATACGAAGATTGTATTGCCGCAAATTGCCCAATGTTGCCGAGATGTCATAGTTGTTAACAAAGCTCATCTTAAGGAATGTACTCATCGCAAGCATTCGCTTCGCTAACTTGTTTTCAAACATTCGTTGCACGAAGTTTTGTTACGTATTGAACACTCATACGCGAAACGAACAGTTTGATGAGTACGTGAAACAAATTCAAATCGCTATGCTCGCGAACGAACATTTGTCCGCGCATCGAATGTTTGCAAAAAAAAATGTGAAGCGAAAGATGAAGAGTGAGTACATGGCCTTTAAGAGTTTTATAAACTATGTTTTGAATAAGCATGTTTTAAACAATAATTTATTAATTATAACGTGTATTACACAGGGTGCGCGCATGGAGGAGCGCTTGGACGACGCCATCAATGTTCTACGCAACCACGCAGAAGCGCCCGAGCTGTACCCGCAGGACATGCACCACCCGCACCAGGCGCACCCGCACCAGCCGCACCAGGCGCCGCCCGGTAAACATTGTTATTATCTTCTTGTTTAGCAGGAAATTACTGAGTTAAGAGAACACTTCACTTGGGAAACGTACCATCGAAGAAGTTCATATCTATACACCGTAAGGACTATTTCTGCTTGAAGCGCTCGGCCGCCATAGAGCCGGGGCGGTAACAGATGTGGTCGTCGCGTTCACGGGATTTTGTTTTCAAACTGCTTAGATATGAAGTTCTTCGATAGTACAGTCGAAGGAAAGAAATATGTATCTTATCTTACTTAGTAGTAAAAGGTCAGGACAGTAGAGGGCCGTAAATATATCAAGTTTTAGAAAAACTCTTGTCAAGCATGAGTGACACAGACGAATGTTCTAGTCAATGCCAATATATTTTGTTTAACCCATACTTATCCTAACTAATATTATAAATGCGAAAAAGTGAGTTTGTTTGTTTCGCTTTCCGGATTTGGATGAAATTTGGCACATGGGTAGACCATGACCTGGAGAAGAACATAGGATACTTTTTATCCCGAGATTCCCACGGGATCGAGACTGCCCGACGATTGATGTCGGGACGTTGTATATATGCTAGTCGCGCGGTAAACGCTACTTGCGGGATGCAGTATTTTGCGTGACGTCAGTGTAATGCATAGTTCGCATGTGGCGTTGTAGATGCCGCCACAATGGTTGAACTTCTGAACCGATGCCCTTCTCCAGATATGGATAACTTTGCATCCCATCAAAAAGAGCCACGAGAATTTTCACTCACACAGTTAAAAACACTTTTGGACGTTAAAAGTGACAGAAGACAAACACTTTTTGTTGTTCATAAAATTCATAGGTAAAAGTTTTTTGTTTCATGATTGAATATTCATTCCAGTCCCTCGCCTGAGCGGCGCGGGCGCCCTGGCGGCGCTGCACGCCGAGCCGCCCATCAAGATGGAGCGACACGTGCTGCCCAACACCAGTCAGTATCTCACGACCTCTATTTAAGTTAATATTCACTTCGTGTTGTAGGGTTAGTAGTGAGAACCGGCTCATTATAAAGTAGTCTTCAAATATTTAAATTAGATTGTTGAAAAGATTCGTAATGTGAAATGTGGTCTAGGTTTCCGAAATTGCTGTTTTAGCAAACGGAGGCATAGACGAATCTGTTCATGCTTAAGAGTCCATAATACCTCAGCTCAAATTCACTCCTTATCTCGCTCGCACGCTGAGTGCACAGCGAGACTGAGCGGCGTTGAGAAGGCTCCTAGGCGCCAATAGTTTAGGTAATTTCTTTTTACGGTGAAAATAATGATAGTAAAAATAACATATCTGCTTTATAGTTAAGTTCAATTATTATGCAAAGTTTTATGATCTAATTTGAAGTATGTTTTTAATACTACGTTTATTTTTCGATTTGGAGGTAGCTTTGTTTTAATTTCTATCGAGAAAACTTTATGGAATCGTGTTATCGTCAAACATAGTATTTTACAAATCCTCAACTTTATCTTATATTTATTTCAAAATGAATGCTGCAGTATTTTCGATATAACTGAGGATCATGCTAATAAACAATTTGAGGTATTACAGACTCTTAAGATAAAATAAGACAACACTGACTTACCTCGTGATAAGGCACCGTCCACGTTCTGAAATACTTGGGCTTCATAGTTTGAAGTCTTCATTACAGACATTGAGCAAGCTTCTGTATGAGAAAAAGAAGTGGCGTTTGATTAAAGACTAATATTATTATCCTTTGCTAAATAACTTAATCGATTTGAAAGACCATTCATATTTTACAGAGAAACGCAAAGAGCCCCCGGATTCAGGCGTGGAATCAAAGCCGTCCTCGTCGGGCTCGGCCGACGCGCTCGCCAACAAGCCGCCCAACTCCAAGCGATCCAGGCGATAGTGAGTCTTATTACTTTGTTATTAAGTGCTTTGTTTCTCTACACTTCTGAGGAAATAAGGACAAAAGTGGCTTAACTGTCGTCGACTTTAAAAAGAAATCAATTTGTCTTAAAAACCTTTAAATAAATCGAGTCGCATTTTGATGTAACATTTCATGGGTATTTATAGACCAGAATATGTTTTGTTCATTTAATTCATTGAAATCAAAACTATAGTAGGGAGCAGTGGTGACCCAGTGGTAACGGCCGCGACTTACTAGTTGTAGGTCGTAGGTTCGCACCCTGACAGGCGCTTTACTTTGTGTAAATAATTTCATCACCACTGCTCTCAAAACGGTGAAGGAAAACATCGTGAGGAAACCGGCATGTCCTAGAACCAAAACTTCGAAGACATGTGACATCTACCAACCCGCGCTGGGCCCGCGTGGTGGAGCACGGCACTAGCTCTCACAGGGAGGAGACCTGTGTCCCAGCAGTTCCGAACATTATCGTCTGAATATGCTACAACTACAGTTAAGCCACTTTTGCACTTAAAATAGAAAAATGACCCCTGAAAATAAAACTATTAATAATTGGGAGAGATATATCCTCAATCGATACAGAAAAACTATTAGTGCAGTATGTTTTTGCTATATTTTTTTTTCCTCAACTGAAAATGATCCTTAAAATAATAAACATTCAGTTTGAAATGGTTATTATTACTACGGTTGAGTAATCACAGTATGATGTTATCAATGTTGTAGGATGATTTGATCATTCGAATTTTCGCGGAAAACCTAGGGATAATTATTGCGAAAACACAGATCATTAGAAAATAGTGAAAATAAATCTGCGCTCAACATGGAAGTAGCGCTCGCCGACTACTATTGTGGCACCGCTCGGTACGCTCGCTCAGCTCGAGCGTCGTTGGTCACAGTTCTAACCTAACCTAACCTATATTCAACCAAGTTGTCGTAGAAATGTTTTCATCATTGTCTAATTATCCGTGTTTTCGCAATATCCCTAGGGTTTTCGCGAAAATCCGAATGATCAAATCATCCTACGACATTGATAACATCATACTGTGATTCATCCGTAGTAATACCTAATAACAATTTCAAACTTATTGTTTGTTTTAAGAATCAAATTCAGTTGAAAAAAAAAATTATAGCAAAAACATACTGCACTAATATTTTTTTTCTGTATGGATTCAGGAAAGTTCTCTTCCAATTATTTAATAGTTTTATTTCATCCTGCGACATTAATATACGACTGGACTGTTTGTCAACCTAATTATATTCCCCTCGCGCTTTTTGACCTCACTCTGAGAGTCATATCTTTGTGTTTTGAGCTCATTTTAGATTGTTCTAACATTTGAGATGTATTCGCATCACTTATTTTAGAATAATCTCCAACTAACCTATTGACCGCTTGGTTTATATCAATTGCCGTGCCCCCAACGCCCAGCTTATACATACAAAACAAAAAGTTAACATAGATTTTCAGTCGTAGAAATACGACTCGAGGCGACACGGGCACGAAAACATTTGTCGTATTAATCCGACTCGGGCGGTCAATAGGTTAATCTAAATAGACTTGTCTACTACTAGGTGAATGCAGATGACAGAAAAAACAAATATAAATGGGGAAAATCTATTCATTGAAAAATACCTAATTAAAACTATAATTTTGTTGATTACAATTTAGTATTAAACTCTATAATGCGGAGATAGTAAATAAATTATTTACTGACAGGTATTTGTACAGATCTTCTAATAATTCATCACATACACAAGCGTTTTAAGAGTGACTGCCCTTTAAGAGATCTAAATGTTACCTGTTTTCATTAATTTGGCAATATTACTGTATGGAAATATGAAATATCGGTAACTAGTGAACTAGAATATTAATAAATTATTGCAATTATATCATTGAATTTGATGTTGTAAACGAATACTAATCCAAATACTATTTTTACATCTAAAACTAAATATTCGGTGTTACGATAATAATTATTGCATTTCATAATCAATATTTTACTTCACTAGTTAGCCATATTTCATATTGCCAAATAAATCAAAACAGCGAAATATTTGACATCTATTTGAGACGTTGCCAACTTTCAGAAAACACGCCCTTATGAGTTTAAAAAATCATCAAATACCCATTTAAAGATATCTGGATATTTAAAATCTGTCATCAGCAATCTACCTTAGTATTTGAGTAAAGTCCCCGTATAAGCTATGATTTTTGTAAACAAAGATATAAAGCGCTGTCGTCTAATGTTTTGACGCAAAACATTAGACGATAGCGCTTTATATCGCTAAAATATAACCCGACCAAGTGAAATTGCTCGTTAGTTTCGTATTACACGTATGTTACTTTGAGTTGATTGAATTTGGGATTATTTGATTCGCTACGTAACTTAGTAGAAGTTCTTTGTTTACAAAATTTCGCTTCTCGTGACGGGGACTTTAGTAACCTTTTTTAAATGATCATATAAATCAGTTTAATCGACTAACCTCTCAAACTGTCATTGAGAGTTCGGTGTTCAAAGTCGTCGCCTGAGCCCATAGTAGCCCAGTTTTAATGTCATAATAAGTGACGCCTCCCAAAGCTCCAGCAACCCCGCCATGCCGAGCTGCTCGTCCGCGGACGAGGACGACCTCGACCCCGACACGAAGGCGGCGCGCGAGAGAGAGAGGCGGCAGGCCAACAATGTCAGAGAGAGGTGCGCTTGTGGGAGGTGCGAGGTGCTTGTCAGTTCATACAGGAGGGCTTAGGGTCGAACTCGAAGGAACTTTCAAATATTTGTTGAGGATGCGGAAAATGCCGTGCAATGTTTTACTACTGGCGCGTTTCGGTAAATTGGGGTACTTACCTTACTTCTTCGTGAGATTAATTGTTTTTTGGATATCCTGTGTAAATTGACAACACATCTCTGTTTTCATTATTATTGTAAGTACTTGTTGGTTAGTTATAAAATTGACTGTGAAAATATATTATTTAGCTGAAAAAAAAGGATTAAATAAAATGTATTTTTTCACGTCATTTTGAAACTGAGACCATTCTTGTCATCGAAAGACAGATACAGTGGTACTTAAATAAGTTTTGGCACAAAATATTGCGATTAACTGCCAAAAAAAAAACAAAAAAATAAGTAATCTTCTCACAAATTGCCATTGAATTTGTCTTTTTATTTTCTCTATAATTCAGTTACACACGTAGAACGTTTGAAACTGAATTATACTTACCATCAGTATTGCCAAACCTATCAAACTAATACAGCAAATCATCTGTAAAAAATACAGTAGTAAATAGTAACTTCAGAACAGTAATTCTACTGTCTAGCATAAGATACAGAATAAAAAAAATCAAAATAATCATTATATTATATTCAGAATAATTTCAAATGTTGTGTTAAACACCAGAAACTGTAGCCGAAAAGCAAGAAACAAGCAGTTTGTTTTTTTTGCTTTTTTGCTAAAGTACAAAAAACAATAGTTTTACTGTTAAAATAGTACGGTTGGCAGCACTGCTTACACATTTGATTATGGTAAACACTTCAATCACAATTTCACCAGAATCTTTAGAATATCATATACATATGGTTACTTCATCATAAATATCTGAATTTTTACAAAATATTGCACGAAAGTTAATCAAAATACTAGAAGTCCCCATCATTTTATTTCATGTAATATATAGTCTGTACATAATATACAATTTACTAACACTGTGTTATAGTTTCAGCGCACGCCATTCTAACAGGGTCACAGTGTGTACAATGTCCTCAATTTTCTGCCTTATTGTCTTACAAATAAAGCTCATTTCTGTGTGGTACTCCTAGGTAGGCGGAAGGGGTAAGTCGTAGAACAAACTTTTATGAATTGGAGTTAATTGTCGTTTTTTCCAGAAAACTGTAATATTACAGTGTTATCGTTTTTTTTTGTTGATTTCCGAAGAAAAATATTTCCGTGTTTGTTCCAGGATTTACCAGAAAAAAACATTAAATAATTATGATAATGAGTAATAATTCTATCAGTAGCTTGAACATTCTCCTGAGCTACTAAAAAAACTTATCAATAAAAAAAAAAAAAATCGGATAACTGCATCCGAATTGCGTAACACATGATTAATCACAATCAGAATCATTTTGAAGGATATTGCTAATTCATTGCTTCACATGTTCGAATTATCTGCTCAACAACATATTTATCGCAATTAATGTTGTTGAACTGTCAAAATGAAAGAGATTGTGATTGATCGTGTGTTACGCAATTAGAGTACTGGTTGTCGAGCTGTTAGCGCAGTAACGAACATACAGACAGAAACACGTTCCGATTTATAATATGTAGGAAAACTTAAGCTCCAAAACGAAGATCATCAATTCTTCATCATCACTTCTATCATCGTGGAACTTGGAGTCATATAACAAAGCATTACAATCATCCGCTTATTAATAAACGACTGTATGGACTCATCAGCTTGTATTCGTGACGGAGGCACTTGAGCTTTTATTGTGTGAGCACGATTTTATACAGGGTGGGGGCAAAAGTAATGTCATAATGTGAATTGACTGCCATTTTGTCGAAAATGAAAAAAAATTGGGTCCTGTGTTCACAGAAAGATTATTTAAAGGTGCAAAATTGATGACATTATTAAGTCAAAAAAATTTGATCGGTCAAATTACCACCTTCTGAGTCTATGCACATTTCTGCTCGTTTTACGGCATTTTAAATTAATCTGTCTCCATTTTGGTGATTTCTTGTTCAATGTTGGCTTTTAAGACTTGCAAGATTTGTGGTTTATGTTGGTTAACGCTAGATTTCAAAAAGCCCCAAAGGAAGAAATCTGGCACCGTCAGTACTGGCGATCTGGCCAGCCAGATAAAATCGGTAAAACGAGAGATTATACGACACAGAAATTGGTGTTTCTAAATCTCCTTCATTGCCTGAGGCTCCTGAGTTGTGTGTATTTCTCCATTGCATTGTCAACTAATTCTCCATCTGTCTATTATCAAAATGTCAAAGCATAATGACATTTGACGCCATTTGCAAAAATTATGGCGCATTTACAATGTGACATTACTTTTGCCCCACATTGTACATACATACTGCTTTACTTGTCTAATGAGTGCATACATATTGTGTATTTGTTTGCAAAAAGTGTGATCAAATACACTACTTTTCATCCACAATAAGTTCACTGACTGACCAACACTTACTTAGGCTTTGAAAATATGGATATATCTCGATGCTTCACGAACCTCAGATTGATTTTCTTCACACAAGAAAAATATTGGCTATTTTTAGACAGATAGAATATGCTTTATTGTACACCAAAACCAAAATTAAACAAATATACGACACAAATTAGACATACCTATGTCTAAAAAACAAAAATACTTAGTTGAGTTATTCAAAACACTCATAAACATTTTTAACGGTACAAAGTCAATAAACAACCCCAATTTCCACAAATTATTGTTTAAACAGTTTGCTTAAAGCCTTTTGCTTGCTAACTTTATTTATCCAATCAAAATGAGTAATGGCCTGCGAAGTCTGGCGGACGGCACGACAGATGATTTTAAATGTATCAATTGAATTGAATACTTATCCAATCGAAATACCTTATCTATTTCAATGCTCCGTGATCGAGCTTGGAGCATCGCAGCTCAGTTTTACGTCGATCACCGAGCATTGAAATATATAGTCCCGTCCGCCAGTCTGCGCGTGCGCCGGCCATGAATAACCACATTCTGATGCAGAAATTAATGACATCACTCACTCACACCTTAAAGGTCCAGAAAACCAAAAGCTCAAGTGTATTCTTCACAATAGTATATACGCTAGCTGTAAGAACAGGGTCGGCAGGTCTCTCTCGCGCGCCGCCTTCGCCGAGGGAAACAATGGCAGGTTATGTTTCTTTTGTTAATTATTGTTTCAATAGAGATGAGATCTGTTTTTGACATGTTGGTTGGAGGGGTTGGAAAGTCAGAGATACGTATATTTTCCAATAATAACAGCAGGATACCCAATGACTCTGACGGGGTCTGTAAGGGCCAATGCCTGCCAGGGTTGCGAGGTTGTCCGAAAGGGATATCGCGGCCCCGGCACACAGGCAACGGAAGGAACACGGGTGGGTTTTAGGCAGTAAAAGTCTGACACGCCCTCCTTGTCCACCCAGAGCGGGAGAAGTTATTAGATAATTTCCCAACCTAAAAAAAAAAGAAAAAAGGATACCCAATGACTACAAAGCCTTCTCCCTTGGCTTTTTACAGCTATCTTTATTGCGTCTTCATTCTAATTTCCTGAGAATATATTGTCCTTTTCTATTCTTTCATAAGTCCTTTATTTCCATGGGAAACTACGCTTTGCAACAAGAAACAAAAAATGTTGCTTCTTCTTCTTTGTCGTGTGGTTAGGGACTAACCTGGTGTCAGAGTTTTAAAGCCGCCCATGGGCCTCTGAATTAGCTTCACATGCCGTCGATATATATCTCTCAGGCATGTCGGTTTCCTCGCGATGTTTTCCTTGACCGTTTTAGAAGCAAGTGATAAATTATACAATACGCACATGAATCCGAAAAGTCAGAGGTCGCGCCTTGGGTTAGAACTCGAGGCCTATGACTTGGCATTCCGATGGTCACACCACTAGGCTATCGCAGAAAGACTTCTTGACAAATCTAAAGTTTCTGCAAATGGTCTGGATGGTGTAATAACATGTGTTTTTTTTACTTAATGTTTTAAGATAAAGTCAGATCATAAAAAATTATACAGAACATTGAAATCCTATCTCTTTTCCTGATTGCCCGGTTGTTCTAGTGGTCGCAAGCGCTACTGCTGAGCATGAGGTCCTGGGTTCGATTCCCGGATCGGGCAAAGTGTTATTGGGTTTTTCCATCTGGAATTGCTCAGTAGCAGCCCGGAGTCTGGATTAGTGCCCGGTTGATGTCAATAGGATCGCCTCCTATTACATGGGACTTAAACATAACTGGCGAAATGTGGGTGTACTATAGGTACACCTCTGCCTAATCCTTCGGGAATACAGGCGTGATGTTATGTATGTGTGTAATTTCTCTTGACCAAAAACATCTTAGATTTTCCATATACACATCAAATCTCCTACTAACTTTTTCATTATAAATCAACACTCATTTTCAACGGCTCCAACCAACCCTCAGTCTATACATACAAGAAAGTACGATCTAACCCACACATTTGGGCACCAGTTGTTCGTCAGCGGACGAAGGAGACGACGAGGCCGACCCACAGGCGAAGGCGATGCGCGAGAAAGAGAGGCGGCAGGCCAACAACGCGAGGGAGAGGTAAGATAGAAATGGAGATAGACGTAGGAGATACAATATAAGCCATAAAGAGAGAGACAAGAGATATACAGCGCCCCTCGAGAGGCTGGCGACAGGAACTAGTACTCAAAAAGGAATTTTGTACAGTTTTTAAACAAATTGCCACCCTACCAGGCTAGGCGCACTCCCCATTTTAGATATGAAGCTACAAGTAGGCTGCGGTTCGACTTGTCGGGCCAATTCAGTGAGCGTAACGTAGTCAGAAGATATAAGAGTTACACGATAGGAAGAGAGGCAACTTCTAGATGAACATAACTCTAGGAAATTAGCGCTGTGCGACCTGAATTGCACTTTATTGTATCGGTGCAAGAGTCGCTTTTTATTTTAATGTAGAGTGAATCTTCTGTACTATTCTGTGACTCTACGTCAATTTGCCGTGTTATAATAACCATTTCATACAACTGTATACCATGACAGTTGTGATTTGACTGTTTTTAGATTTACTCATTTATTGAATCTCGAATTATGATTTACGAAATGAGTGCTTTGGAAATACTTAAAGTGAAGAATCTCAAGCTTTTAGTGTAGTAAATTAACCAATTTAATTTCAGGAATTTTACACACTGTGACCCAATGTTATCATGCTTTTTATTACTGTGTTCTAATTGTTTTTGCATCACAAGAACATTTGCTTCTCTGTGAAATTTAAAGACTTCGCGTGCACATCGAATTGGCTAACACATATTGTAATCGTTATGGATTAATAAAGAAAAATATTCACCTTTCTGTCTGTAAAAAATAATTTGATAAAACATTAAAAAGGATGCCTACTCTAATTGCACACGTAGCACTATAAATGCAGTAGCAAACATTATTTTAGAACAGTGTGCTTTTACTCTCTACAATAAGTATAATCGGTTCGTAAAATGAAATGTGATTTTTCAAACAAATCCTGACCTCGTATTAAAAACTCTAAATATCTCTATTAGAAAATATAAATTACTTCCAAATTTTTTTTTTGTCCAATTTAACTTATCAACTATTCTTATTGTATATAGCGAACACACAGTTTCTAAAACAATATTTATTAAAATTATTTGTCTACTTTATCTGACCAAAATCTGCCTCCATCCACAGGATTAGAATACGAGATATAAACGAAGCTCTAAAAGAACTGGGCAGGATGTGTATGACCCACCTCAAGAGTGACAAGCCACAGACCAAGCTCGGCATACTCAATATGGCCGTCGAGGTTATAATGACCCTAGAGCAGCAAGTCAGAGGTAATATCATCCATACAATGTGTTTTTTTTTAAATACTCTAGGGTATGATTGAGACCATATCAAAGAACCAACTGGCATATGAATCATAATTTTTTTTTATTTCATTTTTCATACAAAATAATTCGACAAAGTCACGATTATTAATGTAAAACACCCTTACGTGAAATATGACAACGTCGCATTTTCTTAGCTTTAAATATGAATGATTGGTTTGAATAAAAATGAATTACTTTACTACACTACTGCGAAGTTTGGCAACGTCGCAAAAGTAAAGATTCGTCATACTGGTGAAAATTTTTGCCCTAATTTAATTATGATTGATTATATCTTCGAAACTTTTTTGGACCACCTATTCTAGGAGATTTTGTGTTCTTTTTACTTAAATAATATAACCCTAGAGTTATAGGATATCAAAAACAGCAATAGAACTGGGGTATTTGAGAAGGAAAATGGTCGATGTGTAGACGTGGATATGATCACGGCCTCTTGTATCAATCAATCTGCCTAGCCGTTTCCCAATTTTATTAGGGTCGGCTTATAGTCTAACCGGATGCAGCTGAATACCAGTGTTTTACATAGAGCGACTACCTTTGTGTCCACAATCCAGTTACTGGGTAACACTATACCCCTTGGTAAGACTGGTTGTCAGACTTTCGGGCTTCTGACGACCCGTAACGACTGTCAAAGATCCACGAATGACAGCCGAGACCAACGGCTTAACGTGCTTTCCGAGACACGAGGGGATCTCGGTAAGAACTGGATGGTTGCCCATCCACGATCAGATCGCTGTCAACTCAGTCATAGGACAAAAAGTTAATTGATTCAGGCGTGACTTTGCAGAAATGCATTATAAAATACAACAGACGACGTATATTTAGTAACCTAATCCGCTTAACTGTTCTTAAAGAGTAATAAAGAACCCTGTAAGAAATCGACACGTGTTTCACCTCTCAACGAGGCATCCTCAGGATGGCGATTGACTTGTTGCGAACACGTGTCGATTTCTTACAGGGTTATTTTATAACTATTTCTGCTATAACACGTTAATAAGTATCATTTACTGATAAGAACTGCCTCCTTGGCCTAGTGATCGCAAGCGCTACTGCTGAGCACGAGGTCCTGGGTTCGATTCCCAGGTCGGACAAAGTAATATTGGGTTTTTCAAACTGGAATTTCTCAGTAGCAGCCCGAAGTCTGGATCTGTACCTGGTCGATGGCAATAGGCTCGGCCCCTATTACATGGGACTTAAACATAACTAGCGAAAAAAAATGTGGGTGTACTATAGGTACACCTCTGCCCAACCTTTCGAGGGATCAAGCTGTCATGTTATGATAAGAAGTGTGTAAAACGTTAATTATTTATTTGCAGAACGCAACCTAAACCCTAAAGCAGCTTGTCTGAAACGCCGCGAGGAGGAGAAGGCGGAGGAAGCGCCCAAACTGCTGCCCGCGCCCTTACAGCACTATCAACCCATGCCGGTAAGTGCACTGGACCTGCGACAATCCGTAACCTTACTTTGGACCTTATGCAAGGCAAATAACACATCAACTGACGATGACCTTCATGACAAGTTCAAAAGTGAAGTAAGATACTTAGTTGGAATGTCCATTGTCCACTGCTGGATGTAGACATCGTCTAAGTTATAAAACACCCAGCAATGCGCAGCGTAACATACTCAGAATGATAATTCCTTTCATTTTGGAAATCATTGCTTCATATATTCGAGTCTGCTCGACAACGCAAATATCGCAATGAAAATTGTTGAATTTTCAAAATTAAAGGGGTTGTATTTGTGAGTGTAATGCAATTAGACGTCACCGCTGTACCGCGCCTTAGGTACGTGCGAGGGTCACGGCAGTGCAGGCCGCTCATTCGTCAACGCTCACGGCGTTCCGCCCCCCCCCCCCCGCCTCGCCGTACGTTCCTAAGTCAAACTATAACAATATAATTTAACAGACTGTTTACCTCCGTAATCAAGGAAAGCTGTCCTTCAAAACATTCTAAAACCTCTTTAATACATTATGTAGGTGTACAGTTTCATGATGCCTCAACAGCCTTAAGCTTCGTGCAGACTAGCGCGACGCGACACCGGTTATTGTTATACTGAAGTTTTCTTAGAAATTGTATTGTTCGAGTCGCGTCGCGTTAGTCTGCACGAGGGTTTCAAAAGCTCACATACAAGGATTAAGGATCTTGTTTCGCTCAAATGACGTTGTTAGAGGGCGCTGTTGGTAAACATTTGTGCAATTATTTTGCGAAATGTATAGAAGAAACAAGATGGCGGCGTTAGTTCCGCGCGTCAAATGATCCTAGTTCAGCTAAAGACCACCGTTTTAGCCATAAAAGACATCCTTCCTTACCTTTTTATCTGTCCGCAGGGCATGGGCCAGTTACCCGGCCAGCCGCCTACGGGCCCGCCACAATAGCGACGCGCCGCGCCCTAGCTACGCACTGCGACATCACAAGCGACGGAATAGTTGCGCCACAGTCGCGCCACTGTCGCCCGCCACTGCGAGTTGCGACTAACGTGTGCAAGGATATAATTTTTTGTTAATGGTTGCGTGCGTGTGTGAGGTTTTGTTGAGGGATATGTGAGTAACAAATGTTTATGATATTTTTGTTTTTCGGAATTTACGTCATTTGTGTCTTGAATCAAAGGACGGGAAAGAATGTTGTAGGCAGAAATATGGAGTTATAATTTATATTTATTGTTATTGTGTTAAAAATGAAATATCTATGAAAATTGCTGATTTTTCTGCCTTTCAAGAGAAAAATATACAGGATGATATTTATTACCAATGTATGGTAAAGTTGCTCAATACCAATGATTTTTAATTACTGTAAAAAGATCTGAATATTGCATGAAATCGAATTGTGCATGACAATCAATATATTTATTAAATTATAGTAACTTTATAAGTAACAGCCTGTACATTTTTATTTGATTTTTCTTCATTTACATTTGTTACTCATTTTTTTTGGAATACTTTAAAAAGCTTAGGAAAAAAGTTTTTTTATCAGCAAAGCTCACATGCACACGTATACCAGAAATCGTTGCATTTTATTTTTATTTCTCTTATTATTTTTAATAAAAGCCCGTTGAACGGGAGTGGGACACTGTCTTCCCAACGGAAGAATGCCATAAGTAAAAGTTTACATTTTACTTAATCGTAAGTTTATTTTATTATAAGTACACACTTTACTAGCAGATTTTTAACGAAAATCAACGTTTTTTAAGTGCCCAGTGACTGTTGGGTTTGGTGCGGAAATTACCAATTAATGACTATTTTTTAGGCTCTCTATTTCCAAAAAAAAAATATCTTTAATTCTTAAACACTAGAATATTTTCTTTTTTTGCAATTTACAAATGGATCTTTTGTCTTTTCTTCTATTTCGGGTGACTCTTGATCTATTTGTATTCAAATAAAATCTTGCCTTTTTAATAAAAACCATACATTAATGTTTATCATATTTCACATTACTCTATTTATAACGAATTTCTAACAACGTAACGAATTTATAATCATGACAATTTTTTGTTAAATACTTTCAAGAAAATGACATCTTACGGCAGTGACATCACTAAAAATTTTGTATCTTTACCTACCCATCGTACACTCCAGCAACGCTTGAGTCCGCCTTAAACTATGGGTACTAAATACTGCCGCGTGACGTCATCACAAACACGTCATCATTGGTAATTTACACTCCAAGCTCAACTAAAAACTCCACATCGGACGAGAGTTCCAAAGAATTATTTAAATAAACTAAAAAAAATACTAAAAAATGGTAACCAGCAGTGCGTAGTGACTTATATTTCGGACTCTGTAGTATATAAGTGTGTATATTACTAGAATATAGAAATAGTTTTATAAACAAAACGTAACATCAGACGAGCGGGGAGTATTCTTTATGTCTTCAATCCAAAGACATAATCCATGTAAAATATTAACTTAGTATATGTATAGGTATATGATAGGTAAGAAATGAGAAAAAAATGAAGATATTTTTAATTACGATTCTTTTTTTAATTTTTTCTCTATGTCGCTGCCATAGACACCACTTCACCGCTTTATGCTGAGTTTCAGAAGCTAGACAATAAAACAGTATGTTGTTTTGTGATCCTTTCTCATAGACAAGTGGTGTGAATTGTACTGTTTTTTTTTTTGTAAATTTGTAGAACAGTGATTTTAAAATGAAGGTAATGATTATGCTTGAAATAATTAAATACTTATGAAAATAGTACTTATTGTAATATAAATATGTTTTTTAGGAGAAAAAATCTGCAAGTTTACAAAAAAAATAATTAAATGAAATGGCTGCTAACTTAAGAAAAGTACTTAAGTGACACTTTTGTACCAAAACTCCAGTGAATTGTATCGTTGACACTATTTCTGTTTTTTTGACACTATTTGACACTTTTCGCGGTCCGGGAGATCTACGAGCTACTTATACGTAGTATTATTTTTTATTATAAATAATAATTTTCTTTTTAGAATATATTCGGTAGCTATTCGCCTTGAGATCGTAAAGTACTTATACATTTGTTGTGTAAGGTTTTTATTATATTTTTTTGTTTTTTAATTATTTGTCGTTTGCTATTTTTTCTTGGACAGAGAAAAAAGTGAATGATTGCATATTACTTGAATGAAAATATAGCAAATGACATTGTTTTAATTCCGTTAAAAAGATGTTTTAAACTTTTCAGACTTGCGACTGTCACGACTTTGTCTTGCCATTATAAAAGTCGCATTTTGATTACCGATCTTCATGGAATTGATATATCTTTAGGATAATAACCAAAATTGCGACATCGAAAATCAGAATCTGTATTTACTTTAAAATATAGAAAAATCTAATTTAATAGTATTTTTTTTTACACTACGCGCACAATCTAAATAAAAACGTCACAGTCGCAAGTCTAAAAATAAAATCGCATAATTGATGACACCCTGTATATATTTAATTAAAAAATATATTTACCAATTCCGCTCAATGATTTAGATAACGATTCGATTTCTGACAAATATTATGAAACTAAATTATTATTGTTATTATTATCATGACATTATTATTTTTTCGAAACCACTATGATACGTACTGTCACAGTTACTGCGGTAATGAGTTTAGTATAGTATCTTTAGTTGTTTCGACATCCGAGTCGGGTTTAGGCGATTCTTTAAGGTAATCGATTTGATGACAGCGTATTTTTCGACCATACTTGCAACACTTTAAAAATGACTAGAATACGTTTTATAAAGAAAAATTACAATGGTTTGTATTTTTTTTATCGGCCATTTTTTTTATCAATGAGGTAATATTACGGTTGGGAAAATCGATTTTTCGATCGACCCCAGTTTTGGCAATGAAAGGACTTTTTCTGTGCCGTATATATCATAAACTTAAAACATATCTGTTTACCTCAGTACCCCATATCGGGTTTCTAAACACCAGTATGGTCGTATAAATGCAGGTCATCCATTCTCTAACCTTCTAAAATAACACATTTCAACAAAAAGGTTGCATTTGATTCAATGTTCAAATTCGGGAGTTAACACTGTATTCAGATGCAATATTATTGTCGAACTACCCGACTTAAATCTATCCATTTTAGTTGATAGTCTAAATGGTACTCTGTATTATATAGATTTAAGGTTGATTTCCTCTTGAATCATTGAAGATTATGAATCGTGTATATTTTGAGAAAGCTGTATTTGTTATAATTTTCTAAAAAAAAAACTTATGGAATTTTTACATACTTTAAAGTATTTGATTAATGATTTTCTCTGATCTGATTATAGAGAAAAAGGTTTTTGGATTTTTATTAAATATTTATTTTTAAGAAATTATAATGATTATAGCTTTTTAAATAATTGATTATTCCAACCACATTTATGCTTGAATATTATAAAATCAATCATTGACTGTGTAATGTCTCGAAACATTTTTAATGCTGGTCATACTAACATACATATTGGACGGCAAAAATATGTTAATATTATTCTCCCAGTAAAATAATGGGTCGTTATTGACACATCATTATTATGGCACCATTTTTTATTATTATATTATGTATACATAACATTTCGGTACTCTATAAATAATTAACTTGCTACATAGGACACTCTAATTTTATATATATTCTCTTAATTCATCACGATAATAATATGTTGTCAAAAGCGATCCAAATAAATTTTCATGGAATCTAAATTGACTTGTAACAGAAAATTGACGCAAATAATTTTACAAAATTCAAAATATCTTTTTATTAGTATTCTACATTTAGTTGTAAGACTTACTATCGCCCTTTTAGTTTAGTTTAGTTGATTCCTCTTCCATTTAGCGATAATTAAGTTTTTTATTATTAATAATTATCTATAATTTGTTGTCTATGCGTACTATGTAGGTCTATTTTAAGATTTTTTTAATATGTACGCATTGCCCTGTAATTTATTCGCAACTGATGCTCAGTACCCATGAATGGTAAAATTTAACGCCGGTTATACTGTCCTGGAGCTTGTGTACAAAATGAGGCTTCTTTGTTATTATTTTTTAGTTTTTGTCCGTGGCAACCCCAGCAGCCTGTGTAAAATAGAGCATTTGTGTTTTCTTTTCCTGTTCAAATGCATAGATTAAAATATAACTACAAGAAAGGTCTAATTATAAAAATGAATAATATTAATTAAATATAAATGTGCCATTCATTTTGCTAATTTTGTGTTTTATTTTTACCTGTGCAAATCTTTCTTAAACATACATACTGTGATAATGCTTTGATGTACATTACAAAATAACGATTATTTCCTTACCACTCATAATTGAAACGATCGTCTCTTTCAATCAATATTTCAAAATAAATGGCGTCGCATTGTTGGGAAAGCAGACCCCGCGTAACGGGAAAAGGCGAAGCTAAAGACTTAAGAATTCTAACGAGCGTCTCTTTCAATCAATATTTTCTCAACAGCAATCGCTCTTAAGCTATGAAATAAAGGTGCTATAGAAATCAAATTGTTATCAATAATATACTGTCGTACAGTTGACCTTACTGCTACTAGCGCCATCTATGTTTAATTATGACGAACCCGTATTTCTCGTTTTGTATTTGTCGTGGCCAGATCTTAGAGTTGACCATTTCATAAAATGGCCATATCGTTTAAACGTGATACGTCTGTCGATGTTTGGCCATATCATAAATGTAGGGTGTCCATGGTATAATAATATACTATGGCTATACTTGGCTGTTTTTACTACACTATAATAGTAAAAATAGCCAAGTAACTGTGACCAACTTGAAAGTAGCGCTCGCCGATCACACACCGGTGTTGGTCACAATTCTTACCTAACCTAATCCATTTGGTCGGGGTGCCACTTAAGCGCTTTCAATAATCTAATATTTGGAAACCCAATAAAAGTCCATCGACTTTTTTTGTGTGGTCACCCTACTAAGTTTGATTAGTTGTATACCGCCGCCGCGCCATGATGCACAACAAAAACAATGCGACATCAACGCCTCTACCGGTGGATAATCGTAACTATTTTACGGAGGTCACTAATGTTTGGCCACATCATGAAGTAGTCGTGCGTTTAGGTGGTCATATCATCAAACGTCGATGTTCATTTCATGAAATAATCTATTCTAAGATCTGGCCACGACATATTCAATTCGAGACATCGGTTGCATGACATCACCACACTTTTGCAGCACGGTATGCGTGGTTTTATCATTCCTATTGTGACAATATTATCGTGGACGTCCATGGCATCAGGATAACTCAGGGAAGTAAAATGTATGGAAAAACATGAAAACGCTTTTAAAGGACTATGGGCAAAGTACACCCAGCTCCTCCACAGTTAAAACCACTGTAGTTTTGAAGACATTACTTCTCCCTTTTCTCAGGCCACAATCTGTCCCGGGGCTATGCAGTTCCGACAATGTTAGGTTAGGCAAAATACACCCAGCTCCGCCACTACCAACGCGACAGTGACGTCGGCGACCGCCGACAGCCTCGCGCCTGAGGGGACTCGTAAAAAGTATTAAAAGTTTCCCCCCGGCCCCCGTCCTGGAGCCCCCAAATCTAGAGAAGTACTTTTTAATCAAATCCCAAACAATGCTAAAATATGTTCAGTAAAAAAGAGGCAGTTTGTAGTTGGAGGCGCCACTATAACGTACAAAATATAAATGTAGCATGCAAACACGTTTTCACGCTCGCTTCGCTCGCGCTTCCTTCGTACACTTTCTTCGTTTTCAAACTTATCTGCAAATATCGGCAAAATAACCTATTTCTGTATAAATGTTCAAATTTACCTACCATCCTATATTCTTCTACTCGAAACCTTTCTACTTATGTCAACAACGACAAAGTATCTCGCTAATTCTGTATGTATGGTTAAAAGAAAACCTTTCCGAGGCGGGGTGCTAACATTTTCGATCTCGCTGCGCTCGCTCTGACGTCCTGCATTCTCCTAATTCTCAAACTTTTCTGTATATCTTTACAAATATCTCTTATTTTTGTAAGAATGGTAAAAGACCACCTAATTTTAACTATCTGAGGCTGCTATTGTTTCGAGCATTTCTTGCATTCTATTTTCTGCATTAAAATTAGTGGATGTGATAAAATATTTAAAAAAAATCTGTAAGGTTAAATGCCAAAAATGTCTTCTATTTTTAAAATTTAAGTTTGTCAGTATCATCATTTGATTAGCAGTCAAACTCATAAGTATATTCATACATTACAATTATATAGTGTTAGCTGCATCTCCAACCTACACCCCTCCGGCTAGCCCGGAACATATGATCGAGTCCATATAAGACCGTGCACACCGTGACCACCGATTCATTTCCAAACCCGGCGGCGCGCACTTTGCTATTCCCTATCGGTTCTTGTTGTAATTAAAAAGTCTTTCTTTGTTAACTTTACATTAGTGTTTCATTAAATTCCTAAAAAGACAAGCGTTGCTATTTATACCATGTAAGCCCATTGCAGCTGCATAAGGTTTTGGTTGGTATGGTAACAGTCGTGAGCCAGAAAGTACCCGTGTCTGTATGACATTCGGGGCGTGACTGGTAAAGTACTGTGTAAAGCCTGAGGACAAGCCCATTGCAGCAGCATAAGGTTTTGGTTGGTATTATGGCAAGTGAGCTCATTGATAGCCTTAATGAGGTTTTGAGTTAGTATGGCATATGTTTTACATACAGTGGGAAGGTGTTCGTTATCAAGGTGTATTTTGTTTGAACTTTTTAAACTTTAAACTATTTTGAAGCAATTCTCGTCTGATTAGCATTTGATCGAGTAAACAGTAAACTCATTCGTCTAGGCTCATGGCCAAAAACATCAGTTATCTGCTGTCATATGTACCTAACATTTAGATGCTCACTCTTTGTTTTTGACGTGCAGGTTCTGATGATGAGGAGAATGAAGTGGATCCACAGCCGAGCACCTCGTCGGCAACACCCAGAAATGACGAGTCGGAGGTAGCTCCCGCTGAAGAGGCTCCGGTGGTAGCCGAGGCCTGCGAGGACGCTGGCACGTCAGGAGAGGCCGTGTTAGCTGCATCTCCAACCTACACCCCTCCGGCCAGCCCGGAACATATGATCGAGTCCATATAAGACCGTGCGCACCGTGACCACCGATTCATTCCCAAACCCGGCGGCGCGCACTTTGCTATTCCCTATCGGTTCTTGTTGTAACTTAAATTGTTTGATTAAAAAGTCTTTCTTTGTTAACTTTAAATTAGTGTTTCATTAAATTCCTAAAAATAGTGTATAATTCAGCACATTCGGTTTAAAGTTTTCTTTCGACTGGGAAATGAAAGGGGCCTCGCATAGCTGATATCACCAACGTCTAACTTTGGTCTAGCGCCGCCACTGGCGACTACACTCAGCTCCGCCACAGTTAAAACCACTGTAGTTTTGAATACTTTACTTCTCCCTGTACTTAGGCCAAAGCGCATCAAAATCTGTCACAGGGTTATTCAGTTCTGACAATGTTAGGTTGGGTTAAGCAAAATACACCCAGCTCCCCCACAGTTAAAACCACTGTAGTTTTGAAGAAGGAACGAAAGATGCCTTCATTGGCATTACAAAAAATACAACTTAAAACTATAAAAACAGAAAACAAATTATAATAATGCCAAAAGGGCCTCAGCCCAGCATAATGTCAGATGACAACACAAAGTGAACCACCTGACGCTGAATACATTACTGATCCCTCTCAGGCCAAAGCGCACCATGACGTCTGATGCCAGCCACTTCTGGTGCCGGGGCCTAACCTTACCCTTTTTTTTTGTTCCGGAGTGGAAAATCCTCATAGATGTCCGCCCTGAGGCGGGTGAACGGATCTGTCAGACTCCTACTGACCAAAAACCAATTCAATACATTTTTGCTAACCTAACCTAACATTGTCGGAACTGAATAACCCCGGGATAGGTTTTCATGCGTCAACGATAATATCGTCTCTAGCTAGGAGTCGCTAGGACGTTGAGTTTTGAGACATTTGCGAAAAATTCAAAAAAGGGATTCAGAAAAGGGTTAGCCATTTTAGGACGCAACCTCGTCAAGGTCAATTAAAGGTCATCAATTAATCTGTAGACAAACCGTAAACAGTTTTGTAAAAACAAAAGGTGTTTTTGGAATGAGGAAAAATAAAAACGAAGCAGTAATTAAAATAAGTGTATTTATTAGAATTCAGCTCTGTTACAAGTTTCTTGAGCAAGTACAGTGATCAAATTAATGGCATTATTTACACATACATAGCCACACTGAAATACACGAGAATAACGTTAAATCGATACCAATATGTATCTTTCGCTACATTCAATAACTCCACAGTGGTTTCAAACTTGATGTTTATTATCATATAATTGTCCCACAGCTGGGCAAATGGTTCTACAAACGTTATATTTGTTCCATTTACAAAATCAATATACATACTTATGTATTTACAATACATATTTTTAGTTGCGAGGCCGTGTGCGGTCTCAAAATCACTAGTTTTATAACTACTTCTTACTGAAGCAGTCCACGATATTATGATGAAAACGAAAAAAATAACTCAGATTAAAAACCTGTGATAGTAATTACAAAACTATACATCATGGTTTTTTCTGTCATTTTACAGTTAATACTAAAAACTCAACAAAACTTTAAATATAGTTTTAAATGCGCCACACACGACCTTAGCATATCCACATATCGTCGAACACAAGTCACAGTTGCTAAGCGTATTGTCTGCCCGTTCTGCGCTTGCCCACTTATCTCCTGTCGGTCTTGCCCACTCCTCGCTTGCCCGAGAACAGATGTTTGGGCATCTTGGTGCCGATGAACCTGTCGGCCTCTCCCTTGAGCCCCATGCGCTTGGTCTTCTTCGCGATGGCGACGTGCGCCATTCTCTTTGCTTTTTGTTGCATCTGAAATAAGGAAAGTGGAATTTACAAACATTTGATAGATAAGGTTAGGTTTACAGATGCAAGCACTCCTGTATTGTCCGAAAGGACAGGCAAAGGTACACGAATATTTCCTAGGTTAGGTTTAGTTTCAAAATTATAAGCAAACTAGTTTCTACCCGTGACTTCAGAATTAGGTCCAGAGAGAAATGAAAAATGCAGAAAGACTAAAAGTGTTGCTACAGTTTAATAGATCTTTTAAAAAGGAATTATTCCGTAATTCATTGTTTTCATATAACTATTGGGTAGAATACAATAGACGACGTATATTTAGTAACCTAATTTGCTTAACTCTAACTATAAAGTTCCCAGTCGGCATGATTTTTTCAGTATAAATATTTATCATAATAATTAAATATTGAAAAGTTTGTATTTGTCATGGGTAATGCGCGCTAGAGTATAGTGACTCTGCGCGCGACCATATGACAAACTGTTACTGTAGGCCGCGCTTTGACTGACGAACAGTATTGTGTATTGTACTCAGCTTCGAACGGGCCAAAATAATTTGTTAATTTGTGTACTTAATCATTATCCAAAATTTTAAAGTTAGTGAAGATTATTTTTTTACTCAATCACACAAACGGCTGAACAGATAAGTAGTTCCGATCGATATGGATTGGCTGATCGCCCGATCCAGGTCCGAACCGTCCACACCGAGCACGCCAAACTGACTCGTCTTTGAGCATTGTGAAAAAATCGACACTTGGATCGCGATCCTGCCGCACCCCATCGGAACGCGCATTATCCGGGGTGGAACCAGCTATTCAGATTCTATCATTTAATCTGGCCTGTGCGGGCCACTGGCCGTGGTCGTGGCCGCGTAATGCTTTAGGTCCTTGAAATTGGAACTGAATAGAACGTCTAAAAGATGTCAGTAAGACGGTATATGCAAGTATTGTCCTAAAACAGGTTAAATACTTACAAGAGTATTCCCGACGCCCGTGGTGTCCCTGGCCGGCCGGCTGACCGAGCGGCCGCGCTCGTCCGCGCGCGCGCGCTTGGCGGCCGGCGCCGACATGGAGCGCGAGCGGGAGCGGGAGCGGGTGAAGTGAGCCTCCTTCGTCTCGGACATGTCGACACCTGACGAGATTAAATAAAATGTTGAATAATAACATGAATGTGAATTTGAACGACCGGCAAAATAATTAGAATGGGGAATGATAGACGATCGGCATGACAACACTGGACGACGAATGACGGCACGAGGAATAAGTACAAAAGATATATACTACTGCTTCAAGGAATATGAATAGGGACGATGACAAAAATTTTTTTTTTAATCCGTCTTTGCTATTATAAAAAAATATTGGACACGTATTTTTTCTTTTTTTACGTAATCTAAAGATGACGGCGATATATTGAGGTAAAATGTGCCATGACGTCACGAGTATGTAGATTTTATACGTATTAGTGACGTAGCGACCCCGACTCCTCAACTTAAAATGCGTTTTATCTAAGTATTTTTTTATTAATATGATAAAGCAAAAAATACGTGTCTAATATTTTTTTATTATCTGACTGACGGACTAATTAGTTTTTTTTTTTTTTTTACCCAGGCATCATCCCTATTGATGATGATATATTTTGATTAAATGCTGCGCCGACTTTAAATAATTAAATAAAATAATGCCAAAAACATTATCAAAATTCAGCAAAAATATGTCTACAGCTGGGCATAGGGCCTCTAACAAAAAATTTTAAACAAAAAATGGAAAATGCGTAAAATATAATTCTGTCTGTGAAAGTGTATTTGCCATGGGTAATGCGCGTCAAAACATATTAGTTCTGCGCGCGACCATATGACAAACAAGTTAATGTTGGCCGCGCTTTGACTGACGAACAATATAGTATTGTGCTCAGCTTCGAACGGGCCAAAATATGCACTCTACTATCTACTATACTGTAGGGAATCAATCACGATTGGTTTACCAAAAAAACATTACACTCCTTTTTGGGCAGTCGTGTACTACTACTATTAAATTAATGTGCCTCGGAAATAGGGACCTAAACAAAAAAATTTTTTTTGTCCATCTGATAGATTTTGTTAATAAACTATCTGAGGGCCAAAATATTTTTTTCAAGGCCAAAAGGCTCCCATCTCAGCATGATGCTGCGATATTTAAAAAATAAATGTCGCAGCGCTGGTATTCTGATGTCACGGATAGATAGATACAGAAATAAATACTAAATTTAAAAAAAAAATTGGTGTGTGAAATACAATAAAAAGTAAAATATACATCAGTTACTTGTCTATCAGCCTTTAGTATCTGTGCTTCAATTATGGTATGCCAGAGGTCAACCGCATAATCCGACAATAGGAAGCTTGCCGAGGCGCATAACTGCAGTCCATAGTACTGCACAAATAACAGATGATCTCACCAAGTTTCTCCATCTCGTCCCTCAGCTGGCCGGTGGAGCGGCCCTGGGCGCGCGCGCGGCTGGTGCGCGGCATCACCGGCTTGGTGGACTGCTTCACTAAGCGGGACTCGTCCTTCAGGACAGCCTTCTTGTTGCTGAAATAACGAAGTTAAATAACTTAGTTTAGGTATTTATTTAATTTACCATCGCCTAGTAGTTTTTGAAGACATTTTTAACTACAAAACTGTACACACTGATGTCACAGTACTTCCTGGATATCTTCTATAAATCAATCTGCCTAGCCTTTTATCAACTAGGTTGGGGTCGGCTTCCAGTCTAACCGGATGCAGCTGAATACCAGTATTTGACATGGAGCCACTGCCTATCTGACCTCCACAACCCAGTTACTGGGTAACACGACTAAGATAAAGACTCGTTTGGTAAGACTGGTTGTCAGACTTTCGGGCTTCTGACGACCCGTAACGACTGTCAAAGATCCACGAATGAGAGCCGGGACCAACGGCTTAACGTGCTTTCCGAGGCACGGAGGAGTTTCGGTATGTTAAGATGAACCCCGTCATCCACAGACCAACCCCAGCAAGCGCAGTTTAACCTGATGGATCGACCCGTACGCCTGCATAACTTCTATCATATTTTGAAATGTTTACGGTTTTACCTTAGAGTATATAACACTGGAGAAGCCATAAGCACAATATTCCGAACAAAACAGTGTCACTTTTTGCGTGGGACGCGGTAGCGGAAATAGAAGACCGTATCATTAATTTTTATTTTATCGATATCGATATTCATTCGGAATTTTGCTTGAATCCATGAATGAACAGCTGTTGCATAAAATAGTTACATTTTAATAAGAAGATAAAATAACTTCAATTAAATAAAAGTAACTAAATTTGTAATAAGTAAGTAATCTCAATAAAAATTGAGGTCAAGTTATTTTTTTTTTTTTTATATACAACTTCACTGGACCACCACTTCAATGGACATAAACAAATTATAAAATATTGAACATTAAAAAAAAATATAAACAAAAATAATGACTAAGTAATTTTTACTAGGAAATTATCGACATGTCAATTTTGGTTTCAAACATGACCGGTGATCACTACGGTAGTCTCGTTAACATTTTTACTAGAGGACATAATCGCATGTCAAGTGCGTGTTAGTTTTACTGATTTGACGTATATTTTCGTAATGCAAAAGAAAAGTATTTTGATCTTTATGAACATAAAAACGAGATGTAGCGAGACTCGGTGACGTCACAGAAGCAACGTGAGTAAAATACTCGATTCATGCTACGTTTTATATTGAATCATGGTTGAATCGAATTGTATTATGAGGTTAGGATTTTAAATTTCAATAAAAACATGACTAAATATTAGAAAAAAAATATTGCATATGGAAAGATAGTCAGTTCTTTATGTAAATTTGACGTATTTGAACGCTTTTTACACCATTTAACAGCACAAATAGGCATTTTCACGGAGCTCCGCGCGCCTTTAAAACGATTTACGAAGTGCATTAGAATCGATTTGAAAGTAGTTTTTATGAACGTACACACGTAACGTAACATTTGTTCTTGTACTTTTACAGAGGGGAAGTGTTCGTAAGGCTTCTCCAGTGTTATATACTCTAAGGGTTTTACTCATTTATTTTGGTTCGAGCTCATGACTAAGATTTTTTTTTAATACTAGAAATAAAGATAAAATAGATCAACCATTTTTCAGATTATCTAAAGTACATACATCTTTTATGGGGTACTGTGTTAAATGTTACAATAAAATACCTTGTGATATATTACAATTAAATGAAAGAAAATTTAAAACTCATATTAAAAGTACACTCTGTAAACAAGCATATTACAAATTAGAGGATTATATCCAAGATAAGAATGCTTGGAAACATGCTGGTCCTGCTCCATAGGACAATTTAGAGTCTAGACAAAATCAAACTGGTTGCTTATTTAATTATATAGTTTGTTATTTTTTATAACTCTGATTTTACATTCTGTGATTTCTTGAACTCACACACTGACTTATTAGTATTACTTGTTAAAATGTTAGGAATATCGTATAATTTTGCAATGTTTGTAAATATGTGAGCACCATGTATCTATCTATCATAATTAATTTATCTGCAATTGCTTTATTTTTTTTCATTTTTTTTTAACCTATCGGTGTATAGTAATCTTATTCTAGATGCATCGTCTTCACATATTATTATATAATTAATGTATACAAAATATTGTAAAAACATTTTAAAAGAGTAACGGTGGAGTTTCTTGCCCATTCTTCTCCATACGAAAACTACCTTTTGGAAGGGGCGACTAGAATCAATTCTATTTTTTGTAAATTTGACGTTCATAAGTGCCTTTTATGTGCCTAATTGAAATAAATTGTTTGACTTTGACTTGACTTTGACTTTGATTTCAGTTCAATATTGAAACTAGTCGGACAAACTCTTTAGTGTGTAGTTGTTCAAGGTCTTGCGAGTTACATGTCAGATCTGTGTATGTTTATTATTTTAAATATAAACGCAACTTAGAAGCCACGAAAGCAATAATTCCGTATTAATACATTATTTTCATATATAACTATTGGGTGTAAAGTTCCCAGTCGGCATGATTTTTTCAGCATATCATTTTATCATAATAATTAAATATTGAATAGTTTGTATTTGTCATGGGTAATGCGCGCTAGAGTATAGTGACTCTGCGCGCGACCATATGACAAACTGTTTCTGTAGGCCGCGCTTTGACTGACGAACAGTATTGTGTATTGTACTCAGCTTCGAACGGGCCAAAATATACACCGTTGTAATGTTTTTTGAAATTTATTGTATATACTAGCTGCTGCCCGCGGCTTGGCCCGCGTGGCCCCTATTTCTTTATTAAAAAAAAGTAGCATTTGTTACTCCTTATAACATCAGCTATCTGCCAATGAAGGTCCCGTCAAAATCGGTCTAGCCGTTTCAGAGATTAGCTAGAACAAACACACCGACAGAAAGCCAAAAATGCTTTTTTTGTTTTAGGTGCCGTATATACTTTCATATGCGTTTAATTGTTATTTTACCATTACAAACAGACACTTAAATTTTATTTATTTGTATAGATTAGTTGGTGAGTCAGTTTTTGTAAATAAAACTAAACTAAAATATAGAATGCTTTCAGAATCTTTTCAAATACTGTTAGACATTAATAATAAATGTAACTATAATCTACCGCAAATCTAACCATTAACAATAAATGTAACATACCGTATCTGGCGCGCCAGTTCTCTGATCTCCTTGATGGTCTCGTCCAGCTCTATCTTGGGCACGGCGTACATGCCTCCCTCCATGCGCAGGTCTTCTTCCTTCTCCAAGTCAGCCAGTTTCTGGAAATTAATTATGTTTATGTTAATCATATAATGTAAGAAACTCGAGGAGCACGTGGGCTAAGTAATAACAGCCGCACGGGTCGATCCATCAAGCAAAGCTACGCTTGCCGGGGTTGGTCTGTGGATGGGTGACTATCTTTACAAACCGAGACTCCTCCGTGCCTCGGAAAGCACGTTAAGCCGTTGGTCCCGGCTGTCATTCGTGAATCTTTGACAGTCGTTACGGGTCGTCAGAAATCCGAAAGTCTGACAACCAGTCTTACCAAGGGGTATCGTATTACCCAATTATTGGGTTGTGGAGGTCAGATAGGCAGTCGCTCCATGTAAAATACTGGTATTCAGCTGCATCCGGTTAAGACTGGAAGCCGACCCCAATATAGTTGGGAAAAGGCTAGGCAGATTGATTGATATAATGAAAGAAACTGAACTTTTTGTGGAAGCACTTAAAAAAAAAAACCATTGGACTTAATATCTACTATAGTCCATTCGCGTTAAGAAAATAGTGAGTCATCATTGTCCCAGCACCGCCCCTCGACCAATCAAGTCGCACAATTTAGAAAACTAAGTTAACACTGACCATTGGCGGCAGATCCTCGTACGAAACGCTTGTGTCTTTTGCGACCCGATTGGTCGGACAACGATGACTCACTATTTTCTTAACGCGAATGGACTATATATATATATACATACATACAGCAAAGATCCTTTAACATGATTTCGGTTTTATACCACAAAAGGGTGGGAGAGGTTTTTTTAGTAGGATTACATGTATTTGTCATGGGTAATGCGCGCTAGAGTATAGTGACTCTGCGCGCGACCATATGACAAACTGTTACTGTAGGCCGCGCTTTGACTGACGAACAGTATTGTGTATTGTACTCAGCTTCGAACGGGCCAAAATAAAATAACTAAGTAAAGGTATATTATATAAAAGGAATCAATCAATCTGCCTTGCCTTTTCTCAACTATGTTGGGGTCGGCTTCCAGTCTAACCGGATGCAGCTGAATACCAGTATTTTACATGGAGCGACTGCCTATCTGACCTCCACAACCCAGTTACTGGGTAATACGATACCCCTTGGTAAGACTGGTTGTCAGAATTTCGAGCTTCTGATGACTCGTAACGACTGTCAAATATGAGAGAATGACAGCCGGGACCAACGGCTTAAAGTGCTTTCGGAGGCACGGAGGGGGATAAACGAAATATAAGTGCTCAATCATCGTCCACTTTTAAAATACTGGTAAAAAAAACACTTCCTCTCTCCTTAAACATCATCATTACATAATATAGTTCCTTGCTCTTGTTTCATGTTTATTATTGTGTATGTAAATGGTACACCACTGACTACCTGAAGTATTGTGATCCTTCTCCCTTTAATCCATCCAAAGGTTGTCTGTAAAAGATCGCTTTTAGCGATATACCCTATGTAAAATTTCTACGTATATATCTGTAATTTTTATGGTGTAACATCAAAAAAGTTCATATCCAACCACCGTAAGGACTATTTCTGCTTGCAGCGCTCGGCGGCTAGAACCGGGCCGGTAACAGATGTGGTCATCGTGTTCACGGGATTTTGTTTTGAAACTGGTAAGAACTTCTTTGATGGTACATAATAAAGAGTATTTTATCTATCTATCTATTTATTTATTTTTATGAAAGCATACTACTGCATCAGGTACTCACCTCAAATATCTCAGGGTCGATGTAATCAGCGATGTTGTGTCCCTCCCAGAACTCAGGGATGGGGTCGTGTCGCTCATCCTCCGGTATCTCCGCGTAGTTCTTTTGAAGATCTGTCAATAAAAACAAATAGGTCAGATAGGCAGTCGCTCCATGTAAAATACCGGTATTCAGCTGCATCCGGTTAGACTGGAAGCCGACCCTGACATATGGGGGCTGTCAGTTGGAACTTAACGTTTTTTTGAATTGCATAAAGTTTTAATCTATAATTTTGTAAATCTTGGTAATACAAAATAGACTAAATGTACTTTCACGGCTGTAAAAGCTCTATATTAGATCTTATCATCGCGTGTCCGTATTTCCGAAGATTACCGAACCGCATACTTTTATTGGAATATCTTTATGTCCCACTCACCGAGCACATAGTCGTCTCCCTCCTCGACCTCGATGTCCCTCTCCAGTTTCCTCTTGCGCGCTTGCTTGTCCGCTAGCTGCTGCTTCTTGAGGGCCACAGAGGCCGGGATGACGGGAGGACGGTCTTTGCCGTCGCGGGCGGTCGGTACTGCTACGTGCAGGCGGTTTAGGATGCCATCCACCTGTGAGAGAAAGGGGGAGGAGTGGCCTTAATGATAATTTATTTACATTACGAAATTGTAGATTATTCAGCGTGGGATTCAAGCTCGTCCAAGACGAAGACACCTTTATACCCGAGGATAATACTCACACCTGCGAGTTAATAAAAACCAATTCGATTTTCGAATATACAGTGTTGCAGCATCGACGCGAAAACTGTTACCATGGATATCGGTACATGATTCTCAACTCCTGCGTTGACGTTGGGGGATTTTTTTCCTTTAAGTACTACTAAATTAGATCCTACAATCTTCATAACAATCATGAATAATTAGTAAAAAAATCCGGCAAACAGTGAATGTTGAACTTCAGTGACGTTACTTTTTATTAGCGCCTCTAGCGACGGATTCAAGCGCGATAGCCCTCATTGTACTGAATCTACGTACTGCCAGGTATTAACCCGCGCTGTTAGCGCTGTGTTTAAGTAAGTAATAAGATATAGTGATCCTACCTTCTTGGTCCTCATCTTCTCGGTGACCCTGTGGCCCAGCAGTCGTTCGCAGGCCTCTATCTTGACCTCCTGCACGCCCTCGTCCGTCATAGTGGACATCCTCATGATCGGGACCACCGACAGGTCGGAGTTGGGGTCCGCGCTGGGAATAATAGATTATAAATGAAAAAAACGAGCGAGCCTTACAGTAGTCGCATATGATGTGTAACATCTGACTTCTGACCTTGGTAATAAGCAATATTAAAGGGGCCTCGTCAAGGTCGTTTCTGCCAAATCTAGCACCGCGCGCGCTCATTGATCAAATCTAATAGCGCGTACTTCCCCGGCTTCCTGTTACACACTTCCGTCGCTTTTCACGAAATCACTCCCACAGATTTGATTATTTCGATTATTTCGATTTTGATGGCAGGAAAGCGAGACGAAAGATGTTTCACATCAAAAACACTTTTTTACGTCAAATATAATATACGTTTTAATACTAGATGAGTTCTATGTTTCCTATCAGACTAATAAATGAAGATAATTTGTTGGGGAGTCGTGAAAATATGAAGAGTTGAGACATTTGCAAATTGGCAATACCACTAGAAGTAGGTAAAATGGAGAAAATGAAAACAGTTAAGCAAATAAAAATCAGAAATCAGGAATCTATGGGGATGTCGAAACAATATAAAACAATGGTAAAGTAAAAAGTTAGGAAAATCATAGACATCTTCTAAAAACGACGAACACGAAGCCAGGAGTATGTCAGGACCGGCAGTTGCCTCCAGTAGTATCTGTCGACCGATGTCAGGTCATGAATTTTCTTATATAAACTTACTTGACCAGGTTCCCCTTGCTGCACGTCTGCATGAGCTGCTCCACCAGCTCCTTCTTCCCCGGAGCCAGCTGCTCAGGAGTCATCACGTCCATCTTGTTGAGCACCACGATCAGCGGCTTGTTGCTGAACAGAGGCTTTATGCTCTCGAATAACGATATCTGGGGAAGAGAATATCGGTGTTAAGACGGTGCAATCTGAAAGTAGCAAATGCCTGTCCGATATTTCGCTGTTCATTAATATTATGAAATGCGAAAGTGAGTTTGTTTGTTTGTTACGCTAAAACGGCTGAAATTTGGCAAATGGGTAGACTATGACCTCGGTTAGGACACTTTTTTTTTTATCTCGATAATTTCCGACCTCCACGCGGGCAAAGCCGCGAGCAAAATCTAGTTAGCTATTTAACTATAATAAAATTTATCACATTAAACCCACAGTGCTCTTCCTCCTCTTTCCTACTTGATCTATGCTGTGCCCGACAGGGTCCATAATTGTGACTAATATAATTTTTCCCTACCAACTATATACATTATGGTACGCGATCAATTGAAGAATTGAATTGAGAATTGAATAGAGAATTGAATTGAGAATTGAATTGAATTGAGAATTGAATTGAGAATTGAATAAAATAGCTATTTATTGATGTAAAATGTTCGTAATAGTCCGAATCAGGTTGTTACGGTAAGAAACAGAAAAGTTACCGGGAAAACTGGAAAATTCGGGAAAACTGAAAGTGTATTTTCTTTAGGAATTATTGAAATGTGAACATGACGTCTGTCGGGTCAATTAGTTTTAAAATAAAAACAATTTTTTTTTGTTGTTGTGTTTAGATAAAGATAGCCGTCATGTTTGTGGAAGTTCGCTATTTAATGTAATCTGTATTGTTACCTGTTCCTCTATACTGTGTCCGCATTGCTCAGACGGGTCTATGAAGTACAAGATGGCGGCTCGCAGATGGGCTAGTGCGGTGACTGCTTGCATTTCTATTACGTTGCGCTCTTCTAGGGGATGGTCGAGAATACCGGGTGTGTCTATGACCTGCAAATAAATGGGATGTTAGTAAAAAAAATGTGTTTTGAAAACTTACATTTATTTGAAAATTCATTCATATTATCAAGAACCTAAATAACATTAGATATTATAGTTGAGAAGACTGATAGCTTAAGTTTCAAGCTTCTTCTCTCCTACTATGTTGATGTGCCAACAGGATTATTGTGAATGTGAGGATTACGTTTTTTTTTTTTTTTTCTCCTTTCAGTTAGTTTTAATGATGGTCTGGCAGTTTGAGTAGTTGATGCGGCCTACCCAAATGCTCTTTTTTTGGCATTGTTCGTCGAGTTGAGCTCCTAAGTTCTGAGATGAACTCCACGATTACTGAAAAATTCTTGCACTGACTGGACAGGTCCACTCAAATCTGTGTAGCTCCTTTCTCAAAAGACCATTTCAGACACTAGTCTACATGGTCCTCATGTGGCCTGACCAAGATTATGTCTGGACTTTAAAAGAGACTGAGGCCTATGTTCAGCAGAGGACTGCTGTAGGCAGATGATAATGTTGACGTGTAATAAAACGATGTCCCTCGACAATCAATTTCAAGCAATGTAGATAAATTGTCGATTACAAACTCTAAGTATGAAAATAAGAATCGTTCAAATCGGACTACTCAATAAAAAGTTATGCGTGGCCATACATAAAAAAAAAAAAAATACGTGTCGACTTGAGAACCTCCTCCTTTTTTTTCGTCGGTTAATAAATCGATATGTCTCGAGAATCGGTTTATAAAGAAACCGATTTTTTTTTCCACTACACAAAGTATTTTGATAGGTGTCAAATCTTTTACTCAAAATTTCTTAGATTGTCGCGAGATTATATGATTAATTGTAAAATTCAGGATAGCATGACAATGATAGACTCTAGATTAAAATATGTGCTCAATACCTGATTCCAATTAACAATTTTAAAACATAATGCTAAGGTCTATTCAAATCCTTGTTTCCAATTGATGTTATTTCCACTTAAACAAACTTCAACTTTATGTTAATGTAAATAAACTTGATTTTAGACTGACTAGTACTGCTGAAAAAGTCATAAAAAATATGAAATTGTAGCGCAAACTGAACCTTATATGTAGGAATTACAATTGTCTTTCCTAAACCTCGTGTTTGTTTACATGTTTGGAAACTAAATTGGGAACACAGATCGTCTTTATTAGTTGTTTAGGCAAAAAAAAAACGTAAATTAAAAAATCTAAATCTCCTCTGTGTAAAAAGTGAACTTTAAAATAAATGGAAACAAGATGACTTATTTCTGTCTCCAACCCCACTAATACTATAAGCGATCTCATGCAGTCGGAGGCAATATTTTAAATCTAAGAAGTCGCCTCCGACTTCCACGCGAACGAAGTCGCGAGTAGAAGCGATTAGTTTAATTTGAACTGACCTGCCATCTCAGGTACTTGTAGTCGGTGTGTCCGACGTACAAACTCTTTGTCGTGAACGCGTACGGCTGCACTTCTACGTCGGCGCGAGTGATCTGTTGATACATAAAGAGAAAATATTAGTTACTAGCTGCGCTCAAAGGCACCCATACGTCTCGATCCCGTGGGTGTGATCCACTGTCCTCCTATACCTATTAATACTGTTATTTGAAAACATTGTAAAGGCCAATTATATTTAAAAGAGTAACCATGGAGTTTCTTGCCGGCTCTTCTCCATAGGAAACGACCAGTTGGAACCGTGCACCTAGCTGCTGACATTTCATAAGTACCTATGTATATTTATGTGAAATAAAATATTTTGAATTGAATTGGGAATATCGGTTTGAAAACTATCCTGTGTTAAATTTTGACGTTCAAAAGTGACCTATTTCAAATAAATGATTTGATTTTGACTTTAACCAGGTTATAAATCATCTGTGTGCCATATTGCCAATTTGATCCAAATCCGTTCAGCCGTTTTTGCGTGATTGAGTAACAAATATCCAAAATTTCACATTTATTATATTAGTAGGATTAATAGGATACTAGCATTACTACCTGTTGCATTAACTTTATAATAATTCATATTTTCAAACAAGAACTTTACACTTTATGATACATAGTCAGGCTATAGCATTCTCACTGCTGGGACTCAGCCCTCCTCTCTGTGAGAGGGAGTGGGCTGTAATCTAACACGTGGGCTCAGTGCGGGTTGGTAGATGTCACATGTCTTTGAATTTTTCTCACGAAGTTTTCCTTCACCGTTTTGAGAGCAGTGGTGATGAAATAATTTACACAAAGTAAACTGCCGCTTAGTTTTGAACCCACGACCAAGCATAGTATTAAATGTTATTAGTAGAAATCATTATTTGAATATTGATGCTGGCAACACTTGGCGCATTACTTCAAATGTCAGGACAATTATTTCCAAATACAAAATTAAGTTAATTGGATTACAAATAAGGTAGGTTTTGTATTAATTAAATAACGTGAATATTTGGACTAAGTTACCTTGAAAATATCTTTGTCACACACACTTTGAAATGACAAGAGATAGCATGAATTTATGGCAGCTACATACCTTGTTGATAAAGCTGGACTTGCCAACATTAGGGAACCCGCAGATGATGATGGTGCGCGTGTACGGATCGATGGACGGCAGACGAGCTAAATGTTGACGGACCTGCGGACAAACAAACATAATTGTATACTGAATTATCTAAAATCATATGAGTAAGAAATAACAAAGATATTTGACTTTTTTTAAACATCTCAGCATACTTGACATGATTACAATAGAAACGGGTTTTGTCGACGGAAGAATAGACAAAATGACAGATAAACAATCACAATCTGTCATTTTGTCTGTTCTTCCGCCGACAAAACCCGTAGGAAACCCGTTTCTATGGTTGTCATGCTAAATAAGGCAAGATATACGCCATTTTATCTTGGGAACTTGTGTAGGACAGTTTATAAATTTTATTATATCTTTATTTCTTTGTTTTGTTATAAGTACTAAGTAGGTATTCAATAGTCAATGCTTGCTTTTATTGTGTTTTTGTGACTAAAAAACGTTTTTTTTTCTTCTTTCTATAAGAAATTGATGAAATAATTTATGCGATATTTTCGCTGAAAAAACTGTTATCAGCGAACTTAGAAACTGAATTTAAAATTGATCGATGTGACAATAAACTTTTCGGAAAAATTAATAACATTGAGAAATCTTCAAACGGTTTTTTTATTAACTATAAGGCCGTTTGTCCACCGCACCGAGTAAGAGATGTCAGTGAGAACGAGATGTCGACGCCGAAGTAGCGACAGTACATTTACTATGGCCGTGTTATCTCGTTGACGACCCGTTCACGGTGCGATGGACCACCAAACAGTGTTAGGCTGTTGTTAGCTGAACTGGGCCTTTTTGGCGCAGCCGTGAGGCACACTCCCCATTAAATTTCTTCTTACATCACACTTTACACTTTTTATCCGATATTTTTTTTTTTTAATCTTTTGTGTAATTATATTGTGTTTGTTTTACTCTGTGCTAAATAAATTTATTTTCTTTCTTTCTGCTTTTTCACTTTTAAAATATTCAACTCTGTATTTTTTTTTTTTAAGATTTTAATGAAAGTCTACCTGTTCTAAGTAGGTAAGATTGGCCGCCTGTCTCTTCATAATGGTCGCCATGCGGCCGAGCGCCGCCCTCTTCAGCTGCTTGCATCGGTACAGAGAGTCTCCGTACTTTAGTAGACGGACGTAGTCTTTTGCTACTCTGTAAAAGATAAAATTTGACAGTCAGTATACATTATATTACGTCTGTATTCTCCAAAAAGGACAGCAGTTAGAGATGTTCAGTATACGCAATGACATGCAAAGTAACATAGCCCGATCAATCTGCCCAGCCTTTTCCCAACTATGTTGGGGTCGGCTTCCAGTCTAACCGGATACTGCTGAATACCTGTATTTTACGAGTACATGGAGCGACTGTCTATCTGACCTCCATAATCCAATAACTGAGTACTACCCCTTGGTAAGACTGGATGTCAGGATTTCGGGCTTCTGACGACCCGTAACGACTGTCAAAGATCCACGAATGACAGCGGGGACCAACGGAATAACCACCACGGAGGAGACTCGGTTTGAAAAGATGTTCACTCATCCACGGATTAACCCCGGCAATCGTAGGTTAACCCGTGCGGCTGTTATTACTTACCCACGAGCTCCTCCTACAGCTATAGTAACATAGCCCATTAAAGGGTAAATATGACAAATTTGAAAGGGTTTGTTTCGAATCAATCATTCTACAAAATATTTTAAAACAGTAACTTTGGAGTTTCTTGCCCATGCTTCTCCTAGGAAATTACCTTTTGGAAGAGTGAGCAATTCTATTTGCTTGTAAATTTTTATGTTCAAAAGTGGCTTTTAATAGCCTACTTGCAATAAATACTTTGACTTTGAGGTCTCAAGGGCTGAACGGATTTGGATCACATTGGCATGCCAGACCTGGATTAGGACATTTCTGAGGATTGTTATTTTCGAAACTAACTGCTTCCCGCGTTTACTCCAGGACCCTAATACCTTTTTTTCTGAAATAACAGTGGCCTTAGTCCCGTCAGCATTGGTCCAGCGTTTTCGGAGATTAGCCAGAACAAACAGACAAATACAAAAAAAAAAATATATATATATATCCCTTAAATACTTTCATATGCATTTAGTAAAAAGCTGTTATTTTGACAATACAAACAATAAAACAGACACAGAATATGTTGTTTTGGACCACCACGAGCCCGAAGTCGTATAAGCTAATAGTGACATTTTGACAAAATCTACTCATCACACTGTTTTTTTATGAGTTGTATTGCAATATGTGGTTAGCTAGTGACCTCGACAATTGATCATATTATTTATTACTATTAGTAATTAACTGTTTGTTTATTTATTTTACCTCGATGGTCCTAGTTTATCATTTATAACTTCCAGTTACAACTATATGTAAGCGGGCACGCCCTTTATGCCTGGTGGCTTTTATTAAGATATTAAGTTCTGTTTACGTTTTGTTTTTTATTTCTGCCTGAGTATAGTTCTCGATGATTTTGTTTGGTATATTGGCGTGTGCTAGCTTATATATGGCTAATAATTTAAATTATGTTTTGTGTTGCTTAATGTAAATTATTTTGAATACTATTATATAGAATCTTCTTTTTGTTCTTTTAACTGAACAGACAGCTGTGCAGCTGGGGAGTTTGTTGCGCCACTTCTTCTTCCCAGCTAACGCACTAGGAAGTGGTGAAGGGTGGGCGTTTTGGGGGACTGTCTTATGTAATTTTGACGTTCGAAAAGTGCTGATTCTCAGCCTAGTTTGAATAAATGACTTTTGATTTTGATTTTGATTTTTGAGTGAAGTTTAAAGTTTGTGTTTGCCACGGGTAATGCGCGTCAGAGCACTGACTCTGCGCGCGACCATATGACAAACATATTAATGTAGGCCGCGATTTGACTGACAAACAATGTTGAGTATTGCATTCAGCTTCGAACGGGCCAAAATATACACATTAGATTGATTGATTTTTTAACATGACGAAAAATCACCCATGGGGACAAGAGCTAAAATAATGTGTATCTGAATTAATGCACATTATGAAACTAGTTTTAAATACAGGTAGTTTTTTATCCCAAAAATAATTAAAACAACTTAAATTACAGTCACACTTCTGCTGTACAGTCATAACAAACCAAAATGCACTAAGTACCTACTACGCTAGTCGCTAACATGTACGTGCATAGGTTTGCAATGTGACCACAATTTTCTCCCACAATCAGTATAACTGATTTAATTAAAAAAAAAATATTTTTTATACATTATTGTAAAAGTTCAGTTGTACATGTATTCTGATTATAACATAATATTCTAATTGAGGTATTTGGTGATGTGCAGTAATTCCGGTAATGTTGTATAATACAAATAATAATAATAATGTTGTATAATAATGTGGTAATGTTGTATAGGTACTAACTAAGTAAACAAAATTAAAAGCCCTCTTCCTCTCTCCTACTTTTGCTGTGCTCGACATGGTCCACAATGATCATATTATTTTGTTAAACCTACCACCTAAGTTCACATGTGGAAGCAATAAATATATTGAGTATTGAGTACAAAGAATTTTCAGAAATAGCATAAACGCTCATAGCTCTCCGCATTCAATATAACAATGCGTTTAGGATATTGGTGGGGCTGCCCCGTTTCTGTAGTGCGTCAGGGATGTTCGCAGATGCGCATGTAGATTGCTTTTACGCAACAATGCGTAAAAGGTGCGCTTCCCTGGTGCGCAGGGTGCGGGGCAGCACCAACAGTGTCTTAAGCATGATTGCAAGTTGCCTGGACTGTGTATACGTGGGTCACTGTTGTGCCGTCTCTCATGGGATGTCGCAACGGTGACCAACCGTTATTTGTTGTTATTTATTGTATATATATATATTATCTCATAACATTGTATAATTGCATAGCACATGTTGAGTACTATGTACCGACTATAAAGCTACCATTTAGGTACTGGATATGTCTTTCATTGACTTGAATGTGCCTTGGCGGCTGAGAGTATGTCATGCTCACTCTAATGTCTCGCTGACGGTGGCGCGTGTGTTGGATCATTTAGCTCCCTTCAAAATGGTTGAGCTGAATGGTGCTAATCCATGCGTCATGTTCGTGAACGGGCGCCGTCAGTAGGGACTGGTCATATCTTAGCTACCACGGCTTATTTTAATTTAATTTTTGAATTTTTATTTTTGCTACGGACGCTTTTAACGTTTTGCTTCGAACGCTTCATCTTTCTGACTGACGGACCCCTTGACAATTCAAAAGTGCCTGTAATTGGTTTATTTGAAATAAATGCTTTGAGTTTGAGTTTGAGTATTGTTTTCCTTGTTTTCGTTTAATGTCTGTGCTTACTAACATAATCGTAAGTTTTACTAACAATCTTGTTGTTAAGTCTTGGTTACTCGAATAAAGAAAATTCTATTCAATTCTATAAAAAATTATTGTGTTTTAGTATGATGATTGAGAGCCAATTTAAATATTTTGTATATATGTTTTTTATTCGAACTTACGTGTCAATAAGATGTCTAGCGGTGTTCAGTTGTCCAAGGCCGAGCTTGTAATGGTCCTTGTCGTAGAGCACGTTCATAAGATCTGCGTAGAACGGGTGCACATCATCTAGTTTGGGGAATTCCTGTTTGATAGTAACAATAACATTTGTCAGTCTATATCATAAAATATTTAAAAAGCGCATAACTTCAGAATGACTAAACCGAGTAGGCAAAGATCTGTTTTAAAATGTTTGTGATAGTCCGAATCAGATTCTTACAGAAAGATATTTTTTTTTTAAGTTTCCGTGAAAATGGGAAAATTCGGGAAAACTGAAAGTGCATAAACTATGGGCATTTTGTTGAAATTTGGATAGGAGAACTACTGTTGGGCCAACTAGTTTCATAATAAAAACAAAAGGCAATGGGGTTACTGCATTTCTTGTTTTCTGCCGTTAGGTAAACATGTCTTTGTTGCGTGTCTATAGGTAGTTTTTTTTGTTTTTCCTGCAATTTCTGTAGCATTCTAGGCAAAGGCTTTGTTAAATACATAATAACTTTTTGCCACGTCGCCTAACTTGCAAGAGTAAAGAAACTGTTCTCGTAAGGGCATAAACTAACTTTCCTGCTCAGATTTTTTTTTAACCTATTGTTAATTATTAATATGATGATAAATGTATTGTGTAAGTTGACTTGTGATTTTAGGATTACAATATATGTAATTAATTAGGAAAAAAAAAGCACTTAGCTTGTTGACAATTCACTTGAACATAAATGTCTCATTCAAAAGTTCTTTTGTAAAGATTACAATAAGCTCTTATCATTATTAGTGTTACAATATTTTAGAGATTGTACACAAAAAGTTATAAATGCTATTGGGGTTTTCTGTGATCTCTCCAAAGCCTTTGATTGCCTGCATCATGACACGCTTTTGCGTAAACTGCGTCATTACGGTGTGCAAAACGAAGCTCTCAACGTTTTAAATTCGTATTTACATAATAGGTCCCAATGTGTAGATGTTGATGGTGTGAAATCTTCTGGGCTACCAGTTCAGTTAGGTGTACCTCATGGCTCAATACTGGGTCCATTCTTGTTCTTAGTGTATATCAATGACTTACCATTCTATTTAAAGGGTATCTGTGAAGTTGTACTGTTCGCAGATGATACCTCTCTTATTTTTAAAGTAGACAGGAATAGACAAGATTTTGACGATGTAAACAGTTCACTCTCAATGGTTACGGATTGGTTTACGACAAATAACTTAGTTCTAAATACTAAGAAAACATTTAAATGTGTAAAGTTTGCCCTACCAAATGTTAGAAATGTAGGTCCCAACATCGTCTTAGATAAAGAGGTGCTTGAATCTGTAAACTCGGGGGTTTTTCTGGGCATAACAGTAGATGCCAAACTTCAGTGGGGCCCACATATATCGAGCCTAGCGGGAAGGCTCAGTTCAGCCGCCTACGCCGTCAGGAAAGTAAGACAATACACTGACGTCGATACAGCTTGGTTAGTCTATTTTAGTTATTTTCATAGTGTTATGTCCTACGGTCTTCTGCTGTGGGGCAAAGCTGCTGATATTCAAAATATATTTGTTCTTCAAAAACGAGCTGTTCGCGCTATTTACCAGCTTGGTGCCAGAGTTTCTCTGAGAGATTTTTTCAAAGATATTGGTATCCTCACGGTGGCATCTCAATTCATCTTCGCCAATATCTTATATATTAGGCAAAATATACACTTATACACTAAAAACAGTGATTTTCACAATGTTAACACTAGAAATAAGGACAAACTACGAGCTCCCTTTCACCGGTTTCATAAGGTTCATAACTCATTTGTTGGGCTTGGTATAACCTTTTATAACAAGCTACCCTCTTCTTTGCTAGATTTGCCTTTTAATGCGTTTAAAACGAAAGTAAAATCCAATCTTTGTTCAAAGGCATACTATTCTATCAACAACTACTTAAATGATAAGAATAGTTGGTCGCTGTGATTAACTCAAGACAATGTTTATGTTCTTTCTCCAGCTTACGTATTGACAAGTTATATGAGTTTATATAATTGTTTATTTTATTTGACTTTAATTTATTTTTGACAAAATCATGACACTGTTTTTTTTATGAGTTGTATTGCAATATGTGGTTAGCTAGTGACCTCGACAATTGATAATATCATTTACTGTTATTAGTAATTAACTCTTTGTTTATTTATTTTACATGGATGGTCCTAGTTTATCACTACTATAACTTCCAGTTACAACTATATGTATTATGCCTGGAGGCTTTTTTATTTAGATATTAAATTCTGTTTACGTTTAGTTTTTTTATTTCGGCCTGAGTATAGTTCACGATGATTTTGTTTGGTATATTGGCGTGTGCTAGCTAACATATGGCTAATAATTTGAATTATGTTTTGTGTTACGTAATGTAAATTATTTTGAATACTATTATATAGAATCTTTTTTTTTGTTCTTCTAACTGAACAGACAGCTGTGTTGCTGGGGAGTTTGTTGCGCCACTTCTTCTTCCCAGCTAATGCACTAGGAAGTGGTGAAGGGTGGGCGTTTTGGAGGACTGTCTTATGTAATTTTGACGTTCGAAAAGTGTTGATTCTCAGCCTAGTTTGAATAAATGACTTTTGAATTTTGAATTTGAATTTTGAATGACAACAATATTGCACAACAGATGAAATCTGAACAAAATAAATAAAACAGTTAATTAATTACAAACTATAGTTCAACTGGCTACTACTAAAAATAATTGAAAACATAAATCACAAAAATTTACCTGAATAATCCTAGACAGACGATCATGGAAGTTTTGTTGAGTAAACTTCACTTTTCTCATATAAAACCCACGAATCCTCGATATTTTGTAATGTTTGTGTACCACTGTGGGAGTTTTCCTCTGTGTTTTAGACAATATTATGTCTATAAAGTCCTGAAATAAAAAAATTGTGCGTAATATGTGAGGTTAGAACACATGATAGAAAATATCGTAAACACTGAATTCAGCAATACAGTCTCGATATTTACCTTTGCTGTAGGGACTACAGCGATCTTCTTGAAGTTGTACAAACTCATTTTTGCTGATTTTATTACACTTAAAAATAAAAAGAGCTCGGCATGAGCTCAACACGTAAACACGTGTTTTTAAAAGAAAAATTAATTTTGAAGGAAATGTCAAAGTCAAAAACGAAACGTTTTGTTGCTTCTGGTGAATATTAACACCGTGACAACATTTTAAGTTTTAATTGAAAAGAACTATTTTGTTCGTCAAGTTTCAATAAAACCCTCAGAGTAATAGTTATTACTTTACGTTTTATCTCAGAGTAATAGTTATTACTCTGAGATAAAACCCCTGATTTTTTTTCTAAATTATAGTGTGTGTCACACATCCATGTTATTTTTTTTTTTCTACTGGTCATGTTGCAAAACGTAGTAAAAGTTGCCAAGCCAAATAATTAATAATTATGTGATGATGATGTTTGTTGTGATTATAATTTCAAAAAACAATCAGTTTTCGAAATAATATTGGTTTTTCCAATTTTCTTGAATCTTCTTATTGTGAAAGCTGACCATGAATGGCAATTACATCAAAAACAAAAATATACCACCATTGTAATAGAATATTTTTTCTTATGGTATTAAGTTTGAGAAAACGTCAAAGTTCCGAGTTCCGATAGCAAATGGCGAAGAGGTTATGCTGGTTTTGTGATAAAAAATTACGCCGGATTTTCTGTTAGAACTTTATGAATAACACGAAAACAGCAACTACAAATAATTTTAATTCCAAGCTATAGAAGTCTCAGCAATACTCTGACTAATTCATTGTAAGTAAAATATTGCATCACTTCATTTGTTTTTCTCATTCCGTTTAAAAATTATTTATTTTGTACGATTTCTGACATAAAATAACTGTTTATTGCATCATTCTTGTCCTATACCTCTTTTAGTCAAACGGCTAATAGTATACCCTAGTTATCGTTAATGATTATTTAGTATTCCAATTCGTTTGCATAAGGATTGCTACACATGAGCGCTTTTCCAATTTTACGCATCGACAAAGGACACCTCGTCTTTACCGATAGCGTAAACAATTTCACTCGAAAACTTAGCAACATTTTCTTTAATTAGTTCACTTAATAAATTCTATATAAAAATAGTGAGTGGTGTGTGTGCATTGCAGGATTATTTTGGAAGAAAAACACCAAAACAAAAATGTATTCAAGACTATGCAACTTCCGGTCCTGCGTGAAATATCGGCTGATATCATGCAGCAATATGTACAGCAGCAGCATTCTTAAAAAGAAAGAACCAAGTTCAAAAGCCCTGCAGCCAGGAAAATCTGTTCATGGCTTCCTCGTATCCCAAGTAGAACCTATCAAAGAATATAATATGATTGCTTACCATCTAGTACACGAAAAGACTAAAACAGAGTACCTGCATTTAGAAAGAGATGATTGCAATAATGTATTTTCAGTAGGTTTTCGTACAACACCATTAGATTCCATGGGAACACCTCACATCTTAGAACACACAGTTCTTTGTGGCTCCGAAAAGTATCCAGTCAGAGATCCATTCTTTAAAATGCTGAACAGATCTCTGGCAACATTTATGAATGCACTGACAGGCCCCGACTACACATTCTATCCATTCTCTTCACAAAATCAGACTGACTATAGGAATCTGCAGAAGGTCTACCTAGATGCTGTATTTAAACCTAATCTATCTAGATTAGACTTCTTACAAGAAGGCTGGAGGCTGGAGCATACAAATTTGGAAGACAAATCCTCTGACCTTACATTTAAAGGTGTTGTATATAATGAAATGAAAGGGGCATTTTCAGAAACAAGTTCGTTGTTCGGACAAAAGTTCATTAATACTATCTTACCACAGGGAACTTATGGGTATGTATCTGGTGGTGACCCAATAATCATTCCACAACTCTCTCATGAGCATTTAAAGAATTTCCATTCAACATATTATCATCCAAGTAATGCTAGAATTTATTCCTATGGCAACTTTCCTTTGGAAGCTAACCTGAAGTTTATTAATGAGACTTATTTGAGTCAATGCGCGTTTTTGGACCCAAAGCACTCAATAGTGAACAGTCAGCCACGTTGGCAAGAACCTAAAAGAAGGCAAATAACGTGCAGACTTGATCAATACGGAGTTCCAATCGAAAAACAGAACCAAATTGCTATAGGATATGTTATGGGTGACATTACAGACACATATGAGACCTTTATGATGATGGCATTGAGTGAACTCATGGTCATAGGTCCAAACTCAGCCTTCTACAAAAGTTTAATTGAAAGAAACATTTCAGGAGGCTATAATTCACTCACAGGATATGACAACCAAATTAGGGACACATTATTTGTTGTGGGATTAAAAGATGTTCAGAAATCACAGTTTGAGTTGGTAGAATCTATCGTCGACCAGACACTGGATGACATTTTTGTCAATGGTTTTGAAAAGGACCACATTCAAAGTATTCTGCATGGGTTTGAGTTGTCAGTCAAACATCAGACGCCGAAGTTCGGGCTCAATGTACTCTTCAATCTCATGCCCCTGTGGAACCATAATGGCCCGATAATAAGTGCTTTGAAAGTAAATGAATTGTTGGATCAACTTAAAAAGAACTTGTTGGAACCCAAGTATTTGAAAGATATTATTGAAAAATACTTCATTCTTAACAAACATAAATTAATCATGACTATGGTACCGGATGATAAGTTCGAGGATAAATTTAATGAAGAGGAAGCGACATTATTAAAATTCAAAGTGCATAATCTGTCACCAAGTCAGAAGGAGAAGATATATAATGAAGGCTTAGAACTTTCGAAAACACAGAAGAAAGTAGAGAACTTAGATATTTTACCTTGTCTAAAGCTTGAAGAGATCACTCTTACCAAGACAGCACCTCCCGTAAAGCATACCGTAGCAGATACAATTCCCTTACAGATGTGTGAAGCTAACACCAATGGAGTGACGTATTTCAAAGGAGTTGTTGGAACTGAATGTCTGAAAGACCATGAAAGGCAACTGCTGCCATTCTTTGAATACGTAATCAACAAGTTTGACACCAGAAATTACAGTTATCGAGACTTTGACAAGTATGTGAGCAGATCCACATCTGGATTGGGCATTCTCAGCCATATTACGGAACATATTGATCAACCTGGCCAGTACGAACAGGGACTATTGATTAGCAGTCACTGTTTAGACGAGAACCTCCCAAAAATGATGGATATATGGAGTGAAATCTTCAAAAAACCGAACTTTAGTAACAGCGAAAGAATGCAAATGCTCTTAACTAACTATTGCTCATCTCTAAGTAATGGTATTGTAGACAGCGGCCACACCTACGCTATGCAGGCAGCTCGGGCCTTGGTAACCTCTGTAGACGAATGCAAAGAGAATCTAATGGGACTTCAACACATTATGAATATGCAAGAAATTCAGAAAAGATACAAAATAGATGACGTCCAAAGTATCGTTGACATAATTGGAAAGAAAGTATTAAAAGGAACAAACTTAAGAACAGCTTTCCATCACTGTAACACCAACACGCAGATTCAAGAGCACGTGGACAAGTTTTGTAATGAACTGTGCAAGGATGTGGAACAGAAAGAAGAGAATAGAATTAACTGGACGGATGCTAAGAAGATTTCTGAAAAAAACCGTGGCGTGCATATTCATATGAACATCCCGGTCAACTTCTGCGCCAAAGTGCTCCCCACGGTGCCTTACACTGACCCTGATTATCCTAAATTACGAGTGCTCTCAAGGTTCATAACTTCAAAGTATTTGCACCCAGTTGTCAGAGAGCAAAATGGGGCATACGGCGGTGGCGCTCTGTTGACCTTAGATGGAGTCTTCAACTATTATTCGTACAGGGACCCCAATTCCACCGTCACCTTGAACGTATTCGATGAAACATTTCAATGGATGTCCCAGAACACGAAACTTCTTGATGATCAAAATCTATTCGAGGCAAAACTGTCTATATTACAGCAGATGGATCAGCCCGTCGCCGAATACATGAAAGGCATCGACCTATTTTTGTATGGTTTGTCCTACGATATTTGGAAGACACAAAGAGAAAGGGTCCTGGTTGTGACAAAAAAGGATTTGATTGAAGTGTGTGAGAAATATTTGAAAGCTGACAAATTTAATGGCAAATCCGTTATTGGAGTAGGATCGGAAGATCTTAACGCAGGAACTGATATTTGGGAAACCATAAGTGGACCACAACAATAAATCGAGGCAGTTTGTTGCTGCTTAGACTTGATCAAGTGATAAATGTAGGTAGTTCGTATTGTCTGTCTTATTATCATGTAGGTATGATCTTTGATTGATTGAACCTTCACGGTAGCTATTAGGTAATACTAGTGCTTGACGTCAAGTTTGGCTTGAATCAAAGTATGTGCGCTTAAGGAGTTTTTCTGTGGAGCAGCTTATGATGAGTCTATTGCCTACAAGTGACGATTACCTACGCAGAGCAGAGATCATCTCAAATTAAAACTAGATAAATCGACCACTAAAATGGTTTCTGATGCATACGATATAACGATATCGTATGCATCAGAATGACTGGTGTATGTCTACAAATGGCCATGCTTTATGCATGAGAGCAATGTACGGAATTACGTACAATTTGAAGCAGTGTACTATTTTAAAACCACCGCCAACCTGATATCAGAATGGCGGGTATATTCAAAATCTAAACAAATTACCAACTATCTGAGTGTGAAATGCCTCCGTAGCAATGTACGCACGGCTACACATCAAGCTATACATTTCCAGTATAAGCTGACCTCACATTGTACCGAAATCCTATACAATGCGAGATCAGCATAAACTGGAAATGTATAGCTTGATGTGTAGCCGTGTGTACGTTGATCATAATATCATATGCTTTTAATATTATTAAAAGCATAAACAGATGCTATTAACGGATAAAGAGTAATAAAAAAATGAAAACCACAGTATGAGCCTATCTTATTTTATTAGCAAGTAGATATCAGCTCGATCAATCAATAAAATCGGCTCGGCTTTAAGTCGCTATGTCTAAATTAAAGGGATTTCTCGTGTCAAATGACAATTCCTTTGTGCGCCTTTTAGTACTTTTAAAGTAATAAAATTTGTATTGCAATTACCAAGATATGGCATTTAAGAACTAAAATACAAATACGGGAAAGTTATTTATATAACTATTTACTCCTTTTCCTTATAATAGCATTTATTATAATATATAATTATAATGTTATGTATAATAATTAGTAACGTAGGTCTAAGGTGAATCTAAATGAAGATGAATATTGTCAATTTATTATATGTTAATATATTACTTTTCTTTCAAAATGAAGGTACTTGTAAAATACTTCATGACATTCGTATCTAAAATAAAATTGATCAGTCGTTACTTCCATTGTGTTATTATAAGTGCACTGTGCTAATTAAGAATCAAAATGAAGAGAAGAGGGGGAAAACAGAGTTTTATGCCGTTAGAAGATCAAAAAGAAGCTTTAACTAAGTGTAGCGACTAGGTATTTAAAAAATTGGTTGTCTGTAAAGTCGGTTTACGGACGATAGTTTAACGTGACAACGTCATAACAAAACATTCTGTTCCCTCGCTCTGATCGTAACGTTACAATGAGCGTAACGGGACACTTTTTCGTGCGTGCAGCCGGCGGCGGCGTTCATCAATATAATAGACGTTGTCACGTCAAAAATTCGTTGTAATTAGTATGCACAACTAGTTGCTAATAAAATCGGAGAGGCTCTAAATGTAAAGAGTTTTTATTTTTAAATTACTCTTTAACCTTTAATAGCATCTGGTTATGCTTTTATTAAGATAACGTACCTACATTGCTACGGTAGGCATTTCACACTCAAATAGTTCGTAATTTGTTCAGATTTAGAATACACCCTCCATTCTGACATCAGGTTGGTGGCTCACATACTTTTTCCTATTAACTGTGGTTTTAAAAGAGTATATTGCTTAAAATTTTAAGTACACGGTACATTGCTCTCATGCATATAGCATGGCCATTTGTAGTCATATACCCGTCATTCTGATGCAAACGTTATATCTAAATGGGTATCTCCTAACACTGATGCTCCAAGTAATATAACTATATTTTACTTCCCTGTAAAAATGTTATTTGAATTTTGTCGTTGTAAAATGGAGACATTTTAGAATATCTTATTGTCAGAGCATCTTAATTGTTTATTTATTACCGAGTATTTGATGTTGAGACTGCTGTTAATAAACATTATTTTAAAATTGAAACTGTTTCAATTCTTTTTAATACACACCCTTGCCTACCCTCACATTTTTTACACTTTCCCATTTTTAAGGTTCCGTACCTCAAAAGGAAAAAACGGAACCCATAAAGCATCACTCGTGTGTCTATCCGTCTGTCACAGCCAATTTGCTCCGAATCTAATTGACCGATGAAGTTCAAATTTGGTACACATTATTATTATTATTATGTCCTATATTTCATTTTAATAACTTATAAATTACATTTTTAAATATTAGAATATAAAAAATACAAACATTAAAAAATATAAAAAATAGTAGTCCACCGGTATCGGGAACAGGGTCCAAGCTACCGGCGGCGGTCAGGGCTCCAGAGAGAGGAACCTCCTGACAATGCGAGCCGTGTCCAGGAATACCGCTTTCTGAATCAAGCCCTTGATCCAGCTGCCCAACGAGAGCCTCCTTAGGTGTTGGTCGAGGCTCTTGGCAACTAAGCCATTGGCTGATACGACTATCGGCACAATGATCGCTGAGTCCACATCCCACGTGTCGACAACCTCGTGAGCCAAGTCAAGCAATTATGGACGAAGTTGTCCATAATTGCACAGACAAAACCTTCGGTTTCCCCAAAGAGGTCACCAAAACGCAGCCAGGCTACGGACGCTAGCAAATCTACATCGGGTCCATGTATGGCCCGGAAAAAGCGTCCGTGAAGCTCCTTACTCTGCCATACCTCCCTGCGATCATTAGTGTCAGGCACTACAGGCTTGCGCCAGTTCTCTTTAGCCATGGCGAGCGGGGTGAGGCCCTTGTCCACCGCGACCACATCTCGATGCATCCCCACGTCGGCTTCTAGAAAATATTCCCTGAGACTGCATATCTCGCGACTGTGGAGGGTCTTAGCGTTTAAAAAGCCTCGACCTCCACACTTTCGCGGGATATACAGTCTCATTACCGATGACCGTGGGTGGTGCATTCGATATGCAGTCAGCAGCGTACGCACCCTCCTATCCAGGGCGTCGAGTTCAGTCTGAGTCCATTTGAGTATGCCGAAAGAGTACATCAAAACCGGCATGACCCAACCATTGAAGGCGCGCACCTTATTTCCGCTTGATAAAAGACTATTGAATTATTATTTCGTTTATTCATATTTTTTCATATTAAATTACATTTTTAAATATTTTTTACAAAAGATATTAAAAAAAAAAAACATTTAAAAATATAAAAAAATAGTGGTCCGCCGGTGTCGGGAGCAGGGTCCAAGCTACCGGTGGTTAGGGCTGCAGAGACAGGAACCTCCTCACAATGCGAGCCGTATCGAGGAGTACTGCCTTCTAAATCAGGCCCTTGATCCAACCGCCTAACGACAGCCTCGAGAGATGTTGGTCGAGGCTTTCGGCAATCAGGCCATTGGCCGTTACGACAATCGGCACAATGATAGCCGAGCTCACATTCCACATGTCGACAACCTCGTGTGCTAAGTCGAGATATTTAATTTGTTTCTCTTTCTCAGCTTTCACGAGGTTCCCGTCATGTGGGATGGTAACATCGACTATCATTGCGCGGCGCGCTAATCGGTCTATCACCACTATATCAGGCTTATTGGCTACAATAGTCCTGTCAGTAATGATAGACCGATCCCAGTATAACGTGACATGGTCATTTTCGAGAACTGGGTCGGGCACATACTTGTAATACGGTACCTCAGAGTCAACAAGTTTATATTTCAAAGCAAGTTGCTGGTGAAAATCCTGGCCACTTGGTTATGCCTGTGTAAGTACTCGCCGTTAGCCAGACGCGAACAACCAGAGATAATATGTCTGATGGACTCACCCGGACGATGGCATGCCCGACACACGTCAACCGTCCCGTCCTTCATAATATGTCTCCGGTAGTTATTCGTCAAGATAACTTCGTCCATAATTGCACAGACAAAACCTTCAGTTTCCCCGAAAAGGTCACCGAAACGTAGCCAGGATACGGACGCTAAGAAATCTACACCAGGCTCATGAAGAGCCCGATAGTAGCGCCCGTGAAGCTCCTTGCTCTGCCATACCTCCTTGCGGTCATCTGTAGTAAGTATTACAGGTTTGCGCCAGTTCTCTTTAGCCATGGAGAGCGGGGTGAGTCCCTTGTCCACTGCGACCACATCCAGCTGCATACCCACTTCGGTTTAAAAAAAAAAATCCCTGAGGTTGCACACCTCGCGGTTATGGAGGGTCTTAGCGTTTAAAAAGCCTCGACCCCCGCACTTCCGCGGGATGTACAGTCTCATCACCGATGAACGTGGGTGATGCATCCGGTTTGCGGTCAGGAGTGTACGGACCCTTCTGTTCAGGGCGTCGAGTCACCTTGTTTCCGCTCGAAAGAAGGCTAATTAAAACCTTCTTCAGGCGACCAAAGAAGCGCTCCTTCAACGATTGCTTCATGTCAGCAACATTGATGCCTAACGCTTCCGACATACCCAAGTACTTATAGCTTTCGGCTGAAGAGAGGGATCTAAGGTGTATGGAGTCCGAGAGTTGAGTTCCCTCGGATTCCATAATCTCCCCTCGCTTTACATGCATGACTGCACATTTGTCCACACCAAATTCCATCCTGATGGCGCTACTGAATGTTTCAGTTACCTTCAGTAGCTCCATCAGTCGCAATTTGTTGGGGGCAAAGAGTTTCAAATCATCCATGTAAAGGAGGTGAGATATGACCTGACCACCTTTCCTCAACCGATAGCCTAGACCTGAATCCTCCAGCAGTGTACTTAGAGGATTCAGGGCTAGGCAGAACCAGAGTGGACTCAAACTGTCGCCCTGAAATATTCCCCGTTTAATCCATACAGGCTCATCGTTCCCCTGGATCTGTCGACATCCTGGATAGCAAAGGACCGTCCTCCATTGCCCCATACATGACTTCAGGAAGGTGCGCAGAGTTGCATCTATCTTGTACAACTCCAGCACCCTCATGAGCCATGTATGTGGCACCGAGTCGTAGGCCTTCTTATAGTCTATCCAGCATGTCGACAGATCCTTGCGGGATTGACGAACCTGTTGGCTTATGGCCATGTCAATGAGGAGTAGCTCCTTAGTACCGCGGGACCCATTCCTACATCCATTTTGAGAGGCAGACATAATAGAGTTATTGTCAATGTGTGTGTTAATTTTCGCTCTCAAAATGGATGTAAGAAGTTTATAAACCGTCGACAAACATGTGATCGGTCTATAATTCTTGGGTTCCGCAGGGCTACCTGACTTATGGAGCAGGTGGGTGACACCTGTTGTTAGAAACTGTGGTAGCGACCCAGACTCTAAGGATGACTGGAACTGAGATGCCAGGTAAGTGTGTGAACTAATAAGCCATTTAAGCCAAAAGTTCTGCAGTCCGTCCGGTCCCGGTGATTTCCAATTCGGTAACGGACGGACTGCTCTGGTTATATCTAGTGGTGTGATATAGATTTTTTCCATTTCTGGTATAGTTTCACACACTCGCTCGACATCCTGCATCCAGTCAGCCTCAGCGTGACAGACGGGTACCGACCATATGCTGTGCCAGAATGCACTTGTGGCGGCATCATCCGGGCGACACACATCTGTCACGTTTTGTTCAGATCGCTCCCAAGCTCTATATACCCACCTCTCATCGCTCTCGAACATGCGATTCTGCGTGTATCGATCAACCCGCCGCTTATACCGCCGAATACGGCTCGCCCATGCGCAAACTTTCTGCTTCAGGAAGTCGATGCGCTCTGTGACACGGGGCATGTATTCTCGAGGGCTGATTCCAATCCCCGAGAATGCCCGCCTTACAAAGCGCATCACTCGTGGTCGTGTATTTCCCTCCCTGAAGCAGTATAGTTTGCCGATGAGTGCCCTGGCCCCATCGATACGTCGCTCGATCCTGCTCTGCCAGGCTGGTACGGCTGGTTTTGGTCGAGTAGCTCCGTCACAGTTTGGAAACTTGACGTTAGCTAAACGACATGCCGCAACAGCTGCGCAATACAGGATCGAGTGTGTATCAATGAGGTTCTCGCTGCCCTCGAAATAATTCCTAAGCTGCGAGTCCAAGGCACACACCAGCGCCCTATTTTTTTTGTGCATGGGTAGGCGTGGTAATCGTGGTCTAAGTTCAGTCGAGGTGTACCTATACTCGCGAAACGCATCCTCCAGTGCGCTCCTCAATCGAACGTTGCACTGGCTACTTACTGTGGCAGCCCTATCATCCTCCTCTTCAACACCATAATTGAACCGCGGCGGGACTGCATCAATATTTGACGCTTGTGCCGCGGTTTGTGCCGGAGTTGAAACATATGGTTGCTCAGTACCTCTGAGCGCAGCCTATCAAGTGCGGCATCGTCCAACCTATGATTGCGTTGGATGACACGCACCCGATCCGACAGTCGTTGGGCCGAGACGTTGGCGGTTGGCTCTAGTTCCTGAAACAGAGACAGCATCCTAACACGGTACGCAGTGAGGTTAGTTCCTCCCTCTGTAGACCCGTAATATGCGCGCATGACGTTCTCGTTCATAGACTGAGTCCATCTCATGCGCTGCACACAACCACCGGCAGCGGGGACCTGGCTCGGGGTCGGTTGGCCCCTAAGTCCCAAGCTTCTCGGTGGCCGGCCTCTCCCCTGCCGACGTACAGGTGTTGGCGACGTCGGCGGGGAGAAATACTCGTCGCTCGAGCTCGACGCAACTACCGCGGCCGCTGTCGACACAGCGCTCACGATGGGGCTGGGTACCGGCGGCGCCTAGGCGGAGCTGAGCGGCGAGTCCGGGGGTGGTAGGCGTGCACGGCGAGCTGCTGATCTCGTCAACATATTATTATGGTGGTTTCACATCTCACATAATTTATTACATATACTCGTATATCGGGAGTCCGAATTTGAATTATTATTATTATTATTATTTTTACGTCTCTTGACATTTCTCGGAACCCTGGGGTCCCGGACCTTTTTAAGGCGTACGAGGGGCCAAAGCCAACTCGCAGAGGCCCGTTAGACGTTTTTAATGATATGAGCAACGAACCGACGATTATCCCTGTGTATACTATGCAAGTACACCCAAGGACAACCCCCGGTTGGTGTAGGACTATTACAGGATATGGAAACAAAGATATTGGACTATGGGTTTGGGTGGCTTAAGTTGACTGGTGACCTGGAACTATGGAAGGACTATGGCCCCTGCCTGATCAATGTTTTATATGTACACGGATAAAATGGCAGGGGGTGACTTGCACACTCTATAATGGGCCCCCGAAAACTGTCGCTAGCACGTAGTGACGTAGCGACAAGGGGGCAACATGTCCTGAGGTGCTTGAGGAGTGGAGAGGTATTCCACGGCTTTCAGAACAATCCCAGAGCCCGGAAGATGGTCATGATCCCTACGAGCACTTACTGGAATACTTACTTGCTCCGAGCACGTTTGCTCTTGCGAATCTCCACTCAAGCCGGCCAATTAAGGCAAGAATGAGGTGGGAGCTCTGTTCCTCGTCAGTGTTCACTCCAGCCGGCCAATAAAGGCAAGCCAGAAATGAGGAACAAGATTTCTCCCGAGACATAGGGTCCGTGGGGTCGCTACTGCCCAACAGCTCACCACATGCTGCCCTGCGGGTTTCTGTATCTCTCTTGGTCTGGCTCCTCATCCTGGACCTGTTCCGGCAAAGTAAACTATACCGGCACAGACCCAGAGTTCGGAGCGCGCAAGCCCCACCACGACGTCAACGTAGAGATACGGCGGTGGGGTTATTATTATTATTTATTTATAGTTAATTAAAACGGTACAACACCAATTACATTAATTAACATAGAAATATAAAAATATTAATATTGACAATTATTTTTATATAATACACACATATGTATCTCTGTGACCCAAACACGGACGTGTAACAAATAAATGAATTATGAATATGGGGGTCACTTTTGGGCGGCAAATAAGATTTATTTTTAAGTTTTGCGAAGGCGAACTGTACCGTGTGACATATCAAATGAAAGGGTTTTTTAATAATTTTAAAATAAATACTTTTAAAGATATTTAAGAAAAAAGATGAAAAATGCCCCCCTAATCTCCGAAACTACTGATCCTAAAATTTTTTTTCAATGTCCTTAAAATAACATGGTAAATCACTCAATATTGTGCGTAAAAACTTACATTTGCAGTTGGAATGTATGGGGGAACATGCTTTTCAACTAAAATGTTAAGTTTGTTCTTAGAATAAATTTTATTCATCCCAACTACGGAACCCTTCATTGTGCGTGGTCCGACACGCACATAGCCGGTGTTTTACCTCTTGTCGCTTTGCGTAGTATAATCCAGCCTATAACGTTCCCAATGCTGGAACACAGGCCGCCTCTCTGTGAGAAGAAGTGGACCGTATCCACAACGCGGACCCAGTGCAGGTTGGTAGATGTCACATGTCTTCGAATTTCTGGTTCTAGGGCCAGCCGGTTTAAAAAAAAAAATCGCTGTGGAAAAAAAAACGCGTAGCGCGATTTGCTCCCGCCTTCAACAGAGTGTTCGAAAGTGCGTTAAAAAATCACTTGGACTGACTCTTCGTGCAGTGCGGACGTACGATAGGTTCCGCAAAATTATTTGTGGTAGCTACTTGTGAGGCCAGGAGACCAAAAACAACATTTTGGATGAATCCCTTGAATAATGAACTTTAATTAAAAGGCCAATTTTTTTCGCCATACAATTATTTAAGGAAATATCCTGAAAAATTCTAATAATTATCAATAGCATGTTTCTTGTATTAGTTTTTCTCAAATTAAACCTATTTAATGTTTACTTATCCGGATCAGTGAGTCGGTTCCGTAAAGAGTTACACACGCCTAGTCCACATAAAGCGTTTTACGCAGGTGGCCAATGACCTAATACAATCCGATCAAATGCGGGCTCTATTTCTTTAGATCCGGGATGTGGATCTTTGACACTATGTATTCTAAGGATCCGGGCCAAAGAAGTGAACTGTCAATAGGGTCAGTCCCTAGCATCAGGTGGAACGATAGCTCACTACAGGCTCACTTCATCGATGCGCTAAGGTAGCCCGCGAAATTCAAATTTGCTTAAGTTTTTTGCGATTTGCAGGTCAGTGTCAGGTTGTATGTTAATTAAAATATGATTCGCGACCGTAACAAACATGGCTTTAGATAATTATAATCATTACAATCAGGAATACAACTCCTTAAGTAAGCACAAACGTCAAATGTCATGATTTCATGAAATAGTCATTCAATGGAATTATATGAACTTAGAGAGTTGTATTGATCATTTTTATGATTACAATTCTATAAATATACATTTGATACGGCCGCAAATCATATTTAAATAAACTTACAACATGATACTGACCTGCAAATTGTAAAAAAACGTAAAAAAAAATGAATTTCGCGGGCTACCTTGACGCTTCCGCCTTAGTGTTGTACAAAATAGACCACACGATCAATAATAATCTGAATCATTTTGAAGAATATTGCTAATCCTTCGCTTCATGTTATGTGTTTTAAATGTTCGAAAAAATTGTGTACTCAACAACGTAAATCACGCAATGAATGTTGTTGAACTGTCAAAATGAAACAGATTCGGAGTTGCACGAAAAGTGTTGATTTTATTGTTGCTTTCATGTATTCATACGACTGTTACCATCTGTTTGTTCTTAGGTAAAGATGTCACTACCGCAGAATTTCGATAACCCCGAAGAATATTTCGAAGAATGTATAAAATTCTTTCAAGAATATCAATATTTATTCAATTACCCCAACACTGATATACTAATTCACAACATTTTGGACAAAATCAATATAAAAGATGAAAAAATAGATGTGTTTGATGAAGATTTTGACTTGAGCTCCATAAGTGATGATTTTTTAAGCCCTTTCTTCATGAAACTGAAAAAGTTGCAAGTCTTTTACGAAGATATTCAAGAAAATACTATGGAGGACAATGTGAATGTGCCGGTCAGTCCTAAAAAGAAACACGAGATCTTATATTTGGCTAAAGAAATCAAAGAAGTATGTGAAAATGTTGGCTGTGATATCGTTGTCGACTTTGGATCAGGATTGGTAAGGATTTTCTTACAAACGTACTTATCTACTCGTACTTTTACAGTTACACTCACACCTTTTTTCGTTGAGGTGGGCAGAAAATACAGAAAGCCACACTGAAATAGAGGCAAAGCAAAAACATAATAATTTTTACGAAACGGTACAGTCACATGTTTTTTGCTAGCCATTCCCATGCAGAGATTATACCTATTGTACTCGTTTAGTTCCAAAAACGCTTACATGAAGCCATTACAATTTACCAAATATAATTTGGCTTCGCGTAGACCTACTCTTACCTAATTATCAAAATCTTTCATATGTCTATTTCCAGGGCTACTTGGATCAACTTTTATTTGAAACAACCAACTACAGAATATTAGGAGTTGAATGTAACGAAAGTCATTACGTTGGCGCCAAAATACGACAGCGGAAATACCATGCAAACTCCACAGATAATGTAAAATATATAAAACACACCGTGACAGAAAATTCTCATGAAAATATCCAAGGATATTTGCACGATAAATTTGGGAATCATAGACAATTTTGCATAACCGGCCTTCATGCTTGCGCCGATTTGACTATAGACGCGATCAACTTATTTTTAAAGATGGCCGATGCAAAGGTGATGGTAATAATGCCTTGCTGTTATCACAAAATGTTCGGAGATAGTGGAGTTTTTAAGAATTTTCCTTTAAGTGATCGCCTGAAAGATATTTTTAGAAGGTTTAAAGGGGAAGAGTATATGAAAGTGCCTTTTTTAAGAGTGGCTGCTCAGCCACCGTCTGTGGACGATAAGTTAGAAGATTTAGTTTTCAATTTATTGTCAAGAGCTGTGCTGCAAGCATTTGCGTTTAAATGTGAGTATTATTTTCAGTTTCCAAATATCGTACAATGCAAAGTGTTCTGTCTATGGTGGAATTGGGGATTTCCATGGCTGTAGAAGTGTGATTTTATGGTTTGACAAATCCCTGCCGTTTTACGGTAGTGGTACGGTTAAACAATGTGGTGATAAAATATAAGGTCCATAAAATTATATTATCTTATCGCCGCATTGTTAAGCAAAACTTAAATTATTATGTTTGTTTGCACACATATAACAAGAAATTTAAAATAGTGTTTTTTTTACAGACAACTGTAAATTAAAAAGGAAAAAACGGAAAGCTGTCAAAACTAAAAACATGGATCACAATTTTGAAGTCTACTTAAAAGATGCCACCACTAATGGCTTTAATTTAATAAAAAATGTATCTAGTGGCAATAATGATAACATTGAGACTCATAGATTCTGTTTAGAAGAACTTATGACATTGTGGAATCAGATAACTCAATTGACGCTCATAAAGGCGGGAATTTTTATTCTTTTACAAAATGATTTGCAGCCAGTCATCGAAAATTTTGTTTTATTTGACAGACTGGTTTATCTCAAAGAAAAGGGTGCAAAGCATTGTGAATTCAAAAGAATATTGAACGTTAAAACATCGCCCCGTTGTTTGGCTCTACTAGCATATAAATAAGTGTATATAAATATAAATTTACGTTTATATATTTGTTTTATTCCACTTCCAGCATACAACGTAAATATGGCCCTACGCGATCCATCTGACATCAATCTAATTAAGATCTCGGAAGGTACTGATGCAAGATCGTCTTAGATCACCCTTTGCATATCTTGTTTGGTCTATGATCATCTGCGCTTACGCTTATATGTCGGGCACGGGTTTTGGGCGTAGGAACCGTCATTCAAACTTTCTAACGACAACCTGAGAAAAGGTGAAGACAAATAAACTTATAGGGAATGAAAAAACGATTTTACTGATTTTATCCGCATTGGCAAGCACTACGCAGAGGTTTTTATTGTCTTCGGTTTATTTTCTGATTGTCAATGGTGTTCTGTCAACTGTCATAATGACGTATTAATAAAAATTGCACAAAAATGGAATTGTGAATGTACGACTAGTATATAGTTATCTGTGATGTACGTATTCGTTGTGATAAATTTTATTGTGATGCATACTGATACCGACTGATTCGTGGATTCCCGCTTACGAAGTACGACGAACACTCCCTAACTTTTAACAGAAGTAGATAATAACTCTCCCATGAATCTTAAGAGTTGAAGATCATTGCCAATCTTAATGTCAACATGGATAACATAGATGATTTGTACTGTCGCCTTTGCGCTGACTTGAAGCCAAGCAGTGATCTCTCCAATATGGAAATAAACGTAGAGAAACGCCGAGAAATCATCAATAAGTTGACGCGATTTAATATACACGTGGATTTTAATAATATCTTGCCTAAAACTGTGTGTTTAGAATGTATGAATTCTTTGGATAACGCCTATGTTTTTATTAGTACTGTAGACCTTGCACAAGAGGCATTTCAAGACTATGAACATGATAATTCGGCTCTAGATGTTAAGAACGACGAGGTTAGCTCGGACGACGATAATATGGATTCAAGTATCAAAGATGATGTCAGTGTTAAAACTGAAGGCACTATTCCTGATGATAAATCCAAGGAGATCGGCAAAGAAATTCAGATTGAATTTGACCCAAAAACTGAAGTAAAAAAAAAGAGTTCTAAATCCAAATCAAAGAAAGGAATAGGTAAATCAAAACCAATGCTTAATCAAATTAATAGAAAATTAAAAAAGCCCAGAATTTCGGCAAATGTAGACCTTGATACCTGGCATGACTATAATTGGCTATGTGCTTTCTGCGATAAATTCTTCCAGAACCCTAGCGAGTTGAAAGTGCATTCTATGCAGTACCATATGACCTGTAACCCTTACAGATGTTTTGACTGCAAAGCACGAGGACTGCATATAGATAACTTCATAACACACATATCTAGACACCGCCCAGTTCTAGCACTGACTTGCTATCAATGCTCTCTTAACTTTGAAACCCTGTTAGAAATGAACACACACAAAGCCACACATTTCAATACTGATTACGTTTGCTGCGGATGCAACTCTATGTTTTCAAGCGAAGAGGAATTAGATGACCATATGACAAAGTTTTACAAGAGCGCAGAGCAGAGTTCTTCAGTAGTCAAGAATAATGAGAGCCTAAAATGTGTCATATGTGAAAGAACGCCAAAGTCAAGACTTTTACTGCACAGGCACCTGTTAGTACATACCGATAGAAAACGGACCTATATTTGCAATACTTGCGGTGGCGGTTTTTATAACAGGAAAGAATTAAATCAACACCAATTTGTGCATACTGACAAAAGACCGTTCAAATGTGAAGTCTGTAATTTCAGTTTTAAGATCAAACATGAACTCAAAATGCATGCTACTGTACATTTTGGACCAAAACGGTTTACCTGCAAAGAGTGTGGCAAATGTTTTCGGTTATCTAAAGAACTGGTGACTCACAGTGCTGTCCACAAGGACATTAGACCTTTCAAGTGCACACACTGCAACAAGAGTTTCCGCTTCAGACACTTATTAATGCAACATTTACGTTTGCACACTGGAATAAAACCATATTCTTGTGGTAATTGTCCGCTAACATTTAGAAACTGGTCCAATTACAACAAACATACGAAAGATATGCATGGTGTTGACAATTCTAAAAGGAAACGTACGTCTGATGGACTTTATGCTTTAGATCCAGAAACTAAGGAGGTTATATATCCTGATAAGGACAAAGTGCTTGAATGGAAGAAAAAGATATTAGGAGACATACGGATAAGACCAACCAAAAGTGTTAAGGATGTGAATAAAGAAAAATCTGCCGATGACACTGAGAGTGACGGTTGAAGTATTTGAAAGTTCCATTTTTAAACTGATATTTTAAGTAACTACACTACTTTGGTCATTGACTTCAGTTTTTTTTAAATCATAAGTTTTTCTTTTTTCTTTTATTCATGGGTATGTGGCGATACCCATTACCAGTTTCCCTAATTTTATTTGACCCTGTATAGAGATATGGATATGGTATGTACTTTATGTAGCCGTTACTACGGCTCACAAAATGTTATTCTTGTCACTAAACGTATGCCTAAATACTCAGCGATACGACGCCTTCGCCGCGCCGCCACCACACCGCTAGTATTGTTTATACTGTTTTTTTATTCCATCGCCGTCTTGGGTGATATGACAAAATCGAGCGGAGACGGCGCGGTGGCGGCGCGGCGACTGCGTTGTGTCCCTGACCACTAAAGCCGCACTTTTTCGAAATGTGCCATATTAAATGCCGCATATTATAAGTAGGGAATGCAATCTCGAGTCGAGATTGGCAACTTGAGATCTCGCCCGGCAACCAGGCGAGATTGAGATTTAGCATACTTTTTGAAATGATGCGTTTAAAAAAAACACTAACAAACTACACATCCAGGGCGGGGGCTAAGGGGCTCTAGTCCCCCCAAAAACGTCTTGACTTCTTCCGTGACAAATCTTAAAGTGAACTTGATAGGTTGATTATTGTAATTAAACTTTTTAACAAGTTTATACTACCTAATGTACAATTGTCATCAATGATCCTTAACTTTAAGTACCTATTACGTTTTCAAGTATTTTTCTGTAAGATGTTTTGTTTACGTGACGAATTTTGCCATCACGTTGCCCGGTTTGGCCGCCATGTATATTCACCGAGATATCTCTGGTAGTATACAACCTAACGAAGTAATTGAGGAATTTGCGAAAAGTAATCCGAGGAGGCTTGTAAAATGTTGTGTGCTTTTTAGTGTTTACTTTGATAAAACCTACCCTCAGCGAGGTCAAGCCCCTCTCAAACGACAATCCTGGATCCGCCACTGCCTACTTAGGGTAATCTCGTTATATTTTGTTAATAAAAAAAAACATTCAAATCTCGAAACAAATCATCACACACACATCACGCATACTATTTGCTTCTCAAAAAGCATAGAGCGCACTCGGTCTCAAAATCTCATTCGAGATCTCGATCGAGATTTCAAGATTGTCTTTCCACGAGATTGAATCTCGAGAAAAGGCTCGAAATCGAAAGTTATTTTCAAAATTAATAATCTCTATACAGGATTTTTCTTCACAAATCAAAATGTTTCGTTTTATTTTATTGTTATAATTTACTTCTATTGTGTGATGTAACTGTGCGTTTGCACTGGCGAAACATTCAAAACAAAACATGTTGAAATCTCTACCTTTCTGTCCAAGTTCTTAATGTTTGACAGAAAATAGAGATTTCAACATGTTTTGTTTTGAATGTTTCGCCAGTGGAAACGAACAGTTATAATAATTATACAAAGTATACTCTTCACAGGTGATGGAGGATGCTTATATTATGGAATTGTTTAGTTTTTAGCTATCTGCCAAACTATACAGCTTGTTTATCTGAAAATTGTTTATTAATATATGTTAAACACAGACTGAGATGAGCGCAGAACACAGAATTTTCAAATAACATTTAAAAATAAACTATAATAACGCCCGTTTTTACTAATACTAGGCGGCTCCTAAATTTGTGCCCATATAAAACCCCGGTGTTTGATTTTCAACGCTTGGCTCTACGACGAAAGTTAAAAATCCAACAGCGCATACTACTAGTGAAAACTGGCCTAATTATGTGTCGTAAAGTGCAAAGTTCTAAAAATGTGTGAACTTTAAGTGACTGAAAATAAAGGTTTTTATTCAATGACATAATCCTCTGTCCTGCTTTTGTTTTGGTCTAGGCTGGGCTGAGCCATACAATATTGTATTAGTTCATTCGTTCCAGTTTCCCAGATTACATTATTTTAAAATATATATGGATGATTATAATTATATTGTCATTTGTACATACACAGCACGGAATTGCCGCGTCTAGAGTCGGTAGTATGTACTATTAAAATTCGTGGTGCCGAAAGTGCGTTGAACGCACATCTTTTGTCATCTTCACCGATTAAAGCTGTCAGTTTCCATACGTCATTTGTGTCGTAGTGCAAGTAAAGGGGCACACGCTTGGTTTGTATGGAAAGTGTTGACGGGACCGCCTCTAGCAGAGGCGTCTCCGTGCTCTGTGGTATGAACATAGATCTTACGTGCCAAGCAAGACGGCCAAGAGGCGTTTATTCTGAAGGTGGGCAACGTCGCAAATAGATGTCAAATATTTCACTGTTTTGATTAATTTAGCAATATTACTGTGTGGAAATAAAAAATGTGGCTAACTACAATATTGACTATGAAATGCAATCATTATATCGTAACACCGAATGTTTAGTTTTAGATGTAAAAATACTATTTGGAAACTTTAAAAATGCGTTTTTTCCACCTAAAATGGGTACAACATCAAATTCAATGTTATAATATTGCAATTCATTATTAATATTCTAGTTCGCCACATTTGTTATTTCTATTCAGTAATATTGTTAAACGAATCAAAACAGGTAAATATTTGACAGTTATTTGCGACGTTGCCAATTTTTAAGATAAACCCTCCTATGTATTCATCACTAACTTGATGGAACCCTTTGTATGTTGTCAATATTTAATTTTAAGTATTATAATCATCATCCATTAAAATTAATTAAGATGACTCAGTGTTTTATTTTAATTCCTACGGCAAAACTCTTCGTATGGACGAGGGTATTTATGACTTGCTCAAAATTTCAAAAACCTACTATGGACTATTCACAAAAGTATTTGTGATATACAAAGTTGATACGACAGAGGGGCTTTTCTTTAAACTGAGTATACTAGGTACCATTTTCAAGCTCTGTACCAAAAATCAATTAAATAGGAGCAGCAGTTTAGTCGCAAATGATTTTTTAAGTTTTTGCCCCGTTAGAACACGATGTATCTTTCCTAACAGCTGATTATGTCTATACGCATAGGTCATGCACCTTAAAACGATAAATCTGAGTATAACCTATGCGTTGTTGCCGCTGTGACGCAAGTCACAAGTACAACCAAATATTTTCGCTAAAAAGATGACAATGCAAACAAGGAAGCAATAAATACACACACACTTGCATTTTCATTACGAGAGGGACAATCATCTGCAAAACACCACGCGTAAAAGAAATAGAAATAGGTCAGTGTGTTGCTATTGCATCCTAGCGATCGAGGGGCAGGGGTTGCGATCGGTAAGTGGGGCAGTGGGGCTTCTAAAAACTGGTTTTTTCAGTGCGCCGACGCTATTCTTTCGGAACGTACAAGATGTTACGTAACACGGTAGCACCTGCTCCGCTTCCGTTTTGTCGAACTCGCGCGCTGACAATTGGGATTTTGTTTTGTTATTGTGATAGGACACTAAATAAGTTTAAGACAGTATTTCTTTTTTTATTGTGACAGGACACGTAACTTGGGATTATTATTATTTAGTGTTAGTGTTTTTTTTTGTGATCGACTGCTTTTATTGTGATACGACACGTAATTAAACTTTGGGTTTGTGTGTGTGTGTGTGTGTGTGTGTAATTAAAGTGTTCAACAATGCCTCGTGTGACTTACACGGCGTTAGAATACACTGACATGATTTTTAATTAGAAAAATAAATAACATTATTCTCTGTCGGTATAATTTGTGCATTCATGTGAATGACACATCGAGAATTTAATTTTTTTGTGATTGTTGTACTTCAAAACCATACCTAAAACAAAAGCCGCGAGCCGAGGAGCCGCCGCGAGCGGAGGCGCCGCCCGCGCCACCGCCGCCGCGCCCGCCCGCTTTGACGAGATAACACACGCCGACGCGCGCGACGTTGCCGCTGTTACCTAGGTATCTGTAGGTCAGTTAAATTTATTTTCAAAGGGTGGTTGCGTTTTACTCTGATTTGTAAGCTATTTAGTTTGTTTGAAAAAAAAAAAAAACTCATTTTAGGTGCTTTTTATTTTTATACCGTATCGAATTAATACTAAACACGTATAGTATACGTAGTGTTATTTAATGCCCCTCTGTCATATCAACTCTGTATACTCTAAGGTATTTGATGAAAATGTAATGACAATTAAACATTAATATTCTTGGAAAAGTTATAACAGCCGCACGGGTCGATCGACCAGGTTAAGGTACGCTTGCCGCAGTTTGTCCGTGGATGTCGTTACGGGTCACACAAGCCCGAAAGTCTGACAACTAGTCATATCAAGGGGTTTCATATTACATTTAGTGCTTGGCTAGACTCCGTCCTCCGTCCATATTATATTTTGACAAACAATGGTCACGCCAACACTCTGAAAGAAGCCGCGCTCGACTGCGGACAGGCAATATCGCGCGCGTCCCTGCACCCGCACCGCGCTGCCAGTCTGGCCAAGCACTTATAGTGTACTAGCTGCCCGTCCCAGCTTCGCACGGGTAGCACTATGTACTCATCTACGGCGCACCTACTTACCCTACCTACTCTACCCTACCTACCTCTATACATACCTACCTAGGACTACCTACTCTACTCTGCTAAATTCACATTCATCAAACACGCTAAGCGTCGGGTCACACCGGAATGGCAGCGACGCGCGACGCAGCGAGCACTTTCAGTGTGAAATAATTTTAAACTTTATCTACATACTTAAAAGACCAGTATCGCTTGAAAAGCTTGAAAAGTCTCGCGGCACCGCGGGCGGCCGCGCGTATGTAATGTAGAAACTGGAGGTCATGCGAGGCCGCCAGCTGCGACGCCGGAGGCCGCTGGCGGACGCTGGCAGCCGCTGCCAGCCGCTGCCATTCCGGTGTGACTCGGCCCTAACTGTCCAACGCGCCTAGTTAAAATAATCATTAAGTTTTCTGATATTTTACAATATTCTGCGCAATTAGTTATGTTATGTTAATGACAACGACGGTGGGCAGGACACTTGGCTAGACGTGGTGATGGCAGGTGGAGAAGAGCCCTAAGGGAAATCGGAATGGTTGCCGAGAAACTATTAGAAGGAGCGTTGGTAGACCAATGGCTAGCAGCCTAATTGCGTAACACAATATCAATCACAATCTGAATGATTTTGAAGGATATTGCTAATCCATTGCTTCGTAAGTTCGAATTTGTCAGCTCAACAACGTAATCAACGCAATAAATGTTGTTGAACTGTCAAAATGAAACCTATTGTTACTCTGTGTGTTACGCAATTACCCCGCAGGTGAGTGGACGGACGACCTAGAAAAGATTGCGGGGAAGACCTGGATGAGACTCGCACGGACCATGGCACAAAAGGGAGGAGGCCTATCCTACTCAGCAGGGGGTGGAACAAGGCTGCCAGTGATGATGACTGATGAATCATTTCGTCGCCAAGGCTTTCAACTCTATATTTTACCTGGGATTGTATTTGGAATTTTCTTAGACCATTCCAATAAATGGTTGGTTTGGAAATCTCTATTGTAAAATCTGCAGAAAGTTGACATTGGTAAATGGCAAAGCATCATGGCAACATTGTCTCTTTTGACTGTCATGTGTCATCATTTAGATATGTCAATTGTCAACAAAGTATTGAGCTCGCCTTGTTTTTGAGTTTTTTACCTAATTAATTTCTAATCAATGTTTTCTATTAATTGTTATTCGTTTCTGTGTTTTGCTTCGGTCTTGACTTACTGGGCTGGCATATAATAATAATATCAGCCTGTTACTGTCCCACTGCAGGGCAAAGGCCTCTTCTCATACAGAGAAGGCACGAGCATTGATCACCACGCTTGCTCAAGACGGGTTGGTGATTTCAGGCCTGGCATAGCCGTCCATAAAATAACTGCACTATAACATCCTATGAAAATAACATTCCAAAATCAGTAAAAATGAATACTACAAAAAATGTGTATTGTCGTCTTTGCGCAGAGTTAAAACCACACAATGAACTCACAAACCTACAGACTGACGAAGAAACCTGCCAGAAAGTCGTCAATAAACTGTCAAAATTCAACATAATTATGGATTTCCAGGAGAATATATTACCGAAGACTGTCTGCTTAGTATGTGTAAAATCTTTAGAACGAGCATTTGCTTTTGTAACTGCAGTTGAACAGGCGCAGGAATTTCTTAGTGACTTTAATCTGGTTCAAACAAGAACTGTAAATAGTGATTCTTATGGTGAAATCACCTTTTACACACCATCATATGTTAATAAAGAAGTTAAAGTCGAAAGCAGTCGGGATCCGATGGATATAAATGATAATAATGATGATGATGATGAAGAATGTGATATTCAGGACAACTGTAATATTTACAATGCTGATGATAACAATTTAGGCAGTGAAAAAGTTAATATTGAGAATAAGCACACTAGACTATACTCTTATGATATTGTTGAAGAAAAAATTGGTATAAAAGAAGAAACTGATGAATACACTGCTGTAAATAATATTAAAAATATTGAAGATAATGAATCTCTTAATTATAATATTGACTGTAGAGAGAATCAGTACATCAATGTTAGAGAAAATGATTTGAATAACAAAGACACTAAAGTACCCTCAGCTTTGAAAGATAAAGTAAAAAAAAATATTTCAACAACAGAACATAATTCTGAACCAATCCCACCTTTAGACAATTCCGTTTATTCTGCAGAGTACCTAACTGAACAAAATTATAGTCATGGGGGCATCAAAACCGTGGGTCCTGGTGTACAAAATATACTTAATCAACCCATTTCTAAACCAACACCACCTAAACTATTGGATACTACAGAATATTCAGAAGATTTCATAAATAAACAAATTAATCGATTAAGCACTGTGCCCGAGCAATACCTAAAAAAGACATGGATGGATTACGAATGGAAGTGTTCTCACTGTGGAACACTGTTCTCAAATATTGAAGAGCTACAGAAACATTCAATGATCTACCACAACACCTGCAACGCTTACCAATGCACAGATTGTAAAATTAAAAAGCAACGTCTCAATGCTTTCATGAAGCATGTCAGATCACACAGGAAGTACTTACATTATTCATGCTACAAATGCTTTGAGAAATTCCCTAGAATGATGGAAACCATATATCACAAGATGAAAATCCATGAGAACTCTAAACACATTTGCTTGGGATGCAACACTCCTTTTTCAACTAAAACCGAATTAGAAAAACATGTGAACAAGTATTATAATATTCTATGGAGACAGAAAACATTTATTAACAGTGACAATTTAACTTGCAGTACATGCAATAAAGTCTGCGCAAACATCACCGCTTTGAGGAACCACTTAAATAGGCACAAAGAGAAGAAACGTGACCGTGTTTGTGACAGATGCGGCAAATGTTTCAATAGTGAACCAAGTTTAAGAACTCACATGGATACACATATCGAAAAGGATTTATATCATTGTGAAATTTGTAAGAAAACCTTCAAAACCGTATACTCACTACGATATCATGCTAGCATACACTCTGGAATCAAACCGTTCACCTGTGATGTCTGCAGTAAATGTTTTAGAACGAAAAGTCAGATCACAAATCATATGAAATTTCACACGGACTATTTTCCAATTACTTGCTCAATTTGTAACAAAAAGTTTCGTACAGACACTTATTTACAAAATCATATGCTTCAACATACTGGAGAGAAACCATTTTCTTGTGATATCTGTCCAAGGGACTTTACAAACATGGCCAATCGTAACAAACATATGAGACGGAGACATGGTATTGAGATGGCAAAGAAGAGGCAGCCTATTATAAAACAGCAAACAGCTGATGACCCGACTTTCTCTGACCTGGCTACTGGAGAGGCTAAATTTACAGATCTAGACAAAATGAATGAATGGAAAAACAAAATTATGGAACATCGAAAAAGTCAAAGGGCAAACAATAAGATTAAAAAACTGAAAGTTATTAGCAAGGAATGCAACGAAAATTGATGTTCATATCACCTGGAACTGGGCAAGAATTGAAGATGTACAAAGGTTTTCAATAACGGAAAACGAAAGGAACAAATGGAGTTGGGCAGGATACCTCGCAAGGCGCGGGAATGGAAGGAAGAGTCCGAGGAGTAGGAGTTAAGAGCGGGCAGTAACCAAAATTGCCTACTTATCTTCAATTCGATTTTACATGAAGTTGATAAGACTTAGGTATAAAATAAAAAATGTTACGAGTTATGAACTACATGATATTTCCAAAAAAATTGTGGAACAGAAACTTTTAATATTTCATTAAAAGTTTCTCGATAAAAAACATCACGAAGTCACCTGAAATTTTCCCGTATTTTCGATTTGTACTTAATATGCTAATGACTAATTGGATAAAAATTTGATGGAAAAAATGTAGGCCTGCAAGCTTTTTTTAAATTCCTTTTAGTTTTGGTTTTATTACTTACGACTACAAGCTTTTAGCACTTACGACGTTCTTAGTTCGTGGAAGAAGTCATCTTCCGTCGCTCTGTTGAGACGAGAGGAAATCACAGCGCAGCCAAAAATCTAATTTTTGGCTGCGCTGTGATATAATTTATTTGCGTAAATAATATTTTCGTAATTTATAACGTGACAAAAAAACACTAAAACCACTTCCGAAACGATTTAGCGAAGCTTTTAGAATTGATAAAATAAATAATTATCGAGCCGAAATAAAAATATAAAATTCAATGTTGTTATTTGAAAACTCAAGATGACTACGTCCTACGTATAGAAATAAGAAATATGGCTACGCTCTGTAACTTTCAAACGTCAAAAATGTATGGATAAACCGTCGCTTGATTGCTTAAAGTTATGTAATGATAGGTCATTACTTAACTTTAAGCAATCAATCTGCCTAGCCTTTTCCCAACTATATTGGGGTCGGCTTCCAGTCTAACCGGATGCAGCTGAATAGGTACTGACTGCCTATCTGACCTCCACAACCCAGTAACTGGGTAATACGATACCCCTTGGTAAGACTGGTTGTCAGACTTTCGGGCTTCTGACGACCCGTAACGACTATCAAAGACGGACGAGTCTCGGTATGTAAAGATTAAAGATGGTCACCCATCCACAGACCAACCGCGGCAAGCGTAGCTTAACCTGATGGATCGACCCGTGCGGCTGTTATTACTTAGCCACGCACGAGCTCCTCACCTACTTAATTTTAAGCAACATTTATAAATAAACGCCTAATATTGTTTGAAAAGTAATAACAGCCGCACGGGCCGATCGAACAGGTTAAGCTACGCTTGCCGCGGCTGGTCTGAGCTGGGTGACCATCTTTACATACATTAAAGAACCCTCCGTGCCTCGGAAAGCCGTTGGTCCCGTAGTCGTTACGGGTATATATATATATATATATATATATACGGGATAAAAGCCCGAAAGTGTGACAACTAGTCTTACCAAGGGGTATCGTATTACCCAGTAACTGGGTTGTGGAGGTCAGCGTGGTCCCAGGGGGGGCCTGGGGGTCATGACCCCCCAAAATCATTCAAGGTGTCGACAGGTTGATTGATTTACTTGTCTTACTAACTAAAAACTGTAAATACTTGAGCCACAGCAGTGTTGGGCAAAATGTAATCTAACTACTGATTACTTACTACAACTTCATTTTGTAGTTAGGAATCATTACTAACTACAACTACATTTTGTAGTTAGTAATCATAATAATAGATTACTTACATCATACATGAAATAATCGTAGTTAAATATTTCGATTACTAACTACCTACAAATTGTAGTTGCAATCACGGTTACGTGATTACTTTTACTACCTACGTTTTTGTGTTTTACATGCAAACAATAATTGTAGGTACCTACAACATAGTATAATTATTTTATATTTATTATTATTATTATATATTAATGTTATTATTATTTCCAAGTTATCAAGATGTTTGAGAAAAAATGTTTTTGTTTTATCTATCAATCTTTCTACATAATAATAGATAAATATAAGTATACACATCTAGGCTAAGTCTTGTACTTACCTACAAATAAATCGATAATAAAAAATATTTAAGATTTTTTTTTCATACCGGCCAAGGTGACCCCCCCCCCCCCCAGGCTGCGACCGCGCATGGTGTCAGATAGGCAGTCGCTCCATGTAAAATACTGGTATTCAGCTTGGGATAAGGATAAACAGCTGCTCCATAAAATTTGACCGCGTAGGTATTGCACTTTTCTATGAAACAGCAGATTTTTTTTTAATAACCGACGAAAAATTTCAACGCAATGGGGTTCAGAATCATGTACTGAATCCATGGTAGCCGGCTTCGCGTCGATGTCCCTGCCACCCAGTATAGGGATAAGGATGAATTATTGTTGGAAAAACAGGTCAGATATAAAATTGAATCCTTCCACAGATGAATGTGTTACTAATTCCAAGGGTTTTTGTACACTTTCATCAGATGCTTTTGGAAGAGTTAAACAATAATGAAGGTTCTCATTTGCTTATAGACTCAGTTACATAATTTGCGTTCGCAATTCATTTTCCAAACATGTAAACAAACACGAGTTTTAGAAAAAAACAACTGTAACGCCTACACATAAGGTTCAGTTTGCGCTACAACTTCATATTTCTTATGACTTTTTCAACAATACTAGTCGGTCTAAAATCAACTTTATTTACACTTGCATAAAGTTGATGTTTGTCTATGTGGAAAACTCGTGTTTGTTTACATATTTATTTAGGTACCCCATAGGAGTTTGTAAAATTTCGGAAGTGCCGTAATTTATTATAAATTATTTAATTTTTTCCTTATAAATACTTTAACCCCCCTTTAAAATATTTTTTTTAATTTTTTTTTTATTAAAATTAATTTATTAATGTTTCCCCTCAAATTAATTAATTTTTAATATACTTTCAATGTAAATGAAATACTTTAATCTTGGCATCTTTGGTTTGTAATTTATCTAAGTTACAATAGCATATTATACGAGTAACCTATTCCTCACATTTGAAAAAATATTGCTTTTCCCGATGCAGGGACGTTAATCGTTGAAGAATTCTCCTGTAACTTCACCATCAGCTCCACTTTTCCATATGCATTGTGATGAGCTTAAATTGCTTTGCAAACATATTAAAGTAATCTAATCGCAACTCGTGAAAGACTTATTATTGAGCAGTTCCGGTGGCCTTCTGTGGTTTTCATCATTAATTCCACTTCACCAAATGGTGCTTTCCGAGAGCAACTGCATGAGTTACTATAAAAAATATCCAAATCGCTATAGTGTGCCTATAATATTTGAAGAGTTACCTCGATTTCTCCAGGATTCCATCATCAGAATCTGACCTGATGACAATGGGGCTATCTCGGAAGTATACTATTACAAACAAAAAAAAAATTTTGCAAATCCGTCTATGTATGACGGAGTTATGCCAAAAAATATATATAAACATACGAAATGATAACCTCTTCCTTTTGGAAGTCGGTTAAAAATAATAAGGATCCGGAAGTTACCACAATGCCTGAAAACCAAATTATACATATAAACAATGTGTCTTGCCTACCATGAGGTCATACGGGGTCGAAACATGGACGCTCTTTAAAGAGACTACAAAATCAAGTTGCGCGCCGTGTTAGGCTTATCGCTGAAAGTTCGAGTCCGTAACTCAGATCTCCGACGTGGTGGGAGTGTGGGACTACGAATAGCGATGTGGTGATGGCAGGTGGAGAAGAGCCCTAACGATGATGATGGGATGAACCAATGAACCCCCCCCCCCCCCCCCTTCCGAAATATTTTATCCCGGTTATTGACCATAATTATTAAATCATAGAACGTTTCGTCAATCACAAGTCGGTAATAGGATCGCTATTATTGCTGATGCCACAGAAGTTTACCACCTGCATCAGCGACCTGTGCAATTTGACAGGCCGCTTCTATGTGACAGCAAGTTTTGAAGGGAACTCTTACGGTATGGCGAGCGAAGTAGTTAAAATTGTTGCGGCGCAGTGGCCTACTGCAGTACTGCATGACTAGAAGTGCTGGACAACAGTAACTGGAACACATTAGTGTTACTCATGATTCGCAAGCTACTCAAACGCACTGGAGCGTATTTTTTACTCGTTGAGGTGACTGAAACATTGTGGAGAAACAGCTTGGGACAGTCTGACTGACTGGGATTGGCCTCGATGAGAGTTTACGTTTATTTATGAAAAAAAAAACATTTGCTTATTTTTAAATTAACTTGTACTTATTGTGTCTGGTCCAGAGTTCGGCTCACTAACTCTATGCTCGAGCCTTTCTGTATAGGAATACCCCCTTTTTTGCCCTGCAGCAGGACTGCGGGAAAATAATTGGTTGGTATTTCGGCCGCGTGATATATTTATAGTATTAATAGCTGCACCCCGCCGCGGTTTCACCCGCATTATTCTCGATCCCGTAGGAATATCGGGATAAAAAGCATCCTATGTCCTAATCCAGGTCATGGTCTACCCATGTGCCAAATTTCATCCAAATCTATTCAGCCGTCTTAGCGTGAAAGCGTAACAAACATGGACGTACCCACAGACAGGGGCGTGCGGCTTATACATGCAAATAAGCTCTGCATTAGTGCATACCCTGTAGTCCCATACATACATGCCGATTTTAAAAGATAAATAATTATACCTAAAAAAAATATCACTAACGCGATTTACGCCATTCCACGCCATCTTTTACTTTTTTTTGGAACTAATTCAGGTGGCGCCCTCGTGAGCATCGTGAGCAAAAGCAGTAATACGACTTGCTTATTTCTGATACTTTGAATCTCATGAATTCTCGTGTTGTACACAGCAAAAGTGTGACTGGATGCGTGAAAATGTGCGCGCGTGTTTGTGTTTTGGAAGCATAGCTTATTTTGCAACCCGTCCAAATTCAGAAGCCGTAAAAACACTATTTAATTGTTGATTGCAGAGGGCCAACTCTACTTGTTCGACTTCACTAACTCCCTTAGCATTGACATCATCGCCCCGATGAATCATACCCACTATCCCTATATAGTAGGCTATACCCCAGACGTACTAGACTTGGCGATCCTTAAGAACGTCAATCTAAGACTAGATTCGATAGAGACGGTGGACGAGCTTCACTCTAATCACCAGTGATCGGAGTAGGTAGATTGATTTTTGGTACTTGTATCATAAATGCACACAGAAAGAATAACATGGATAAGCCATTTTTCCGGAAAGTAATTCCGGTATTTTCGGATTCAATTAAATATTGTTATATTATTACTACTCAATTCAAAATTTAAAGGAAGGTATCAAAACTAAATTAATTCATTATTGTGCCATTAAAAAAAATATGAAGAATATAATATTGCACATTTTATTACAATTCCTACCTTTTTTTTTTTGAGGATGGCAAATCATCAAATGACTCCTTCCACTCTGGCAGAATACAATTCCTACATAAGTTCCGGTTTTTTTTTAATAATCCACCAATTCCGGAGGAATGTCCATATTAATATATACGTTTCGGATCAATGGCCCCAGTTCAATCTACCTACTCCGATCACTGCTGATCACCGTCCAGTAATACTAAAACAAGACCCCCGCATAGGTCTCCCCGACCACCAAAAGGGTAACGGACTGGAGGAAAGTAAGCACCCAGCTGAAATCCAACACGTCCTCCCAATTGGACTCTATCCCCGACCAATTCGACTCTATCGCAGCAACAACGGCCGCGATCGACTCACTCACTGATCACGTACAATCCGTCGTGACCGACTGCTCGAAGGAAGTCCCAGTGGGGGAAGACCCCCGCTGGAAACTACCTGACGATGTGCGTGACCTATTGACTGAGAAGAACGCAGCCATTCGTGCATACAGCAACTTTCCCTGCCACGCTATCAAAGTCCATATGCGCTATTTACAGAGATCTGTAAAGACACGCATACAGGAGCTGCGTGACGCGGGCTGGGACAAGATGCTGAGCGACCTAGAGCCGAACCACCTAGCCTTCTGGGAACTTCAGAGGAAACTCAAGTCCCAGCAAGTCGCTTCCACACCACCCCTAATCCACCCTGACAAGACCGTAGCCTTCGACGACATCGACAAGGCTGAAAGCCTAGCCGATAGTCTAGAAGCACAATGCTCACCCAGCACTCTACCAGTAGACCAAGCTCACCTCTTAGAGGTAGACGCTGAAGTCGAACGCAGAGCCTCTCTTCCTCCCGTTAAAGACCCTGAAAGTCCTCTGCCCCCCGTAAAACCAGACGAAGTGCACGACATTATCAAGGGTCTGAAAATCCGTAAAGCCCCCGGCTCTGATGGAATCACTAATAGGGTGATTCAGCTATTCCCTGCCCACCTGATAATGCTACTGACTACCATCTTCAATGGTGCCTTAAGCAACCATTTCTTCCCACAAGTGTGGAAAGACGCCACCGTCATCGGTATCCCGAAGCCCGGCAAACCCAAAACCGAGCCTTCGAGTTACCGCCCCATCAGTTTGCTCAAAGTCCTCGGCAAGGTCTACGAGAGGCTTATTTATAAGCGTCTCAGAGACTACGCTGAGACAAAGGGCCTCATCCCCAACGAACAGTTTGGGTTCCGCACCCAGCACTCTAGCGTGCATCAGGCCGGGCATCGGGCTTCGGGCATCGGGCATCGGATAATCAAACACATAAGCGCTGGCTTCCAGCGTGGTTTGTATACTGGTGCAGTATTCTTCGATATACCGAAAGCGTTTGACAAAGTCTGGCACAACGGCTTAATATAGAAGCTGTACCAACTCGGTGTGCCAGATCGTCTCGTGCTCATCTTACGAGACTTGTTGTTGAACCGCACATTCCGCTATCGCATCGAAGGCGCAATATCCTCTCCCCGTCCCATCCGCGCAGACGTCCCTCAGGGCTCTGTGCTTGCCCCCCTCATATTCACTCTATTCACCAGCGATATCCCGGAGAGTAAAAAGGCACAGTTGGCTCTGTTCGCAGACGATACGGCCATTTACTACAAGGGCGCTGGGCCCGACTCGATAGCCCGCATTCTCCAAACCGCAGTCAATAACCTTGGCGCCTGGTTTAGGAAATGGAGGATCGAAGTCAACCCCGACAAAAGCCAAGCGGTCTTATTTTCAAAAATGCTGGCTCGATATAGACCCATCACCATGCTCGGCAAGCCGATCCCTTGGGAGAAGCGAGCCAAGTATCTAGGTGTGGTCCTCGACCAACACCTCACTTTCGCAGACCACATAAAGCAGGCCCGCGCGCGGGCCGCTTTCGCTCTCGGAAGACTCCACTCCAAGCTAAATGCACGTAGCAAAATGTCACTTAGGTGCAAATTGCGAATCTACACAACGTGCATTCGCCCCATCCTGACCTATGCGGGCGCCGTCTTCGCCCATGCTAAACCCCGTCAAATCCATAGATTGCAGGTAATACAGAACAGATTCCTTCGTAAGGCCACGGGAGCCCCTTGGTTCTGTAGGAACGAGACCCCCCACCTCGACCTTAGACTCCCCACAATCAACCAGTTTCTCAAACGCAATTCCAAGCGTTTCTTTGATTCCGCCGCCACCCATCGCAACCCTCTGGTTGTCGAAACCGCCAGTTATGTCCCGAGTCAAATCAGCACAGTCCGCCGCCCGAGGCAAATCCTTTCCGACCCAGACGACCCCATAACCCTCCTCCAGGAGAGCAATAGGGAAACCAGTACAGTGAGATAACACACACACCGACACACTTTCCGACCTCGCCGCAGAGGTCCGCGATCGCGACCCTCCCGAGTAAATGATACTCCCCCCCGACCCTTGCTCGACGCGCCAGCCCGCGTCGATGATGCTGAGCCTGTAGCTTTAAACTCCCTGTCCCTCTTGCTGTCCTCCCCCCAGCGAACGCCCTAAGCCGAGGTTTGTACCCCACAGGGGGTGCCCTTAGCGAGCGTTCGCCTAGTTTTAATTAGCATAGTTTTTGCCCCTGGCTGGAGGCTTTGAGTGTAGAAGCTTAAGGCAGCCACAGGATTGACCGGTTGAGTAGTCATGACCTTAGTGGTCAGCTACGAGTTGCCCTACAAAAAAAAAAAAAAATTTTTGTCGGATTGACCGTGGTATAATAAAATTGACCAAATGACCGACTAATTCATTCGTTCGTAATTCGTATTATTTCGTAAATGCAAAGATTTTTCGCCATATTTGTTTTGAATGTTTGTCTTGGCGCAAGTGTTTGACTGTCTAAGTAAATATAGTTAGTAAGTTTATTGTAAAAAATGGAAAATTATACCTGTGAGACCTGTTATGGCGAAGTGTGTTTAAATAAATTAAAATCTGCCGCTTTTTCGACGTTATCTTTTGAGCAAAATTTTAAATTGATAGCAAAGGGAAGATGTGTACCCGGGTTGGATTTAACTCAAAAAAGAGGTAATGCTTCTCGTTATTTCCATAAAAAGCTTTATGATAATTATTACTAGTTAACAGGTTGTGTACACACAAACACATTATATTGTTTTCCTTGCATTTTATTTACAAATTCTGATAAAAAGAATGTTTGGACATCTATCGGTTATTCAGATTTAAATAACTTTCACAAAGCGGCTGCGAAACACGATTCTTCAGAAAAAAATCTGGAATCCTGCTTGAAGTTCCAAACTTTTGGTAAAGGTAGAATAGAGACTAGTTTGAATAGCTAGGTCAAGGTTGTCCTGGTTGTGTGGTTCCTGTTAGTGTTATTATTCGATGTTCGTGGTGGTCGCAAACAAACATCATGCGAAGCCGCCGGCGCCGCCGCGCGCCGTGCGGTAAGTCAGGTAGGGTAGGTAATCGGTGGGCCACCGACCGAAACAAGTGGAAGCTGGTAAGTTTTATTTTTATTTCAGCCGTGCATACCCTGTCTGGAATGTCTGTGCACGCCCCTGCCCACAGAACAGAAAAAGCAGTAGAAGTCGCATAGCGCTTCATTAGTATCGGAATCAGCGTACCCCAACTCACACAAATACAAGTTAATTTGTATTTCGTAACCCTAAGAAATCTTTGGTGTGATTGGCAGTTTAACCAATCTGTGGTTTAACATTGAGTGAAAGTAGGAAATAATGTCAGTCGTCGCCTATTTGAAAATAAACCACAATTTATAGACGATAGAGTTGTTTATTGTCTACTCTTTTTACGTATTTGTTACTTTTTCCGTAGCGCACACTAAATAGTTTAATGAGTAAGTTACGCTACCCGCCGATAGATGTCACTGTATTAAATGCATTCAATTTAAAGCTGTATTTCGTTACAGATAAGATTCATATTTGCGTAACGAGGTCATAACTATTCGTCCTCCTCTAGGGATGTAACACTGTGGTTGGCTTATTTATCGACATTCCGTTTTATTTTCAAAGAAAATACAGTCAACAGCTAGAGTCAATAAATATTATTATATTCGAAATCGAGTGTTAATATTTTATTCTAATACATACATACTTACGATTTATAGAAAGTATAATTAAGAATTGATATGTTAAACTGGGATCCTGTCGTTTTACCGAAAAGATTTTGCCCAAATTTCACTACCCAAACAAATTTTAGCAACCTTTTTTTATACCAATGCAATGTTTGGAATGATTTTAGTACGCACATTTTCATTTGGTAAAATTTTTACTTGGCAGAATATTATCAAGGATAATGTCATTTAGCCATTTGGTCTTTAATCAAATGATTTAACAAACAATCTTTAGACAATAAACGTTTGGTCAGTTAGATATGGAACTACATAGGGGGGTATTACACAATCAAATATCTAGGATCACAGATCTATGAGTCATATTTATTTGATAATGTAATACAAACTGAATCAAATCGTCTTTGATCAAAGATTTTTGACATTTGTTGTAAGATGGGATCATAGAAACAGGTCTTACCATATTGAATAATATATATTACATTTTCACATTTATTTTCATAATTTCCTGATACAAAATCCGTCCATAAAATTATGTGATTTTGCTTTTTCCGTTCTGCTATTATCATATCCTGAATTGTTGGTTTTATTGACGGATAAAAAGTAAGTACAACGAAATTTTAGCGTAAGTTCACACTATGCTTTAGTGGAATTCTAAAATTATTGTTGGCAACATTGCTGTACAAAAAATAAAATCAAACTACTGCTGGGCGGCCGAAAGTTCATTGTTTTAGCATCATCGGTGTTCTTTATAGTTCTATTTGTCATATTGTTTGCGAAAGGCTTCAGTATTTTGTTTTAATAGACGATTGCAACCACATAAGACAAAAAATAGGATCCTAGAAATATGACAGAGTAATACACAGATATGATCCTAGAGGTCATAGTAGGATAAGAGATAGGATCCTATAAATGATCCTAGATATTTGATAGTGTAATACCCCCCTTAGAGAACTAGTTAGAGTAGGTAAATAATTAAAAAAAAATGGTTAGGTTAGGTTAAAACTGTGACGTCCTATGCACGAGCCGAGCGAGCGGAGCGAGCGTTGCCGCGGCAGCGGCCGGTGAGTGCCAGAAACGACTAGATTATTTAGAAAAAAATATGGAAAAAAAACAGGCTAAGCCGAAACTGAACTAGTTAGACGAGATTAATTATTTAAAAAAATGCTAACTAAAAAAAAAATACTGCCAGAATAGTTAATATTAATATTTTGTTTAGAATTTGTACCAAATGGAAAAAACACCCTTGTAACGTCTTTATTTTGCGTAAAATGAGTTATTCCAACTGAAATATTTGACGAAATAAAAATTGGTAAAAGTACTAGTTGGTAAACAAGTTTTTGTATAAACGTTCACTTGCAAAACATTAGGTTTGCGTTACAATTATTTGGGAAGAGATTTTTTGCTAAGTAATAATTTGGCAAATTAAATTTTGCGGAAAATTGTTTGGGAAGTGATAATTTGGCAATTTCTTTTCGATGAAACAAGGGAGATCCGTTAAACTACTGATCCGAATTTGAAAATTACTACTTATCGTCGATTGAGAGACTGAGAGTATCCGGTCTGCACCAAGTGCAAAGGCTAGATAGAAATCCGACGATTGACGAAACACGAAGTTTGCCGAGGGACATATAGAAAATAATTGTACTGTAGGCATTGATGTAAAATAGGGCCTATTTAGTAATTAATACATCAATGACTGTAGGCTATTTATTTTTCACTTTGTTGAAACTTAAGTTAATAATAACTTAAGTTTCGACAAGCTAAGTGAGGTTTTATGTTGATTAAAATATGATTTGCGACCTTAACAAATATGGCTTTACATAATTATAATCATTACAATCAGCAATACAACTCCTTATGCACAATCGTCTCACAAAGTAATGTCTTTTTATTTTGAAATTTATTTTAAATACGAGTAGCGTATTGTTGATATTTTAATGAAAACCACACTGCTCTAGAACTCGCCAGCACTGCGCAAGTTTGTTTGTGTGTACTTAGACTAGTGTCAATTTAAAGTTTAAATAAATTTATAAAAATAAAAATTATTAAATCGGTCATAATGCGTCTCTTTAGAAATAAGCATCACCTCTGTACGTATTTTTCTCTCCCTTTCTTCTTGTCTGTTTAAATAAATTATGAAGGCTTCAAAATTTAATGAATGATGTTTATTAAATCAATTATCCTTGCATTCTTTGCTTCACTTTTCGTACCAGGTACTACAGTTTCACAAAAGTTGTTCATAAATTTTATCTGGATCTAGGATTTAAACTTTTCTGGCAACCAGCCAGATCAGGGGAAGACACTCGCCAACAATTTGAGGGGTTTGTGGCTGAATAATAACAGCAACACCGGTGGACCGAAGGTAAAGCTTCGCTTGCCGTGGTAGGTTCAGTACGTGTACCCCAACATAGTTGGCAGATTGGAAAAGGCTAGGCAGATTGATTGACCATTTTGTCCACATCTGCAAATTTTGCATCTCCAGTAGCCAGGTCAGAGGAAGTCGGGTCATCAGCTATTTGCTGTTTTTTATTAGGCTGTCGCTTCCTTACGAGCTCGATACCATGTATACGTCTCATATGTTTGTTACGATTGGACAGGTCTGTAAAGTCTCTCGGACAAATGTTACAAGAATATGGTTTCTCTCCAGTATGCTGAAGCATATGTTTTTTCAAATTCGAGGCTGAACTGTATTTTTTATTGCACAGTGTACAAGAATGGAGAAAAGAGTCCATGTGAGTTGTCATATGTCTAGCAATATATGGTTTCGTACTGTAACTTCTGCCGCAGTGGTCACAGGTAAACGGTTTGATTCCAGAGTGAATCTTTTTGTGGTATCGTAATTGGTTTACACAAACAAAGGAAGTGTTACATATATCACAGGGATGCAAGATCTTTACAGCACTATGCACAACCATGTGGTTTCTTAATATTTGTTTTGTCGTGAAACATCTGCCACAAGTTTCACAGACATAATCATCTTTTTTGTTTTTGTGAGTAAGTAAATGTTTTCGAAAATCTTGAGCGCTTGCAGTATTCTTATTGCATATACTGCACGTCAAATCAAGTGGTGTTTTTCTTAAGAATTGTTTGTAATATTTGTTAACATGCTCTTTTAATTTGATGTTACTGTGAAAAGGAGTGTTGCATCCCGAGCAAATGTAGTCAGAGTCTTCATGAACTTTCTTTTTATGATTCCCGGCTTGATACAGTTTAGGGAATTTCTTCAAGCATTTATAGCAAGAATAATTTAAGTAATATTTGTGTTTTCTCACATGCTTCATAAAACGATTGAGATTTGAGCTCCTGATAACACAGTCAGTGCATTGGTAAGGATTACAGGAGTTGTGGTACTGCATTGAATGTTTCTGTAGCTCCTCAATACTCGGGAATAGTGTTTCACAATAATAACACTTCCATTCATAATCTTTCCATGACATTTTTATATCTTCTACATCTGTGTTACTAGTCTTTTGTTTACTTTTTTTATAGTTCTGTTTTTTATCTATGTTAGTTTTAGAATAAACTGCAGGAGACAATTGTTTGGGTGCAATTAGTTCAGAATTGCATTCTTGAGGTTGTAATTGTTGCACATTTTTATCCATATTTTTGGCGCCCTCATTACTATAATTTTGTTTATTTACATAATCTGCAGAACTAACTGTATTGTCTAACAGAATTGGTTCAGAATAATTGAGTTCTTCTTCTATTATGTCGTTTTTATTATCTTCAACATGGTGTAAATCAAGGAGTTCAACATATTCCTCTTTTAAATCAGTATTTTCTTCAATAATTTCATTAGAAGGTATATGTATATCATGCTTATTGTCAAATATATGTTCTTCAGACTTTCCATTAATCACATAGTAATCAGAATCATTATATACTTCAATCATGACCGCAGTATCACATTTTTTACTTAAATTTGTAGCATCATCATTTATTTTCATTGAATTTTGACCTTTTTCTTCTTTGACATCAACAATACCATTTTTATTATCTGAAGGCTCATATAAAATGTTTTCAGCACAAGAATCACTTGGAGAAGTATTAATTTGGACAAGAATAAAGTCACTAAGAAATGCCTGCGCCTGTTCAACTGCAGTTACGAAAACAAATGCTCGTTCTAAGGATTTTACACATAATAAGCAGACAGTCTTAGGCAGTATGTTTTCTTGAAAATCCATAATTATGTTGAATCTTGACAGTTTATTAACGACTTTCTGTCGCGTTTCTTCGTCAGTCTGCAGGTTTGTGAGGGTCTTGTGTTGTTTTAACTCGGCGCAAAGGCGACAGTACATTGCATCTTTTGTGTTATTCATTTTGGAGTGTTAAGATCATAGATAGTTGATACGGATACACTTTATGAACGGCCACATCAGCCAAGTGAATTTAGGTAAGAGTCAACAATGATTTTGGCTGGTAACAATTATTATTTACAAAATAGACGCAACACTATTATTTTCCATCCAAGTTTGACAACCATTGAATGTTGACAACTGGTTGACAATACCGAACCTATTTGACACTGACATGTTTAAAGTGTTGCCAACGTCAATTTCAGAATTCCTAGCAGTGTATCCAAGTAGGGAAACTTGAGGGGTTCGTTCTACACACACAGTCACCAAAAGATTAAAACAAAATGTGGATCAGTCGTGAATTGCAGTGGTCAATTTGGATAACATTGTATCGATTGCGTACGCAAGTAGGCCGCTGCAAACATAATTTGGCCAAATGGGATAGCTTCATCCAACAACCAGTGCGAGTGCGGTGCTCCTGAACAGACTATGTTCCATTTGTTGTAGTGCCCCAAATGTCCGTTCACCTGCACCCTTGGCAATCTGAATAACGTGGCCCTGGCACACCGGCAACGGAAGGAACACGGGTGGGTTTTAGTCAGTAAAAGTCTGACAGGCCCTCCCGCTCCGCCCGAGCGTGAGAAGTTATTTGATAAACTCCCAAACTAAAAAAAAAAAGGGTGACCCGCAAATCTAACGTATTTTTTAAATTTGCAGGTCAGTTTAGCTGTGCATTCGCACTGGCGAAAAATTCACATACGTAAAACATGCTGAAATCTCTGTTTTCCCTTAATGGTCGACAGGAAACTGAGATTTCGACATGTTTTTATGTGAATGTTTCGCCAGTGTAAACGCACAGTAAGGTTGTAGCACAGGTAAGGTTGTATCTTGATTAAAATATGATTCGCGACTATTACAAATAACTGTGCTTTTATCTAATGTTCAAAGTTATGTAAGTAATGTATTATGTAATGTTAAAAATCCGATTTTACACAAAGATCATTGTTTTTTTATTAATGCTGTTAATCGAAATAAGTTTATAATAAAACGAATTGATGATAATTATATATTGCATACCACAAGAAACCACAACCAAAATGATGGTGTAGTAGTCTTTGCTAAGGAATCACTAAAGGTCACAGTCGAGGAACATTCTCTAGAAGACTGTATGAGTAACTGTTTAGTCATCAAAATTGGTACAACAACAGCGATAATCGCTATTTATAGATCCCCTTCCGCTAGACACTTAGAACCTTTTAACAATTCCTTAAACAAGATTTTTCAAGTACTAAGTCCATTTAAGAATGTTATACTAACAGGTGATTTAAATATAAATATTGGCTCCGAAAACTGCGATGCAGGGACACAAGATTACCTTAACATCTGCTCATACCATGGTTTTCTCCCCGCTCACACATTGCCTACTCATCAGAGCGGTTCCTGCCTCGATCATATGATGATCAAAACCAGCCTATCATATATTACGGTTGTTACTAACTCAACAATTACTGACCATCACGCTGTCCTACTTAACATAAATTTAATGCTGTCTAAGCAAAATCGTCCCCAGACTTTGAGCAAATTAAACACAAACAAACTCGAATATGATTTATGCAACATTGATTTTAGCCTAGTTTACAATACTGCTGACGCTAATTTGGCTTTATCGTACTTAATAAAACATGTGCAACAAGCAATATTACGTAACACGACAGTTTCTGCAGTAAAGAAGAAACTTTATAATATTAAACCTTGGATTACTCCTGGACTAATTCGGTGTATAAGGCACAGAGATAAACTTCATCAGAGAGCAAAGAGATACCCTAATAATTTAATAATTCAAACCACCTATAAAAGATACAGGAATTTCTGCAACAATCTCCTAAAGAATTTAAAGAATAGTTACGATAAAAACGAATTAAATAGAGCAGGTAACAATAGCAAGCAACTTTGGAAACATATTAAAAATGTCACCAATATGTATAAACAGCGTGAATCAAATTCGAGTTTACTGCTTACTAATCCTTCACCACTCTTGTCAGCTAACAATGTAAATACCTTCTTTGTAAATGTTGGAAAAACTCTTGCCGAACAGATTCCGAAACATTGTTACCAACCACCTTTCCAAAAATCGAGAAATAGCTGTAACTCGAAATCTTTTGCTATGCTGGACACTGATGAAGATGAAGTAACTCGAATAATTTCTGGGCTAAAAGATGACTGTGCAGTTGGATGGGATAATATTAGCAATAAGATCCTTAAACTCCTTAAGCGTTTTTTGGTACCTCCCTTAACGCATATTTTTCGAATATGTCTTTCCGATGGAATTTTTCCAAGTTGTCTCAAAAAGGCAGTTGTAATCCCTATCTTTAAATCTGGAAGCCAAGACTTAGTTAATAACTATAGGCCAATATCCTTACTCCCCTCAATATCAAAAATACTAGAGAAAATTATAAACAGTAGACTAGTTAACTACCTAGAAAAAAATAACTTGTTATCCCCTGCGCAATTTGGTTTTAGAGCTAAACTATCGACAGCCGATGCGGTACATAGCCTGACTGATTATATTTCAGAAGAACTTGGCAAAGGAAACCAGACCCTGGGAGTCTTCCTTGATTTAGCCAAGGCTTTCGACACGGTGTCTGTTTCTGTTCTGATAAACAAATTAGAGACCATAGGAATAAGGGGAACGCCGCTGAAACTCTTTGCTGACTATTTAGACGGCCGGTTCCAATGTGTTAGAATTGACAATATTACGAGCGATGAGCAGAAAAATACTGGTTTTGGTGTTCCTCAGGGGAGTATTCTGGGCCCTACGCTATTCCTGATTTATATTAACGACTTGTGTGGTCTTAATATAAAAGACGGCAAAATTATATCTTACGCCGACGACACGGCGTTAATATTTAGTGCTAAAACCAGTAGCGAACTGTTCGAAATCGCTCAACTAGGTTTCAATACTGTGACTATTTGGCTTCATAGCAATTTACTAACATTAAATGCTGACAAGACAAAATATATTCACTTCTCCATGCGCAAACCTCCACTTAACATTACTAACCCTCATTTATATGCCCATCAATGTGGAAACCGTACAGTCAACAAGTGTAATTGTCCTTTTATCCTCAAAACGAGCAACTTAAAATACCTCGGGGTAATAATAGATGACACACTCTCTTTTAGAAAACATATTGAAAGTCTAGTTAAAAGAGTGCGCAGACTAATATATGTTTTTAAAAAATTGCGATCATTTGCAGATTCAAAATTAATCACACAAGTTTATTTGGCCCTATGTCAATCTATAATTCAGTACTGTATCACTTCTTGGGGTGGTGCACCAAAAACTAATTTACTTCCTCTTGAAAGAGCTCAAAGAGCCATTTTAAAGGTAACAAACTTCCATCCCTTCTTCTTTCCCACAAATCTGCTATATAAATCCTGCAACTTACTGACGGTTCGCCAGCTTTTCATTATGCACCTAGTATTAAAACAGCACACCATGCTTACCTACAATGCTGACAAAACTAACAAGAGACGGAATGATATAGTTTGCATATCTAATGCAACCTCAAAACATGTTTTTGTAGAAAGATTTTTTACATTCTTAGGACCATTTCTGTATAATAGATTAAATAGAAAACTTTGTATTTATAATTTAAATTATTTTAGTTGTAAAAAAAATATTCTTAATTATTTACTAACCATAGATTATGCACAGACAGAAGATCTACTTGTTGTTTGCAAATAGAACCGCTAACATACTATTTTTGCTTTTATTTACTTAAATTTTAATTTAGTTTTTACTTTAAACCCATTGTTAATTTATTGAAATAAGTATTTATGCACTTTCTAGCCTGAAACACAGGTTCAACCTAGTTCAGGCAAATAAGCAACTGTGCTATATTTTAAATTGTTAAGGTTATTGTAAGCGTGTCCTTTTTTATAAATAAACGATTATTATTATTATTATTATTATATAAGTATATCTTTATTGTTACATAAAGGTAAAGTTTTTACACACAATTTTTTTAATTAAAACATGCTATGAGCTAATGTAACACTATAATAATGAAATCTCTATTTTCTGTCAATGTTCGATAAAATGTTTCACAAGAAAATATAGATTTCAACATGTTTTTTATGTGAACGTTTCGCCAGTGCAAACGCACAGTTACATTGCATACGAAACAGGAAAAAATAAGTTGAAACAAAATAATGCCCTTAACAACATTTGAACAAACATCAACCCTTCACTTCTTTGCCATTTTTAAATGCAATTACACGATTTTACACAGTTGTAACCGGCTTCCAAATCATATCTAAATGATTCAACCAATCAAGAGCCTAGCCAGCAACCCAGACGAGTGACTCGACCAATCGACATTGCTTCATCGCGGAGGGTTCTACACAAATTGGATAAATATGGATAAATTCTCATAAAGTTTGTAGAAGCTCGATATAAAAAAAAGCATTTGACACAAATTATGACACTTGACACTGAACATGTAAAAACAATTTTTTTAAGGAGGCACGGGCGATTTTTTTTCGTGCACTGTATTTTCAACGCTCTGCTTAGCGCCGGGAGTAGAAAATCCAACAGTGTGTTTTTTCAACGTGCTGGGTCAATAGTGCGTCCCAGCGCGTTGGATTCTCAACGCTCGCCTCAACACCGAGAGTTTAAAATCCAGTGCGCGATAAAATCCCGCCGCGATATTTTTACGTCCGTGCGTACGTGGGCTAAGTGTTTGGTCAAAAAGTGTTATGTACACTTGTTATGTATCTAAACTTGGTACATATTAGGTGTGGCAAAGTCATGATAAGTTATTTTACCATAAATGTATCCAACCAGAATTATTTTGGTAAATTATACCTATCAGTTATGATCAAACTGTGGCTTAGCTCAGAGACGGTGAGTACTAGAAAGATACATGTACTTAAAGCAACAGGTGACTTACAAAGAATAGAACAACGAAAGTAATAATAATAATAATTGAGTATGGGTGATGTAAAAACAGAAAATGACCAATTTTGGACTTACCATATAAATACCAAAGACCACAGGTATGTATTTACAGAATTTTAGTAATTAGAATCATTAATACCATTTGTTTAGGTTACATTTAAGATTTAAAAAAAAAAATTGTTCCATTGAATGAATCATGGCATTTGAGAACAAAATTAAATCTAACATAAAGAGATGTATTAATTCTAAGATATTAGAGATTACTTATAATTCTTTAAATACATATTTGATAGGGTCGCGAATCATATTTTGTTACAACTGACGTACAATATGCAAAAAACTTAAGAAAATTTGAATTTCGCGGGCTACCTTTGCTGATCCACCATGTCAATTATTTTTGCTTCACTTTTCGTATTACCTTGTATTTCATAAAAAATTTTTTGTTCATAAATTTTTTATGGCTCTTGAATTTGCACCATGCAACAGCCAACCAGATCAGCAGTCCTGACAGGTGCTGTTTGCTGTTAATAATATGCAGGATCAGTTTCGGTTTTTTAATTTAGTTTTTGGTCTTTGACGTTTCGATGTTCCATAGTAATGTTTTTCTCTTCATTCGTTTTGACGGCCAAATTATACATTAATTGGAAGAGACATTCGCCAACAATTTGAGGGGCTTGTGGCTACATAGTAACAGCTGCACGGGTCGATGGAAACTTAAGCTTCGCTTGCCGCGGTCGGCTCGGTTCCTGGTGACCACAACATAGCAGATTGGAAAAGGCTAGGCAGATTGATTGACCATTTTGTCCACAGGTGCAAATTGAGCATTTCCAGTAGCCAAGTCAGAGGAAGTCGGGTCATCAGCTGTTTGGTGGTGTTCCTTAACAACTGTTCTCTGTTCTCTTTTCCTTACCAACTCGATACCATGTATACGTCTCACATGTTTGTTACGATTGGACAGGTCTGTAAAGTCTCTCGGACAAATGTTACAAGAATATGGTTTCTCTCCAGTATGCTGAAGCACATGTTTTTTCAAATTGGAGGAGGAACTAAATTTTTTATTGCACAGTGTACAAGGATAGTGAGGAGTGTCCATGTGAAAGTTTTTCATATGGAAAGCAATATAACATTTCGTACGGTAACTTTTGCCGCAGTGGTCACAGGTAAACGGTTTGATTCCAGTGTGAATGGTTTTATGGTATCGTAATTTGCTTTTACGAACAAAGGAAGCGTTACATATATCACAGGGATGCAAGATGTTTCCAGTATTATGCACAACCATGTGTGCTCTTAATTGAGTTTTCTTCGCAAAACATTTGCCGCAAGTTTCACAAACATAATCTTTTTTGTTGTGAGTCAGTAAATGTTTTCGCAAATCTAGAGCACTTGCAGTATTCTTATTGCATATACTACATGTCAAATCAAATGGTGTTCTTCTTATGAATAGTTTGTAATATTTGTTAACATGCTCCTTTAATTCATAGTTACTGTGAAAAGGAGTGTTGCATCCCGAGCAAACATAGTCAGAGTCTTCGTGAACTTTCTTATGATACCCGGCTTGATACAGTTTAGGGAATTTCTTCAAGCATTTATAGCAAGAATAATTTAAGTCATATTTGTGTTGTTTCACATGTTTCAAAAAACGATTGAGATTTGAGCTTTTGGTTACACAGTCAGTGCATCGGTAAGCGTTACAGGAGTTGTGGTACTGCATTGAATGTTTCTGTAGCTCCTCAATACTCGGGAATAGTGTTTCACAATAACAACACTTCCATTCATAATCCGTCCATGACATTTTTGTATTCTCTACATCTGTGTCTGTATTTTTGGTCGACATGTTACTAGTGTTTTGTTTATTTTTTTTCGTTTTCTGTTTTTTTTCTATTTTAGTTTTAGAATATACTGTAGTAGACAATAGTTTGGGTGCAATTGGTTTAAAATTGTATTCTTGAGGTGGTAATTGTTGTACACAATTTTGTTTATTTATGTAATCTAAAGAACTTACTGTATTGTCTAAAATAATTGGTTCAGATTTGAGTTCTTTTTCTAATATACCTTTTTTATTATCTTCAACATGTTTAATATCAAGGAGTTCAACATAATATTCACCTTTTAAATCAGTATTTTCTTCAATAATTTCATTAGAAGCTTTTATATCATGCTTAATATCAATTATATGTTCTTCAGAGTTTCCATTAATCACAGAATAATCAGAATCAATATAGACTTCAGCCATTACCTCACTACCACATTTTTCACTTAAATTTGTAGCATCATCATTTACTTCCATTAAATTTTGAATGTATTCTTGCTTAACATTAACAATACTGTTTTTATTATCTGAAGGCTCATATAAAATGTTTTCTTCACAAGAATCTCTTGCAAATGTATTTATTTGTACAAGAATAAAGTCACTAAGAAATGCCTGCGCCTGTTCAACTGCAGTTACGAAAACAAATGCTCGTTCTAAAGATTTTACACATAATAAGCAAACAGTCTTAGGCAGTATATTTTCTTGAAAATCCATAATTATATTGAATCTTGACAGTTTATTGACGACTTTCTGACGCGTTTCTTCGTCTGTCTGCAGGTTTGTGAGGGTATTGTGTTTTTTTAACTCGGCGCAAAGGCGACAGTACATTGCATCTTTTGTGTTATTCATTTTTGAGTATTAGGATCACAGTTTGTTGGTATGGATACAGTTAATGAACGGCCACATCAGTCAAATGAGTGTAGGTAAGAGTATATTATGCTTAAAAAAAACAAATACCGGTTACAATTTATGATTTTTAACAAAATAAACAAACACCACGCGAACGACACGATTTTCAATTTAAAAGTTTGACAACACTAAATCGAAGCTATTAGACATTGACAACAATGACATTAACATTTTGAAAGTGTTGCCAATGTTAATTCACATTTCCTAGCGGTGTATCCACAGGTGTATCCAAGTATGGAAACTTGAGAGCTCGTTCTACACAGGCAAAAAACCACAGCATTTATCTGTGTATCTATTATTCAGATCTATTATAGTATATTGCACATAAATACCTTTTATTTGCACCAAAGACAGCCCCATTTTATGTCCAGAAAATCGCTGTCCATTCCAAGGTTGCCTGGAAGAGATCGCAGTATGCAAGGCCGCCCATTGTATATTTTGTAGTGTATTACTTTTTCTTTATGTAATTATACATTATATCTGATGTACAATAAAATATACAAGGTGGCAGGGACATCAACGCGAAGCCGGCTACCATGGATTCAGTACATGGTTCTGGCCTTCAGATTCTCATCAAATGGTTTTTATTTTATCGTGTTTCGATATCGATATTTAGTCGTTTTTGGTTCAGCAGAGTTGCAGTTCTGCAGAGTTCAATCGATCTGCCTAGCCTTTTCCCAACTATGTTGGGGTCGACTTCCAGTCTAATCGAATGCAGCTGAATATTTTACACGAAGCGACTCCCTATCTGACCTCCATAAACCAGTTACTGGGTAACACCACACCCCTTGGTAAGACTGGTTTACATAGTTTCGAGCTTCTCACGACCCGTAACGACTATCAAAGATCCAAGAATGACAGCCGGGATCAACGGCATGTCGCGGTTTCCGAAGCATGGAGGGATCTCGGATGGTCACCCATCCACGGACTGACTGCGGCAAGCGTAGCATAACGTGACCGATCAACCCGTTTAGCCACGAGCCCCTCCTCGCTCGTGACTATATCTACATCTTCACCGACTTCTCACTTTCTCAGTGATTACTTTAGTCGGCAGAGCAGGTTTTATTTATTTATTTATATACGGGGTGTCAGGGACATCGACGCGAAGCCGGTTACCATGGATTCAGTACATGATTCTGAACGCCCCTGCGTTGAAAATTTTCGTCGGTTATTTAAAAAAAAATCGGCTGTTCCAAACATTTTGACCGCGTAGGTATTGCAATTTTCTATGGAACAGCGTTCAGAATCATGTACTGAATCCATGGTATCAGTTTTCGCGTCGATGTTTCCCTGCCATCCTGTATATAACTAAATTAAAAGGAAAACTATCACAGCTAAGTAGGCTTTACAAGATATAATCGACAAACTTACATTTGCGATTGCAAAAACATGTTCCCCCATACATTCCATATGGGAGTACATGTTTTTCAAGAAAGTTAAGTTTGTTCTTGCGATAATCATCCTAACTATAGAACCCTTCATTGTGCTTGGTCCGACACGCACTTGGCCGGTTTTTAACACGCTTTTATTAGGTCGACCTGTATGTAACTAACTATGTAATGGAATCTAAGGTAACTAATTTAACCAGCTTCCAAGGGTCGTAGCGTTATAAAAATTGGCAGCCGTATGTAGTTCTGATGACAATACAATAATATGGTACTGTCGAACTGATCTGATGATGGAGCCGGAAGATATGAACTAAAACCGTGTTTTTCTAGTGTTTTTTAACAGATTAATTTATTATTACTTAAATCGATACCCATCGCGTCTGCGGAGTCTCGTTAGCTAATTTAAATTGACCCTATAAGTGAATATTTTTTTATTGCAGATTGGACCTGCTCTTGACCTCGATCTCGCTTGATGGAAAGTGTTAGATGAGGTCTTCTATGATGGAGCGAGCGTGCCCAGAAGATGCCTGTTCACTCTTGCTTTGAAGGCAGACGGGTTATAATAACGTGGAAGGTAACACACGCTGGCAGAGAGTTCCACACTTTGGCCGTGCGCTTATTAAATGTGGAGGAGAAACGCTGAGTACGACTGGACAGGGTATCAACCAAGTGCGGATGGCACCCTGCAGTAGGTACATCTGGTAGTCCGGTAATAAAAGGGCGATGATGGGATTAGATGGAGCACCTGTAACACCTGTAAGTACAGTCTGTAGAAGACCGACAGGCAAGCAACATTACGCCGATGAGGCAAGCTGTGAAGCCTTGCCACCAACGTTTCGTCGCCTATAAGCCTTTTTGCTCTGCCTTCCACAGAGTCAAATGCAGCAAGTTGGTATTTTGCTGAGCCATCCCATATGAGGCTGCATAAATACAATTGGATACACCAATAAGATGTAACATCGAAGGAATACCAAAAATATCTGCTGCGAGACAAGCGACGCCACATAGGGATTCTGCATCGGCTTCAAAAATATTTGTCAAAGTGCAATTAACGGATGTTTCTTGCGTCATAAATATCTATGTGATACCTCGTCGTGATCTAAAATATCTGACATAAAGTGTCTCATCCAGGGGTTCCCAACTTTTTAACATACGCGCCCCCCTAATTTTTTTTTATAATCACTACGCCCCTGAGTTACTTTGTCGACGATGCTGAATAGCATAATAATGTAAAGCGAGCGAAAGTGAGGTCGAAAATGTTTGCACCCCCTTGGATAGGTTAGATTTTCTCTTGTCCATTCAAACAAAAACAGTAGTTACTTTGTCGAGTTTTGCATTAAAAACTCAAGAATTATGAGAATGCTTAATGTAAGACCCAGGCGCGGTCGCAGCCTAAGATTTTGGGGGGGGACACCATGGGTGCCGAGGAATATTGGGGAAATATTTAATTGTTACTCTAAAAACTTTTTGATTATCTAATGATGCACACCTACCTACTTTTTAAATAAGTAACTTTTTAACTCTCTGATCTTTTCTCACTGTTGGTCGCAGTAACTAAGCTACACCTTGGCTTTTCGATAAATTATAAATATTAGAACCTTCGATCAATAGTGCATTATTGATCGAAGATTAGAACAGTAGATTATGTAGGGTGAGAAGAGCGAACGAAGCTAACTCGATAATTTTAATACTTCGTCTCGGATAGGTTAGGATTTGATTTACAATTTCAAACAGAACTAATAGTTACATTGTCGACATATCCAGGAAAGGCCAAGCAAATATGAAAATGTAGAATATAAGAGCCAGCGAAGCAAGCTCAAAAAATTTGCACACTCGGATACGTTCGATTTTCTTTTGATTATTCTAAAAGCACAAAAAATTACTTGCTTTGTCGACTTATGAAGAAAAGCTCAAGAATCAGGACAAGCGAGCGAAGCGAGCCTTAAAGGTATATCATCCCGCCTTGAATAGGTTCTGTTTTCTTAGGATTTGATTTAGTTTTCAAACAGAAATAAGAGTTACATTGTCGACTTGTGCAGCAAAGGCCAAGCAACCATGAAAATGTAGAATACAAGAGCGAGCGAAGCGAGCTCAAAAATGTTGCACTCTCAGGTAGGTACGTTAGATTTTCTTTCTCATCATTCCAAAAGAACTAAGAATTACTTGCTTTGTCGACTTATGAAGAAAAGCTCAAGAATCAAGACAAGCTAGCCTCAAAATTTTAGCACCGCGCCTTCAATAGGTTCTGTGTTTTCTTTTGACCATTATACAGGAAGACAGCTTACTTTGTCGAGAAGAAAAGCTTGAACTCCTTTTACAGCAGTTTAGGTTTTGAGAGCTGGCCCTAACCCGAGTGTAGTGGTGGCCAAATTCCGCTCAACCTAAATTAACAGGCTTTTATTCACATATTTTTTGTTAGAATGCCCATCACGGTCACTGTGGCTCAAGTACCTACAGTTTTTAGTTAGTAAGAAACGTAAATCATTCAAGTTGTCGACAGCTTGAATGATTTTGGGGGGGGTCATGACCCCCAGGGTCCCCCCCCTCGGACCGCGCCTGGTAAGACCGAGCAAAACGAGCTCAAAAAATGATGTACACACGGCTACACATCAAGCTATAATTTCCAGTTTAAGCCAACTTCGCATTGTACTGAAACACTATACAATGCGAGATCAGCTTAAACTGGAAATGTATAGCTTGATATGTAGCCGTGTACAGTACAATCTCGGATTCGTTACCTGCACTTTTCTTTTGACCAGAATACATAAAAAGGAGTTCCGTACTTCGAGTTATGCAGAAAAGTTGAAGAATCTAGAGAATATAGAATGGAAGAGCGAATGAAGCAAGCTCGAAAATTGTAGCAAGCTGCCTCGGATAGGTTCGGTTTTTCGTTAGTCCATTCATACCGAATTAGAAAAACTTGTCCACTTATGCAGAAAACCTGAACCTTATTTTACAGCACCTAAGTAAGTATTATGAGACGTTTGGGTTTTGGTAGTCAACGTTTTCTAATAACAAGAACATAAAATTTCATAAATCATTGGAGTCGTTGCGCTCCCCCATTGGTCACTCTACGCCCCCCGAGGGGGGCGCGCCCTAATTTTTGGGAATCCCTGGTCTAATATATGTCTCTGAAATCACTTTGGGAGCATAGAAACCAGTATTCAATTCTATTTGAAAAAATCGTATCTAGCTACAAGAGGTGAAAGAAAATGAATGCAGTATTTTTGCTTATCATTTATTCAGTTACATTAAAACACAAATACTTTTAATTTATTCTTTTCAATAGTAACATATATCTTAGACTACCTAATTACCTATTGCTATCTCTTACCTACTAATACAAAAAGAAAGAGACAAAATATTAACATAACTCATTGTCCCCCCATACCGAATTAACAAAGAATATTTTTTTACTAACATTAAGTGCTTATTTGGAAGATATTTTACGGTTGTACTGCTAAAGTATACAAATATGCGACATATAGATGTAGGTACACCAAAGTCTCACTAAAGCTGCGTTTCCACTGAGGCGGAGCTGGGCGGTGCGGAGCAACAGAGCAGTGAAAAGTGGTGAGTGAAGTTAAGTTGAGTGAAGCGGAGCGGAGTGGAGTGGAGTGGAGTGGAGTGGAGTGGAGTGGAGTGGAGTGGAGTGGAGTGGAGTGGAGTGGAGTGGAGTGAAGCGGCATTTAGTGAAGTCTTACGATGTGCCGATCAGTTAAACTCAATCTCTCAGAGAGATTATACGTCATGTTGAACGTCCATTTCGATTTGATGACGTGTGAAGCTTATGAAGTAATGACGCTCGGGATCGCGTGCTCATATTATATTTTCCGCTCAGCTCCGCTCCACCCCGCTTACACTGTTTCCACTGAAGCGGAGCGGAGATTTCGAGCATTGTGATTGGTTAATTCATGCACCGCTAAGCTCCGACCAGCTCGGCCTCAGTGGAAACGCGGCTTTATGGTTGTTTTTGACTTTTCAAGCACACATTTATGTTCATCAATCACTAAATTACTTCCCGTGCTTCTCATATCCACTTTTTAATTCTCTGCACTTCACCGAGTATCCTTGTTCTGCACAGAACGCACAACTTTTGTCATGGACGCCATAGTGCGAGTGCCAATACTTTCCGTACAAACCAAGCGTTTGAATGCAAAGTGCTGACAATGATGCCTCTTGAAGCGGCCGCGGCTTCTCCGTGCTGTTTGTTGGTCTGCCTACATATTTTCATTTATCATCATTCGCTTCTTCCATTCACTTATTTTTTCCTCAGCTGGTACTAAAACCTCTCCAGTAACTGGGTCAATAGGGTACGTCCCACCAGGAGTGCGTTTCTTCTTTGCCATATCTGTAGCATGTCTCCGTTTCATATGCTTGTTATAATTCGACCAGTTTGTAAAGTCCCGTTGACAGAGAGCACAAGAATAAGGTTTAACTCCAGTGTGTTGGCGTATGTGTTGATTTAGTATTGTTTTGAAACGGAAACTTTTGTCGCAGTATGTACAAACATGAGGATGCGAGTCCGTGTGGATTATAGCATGATTATTAAGTTGACGTTTAATTCGGAAGCGTTTGCCACATTGGTCACAAGAAAATGGTTTCCCTCCATCATGAATAGCAATGTGGAGGCGTAATCGTCTTGGAGATTTGAAAGAAGATTTGCATATTTCACATTGGAATGGCCTCACGTCGGAATGCTGAAGCATGTGTCCTGCTAAAGAACCTTTCTGAAAGAAACATTTGCCGCAAACCTCACAAGTGTGGTCTTTTTTACGGTCCGTATGTATCAATAAATGTGTGCTCAAACTAGTTTTAGTTCTGCAAACTTTTTCGCATATTGGGCATTTTAAACTGTCACCTTGCAATTGTACCGCAGGTCGAGGTTTTCTTGCGCGTGTCCCCCTAAAATATGTGGCGGTATGATTACCTAATTCCTCTTTGCTTTCAAAACACATATTGCATCCGAAACAAACAATATCTGATGTTTTATGTGTTTCTTTATGTTTATTCGCTGCTATTACTGACCCAAATACCATGGAGCATTTGTAGCAAGAGAATCTTAAGAACCTCTTGTGTTTTCTTACGTGCAAAATGAAACTGTCAAGACGTAACTTTCTTATTTTACAGTCTGTACAACGGTATGGGTTACAGGCGCTGTGGTATTCCATGGCATGTGTTCGTAACTCATCAATTGTTGGAAACTGAGTTTCACAGTAAGTACATAGCCAGTTATAACTCTTCCAAGTTAGTTTTAACTGTGATAAGTGTGAAGCATTTGAGCTAGTGCTAGTTTCCTTAACTTTTTTGGGTGATGCAGAATTCTTTTTATTTTTCAGTGTTGAAGACTTGGAAGTTGATTTTCTTTTCTGGTCTGTTTCAACTTTTATATTTATGATTGGTTCATCACTTTCACAACTCTCAGAAGAATCGTAAATAAAGATTTCGTCTTCAGAACCATTTTTCTCTTGTTTTATTTGGCGCGTTAGAATGAAATCGTTTAGGGTTGATTGAGCTCTTTCCACAGTAGAAACAAAATCAAATGTACGGTTTAACGACATAATACATGTAAAACAAACCATTTTCGGCAGAATATTATCATTGAAATTCATTTGCACATTGAAACGAGCCAACTTCGTGATGATGTCTCGGCATTTTTCTTCGTCAGTTTGCAGGTCAAAGAGTTTGTTTTGCGGCATTAACTCTGCACAGAGGCGACAGTAAACATTTTCGGTGGTATTCATGTTGGAATATCGAGGCGATTGTTATTGTGCGGAGATCGACATAATTTTCAAGAACTACAAAAGTAGAACGAATGTACAACTTAGGTGTATTTGACATTGACAGATGGATGACATATTGACATCGTGTCAGTGGCTGTACCACAGACCAAGTCGAACTGTACAAGTGTAGGTTAACCAAGGATTCCCGCCACAGTGTGCTTTTGGTTAACACGTGTGTTCAGATTTTTTTCGGTTTTTTAGTGTTATTGTGATTATTGCGACTTGTTATTGTGTTTGTTTGTGTGCGTTCGTTGTCACCTGCTAGCAGGTTTGTCTAGTGTTTGTTTTTTGTAACTAGTGTGGTCACCATTATCCATATTCAATATGAATATGGATAAAAACAAACCCCCCGACCCTCCTGATGATATATCTACTACACCCCTTTCCGGCTTTTCCCCCTCTAACTTAAGTCCCACTCCCAACTCATTAAGCCGGTTGGCAGATGTGGTCTGCAATCTGGAGTCCCAATTCCTTCCTTCCCATTCTAACTCCCGTAAACGTCCCGGTAATGAAGATGAGGTATCTAATCGCCCTACCAAACAACCGAAAACCCAAATAGGCCGTGTTAGGTACTCAGTCACAGATAAAGGACCTTATTTAGTACACGTTTCCCGTCAGGAAGCTCAACCTAACTCTGGAACGACCCTACACCCTGTTACATTTGGACGGTTCTTGTCTAATCAAAATTTCTCCAATATTATTGCAGTCAAGCGAGTCGGTAGAAATCGTGTATCGGTTGAATTTTCATCCCCTCAGGATGCAAACGCTTTTATCTCTAATAAAGTTTTAGGTACAAATTTATATGAGGCTATAATTCCGTCTTTTAACATAACCCGTATGGGTGTTGCAAGTGGCATCCCTACTGACTTCTCGAAAGAGGAAGTCCTGACATATTTAAAAGTTCCAGTAGGCTGTGGTCCAATTCTAAAAGTTAGGCGATTGAATAGAAAGGTTAACAAAGATGGTTTAATTGAATACAGACACACAGAAACTTGTGTCATCACATTTGATGGCCAAGTTTTACCAAAAAGAATATTCTGTTTTTATACATCATTAACTGTAGAACAGTATGTCTATCCCACCATTCAATGCCGCAAGTGTTGCCGATTTGGTCATGTTGAATCTCTCTGTCGTTCCAAACCCCGATGCAGCAAGTGTGGCAATGATCACCCCGGTGATGGTTGTAACATTGCTGAGAGCGAAGCTTTCTGTGTGTTGTGCTCTGGAAGTCACTTTGCTAATAGCAGGGCATGTCCGGAGTACAGCAGGCAGAAGATAATTAAAACTATCATGGCTGAGAAAGTAATGTCCTATTCAGAAGCAAGCAAAACTGTTCCCATTTCTACTCGTAGTTATGCAGACATTGCTAAACCACAGTCTCAGTCATCTCGCAAAACTGTAATTCTTAAGCCAAAGACCCATGCCCCCCTTTCTCCTTCTTATGATAAAACAGCTCATCTGCAGCTTACTAGCACTCCCCAATCTTCCCAGTCTAATGGCTGTGCTCTCAATAGTCAACTAACAGAATCTCCTGAAAACTTGTCTTCAATTATTGAACTTCTCAGTAAACTCCTGTTGACTTTAATGTCTTCCTCAAATAAAACTCAATTACCGTCCAACGTTGCTACTTTACTTATTAACTCTCTCTCATCCCATAATAATGGCTCGATTGGTGTTCCTTCAATGGAATGTGAGGAGCGTGTGGCATAAGAAGCACGAGCTCACATTACTTTTGAATAAATACAAACCTTTAGCTTGTTCCCTTGCTGAGACTTGGCTAGTTCCGAGTCTTAGTTTCCGTGTACCTTCCTTTAATATTCTCAGATGCGACCGATCTGACGGCTATGGCGGGTCGGCTCTCTGCATGAACAATCGTGTTCCACTTGTGGTAGTATCTTTGCCTCCTCTAGGTGATGATATTAGTATTGTGGCTAGTAGGGTAGAGGGTATAACCCTCTTATCCGTTTATATTGCTCACCCTCATCAAAGTTTCCTTCCAATTTTAAAACGTATTTTGGAAAACATAGAAGGCCCTGTACTTGTCATGGGGGACTTCAACTGCCATCACTTCAGGTGGGGTTCTGAACGTTGCGACTCTTTTGGGGAAGGTCTTGTTGAAATCTTAGATGACCTTAGCCTATGTATCTTAAACAATGGTTGCCCAACCCGTAGGTCTCTTCCTGGTCAGAATAAAAGTTGTGTTGATCTCACCTTTTGCTCACTGGATATTGCAGCGTCTTGTCATTGGGAGTGTACCAGTTTGTCACATGGCAGTGACCACTACCCAATTATAATTTCTTTAGCTGAAAAGACTTATTTAGAAAAATCAAACCCTCCACTTTTGAGGTATAATTTATCCAAACCTGATTGGTCAAAGTACTCCTCACTATTGGAGGACAAGATTGATATTCTTCCAAATTTAATTCCCCATGATCCTGATTCTCTTAGTTCCTCCCATGTGTCAAACTGCTATAATAACCTCATTTCTGCCATAACAGCTAGTGCAGACTCATGCTTCCCCGTTAAAAACTCAGCACGTGGGAAGATTCCCCCTCCACCATGGTGGGATCAGGAATGCACAACAGCCATAAGGGAAAGGGATGATGCTGAGATGGTGTATAACGAGGCGATGGTTAGCGATAACCTAATAGCATTTAATAGGGCCCTCGCTAAATCTAAAAGGTTGTTGCGAAGGAAGAAGCGTGCCGGTTGGACCGACTTTTGCGGTTCTCTGTCCCCCTCCACTCCTTTATCAGTTGTATGGAAGAAGATCAACCGCTTTAGGTCTGGATGTTCCCCCTCAATTTCTTCTCCCATCCCCCGAGGGACTGCTGACAGGTTCTTTGATAAACTTGCCCCTCCGTATGTACCATCGGAAGCAGAATATAATCAGCCGTCTCTCATTTCTTCAGAGGATCCTTTTGATGCACCATTTTCTATGCAGGAGCTTAACTCTGTTTTAAAACATGTTCATGACTCTGCCCCTGGTATAGACGGAATTGTCTATTCCTTTATGTCACACGCAGGCCATAGAGCAAAAAACTATTTTTTAGATATATGCAACTTTTGTTACACCTATGGCTGGGTTCCCGATCAATGGAAAACTCAAATTATCATACCTATTTTAAAACCTGGCAAGCACGCTGATGACCCAAACAGTTTCAGACCAATCGCTTTGTCATCAGTTCTTGCAAAATTATTGGAACATTTAATAAAGAACCGACTAGAATATATTGTGGAATCTAGAGACTTACTTCCTAGGTCTCAATTTGGTTTTAGAAAGGGACTCGGGACCATGGACAGTGTTGGGGTTTTGGTTTCAGATATACGTTCATCGTTTTCCAAAAATGAATCCGTAGTCGCTGCCTTCTTAGACATTTCCTCTGCTTATGACAATGTCCTTCTTCCCATTCTCAGGCAAATATTGCAACAGCTGAGAATACCGGAGAGAATGATACAGTGCATCTGCAATTTGCTAATGTCTCGAACTTTGGTTTTGAGAGTTCCAGGTGAAGAATTTGACGTCAGGACGTCATGGAAGGGCCTACCACAAGGCTCTGTTCTTAGTCCCTTACTGTACAATTTGTATACAGCTGACATTGGTTCATGCCTTAATAACGATTGCCAAATTCTTCAGTATGCTGACGATTTGGCTTTATATGTCACCAATAACTCGGTTAGCGACGCAGCATCATCTCTTTGCGTATCCCTGGACTCTCTAAACCAATGGCTAAATTCACATGGTCTGAGTTTGTCTGCCCCCAAAAGTGCTGTAGGTAGTTGTATTTTCACGCAGGAGGCTGATCCCCCAAATTTCTGTGGGCATCCAAGGCAATTGTATACCAGTTTCTCCAAAAGTAAAATTTTTAGGTGTCGTTTTAGACTCCAAATTGAGTGGTTTACACCATCTAAACCATTTAGTGAATAGATGCGAGAGAACTATTCCTATATTAAAAGTGCTCGCTGGTGTCTGGTGGGGTGCACATCCCTACACCATGAAACTGGTATATAATGCTTTAATCCGGAGTGTTTTGGACTACGGATCTTTTCACCTAATTCCCTGCAACAAAGGTGCTTTGAATAGGTTGGACAGAATTCAGGCTAAGTGTCTACGGATCATATCAGGCTGTATGAAGTCCTCACCAATTAACGCATTGCAGGTAGAGTGCGCGGAACCACCGTTGGCCTTGAGAAGGCAGTATCTAGCATCGAGATTTTGGGCTAGAGTCATTACCAAATCCTCCCACCCTCTTGTTAAAAAAGTGAGCGATTTGGATGTTGTATGCCGGAGTTCCAATTATTGGAACCATAAAGAAGTCCCTTTGTTTTTAAAGTCGTTTCGTTTTTATAAAAATTTAGATTACCCCATTATTCAGTTTCCGAAACTTCCCATTTTCAGTTTTGACTATGAAATTATTTGTTTTAAACCAGATATATTCTACAATATTGGCATATCGAAAAAGTCTCCTTCGGCGGACTCTATTTTCAATGCGGCGGTTGGTGAGCGTTGGTATAATTTTGAACGATTTTTCACGGACGCCTCTAAATTATCAGATGCAAGTTGCACTGGTGCTGCGGTATATTACCAAAACTCCAAAATTGTTTTAAAATTCAAGTGCCCTCCTCAATCTTCAGTGTTTACGGGTGAGTGCGTGGCCATATTAGAAGCATGTCTATTTATAGAGGCTCATAGCATTCGATTTGGTGTCATCTTTACGGACTCACTTAGTTGTCTACAAGCTTTGGAGCAGAATCCTTTTAAGAGTAAACTCCATAGTGCACTACTGCTTCAAATTAAAAAGTCCCTTTTCTCTTGTGTCAAGAATCACAAAACCGTACACTTGGTTTGGATTCCAAGTCATTGTGGCATAAGAGGAAACGAATATGTTGATGCTCTTGCTAAGGATACGTCCCAAGACGTTGACCTTAAACACTTCCAATGTCAGGGCTACGACTTGCTGAGCCTTCCCAAAAAGAGCTTGCTAACCTCATGGCAGGTCCAGTGGCAAAATTCAAGTAAACAAAAAGGAGCTTTTTATCACGCAATACAACCCAATGTTACACCCAAGCCCTGGTTTTATCCCTACAAAAAAATATCTAAGAAAGTAATTTCAATTCTTTGTCGTCTCCGTATTGGACACTGTTGTTCTCCGGTTTTCCTTCATAAAATCTGGGTCAGAGACTCATCGCTCTGCGAATGTGGGTTGGATGAAGGTACTTTGGATCACATCTTTTTTAACTGCTCCAATAATAACCCAGCCCATGACTTATATAGCCATCTTCCTAAATTAAAAATCCCTGTCCCAACTAACTTTCCATCCCTACTAACACATTCTTCCCCAAAGCTCTTTGTAGCTTTGATGTTTTTTATTCGCGTCAATGACATCAAATTATGATGATTTTTGTGTTGCCTGTGACCATTTATGTATATATTTATTCATATTTAAAACAATATTTTGTATCTGTTTGTTTCAGTGTTCTGATAATACCCGCCAACAAGTTTCGCATTAAACTCAATTACATGGTATTTAATTTTAACTTCCATCACAAAATTGTTTTTTTTTTGTTTCCCTCCGCACGTTTTCTCCACACATTGACATTGGCAGAATTGTCGACATCGGCACCATTGCCATATGGAAAAATAGAATAGGTTAACCAATGACTAATTTATCATATTAGTCATTGGATAAAACCGGCTAAAACAGAATTCAGAAATGGTGCGATTTTCGTTATGGTTATGGTAAAAACACACCCCTAACCTGAATTGTATAGCATAGTATGTATAAAAGTTTTAAATAAAATAAACTTTACAACAACCTCTACTTGAACCCCTAACCTGAATTGTATAGCATAGTATGTATAAAAGTTTTAAATAAAATAAACTTTACAACAACCTCTATTGCTTAACAAAAAAAAAATATACAGATACACCCTTATTACTCTAAGGATAGACCGTAACTGATGCCTCTCGTAAATATTATTTCGGTCTTGTTCAACCTCTATCCTCCGAGCCTCATTTGCCTCCCGTTTTTCCTCCAACTGAAGGCGGCGGTGCTCGACGGCCACAAACTCGCTTGACGCACGTTCAAATGGAGTTATTCGTCTTCGGCGCGCAAACAGACGCCGCCGGCGATGTGAAGAGGCAGCGGAAGAGTGAGGCGATGTTTCGAGAGGCTCTTGAATAGGAAGAAGAGTGGTGGCAGGTGTGGGCAGAGTGGCCGCTCGTGGTGGTAAGCGCCGCGCTGGTGTCGGGAGCTGTTGCCGGCTAGTGAACGGACAAGGTGGTATGATTTCTGATGATGGAGACGGTATTGGCACAATATCTGCAAAACAAATGAATAAGTTTTGAGGATTGTCCAATGGGACACTTGCACTAAGCTAACGAATAATAAGCCATACATACCGTTTTCATGGACAACATCAACATCGATTACAAATTGGGATGGTGAACATGGCCTCTCACCAATAGGTCTCTGAAAAAATATGAAGATAAATAAGCTAAATACATATTATTTAAAAATAAATATTAATAGATTCTTACTTTAAATTCTTAGCTTTGTTATTACATGGAACTAAATTTTTAGGTAGGTACCTATACATTTTTTTATGACAATAATAATAATTAAGTTTTGGTAAAATCACACAGGTTTAGTCTTGTATTAGCAACGCCCCGCGAGTTCGAACCCGCGGGGCGCTGCTAGTACAAGACTAAACCTGTGTGATTTTCTTAGCCTATAATTATTAGCCCGCAGAAGTCTACTGCAACATAGCTTCTCCAAAGAATGCTACAACGGATGGTCTGCCGAATGGGCCGCCTACATTCTATAACTTATCTATTTCTTTGTATACATACGTAGTAAGAATTATATCTACTAACATCAAATCCCTGCTCTTCTATATCAGAGTGTCCCTCCACCGCCAATATACCAATAATCCCCAACACCCTTTTCTCCAAAGTTGTTAACTTTATATATGTATATACGGTATTTGGACCACCACCAGTGCCACTTGCATGACGTCGAATTGTCATAGCTTTTTTTTTTGTTTTCGACTTCCAATCTGCCCACACCTTAAATTCATAAAAATGCGTATAGGTGTGAATACAAAATATGTTAAATATATGCTTATTAGAAAATGCATATGTACATATATAAATACGTAAGTACTCGTATCTGTGACTACCTCGTTGGTCTAGTGGTCGCAAGTGCTACTGTTGAGGCATGAGGTTTTGGGTTCGACAGTTCGGACAAAGTGTTATTGGGTTTTTCCATCAGGAATTTCTCAGTAGCAGCCCGGAGTCTGGATTTGTGCCCGGTTGATGGCAATAGGCTCGCCCCCTATTACATTGGACTTAAACATAACTGGCGAAGAGTATCCCTACTATTGTACGTACACCTCTGCGTAACCCGACGGGGATATCCGGCGTGATGTTATGTTATTTTATGTAAAAGTGTTTACCTTTTTCCATTTGTCCCGAGTCTTGTTAACACCACCACCAATAGAGTTTAAGGTGTTAACCAACTGTTGCCACAAACGATCAGCCTTTATTCGCCCCTGAGCACCAAGCTGAGGTTTGGCAAGGTCACCGTGGCTGAAATATGAATGACCAAAGAGCCATTTAGTTAGTACTTCATTGTAAATCACGTCCTTTCATTCGCCTTAATAGGATTGTAACTCGAGACAATTGTGTAATTTTATAGGTATACAATATTGACTTGTGAACTTAACTTACCTTTCCATGAACTCCAAAAGAGTGGCGAATTGTTCGCCACTAGCTCTCGCTCTTGATTCCATTTCTAGAACAATAATTTCGCAACAAAATAGATTAGTCTGCAAGTCTTTGCATGTTTGCAACTGCTTCTAATAGAGGTAAAGTTTAGTGAGTATAAATTATTTAAAGACTAATTTATTTATTTTACGTAACATATTTGAAGCACTTTTCGTTTTTATTACTTACCAATAATTTGTATCACTTTCAAAACTTTGAATTTTCCCGGATTTCAAATGACAACACGAATTGACAGCGACAGCAGGGAATTTGACGTATGCTGACGAAAAACCATAGCTAAAATGTATTTTTTATCGAACCGACGCATCGACTAGACGATAGCGAAGCGTAGTGTACTTTGTCTACCTATTGAACTTCGTTATCGTTGAAGCGATAGCGATTGTAGAAATAGAATCGCTCCGAAGCGAATGTCATTTGTCGAGGCCTTACTTTCATCACTAATGGCATAGACACGACAATATTATTTTTACCTACGGAGTTAGGGTAGCTAGGCTTTGAGGCTTATCGTAGAACAAAAATAATTTCAAATTAGCTTTCGGGGCATCTATTTTCTGATGAACAGTGAACTACTCAGCACACTCACATCATTGTTTCAAAGTAGCAGAGGGGGAATCCCCATATTCTTTGGATGATTTGTTTCTATAATGCGTTAATTTTTAATCAACACAGAGCACTATACAGGGTGTTAGGGACATCGACGCGAAGCCGGTTACCATGGATTCAGTACATGATTCTGAACCCCCCTGCGTTGAAATTTTTCGTCGGGTATTTAAAAAAAAAAAACAGCTGCTCCATACATTTTGACCGCGTAGGTATTGCACTTTTCTTTGAAACAGCAGATTTTTTTTTGTATAACCGACGAAAAATTTCAACGCAGGGGGGGGACGAAAAATTTATATCTATATCTATACGGTGCCGGCCATGAACAGCCGAACATTATAGGATTAGTCGATGCGTTGCTTGCCTAATTTTTAAGATTGTTTACTCTCTTCCTGATGGTAATACATTTTTTTAAGAGCGGGAACACTGCCGAAAGAGATTCGTTCCAATTTCGACGTTTGTATTATCGTAGCGTTGGCGTTTGTTGAACGTATGCGCTGCGCAAACGCGACATTTTGAAGTGGCCCAATTCAAAATGTCGCTACTAGAGACTTATATGGTGCCTTCGAGTTGTTAGATGCCACCTAGGCACTGGTCTCAGTGGGATTGGGATTTAACAACGCCAAACGCGAAGGCACTACTATTACTATACTCTATGAGCCACTAAACGCGTTCAAGAAAAGGCTTTTTACCCATATCACAGTAACATTTTACAATTTTAGCTAGACATTGTGGGGTGAACTGGGGTGTAGGCTTTATAAAATTACTGCATTCAGTTGCGTATTTTAAGATTTGGCGGTCTGGGCCAACAAGGTTTGCCGCCTCGTAATTTAACAAAAATAAATAAAAATCTGCGCTACCGCTGTAGTGCTAGTAATTTTACAAAAGGAACCAATAATATGCGAGAACGAGCGATACGAGCTCGAAAATTTGAACTACGGGGCAGCTGGCTAGCAGAGTATAGTGCTTGTATCAGGAAAAATACGGGGCGGCAAGGGTGGAAGATAAAAAATTGTGCTTGTATTAAGAAAATAAAGCAGGCTGCGAAGGGCGGATGGTGCACCCTCGCAGCCTGATGCCCCGGGCCACCATGGCCATTGGGTAAATGCGTCACTGCACTGTACGTTCATAAATTAAATTCTCGTATTTTACTAAAAGTTTTATTAACACTAAAGTTCTGTGCTTTACATTCTTTTAATAATAAAAATATAATATTGCATTTTCGTATTTGAAAGCTGTGTGCAACTTAAATTACGGTTATTGTACATACAAACTATTACATAAATAAATCACTATTTGATAATACTATCAACAATTTCTTTTATGCGATTTAAATAAGAACGAGATTGGCCCGTATCGACTTCTTATTAATTTACGTGGGTAAAGGTACCTATAACCAAACTACCTTTCGTTAATCATCACGGCATGCATTGATCGGTCGATATTATTATTATCAAGCTATAATTTCCAGTACCTACTAGTATATGCTGACCTCGCATTCCGCACAAGGAGAGGTCAGCTTATACAGGGTTATTGGTAATATGTCGGCAATCCGATAAGGGGATTTCGGAGAGATCATTTGCAAACAAATGACCCCATCTATCCCTTGTGCAAACGTCAACCATTTTCGAGTAGGCAATTTGACGTTTTTTATTTATTTTTAATAAAAAACGTCAAATTGCTCACAAATGGTTGACATTTGAATAGGAGTCCGGGGTCATTTGGTTGTAAATGACCTCTGACTTATTAGTTATTACCAATAACCCTACGGAAATGTAGAGCGTTTTATGTCGTTGTGCAACACACCAAGCAACGAATATTATGGCTAATTAAATGAATAATTTATCAACAGTCAATCGCACTAGTTTACGCGCGCTTGACAATTTGTCACAGTCATTCAATACTGCGATCATTTTCGTTCGAAAAAGTGGTACATAGAACGATCAATCAGAACAGACGAATCTGTACCCTCGATCAATCAGAATCTGAATCGTTTTGAAACAGATTGCTCAGATCCATTGCTTCTTATGTTCAAAAAAATTGTTTGCTCAACAACGTAAATAACGCAATGAATGTTGATGAACTGTCAAAATTAAATAGATTGTGATTGATCGTATGTTACGCAATTAGGATGCCGATTAGTATTTGTGGATGCTTGCACATTATCGGACAGAAAAATAAGACTGTTTCATTTGAGCCTGCTGTTTGCTTCTGATAGTATTCTTTTTGGACATCGTAGACGATCGATCTTGAGGTCGTAATAAACTGCTACACAAGGCTTACCTTACTGACCAAGTGATCATTTAGATTAAGATAGAACCGGTCGAAATGGCGGAGCTTGGGGAGGCCTATGTCCAGCAGGGGACGTCTTTCAACTGAAATGGTGATGATGACGATTGATAACAGCATGCTTGCATCTTTTAAAAAGATGTTCGATTTTTCATCGTAGAAAAGCTGTTACAATTCCAGCTGGTTCATTCTCGTTTAAATCGCATTGTACATTTAAATTATAATTTATTATACTTTTTACATCAGTGCGCGTCAACTGTAAAAAATGACGTCATTGTAAAATTATTGCGTTTGTAGTTGAACACTTTTATGGAAGCTGATTAAAAATAGTAGAATCTATTGTCTTTGAGCAAACGTCCGAGGTAATTGCGTAACACACTTACAATGGTAATACCTTTTATTTTGACAATTCAACAACATTGCTTGCGTCATTTACGCAGACGAACAGACGATTTTTTCAATAATATAAAGCAATGGATTAGCAATTTCCTTAAAAAAAAAATCGCAGTGAGATTAAAAGCGTGTTACGCAATTGAGGTGCTGGACTTATGAGCGTTTATTCTGAAAGTGGGCAATGTCGCAAACAGATGTCAAATATTTCGCCGTTTTGATTAATTTGACAATAAGTATGGAAATATGAAATGTGACTAACTAGCGAACTAGAATATTAACAATTAATTGCAATTATAACCGTTTTAGATGTAAAAAAGACATTTGGAAAGTTACCAAATACTTTTTTTCATCCAAAACGAAATATTCGATGTTACGATATTAATTATTGCATTTCATAATCAATATTTTAGTTCACTAGTTAGCCACATTTCATATTTCCATACAGTAATAATACCAAAGTAATCAAAACACGTTAATATTTGACAGCTATTTGCGACGTTGCCAACTTTTAGGATAAACGCTCATAAGCGTGGTTCCCAATGCTCGGTTCGTTTATGTACTTGAGAGGTCTTTGCATTGCGTTGCAGCAGTTACAGGTTTATATCATTATTATATTATACACACAACATAAAACCCAGTAACCGCATTTGTATGCAAATAAAAGGTTCTGTGGTTCCTTTGCTCAGCAAACTAATATGGAATTCATTGAGTACTAAATAAGGTTCCTATTTTAGTGCAAAAATCTGTCTGAACTGGGCTGAGACGAATCACAACTATCGGAGTTTGCCATGTATTCTTCTCACCAGTAATTTTCTGATGCAAAATGAACCTTGGCAATTTAACTTAAGTGTCATTTTAACTCAGTAAACTGCTCAAACTTCTAGTCAGAAGCAGTCGCAGTCGCTACAGGTAATATACTGGTTTTCAGCTGCATCTGGTTAGACTGGAAGCCGACACCAACATGGTTGGGAAAAGGCTAGGCAAATGGTGGAACTGCCCAAACTTGTATAGGGTGGCCCGTGAAACGAGATCCTAAGCAAAAAATTTTAAGCCTCTCCAAGGGCTTACCGAAACACCCCCATGTATGTTCAGTGATTATTTATAGTTACGGTTTTTAATATTTTTAGGGCGATTCTCACTTGACTTCAGAGGTTTTTATGTTTCTCTTTCTGTGTCGCATTTTTGGTAAATATTTTTTAATATTTTATATCGCTATCGTCTACGATTGATGAAAAATATTATCTGTCTAAACATCACAGAAAGTGACTAAAACTTAGGTCAAAAGGAACATTTTTACTTGACAAGATTCGTTTTAGATTTTCAGTTTAAATAAATAAGAAAAAGGGAATGGTGGCAATGACTCTGAAGTATTTATAAAAACATCCACGGACCGTCAGCTTTCCAAAGCATCAAAAATAATAAGTGCTTTTCGGGACATTATTTGGAGAAAATGGAGTTAGCTTCAAGCTAAGATAGTATTTTTTAACATTTGTAAACCATAATTTAAGGACACATAATTAAAAAAAAAAATTACAAAAAATGCGACAACGAAGAGAAAAATATAAAAGTCTGAAGTCAAGTGAGAATCGCCCTAAGAATATTAAAAGCCGTCTAGCTCCTAAATTATAAATAATTGCTGAACATACATGGGGGTGTTACGGGAAGCCCTTGGAAAGAGGCTTCTAAAAACTTTCGCTGGACCTTGTTTCATGACCCACTCTGTATATTCTAAGAGATGGTAAACCTCTTCCTGTAGCCTTGTTTAAATTCATAAGACATGCCCTGACACAACTTTAGCTAAATATCCTCCTGCTTTATAACTTTCTTTTTGCCCCTTTTCCCTGGAATCATTATCTTAGTCTTCCATTCTTCAGTGCCAACTGGATCTTGAACCTGCATGATCTGACCGGTCTCTGGATTGATAGGAAACACACCTTCAGGGGTAATCTTTTTCTTCGACGTGTCAGTATTATGCCTCCTTTTCATATGCTTGTTATAATTCGACCAATTCGTGAACTCCATACCACAGTGCTGGCAAGAATACGGCTTAGCACCAGTGTGCTGTCTTTCATGGTTCTTTAAAATCTGCTTAAATCTAAAGGCTTTGTTGCAATAAGAGCAAACATAGGGCATGGAATCCGTGTGAATAATTTTGTGCGCATTCAATTGATACTGTAACCTAAAACATCTGCCGCATTGCTCGCAAGAAAAAGGCTTCACTCCAGAATGCATTTCGACGTGTCGTCGCAACATGTTTGGGTACAAAAAAGATTTATTACATATCCTACAGACGTGTGGACGGTTCTTATCGTGTGAGAGGATGTGTGATGTGAGCGTACCTTTATTGTAGAACATTTTTCCGCAGCGGTCACAAGTGTAGTTTCTTTTTCGGTCTATTGTGTGTAGTTTCATATGGTCACGAAGACTGTTGGGGTTTTTGTACACTTTTTTACACAATCCACAAGTTAGGTCTTCAATGGTGATGGGGGTCCCAGGTTTTCGCCTCGGCCTTCGCTTTTGCTTCGTAATATTGAAGTCCTGTAGGTGGATCTTTAGGGAGTCTTCGTTTTTAAGTATTTCGCCGCAGAGAGGGCAGGGTATTTGTGACTTGAGGAAGTGTTCCTTTATGTGGGAGCTCAAATTTTCCGTTTTGTCTAGAACTAAGTTGCAGTAGTAGCAGTGGTTTCTGGAAATGAGAAAAAGTTTTCATAAGTGAAGATTCTAATTTGCTCAGCAATCCATACCGACATTATAAAATAACTGTCTGTCTGTCTGTTATCTTTTTCTCCATAACCTCTGAACGGATTTGGATGAACTTAGGCACACGGATAGATCTTGACCTGGGTTAGGACATAGGATACTTTTATTCCAGGTAGTATGTTCCCGTAGAATAATTTCGGATTAATGCGGGCGAAACCGCGAGAAAAAGCTAATAAAGAATATTGCTATAGTGTTTATTGACTCCAAATCCAACTAGTAAACTATCAGTTTCAACTGATATTATTTTGAAATGTACATTAACTTTGTTCCACAGTTTATTATTGTTTTTGGAAAAAAAATAGTAATAAGAACTGAGATATTTCCTATATTTATGTTTAACTAGCTTTCGCCGGCGGCGTCGCCCGGGTGGAGGTCGGAAATTTTCCCACGGGACCACACTACCGGCACAAAAAGTACCCTATGTGTTAATCCAGATTATAAACTATCTGTGTGCCAAATTTCATCCAACACCGTTCAGCCGTTTTTGCGTGATTGAGTAACAAACATACAAACTTTCACATTTATAATATTAGCAGGATAAATAATAATCAACTAGCTTTACCCGCCCTGACTTCGCAGCACTAAACCCTACCTACTGTATATTTTAACCTAATATTTTCTCACCATTTAAACCTTCCCTGGACTATGACAAACATTTCAAAATCGAAATCAGCTAAATCGGCCCAGCCGTTCTCGAGTTTTAGCGAGACAAACGAACAGCAATTGATTTTTATATATATATATATATATATATAGATACCTACAGTTCACTTACGCTGATTTAGTTAAATTGATGGCTGTATTTTTTTTTTTTTATATATACTTTATTGTACACCAGATTATACATTACATAAAGAAAAAGTAATACACTACAAAATATACAATGGGCGGCCTTATCGTTTACTGCGATCTCTTCCAGGCAACCTTGGATTGGCTCTACGAAATAATGAAAAATTAAGGAAATAACAAGTTTACAGGATGTAGTTATGTAGTCAGCAGATAGGAATATTAAGTATGAGTCAATAATAATTAGGATAAAAATGTCACGGTACTATTTTACCGTTTTATTTGATAAAATTGAAATAGTTATTTATATTTTAAATAGTTTGTTGTTGTTTATATCTCTAATATTGATTCAATTGCTATGTAACCTTATTAGAATAAAATCTATTGTACAAGTTCTTTTAATTATGGCTGTTTTAAGAAAGTTGTTTTTGTTTTTTATTTCCTGTAATTTAGATACATTCGAAACTATAATTATAAAGTTGGCAAGCCTTTACATAAATAAATAAACACTCAAGTTGTTATGAAAGTCATGCTACACAAAACCAAATAAATGTATAAAAATACAAGATTGAAGGGGTTTTTAAAATAAAATACATACCTCAAAATTTTCCTGTGTTTCCGGACATGTTTAATAAAGCTAGTGAAGTTTTCATTCCTCCCCGCTTTACAATCAATGCACATGAACGCAGAACATTTACCATGCACCACCTTACAGTGAGATCTCAACATGTCAATGTTCAAAAATTCAATATTACAATAACCGCACACCCAAGGATAATCCTTCCAGGATTTAACAACCTTTTTGCTCAAATCAGATAACTCTTTAGCGTATATCGTGACGTTGGAGTTAAAGGACGAGTTACATATCGCCGCATCTAAAATATCTTGGACGTTTAACGATTCATCGTAAGTTTGTTCATCTAAATCTGGTTCTTCCTTAAGTTCATGTTTAACTTCCAATCTTATGTCTATTTGCGGAGTTTCTGAGTACTTATTGCGGGTATTATCCTCCAATTTGACGGTGGTCGAGTCATCATTACATAGGAAATCGTCAAAAGCTGGGATTCGATCATCATCTGAGAGGTCGCATTTACTCTCTTCGGTTGCTGTAAATATGTTGGATAGAACGTCTTGTGCTCGCTTCACATTGTCCAGGAACTCATAAGCTTTGTTTAGATTGTTGTAGCATATAAAACAAACAGTTTTCGGCAACATTTCATCGCCAGTTACGTTGACATAAACAGCGTTAACAAATGCAAGCTTTAAGATTATTTCGTTGTGTTTTTCGGCATCGTTCTGTAAGTTTAGAAGCTTTTCAGAGCTCTTAGGCTCGGCACAAAGGCGGCAGTACAAGTTTTCCATGTTTTAAATTATAATTAATCCATTACTAACATTGGTTTTCATAAAATAAATAAGAAAAAGTAGCCGTCAAACTCAGGTTTTCGTCCTTTTTGTCAAACAAACAATAGACAAGTTTCTAGTGTTTTCCGATGTCAAATTGTCAATGTTGTTTCGGAAAATTACGGTTATTTTATTACTAAAGTCCCCGTCACGAGAGCTATACATTTTGTAAATAAAAAACTACTACTCAGTTACGTAGCGACATTTCAATCAACAACAAATCAGACTCGTTCCAGAACCACAAAACATAGACGACAGCGCTTTATATCTCTAAAATATAACACGACCAAGTGAAATGGTTCGTTAGTTTCGTATTACACGTATGTTACTTTGACTTGATTGAATTTGGGATTATTTGTTTCGCTACATAAAGTTCTTTCAAAATTTATAGCTAGCTCGCACAGAGTATTTTATATCTTATTGGCTTCTCGTGACGGGAACTTTAGCTGAAATCTTGCTTGCTTGATTGATGATTCTTATTAATCCGTAAAATTTTGAACTTATGCCTAAAATATTAAAAGTTTTATTTTTCCGTTTATAAAACTTAACCATTAATGACTGCCTCGTTTTTCTAATGATCGCAAGCGCTACTGTTGAGCTTGAGGTCCTGGTTTTGATTCTCAGGTCGGGCTATGTTACTGGGTTTTTTTCAACAGGAATTATTTCTCGGTAGCATCCCCTATTACATGAGACTTACATATTTAAATAGGGTACATCTCTGCCAGACCCTTCGTGGATTACAGGCGTGAATGCATATAATATTGTGTATTTTTTTAATTACTCCTTTTTTGTAAATGTTAGAGGTATATGATATCTTTTCTTATTATAAAATTATTATAATGATGTTTGATTTCTGTTTTTTACTGACCTTCCTCTTTAGGATTTACCATTTATTTAACTGTAGGTACGTCTCAGTTTGCTTACAAGTATAAGGTCTATTTAATTAAATCCTTGTTCCCAATTGATGTAATTTCCACTCAAACAAACATCAACTTTATGTGAGTGTGAATAAAGTTGATTTTAGACTGACTGGTACTGTTAAAAACGTCTTAAAAAATATGAAGTTGTAGCGCAAACTGAACCTTATGAGTAAGCATTACAGTTGTTTTTCCTTAAAATCGTGTTTGTTTACATGTTTGGCAAATAAATTGCGAATGCAGATTAGGAAAACTTCCGACTTGTGGAGTGCGAGTGCTAAATAAGTGGGTTCAAGGCTCAGCATAGCTATTCACAACCATACAACAGGCGTCCTAGTCGAAAACGCGGTTTCGACAATGGTCGCCATTAAAATCTGTAATTTTCACCAATATTGGACAGTCAAACCCCGCTGCCCAAAGATTTAAATCGCTAGATTTGCCCTTACCGTACTTAGTCACAAGAAATAGTGTCCATAATGAGAAGAGTGAGCTCACACATTAGTCACTGCATAATTGTGTGTCAGAGGTGTCACAACGAAACAGAACCGGGACTATCTTTTGACGCGGTAGGGCGAATTTAACTATTTAAATCTTTGCTACTCTCATCATTTTCATGACAGCCGTCAAGTGCGGCCACCGCTTTTCTTGGAAACCGTAGCTTTAACACCGACTGCAAACAGTTTTCTGAAGAATAGCGGTTGTCTATTTGGTTTACTGTCAACATTTTCGGTTTTGAGGTTTGTGGACAGCGTATGGAGGACTCCTTCGATAACTTTGATTGCTTAGATTAATATAATCTAAGTTTGATTGATATTTAATTTAGCACGGAAGCGTATCAAATGGTTGTGAATAAATTCAGGTCTGCGATGATATTTGCTTCTAATGGTCACTGATATAAGTATATATATTCATAAAAAATATTTAGAAAAAAATATTTAAAAGGTAATTTGTTTACCGCGAGAAAGATGGAACTGCAGAACAGCGCCATCTGATTTTGTCGAGGAATTTCTTGCGTGATAAAGGATGTCCGGTTGAGTGACGTAAGTGCTGCAATAGCGCCATTGTTTATGCTTGTAGCTCACTGCTTGACGGCGCTACTTCTTATGTAGCCGTATAGATGTCGCTACGCGTTTAGTATCTCATAGAAAAGTAGGTAGAGAAAATCACATATGTTGGCACTTTTATCATAACCTACCTATCCTATAATATTAAACGAGCAATATTTGTACATACAGGTGGAATTTTTGAACCTCATCTGGAGGGAAAGTATTCTAAATACTGGAGATATCAAATTTTACTCAAACGAAAACGAAACATTCCTTTATTTTTTAAAGGAAACAAATCAGCATTAAAAGTTTAAAAATTCGCTTTCCACACTTTTAGCTGGTTCGATTACTGAAATCGAACCGGCTAAAATCCGAAAAAATAACATCCTGTATTTTTATGGAATCAATCGATAGAGTCAATCATAAGGATCAAATCTCTCTAACAAACATGATAGATTTAATGAAAGGAAAACCATAAAATCTAAACTTATAAATTCAATGGGGCAAGATAAAGCACTTTTACTCAAAGGTCCATCAGATTACCTATGTTACTGTAGTATAGGTACATATTTAACAATAATTTCTACATTTTTATATGGGGATATGTTAAGAACAAAAAGAACCTCGTGGCTAAGTAATAACAGCCGCACGGGTTGATCAATCAGTTTAAGCTACGCTTGCCGGGTTTGGTCCGTGGATGGGTGACCATGACCCTCTTTACATGCCGAGACTCCTCCGTGCTTCGTAAAGCATGTTAAGCCGTTGATCCCGGCTGTCATTCGTGGATCTTTGACAGTCGTTGCAGGTCGTCAGAAGTCCGAAAGTCTGACAACCGGTCTTACCAAGGGATATCGTATTAGCCAGATAATGGTGCCGATTCTCTTGTACAACGAACTAAACTAACTAAACTATCACTAAAATTCCTTACTTTAAGCTATGAGAATCTTAGAGCTATTCTGTAAATAAACTTCTCTAAACTAAAAAATAATTTTGATACAACTAAAATAGAATTTGACAATCGCGAAACCACGTGGTACCCGTGGTTTGCCCTCACCCGTGATTTTTTTTAGAGCCGGAGGCGCACATGGGGTGCCGCCTCGACGTGTTTTATATGGAATTTTTCACTTTTTGTATGGAAAACATGAAAAAATATTACCTACATGTTCAGGTTTAGGGGTTTAAGGGTTTCAAAATGGGGGTCGAAATTTTCATTATTTTTGCGATAGGACGCACCATTTTCGAGATATAAGCAAAAGAAAAATACAGTACTGTTTTTGCACGTGAAGTCGAGATGTTGGTGTGAATTTTAGTTCATGACAACTTATTTTACACCACACCTTTTTAATCGCGATTAAAAATTGTCAGAATTAGTCTGGTTTGGTATTTTACAATCAAAATTTTAGGTGAAAAATGTCATATATACTTATATACTTAATTTTAGTGATTTTTAGTTTAGTTTAGAGGCATTTGTCACAAGAGAATCGGCACCTCTCTCTAAGTTTAATCCTGTCAAACGACGATTTCCCATTCTGAAATAGACTAAAGTGACACAATTAAACTATATTTTAGTTTGACAGCACTAAGATAGTACCTACTGAGTTTTTAGTTTAGTGAAAATGGCAATTTTGCTATTCTGAATATGAAATTTTTCACCTAAAATTTTGATTGTAAAATATCAAACCAGACTAATTCTGACAATTTTTTATCGCGATTAAAAAGATGTGGTGTAAAATTACTGCAAATGAATTCCTTAGAAGAATAGTGTATCCAACAAAATGCAGCTTATTTCGAGCAACTAATTAGTTGGTTTAGGTTTACCCATTTTTTTCGTTCAATTAAAATAAGAAAGAAAAGAAAGAAAGAAAGAAAGAAAATACATTTATTTAGCACAGACTAAAGCACACAATATAATACAAAGCAGATAAAAATATAAAAAAAATAAAAAAAAATTAAAATCAAATAAAATTGTAAAGTGCGATATAAGCAGGAAATTTTATGGGGAGTGTGCCTCAGGGCTGCGCCAAAAAGGCCCAGTTCAGCAAAAATGCCAGACAACTATAAGTGCCTGACGCTGGTTTTCAACTGGACCTGAGAGTGTGATGTGACGGATGTAAATCAGTTTTATAATTGTAACGTGTGTATGCAATATACTGAAATAAAATAAATTTGTGTCAGATAAAAAAAATAAAAATAAAAAAACATAAATATAAAGAATATGTAATTCCCAGCAGTAAAACTGTATAGTATAACAGCACCTATTTAAATTTACGTGCAACATTCACCGACAGAGACACTGACACATACCCAAGTGGGTAGGTACATACATCATATAATTGAGACATTTAGTGTGACCATATCCAGCTTCCGTTGCGCTTCTATGAGGTACTGCCGTAAGCGTCGTTTAAAAGCGTCTATAGTGTTAATTACCCTAATCGGTGGTGGCAGGTTATTCCATACTTTTGAAGCCGCATAACGAAAGCTGCCTCTAAAAGCGGCTGTTCCCTGAGACTGAGTCGAAAGCTGCTGCGAGCATTGCCGTCTCCCGCATTCCCGTCTACTCGTAACCCAACTTAGCTTGTTGAATAGGTAGTCCGGTTTCTGATATTTAACTACACCGAACAGAAGGCAAGCCAAGTGTAATTTGCGTCTGGACTTCATTTTCAAAGAAAAGTGCTTGTTAAGGAAAGGTGTAACATGGCTTCTGCGAGGAATGTTGTAACAGAACCGAGCACAAGCGTTTTGTACCCTTTGGATGAGGCGGTCTGTGCGCGCTAATAATCGCGGGCCGTAAACCGTGTCAGCGTAGTTCAACCTAGATAGAATCAGCGTTTCCACTAGTTGTTCTCGTAGTCTTTCGGATAAATAAGGCCTCATATTATATAGAACCTTTAGGCGATAAAAACAGTTTTTGACCGAGTCCGCTACATGTTTCTCAAAACGAAGATCTTTGTCCATAATAACACCTAGATTCCGCGCTTCATACACTCGGTCAATTGGCTCTCCCATAAGTTTTAAGTCAAATATAACAGGTAGTCGAGCCAACTGCTGTCTTGTGCCAAATACCATATATTTTGTTTTTGTTGGATTTAATGACAGGCAGTTCTCCTCTGACCAGGCGGCGATTCTTTGAAGATCATCGTTAAGATCCTTAATGGCACTATCGTACTCATCTGGCCTAAAGGATATATAAACTTGGACATCGTCGGCGTATATATGGTACTTGCATCTCTGGAGACATTTTATAACATCCGCACAGTACAAAATAAAGAGTATTGGGCCCAATATAGAGCCCTGCGGGACTCCTCTCTCGACAGATGTAAGCGTCGATCTAAGGGTAGTGCCGTCACCCAAACGCAAGTCAACAAGTTGCTCCCTATTACTAAGATAACTACGAAACCATTGCGTAGCGCTGGGGTCGAAACCATAATAGTTTAACTTCGATAGTAATAGCGGGATATTTATTGCGTCAAATGCCCGTGAAAAATCAAGTAAAACCAGTAATGTGCACATTCCCCTATCTTGGGCAGATAATATATTATCCGTAACATCCAGTAAAGCACTAGATGTACTGCGCTGTTTTCTGAAACCAGATTGTAAATCAGGTAGAACGTTATTTTGTTCCAAAAAAAACGTTAATTGGCGGCTAACGACCTTTTCCAATACTTTGGATAGACATGGTAATATACTTGTTGGCGACGACAGGAAGAACGACTGATTAGATATTAAGAGTTTTGATTGAACAAATAAAAACCATTTTAATTAGATAAATATAAGTAATCCCAGTTGTATTGTAATGAGCTTAAGGATAGTTTTAATCTCCCATACTTTTAAGCCTGACTGATACCTATACCTTTTGATAAGAACAATGATTAAAGAACGTAGTTAGCACCCTAACACATACCGGAGGTAATGTAAGGTAAAGGTAAATCACATACATAAACAAGCGATAGTTGTATTGCCCACCAAGCAGGTCCTAGCTTGACAATAACACACAGGTAAATCACTAACAGTCACCTAAACACACATGAACAGAATATTAGCATCACTCACGAACAAGTCGCAACTTGTCGACAAGAAACTAGCCAAGATGGCATCGCCCAAGAACAAGTTGCAACTTGTCTACGCAAAAAGGTATCATTCGGGGAGCAGGTTACAACCTGTCGAGAATCGAGTTCATGCTTGACTAAAATATACAGGCCTCACCTACCTATCATTGGTCAAGAATTATAAAACAGCTATTTGTTATACTAGAACCACCCGCTACTTGTACCATAGTAGAAACCTACTTAAGCTCAAACCAAATTGTAAAACCCTAGTTTTTTAGTGCGCGACATATTATACCTAGTTAGTAATTATCAAAGTAGTGTTTCAATGCAAATCCCCTACAAGAATTGGTCCTTCGAGCCGGATTTGAAGAACTGAAGCCTGAGTCTGAAGATACGTGAAGAATACATAAGCTACGTGAAGATACATCGCTATTTTGAAGATAAGCAGCGTTCTACGAGAAGCTTATGTATTTCGTGTTCTACGTGCCGCGCACTAACTACTCATCACCGCCGGAAGATTACTGCTGGGAATAGGCGACTAGAAGATCGCTTATTCTCGAAGCCAGGCCCTCTACGGAAGACCTGTTGTGTTATTTGAACGTGTATCGAGAATACATAAAAATAACGTGAACGTGTATCAAGAATACATAAGTGTTATGTGAACGTGTATCAAGAATACATAAGTGTTATTTGAACGTGTATCGAGAATACATAAAAATAACGTGAACGTGTATCAAGAATACATAAGTGTTATTTGAACGTGTATCGAGAATACATAAAAATAACGTGAACGTGTATCAAGAATACATAAGTGTTATTTGAACGTGTATCGAGAATACATAAAAATAACGTGAACGTGTATCAAGAATACATAAGTGTTATGTGAACGTGTATCAAGAATACATAAGTGTTATTTGAACGTGTATCGAGAATACATAAAAATAACGTGAACGTGTATCAAGAATACATAAGTGTTATGTGAACGTGTATCAAGAATACATAAGTGTTATTTGAACGTGTATCGAGAATACATAAAAATAACGTGAACGTGTATCGAGAATACATAAGTGTTATGAGAACGTGTATAGTGAATATATAAGGAACATCAAATATTGTTTAGTGAAGTTTTAACTGTGTGTGTCGAAGGGTGTGTATACCTACACCTCGACGCATCCTCTGCTGAAGGATTGTAACATAAAGACTGGTAAGTTGCTGAACAATATTGACTATAAGTGCTGTGAAAGTGAATAAATAATGATGACGCGAAGCCGTAAAGGGGATAGCACGCGCTCGACCACGGAAGAAGAGACTACGGAGACGTCAGCTACCACCTCCCCTACCACCTCCGAGGAGGTGACGGAGAGCAGCGCACGTACTGAAGACACAACCGTGGTCGAGGAAGCGGACGCTACCTTGGTGGAAAACAAAAAGAAGGGAAAACCAACTTCGAATAAAGTAAACAATAAGAAGAAAGAATTAGAAGCCAGATTGGAATTAGAGAAATTACAACTGGAAGAAATTAAGATGAAAGCCAAGCTGGCAAATACCAAGTTGGAATTGACACGTGTCAATGAAGATGACACAGACTTGAGTGATGATGAAGAGGATCCTGCAACCAAAGCCGCTGCTGAAAAGGCCACTGATGCTTGGGTGTCAAAGTCAAAGGAAGCAGAGTGTGACGAAGTAGAAATCCGCAAGGAAGCGCCACACACTACAGAAACGACGCAATCCACAATGACTCACACCAATCAGCTGGCTGAAGCAATATTGGAAGCAGTCAAGTCCGCCACAGACAGCAAGGCAACAGCAATTATGCAACGTGCGCCGAAGTATGTCAGCGAGTTACATCAATTCGACGGCGATGCAAGAGACTGGATGGCCTTTAAAGCAACATACAAAGACTCACAGGCTCTCTTCAGTGGTATTGAAAATATGGGAAGATTAAGAAGAGCAATCAAAGGGAAAGCCAAGGAAGCGGTGAAGTCCCTACTCTATACACAAGTAGATCCAGAAGAAGTAATAACAGCATTAGAACGTCGATTCGGAAGACCTACTTACCTGATAAGAAGCGAAATAGAAAACATAGAGAAACTGCCTCCCATGTCTGAAGACGCAAGAGAGTTGGTGCGATACGCTGGAGCCGTGGCCAATACAGTCAGCGTTGTAAAGCAAATGAAGAAACAAAGTTACCTGCACTCAAGTGATATATCGAATCGAATAATTGAGAAGATGTGTATTCTGGTGCGATTCAGGTGGTACGAGTACAGAGCATCCAAAGAAGAAGATGATGAACCAATCCTCATCAGCCTCATGAACTTCTTCAACCAGATGGTGGATAAGTTCGAGATGCATGAGTTCACGGGGACCAAGGTGAAGAAAGAAGGATTGAGAAGCCGCATGCGATCTTCAGGTTCCCGAGGCGTGAATGCCACTCGAGTCACACAGCAAAATGAAGAAGAATATTCGTCAAACGAAGAGGATTCAGATGAAGAGGAAGCCGAACCACAAACAGCGACAGTCTGTTCATGCAAGGATAACACAAAGAAGCCAGAGAAGATCAGCTGTCCTGAATGTGCAGAAGAACATGCACTGCTGAAATGCAAAAAGTTTATCGACTCTTCAATAGAGGAAAGATGGGAACAAGCCAAGCGAGCCCTCATATGCTTTAAATGTCTGCTGGGGCGACACAGAAGATTCAGTTGCAAAGCAAAGCCGTGTGGAAAATGCAAGGGAGGTCATCATGTGATGCTACATGCAGATGAAAAGACGAAGCCAACTACACAAGAAACCCAAGCCATAGCATCAACTGTGAACGCAACACGGACAATATCAAGAGCCTACTTGAAAATCGTACCAGTAGAACTATGGGGACCAGATGCCAAAGCCGAAGTCTACGCCCTCATGGACGAAGGATCAACGGTGACACTTATAGAAGATGACATCGTGAATATGATAGGAGCCCAGGGTCCCGAAGAAGAGTTAAGAATTGAGGGTGTGGGAGGTCATCGAATGGATCAGAAGTCAAAGAAGATCGACATTAAGATCAGAGGGAAGTTCGAGCGAAACATAGAAAAAATGTCAGGATATACCGTTAAAACATTGAACTTATCCCCCCAAGAGGTCAGCGATAAGGATCTGGAAGATTGCCAGCACCTAGAAAAGATCGCAGAGCAACTAAAATACCCTAACGCTCGTCCTACGGTACTCATCGGGCAGGACAATTGGCATCTCATCGTGTCTCAGGAAGTGAAAACTGGTGACCGAAGCAAGCCAGTAGCCTCCAGAACTCAGTTGGGATGGGTCTTACACGGGACCAAATCAAGCAACAACACTCCGGTACGAATAGTAAATCATCTCGTGACACAGCCTATCGGAAAAGACGATTACCTCGAGAAGATAATCAGAGACCACTTCAACATTGAAGCCCTAGGAATCGCTGCAAAGAGACCATCCAGCGACATCGACCAGCGGGCTCTCGACGTGCTGCATTCCACATCAAAAAGATTGCCTGATGGAAGATTCAGCGCAGGCCTGATCTGGAAGACTGACGACGAAAGTCTACCTGAAAGCAAAGCAGCTGCAACGCGACGACTAAGGGGAATGGAGAAGAAGTTCTTAAAGGACAAAGAATTTGAACAAAAATATGAAGAACAAGTTGAAAACCTGATCAACAGCGGATACGCCGAGGAAGTAACAGACGAACCTACCTCTTCAAGAGCATGGTACCTGCCTCACTTCGCCGTTGTCCACCCCCAGAAGAGGAAAATGAGACTGGTCTTCGACGCCGCAGCCAAATCAAATGGAAAATCACTGAACGACGCATTGTTAGCTGGACCCGATTTGCTACAATCACTGTTCGGTGTTCTGCTTCGCTTTCGTCAAGAAGCAATAGCCGTCGTCGCGGACATCAAAGAAATGTTCCTGAGGATAAAAATCAACGAAGAAGACAGAGATAGCCTCCGATTTCTCTGGAAGAACAAGGAATACAGAATGACATCCCTAATATTTGGAGCCGCCTGTTCGCCGTGTACCGCTATATATGTGAAGAACAGAAATGCAGAAGATTTCATCAGTCACTGTCCAGAAGCCGTCAGAGCAATAAACCGAAATCATTACATGGACGACTATATTGCAAGTTTCTCCGACGTGTCAACGGCTACCAAAGTGTCAAGAGATGTGAACGAGATCCACAAGAAAGGAGGTTTCGTCTTAAGAGGTTGGGCAAGCAACGACCCTTCAACGATTGAAGAATTCACCGACTCGGAAAGCAAGACAAACTCCATCGTGCTAGGAGAACCGAAGAATCAAGTCGAGAAAACTCTGGGACTCAATTGGAACGTCCATGAAGATAGCCTTCATTTCACTCTGAGCCTGCGCAACACTCCTGACGAAGCCAAAGAAGGAAGACGTGCACCGACGAAGAGAGAAGCAACAAGCGCAGTGATGTCGGTCTTCGACCCCTTAGGATTGGCGTCACCCATAACCATACAAGGAAAAGTAATGCTTCAGAACTTGTGGAGGTCCGGCCTAGAATGGGACGAAAGATTACCACCGCCCAGAGAAGAGGAATGGAGAAAGTGGCTTGAAGATCTAAGAAAACTTGAAAATCTTCGAATTCCTCGCTGCCTCACATACGACGCGACTGAGGGGGAGCTGCACACGTTCTGCGATGCAAGCGAGAAGGCGTACGCCTGCGCGGTGTACTGGCGCTCCCAACACCCGGACGATCGCGTAGAAGTGAAGCTGTTAACAGCGAAAGCTAGAGTGTCACCTCTCAAGCCAACTTCGATACCTCGACTCGAACTACAAGCGTGCTTACTGGGAAGTCGCTTAGCCAATAGTGCGAGCCAAGAAATGGACCTGACTACGACCCGAAGATACTTCTGGACCGACTCGAGAACAGCACTGACATGGATCAAATCAGATCCTAGGAGGTTCAAGCCTTTTGTCGCACATCGTCTCGCCGAGATAGAAGAGCTGACAAAACATAAGGAATGGCATTGGGTTCCAACGAAACTTAACGTAGCCGACGATGCTACCAGAGAGACCCCATCCAACTTCGACATAACACATCGATGGTTCAACGGCCCAGCTTTCTTGCATGAAGATCCCAGAAATTGGCCTACAGAAGAAAAGAAGGTCTCCATCACCAATACAGGTGAAGAAAAACCTAACGCCTTCACTCTAAGCGTTAGAAAAGTAATCCCTGTCATCGTACCAGATCCAGCAAGGTTCTCCAGTTGGATGCGCCTACTGCACGCGACAGCGAGATACTTGCAAGCCATAGATGTCTTCAAGCGAAAAATAAAGAAAAAGGTGAACACCACGAAACTCATCACCAGAAAAACGCAAGACCCAGCTTGGAAGAAGACGCGAAAACAGAAAATCCAACCATTAGAAAAGAGACCAAGCAGAAAAGAAGTAGCCTTCCTACCGAAGTCTGCACTCTACGTAGAAAAGGCGGAACAACTGCTAATAAGAAGAGTGCAAGAAGACAGCTTTTCAGACGAACTCGCTGCCTTACGTAAGAAAGAAGACCTCAATCCAATATCCAATTTGAAGAACTTCACAATAAAATTAGAAGACGGACTCATCAGATTATCCACCCGCATTGGAGCAGCCAAGTACCTGATAGCTTCATACAAAAATCCGATCCTGATGGATAAACACCACCGAATAACCCAGTTGCTAGTGAAGTACATCCATGAAGCCTTCAATCACGGGAACCACAACACCGTGATGAATGAGGTCCGGCAGAAGTACTGGATACCATCGCTTCGAAACATGGTGAAGAAAGTAGCACGAGACTGCGGATGGTGTGGAATTCGTAAGAAGACGCCACAGATCACACCTCAAGGAGATCTGCCACCTGAACGTCTGACGAAGACCAGCCCTCCTTTCACCTGCCTAGGAGTAGACTATTTCGGACCCATGCTCGTCACCATTGGAAGACGAACAGAGAAACGATGGGGAGCGTTATTTACGTGCCTCACCACAAGAGCAATTCATCTAGAGCTGGCTAACTCCCTATCAACCGACTCCATGATCCTCGCACTACGAAGAATGATCGCCAGAAGAGGAACGCCTAAGATCATACTAAGTGACAACGGTACCAACTTCATCGGTGCCAACAGAGAGATCGCCGAAGCCATCGCGAGTCTAGGACAAGAAGTGAACAAGATGGGCATCATTTGGAAGTTCATCCCTCCTGGAGCCCCCCACATGGGCGGCGCTTGGGAAAGAATGGTGCGATCCGTAAAAGTCGCCCTCACAGCTACACTACGCGAGCGGCAACCTAAAGAAGAGATTCTTCACACATTGCTTCTGGAAGCCGAGCACGTCGTCAACTCAAGGCCCCTCTTCTCTGTCAGCACCGATCCAGAAGAAGAAGAAGCTTTGACCCCGAATCATTTTCTCATCGGGCGGTCATGCGGAGCCACTCTCTTTGGCTCCTTCGACGACACAGAACTCATCGGTTCTCCCAACTGGAAGACATCCCAACGCCTGGCCGATCATTTCTGGTCAAGGTGGTTGCGAGAGTACCTCCCAACTCTCTCGCCCCGCTACAACCAAGGTCCTCACTACCGGGACCCGACATTGGGCGACATAGTCCTGATCGTGGACCACACCTTGCCACGATACTCGTGGCCACGCGGCGAAATAGTCGCCACTCATCCCGGACCAGACGGAAGAACTAGGATCGTCGACGTGCGAACAGCAGCGGGTATCCTGCGGCGGCCAGCATCACGCCTAGTCCTGATTGTACCTGCAACGTCGCCCCAACGAGATGGAGTGCAACGCACTGAGAGGGAGACTGTTGGCGACGACAGGAAGAACGACTGATTAGATATTAAGAGTTTTGATTGAACAAATAAAAACCATTTTAATTAGATAAATATAAGTAATCCCAGTTGTATTGTAATGAGCTTAAGGATAGTTTTAATCTCCCATACTTTTAAGCCTGACTGATACCTATACCTTTTGATAAGAACAATGATTAAAGAACGTAGTTAGCACCCTAACACATACCGGAGGTAATGTAAGGTAAAGGTAAATCACATACATAAACAAGCGATAGTTGTATTGCCCACCAAGCAGGTCCTAGCTTGACAATAACACACAGGTAAATCACTAACAGTCACCTAAACACACATGAACAGAATATTAGCATCACTCACGAACAAGTCGCAACTTGTCGACAAGAAACTAGCCAAGATGGCATCGCCCAAGAACAAGTTGCAACTTGTCTACGCAAAAAGGTATCATTCGGGGAGCAGGTTACAACCTGTCGAGAATCGAGTTCATGCTTGACTAAAATATACAGGCCTCACCTACCTATCATTGGTCAAGAATTATAAAACAGCTATTTGTTATACTAGAACCACCCGCTACTTGTACCATAGTAGAAACCTACTTAAGCTCAAACCAAATTGTAAAACCCTAGTTTTTTAGTGCGCGACATATTATACCTAGTTAGTAATTATCAAAGTAGTGTTTCAATGCAAATCCCCTACAATACTTATAGGGCGTAGGTCTTTTAAAGTAGATGGATTTGAATTTTTTGGCAAGGGTCTCACGGAGGCAATTTTCCATAGGTCGGGGAACGTAGACGTCACTATGGAGCGGTTTATTATGTCCGTTACAACATTCAACGTGTGTGGCAGAGTCATGTTAATCATATCCAGGGTAATTCTGTCGTAACCTTCAGCGTTACTTTTAAGGTTAGAGATAACGCGAGAAATGTCGTTCTCTTCCACTGGAGTAATTGCAAAAATTTCTTCACCATGTCTATGATTTTCATAATATTTCATAAGTGATATGCTTGCCACGGGGTTACCGGGAACAATTAAAAAGTTATTATTAATTAGGTCAGGATCTGTAAAGTGCGACGGTAGGTCTTGTCTGGGCTTGTAGGGCGATAAGGTTGATTTTAGATTTCTCCATAATAATTTTGGGTTTTTAATTTTATTATTTATGTTGTGCTTAAAATACGCAACTTTTTCATTATACAATGAGCTAATCACTAAGTGTTTTAGCTCCTTGTAATATTTTTTTTTTGAATCATCTTTCGTTTTCCTATATCTACTAAGTGCGTCGTCACGAAAACGCATCATAACTTTTATTGTATCTGTAATCCACGGATACGACTTTTCCTTTACAGTACACGTCTTGATCGGTGCGTGGACATCAAACAGGGAGATTATATGGGTGTTAAAGACATGCACCATATCATTAACGTTGTCAAGCCACGAAATAGTTCCAAAGTTTAAAAGTGATAAGTCTAAATTAAAGCTTTCCGTGCACACATTTATGAGAGGCCGAAATTTCACCAAGTATGGTTTGAACTTGTCCCGCTTAATGTGAAATTCACCAACCACAATAGAATGACCGTTGATTGAACCGAAAGGTTCTACCGCAGTATTTCTTGCTCTCAGGTCAGTACATAGTAGATCGATGAGAGTTTCACTGGATGCTGTAAAGTGGGTAGGAGTTGTGACCAACTGTGAAAGACTGAGGCAATTCAAGAACTCGTTAATATTTTTAGTTTTTCTCCCGTTCGTGTCTAGCAAATTAACATTGAAGTCGCCAAGTAGTATGTAGTGGTCGCAATTCCCTAATGAACTAATAGAATCCGTTATGGCATCTAGGAAAAGGACTAGGTCTTGCCATGGTGGTCTATAGGCTGTACCTATAGCAATTCTTTTGCCGTTCAATGAGATCGTTAACCACATTTGTTCGACCGATTCGAACCTTGGATCGATCGCACCAGTCCAAGTACGTGCACTCATACCCCGCCGCAGATAAAAGCCGACGCCCCCACCACGACCCGAGCGCAAACTCGCCGGCCGCGGCGTGTGGCGCAGACGGTAGCCTGGCACCACCGGAGCGCGCCCCTCCTCACCCGGTCGCAACCAAGTCTCGTTAATGGCGATGACGTCAAAACAATGCCTGTCGAGTGCACCAATCAAGTTATCATGACCTGTACCCAATGAACCGACATTAAGGAAACCAACTTTAAGAAACTTTTCTCCTTTAGTCATCATTGTAATAATATAAAATAAATTCGTCATTTAACAATATCAATACTATCAGTGCATATTCAGTAGTTTCAGTTGGAAATATATTAATAATGAAAAACATAAAATGATAATTAAACAAAAGTTTTAAGCTGCGGTATGTACATAATAGTTTTGTAAATAATGGGGTTGTAATATTTGATGGTAGTTTTGTAATAAATAGGTGTAGATAAATATGTGTAGTGTTATAAAACTGGTTTACGTATAGTTGACAGAGGTGCGCCGCGAGACACACACCTACCAATACAAAACATAACACGTAGTAGCAACACAAACGTAATACTTGTGAGATGCTGACACTTACAAATAACAAACTTACTTTAAAAAATAGCGTGACAGTACAAAAACAACTAAAAACAAACGAAAAGGTAATTTTAAAGTGCGCTATTTCCGCCGTTACCCAGTGCCGATCCGAAAATGCGCTGCAAGTCAGCCTCACCGCGGATGTGGCAAGTGGCGTCTCCGGGTTTGTACCGGGCGAGAATACGGCCTCGTTTTGCCCATACAAATTGCCACCCGAGGCGACTGCCAGCCTCACGAGCGCTCCGAAATAATTCCCGACTTGCCTTCGTAAGGCGCTCGTTCACGTAGAAGCGCTTCGCAGGGCCTGGCAGATCCAGGTCCGCAGTAGTCATCCCGCGTCGCACTCGTGCACCCTCCAGTAGCTCGTCTCGCAGGTCGCGGCGTGCGAGGCGCACGACGAGGAAGCGGGGGCGGGTCTCCACCGGCGCCGTCGCCTGCGTCGCGTTGATGCGCCTGCCTCCCACACGCTCGGCGCTCACTATGTCGCGCGCCTCGATTTTGACGCCAATCTTAGACGCAACCAACATTGCCGTGTGGACTGGATTTTCACCACTAGTCTCGGGTATGTTAGAGATCTGTAAATCATTACCGAGCAGCTCCTGATCTCGGTCGTTAATGTCACTCCGCAGTTGTGATATCAAATCAGTTACCTCCGACGATACTCGGGGCTGAGTGTTTTTTTTTTCCAACACTGCCACTCTCTCCTCCAGATTACTCATCCTGTCATTTGTTGCGTTTAGAGAGGATCGTAACTCGGACAAATCATCACGGAGCAACTGGAATTCGGTCCGCACCGTCTTCAAAAAGTCCTCCTTAAAAACGCTTAGCTCTGCCCTGAGGATGTCTAGATTGAGCCCTTGTGTAGCATCTAGAGCTGTGGTGTTTATGGGGCTGGTGTCCTTCAGATTAGCAAGGCTCCCCTCGTGTGCAGCCGGTGCAGGTGTACGCACCCTTTTTTTTTTTTTTTTTTTTTTTTTGGGTGGGAAATCATCAAATGACTCCTCCCGCTCTGGGCGGAGCGAGAGGGAGTGTCAGACTTTTACTGACTAAAACCCACCCGTGTTCCTTCCGTTGCCTGTGTGCCGGGGCCGCGATATCCCTTTCGGACAAACTCGCAACCCTGGCAGGCATTGGCCCTTACGGACCCCGTCAGTTGGTGCTGACATCTCTTTGAGGCGCGCGTGGAACACAACGCGCTGTCGACCCGGGCCTGGTCCTAATCGGACGGCGAGCTACCCATTGCCCACCGTCCGCCAGCCCGCGCCTACGGTGGCCGGAAGTCGGCTCGCGACTCCCGACGCCCGGGGCGTCTCCTGCGGCGGCTAGGGGCGCGAGGGCGCGCATCTTGCATTTCCCTCGCGCGCTCCGCCTCCTCCTTCGCGAGCATTACTGCTTCGCAGAAGGAAGTGACGGCTTCCCATGCACTCTCGCTCCGGACCATGGCCTGAACCAGGGCCGGACGCGAGAGATCGCCGCTGCCGATCGCCTCCGTGAGGACACGGCGGTGCCCCGCCCAAGCCGGGCAGACCTCCACCGTATGCTCCACCGTGTCCTCCGGGCGATCCACACAATGGTAACACCCGGGCGTTTCCTCCCGCTTTATCCTGAACAGGAACCTCCCGAAACAACCGTGTCCGGTGAGGACCTGCGTCAGGCGGAAGGTGAGGACGCCGTGGCGCCTCTCTAGCCACTCCTCAAAGAGGGGCCTTACCGCCGCAATTGTGGCGTGCCCAGCGCTGGGTTGCGACAATCGCACTCTCCATGCCGCCATGAGATCCCGCCGGAGCTCTGTCCGCTGTGCCGTGATTTCTCGCGGCAGCGGAGTTACGCCCCGGCGTTTCGCCTCCTCGCGCAACTCCCACATGTGCGCGAGGACTTTTGCCTCCAGATCCCATGGCGGAAGTCCGGCAAGGAGGCTCGCCGCCTCACGGGAGACCGTGCGGTATCCTCTGACCAGCCTAATGGCCATGACCCTTTGGGACGCGTTCAATCGCTGGGCTGGTCGCAGCCTTAATGAACGCGCCCACACCGGTGCCCCGTAAAGGCGTACCCCCCCGTACGCACCCTTACCGGAGTTTCAGCCCGGTTGTCCCTCACCAGGTTTTTATTACACTCAGGACAGTGCCAGGGGGTCGCTAAAGGGCCGGTGTTCTGTAAACCCACGCAGGCTCGATGGTACCATGATCTACATTTATTGCAATTTGCGGCCTCTGAGGACGACAGAAACTTGCCACAGCCGCCGCACTTAGCCATGGTGAATTTGTATTTGTGTAATCGATAAAACAAAGTAGTACACCGATAAAGCAACAGATGGCGCTATTTTCAGAAATACGTTTATGGCAGTTTCACGGTCTGTATGGTACGGATAGACACCATAAGTTTAGCACACTATTGATGTAAAGGTACGCACACACTAATGTTTGGTCACAGTTTGTGTCACGGTCACGAAAAAAACACTGTTTATTTTCCTTCGGGTGTCAGGTACTTAAAAATTATTTCCAGGGATCGATAAACGTTTTTAGAGCATATTATATTTAACACAGCACATAAACACTTGAGAGTATTGTTACTTGTAAGTTGCACTTATACATGTATATTCACAATAAAGTTTTGCAAAACAAACTTGTAATTTTATTTATTACGCGAGAAGTAAACAAAGAGCTTATGACTGATTGACATCCGTGACGTCAGTTCCACACAGGACTTTGTCATTGACTTGTTGAAATACTCGTAAGTTAAGATTTTATGGTTTCCCTTTCATTTAATTTATCATGTTTGTTACAGACAATGGTTAGATAACCCTATCGAATGATACTATTAAAGTACACGCTATATTTTGTCGGATTTTAGCCGGTTCGATTCCTTAGCAAGTGAATTTTCGAAAATCGTAGAATGCAGATGTTGTGTTTCTTTTTAAAAATAAAGGATTGTTTCCTTTGAGTAAAATTTGCTATCTTCAGTATTTAGAGTACATCAGGTGAGGTTAAAAAATTCCATCCTGTACCTATATATTTGTAACGGTTTCGATGAAAGTTGTACGGTTTTTATAGGGTTTTACGGGGGTGAAAAATCGATCTAGCTAGGTCTCGTATCTGGGAAAATTCGTTTTCTCCGTATTTTCACCCGAGCAGAGCTGGGTCATCCAAAGTTTTGAACAAAACTATTGACACCTATTGACACCTGAGAATAATGACATGACAGCATGGAATTAGTATGTACTGTCATGGCAGCATGGAATTAGTATGTACTTTCCTATACTACGAGTATTAAATGAGTATTCTTTTTTCACCAGAGCAGAGTGGAGCATAGGTCAGTCGCTCAGGTACTTCAAGTACATAACACTAGATTTTAATGTATTTGGTTGGCAAATATTAGCCGGTCTCTTTAATGTGGGGTCATAGGGGTTTCAAAACAATAAAACACACAATACACATTTAAACAGACATTACACATTTATTTTACAACTAATCTAAACAGCGTTACACTTTGATTGTAGCATTTTTTTTGAGAACAAACATTAAATTTTTTACATTTACGCATTTTGCTAGCGTATGTTTACATATTTGGCAATAAAGCATTTTGGATAGTTTTACATTTGTTAGAGACACGTCGCTATCAACAGTTATACTATCTACAGAAATATAATAGATCACTTGATTCTCATATCCTTAGTAAGCAAACCATTAACTAGTCAAACCCTATCCAATTATTTTGTATATGCATCAGCCATTTTTTGTTATTCTTCCCGCCAATTTTAAATTCTTCCGCCATTTTGAAACTTAGAAACTTACAATACCATAGACTAGACAACATTGCCACTAGAAACAATAACTTGAACAGAAATATCACAGGATTTTATAAACAGAATGGACTAACATTGATTATACAAATTTAAATTATTTACATAAAACATTGCACATTGCTAGAACACGTAGCTATCATATTTACATTCATTTTGACACCTTATATCGCTATGATACGTCGATTGACTACCTACTGACTTAAAGTTACGGAAATGTTACATGGGAAACATTTAGGCTGCCTGTCCATTGAAGCGGAGCGGAGTAGCGGTGTTTCAATATTAACCAATGGAATTGCATAAAACCTCCGCTCCGCTTCAGAGGACAGGGAGTTGCGAACTAGTTTAAAAATTCATACAAAACTGGGAAGCGGAGCGGGGAAACGGAGCGGGGAAACGGAGCGGAGAAACGGAGCGGAGAAGCGGAGCGAAGAAACGGAGAGAGGATGCAGAAAAAAATCAGCCGCGGAGTATTGTAGCCGCGTGCCCGGGGGAGGGGGAGTAGTGTGCCACCGGCCAGTGCGTGTGTCGGCTGGGCGAGAATATTATGTGGCCTCTTTGTTTCGACTTAGGGGAGACTGGGTACAAAAGTAAACCTTTGTACTTTGATACTGGTTTCTAGTTAGTTATCATATTTTTGATAATATGAATATAGCCACATATAAACTTCGATTATGCTCTACTTTGTATCTAAATTTATCTCATTATTTGCTGTTTATTGTGAATTACAGAGATAAAAAAAGGCCTCTCTTCCATGAACTGTAAAGTAGCATCGGAAATCTTAAAGATCTTAGACCCGATTGTATGGACAGTTTTCATTATAATCGCCCACGGAGCTCCCTAGATACTCGAAACGATTCTGAAGTTCGAGCTGAGAGCTTTCGGGGTTTTGGATTTGGATCGGTGCTGGACGGAGTGTAGACGTCATCAGTCCTTAAGACCCTTACCATACGGTGATCACTCTGGTTTTCAACGCGTTGATCACAATATCATCATTTAATATTTTGCTTCTTTGTCAACATAATGAAGTCAATTCCATTTTTAGTCGCACCATCAGGGCTCTGCCAGGTCGGCCACTTTCTAAAGAAGGAGCTCATCATAAAGAGGCCTTCCTTCTCCATAAAACTGGCCAGTAGGTGACGACGACCGTCGTTACTTTTGTACCCGATCTCCCCTACAATTATTTATTTTTCCATTAAGTCATGTCATCCTTTTTGTCACTGTCACTGTGCACAGTCCACAACTCCTCTCCGCTACCTCACTCCACACAGTCCGTAACTCCGCTCCGCTACTTCGCTGCACACAGTCCGTAACTCCGCACCGCAGACTAGCTCCGCATCAATGGACAGACACTGTCCGCAACTCCGCTCCACTCCGCTGCCATTCTCCTCTCCGCTACCTCGCTCCGCTTCAATGGACAGGCAGCCTTATGGGGGATGCGCTAAGGTAGCCCGCGAAATTCAAATGATCAAATTACACTATTGAATTACTATTTCATGAAATTATGACATTTGAGGCCTAAAATCTTATGATCAACGTAACAAAATTTGATTTTTGCGGGCTGCCCTGGCGCTTTCGCCTTATCAGCAAATATTAGTTCAGACATACCTACTGCTTCTAATTCTATGATGGTATCCTAACTATTTAATTACCTACATATAAATTTTATCATAAAAAGTTGCTTATTGTCATCACAACAGTTTTAAATCGAGTTATTTTAATATTTACTAACGAACAAGCTTATTTTGCACGGATAGCAGCAACACGTATAATAATCCAACAATAATAATAGGTAAATAGTTGAGAATCTTATGCAGAAAATCCTAATACATATTATTTACACATTGCACACCTCTATTCGGGTCTCGGCCTATTTGCATCATGAATGTGAGAGACAGCTGTTCTCACCGCTAGGTAGCGCTGCTTACACGAAATCTCGAGATTTATTTATATTAATTAAATTACTCAAAAATAATAGTCTTGGTCATAAGACGTGAGAAGTTGACTTCGACTAGGCAATGGAACAGTTACAATTTTATTGTACAACAGTTTTTGATTATGGCTACTCACCGCTAGATGGCGCTACTGAAGCGAAGGTACCTGAATGTTTTAAAATTAATTCTTTTTTGTTAAGGTTATAAAATAATGATAAATAATTTTGCATATAATTAGGTACTGACAATGTTTATTAAAAATTTATTTCGCTATTTCATTTAAATGGGTTTTTTTATCAGTTGAAGTTACATTTAAATTGAATTGTACAGAAAAATACTACTATAATAAACTATAAATAATATTTCTTCTTATTTATAATCTTAAGTTTTAAAACAGTTTGGATATATATGATTTGATTATTTTTATTAATGTTGAAAGTAGTTTGACTAAATTGAAGTGTGATTGGCTTTTTAAATGGCTGTAGGCATGTAAATTTTTAATAACATGATAAAAAGTGTATTCGTGTTATACCTGTTATATCAATAGACAAGAAAAATTATATTTAGTTCGGTTACAGGTGTCACATAGGTAAGTCAAACCACATTGATATTTTACTAAAATTGTTGGCTTATTGCAAATATGGCATTGAGCTCGCCATTGGTTCTCCTGTTTCATATTAGATATATAAATATATTTTTAGATGGGACTTTCATGATATCTGGCGAAATTAGGGTTTTCTTAAGTACTCTTTAAACACCTCTGCATAGCCCCTTAGGGGAATATCGGCGTGATGTGACGTTATGTTGTTGTTTCGTCTAAGTATGTATTGTTTCCAATTTTCAATAGCGCTGTGTCAGTGTTGCAGAGTTATCCATAGTTGTGATATCGATAGTCGACCTCGTAAATCAATCTTATTATCGATTGAGTATCGACTTCTATAGTATTAGCACGTTTCAATTAAGTAAATCAATGTCTAATTTCGAAAGTAGTTACCTAGATTATGTGGGTTGGTATACTCTTGAAACGCTTTAAATGTATTGTACAATCAACCGCATATGCGTGGCTACACTTGCTCTGAGAAAACCGCCCTTAATGTTACGACGTAAAGACGCTGTCAATGTCAAATTGTTACCAATGATGTGCGGTTAACTGTATCCCCTATACCCTATCAGAATTTAAATCGTTTGAAACAGATTGCTTCATAAGTTCGAAAAAAACTTCTGTTCAACAACGTAAATTAAATAACGCAATGAATGTCGTTGAACTGTCAAAATGAAACAGATTAGTCGCATTCATATCAGAATTCATTTCCTTCTCACTTCAGCCATATCAGCTTAATTTGTGTTATCGATAGGTACTAAAACTAGTAAGTTAATAGACCTGTATCGATATATTTACCTGCACGTAAATCAAGTCCATTCTATCGACTGTACCTACAGTCGATCAGACAGTCAGTCAGGTCGGTCAGTTTATTAACTTAGGTGGCGAGCGAATACGTATCGATAAACCATTTATTCTTCCCCCACATTATTATTTGTACATATATTTGTGATAATTAGAAAATTATATAATTTTGTCCTATTTTGTTACATAAAAAACCTGTCCGTATAATTACGAGCCGCACATGAATATTTTATATTATAATTTATATGCTAATGTTAAATAGGCATAGAGATTCGACGCAGGTTCGAGGTTCAAATATTATAGATTACCTATTTAAAAAGTTATATAATGTATGCTAGTATTGGAACCTTAATTCATTCTTAGATCTTCTACATAACGGGTTTATAAATACTCATAAGGAAGCTGAGAGTCACGCAATTATTTTTGCTCATTTATTTAGTTTGATGTAAATGCGTAGATGACGGCTTCGTGATGGGTCCTTTTACATCCTTCATTTGCATACAAGTAAATGATGCCTACCTAGGTAGGTATTTAATTTGATATGGTTTTGATACCACTTAACTTCAAATAAATAACAAGTTTTTTTAAATATCTAATCAATAATTATGTATGTTTTCGAAGTACCTACACAGAGTCAACAATATAAGCGCAATTTAGACGAAGCAGTTTTGTTGCCTAATGCATGCAATAATTGAGAGCAAAATCAAAAGATATCTACTGTGGACTAGATGCTACAACTTTTAATATTGCTTAAACTTATTGCATTCAAAAGGCAATTAAATTGCTATTTGTGATTGAATCGGTATTCATTCCAATTCATATAAGAAATATACCTACAATACATTTAAAAAATAGATAACAATAATATTGGAAGACGATAATTATACCTCTTAATATTATTAATTATTCCAATACATATTCTTATAGTTATTTTACACCAATATTTTACAAAAGGATTAAATATACAACCGCGATAGTGAATTTAAAATTTCGAAGAGAGTGTTTTTTTTATGTATTTATTTATGCCCAAAATATATCTCGCACAATATTTAACCTGCATTGATTTACACGTACTTACACAATACGTACATGATACTAATGCACGTATTTACTAAAACGCACATACTAACACTGTCCACCACACAACATCAACGGGACGTCAACGAAAAACGAGATTATTCGAACCGAACGTGACATCTCGGCGGTGGTGTGCGGTGGTCACGCGGTCTTAGTAAATTTATCTCAACTTCATCGCTGACATCTTGTTCTCATTGACGTCCCGTTGACGCTGCCGGTGGTCAAACGGCCTGGAATGCCTTTGCATCTGACGTTTGTTCGGCGTAGACGTTCATCCATACAGCATACCCAGCTCAACACTACGCAAACTATGACCACAGATTTGTACTCGACATTTACGTACCGTCTACGTGGCGTCGCTGCGACGTTAACGCCTAAGCTAAAGTAATACACACTCTAAAGTTAAGGAGAGTTATATTTTTATCTAACTTAACATATTTAAGTAATTATTGTGCGTGACTTTTCAAATTGTATGTACATAAAGCGCGCTTTTACTCTATGTAAGTTGTAGGTATAACTTATTTACTATAATTAAGTAATAAGTAGATACGTCAAAGCAACTCTAATGCCCGTTTTCAATAACGTCGACGTAAGCAGATCGTTTCTCAGTAAGTTTCTTTTTTTCTGTTGCTAGGCAACCCGCAAGAGATGTGTAATCATTACGCATCGGGGAATCGATATCGTCATTGTAGTCGTTGCTAAAAAAAACTTTTTTGCGCTAAGTAGCAGCTAATCTAAGCATTAAATTTTGATGTAAAATAGTGTTAGCACAGTATAATAAAGTAACAGTTTTACGTCTCGGTAGTGACCTTGAAATAATTACTTACGGCCGCTCGGTAGATAGAGTCTGACCAACGAAAGCTGTCCAAGAAAAAAGGCGGGAATTTCAAAAAATCAAGAGCGTGCAACCCTTGCTATACACTGCTTAAACGGAGTTGATACTATATATTATTCAAGACATATAATATGAGATTTAGGTAATGACTGTTTTTTTACATATTGTAGAAAAAGTTGAATGAAAGAAGAATTTATTACTATGAGTTTATTAAGTGGAATAGATACCACTGATGCGATGACACAATAAAATAAACACAAAATATAGGTTATGAGTCATAATCGAAATCGGATTCCAAGAACTCTACGCCTGATAATATTGAATCAGCTTTATTGCTTTCTTCGCTGCCACTGCTACTGTCCCCAACATGTATTACAAACCGTTCAAGTTCGTTTTCAACAACACGGTCCCTTAATTTGTACTGATTTTCAACATTTAATACATGATCAGTGTACTTCTTCCAGTCAACATGGTAGTCATATCAACATGGTAGTCAGCTGATTTGGATTTTGTGCTGAATACCAATAAGGCACCTGGCACAAACCCTTCCTCCGATCCTGCATGCACAATGATATGTCTTTTACCTGACGATATATTAGTAGTGACACCACTTGTTGAAGGTCCTTGCCACGATTTTTTTACTCTATAATTCTGATGTACATAAATGTCTCATCAAGGTAAATTATCTGTTTACCTTCTAGTCTCTTTTCATGTATTGTTCTCAAGAATCTGTGTCTCCATGCCGCGATATCATATTTTTCAGTAAGTAAAGCCCGTTCATTTTTATTGTTTTGAAAGTGAAACCCGTTCTTGTCATAAATCCGATTGCTTCCTTCAGCTCATTGTGCAGGCTTCTCAGTGTTGGGACTTGTTTTTTCACTCCATAAAATTCGTTTATTTTGTTTCTTATAGCCGAAATATCAAAATTATCCAAATTGGAAACTGTTGCTGAATGTGGACGACTTTTCCCCGGAGTATTCCACTGTCCTTGATTCTTAGACCCTTCAATTTTAATTCTTCTTAGGGTCTTCACACTTACATCTGAAGAGAACAAATACAATAAATTATGTTGCAGTATAATAATACTCGCACTGGGCCGGCGTGGTAGATTACGGCCCACTTCCTCTCACAGAGAGGAGGCCTGTGTCCCAGCAGTGGGATCGTTAATAGGCTGATTGATTGATTGATTGATAATAATACTAAACCAGACACTTTTAAGTCTTTGGTTAGTACACTGTCATAAAATTCAAAAACCATAATAAAATACAAAGACAGCATGTTATTTAATTTAGCCATCCATACACATATCATTATCCTATGTATAAACCCTTCAAAGTTACTGTTAAATCTATATTTTTTTATTAATAAGAGTAGGTACCTGTCATTGAAGATATCTTTTCTAAATACTGTGTTTCACAAGTCGACATTTCATTTTTTTCGAGAGTTTTCAATTTCTTTACTGTTTCCACAATTTTAAGTTTTGTCTCCTCGTTGTTAATACTTCCTGAAAAGTAGATACACCGTGAAAAATATTGCTATATTTTATAAATAGTCGAAAAGTATCAAGTTGTTGTAATGGTAATTAAAAAAACTAACCTAAAAGTGAAATGATTGAATCCAGTCGTCCTATTTTCTCTGCAGATTTCTGATTCAAATCACTTTTTACGTCTTTATATTTGTCAATCATAGTAAATAGAAGCTTCCTCGTCGTACTTTTGATGGTTTTCGGCATTATTATAAACAGAATCAACGAAAATATGATGCACGTAAACACAAGATGACTCAAGTACGAAACGTCAATGTGACAATTTTGACAGTCCTAAAATATTGCCATATCAAAAGTTTAGAAAATAATTCGTGGACAGCTTTCGTTGGCCAAACTTGCGTACCTGGTATACACTGAGATTATGAAGACGTAATACTGTTACTTATTTATACTGTGGTATTATTGAAAACGGGCTTATTTATTTATTTCTAGAACTGTTCTACATTGACGTTTCAAGGAAACTACTGAGACTAGACGAAAGTCTTTTAAAACGGTTATTTTCGATATTGTTCTTGATTCTTCTTGCAGAAAATTAAGAAACAATAAATGTGGTTTGTGGGTGCACTTAAGGTACACCTCTGCCTATCCCTTCGGGGAAAACAGTCGTGATGTTATGTGTAATATTATACTACCGGGATTACCTTTATTTACTTGCTAATAGGCCGATAAACGATGAGCAGATGTATGTACAATTATTTATGTTGTTAACGGAAATTACCCTAACGATGTATGATTACCCTACGCAATAATAATTACATTTTATCTAAATTTTAATCTTATTTTTTTATTAATTTAACAGTAACGAGGATGTCGAAGTATTTATTTAAAAAATATATTTTCTAAATTTATATTTACAGATAATAATTTACGGGTAATTGATTATAGTTAATTTACACATGTATTTTACAAACTAACCCTTACCTAATGGAAGACGTTTGTGATATTGTTTGTTGTGATTATTCTTGGTTGATTTATAACTAAACACTCACACACAGACACACACCCTCTTCCACAACATTCGTTCTTTTCCACTTACACACACACACACATTAACACAATCAAACATGAAGTTCCAACTTTCACACACATTATCTTTTCTTAAGGTCTGGCCACACTGAGGCGAATTACGTGCGGGACGCGAGATGCGACTGCGCACGTGAATAGGGATGATGCCTGGGTAAAAAAAAAGAAATTCTAATTCGCCCGTCAGTCAGATAATAAAAAAGTATTGGACACGTATTTTTTGCTCAATCATATTAATAAAAGAAAAAAAAACATTTTAAGTTGGGGAGTGGAGGTCGCAAGTAAGTATAAAATCTACATACTGTGACGTCATGGCACATTTTAACTCAATGTTTCGCCGTAATTTTTAGATTACGTAAAAAAAGAAAAAAACGTGTCCAATATTTTTTAATAACAGTCAGTCAGTCGTGAATTTGACAATCTGTCACCCATTTTTAACACGATGAACGATGGAACAAGTTGACAGAGTTTCGTTTTTCTACAACGAAATTCAACGATTGACATAGGTTTTCGGTCGTATACGTCAATCTTATATTTTTTACTTTTATAATCGTTATCACTCATAATATGTCACTTTATTTAGTATCACATAATCGGCTATCTACAATATTCCCACTTACACAAAAATCTTTAAGAAATTTATAAAAATAATGATATCTCGAAAACTATCAAGGATCGCGAAACATACATGGCGTATTTTTGGATACACCTGGGCATGAGGAATCTAATTTTTATTAATGATGTCACTATTTGGACCACCCTGTATTATTAGTCCCACGTTTATTTTCCTAGAAACATGCATTTTATTTAGCGTTGAATGCACGCATGTAAGTTTTCAGTTATGCTTATCTTGAAACAAACAATACAAATGTTTCCGTATCAAGATGGCGATAAACGGTATTTTTTTATTAAAAAAATAATTTTGCAAACTTCAGAAAGTATAGAAAAGTCATCGCTTTTTACTCGACTGTGGCAAGTCCCAAAAGGATGGTAATGTTTTTACATTCAGTTCTCGTAAATAACAGAGTCACTTTTGATAAATATTTATGTTTATTATCTGTCAAAATTCCCAAATAGCAATTCCAATAAAATCAAACGTAAGTTTGAAGATTACTCTCTTTTGGTTGGCGAGGTTGTGGGTTCTAATCTGGGCAAGTACCAATGTGACATTTCCAATTAAGTAATATGTTCTTTCTGAGTTTATCTTGGACATGACTGACATCGGTGAAGGAAATCTGGACTTACAGTTAATACTAGACGACCCGACAGACGTTGCTCTGCCAAAATTTCAATTTCCATAGAAAAATTCAGTTTCAGTTTTCCCAAATCTTTTCAAACTTTTCTTTCCGTAACAACCTGATTCGAACTATTACGTAAAACGCAAAATAGCTACAATAGTCCAGCCGTTCTCAAGTGATGCGCTTACCAACAAATAGCATTTCATTTACATAAGTATGTAATCGCCAACCTGCCTTGCGGGTTGGCGATTTCAGGCTTCACCCATTTCAGCAAGACTAGTGTGCCCACGGTGCGAACGTGGGCACACTAGTACGTAAAAATATTGCGGCGGGATTTTATCGCGTACCTACTGGATTTTCAACTCTCGGTGTTGAGCAGAGCGTTGAAAGTCCAGTGCACGAAAAATCGCCGCGGGAAAAATCGCCCGTGCGAACCTAGGGTAATAGTTTGGTATTATTACTCTCTCTTTATTCTGTTGTCAATTTTAATGTCAAGTAACTTGGCTGGTGGCATTGCGATCAAGCGATTGTTTAGTAAATCTTCAAAATCTTCTGTAAAGCTAGCGCAAATTACCGCAAAAATCCTCCTTTTTCACTCTCGTACATTTTCTATGAACCAAAGCCACACTGAACTTTTTTATATAGTATTTTATTATCTTTCGAAGCGACGCGCGCTTTACTTGTGGTAAACAAGCGTACAAACACGCTGTGAATGTGTGCGTGAAGACGAGTAGCGTGACTTCGCCCGTGTCTCGGACGGTACCGAGAGCTCCTGCGCTTACACACACACATACACAGCGTGTTTGTACACTTGTTTATCACAAGTAAAGCGCGCCACGCTTCGTGAGATAAAATACTTTATAAAAATCTGTTATGAGCGCTTGGCTTTAGATGATTACAACAGCTAACATGACATAGATTAGACACAGATTTACTAATCACAGACTTGATCAGAATTTCAAAAACCAGGGATCACAATCACGCATTCACTCGTACCACACCTTTCATACTTTTTCTCATTCATATCATGAATTAATTCTTTTATTATGAAACATTCACACTTTCGCACCTTACAACAGATGAATACAGATCGGACACTCCGCAGTTTAGGTATGAAGCTACAAGTACGCGGCGGGCCCGTCTTGTCGGGCCAATTCAGTGAGTGTAACGTAGTCAGGAGATCTAATAGTCACGCGATAGAAAAGAGGCAACTTGTAGGTGAATATAACTGTAGATAATTAGCACTGTGTGATTTTGTGGAGTGTCCCATCTGTTTTTATTAATCTGTGACCCTATTTTGGATCTTAAAACTATGATATTTTGTCGATAAAGTTATTTTTTTATTATAACTACTATACACTTGTCAGTATAGCCAAGCAATATGTCGCGTTAGACTGACGAGAATCTTACAGCTAGGACCTCAGGATTTCCCAAAAAATAAATCAGTTCGTGGCGCACTTACAGGTTTAGTATTTTGTCTCAGCGCTCTAGCTAATCGAAATACGGTACAATGATAGGCAGATTGATGATGGGTAGATAGGCACAAAAATTAAAACATCCACAATATCTCTCTATCTTCAGATCATCGTTCAAGACCTTGATATTTCTATCTCAAAACAAATCAGTTCATCTAATTAAACCATGAATGTAATAAATTCCGTGAAGATGAGCAATCACTCTTCAACCAGAGACAATTAATACACCACAAACTTGATTGCGTCGTTCTAATTAATCAATTTAGAATTTTAGATGGTAGTGTCTTTGGAATAGATAGAAATGTCATATTTATTTTTAAAACGCCTTGGATTTGGTCAAGATTGTACCTAGTCTTTCAAGATGACATTCTGGGCAGTCAGCCATGATGGCTGAATATTTGGGAATGAGCTATTTTATCGTATTTCCCTCGCCCATACGTAAGTAGACGATGTTTAGAGGTATGAGGAACAGGGTTCATTCATCCTCTATAGAAAAGGGAGGATCCTCCGACCAGACGAGTGTCATGTCTGGCGGGCAACTGTCTAACGGTTGAAGTCAGGATCTTGTATATATATCGATCGCGCGGTAAACTCTAATTGCGCGATGCAGGATTTTGTGTGACGTCAGGTCTTTGATGCGTAGTTCGCAGGTGACGATGTAGATGCCGCCACAGATGGAATATGACATTTTAATTTCATGATAAATACTTAATCCAGCCTGTAACGTTCCCACTGCTAGGAGACTGGCTGTAATCTACCACGTGGGCCCAGTGCGGGTTGTTAGATGTCATTGACATGTCTTTGAATTTTTGTTTCTAGGACATGCTGGTTTCACCGGTTTGAGCTTCTAACTGAAACGACAGCTGTGCTGCTGGGGAGTTTGTTGCGCCACTTCTTCTTCCCAGCTAATGCACTAGGAAGTGGTGAAGGGTGGGCGTTTTGGGGGACTGTCTTATGTAATTTTGACGTTCGAAAAGTGCTGATTCTCAGCCTAGTTTGAATAAATGACTTTTGAATTTTGAATTTTGAGAGCAGTGGAGTATTTTTTTCCAGATAGTTTTCATGACGTCTTGTCTAAACTAGGCCAAGATGTGGCTATAATAAAAATCGATTAAAACCTAAATGCCAGTTCTATTACATTGTTATATCTCGATCAAATCTTAGACCTATTGTTTAGCTAGTTATTTATTGCTCTTCATGCCCATAGCACGGTTACAGATTAAATGAGCACTTTGTAGTATTTATAAAAACGTTTAAGGAATTATTTTCAGTGAGTGACCGATAGAACATTGTGGCGTGACTTTTGTGAATTTTTAAAAGTGTGACTGATAATTGTATTATTACAATACAAGTGCAGTTAGATGTTTAACTTTAAGTGGTTTTTAAGAAAGGTAGGTGTTTATATCTTTTGTTGGCGATATCATAGATGAATACAGAAGGCGCACTCCGCATTTTAGGCATGAAGCTACAAGGACGCGGCGGGCCCATCTTGTCGGGCCAATTCAGTGAGTGTAACGTAGTCAGAAGATAAAAGAGTTACGCGATAGAAAGAGAGGCAACTTCTAGGTGAATATAACTGTAGGTAATTAGCGCTGTGCGACTTGAATTGCACTTAATTGTGTCGTAGAAAGAGTCGCTCTTTTTTATTTATTTAAATGTTTCCATTGGTATTAATCTGTGGCGATATTAAGATAATCTTGCATGATAATTTTTGGCGGTTTCTCGGCTAGTCAGTTTATTCAATTTCACATTTTAGTCCCTTTAATTAATTGTATTTTTTACGAGGTCTCTTTTAGCATAATTTTGAAATTACTGGGAATCCCGTATGGTTTTCAAAGTTGAAAAACTATGATCATTTGAGTAAGTTAACGTTTAGGTTTATTCAGGTATCATTTAATGATGCTAGCGAAGCACTAGAATGAAGAAATTTATAAATTAGTGCATTTAAAAGAGATATTGAAGTTGATCGCTATAATTAGTAGTACCTAATGAGAGCTGCGAAAACATTCGATTATAAGATAATTACATACTTAACAAACTTTTACTCACAAACTAGCGATTTACTTACTTACCATAATAATTATACCTACAAACATGAATTATTTTCTGTACAGGAATGCTTCTTTAAATATCGGAGTATTTCTTGGCACTGAATTATTTAAATTAAACAACTATTATGCCAAAGATATAAATATGTCTAGATAGACAGAAAAAAATAGCGTCCAACCGTTGGCCGCTAAATGCACGCACAATGACAGCACAATGACGTGGCGCGAGTGTAAGACGTAGCTGTCACGCACACCAGGATAACAAAGTTGGCTTTGTTTTAGTTTTTTTGCAGAACGACACTCTCTAGACATATAAATAATCAAAGTATTATACCTAGATATAGAGTGAAATGTCAATTAAAACCCTTGACTATTTTGTAATACAAAAACATGGTTGTTTCAAGTTTGTATCACTGCAAGTTATTGCTTGATTGCGTCATTAATATTATTTCATTTATTCATTTTTATAATAATAATTATTATTATTAAACCCTATTTTTTTTTAGATTATTAGATTAATTAGTTTAGGCTAGTTTTGCTGGCTATTATACTACACAATACAGTTGTTTGTTATCTTATTTACGAAAATAAGAAAAATATATTCAAAATATCGTTTTAATCATGTCATATATTGCTATTCTGCCGTTTTTTTAGGGGACTGGCTATCCGAAAGTCCGGATTGTTTATCTTTTTATTGAAGGAACACAATGTTCCATTTGATGCAGGATGCTATATCCATTTGCTGGTTGCTTTTCGCATTGAAATGTGTACGATAAGTACAAATATGTTCTTAACGACAGTTTTTACGATGACCACATTTGAAATCGATTCAAAGTCGGCTTTGTAGTGATATTGTGATCCTTATTATAGACTCGAAACTGCGTTAAAGTGTCATAAAGTGTAACAGGCTCTACCCCGAACAGCAGGAACAGTTATATAAATACGCTATGATTAAAACTACATTCTGTAAAAACTACACACATTTTTTACGACACTGACTACACCACGTAATGCTAAACATTTTTTTTACTATTTTTAACAACACGAATTATTAAAATTGAAAAATTTAGGGAGTCGAAATCAATAATTGACTGGTAGGTTCAAAATATAAGGATAAAAAATAAAATAAAAACGAAAATAAATGAAAAATAATTTTAATAAATGAAAAATGTAGATAACATTAAATGAAATGTTACACTTAAGTTTTACTCGTAATATTGTCTTGCGCGCAGATTTTTCATTTCTTATTTTTATAATTACAATTATTATTTAATGATTAAATACGTCTTAAATTATATTGGTTAAACAGTGCTTAGATTTAAATGAAATTAAGAATTAAAACAATAATAAATGCTTACTTTCTAATATTTTTAATTATGTTAATATACGTACTTAATAGCAAGCCATGTACTTTGCACTTAAATCATTTAAATTGATTAAAAATGTAAGTGGTATATTAAAATTAATAAGATACAAATGCTTAAATTGTAATAATATGTGCATTTTTATCTGATCTAATATATTCTTTTGAAATGCCTACCTTAGAGTATAAAATAAGGAATAATTATAATTATAAGGGTTAAATCATGTAAATGGCAAACCAATATTATTTGTGCGATAGTGCGGGCAATAAATGTGTTATACACATAAAAATCTCTAACGACAGATCCAAATAATCAAAGTTACATTCGAATATTTATTTACGCAATAGAAAACTTCTAAAACTACGTATTAATGATATAGGGTTAAATCTACGAAAATGTTAAAATCCAGAAACCGTGAGATCTTGCTGCCGTAGTTTTCGAAGCATTTCAAGGGTAAAATATATTAAGGGTAAAATTGGTTAACGTTACTGGAAAGGCGCTCGGTCACAGTTGCAGGCCGCCCCTCCCTGGCCTTGCCTGCACTGTACGTTGCACCATGCTGCCCAGCCCTCATAGGTGGAGAGGGACCGAGAGGATTGAAAGCTCGCAGATGCCTCGGTGGACGTCGTTTCACAGGTTGGGCAGCCTGCAGGGTAAAATTGGTTAAACAAAGTATGATCTATGAAACTAAAAGTAAAGAACGAGGTCTTTCATGTAAAATGGAAATAAAATCAGTTTGTAATTTTACTATTACTTTAAAATAGTTTTTCAATAAACTTGAACCAATTGTGCTCCGTGACGGTGCATTTGCTTCGTCGTGGTAGCCGGTTTTATGCAAACACAAAACAGATGCGTGGATCAGTTACATAGTACGCGAAAGTTGTGTAATACCCAGCTTTATACTGACTACTTGAACGTGGTGGATGAATAGAATATAATATTTGAAGGGTGCAGGGGCCAAACACGGAATGTCACAAAAAAAAACAAATATATGTTAAGTATGGCAACACTTAGGTGTTCGCGCGCATTTTTAAGAAGCATATGTAAAAAGCGTAAAAACAATCACACTCTTTCATAAAGAAAGAAAGAAAGAAAAAGTATTTATTGAGACTCGCACAGGAAATCACAAAACTAAAAACACATTAATCATAAATAAAAAAGAATCAAAAACAAATTTACATTAAAATTTAAAGAAGGAAGTCCTGTACGAGGCCAAAAGGCTCCTATCTCAGCATAATGCCGCGACATTTAAAAATAAATAAAAATGTCGCAGCGCTGGTATTCTGATAGGGCCCGCAGTGATGTCACGGATAGATAGATACAGACAAATAAATATAATAAAAAATAAAAGTAAAAATGTGTGTGAAATACAATGAAGAGTAAAATATTATATAATCCGCGTGTCTGCATCCGACGTAACATCAGTTACTTGTCTATGCCTTTAGTATCTGTGGTACTTTATGGTATCGTGTTGACAAGTAAAGAGACGCAGACACTGGCACAAAATAATTATTTACTTTACGGCTGTATATTGCTGCAATATTATAGTGAATAGTGGAATGATAAGTGTTTTGTGGTAGTCAGCTAACGGCATTTGGCATAACTTAAATATTTCAAAATCCTGTACAGGTGCAAAAGTTATAAACTTTGAAACATTAAAATGTTGATTACACAAAATCTTGTTTTAGTGACATTCATTGTTTTGCCCCTGTACCCTTAAATTTTATTAGCATTAATGGTGGACTCACCGCTAAGAGCATATCCATCGTAACAGAAGGCTGTGCATACAGCGGTCCAATCAACAGAGTGGTCAGCATCTTGCCTTGAGCAGCTACACAGCGGAGCACCTGTCCAGAGAAAGATTTAAATAATAAATGAAAGTCGGCCGCATCAAATTAACGCTTAAATAAATTACGGGAGATAGTGGGAAAATGGATACCGAAAACTTCCTTTAAAATACTTTTTTTTTCGACTCTGTTAAGTGTAAAACTAGTTAACTACATTACCAAGTCGGATTACTTTTTTATGAACAACAAAATAATAAAAACTTTATAAAAAAAAAGCAACCGACTTTCGAAAAAAAACACTACAAAGTGAAAAATAACTTTAATTTCGGAAGTCGGTGTCTTTGGTTTTGAATTTTCGTTTTTTGCCACCGACTTCCGAAATTAAAGTTATTTTTCACTTTGTAGTGTTTTTTTTCGATGTTTTTTTTTTATAAAGTTTTTATTTTTCCCTTTTTAGTTGTGACACACAAATTCGAATACCAGTACTTACCTGCTATGTAAATAACAGTCACAGGAAGCTATCATCATATATCATCCACATATACTAAGTGGGGAAAAAATATGTATTATTGAAGCTTACTCTAAAACTGTCCCAGCAAAGTTAATAAAATTAAAATGGAACCAATCCGGGAGCATACCCTTTCAAACAAAAAACTTATTTTCAAAATCGGTCCACAATTGACGGAGAAATCGACGGATGTCCATTTAAAAAAAAACATACATTCGCGTCGAACATATAACCTCCTCCTTTTTGCAAGTCGGTTAAAAAGTCTGATATAGCGAACACATTCGTAATTTAATTTACAATCGAGGTGATCAATGCTCGTGTCTTCTATAATTATGACAAAAGACGTTTGTCGATTTTTTTTGGTCGGTAACTATATTCAGATTTAAACCCCGTATCGACTTATTGCTTTTCAAGATATTGTGCTAGGAGATCAGATAGGCATCCGGTTAGACTGGAAGCTGACCCAAACAAAGTTTTAGGGAATGATCTATGAATGGCAGATGATAATCCATTTATTGTGTTATTATCAACTTACCGAGCTGGTTCTTACAAAGCGCAGGACACACGTTGTACCTGGGATGTCCATACACCTCGTCCGTCTGGTTGGTATCATTCAGTGCTGACTGCAGGCCCACGGGGATCAGCTGCGAGCATATGGTGGTCCCACAGGCCTCGCCACCGAGTCCTGAGGAGAAATCAGTTATGTGTATTTTGATTTGGATAAATGAACGGTAGGGCTTTGTATTCTTGTTGTTGAATGATTATGAATTAGATAAAAATACTATAATTTTCATCTCACTAAGCGACGCGCGTTTTATTTGTGGTAACCAAGTGAACAAACACGAATGTGAATGTGTGTCACGTCCCACCTCGCCCGTGTACCTCGAACGGTACCGAGAGCTCCTGCGCTTACACACACGTTCACAGCGTGTTTGTACTTACACTTGGTTAACACGAGTAAAGCGCGCGTTGCTTCGAAAGACAAACATATTGCAAACGACAGATTTCGAATACACGCTATTCAAGCACAAAAATGTATGAACATATTTTAATTTTGAGATAGGTACTCGTTTATAGATTCCTTTAATGGGATGGCAAGCAACGGTAATAGCTGTTATTCAGCTATCTAATTCCGTAACACATTTTCGTAAACGATTACGACTAATCTATTTCATTTTGACAGTTCAACAACATTCATTGCGTTATTTACGTTGTTGGGCAGATATTTATTTCGAACTTATGAAGCAATGGACTAGCAATTTGTTTCAAAACGATTCAGATTCTGATTGATCATGTATTACGCAATTACGGTACGGGTCAGCTAAATAAAGTATACTATTATATTATGACTATTTTGGTTTTAGAATTTTATGTATTTTGAATTTTATAAATGATGACTAATATAGTTTTAAAACCAATGCCTGGTTGCGGCCAAGGCTTGTATAGTATTTTTCTCAAATAATGCGCGGAAATTCATACTAAGTACTTAAATTAATTATAAATTCGATTATTTTTCACGCGTTTTCCATTATGTTCATCTATTTCTTCTTTACTTTAAACAGCTCTATTTGCAAGCCAAATCGAGATTTAAATAAAATCTTTGATAAGTTACCGCCTTGGTTGCCATGAGTTGAAGTAAAAAGTTCGTGCCATTTTTATAGTCATTTATTTGTTTTCATAGTCATTTATTTGGCCGCTAAAAACGACAGATACGGATTTTCATACAAACATTGCCGGCCGGCGCTGGCATGTATTCGACCAGTACCGGAATTTCGATTTATTTTGGAGAAGGTTGTCAAAGTAATGCTCGAATTTCCATATTCAGGTTTGAGAAAAGTTACTTTACTCTTTTTATTTCATATATTCTTAATATTCATAACGTGCACGATTGAAGTTCTCTCTTTTTTTAACTCCTCTGATTTTTAAATAGAATTAAAGTCATTTTCAATACCCCGGAAGGTCATGAGACAACGAGTTCTGTGGATTTTTTAATATAAAAAATAAAGCTAAAAAAAAAAGGTTTTTTTTAGTGCATATTTTTTGCTACTTTGAGCCTTTACTTATTTTTTATAAATGTCTCATAAGTCATAAGTTCATAACAAATAATTGTTACACTCTAAATTAGGGTTACCAAATACCATTCAGTTTTTATGATATTAATACTGGCCCTATTGTGGTCATCTCGCCGTTTTGTATTGAAATGAAAATATTGTAGTTTCGCCTACTATATTTTTTTTTTGAAATTTTGTATGAAGGAACTCGGGTGGGTTTTAGTCAGTAAGAGTCTAACACGCCCTCCCAGCGGGAGAAGTTATTTGATCACTTCACAAGCTAAAAAAAAAATGCCTCAATATACCTACTATATTATTTAGTTGGCAACCCTAGTCGTAAGTGCGAGCGAGACATCCGAAAAAAAGGATTGATGACTGTAACTTCGCATTTGTAATAGCCCGTTTATGAGAGAAATAAATAAATATATATATTATTATAGTATGCGTTTCCATTCGGTAGGTGCAGAATCTGCACCCAAATTGCGTAACACACGATCAATCACAATCTGAATCATTTTGAAGGATATTGCCAATTAGCACTTGCTTCATATGTTCGAAAAATTTGTTTGCTCAACCACGTAAATGACGCAATGAATGTTGTTGAACTGTCAAAATGAAACAGACAAAACATATACCTAGGTACTTGTATGCATTCTGAACGTGCTCAGATTTATGTTCTGCGCATGTGTGGCGATACACAAATCGTTGCCACGCATGCTGCAGTGAAGCATCGGTGCACAAAGCATGTTTGTTACGGCTAGGATTTAAAAAAAGTCAGCTACAAAATCTTTTCTGTGACCAAATATAGTGAATTGTGACGCTAATAGGCCATCAAGAATTACAAAATGATCAGCAAAAAATTACATATTGAGCTGATCTAAAATTGCTATTTCTACTCTATACTAATATACAGGGTGACAAGGACATCGACGCGAAATTTTTTACCATGGATTCAGTTCATGATTCTGAACCCCCCTGCGCTGAAATTATTCATCGGTTATTATAAAAAAATCAGCTGTTTCGTAGAAAAGTGTAATACCTACGCAATCGTATGGAACAGCAGTTTTTTTTTTATAACGGACTAAAAATGTCAACGCAGGGGGGTTCAGAATCACGTACTGAATCCATGGTAACAGTTTTCGCGTCGATGTCCCTGCCACCCTGTATTATATTTTAAATAGGTAAAATTCGAGGCAAAGAAATAAATTATTTAATGATTTGATTTGATTTGATTCGTTTGTTTGTCAGTTTGTATGTAGGGTGTTATCTCCGGAACTACCAGTCGGATTTGGAAAATTCTCTTTTTGAGGCTGACTGTATCTAACGGACTTTCAGATTCATGTCAATTGACATTATTGTTATTTTTTTCGTGTTTTTTTTTTAATGTCTTAAGTATCCTACTATCCTACTAGGTACCTACCTACTTATTATTTTTTTGTATTGAAATGAAATGTTTATTTCTGTAAGTAGATCTTTCTCAATATTTTGGTCAATATTTTAAAACTAGATGACGTCGGAATTTCCTAGATCCCTTAGAAGAACTGCCGAAACAAACTCGGAGGTCATTATTGTATTGATTATAGGCTGTGAGCGTATGTAGGTAGTAGTTTGTCAGAGACAACACTAGTTTAGATACTTACTTATTTACTTGTTAATGATTTAATTTAATAATTTTCACTGAATTCAGAAGTAGGTAGGTAGGTACTTAGCCGCAATTTTTTAAAAGTTTACTTTTGTTTTTTAGGGTTCCGTACCTCAAAAGGAAAAAACGGAACCCTTATACGATCACTTCGTTGTCCGTCCGTCAGTCTGTCAAGACCCTTTTTCCCAGGAACGCTTGGAGGTATGAAGTTGAAATTAATATCAAATACGTAGGCCCCTTGGAGCTCTAAAAAAACAAGCATCTAAGTCAACGTAATAAAAAATACGGTAATTTAATAAACATTCAACAACAACGGTCATTCAATACAAAAAATGTGAACTATTTTGATATAGTGCTCGCAAATAAATCAAAACCTATCTTAAGTATTTCCCGCTGACCTAGAATAATGAAATTTGGCAAGAAGCAAGGTCTCACAGTACAAGTAAAGGAAAAAGTCCGAAAAGCGTTAATTTGTAGTTTATTTAATTTTTTTTATAGTGAAACTTCGCGTTGAGAGCTTTTTGGGTGAACAATAAAAACTTTTTACAAAAAAAAAAACAACCGACTTACGAAAAAAAAACACTACAAAGTGAAAAATAACTTTAATTTCGGAAGTCGGTGTCTTTGGTTTTGAATTTTCGTTTTTTGCCACCGACTTCCGAAATTAAAGTTATTTTTCACTTTGTAGTGTTTTTTTTCGGAAGTCGGTTGTTTTTTTTTTGTATTTATTTTTTATTTTTCTCTTTTTAGTTGTGGTACCTACCCCACACAAATTCCAATACCACTACCTGCTATGTAAATAACAGTCACAGGAAGTTATCATCATATCATCCACATATACTAAGTGGGAAAAATACGTATTATTGAAACTTACTCAAAAACTATCCAAGCAAAGTTAATTAAAATATGGGACTAATCCGAGAGCATACCCATTCATACAAAAAAAAAAAAAAAAACACAATCGGTCCACAATAATTGACGGAGAAATCGGCGGACATAGGTACATTAAAAGACATACGCGTCGAACATATAACCTCCTCCTTTTTGGAAGTCGGTTAAAAATCATGGAACTCGTGTCATCGTCACCGCACGCTTCACATGAGCTATATGTATACTGTGTATATATGTACATAGATATACAATTCACAAGTTACTTAGTTTTCACTTCTACCGGCAGTCCCCAAACACTACACCGATATTTTTTTTGCAGTTGTGACGTCCCTACAACTTTGCAGTTTGAGAATTGACCGTGACGTGTATCGATTTATACTCGTATCATGTTTTTCAACTTAAATGTTAAGTTTGTTTTTGGGATAAATTCATACCAACTTCGGAACCCTTCATTGTGCGTGGCCCGACGCTTACCCAGTTTTTTTTCCATGTTTTATAGAGTTGACAAATCGTGTAAGATATGCCTATTGCCACTACTGTGAAATGAAAATATGTTTTCATTTTTATATTCAATAACTTTTATCTTGTCGCATTGTTCTGCCAGTTTTAGATGAAAGTTATTTTTTTTCTAAAGTATCAGTGTGTTTAACAGCATCAAAGAAATTGTAAGTTGAATATTTATTTCGTTCAGTTAAGAAACTTAATTGTAATGTATCTCTCGTTGGTAATCATTTCCTTAAATAAATAAACCATTTCTCCGATACCAGTATTTTAAAGTATTATTAAATTATTTTATTTTATTAAAATTCAGATATAAGTATTTAAAAACGTTACAAATTTTATTTAAATCTTGTAGATGAATAAACGGAATAAATACGACACCTCTATGCAACAACGTTAAAACAAAAACAAAAAAAAAACCAGCAATAACATTCTGTGCAGTTTAAAAAATACGTAGAGCTCATGGCTTACTTTAAAAATAAAAATAATTTAAGTGAAAGACGAAGAGAGAAGAGAAGACAGTGCAAAACCATATAAAAAAAATATTTCCTTATAAAAATAAGCAAGGATCGTACTTACCCATCACAGCTCTTCATTTCAACACAGAAAAAACAAAAGGAAAAACACAAAAACACTCACGAAACGTCACATTGAACACGTAAACCAAAATGGCCGCGTAAACAAACTGCCTTTTTACGAGGTAAAGGACAAAAGCTATACAGCCAAGTAAAAACCTGCGTGACACAAGTCTGCACACAAGTTGCTTCTGGCAGACACTGACGGGACCCACGTCGTGGAATCCTTCCTGAACTGAGTCAGATATATCCTATTCAGTTCCCCCTTATCATATTTCAATTGCAAAACCACTTCGGGAACATCTACCCGTCTCGTTTCTGCATCATCTTCTTTTGATTCTATTGGCTCGTTTTCGGGGCTGGTGGCTTCTGATTGGCCGGGGGCGGTATGCGCTACCCCTGATAGGGCCACGCCCAGAATGAGGGTGAATAATTTCATCTTTACCATCTGAAATCAAAGGTTTTTTTTTGTTAACTTTTTTGTTGAGATTGATGCATGGTTGGGTAACTATGAAGCAATTTTTCTCAAGTTTTTCAATCTCGATGTTGTTTTTTATGAGACCTATATTTTTTACATATAATACCATATGTAATATAATAGGAGAGACGAGCTTGTGGTTAAGTAATTACAGCCACACGGGTCGATCCATCGGGTTAAGCTACGCTTGCCGGTTTGGTCCGTGGATGGGTGACAATCGTTACATACCGAGATTCCACCGTGCTTCGGAAAGCACGTTAAGCCGATCAAGTCGTGGTACCTCAACTAAAAAGGGAACAATAAAAACTTTTTGACTTCCAAAAAAAACTACAAATTGTAAAATAACTTTAATTGCGGAAGTCGGTGTCTTTGGTTTTGAATTTTCGTTTTTTACTTCCGAAATGAGAATTATTTTTAGTGTTTTTTTTGGAAGGCAGTTGTTTTTTTTAATAAAAAGTTTTTACTGTTCACTACTAGTTGTGGTATCTACCCCACACACATTCGAATACCACTACCTGCTATGTAAATAACAGTGACAGGAAGTTATTATAACATCATCCACTTATACTAAGTGGGAACAATACGTATTATTGAAGATAACTCAAAAACTATCCAAGAAAAGTTAATAACATTTATATGGGACCACTTCTGAAGTATGACCATCAAAATCAATTCATAATTGGCGGAAAAATCGGGTAACAAACATAAAACAAAACATTTTGTCGAATTGAGAATCTCCTCCATTTTGAAGGCGGTTAAAAATGGCGTCTCTGGTTTGATTCCAACTGTGAAACGCGTTATTGTACTTTCTTTTTTGCTCAATTATTGTTCCGTGTGGGTATTGATTGAACCAGTAACTCGTAATAGGATGGCTCTATCATCTGCTAACAATCGAGTCTTCATAATCTTTAGAAGAGATTTTAAAATGAGGGTGTCACAAATGTATTCGTGACAAAAAGGACACTTTTTTCAAAAAATCTCTATAGTATATTTGCACCCGAGTCTTGCATACTCAGACCAAATAAAAACCAAGACAGAGCGCTGCCGCTGTCAACAGTGAAGAGAAGCCGGGTTCGTAAACTTGTGTGCACTTTATGTGGTGTAGTTTGATTGCAGTGTCATTGTATATGCACAGTACGGCGGTGTAGTTTTGGCATGCTTCAGTGTATTGCTAACAGCGCTCTGTCTTAGTTTTTCATTTGGTCTGAGCTTGCGTATGGTGTCTCCCAGTTTTAGTATAACAGGTGGTTTGAAGTGCTTTGTTCTCAGGCATCACTTCCAGATTTATTATTAACGGTACATGTTAAGGCTTTTAAGAGCACTCGAGTTTAGACACCCTGTTTGTAACAGCCACGGGATTGATCAATCTAGACTAGTATCTAGGAGGTGAATTTCTGTTGTGTATGTAGTCTGATCAAACGTCCTGTTTCTGAAAATCAATTCTTACAGGAGGGCCTGACAGTGCAGAGGGCAGACTGAAGTGACAATCAATAAAATTTTATAGCGTTTTGTGTTTTTACAGCGACTTTTATAGGGATTGACATATGTCAGTCTTACTGTTGGGTTTTCCACGCTAGGCTCAGCACAGAGTTGAAAATCCAACAGAGCAATTTTATTTAGGGATTGTTGGTGAAAACGGGCAGTATACAGTCAATCTGCCTAGCCTTTTCCCAACTATGTTGGGGTCGGCTTCCATTCTAACGGGATGCAGCTGAATACAAGTATTTTACATGCGACTGCCTATCTGACCTCCACAGCCCAGTAACTGGGTAATACGATACCCTTTGGTAAGACTGGTTGTCAGATTTTCGGGCTTCTGGCGACCCGTAACGACTGTCAAAGATGCACGAATGGGAATGACAGCCGGGACCAACGGCTAACGTATGTCATACATAGTTATAATAAACGTTCTAAATAATATGGTCTATGGTATAATAATAACTATGGTCATTACGTTTCTGACTCATAGTTATCGCTGAAGCTGAAACTGAAGCTGATTGGTGGGGCTTGTGGCTAAGTAATAACAGCCGCACGGTTCGATCGATCAGGTTAAGCTACGCTTGCCGCGGTTGGTCCATGGATGGGTGACCATCTTTACATACCAAGACCCCTCTGTTCTTCGAAAAGCACGTTTTAAGCCGTTGGTCCCGGCTGTCATTCGTAGATCTTTGACAGTCGTTACGGGTCGTCAGAAGCCCGAAAGTCTGACAACCAGTCTTAACAAGGGGTATCGTATTACCCAGTAAATGGGTTGTGTAGCTCAGATAGGCCGCACTCTATGTAAATACTGGTATTTAGCTTCATCCGGTTAGACTTGAGGCCGACCCCAACATAGTTGAGAAAAGGCTAGGTAGATGTTGATTTTCGCTGCTAGCAGGTCGGTTTTTTCAATTCGACACAGAAGTTCTCTACCAGACTCACAAAATTACCTATGTCAAATGATTTGAATCTCTGTTGTTTTACTTCAACACGAGAGACAGTTTCGCCATACTTAGTTATTTATTCGAATATCCAAGCATTAATTTACTCTTTATGTAAAACAGTAAATAACCAACAGAATTTGGTGAAATTGCTATGGCCACTCAACTTAATTTGAAGTTGAGAGATTCTCCAACAAAACCGTAAACAGAATTTGAGCTCAATCCAGTCTTATTCCAAGTATAAGTCGTTGAAAACATTCATCTGATTGATGTGGGTATCTAAAATGTTTTACTATATCTGAAGTTCGTTATTCCAACGGGGGTCGTGAGGGCTAAATAATAACAGCCGCACGGGTCGATATTCAAGGTTAAGCAAAGTTTGCCGAGGTCGGTCCGTGGATGGGTGACCATCCATAAAGTACTAATACCCCTCCGTGCCTCGGCGAGCACGTTAAGCAATTGGTCCTGGCTGCCATTCGTAGATCTTTGCGAATGTTATCCAGGGGTTGTGGATGTCAGGGGGCCTAAAACGGCCACATTAAGCAATTCCTCAAAAAGCAATTAATTTTCTGAATTCCCAGCAATTCCTCTATGGTGATACATATTTTAGCTGAATCATATTCAATTCAATTCATATCAGAATCATATTTGGTGTAAAAATTAAGACCGTAATTCTACCGGATAATTTTTCTTTACAGTTTTTATTAATCGAATGGGGTTTATTTTTTATTATTACAGTTTATATTATATAATTGTAATATAAATCTGTCAAACAGATGAATTGCGTAATATGAATTGAACGCAGATAATATTATAAATTGTCAGTTTGCGACAGTTTTATTAACATAATTATGTGCGGCCGTTTAAACCCCCCAGACAGGCAGTCGCTTCATGTAAAGTTCGGTTCCGGTGCATCCGGTTAGACTGGAAGCTGACCCCAATATATATAGCAATATATAGGTCGATTGATTGTTTTAGTTTTTTTGAATTTCGTTATTCTAACTGCCAGTAGCGCCAGCGTGTATCTGCCGACCCTTTTGGCATAAGCAAGCGTGATGTTACATTAAACTAGAGACACAACAGGTCCTGTACTAATACTTGTCGAATTAGTTATACCTACTTGCTCAAACACTTCTGTCTACCCGCTTCATCAAACATAACCTTAATCATACCGTCAAATTCTACACTAAGCGAAAATCTATACCCCCTACAAAGCCTTCGTTAAAACGAGACAGATATATATCAAAACCTTTGGAAGAAAGAGATGGGTATGTGTAGACGGAGACAGAGCATCCGGTATTGATCCGGGAGGTTGGAATGATTATGTAACTGTGTTATGTACCTACTATGTATTGTCTGTGTATTTGTATGTTTTGGTGAAGCAATGTATAGCTTACATGTAATTTACTTTGTGTATTGTCAGGTATAACTAGTTACTTAAGGGTTTTAATTTGCTTTAATGAAACGTTTAATGAAATTGTTGTGGTTTTGAAACCAGACAAGTACTTATCATTGTGATTGACTGTGGCTTTTCACTGCAGTTCTCACTGCTGGGATAGAGGCCTCCTCTTTTTGAGAGGGCTTTTTGTGAGCTGTACTGTAATCCACCACGCGGGCCCAGTGCGGGTTGGTTGATGACACTTCGATTTTTGGTAAAAACGTGTTTTCTGCTAATCTAACACTGGCTTACTTTGAAGAAAACTACGTGAGAAAACCTACAGTCACAATCCAAAAGATTATTAAGGAAATTGCTAATCAAATTGCTTCTTAAGTGTGAAAATATTAGTCTACTTGATAACGTAAATAACGCAATGAATGTTGTCGAATTAGCAAAACGAAAGGCATTCAAAATCAAATTATTTTATTTATTTTATCCTACATGAGCACTTATGAAACGTGACGTCAGAAGCTAGGTGCACGGTTCCAATTGGTCGTTTCCTATGGAGAAGAGCCGGCAAGTAATAACACGTAACTCTTCAAAAAATTAATGGCCTATACAATGTTTTTCCTGTTGTAAGTGTGTTAAGGCGATGATAGCTGACTTTTAATGATTTTATACTAAAGATCATGTCTAAATGAGTAATGTTAACGATTTGGAAAAAATATATACAAAATTAAAGCATTTTCTTAATAACTCAATTTGTAAATATTTTAGATTATGTTTATATTATATAGTGAAATTAATTTGTAAAGTTATGTCGGACGCGGATAAAAATCTGAGAATCACGCAAAAACTATCAAGTGTATTTTTCTGAAACCTTCACCATTTTAAAGATAATTTAATTATTTAGTTTTTAGTATACGTGTTTTATTAAAATACCTATTGATTGATATATAATAAATTAATAATGCGTCTAATTTGGGACAGCGCTCCTTGACGGGCGAGTCCTATTACTGGCTGCACGTACGACGCGTTGCGTGAGCTCAGCACAGAACACGCAAGCTAACCACTCAAGGCCATTGGCATAAGCGCAGTGAGCAAGCGTGGTGAACAATGCTCTTTCCTTCTCTTTATGAGTAGAGGTCTTTACCTTGCAGTTTGGCACTTACTGGCTGATATTATTTTATTAAAAAGTAGTTATCTATCCTTTGTAATCATACAAATTAATGAGGGTAGAGGGTACTCGATACCTGGAATCTATTGCCACTCCCAGTACAATCTCCTTGGAGTGAATTAATTAATTAAATTGTGCATCAAAAAATTCGTCCGCATCGCTGTCAGCGGGAAAAGTGCCCAAAAGGCTGGCAGCATTGCCACGTTGGATGGCAATGCTGATTCTTTGGCCTAAGAATTGGCCAGCCCTCTGGTCACGTGAAGAGTCGACCAACCGCTTAGCGATGTCCCGAAATATGGGGCACTAGGGCCGTGGGGTCCGAGTGCTCATCGAATATTTCGGGACATCGCTAAGCGGTTGGTCGACTCTTCACGTGACCAGAGGGCTGGCCAATTCTTAGGCCAAAGAATCAGCATTGCCATCCAACGTGGCAATGCTGCCAGCCTTTTGGGCACTTTTCCCGCTGACAGCGATGCGGACGAATTTTTTGATGCCCAATGAGCTCTTCCCTTTATTTTATTTAATTTTTTTCTTTACATTCTTGTACATAATATATATAATAGTTAGTTGTAAAATAAATTGTAGCTAATTAAATTGTTATTAATAATTTTATTCCAATTTTTATCTCAATTATATCTAATCGTATCTAATTTTGTCTACATACTTTTATGTAATTTTTGACTGATCTTGACTAATTTCATTTCAACATATTTTGTCTACTTATTGACCTATAACTTGTATGTGTGGTGCAAACTGTTAGTATAAGTTGTTTTTTTTATTTTTTTTATAAATGAATAAATAAACAAATTAAAGAGGATAAATATAGCAGTAAAAGCCTAGTGCTGTAACTGTTGGACTGCCAACTCCTTGGTCTCGAGTTCGAGCCCAAGACACGCAACTCTGACTTTTCGGATTCATGTGCGTATTGTATATTTATCACTTGCTTCAATAACGGTGAAAGAAAACATCGTAAGGAAATCGGCATGCCTGAGAGATATTTCTCGACGGCATGTGAAGCCAAGTCTGAGGCCCATGGGCGACTTTAAAAGTCTGACACCAGGTTAGTCACTCACCACACGAAAAAGAGAAGAAGATGAGGGTAGAAATCAGACTGAATATAATCATGATATTAATGATCTTTAGGCCTTAAATACGCGAAGAAACAAATGAATATGTTGAAGGTTCAAGCGCATTGTTATTTTAAAATAAAGGCATTTTACTCGTAGTATATAAAATTGGTTTAAAACAGTTACATACGTTAGGTTACAGATCACGCAACACGTTCGATTCTCGTAATTTATTATTTATTTTATACTTTATGCTTTAGTAAAACTTGCACGAAGGCACATTTAATGCATTAGACATTCTTTGCCAGGCCACCATAGGGATTTTTAGGCTAAAGATCGCTTGGTGTTTGCAAAAAATCCTATAAGCATGGGGCACTAATAAATTAGACATAAATTTTTTATTAAAATGAAGTAATAAAAGGCAACTTACTCAGTCCGGGGTTGTGTTATCAGCAACAGTTTATGAAGCTTTATAAACTTGGCTTCCGTTGTGTCCCAACACGCTTTGGAGTGTAGATTGCAGAGTAATGTAAAGATACAGAGGTACACAGAGTACCTATACTTTTTGACATCGAGTGATTCAAAGTTGATTGACCAAACGACTTATGAACGATGCGACTGTGGGGCAGCCTCGTTGATCCAGTGGTCGCAACCTCGCAACCAAGACCGTAAAGCATGGTGTCATCTTCAGGTCAGGTAAATCGTTTTTGGGTTTTCCCATTTAAAAGTCAGCAACAACCCGGAGGCTTTCTGCCCGGTTGACGGCAAATAGTATTACTTAATCATATTAGTGAAATGTACTTTACACGTGTGCTTAACTATCTATTGACTTGCTGTTTGACTAATCTATTGCTCACGATGCTTATCAGGGTAGTTTGTTGCGCCACTTTTTCTTTCTAGCAAAATCAGTAGATAGCGATGAACGGTGTGCTTCGGGGGCTCTTTTGTAACTTATTTTATAAGATATTAAAAAGTGTTGATATTCAGCCTTACTTAAAAAAATATTTTGATTTTTAAACAACAGTTTTGTAAGCGTTTTTACATAGAGTTTTTCTCTGCAGCCTATAAATTCTTTCTCTACTCTGTAACCACTTAAATCACTCACGATAAGGTTATCTAAAGCGCAGCTTTCCCGCGAAAAAAGGGTTTTAACTGATAACAGTATCACTAATCTAGCGGGCACTGTTATTTGCCGCTCATTTTAACGGGAAAATATGTCAATTTTCCAGCTTTTTTTGGAAATTGCACCTGTTTATCTTGTTGTCATTTTCAAATTTGTCGTTAAAGCTTTCAAACATTTTCCTATGACAGCGGTGACCGCTACATAAGGGTCGCTGTGACCGCTGTCATGAAAATGATGGCAGTGGGGTTTGACTTTACGATGTCAAAAAACACATCAACTTACTTTCATTATGTAAAAAAATAAAGACAGATGAATTGTTTATTCTACACAAACAAAACGCACATTTATAGATAAAAAGACATAAATAATACACATACAAAAGTAGCCAAAAGCCTCGTATTCAACCAATAAATACAAATTTGACAATGTTGTTCATTGGTTGATGTCAAGGCCACGGACTAAAGACAATATTCTTGCGACATTGGCTAATGACAACAAAAACAAAATGCGACGATGACGACGATGCGAGTAACGTATCAGTGACGTCATACGAAGTAAATTGCGGACGCTATGTGGCGTTCATCACAGTCTTAGGAAAATCTTGCTCAACTTGGAAACAAGAAAAATACCTACAGCTTGTCAAGTACAATTTAAAGTTAGCATCAAAACAAGTATTACCCATTCACTACATTACATTATGCATTTAAGGGACGGCTATAGAAAATCGTGTTATGGGTTTTAGATATTAAGTTTATACAGAAAACTTAAAGTACCTAGTAGCCACGAAACGTCTGGTTAGCTGAAGAGTTTCACCAGTCAGTGAAAAATAACACACACACACACAGATGATTATTAAAACAAAATTTAACGAGCAATATTTGTATATCCTATACTATTTAAAACGAGATATGATATGATATATTTATTTGCCCAAACATGTGTACACATACAAGAATAAAAACGTGCATGCAGGATGACAAAAGAAAATACAGGTTCAGACATGTTTGCCATATACTATGGCGTGCAAATATGAATAGTTATGATTACTAATAATTAATTTCAAATCAATAACATTAATTTAAAGTGAATTTAGCAAACAATAACAAATTTAAAAATGTCAACAGTAAATAATATATTAATTAATAAAAAATCCATGTCAAAAAAATGTTCAGTCAGACATTAATTAGAGTCAACACATATCTGGGAAAATTCGTTTTCTCCGTATTTTCACCCGAGCAGAGCTCGGTCGCCCAAAGTTTAGAACAAGATGGATACCTTAGAATGTCATTACATGGCAGCATGGAATTAGTAAGTACCTACTATCATGGCAGCATGGAATTAGTAAGTACCTACTATCATGGCAGCATGGAATTAGTAAGTACCTACTATCATGGCAGCATGTACTATACATGGAATTAGTATGTACGCTTATATACTATTAAATGAGCATTCTCTATTTTCACCCGAGTTGAGCTCGGCCGACCAGGTACTCAAACGTGCAAAAGGCACTGTCGTATTTTGACAACTTTAAGAAGTCACCTAAACTAAATAAAGATAACAAAGAACAGTGAACCCACAGACTTTTTCTATTTTCTATAACATTACTTCTGTTTTGAGTAAAAAGTTAGGCAATTTTCAGAATTTTCACGGTCACAAAAATGTTACATTTGACTTGTCGGTGAAAATTCTGAAAATTTCCGAACATTTAATTTCAAAGGAAAATACAAGACAACTAATGTACATATTTACTCACACCCAAAACAACATCACAGTACATACAAAAAACTTCATAAGCACACATACAATCTTTGTATATTCCATAGTGGCGCACTTCCCCCACTCTCGGGGCGTGGCGCTGACGTCAAACGCCCCCTCCACTGGGGGCCTGGGGGTGTGGGGGGATGTAAGGGGGTAATTTCACCCCCGTTTTGTGAAAGCGTACAGATTGAAGGATATTTGGTTCGACAAATTATGCGCTGTTTGAGGAGTTAAGCTCTGAGAAGGACATAGGGTTGATTTGTGTTTAAAAGTTGACTTATTAAATTTTTGTGGTTTGGTAAAATTATTGGTTTTGTTTGTAGTTAAAATTTTATTGGATTTATTCTAGGTTTTCAATTTTATTGTAATGTTTTTTTCAAGGAGCTGAATTTTACGAGTATATCAAAACTAATATTTTAAATAGAAAAGATTTGTTTTTTTGTATGTTTGTTAGTTTGTAGTGAATAAATTCAAAAACTACTAGACCAATTTAAAAAATTCTTTCACCTGTAGAATGCTATATTATCATTTAGTAACATAGGCTATAAGTTATAAAGTTATCACGCTGGCAAAGCCGCTGACGGAAGCTAGTATTTCATAAATAGCCAACGTCTTATTTCTAAGGTAAGGTAATATTTTTAGTAACAGCAGTTATAGTAGTAGGTTCACAGTACTACTATAGCTGCTGTTACTAAAAATATTAAAAATAAAATAAAGTTATAAATGAAAGGGGGTTCTCATAAAAGTGCGGCGTTTTTTTTTACAATTTTTAAAAAATTATCAGCATTATCTGTCTTGCCTTTCCCCAACTATTTTGAGGTCGGCTTCCAGTCTAACCGGATGCAGCTGAATACCAGTATTTTACATGGAGCGACTGCCTATCTGATCTCCACAGCCCAGTTACTGGGTAATCGATGCCTTCCTTATCATCACCATCATCATTTCAGCTGAAAGACATGAAAGAGGAAAATGAGGTGCTCCCCCCAAATGGGGGGTTTGCCATAATCGCCACGCTTGGCAGGCGGGTCGGCGATCGCAGTATGGTGTTAAAATACATAGAGAACGCTGCTGCCCATTCTCTTGTATATCTTGCTTCTTATAGGTACGATATGAGGAGTGGCTAGAGAGGCGCCACGGCGTCCTCACCTTCCGCCTGACGCAGGTCCTCACCGGACACAATTGTTTCGGGAGGTTCCTCTTCAGGATAAAGCGGGAGGAAACGCCCGGGTGTTACCATTGTGTGGATCGCCCGGAGGACACGGTGGAGCATACGGTGGAGGTCTGCCCGGCTTGGGCGGGGCACCGCCGTGTCCTCACGGAGGCGATCGGCAGCGGCGATCTCTCGCGTCCGGCCCTGGTTCAGGCCATGGTCCGGAGCGAGAGTGCATGGGAAGCCGTCACTTCCTTCTGCGAAGCAGTAATGCTCGCGAAGGAGGAGGCGGAGCGCGCGAGGGAAATGCAAGATGCGCGCCCTCGCGCCCTTAGTCGCCGCAGGAGACGCCCCGGGCGTCGGGAGTCGCGAGCCGACTTCCGGCCACCGAAGGCGCGGGCTTGCGGACGGTGGGCAATGGGTAGCTCGCCGTCCGATTAGGACCAGGCCCGGGTCGACGGCGCGTTGTGTTCCACGCGCGCCTCAAAGAGATGTCAGCACCAACTGACGGGGTCCGTAAGGGCCAATGCCTGCCAGGGTTGCGAGTTTGTCCGAAAGGAGGATATCGCGGCCCCGGCACACAGGCAACGGAAGGAACACGGGTGGGTTTTAGTCAGTAAAAGTCTGACACTCCCTCTCGCTCCGCCCAGAGCGGGAGGAGTCATTTGATGATTTCCCACCCAAAAAAAAAAAAAGGTCAGGCAAAGTGTTATTGGGTTTTTCCATCTGGAATTTCTAAGTAGCAGCCTAGAGTCTGAATTTGTGCTGGGTTGATGGCAATAGGCTCGCTTCCTTTTACATGGGACTTAACACGTTCAGTGCTGGGAGCCTTCCTGGAGGGTTCAGCTAGTCGCATTTGGGATGCCCGGGGAGGGCTCATTTTAGTGAAAATAAAATCTGATGTATATTTTAACAAGATTTATTAGTATATGCGTTGGTTTTAAAATTCAAGCACTTCTGTTTTATTTTTATTTTTTGCGTTTACAAAATATCAAAATTCACAAAAAAATTAAAAGGTTGGAAACTACGTATAGCGACAAGAACCCGCCCAAAACACTATTTTACTTCGTTTTACAGTGTTTTATAACACGGTTTTAAACCTAATTCGCAAATGTAATGCCGGCAGCCCTCCCGGAGGGTACACTTCCAATATGTATGGCGGCATTTCGTATGAGTTCTGTGAAAATGGGTGGAGACGAAAGTGTTAAAACATAACTGGGGAAATGTGGGTACTATAGGTACACCTTTGCCCAACCCTTTGGGATTACAGACGTAATGATAAGTGTTTATGTTAGCTCCTCAATCCTTCTTCCATCATCCCAATTTATTAATGGTTGGTGCTGCATGTCCTGTTTTACCAAGCATCTCTATCAGTCACCATCTCGGTAGTCACCCCCTTTCTTTCCATATCACACAGTCCATCCATAGTTTCTTTGGTCTATTCTACCCCTACCCTATCCCTACTCTTATAGCTATTGACATTAATTCTCAAAACTTTCCTCACGAAATCTTTCTCATTCCGCCGCCGCATCACATGTCGATACCATGACAACCAATTTCCGCACAAATTTTCGGTCACTGGCGCCATTTTTAACTCGATGGTTTGATAAAACTATTGCATTATCAGTTATTGAGGTACAGAGAGAATTTTAAATCGAAAATATTCGTTTGAAACAAAATTGGTACATATACAATGTCGTCCATTTTTCTGAATATTTATTAAAAGGGGTGATCTTTAATATTTTTCATGTTATTCAATTTTTTATTTTTTTTAGTAGTGTTTGCCATACCTCCTAAGTATGTTGTTGGCTCGATTTGGATTCTGTTTATTATTTCTAAAAGCTTAGGAGTTATTTTATCGGATAAACTACTTTTTTTATACATTTGTCAACTATGAAAAAAAAAACGGAGGTCATTTATATTACAAAAACATACAATTTATTTTAAAAAACACTAGTTTAAGTACAATAGACGACGTATATTTAGTAACCTAATCCGCTTAACCGTTCTTAAGGAGTCATAAAGAACCCTGCAAGAAATCGACACGTGTTTCACCTCTCAACGAGGCATCCTCAGGATGGCTATTGACTTGTTGCGAACCCGGACCCGACGTGTGAACACGTCAAGCGTCGAGAGCAGTGTGAGTCAATTCGCCCGCCAACCCCACTTATATAGGATTACTGCCCCGCCCACCTCGGCTAGGATCGTTATCAGCGCGATAAGGGGCTGCGAACAAACGCAATAAAGGTGACCTTGGAATTCTTGTATTTAATTCGTTCAACAGTGTAACGTTCCCTGTGTTATTTTTAGCAATTTCTAAATTCTCTAGTACTGACATTCTGAAACCTTTATCACATGTGTGTAAAATTTTGAAAGTGTTATTATTATGTAACGAATGACCTGAATCGATTAAGTGTTGAGCAAAATGCAATCTTTCTGGATAACTATTCCTATACGCTGCAATGTGTTCTTTATATCTTGTCCAAGGTCACCTTTATTGCGTTTGTTCGCAGCCCCTTATCGCGCTGATAACGATCCTAGCCGAGGTGGGTGGGGCAGTAATCCTATATAAGTGGGGTTGGCGGGCGAATTGACTCACACTAGAGATGCGCAAAACGTGTCCAACAAAAGATAAGGAGTGATATGTATATTTTTGCTTCCGGAACTAGTCCACTCACCTAGTTCACTAGTTCCTTTAGTACCGGGGAACGCTTTCAGTTCGTTAGTACCACAGAAAAGCTGCAGTACCGTTGTAGTTCAGAACGATCAAAGCAAAACTGATATATTATTACCTCGGGACTATACGAGTACAAAACTACTCCCAAGACACCTCGTACACTGACGGCACTATTCGGTACTAGAGGAACTAAAGGACACATTTGAATTAGTAGTGAACGAGTGAGTGGTGTAGTACCGGGACTGGAAGTATATCATTTTCATGACTCGTTCCGGAACTACCCAAGTCTAACTCACACTGCTCTCGACGCTTGACGTGTTCACACGTCGGGTCCGGGTTCGCAACAAGTCAATAGCCATCCTGAGGATGCCTCGTTGAGAGGTGAAACACGTGTCGATTTCTTACAGGGTTCTTTATGACTCCTTTTTTTTTTTTTTTTTTGGTTGGGAAATCATCAAATAACTCCTCCCGCTCTGGGCGGAGCGAGAGGGAGTGTCAGACTTTTACTGACTAAAACCCACCCGTGTTCCTTCCGTTGCCTGTGTGCCGGGGCCGCGATATCCCTTTCGGACAAACTCGCAACCCTGGCAGGCATTGGCCCTTACGGACCCCGTCTGTTGGTGCTGACATCTCTTTGAGGCGCGCGTGGAACACAACGCGCCGTCGACCCGGGCCTGGTCCTAATCGGACGGCGAGCTACCCATTGCCCACCGTCCGCAAGCCCGTGCCTACGGTGGCCGGAAGTCGGCTCGCGACTCCCGACGTGACTTTGATTGATGATTCTTTATGACTCCTTAAGAACGGTTAAGTGGATTAGGTTACTAAATATACGTCGTCTATTGTATTTTATAATAGATTTCCGCAAAGTCACGCCTGAATCAATTAACTATAGTGTAAGTCCATAAAATCATAGCGGAATATAGAAAAAAAAAAAAAAAAAAAACATAATTTGTCATGAATATTCAAGAAAAATACGGGCGGGCACATACCGATGGGCGACATTGTATATTTAATTGAAGACTTTATTTACATGATATGGGCATGTGATGAGGAGAGAGGAAACGCATGTGACCAAAAGAGTGATGAATATAAATGTTGATGGATGGAACAGGAGAGGAAGGAGGAATGATATGGAAGAGAAGGGAGTCAATGATAGCGTCACGGTTGACAGAGTAAGCGTGGTGCTCCAACCCCACGTACTATTCAAAAACTTCATATCTAAGCAGTTTGCAAACAAAATCCCGTGGACGCGATGACTACATCTGTTACCGGTCCGGTTCTATGGCGGCCGAGCGCTGCAAGCAGAAATAGTCCTTACGGTGTATAGGTATGAACTTCTTCGATGGTACCACGGGACAAGGGCAGAAAAATGATGATATTTACATCACCGAAGTGTGCATCCTAGCTAATATAATAAATGCAAAAATAACTGTCTGTTACCTTTACACGACATAACAGCTGACTGGATTTCGCACATAGGCAAAAATTGTGTCTAATATTTTTTTTATATCTCCATGACGGACTAAAAAAAATTTTGTCATCATCCCTATTTTCGACCTCCTCGCAGCCGAAGTCGCGGGCAAAAACTGTGTCATATTTACGACCTCTTTCTAATATTATTCGAGCCTTCTTACAGTTGGGGAGTTGTCGCCCGCTCCCCGCTCCCGCTTATCTCAGTCCGCTGTCTTAAACAAGTCTTAGGGAAGTGTAATCAAGTTCTGTGTGTTGGATCAGTGCCCAAATAGGCGACGTGCCTGCGAATGACATCACGGCCTACTTCCATCAGTGGACTCTGTTGATTTACGATATAAATCTCTGTGGTAATACCAAAAGGTTTGATTTCATCTGGCCATTTTTATCAGCGGTCCCGGTGGTGAAATTCGGGATCGTATTGTGTGCTATTGTCAGTATGAGCATAAAATCTCAGAAGACAGGAAGGTTGAAACCATAAATTTCTGTTCTAAGGCGCTGAAAAGAAGCAAATGTAAAAAGTAGGCTAGTCAAATAAATAATTGGCAAATATATAGTTTGTGATAGCGGAAAAAATATATGTTAATCTTGAACATATTTTTCAGTACCGGAATGTTACGAAAAAAAAAATTGGTTAGGTACAAATTAACGGTAAACCAAACTTTTACCTTGAGTTCCAATCCAAAATATCTGTATTAAATATCAACGTTCGTCGGAATTTTAATTCATAACAAGAACGTCTAATTTGAATGCAGAACTACGAGTAGCTTGTTTTTATTTTCGATTACTCAACTCATTTTTGAACAAACAGATAATTGCTTCATATTTTGCAATAAATTACAAGCGTTTTGTGATCGCTCTTCTCTCTCTTTCTTTTCTATGCAGTCCGACAGTGACCGCAGTTTAGCTGTTGTCAGCGTTTTAAGTACTTATCGTTTTTTGTCATTATGCATAAAAATATTGGAATCTTTTGGGTTCTCGCGAACATTCCTTTGCGGATTTGATCCTTATGTAAAACATTATCGATAGGTGTAATAATACAGAGGTGTAGGTGTATTTTTATAGTCCTGCAGACTTCGGCCATGGTGGCCAATGCGCAGACACAGGTGCACTCTCTCTTCCCTCTCTCTCATAGTCCGATGGGACCAGAGACCAGAGAGAGATCAGGCGCAGGACCAACGGCTTAACGTGCTTTCCGAGGCACCCCGTATCACACCGCTAACTTCCAAACTCCGGACTGTTACTATGAAATTCCTGATGGAAAAACTCAATAACACTGCCCGACCCGGGAATCAAACTCAGGACCGCTCAGCAATCGTGCTTGTGACCACGAGACCAACGGGGCAATACAGTAGTATATTTATAAGTTATCTGTATGATATCATAAACTCATTTGGTATATGCGTTTAATAAACATATTTCTAAAATATATATATTCTCCTAGCGTTTTTCCGTTGTATCCATAATATTATTTAGTATATCAATGGTTATATCAGACTCCATTTTTACATAAACATACATTTTTTTTTCTAAGATAACATTTTATCAACACATCTTTCCAGCCTTTTTACAAAGGACTTATTTTAAGATCTCCCACGATACAACCTCAAAGAATATAAAAGTACTGCCTACATCAATCTACCGAAATACAAAACGTAAGAACGTGGGTGGCATACTGAAATATTTCTAAAGCCTGCCTACACATGGGGACGCCCAACTGAATAGGCGAATCTACGTCAGTTCGTCAGTCAGTCGTTTCAGCTTGAAAAGTCAACTACACAGCGGTAACAACCTTACTGACATTTACAATGACGTCACTGAAACGATTTTCATGAAAGTAAGTCGGTGTGTTTTCCTTGAGGTTTTCCTAGAGAGCGTTTTTGACACCGTAAAGTCAAACCCCGTTGCCCAAAGATTTAAATCGCTAAATTTGCCCTCATCGTACTTAGACACGCGAAAAAGTTTCCAAACTGAGAAGAGTGAGCTGACACACACATTATTGAATAACGTTTCCATGACAATCAAGTCAAGTCACTGTGTGATTATGTGTCAAAACGAAACAGAAATGTGACTATCTTTCGACGCGGTAGGGCGAATCTAACGATTTAAATCTTTGCCCCTGCAATCATTTAATGACAACCGTCACTGCAGCCGTTATGTGCGACCACCGGTCTTCTAGAAAACCGTAGCTTAACTGCGATTTTCGTAATGCAAACGTTTCCACTGATATGTAGTTGACTGTACATATTACAGTGACGATTTTCTTCAAGCGGTGGTAGCATTGGTATGCGCCTCACGGTACGTTTTTTCTTAAATTAGGCAAAATAAGGTAGATTGATTGATGACCTGGTGGACATCGTGGAAATTGGCTGTATGCGGGAAGGACAGGACTGTTCATTGTGGCAATACGTGGGGGAAGGCTATGCCCAGCAGTGGGCGTCTGTGAATAATGATGATGAGGCAAAACAGAAGGTTTCATTGATCATGTTTGGTATTTTTTACCTTTTCTTTTATATGTATAAGTACTTGAACTGTCAGGCCAAACTGACGCTGGTTTGACAGTTCGGTGGCCTCCGTATGTAAGGTAGGCTTTACGTACATGGAGTGTCGTTGATGTAAGTCGTGCTTTTTTATGGAGGATGTCTGTTCAAAGGATAAGAATAGATAGCCGTGTTTTGTTTTTTTTATTTTATTCGTGTGGATGTTGTATTTGTTTGGTAATGTGGGGTGAGTAAGTGCGCACTTTGGATGCGTTTTCACGAATTTCACTTGTCCGCACACGTATGACCATGGTCGTATGTATTGAGTACGCACACTGGATACGTTTTTCTCCGTCAAATAGAACAAATCCCAACAAGTTCGAATTGTTTTCGGATGACGGAATTATACGTACGTATACGTATAACTAAGTCACACCTAGTCTCCGCGCTCCTTTTGTATTTGGAAGGTCAGGGTCGTTCGTGCGTGTTCGTACGTGTACGCACGAGTGAAACTCGTACGAAAACGCATCAAAAGTGCGCGCGGCCTAAGTTTTGGAGTACTAGAAAAGTCACAAATCACAAAATAAATTTTTGTGCGATTACAAATTGAAAATTAAAGTTAGTTAAAAGTTACCTTAGGTTAGGTACCTATTTTTAAATTATGTACTTTGGTAAGGTGTCTTAAGAATGTTTTCCTGTAACATCAACTGTTTCGGAAGCTGACCTTACTGCCTACCTCAAATGCCCACTCTATATACAGGGTGTCAGGGACATCGACGCACCGTAGGCGCGGGCCTGCGGACGGTGAGCAATGGGTAGCTCGCCGTCCGATAAGGACCAGGCCCGGGTCGACGGCGCGTTGTGTTCCACGCGCGCCTCTAAGAGATGTCAGCATAACAGAAGGGGTATGGTAGGACCGATGCCTGCCGGGGTCGCGGGAAAGTCCGAAATAGATACCGTGGCCCCTGGCAACGTACAGGCAACTGAAGGAACACGGGTGGGATTTAGTCAGTAAGAGTCTGACACGCCCTCCCGCTTCGAGAAGTTATTTGATAATTTCCAACAACAAAAATAAAAAAATGGGACATCGACGCGAAAACTGTTACCATGGATTCAGTACATGATTCTGAAACCCGTTGAAAATTTTGGTCGGTTATGTCTTTTTGAATCAACTGTTTCATAGAAAATTGTAATACCTACGCGGTCAAAATGAAAGGAAAAGCTGTTTAAAAAAAAAACAACGAAAAATTTCAACGCAGGGGATTCCATGGTAACAGTTTTCGTGTTGATTTCCCTGCCACCCTGTGTATCTATGATTGGTGTGTGTGCTTCGTAATTTTCAAAATATTGGTATGTTATTTTACGTAACCAGTGTCGAACAACGCCAACGTCACACATTGTATTTCGCCCACACCTACAAAGGTCACAGCTTACCTCCCACGCAGTACTACGCCCACACAGTTTGAGTCGCCTACGCTTCTGCAGTTCGGGAAAATTTTAATGAATTTGCTATTTTGTTGATTTTTCAAAGGTCCAACGAAATTGAAAAAATGTTCATGTTATTAAACTAATACGGATCTGCTACGAGCTATGATAATTATCAACTACGCTTTTGAGTTTCGCTCGGGTACGAACTACGAGTTTAAAAACACGAAAAAAAAAAACAGGAATCAGAATGCCAATTCCCGTAATTACTAAAAACTATATACAAAAAAAAAAAAACACCTCCAAAAAATACACTACAAAATTTCAAAATTTCAAAAATCATTTATTTCAGCCCATAGGCCATAACGCTAGACAAAATTATAATCAATGTAAAGATATATAAAAAATAAAATAAATTGTTAATTAATTCAGTACATTATATAAATAAAATTAGCATGTCAAAATTTAAATTAAAATACTACAAAATGAAAAATTACTTTAATTTTGTATTTTCGTTTTTTGCCACCGACTACTGCAATTAAAGTTTTTTTTTTCTATTTTAGGTTTTGTGGTACCTACCCCACACAAATTCGAATACCAATTACTGCTACGTAAATAACAGTGACAGGAACTTATCATATCATCCACATAGACTGAGTGGAAAAAATATATTATTGAAGCTCTTCCAAGCAAAGTTAATAAAATTTATATTTTGGTGTACCTAATAACAGGTGTAAAAAGAACAGTAAGAAACCGCATATTAGTGGTAGCACTTGCTCTACGAAAATCACCCTTACGTTAAAGGAACTAAAGTGCGGTTTATTTATTTATTTAAACTTCTCGCACACAATAAGGTACAAAGGCGGACTTAATGCCTTAGGCATTCTCTACCAGTCAACCGAGGGCGGTGAAGAGATAAGATGGCAGGTGCTCTGATTGACTACGTGTTAAGGAGATAATTATTATATTAATACGTGAAGCAAAAACTTTGTACCCCTTTTTACGAAAATTACGCGGATGGAGACTCCTCTGTTCTTGATAGTCAGGAGTTTAGCGGGTGCGTAGGGATTCGACAGGAAAACTGCTTGTTTTATAGTACGGCTTTTAATCACAACAACATTCAAACATGACCTAGTCGCAAATAATGCAGGAAGAACAGAGGCTCGCACTTGTGCGTCGCCGGTTTTATACTACTCATTAAATTATAAAAAAAAACACAAAAAACTACTACAAAAAGTTAAGTCAAGAAGTTTGCCAACGTGCTTTTCCAAAGCACGTTGGCAAACTTGTGCGCAGAACGCTTGCACGTGCGGAGGCACAAAAAACTTCCTTTGTGTCGCCCGCTCAAACCGATTCAAACAATGTTATCTTATCTTAAAAGCTAAACAATAATCACAATGGTAAATACATAGTTAATATTAAAGTGCGTCGTGCACATCCTCCATCCGCGTAATTTTCGTAAAATGGAAAGTTTCGTAAGAAGGATACTCATGAAAGGCACAGTTAAAGTTTATATGGAGAAGGAGTGCAGAAAGCTAATATTTTTATAAAATATACATTAGAAATAAATTAAAAAAACATTACACACACCACCATGCGTTTGACACAAGATGGCTACCTTAGAATCATGACATTTAAATGAATTTTGGTCGAATTTCGACCTCTGGGCGACCATTAGTAAAAATAAAAAGATAACATAATGAATTGTAAATAAAATAGGTCCACATATATAAATAGGTAACAAACTTATAATACACATATATACATATTCACTATAATATATACCAACATTATATATAAATACAATTTCAAGGAAAAGAGGTATTTGAGATGACTCTACGTTCACTGTAAGGCAACCAATGGTCACCCATCCATAAATTGACCGCGGCTGGTGCAGCTTAACCTTGCGATACGGTCGTTATGTGGTTGTTATTTAACCACAGGCCCCTATAAAACAACGCCTACGTCACACATTGTATTCACCAAACCACAAACAAACGGTGACAGTCCACAATATTCTCTCCCACGCAAAACGCCCACAGTATTTGAGTAACCGCCTACGCCTTTTCAAGTTAGTATGTTGTAGATATTTTAGTTACAAAGGTTACACCATAAAACGCCAGTGTTCTCGGAAAGGGATTTTGTCGGTTATGTTTAAGTCCCATGTTATAGGGGCAAGCTTATTGCCAATAACCGGGCATAAATCCGGCCTTCGGAATGCTACTGAGATTTAGAGAGACGTAGTCAATTATTACTTTAGTAATTCCATAATAGCAATCATTATGAGCTTGCTACGTTCCCTACATCTACGCTTTTTTATTTTGCTACGAAACGCTACGAAGTGCTACGGCGTAGCATTGGATGCTACGCGTTATTTTTTATGCATTTATTTTTCAAACTCAGTTATGAACCAGCATTTTTCAAAACCAGTATAGTACGGTCTTTTTTTTTTTAAATTGGCCTTTCATTGAAGAATAGATATTTTCATTATAAACAATGTTGTTTGTTCCATAATTGTGTATTTTTCTTGTATTAGTTTTTTAATTTAATTCAGACACATTGATCCAGATTTTTTAGTATAACTAAGAATTATGTTAGTAGCCAATATTCAAATACACACCACGATCATACTATTATTTTAATCTTAGGTTTTGTATATTTCTGTGCGGTTACATATTTCTCAGTACTTTGTTAACTGATTGTAAATTAATGGACATAAAATTGAATTAAAATAATATCAAGCAATAGTTCTCGCCAATATATTTTAATTAGTACTGGCGTGGTTAGTACTCACGACCTATTGTTAGACGAAGTTGATGAGTTTATTCAATCATTTTCATAATTTTCTTCGATCGAACTTTTAACTCCAATTCTGACTGAGACATAGATATATGCACCTGAACTCTGTTCTTTGGTATAACACGATGTTGCCCATACGTTTGTCTGACAGATTCAAGACATCTTTTGTTCCAAATATGAATAAACTTGATGCCTTTAACTCTAGTTTCAGTTCACCCCTTCTTCCAAACACCCCAAAAATTACCATAATTCCCGAAAACTACCATTTTTAAAAACAAAGGACCCACGCCCACATCTGATGACCTGATTCTCAATATTGACCAGCCCCTTCATCCCCCCCCCACTCCCTCTCCTGGCCCAAATGTCACCCCCCATGACCTTTACACCGCGCATGCGCGAACCCTGAAGCCTGAAGCCTCCCCTGAAGAGCCCAGATTTCAGTCTGCCTGAAACTGTTGGAGCAGTACCCGTCGTCAGCTCCCAGGCTGAAATTGTACCAGTATTAATAATTCCTCTTGCATTTATGAGAAATTCTAACTCAGTTATCCGCGCTTTGTATTTTATTAAATACATTTTCTGTTTGAGGCATATAGTTATTTGTTTCTCGACTAAAAATATAGCTTATAAGTAGTTTTTTGTGGGAGCTGCGAATAAGGTATGTACTTTTAGAAAAACACTTGAAAATAATTTGTTAATTGTTCGTTAGAGTAGATTTAGTACTTTTGTTTTCTAGATACATCTGTCATTATATTTCTCTTCACTCTTTGGTTGTAAAAAGGGTATTAAAAAAAAAATGTAACGACCGGCGGAAATTTTCTGAAAAAAAAACTACTAAAAACTTTTATTATTTTACTCTGACAACATTGTACTCGTAGTATCAGAATCATTAACGTATTTCTTTCTCTCTGTTCACAGACTTTTCTAGAAGTTAGAGTAATGTCAAAGCTGAGTTTGGACGGCTTTTTTTCCTACTGCAAGCAAATAGCTGAACATATACAGTTGGTTCGTTCAATTTCCATCTTTTTAGTCCGCCATCTTGGATTTTGACACGCCCTTTGTTCTTGATGCATGAAAACTCCTTTTTACCCGACTACAAAGAAGGGTTGCATGTTTTAATTTTGGTTTAATCCTTTTTATGGTGTTGCAGGTTTTTCCTATAGTTTTAAATGGTTTATGCTTAATTTTTTATTTTTTACCCTTCATTGATGTATGATATTTTTTTGGTAGCTGGATAGATTCGTTTAAATAGATTCATTTAAACGATTATTTAAGAATTACGTTCATATTCCTTTTAATAGAATTTCTAATTATTAATTTGGCAACTTTATAAAAGCAATATATGATTTTATTTCTATCAATCCAGTATTCAATCATCGACTATTAAATTGAATTCAAACACTTGCTTAACCAAAGCTTTCTATTTGTAATTATATTTTTTATGAATTTTGCATAATTATGTAAAATCTACTTGCATCCGACGGCACGTAAAAAAGGCCAATTTCCCTTTTAAATACGGGTATTGTAAAAAGCAAGTAGGATAGTGGATAGGCAGCAGCGTTCTTCTGCCGTCTGCAAATAACAATTATCAACATAGAGTGCGCGCCACGAAATAAAGTCCGCGGAAATATGCGGAACTACATTTTTTTTGCAAAGGTAAAATATGGTGATACCAAGACTGTGATGTAATATACAATTATTACATGAATGTAAAACATCTGCGCGCATTGTTTACCCATATTTGCAAATAAATGTTTTTGAATTTGGTGCAATGCCATAGCTAGCGCCGCGTCAAAAAGACTTCTGTGGTGGCGCGGACTCTAGTTATCACTAAGCTGTCGGCATATGTTTTATTTAAAGGAGACCCAAGATCTTAGTTTTCATTCGCTCTGAATATTATCATACTTTTTTTTGTCTTCGCACATTAAGGTACAAAGAAAAACAATTGTGTCAAACTCGGTACCAAGGTAAAAATCAGAGCCCTAATTCGCCAACTGCATTTTTAATTTTCTAAAAAAGTAATTGCTCCGAGGGAACGAGTCTGACGCCGAAAATATAGTTTTTAGAAGTTTTGTTCGTTTTTTTGTTTGTCTGGATGTATGTTCCGGATTGGCGCAAAAACGGTTGAACGAACTTGGATAAAACTTGGCAGATAGAAAGGTTTATAACCTGGATTAACATATAGATTACTTTTAATCCCGGTAGTACGTTTTCATGGAATATTTTACGCCGACGAAGCCGCAGGCAAAAGCTAATTTCAAATAAATGATGACACAAAATGGTGCCAATACCAACCATAAACAATGGGAGTTGTAACAATTTTTTATCAAATAAACAAATAAATCAGGGTAGAAATACAAGTGAGCAGTCCGTGCTTACCTATCTATTTATTACATTTACCGTCTTAAATGATGACACAAAATGGTGCCAATACCAACCATAAACAATGGCAGTTGTAACAATTTTTTATCAAATAAACAAAAAAATCAGGTTATAAATGCAACTGAGCAGTCCGTGCTTACTTTTTTTTTTTTCAATGCGTAATTTTAACGTTTTATTAGATGGGGCGGGGGCAGCCGTCGTTTAGTGGGTGTCAACAAATTATACATTTTGATCACTGTTGAAAATTTTCATGGCGTTTGGGTACTAAAATGAGAATTTTAAATAGCAATGATTTTATAAATTTGTTTTTTTTTTAATTACTTTTTTGGTAAAGTTATTGCAGTACCTATGTGCCCCTTTCGGATCGGGCAGGGTTTTTTTTACATATTGTATATTTTATAGTATTATATAGCTATGTATATAATTATATACTAATATGTTTGTATGTATGTACAGGGAGAAAGGATGGCGTCTCTATCTGGACAAGGCACGCCCAAACTGACGTCCTCCGTCGGCAACTTGTATTACGACTGTGAGTACATAATATTAAGTATTTTTAGTTATATTTCATTTACACACAAGATCACGCTCACGATATACTGCTCTCGACGCTTGACGTGGCAACACGTCGTGTCCGGGTTCACAACAAGTCAATCGTCATCCTGAGGATGCCTCGTTGAGAGGTGAAACACGTGTCAACTTCTTTATGACTCTTTAAGAACAGTTAAGCGGATTAGGTTACTAAATATACGTCGTATAAAGTATTTTATAAGATCAGATCACGCATTGTTTCCCCGAGGGGTTAGGCAGAGGTGTAACTATAGTACACCCACATTTCGCCAGTTATGTTTAAGTCCCATGTAACAGGGGGCGAGCCTATTGCCATTAACCGAGTACAAATCCGGACTTCGGGCTGCTACTGAGAAATTGAAATTCAAACAGAACAATAACATACAAGTACTGGTATGTATGCCTATTACAGGTATACACAGCATTCACCACAAAACAACATCGCAATTAACTGAAAGAAACTTATGAAAACATAAAATACAATTATAGTTAACTTGGATTCATCTAAAACGGAATACCTACGGAACACTGACAAATTGACAATCCATACTGTTGAATAAAAAGTGACGGCTGTAAATTTAACTTACAAATGCGAAAGCGAAAAGGATAGAGTGCCTCTAGCGGCATTCTATCCCTGTCGGATAAAGTGCCTCTAGCGGCATAATAATGGCGCTGCCTCGGCCCGGCTAAAGTGCCGTAAGTATCGCATTGTCATTGTCACCGTCACTGAGTTACTGACACTTGTTATATTGTTCGGTTGTTGAGGTCAGGTCGTTGTAAAACACCACATTCCCAAAACATTACATTATCTTGTGCCTAAACGGACCTTGGCACTCGCCGGCCGCTGCTGCGCAACCGCAGCAGCGGTCGCTCCGCTCGCTCGGCTCGTGTTGTGTGGTCACAGTTCTAACCTATCCTACCTTTAAGCCATTTTCATTTGCTCCTTAATTTTTCATAAATTCAGTAATTGTAGTGACTTTTGATATAATTATCTAAAACAAATACGATCAATCAATACAAAGGGCGGCGAACTAACCTCAACAATCAAACAAAATAACAAGTGACAGTGACAATGCAATGCTTACGGCACTTTAGCCGGGCCGAGGCAGCCCCACTATTATTCCGCAAATAGCGGCACTTTATCCGATAGGCATAAAATGCCGCTAGCGGCACTCTATACACTTCCATCAAAAAACACAAACTCCCTACCAGAGAGGTAGGGAGTTTGTGTTATTTCTCTCTAACTCTCTTCTCTAATTGAAAAACAAATGAGTTCGCTTTCGAACCCTGTTTGATTTTATGATTCATGAGCTTCCGATAACCCGCGTGATATCTTTCTAAATTATAGCCTATGTTACTCAGTGATAATTATAGCCTATGTTACTCAGTGATAATTATAGCCTATGTTACTCAGTGATAATTATAGCCTATGTTACTCAGTGATAATTATAGCCTATGTTACTCAGTGATAATTATAGCCTATGTTACTCAGTGATAATTATAGCGTATGTTGCTCAGTGATAATTAATATAGCATTCTACTAGTGTAAGAATTTTATAAATTTCTTTTTTTTTAGTCACTTCATGGTTGAAGCCGTGATATAGGATTTACCGTAATATAGTTATATGAAAACGGTTCATAACTGTTAAATACACTATTAATTTTAGGAAAACTTACAGCTAATACACTTTAATATCTAGTACAATGTGTAAACGATGGCCAATTACAAGCTTCCACTAACGATTAGAGTGAGTAACATTAACAATCAATCTGTAATCTGCCTAGCCTTTTCCCAACTATGCTGGGGTCGGCTTCCAGTCTAATCGGATGCAGCTGAATACCAGTATTTTAAATGGAGCGACTGCCTATCTGACCTCCACAACCCAGTAACTGGGTAATACGATAGCCCTTGGTAAGACTGGTGTCAGACTTTCGGGCTTCTGACGACTCGTAACGACTGTCAAAGATCCATGAATGACAGCCGGGACCAACGGCTTAACGTGCTTTCCGAGCCACGGAGGATTCTCGGTATGTAAAGATGGTCACCCATCCACTGACCAACCCCGGCAAGCGTAGCTTAACCTGATGGATCGACCAGTGCGGCTGTTGTTACTTAGCCACGAGCTCATGTGAGTAACATTAACAAATACGCGTAAACAGCGACGTAAGAGAAACGCAAATGAATTATCTCATGCTCAAATAATAAATAAAAAAAATACAGTAATATTGAGAAAAAAAAAATAGTGGTTATACATCGAAAAAACAATTGTTCAAACTTTTCTTTACTTCCTTAACGTTACTAGTAAAAAAAATATAAATCAATCTCGACATTCTGACACACCATGTTAAAAGAACGACAAGCTCTTATCACGTACGAGTTCTGTCTGTAGATAGCTCTGACTTGAGGCACATGGAGAACTAAGACGTGGTCTCCAAAAAAATGCACTCGGTACACGAAGCCCGATCTTGCCCACCAACTCAGGAACGTCACTAGATCCGTTCATAACGCTAAATAAGAACGCAAGATGTGCAATATACTTAATCACGGCTTCAACTATCTCACTGCGACATATTATGTAAACAAACAGGGTGTCAGGGGGGACATCGACGCGAAAACTGTTACCATGGATTCAGTACATTATTCTGAACCCCCCAGCGTTGAAATTCATCGTCGGTTATTTTAAAAAAATCTGCTGTTTCATATAAAAGTGCAATACCTACGCGGTCAAAATGTATGGAATGAAGTTATTTAAAAAAAAAAAAACAACGAAAAATTTCAACGCGGGGCCGCGGCCGTTCAGAATCATGTACTAAATCCATGGTAATAGGCTTCGCGTCGACACCCTGTGCAGTGGTCGCACATTATTCTAATTTAATCCATCATTCACAAAATCTGAATACGTTCAACTCCAACGCCGAACCACAGTAATTAACTCCTTACAATTGAGAACATGGAAGTGAACTTTACGCTGTCATTAATTTACTGACTGATGACGTCACGACACGTTCGGTTTTAGAGTGTTGATTAATTGTTGTAATGACGTTGTTTTTGTACTTTTAAAAGCCGAAGTCGGTTTTTAGTGCTAGGGATTTTGTGATGAAAACGTGAAAAGATTGCCTTAATACCGGCTGCGTACGTAACGTAAGTGTTTAGTGCTGGAATTCATTTGTGAACCACCCGGATCATCCTACTTTAGTATTATATATATAATAGTAATATGCTTTCGTGAAATAAAGACGAAATTGCGTTTTCTGAAATAACAAAATACTTTTATTCTTATCCCAATTAAATACAAAGTTTTAACACAATTTACACATTCTAACAAACTTACCTGAAATAACAAAAAACAACATTTAAAGCCTTTAATTCTAGTTTAGTTTATATACTATTATTCATACAGGAAACTATTTAATGTTTCACGTTTTTCTAAAATGACATAACCTACAGTCGGTGTCACTGACATGACACTGAATCTGTAGATAATAAATCCATAAAGAAAAGCAACGAGTATGTAGTGATATTCTTTACATATATATACTCGTTTAAATAATATTAAAAACGCGAAAGTTTGTATGTATGTGTGTGTGGATGTTTGTTACTCTTTCACGCAAAAACTATTGAATGGATTTGGATAAAATTTGGCACACAGATAGTTTATAACCTGGATTAACACATAGGATACTTTTTATCCCGATATTCCCACGGGATCGAGACTTATGCGGGTGAAACCGCGGGGCGAAGCTAGTAGGTAATATATGAATCATGGTTGATGGATGTTACTCAATATATTTATTGTTTCCACGTGTGAACTTAGGTGGAAGGTTTTTATAAAAATATGGTCAAGGGCACAAGGGCGTCGCTAAGGGGGGCAAAGGGGGCGGCTGCTCCCCCCTCGAGGTTCAATTTATTTTTGTCAAATACAAGGCAGTAAAGAAACTACATACTTAATCTATAAAGCCAATTTTGTTTATTTGGACTTTAATTTGGTTTTTTAAAGTTCAATATCTACCTAACGGGGTCTAATCCGGAGTCCGCGGGGACGTAAAATTCGTATCTACGAGTAGGTATGTGTAGGTGGTACGGCCAATCATAATATCTACTTACAAATCATACTTTTCCCATTCTCCATATATCAACTTATGCTGATTATTATGAATATCGAGCCAATTCAGCTGCTAGACAACACAGACAGTGCGTAGGCTAAAGAGAACTAAACCATTTGAGTTAGTGTAATGTGTAAATAGTGAATTAATAATAAATAGTAACAATGCTGTGCTATACATGTGACACATGAACAAAGTGTTTAATCAATTGAACTTGAGTAAAAGTGCAAATTGACATTATTCTTAGTTATAATATGTATAATCTATCTCGTAAAATATTAAGTTAGAATCAAATTACTTATTAGTCTATTAGGCTAGATTGTAATCAATTACTAAGAACGTCAGGTCTTATTAATACCGAAAAAAAAAACAACTTGCCCCCCCTGGACCATTGGCTGGCGACGCCTTGACATAGCCCTCTCTAATCCCTCGCCATTTATCTCAATCCGTCCTACCTTACGTTCGCCGCTTCAAGACATGAAACAAGTTTATTTAGACTGAAATTTGCCATGTAACAAAACATCACGACAGTATTCCCCGAAGGGTCAGGCAGAGGTGTACCTATAGTACACCCACATTTCGCCAGTTATGTTTAAGTCCCATGTAATAGGGGGCGAGCCTATTGCCATCAACCGGGCACTAATCCAGACACCCGGGCTGCTACTGAGCAATTTCAAAAACACAATAACACTTACGACCACTACAACAACGAGAGTTTCTTGCCGGCTCTTCTCCATAGGAAACAACCAATTGGAACCGTGCACGTAGCTGCTGACGTTACATAAGTGCCCATGTAGGTTTATCTGAATTATTATTTTTTGACGTGTCGTGATGGCACAGTGGTTAAGGCCTCGCCTCTCATGCACGAGGTTGTGGGTTCAAATCCGGGCAAGTACCAATGTGACTTTTTCAATTTATATGTACTTTCTGAGTTTATCTTGGACATTACTGACATCGGTGAAGAAAAACATCATGAGGAAACCTGGACTTACTTCGTATAGTTAATATAAGTCTGAAATCACCAACCCGTCTTGAGCAAGCGTGGTGATTAATGCTCGTGCCTTCTCTGTATGAGAAGAGTCCTTTGCCCTGCAGTGGGACAGTAACGGGCTGGCATTATTATTTATTAAAAGATTTTGAAATTGTATTTGAGACAGCCATACCATTAAATGCCTACATTATTAAATCATGGTCAAAATTCAACCCTAAACTGATTAAAACTTAGAGTATTAGTACGGCGCGTGCGGCTAAACTGATCAAAACTTAGCCGCACGCGCCTTATCAGGACTTCCGTCAGAGGGCGCCACTTCCGACACGGGAAATGATATTACCCACTAAGCGCATCATATTACAAGGGTAGCAGCTAGCAGGGTGGATGATAATAACTGGTTTAGTTCCGTAAACTGACACTAGATGGCGTTTGAGCGATAATGTCGGATACATAAGTTGTCTAAATGGCTGATATAGCCGGGTATAGGTCAACTGGAGGGGTAACGATGTTCTTTTTTAAATATTTTAACGCTTAAAGCAGTAATTCTGTATTTTTTCTAGTTAAAAAGTCATTATAAGATCTCTTATTATAACTTAGTACCTGGTCGACCGAGCTATACTGTGGTGAAAATAGAGAATGCTCATTTAATAGTACAGGAAAGTTCATACTAATTCCATACTGCCGTGGTAGTAGGTACTTACTAATTCCATGCTGCCATGTTATTATTCTAAGCTGTCATTATTCTTGTTCTAAACTTTGGGCGACCGAGCTCTGCTCGGGTGAAAATACGGAGAAAACGAATTTTCCCAGATATGAGACCTAGCTAGATCGATGTTTCGCCCCCGTACACCCCTATATTGCAACTTTCATCGAAATCGTTAGAGCGGTTTTCGGGAACGTGATTACAAATATACGGGGTGTCAGGGACATCGACGCGAAGCCAAAAACAGCTACTCCATACATTTTGACCGTGTAGGTATTGCACTTTTCTATGAAACAGCTGTTTTTTTTTTAAATAACCGACGAAAAATTTCAACGCAGTGGGGTTCAGAATCATGTACTGAATCCATGGTAGCCGGCTTCGCGTCGATGTCCCTGACACCCTGTATACAAATATTGCTTGTTTAATATTATAGGATAGGATTGGCTTTACATTTCAAATAGATATTTCATTTAGCAAAGCTATTAATTATATGCCAGGAATTTTCCGTTGGTGTTCTTGAACAATTGGTATTCTGAAGCAGGAAAATACAATCATTTCTAGCTATTTCGAAAAGACGTATCTTCTTAATTGTGCGATTCAGACTAATATTATTAATATGAATTAGTAGCACGAAACTATAGCATTCTAACATATTAAATCAGGTCTGATTTCCCCAAAGAGTTAGACTGAGGTGTAGGTACCTTCCTATAGTACACCCACATTTTGCCAGTTATGTTTAAGTCCCATGTAATAGGGGGTGAGCCTATTGCCGTCAACGGGGCACAAATCCAGAAATGAAATGAAATGAAATTGTTTATTCTGTAAATAGGATATCGGAATCACTTTTACAAGTCATATTAAAAAAAAAAATTGCTAGATGAGTTCGGCGTTTCCTATCCGACTACTCTGAGAAGAAAGGCCGAAACAAACTCAGAGGTCACAGTCTCTTTTAAAGTCCAGACATAATCTTGGTCAAGTCATGTGAGGACCATGTAGATTAGATTATTATTGTTGTTAAATAAATAAATAAATAAATTAGTGTCTGAAATGGTCTTTTGAGAAAAGAACCACACAGATTTAAGTGGACCTGTCCAGTCAGTGCAAGCATTTGTCAGTAATCGTGGAGCTCAACTCAGAACATAAGGAGCTCAACTCGACGAACAATACCAAAGAAAGGACATTTGGGTAGGCCGCATAAACTACTCAAACCGCCAGACCATTATTAAAACTATCTAAGAAAGGAAATAAAAAAAATGAGTAGAGAAAACAAAAAAAATAATTAAAAAGTAAAATATCCACATAGTCCTCATATTCACAATAGATAATTAAAAAATATAATACTTTACAAAGTAATCATGTCATTTTGAATGTAATATTCAATAATATTAATGTTTAAATAAAACTGGTATATTTTGATGATTTTACTAAATAATTCTAATGTCAAGTTTTATCACAAGGTTTAGCAGTTTTATTTCCTGATGGAAATACCCAAAAACACTTTTCCCTGACATGGGAATCAAACCCAGGATCTCAAGCTCAGCAGCAGCCCTTCCGACTAGACCAACGAGGGCAGGCACTATAGCATCAATATTGTAAAAAAAAAAACCTGCGGAAAGAAAGGGGTGGAACTGGAATGCTAAAAAATGCTAAAAACTTTTAATAAAAATATCACTACAAAAAAATAGTTCACATTTAAAAATACTTAACTTAACAATTATTTGCAGCATCCGAAGCACAAATTATTTGCTCCAAGAATTAATCATTTTCATTTTAACCCTCTGTTGCGACGGGGTCCCGGAGACCAAGCGCTGGCATTTGTGGCACTAAATAAATATTTGCAGAAATACCACTATAATATCGTGTACAATGAGCAAAACTTGCATACTGTTGTTTATTTTAAAATGCCAATATTTTGTCTACCTACGGTTTCCAAATAGTTACTGTTTTGTTTTGTTTTATTTATAGGGCCACTTTTCCTCTTTACAGCACTGTTAAATTGAAAAAATAATGCAAAAAAATGGTGTTATTTATTTTATTCTATAATTCTCTCATTTATAGTGACGTAGTTTAGTTTTTAATGGTATCGTTTTTACGCACAGAGTTAAATGACTGTTACCTACAATTTGGTCATCTTTTTCGCAATAATTTTAGTTTTTTCGTGAACTTGTAACCTCTTTCATGGACCTTTTGCCCAATCTTTCTGATACGGTTTCCGCTCCCCTCTGTCCGATTAGTTACACGCGCGTGCGGACTGCAATATTGAACAACAATCCACAGCTGCGTTTTACAGCCACCGTCAGGAATTTAATTAAAAATTCCTTTCTCAGTATGTTTGTGTTGATAATGCGGGAGTGTCTGTAAGTCTCTGTCATGCTATTGTGTGGTTCTGATATCTGGTGGGATAATACTCTGTTTGGTTATGTTGGGGTCGGATTTTGGCTTCAATCGATTTTGATTGTCAATTGTTTTTTTGGCAGAGTTGCGTATGTTTTTGTAGCGAATTAAATAGTCCGTAAGAACAACGATATACTGAAAAGCTGCGATAGGTTGGAAATATTTATTTTCAAAGAACTACGACATATTTAATGATTTTCAGTTAATAGCTTCAGACTGTCAAAGCGATTTAATGGCTCAAATTGCGCAATGCATATATTATTATATTATATAAACCACAATATTTTTAGAATTCGTTTAGAATCCATTTGACTTAAAAATGAGTTTCTTAAAAAGCACAAAAACAATAACAGTATGAGTCAAAGGCTAGGAAACTGTGATTTTACTTAATTACTCATAAATAATATTCACTGCATTTCAAACTTGTCACAATTAGCAAATCTATCCACTCACAACCTACTACATCTTCAGTCTTCTCTAAACAAAGAAAATCACTGGTAGCTAACCCTCACCTACCCTTAAAAGACCCATAAATAGCCCAAACAAATTAAACTCATAAAAATCTAAATTCCCTTTATTACCGCGCTGTCAGATTCGTAAGCCCGCAATTTATAATCGTCCTCGGGATCCCATCTTCATTTTTCGAGAGGTATTAAAAGCCCATCGCAACGCCAGAGCGGAGGAGATAGCCCATACGTTAGCTTTGTGGGCTACAATTGATAGACTGAGGGCTTTAAGGGATTCTCGTGGGGAAATAGAATATTTTTTGTGTATTTTTCTTTGTTTTATAGCGTGGAGAGGGATGTTTATTGTGCTTTGTTACAGAAAAATGATGATGAGTACTTAAGCATTTACAATTTTTAAGTGACAATTGATTAAAACGGGTCAAGTGGGAGAAAATTTTGTGTGTGTTTTTGTAAGTATGATTTTATTCAGTATACTTTTATTTATGAAAAACGCTCCCACATCTAAATTGATCGCTGAAAAATGGTACTCTGGTGATATTTTTATTTTTTTTAATGTTTTCTGCTCTTTTTTTAACATTTGTACACAAAAATATTACTAAAAAAAGTTCATCCACTAATGATTACTTATTCTTATTACTAATTACATTGACAATAACCTACTCCTCACCACACACCCGAAGCAGTGATCCTCACAAATGAGGGCTTCTCTGTAATACTGCGTCATTACCGCGCGGATCAAACTGTCCCGAGAACTCCCGACTATGGGTATTTACTGCACCCGGGCGATGGAGGGTTGGATAGCCGTACTAATTGAAATAACACACGATTGTTCAGTGAAAAATGTACTTTAGGATTTTTTTAGAAAAATACTTTCTATTCATTTTTAAAAGAGCCTGTTCTGGAGTTTGTGTATGTTGGCTGTTTTTATTATAGAAATGGAATATGCATTTTTACGTGAGATAATAAACACATACAAAAACAAACACAGACAAAAATAGACCGTAGAAGGACCGGTAGGTATTTGGCGAAATTAAAATTAATTTTCTTCTTTACGAAATTATTAAAAAAAATGCCCAACGGCAGTTATCGACAACTTTAGGATGAATTAAATTAATGTTCGTTTTTTAGAATTTAATTAATTTAAGCAGTCATTATTTTCTGGTCTTGCAATGACTTACAGTAATGATCTAAGGGAAAATGTAGAGCTAGGCAACTAAAAGATTTACTTAATACTTCGTCATTACCGCGCGGATCAAACTGTCTCGACTGTGGGAATTTATAACACCCGCGCAAAGAAGCGTTTGTTTAGCTATAGTGAAATAAAAGTCGGAACTTTGTTTTAGATGTCGATTTTGAAACAATTTGAGATTTTTTATTTAGATTTTTTTTAAACATTAATGCCAATTTTATTTTTCATAATTTATTCATTTGGAGATAGAGAGAGGATGATAACCAGAGAATTACGCTAACATCTTCATGTATGTCGTCTTTTTAGTCACTTTATAAAAAAATACATACATACTTGAGATACGCGCGAAAAAATATATTGTTAAATATAATATAACCTACATTACAGCGGACGCCGCGTAATTTTACCGGATAATTTTTCTTTACAGTTTTTATTGATCAAATGCTTAGAGTATATATCACTGGAGAAGCCATAAGCGCAATATTCCGAACAAAAAAGTCTGTCACTTTTTGCGGGGGACGGGGTAGCTACTGTCAAAAACAACAATAGCTGCTCGCCCGGATAGAGAAGTCCGTACCATATTTTTTATTTTTATCGATATCGATTTTCATTCGGAATTTTGCTTGAACCCAGAAATAAAACAGCTGTTGCATAAAATAGTAACATTTTAATAAGAAGAGAAAATAACTTCAATTAAATAAAAGTGAGGGAAGTGTTCGTAAGGCTTCTCCAGTGTTAGTTACAACTATATGTAAGCGGGCACGCCCTTTATGCCTGGAGGCTTTTTTATTTAGATATTAATTCTGTTTAAGTTTAGTTTTTTTTATCTCGGCCTGAGTATCGATGATTGATTGGTTGAGTTCTCGATGATTTTGTTTGGTATATTGGCGTGTGCTAGCTAACATATGGCTAATAATTTGAATTATGTTTTGTGTTGCGTAATGTAAATTATTTTGAATACTATTATATAGAATCTTTTTTTTTTGTTCTTCTAACTGAACAGACAGCTGTGCTGCTGGGGAGTTTGTTGCGCCACTTCTTCTTCCCAGCTAACGCACTAGGAAGTGGTGAAGGGTGGGCGTTTTGGGGGACTGTCTTATGTAATTTTGACGTTCGAAAAGTGCTGATTCTCAGCCTAGTTTGAATAAATGACTTTTGAATTTGAATTTGAATTTGAAGTTATATACTCTAAGATCAAAACAGATTTTATTTTTTATTTTTACAGTTTAAATTAAATAAACATTTATGTTATTTCATTATAATATAAAACTGTCAAACAGATGAATTGCGTAATATGAATTGAACGCAGATAATATTACGGATTGTCAGTTTGTGACAATTTTTGTGATTCTTATTAGTATATTATGAATGTATGTATTTATTGTGTATGTAAATGGTACACCACTGACTACCTTCAGTATTGTCTCTCCTTCTCCCTTTAATCCATCCAAAGGTTGTCTGTAAAAGATCACTTTTAGCGATAAGACCGCCCATTGTGTCACCCTATGTAAAATGACTACATTTTTATCTGTATTTTTTATGGTGTACATAATAAAGAATATTCTATTCCATTCTATTCTATTATGATTCTGCCAAAGCGGCCGTTTTAAGTCCCCAGTACAGAACACACAAGCTAACCACTCAAGGTCACTGAAATATATCTGCATAAAATATTCCTCTAAAACTGACATTTCATAATATCTTCAAGGCGGATCATTACATATTTTTGTGTTCCCAAAATATCAAAACATTTCAAACCAAGAAACTTACACCTACCCACTTCAGCATCACACGTCCAGAAAATGTACAATCACCGACAATCGGCTTATGACGTCGACAACATAAGTTCACACCAATCTTCACGACTGTACCACTGTGCTAACTACCTGACATAACCCTTATAACAACTAAAATAGAGTTAAAAATCGTATAACACAGAGCTCCGGAAAAATTGGACAGCAAATAACATCTGGAATGCGATGTAATGCTTTCCAAATACTATTGAGGGCACTTTGACTGTTAGCCTATATCATTTTTAGCAAAATTTTACTTATATCCACAGCCATAAGGCTTAGATTTCATTGAGAGCTATAGGAATATTTGCTTAGGTGTAAGACATGGGAATATGGAATCTAAAGTTGAAACCGTAAGGTATGAATTTGGTTGTGTCAGTTTAAGGGTAGGTTTCCCTGAAAGTGACGTGAGTGCCTCTTAATATATTGTCGGTTAAAATGATGAGGGATGAAGCAAATGTTAGGGAATGTGCTTGAATGTGCTCACACTGTAAGGGAAGAATGGGGTAAAATGTTTAGCAGGGATACACTGAAATCGTATACTAATAAACGAACAATATTTGTATAAACGATTATATTATACAACGTCGCCCATGTGACCACCCGTATTTTTCTGAATATTCATGAAAAATTCTCGAAAATTTACTTTAAAAGGTCTATATTTAATATTTTTCAAGATATTAAATTTTTTATTTTTTTAGTTGCGTTTGCTATATCTTCTATGTTATTGGCTCGATTTGGATTCTGTTTATTATTTCTAAAAGCTTATGAGTTCTTTTATTGGATTAACTAATATTGCTTAATAAAATTTGTCGACTATAAAAAAAAAACGGAGACGAAGACATTTTTTTCAAAATAAAATCAGTATTTATTTTAAAAAACACAAGTGTAAGTCCATAAAATCATAGCGGGATATTGAAAAAAAATTAAATATGATAGACCCCTTTTTTAAGTTAATTTGCGATAATTTGTCATGAATTCATAAAATACGGGCATTCATTTAAATACATGCCCACGGGCGATTTTCATATCTGGGAAAATTCGTTTTCTCCGTATTTTCACCCGAGCAGAGCTCGGTCGCTCAAACTTTAGAACAAGATATCTCACACATATAACATTCTTATATATTCTTTGATATGACATTCTTGAGATATCTTGTTCTAAAGTTTGAGCGACCGAGCTCTGCTCGGGTGAAAATACGGAGAAAACGAATTTTCCCAGATATGAAACCTAGCTACATCCAGTTTTCGTCCCCGTAAACCCCTATATTGAAACTTTTATCGAACTTGTTAGTCGTTTTCGAGAACGTGATAAAAAAAAATTGTAACAATGTCGCCCGTGGGCATGTATTTAAATGAATGCCCGTATTTTATGAATTCATGACAAATTATCGTAAATTAACTTAAAAAAGGGGTCTATCATATTTAATTTTTTTTCAATATCCCACTATGATTTTATGGACTTACACTTGTGTTTTTTTAAATAAATACTGATTTTATTTTACATGGCAGCATGGAATTAGTAAGTACCTACTACCACAGCAGCATGGAATTAGTATGAACTATCCTATACTATTAAATGAGCATTCCCTATTTTCACCAGAGCAGAGCTCGGTCGACCAGGTACTACTGTTAAAATGTCGTCGGAACAAGTAAATTCATCTATTCTTAGGCTTCATGTACCATCGAAGAAGTTCATATCTATACACCGTAAGGACTATTTCTGCTTGCAGCTCTCGGCAGCTATAGAACCGGGGCGGTAACAGTTTTGGTCATCGTGTTCACGGGATTTTGTTTTCAACCTGCTAAGATATGAAGTTCGATAGTACATGATGCCGGAGCCGCACCAGCGCGCCGGGTTGCGCTTTGCATACGAATGAATATCACCCACGCGCCGCACCGGGCACCGCGTAGATTTTACACTCTTAATAAAATATTCTGAAATTTCATTTTGCGGTCCGCCGGTGCTGCTACTTACTACAGCTTTATTTTTAAAATGACTATGAATCTCAATTTCAATTTATCTTTATTGTAATCCATAATGTACAGTCACGAGCACCAATATGTATACACTTAGCAACTTTAAAAAGTGATTTTCTCCTACTGTGGTGATTGTAATGTTATGTTGTTACGAACATAGTATTTTGGAACCCACACTAATATGAAATAGGTCTTATCTCAAAGTTGCGGTCGTTATTCCATGCGAAAATCGCTTTTGAATTTTGCTTAGTGGATACATATTGGTTCTCGTGACTGTTCCTACTGCCGCTTAGCTTTTGGTGGAAAAAACAGACAATATCAGACAGATTAGCTTCGCATATCACATTTTCCTTGCCCTGGTGGAAAACCAAATTCTTAGCATTTTCTTAAATTATTTCTACCAAGCTACCAAATCATAATAGCACAGACTCTTAATACAAAAACTCCCACTACCATCACTAAAAGGGTCTGACCGTACGTCAGAACGTATGCATTTGACAGCACTACAACATTGTCAAGCGATGCGTGTTATAGAGGGGGGATTAGTGATAAGTGTTATTTGTGAGTGAGTTACTGTGTAGTGAAGGTACTAGAGATGAGACACGATGGTGCATTTTGACGGAAAACTGAACGTGTAACTGAAAAGGGTTAAGAGGCAAATAGTTGTAGTTAACGGTAGAAAGTTTAGCCGTTTTCCGAGTATGTTAAGAGTCGAGTTTAATATTTTTGGCAGGTTAATTGCATACCACACATAAACCGTTCAAAATAATCGATTGGTCGATAGGAGTTATGAGTAAATCCGTCTTCACGTTAATTCATAGTTTTAAAAGACAATCTATATAATAAAAATCAATTGCTGTTCGTTAGTCTCGCTAAAACTCGAGAACGGCTGGGCCGATTTAGCTGATTTTGGTTTTAAAATGTTTGTAATAGTCCAGGGAAGGTTTAAACGGAGTTTAAACGGATTTGAGAAAATTAGGGTAGGTAGGGTAGGTAGGGTAGTTAGGGTAGGTAGGGTAGGTAGGTAGGGTTTAGTGCTACCCGTGCGAAGTCGGGGCGGGTAAAGCTAGTTAATTATATATTATATTTATATTTCAATAAACGAACTCGAGTCCTGACTTCAGGAGTGTTAGATTGCTTTCCGAAATTAAATATAAATATCGATGAAAAATATTTGTAGCCATCTGACGATATTATCAAGTTAACTGTAAGGTACATCTTAGATACAATATACAAGCTAAAATATAGACTACGCATTTATCATGCGATATATTTATTTCGCCATATATTTTAAACGGACAACTTAACAATACCAAATTAGCTCCCTTCAAAATGGTTGAGCTGAATGGTGCTGATCCATGCGTCATGTGCGTGAACGGGCGTCGTCAGTTGGGACTGGTCAACTCTTAGCTGCCACGGATTATTTTAATTTTTGAATTGTTTTTTATCTTTTTATTTCGGACGGTTTTAACGTGCACGTCTTTCTACATTGTTCTCACATGTATAATTTCAACATGAATGATGTAACTAATATTTTGATTTAAAAGAGTGTCCGTGGAGTTTCTTGCCCGTTCTTCTCCATAGGTACCTACTACGCTTTGGAATCGGCAACTAGCTTCATATTTCTGACTGACCGACTCCTTGACAATTCAAAAGTGCCTGTTTGGTTAAATTGAAATAAATGCTTTGAGCTTGATATTTTTTTTTTTAAAGCAGAATAAATAGCCTACTTTCCATTTAGGTCTAGCAAAATTAACAAAAATGCTACTTCAGATTAGTCAACATGACACAAAATCCATGAACAAAATATTATTTTACGAACATTTCTAACCCAACTTGTAATAAGAAATATAACCTTCACACACATCTGTGTACTAATACTAAGGTATTAACCCTCGCACTGCCGCAGCCGGTTCGAAAGGACCTCTGATTAAAAAGTCACTGCTTTTAATATCTAACCCTCGTGTCCAGGAATGTGTGGGGGGGACTGGGGTGTGTGCGAGATGGGAAGTGTTGTAGGATATTGAAGGAAAAACACGTGTTTTTCTGAAGAAAACATAATAGTTAGCTAGTTTAAAAAGTACGACTTGGTGTTCTTATAGGACTTCATATAGCTAACCGCTTATCGCTTGCTTATCGCTTTTAGCGATAAGACCGCCCATTGTGTCACCCTATGTAAAATGACTACATTTTTATCTGTATTTTTTATGGTGTACATAATAAAGAATATTCTATTCTATTCTATTGTATAGCTAAAAATAATCTTATTTTTTAACTTCAATTCAAAGTCAAATAATTTATTTCAATTAGGCACATAAAAGGCACTTTTGAACCACAATATTTACAAAAAAAATTGAATTGATTCTAGTCGCCCCTTCCAAAATGTAATTTTTGTATGTAGAAAAAATGGCCAAGAAACTCCACCGTTACTCTTGTAAAATGTTTTCCAATATTTTGTATACATAAATTACTTATATCACAATAGGAAAAATAATTAAAAATGAAGCAATGTCAGATAAATTAATTAGTGCTCACTCATTTACAAACATTGTAAAAGTATATCTATGATATTCCTAAAATTATATAATAAGTAATACTAGGTAGTGTGTGAGTTCAAGTAATCACAGAATGTAAAATCAATGATAAAAAAAAAACAATTAAATTAGCAACCGGTTTAGTTTTGTCTCGAGTCTTGCGACTGACTAAAGTGCATTGTGCATCAAAATTGTCATTGTTACATTTCGTAGGGATTGCAAGAGACAATTTTTTTTTTTTTCATCCCGAAACCAGGGTCACCATACAAAAGTCGCGTCATATTGTGCGTTGAGCACAGATGTCTGAAATACAACCAATACATATCTCACACAAAAACACACTCAAAATTAAACCTTACCCCAACACAATAAATATCAAAATCCCGTAAAGTCAACACACAAACAATTCCACGCAACTTCTGCTAACAATACCTTGCATTCTGATTTTCAATATCATGAACTTCCCAACTTATTTATGCGGTTCCACAAATGAATTCTCACCCGTTTCTCCGTGAAAACGTTAAGCAGTAAGGTCCAAGCTCTGCTATTCGAAGTGTATATACAAATTGGTAAATGCTAGTATTGTTGGAGATACCATTGTCAGCTGATCAGTCAACTTTTTGTTTCCTATGAAGGATTGCTTGAACTTTGACAGGAAAAATAAAGAAAAGATTTTCTCTTTTTCAATATGTGCATTGATTAAGACGAAACAGAACTCGCTCTATTGACATTCCGTGTGTTTTCTCTAAAGGCGCTACCTCTTTAGTCGAATGTACGTATTGGTGATTATTTTGAAGAGCATTAACAGCCTTGTCTGTCTCTTTTTTAACCGACTTAAAAAAAAGGAGGTTATCGATTCGATACGTATGTATGTAATATTATTGGATTTTTTTTATGTTTGTCCACGTATAACTCCGAAACTATAAATCGGATAGTGTAATTTTTTTTATTGGCGTAAATACTTCAACTTAGGGAACAGTGTAAGTTTCATCAAAATCGATCCAATAGTTTCAAGAAATACGTGTACTTATAAGTGTGACGGCCTGGCTTATTGATACGAGATACGCGTGTGGAGTAAAAGGGAAAACATCCCAAAACCTAGGTCAATCACAACTAAAAAGTGAAAAAAAGAACGTTTTACAAAAAAAACTTAGTTATTTTTCACTTTTTGTGTTTTTTTTCGGAAGTCGGTTGTTTTTTGTAAAAAGGTTTTTTTCTTCCCCATTATTTTCACGATAAATCTTTATTTGGCAACAAGGTTGACGACGTAGTTTGGACCTGATGATAAATTGAAATCGAAAACCGAGACGAAATCTATATCTAAACACAGATTTTATAACAACATTACTACAAGTTTCTGAAATCAATTATCTTTTTAATCGACTTCCAAAAAGGAGGAGGTTATATGTTCGACGCGTATGTACCTACGTTTGTTTTTTTGTATGTCCGCCGATTTCTCCGTCAATAAAATTGTGGACCGATTTTGAAAATTCTTTTCTCCTGGATTGGTCCCATATAAATTTTATCAACTTTGCTTGGATAGTTTTTGAGTAAGCTTCAATAATACGTATTTTTCCCACTTAGTATATGTGGATGATATGATGATAACTTCCTGTGACTGTTATTTACATAGCAGGTACTAGTATTCGAATTTGTGTGGGGTAGGTACCACAACTAAAAAGTGAAAAATAAAAACAGATAACAAAAAAAAAACAACCGACTTCCAAAAAAAAACACAAAAAGTGAAAAATAACTTTAATTTCGGAAGTCGGTGGCAAAAAACGAAAATTCAAAACCAAAGACACCGACTTCCGAAATGAAAGTTATTTTTCACTGCGTAGTTTATTTTCGGAAGTCTGTTTTATTTTGGGGAAAAAGTTTTTACCTTTTCTAAAACTGGTCAAAGCCGTGCTTTGATCTTGAAAAGTGCGACTTTCATTGACATAATTATTATAGTTAAAATCGTTTACCTCGTCTCCCCGGTACAGGTACATCACTTCAACCTGTGCCTCACTTAGAGCAACATGTAACGCTCATTATCTTTTGTTGCAGCAATTCTCCCATACCGCGAGGATGCGCAGCCGCAGACGCGCGAGTTCCTGTCGCGCGTCGTGGATGTACTGCTTGACTTCGTGCACCAGGTCAACGATAGGAATGAGAAGGTATGTGTCTTGTTACTGCTCTTCCTTAGAAGGCATCCTAGCACAAATAATCTGCCTAGCCTTTTCCAAATATGATGGGGGACTTCCAGTCTGAGCCTAAAAACCAGTATTTTAGATGGAGCAACTGTATATCCGTACCCTAATTGCGTAACACACTATCAATCAGAATCTCAATAGTTTTGAAACAGATTGCTAATCCATTGCTTCATAAGTTTGAAAAAAAAAAAACTGCTCAACAACAATGTTGTTGAACTGTCAAAATGAAACAGATTAGTCGTTTACGAAAATGTGTTGCGTAATTAAATGGCTGGCCTCCACTACCAAATTTCTGGGTAACAAGATACCCCTTAGGTCTAACCAAGGGGTATCTTGTTACCCAGAAATTTAGGTTGAAAGACTTTCAGACTTCTGACTGCCCCTACCGACTGTAACCGATTAACGAGTGACAGCACGGAGGGGTTGACTGCGTCCGCTAGGACCGATGCCTGCCGGGGTCGCGGGAAAGTCCGAAAGGACTACCGTGGCCCCTGGCAACGTACAGGCAACTGAAGGAACGCGGGTGGGTTTTCGTCAGTAAGAGTCTGACACGTCCTCCCGCTCCGGCCAGAGCGGGAGAGGTTATTTGAAAATTTCCCACCCAAAAAAAGCCACGGAGGGCTCTCGGCATGTAGACCTTTGCAAGCGTAGCTTACGACCTGTATGACTGTTACTTAGCCACAGCCCCTTCTGACATTCCTTCTTGCATATTATCTATAATTTTCTTTTTTCCCAAGATCTTGGAGTTCCGTATGCCTGAGGAGATGAACAAGATGTGCGACTTCCAACTGCACGACGAGCCTCTGCCGCTGAAGCAACTCCTGGAGGACTGCAAGGTCGCGCTGAAGCACCAGGTCAAGACTGGTAAGTGGATAAAATGCTTTTAGTATAGGTCTAGAAATCTAGATCTTAGGATGCTGAAGATGTGTACTTTTAAAACATCCACGGATGGATGTACGTTATAAAAATGAAACAAATATGTAGGACTGGGTAGTGGTGTCCAAATTCCAGATGGCCGTTTACAGTAGTTTTGACGATTTACTATTTCAGCCGTTTTCAGAAAAAATAAAGAATATTTTAACGGTGACACTTAAATTGAATGTCAGTATTTTACGCCAATTGCAAATTAAATTGCCAGATTAAATTGATTTAAAGGTGTGTCCAGACAGACCTTTAAACGACACACGCGACGTTTGCAGGACACATTTCTGGCGCGCTCTAGTTAGGACCAAACCGACGAATGTTTGCACGACAGTACTACGCGGCACATCCGAGACACGCCGCGCACTTCAGTTGGCAATATCAATCTGCCTAGCCTTGTAATACGTCCGCAGAAATACGTCCAGAGTCCAGACACAATTAGTGACGAATGTTTCCTAAAAATGTTTGTGCGCGGCAGGTAGACAGAAGCGTTCGCGCGTGGCAGTCGTCCAAACCCAGCGCGCCAGCCGCGCACGATTGCCGCTCAATGTTTGGACACACCTTTAGAATAATATCTTTACTTTTACCAAATCATAACTTTTACCGAAATTTATTTGACTCCAATCTACTGAAATCGGTAGGTACATAAAAATTACATCTACTTATTGGTATGAACTTTGAAACAGAAAACATTGTTTTCTAATAAATAAAAAATTCCACTCACATACTTTTTACCAGCATTGCCTCCTCTCTTTTATTTATAGTGTATCGAATCGCTTGAGAATGCAATTATAAGTGACTGCACAGTATTCCGCTCAGCAGTGTGTAAGTAACAGAGGGCTATCATTCCGACACATTTGAGCAAGTAATTGAATTGTTTGCTGCGGTCATCAACATCCCCGACCACGCCCGACCTCCTCCGAACCCTACATTCGGGGGAGGTCGGGCGTGGTCGGGGATGTTCGGAAATTTACGAAGACTCGCAAATCGAACGATAGCGTCTGTTGCTTGCAAGTTATAAATTAGTTTTTAGTAATGTTGTGAAAGTATAAGATTGTTGTTTGTTTGTTACGCTTTCACGCTAAAACTGCTGAACTGATTTGGATGAAATTTGGCACATGGGCAGACCATGACCTGGGTTAGGACATAGGATTTTATCCAGACTTATGCGGGTGAAACCATGGGCTACTGCTAGTATTTGAGAAACCAGCTAGATACATTGAGTTATACATTACTAGCTTTTGCCCGCGGCTTCGCCCGCGTGGATGTCGGATATCGTCCCACGGGAACGTACTACCGGTTTAAAGTATCCTATGTCCTAACCGAAATCATGGCCTATTATATCCGCATGCTTTTCTTCCAAATCCATTCAGCCGTTAACGAGTGAAAAGGTAACAGATAAACTGATAATCATAAATTATAATAACCAGTGGACCGATTTTAATTAATTAAAGACCAAATGTTATTTCCCATCCCTTAAATCTCTTTTAATGAAGTATACAAAAATAAGTAAATTTCAAAATTATCCCCTGTTTTACCCCCTTGGGGGGTGATTTTACAAAAACGCTGTAAGACATAATTCCATATTTTTTATCAATAGCATCAATTGGAATTTTCATATGACTAACTTAAGAAATGCTGGGTTTCCCATACAAACTTTCATCCCCTATATCATTTATTTTTAAACAAGAAGTTGCCTATGTCCTTCCCCAGGATGCTTTCTATCTCGTCGCCTAATTTTGTCGCAATCCGTTCAGTGGTTTAGGCGTGAAAAGGTAACATACAGACAGACCGACAGAGTTACTTTCGAATTGATAATATTAGTATGGATGGATACGTAACAACTTACAAACAAAATGTAACATAATACTTATAAATTCTGTTGCTTCATCTTTCTTACGTCAATGACAAAAAATGTAACAAAACAAAGATTTGATCCGTAAATGCGGGTAGAGGGGCAATCATTCCGATACATTTGAGTACATAATTGAATTGTTTGATATCACCGCGGGCGGAGGGTTAAGGCACGTTCGGGGGCCGTCGGGTGAGGTCGGGTGTACTCGGAAATAGGCGATTAGAATGATACTGTGGATTTGAGGAGCACTCTTGTGAATTGATTTGGATAGGTAATAAAAAAGAATGTGGTAAAATTTTTCTTTTATTTTTTGGAACGAAGTTCCTGATCGCGCGTTGCGAAACCCGCTAGACGGAAAAAATTTGGACCAAAAGTTGTAACGACACTTTTTGCTATAGTTGTAAGCCGAGCGGCGTGCGCGTGTTTCTCTGTCTGTGTTTCTCCCAAAGTCGGAGTCGAAGTCGAAGTCGGAGTCGGAGTCGAAGTCGAAGTCGGAGTCGGAGTCGAAGTCGAAGTCGGAGTCGGAGTCGGAGTCGAAGTCGAAGTCGAAATCGAAGTCGAAGTCGAAGTCGGAGTGGAAGTCGGAGTCGGAGTTGAAGTCGAGCGAGTGTATAAGTCAACACGAGTCAAGAGACTTATACTTAATACTTATACTTATACCTCGAGACCAAAAGTTGTAACGACACTTTTTGCTATAGTTGTAAGCCGTGCGGCGTGCGCGTGTTTCTCTGTCTGTCTCTCTCTCTCTCTCTCTCTCTCATAGAAAGAGGAACTTCGTTCCATCCGGGTGTCCCTTGACACCTCTCAAGTTATTTTTTTTCCTTTCTCGTGTTCATGCCGGTTTCTTTTTTTCTAAAAACTTTTTAGACTGTTTTTGTAACCATAATGACTGCTCCTTTATTTGGCGGCCACCGCTTTCTAGGAAATCAGAGTTTTATCGCATGAGGTTTTAAAAAAAGAAAATTCGCGTTTGACAATAATCTCACCTTCTTCTTCTTCTTTTCTTGTGGTTAGTAACTAACCTGGTGTCAGAGTTTTAAAGCCGCCCATGGGCATCTGACTTGGCTTCACATGCCGTCAAGAAATATCTCTTCGGTCACACCACTAGGCTATCACTGCTGTCAACCACACCAACAATCTCACCTGACAATACAAAAACAAAAAAAAAAATACCAAAATTGTCTGTGTGACAATCTCACCTGATGGTAAGCGATGATATGATCGACGATGGAGTACACTTGTCTAGAATAACCTACCTATTCATGAGTGATGGCGGCTGTACACTCTCGTCGAGGCACACCGGGATAGACCGAGTGCGAGACCGAGAATGTAGACGAGAGCGCTCGGCCCGCCTCGGTGTGTCTCGGCGTTCCTCGCTCGCTCTCCGTACCGTGTCGGTTTTTTGTGCCCGAGTTAAAGGATCTCGCGGCAGTTGCGAGTGTGTCACTGTACACTCTCGTGTCTCCAGTCCTTGCTGATGACACAAGTCTCGGGGTTCACAAATTCACACACTCGGACAGGAGTGTACCGCCGCTAATACATTTTTAACGATTTTTTTTATAACCTGCGAAATCTCAAACTTCTACCACCATCAATATTACCCCATCACTCGCACTCACAATATCTGACATTTACTCCGAGCACATCAAACGCAGCCGCCCTCTCAAATCATGTGCTTGGCTAAGCGCGAGACAATCGCTTGTCTGAGCGACGCTGAGCGAAGCTGAGCAAAGCCCTGACGAATGGATTGATTGTAGAGTTCAAGCACGGAAGTAGTTGGGGTGGGTAGGATGGAAATTAAAAGGTTTGAAAAAAAAAAATGCAAAAATATTTATATTTTTGTAATGTGAAAATGTTTCCTTCTGACATACTTTTAATGTTTTATATGGTATAGTGCTGTGTGAGATACATTCAGCTCAGATTGTAAGAAAACAGTCGGAAACCTATTAATAATATTAGCCTGTTGTGTCCTACTGCAGGATAAAAGTCTCCCTTTCAGAAAGCTAAACAAAAATTTATTTGTGGACGAAAAATAAATGCAGATGGAAAAACAGATTGCGTTAAAAAAGTTACACCACCTAAACTACCCAAATAACAACAACATTATCGCAATTTCGCAAATTCAATCTCCTCTATCAATTTTTTTTAAATAGATTCTCTTGCACGCAAACTCTCTAAATCTATAAAGCGCGGGAAATACCCATAAAAACGTTAAATATGGCGCGTAAGTAGCGGGCGAGAGATTTACATGCGCACGCCGCTAATATCACGCAAATCGTCGGATTAGGGACCTTACAGAGAAGTGGCAATATAATATATATAGTGCAGTTGAATTAGGGAGTTTTGGGGACAGTTTTAAATCAATGAATGATTAATTTTACGAAGGTATTGAATGTATTGTAGGTATGGTATGTAAGTAAGTAAGTAAGTAATTTATTTCATAACAATATAGATACATTGTGTTGAAAAATTAAAAAATAACATCATACAATTGCACTTCAAATAAAATTCATTAAATACATTTAGAAAAGTCAATAAAAACAATAACATTATACAATTGCAATTAAAATAATTTCATTACATACATTTAGAGATGTCAATAAAAACAATAACATTATACAATTAAAATAAAATGAATGAATGAAATACATTTAGAAAAGTCAATAAAAACAATAACAGTCAATTCAAGTACAATAAATAGATCATAAATAATAAATGTCAAATTAGTACGATCAATCATAAGTTACAATGTCATATGTCATCTAGGAATTCATTGATACTGTAGTAGCCTTTCCCCAATAAATAGGTCCTCAATTTGTTTTTAAATAAGTTAACACTGTATATGGTTTTGAATTCTATAGGCAGTTTGTTGTATAAAAATACAGACTGATACCTCGGGCTATGTTTTACAACTTTTAATTTCGGTTGAATAGAGTTGGGCAAATCTTTCCTACGTGTGCTAGCTCTAGTTTGTCTTTGCTCATCAGTCTCAATTTTGTGCAGATTTTTAACTAAGCTGGTTAACAACACTAAAATGTAAAGGCATGGCACTGTCAATATTTTTTGTCTAATAAAATGGTCTTTACATGATTCCGTCTGTTTCATGTGGAGCATAGTCCTTAAAGCTCTTTTCTGAATCACGAATGCCATTTGTATGTTGTACTTATAGCTATTGCCCCAAAACTCAATGCTGTATCTTAGCCTGGACTCCACCAAGGCAAAGTACACACTTCTAACTTGTGGTAAACTTAATTCTTCCCTCAGTGTTCTAATCGCATAGCATGCCGCGCTAATAGACTTCGTTATAGACAATGTCTCAACCTTCCAATTCAACAATGCATCAATGTGCACACCTAAGAACTTGACACTATCAACTATTTCGACATTATTGCCACAAGATACAATCTCTAACTTAACGTTATTTCGTACCGTGGGCTTAAATAAGACACACTTTGTTTTATTTACATTAAGTGTCAAATTATTAGTACTGAACCAGTTTTCAAAAGCTTTCAAGAGAGCATTGATCTTGGATTCTAATTCCATTATATCGTCTGCAGTAACTATCGCATTTGTGTCGTCAGCAAAGATTATTAGTTTAGTGTCCTTTACACGTTTTTTAATATACTCCATTAAATCATTTAAATATATAATAAAGAAGTAAGTGTATGGTACCTAATCCTGACTAATATTAGCGATAATTATTGTGAACTAACTAAGTGACCTGCGGCCTGCCACCTACAATATAATTGGTGTACCTCAACTTATCGAACTACGATCTGACACCTCTGTCAATTTAAACTTGTTGGTGTTGTAGCCTTTCTCCGCAAGATGCCATCAGAGTGTGCTGGCTGTAAACAACTTATAAAAGATAGCCGATTCCTAGCTTGTACTATTTGTAAGTGTTCGTATGATTTGGAGTGCGCTAATGTTCTTCAAAACCAATTCATACATAAGACCGCCAAACAAAAATCAAGCTGGGTATGTCACGAATGTCGCTGTAAAAGACCAAAAACTATAAATTCTGCCACACCAGCGAGCCCAATGTTATCTCAGCGCTCAGATGCAGATGTCGATGACTCAGCTAATGTAACAAAAAGGCGTATTATAACGATAAATATTGAAAAATTGATTCACCGCTACTTTCCTATTTATAACAACTTTTGCACTTTGCGTTGCCTTTAACTTACCTCATTTCAACTCCTCTATCAACAAAGTTAATATTTAAATAAAATTCCTGAACAACTTACACAGACTATCATATGGTCACCCTACTCCAGCCCCATGGTCCCGTATTAACATAGTTTGATGGATCATCCCCCGTCCGTTGTATCATCCCCTTCTATTGTTGAATTTAGATTAGGATTCCACTGTTATGGATTGATTTTTATACACTCTGAGAGGATGGGGGGATAATGGTCGGATTTGGGTCGGAGAGAGGAATTTTATAGGTGCTTCGATTTTAGAGATTTGGGTGGCTAGGAACGCGAACACTGAGATGAGGGTTAATAGAGATGTGTGGAAGAGAAAGACGTAGTAGGTATCTTTTTTAAGGTTCATATGAGGATGTGCTAAAAGCACAGAAGGAATAATATTACTGTAGGTCATGGAAGAACAAAATAAGTCGGATAGATTATCGCTAACAAAAAACTGTGTCACTCAGAGTCGGCCAGCTCGCTGTACGTGCAGGCTCGGCACGCACATATTCACACATTAGTCGGCCAAAACGTGCGCAAACGTCAACACCACCAATAAACGGGACTTAGTTTTGTTGGTTTTGCCTTAGCGGGAGATCCGTACTTTTCTATTCAATTACTACTTTTCTAATAATCCACGTTTGTTCATTGTTTTCTTTAAATGTTGCAGTGCCTTTAAGTTTTAATTTGTATGAAAAACAGTGGAAAGAGTGTACGATAGCCAGCAAGGAAAGAATTGATGAAATAGAAACCGCGCCAAAAAAACCACATCCTAAAATTGCAATAACTGTTACTTCGCCAGTATGACACATTATGAAATAATAACTAACAGCGCCTCACGGTTTCACCCGCATAAGTCTCGATCCCGTGGGAATGTCGGGATAAAAAAACATTCTATGTGTTAATCCAGGTTATAAAGTATCTGTGTGCCAAATTTCATCTAAATCCGTTTAGTAGTTTTTGCGTGAAAGAGTAACAAACATCCATCCATCCTCACAAACTATCGCGTTTATAATATTAGTAGGATAGTTTACTTTCTATATTTCTTACAATTTGTTCAAACAAAGTCATAAAATTACATATAAAGTCACTCCACGATTCAATACCACGCTACATATCCATTTAAAATTAAACCCATAAACGTGTGAACAATGGCTCTGATTGCGGTTCCCACCGCTCCAAACCGCTGCAAACTGGATTAAACCGGTTTCATCGGAATATTATGTTGAATGGTCTCATCAAGCATCACGCGCGGACAAATTGAATCATTTGAGGACGTGTCTCATACCGAGTAGGTTGTGGATACCCTACTGGAATGATATGAATTACTGAATTATTGTTGCAGTTAGTAATAATTCGGAAGACACGTGTTTAATAGTCCAAGGATATCGAGCTTTTAGGACAATTTTTCGGTTTTTCTGGACATCAAGTGAAGTCCATGATAACACTGAGTATCGTATGAGTAAAGTCCTACATAAAAACTTAGCCTCTTTAAGGAATCTCTCGCACTAGACGGCCACGACTCTGGCCAGTTATGGCCGTCTAGCGGTATTGTATGAGCTGCGGTTAGTTGGCCGTTGCGAACAAGTGCGCAATACGTATCGGTTTCTATAGTTTCTCTGGTCGCTGCGACAACTGGTCATGACCGTGGCCGTCTAGTGCGCGAGATCCCTTAAAAGTCACTGCCGATTTACAATAAATATAATGAAAATATTCCTACAAACAATACATTCAATACCTACTACAGCTGGCCAGAAATTGTCATCTTTTGGAGATATATGATTGAGAAATTAGTATTTTATTTTTGAAAATTTGAGTAAAAGACATTTCCATCGTTTGTAGCGAGTCTTATATTACTTCAGACACGGCGACAGCCGCGTACTTACATCCTAATGTAAAGGCTAACGCGGATTGGAGCGATATCACTTTCATATATAGTTTCTACTAGCTGCGCACCGCAATTTCACCCGCTTATGACTCGATGCCGTGGAATTATCGGGATAAAAAGTATCCTAAATTACAAAAAAAAACATCCCAATTCGTTTAGCCGTTTCAGCGTGAAACCGTTCCAAACAAACATACAAAAAATCAAATATTTTATCTTTATTATAAGTAATACATACTACCTGCGCCTCGTGATTTCACCCGCATAAGTTTCGATCCCGTAGGAATATCGGTATAAAAATTATCATATCTTCTAACCCAGGTCATGGTCTGCCCATGTGCCAAATTTCATCCAAATTCGTTTAGCCGTTTTAGCGTAACAGCGTAACAAGCAAATATACAAAAATCTAATTTTTTTTCTTTAGTATTACGAGTAGTTTAAATAAACCAACGCTTACTACAGGAGCCGCACGCGCACCACACTTTTTATATTACTTTTACTTCTTTACTGTGAGGGTTCGTTGCAAAGCATGTTGCTGCGGCCCGTTGCGGTCGTAATGTCCGCTTGGCTTTAAACTATCTTGGAAATAATAAACAAAATAGAAAGATAAACGGTGTCAATTCAATAGGTTTAAAAGTAAAAATGGGCGTGCCACAAGGCTCGATATTGGGTCCATTCCTCTTTTTAGTTTATGTCAATGATCTACTCCATTTATTAAAAAATCAAACACAAATGGTGTTATTTGCTGACGATACTTCCTTAATTTTTAAGGTAGATAGACGTGCCACAAATTTTGACGACGTAAATAACGCCCTAATGCAGGTCCAAAGTTGGTTCACTGCTAATAATTTAGTATTAAATGGAAAAAAAACGAAGTGCATAAAATTTTCTTTACCAAATGTCAAAAGTACTGATTGTGAGATAGTATTGAATCAAGAGAAACTAGAATTCGTCGATAAAACTGTTTTCCTGGGGATCACGCTCGACTCAAGGTTACAATGGGGTCCTCATTTAACATCTCTTGCAGGACGGCTCAGTTCAGCAGCATATGCTGTCAGAAAAATCCGTCAATTTACTGATGTGGATACCGCGAGGCTGGTCTATTTTAGTTACTTTCATAGTATCATGTCTTACGGTATTTTACTATGGGGACGGGCTGCAGACATCGAGTCTATTTTTATTCTGCAGAAAAGAGCGATTAGAGCCATATATTATCTCCGCAGGCGTGACTCTCTAAGGGAACTGTTTAAGGATATTAACATCATGACGGTACCTTGTCAATATATCTATGAAAACATCATGCACGTAAGAAAAAATGTACATCTTTTTAGTAAAAGAGGTGATAGACATAATTATAGTACAAGAAATAGGGACTTATTAGTTCAACCAGGTTTCAGACTGGCTAAAGTGGACTCATCTTTCATGGGATACTGTTTAAAATGTTATAACAAAATTCCTCCCCACATACTTCAACTGAATGAGACGAAATTCAAATCTTGTATAAAACGCACACTATGCAGGCAGGCATATTATAAGTTGGGGGATTACATCGCTGATAAAAATGCTTGGCTCAATGCTGGTCCTGCTCCACAACCACAACTATTTGATTAACATTTGAAAACACTGTTGGAGCTGCTGAAGAGTTTAAGACTATTTTTGCATTGTATAAAATCAATTTCCTTTGTATTATATAATTTCAGAGCACAGGTGTGAGTACTATGTACTATAGAGCTAACATTTACCGGGTAATACGTATTTTATTGACTTGAATGTGCCCTGGCGGCTGTGAGTATGTCATGCTCACTCAGATGTCTCGCTGATGGTGGCGCGTGTGTTGGATCATTTAGCTCCCTTCAAAATGGTTGAGCTGAATGGTGCTAATCCATGCGTCATGTTCGTGAACGGGCGCCGTCAGTTGGGACAGGTCAACTCTTAGCTGCCTTGGCTGATTTAAATTTTTGAATTGTTCTTTGTTTTATATTTTTATTACGGACGCTTCTAACGTGCACGTCTTTCTACATTGTTCTCACATGTTTAATTTCAACATGAATGATGTAACAAATACTTTGTAACAATTTATTTAAAAGAGTGTCCGTGGAGTTTCTTGCCCGTTCTTCTCCATAGGTACCTACCTACTACGCTTTGGAATGGGCAACTAGCTTCATATTTCTGACTGACCGATTCCTTGACAATTCAAAAGTGCCTGTAAATGGTTTAATTGAAATAAATGCTTTGAGTTTGAGTTTGAGTTTGAAAGAAAGAAAGAAAAAGTGTTTATTCTGCACAAACTAAACGCACATTACTAAAAAAAACAAATTACAATACCCTTTTACAAATTAGCCAAAAGCCTCGTATTCAATATTCAACACAGAAAAGTTTGACAAATGTTGTCTATTGCTTGCTGTCAGGGCCAGAGGCCAATGACAATTTACAATAATTGCGTAATGTGTTGCGACATTAGCAAATGAAAACAAACAATCAAACCTAAAAAATGCCGATTGCAAAGTGGAAAAATAACAATTTGTGTAACAAGCAAACAATACAACAAGCAAGCAATACGTACGTTGCCTTCCAGAAGTCCAGAAGCCACTACAATAGATATTAATATGTCAAAAGGAATTTAATATTAATCCCTCGTGCGCCCAACAGATGGGGCCACTGTCAGGTGTTGCGTAATACCGGTTTAATCCGAGAGGGCGCCACTAGCGTAGGGGAGTTTTTGTAATGTCGGGGAATGCGGCTTTTGTTTGAGATTAGTTAAAGTGAAATGGCCAGTGAGGCAAAAGTTTTATTACTTAGGGCTTTCAGCGTAGGTATTCAAAATCCCAGCACTTGTTTTTTTTTAAGATAACTTTGAATATTCATATTAGTACAGTCATGACCTTACTTACTGACCTTACTGTATTTTGTTGTTATTTTTCCACACTGCAATTGGCAATTTGTTTATGTTTTGATTTGCTAGTGTCGCAACACATGTCTTTGACCTCTAGCCCTGACATCAAGCAATAGACAAAATTTGTCAAACTTTTATACGTTTTGAATTTGAATACGATACTTTTGGCTAATTTGTAAAGGAGTATTAAATATATATTTTTTGTTATGTGCGTTTAGTTTGTGCAGAACAACCCACTCTTTTTTATTTGTAAAAAATCGATAATAATTATTATGAACATATTATTTTCGAAACCTTAATATTTTGAAATAGGTCATAAATGAATGTAAGAATTTTTATTTCACGAGAATATTTTTTTTTGAATGTTGCAGCTGTTTTTTGTTGTTGTAACCATAAGTTATGTTTGTGACTGTATGTTAGTGTGCCTTACTGCTAATGGGAATGCGAAGAAATAATTTTAAACATTAAAAACAATACTGGATACCTACTTTTATTTCTGACCCACACGATTGACATTACTACATTACGTTAAACTTTATTATTTTATAACTCCATCGATTGGCAGAATAGTCAACACCGGCTCAATTGCCAAGAAAAAAAAAAAAAAAAGTCCGTCGCTGTGAAAAATTATCACTCCATATTTAAGTCAGTAAAACATTTATTTAAATGACGTAAGTTCCACCACATCATTCAAAATCTCTTTTAAAAACAATTCGTCCCTCTAATTCTAAATCCCAGTGGATCGAACTCTGTTTACTCTTCAAGTTGATCTCCCGCAGCTGTGGGGCGTGATAAACAGTCCCCCGGGGGATGACCGAATTACCCCTCTTGGGTAATACGGTTTGTCTATTCACACTTTTAAAATGTGCGGGGAATTATTTTAGAGGATTTTTGGTATTGGGTTACCTAATAGATAGTTTTTTGAAGTGAAAACTTCTTGAGGCGCGTTAAGCACTTTTTGGGTGAACAAAAATCATGGAACTCGCGTCGTCGTTACCGAACGCTTTCCGTGAGCTGTATGTATACTGTGTATATATGTGTACTTTTTGGGTGAACAAAAAGCGTGAAACTCGCGTCATAGTCAAAATCAAAATCAAAAGTCATTTATTCAAACTAGGCTGAGAATCAGCATTTTTCGAACGTCAAAATGACATAAGACAGTCCCCCAAAAACGCCCACCCTTCACCACTTCCTAGTGCTTTAGCTGGGAAGAAGAAGTAGCGCAACAAACTCCCCAGCAGCACAACTGTCTGTTCAGTTGGGAAAAACTTGATTCTATATAAAAGTGCTTATGCTAAAATAATTTACATTACCACAAATTGCAATACAACTCATAAAATAAAAACATTTTAATGAGTAGATTATGTCAACAATAAATAAAAACAAAATTAAAATAAATTGACTTACAGTCAAATAAAATAAAGTCACCGCACGTTTCCCATGAGCTATATGAATACTGTATATATGTACATAGATATACTATTCACAAGTTACTTAGTTTTCACTTCTGTCGGCAGTCCCCAAAGACTGCCCCGCATGTTTTTTTTTTTCATGTTTATGTTTCGTATTCGAGGCTTTATTCATCCGTCCAAAAAAGTTTGCAGTAGGTATGTCAGACATTCCTTGTTCCACGAGAACTAAAATAACACAATGCTCGTTTTAAACGACGTAAAGTGCTATTTCTCGATTCTATTAATTTTATAATTAAGTCGTTAATTATTCCTTTGTTTTCCACAAATTCAAATTAGCTTTTTAAAAACCGGCCTAGTGCGTGTCGGACCACGCATAATGAAGGGTTCCGTAGTTGGGATGAATTTATATGATAAATTTATTATGTTATACCAAGTGGCATATTTATGTAAAATTATAAAACTGGAACTAAAGATATTATTTATTTAATCATCCCGAGAACAAACTTAACATTGTAGTTGAAAGTGTGAAAATGTATGGGAGAACATGTTTTTTTAAACTGCAAATGTACGTTGGACGATTATTACTCGTTAACTTGTAGAGCCTAATTAGCTGTGATAGTTTTCCTTTTAATTTCGTTATACAGTACTACTGCTGTGATTCTTTCCACATATCCAAAACCAACCATTTAGCTGGCAGGGGGGACTCACTAGTCTATAACAAAAAAAAAAAAAAACACTTTAAAGCTTAATATTTCGCAAACACATCCCTCGTTCACATATTATATTGTAAATCAAGTTGCAATTATATTGTTGACAAAAAATATTTTTTGGATTAGTTACAATACTTTGACGTTGGTTTATTTTAGAAACGAAAGGGAATAGAATTACAATGATAGTATAGAAAAAATGCATTTTTTTTTACATAACTATTCCGTTGTAACTTAATTTTTGGAAAAAAGTGAGTTGCGATGTTATTGCATGGAGGTGTCGATGTATACCCATGCCAAATTACAGCTTTCTAGTGCTAACAGTCTCTGAGCTAAGCCGCGGACAGACAGACAGACGGACATGGCGAAACTACCTGTTCCTTGTTGACTACGGAACCCTAAAAAGGAATGTAATTTACTTTTTTCCAACTTTATACATATCATCACGCTTTGTTTCTCCGAAGGGTGAGGCAGGCAGAGGTGTACCTACAGTACACCCACATTTCGCCAGTTATGTTTAAGTCCCATGTAATAGGGGGCGAGCCTATTGCCATCAACCGAGTACAAATCCAGACTCCTAATAACACTTTGCCCGACCTAGGAATCGTACCCAGGACCTCATGCTCACCAATAGCGCTTGCGACAACTATGTCAACGAGCCAGCCAACTTTATTAATCTTATATCAGTTTTAACAACAGAACTGAAACCCGATATTTTTCTAAATTAACATCGCCTTTGTCACAAAAAATCTAATTAAACTCCCCGCCCCCCTTTCTCGCCACTAATCAATAAAGTATCACAGATAAAAACACAAAGACAGCTTATCATTTCAATATGTTGCATAAACGCCACAGAGCAGTTAAATGCAGAAGTCCCACTTTACACGTCACAGAAGTAAGTATAATTAATTTATTTATTTATTTCAGACAAAGTCCATTACATTAATACAAAGTCATAAATTGATGAATGACATACTTCTATTTTAAAATAAAATCAAAATCAAAAGTCGCAACACAAAACATTAAATTAAATTATTTGCCATAATGTCAGCTAACACACGTCGATATACCAACAAAAAACATCGAAAACTATACTCAAGCTGAAATAAAATATATAAACAAAAAATGTAAACAGAACTAAATACCCAAATAAATGCCTAAAGCCAGGCATAAAGTACGTGCCCGCTTACATACTCGTATATGTACCCAATTATATCTATCTCTATGTTTTTGTCTTTCTTTACTTTTTTTTTTTTTTTGTATTTTTTTTTTTTTTTCAATATCCTGCTATGGTTTTATGGTCCGACTTGTGTTTTTAAAAATAAAGACTGTTTTGTTCATAGAAAAAAATGTCTTCACCTCCATTTTTTTTTCATAGTCGACAAATTTTACTAAAAAATATTAGTTAATCCTATAAAATAACTCATAAACTTTTAGAAATAGTAAACAGAATCCAAATCGAGCCAATAACATAGTTTGCAAACGCTACAAAAAAAAAAAATATAACATAAAAAATATTAAAGATAGACCCTTTAAAGTTTTTTTCGGTAATTTTTCATGAATATTCAGAAAAATACGGGGCGGGCACATGCCCACGACGACGACATTGTATATAGATATAGCTACTAGTAATCAATATTTATTTAGGTATTGCAGTAACTTTTCCAATCCTACCTATTATTTTTTCAATCAGTTATTTAGGATACAGATTATTCTCAAGCACATCTTTTTTTGCCAACAACCTTTGTACAATCCATCTATTTGGCGATAAAAAGCCCTCCAGTCTATCATCACTTCCCTGTTCAGTCCCTAGAGAGCGCTATCCTCATTCCTCATTTATATTTTTTATCTATGGTCCCGCCTCAGAGATGTCACAAAAAAATGTGTTTCTGATAAACAGTTTTATAGGGGACCAAAGAGGTCTTATCTATATTATTTGTGGCCTATAGAAGCTGTCATAGACATGTATCTCGCTTTTTATGGGGTAGATTAAATTACTAGTGGTTTTGTATATGTATTGTGATTTAATAATGTAATGGGAATGATAATATTTAGTTTACTGGTACTTTCTGAAGATACTCATACATGACTGTCGAAATATAATTATGCTAAATACGTCCCGCCTCCGCCATTTATGTAGAACTAGCTTCTGTCCGCGTGGAAGTCATAAGATTTATTAAAATAAGCCCAGGTTCGCATGGGCGATTTTTTCCCGCCGCGATTTTTTTTCGTGCACTGAATTTTTAACGCTCTGTTTAGCGCCGAGAGTTGAAAATCCAACAGTGTGTTTTTTCAACGCGCTGGGTAGAGAAAGCAAAAAAAATTTCAAAATTCTAAAGTCATTTATTCAAACTAGGCTGAGAATCAGCACTTTTCGAACGTCAAAATTAGATAAGACAGTTTCCCAAAACGCCCACCCTTCACCACTTCCTAGTTGGGAAGAAGTGGCGCAACAAACTCCCCAGAGTGCATCCCAGTGCGTTGGATTCTCAACGCTCAGCTTATCACCGAGAGTTGCAAATCCAGTGCCCGATAAAATCCCGCCACGATATTTTTACGTCCGTGCATACGTGGGGTAACAGCCACATTTTTATAAAAATCGCCGACCCACTGCGTCGCATCGCATCGCACGCCCGCGCTATTACTTCGTTTTCGGCTTGCTTTCTTTCTTACTTTTTCTTTTTGCTCGACTCCAAAGGGTCGTTGCGTGATGTTAAAAAGCTTATAACCTTTCTCAAGAATTGGGGTACCAACTGCAAAAATATTTTTTCAAATCCGAGTGGTAGTTTCAGAGATGACGAAGATGAAATGCCAGTGTTAAAAAAAAAAAAACATGCGGGGCAGTCTTTGAGGACTGCCGATAGAAGTGAAAACTAAGTAATTTGTGAATTGTATATCTATGTACATATATACACAGTATACATATAGCTCATGGAAAGCGTTCGCTGACGAGGACGCGAGTTCCATGATTTTTGTTCACCCAAAAAGTGCTCAACGCGTCTAAAGAAGTTTTCACTTCAAAAACCCCGTCTTCTAAAACCTAGTAGTTATCAGCCTGTATGAATTGTACTAATTGCAGGCCCTAGGCCTTCTGGTAAAGAGAATAAACTAGAATTGACTACTCTTGCTCACTGCGTGTAGGCCACAAACCATTCAGATTTTCTCATGATTTTTTTATTGTACATCCTTAAACTTTTTCTCTTAAAAATACAATAGACGACGTATATTTAGTAACCTAATGCGCTTAACTAAATATAAGGTTACTAAATATATACGTCGTCTATTGTATTTTATAATGGATTTCCGAAAAGTCTGAGACAATTAACAAATATATTCCTTTTAAAAAAATAAAGGTTTTTATTGAAAAAGAAGTACAAAAATAAGAAAAAAAAAATTGCCTTAGTAGGTAAATATTATCACAAAAAATAATTTCCTGAATACTATCGATAGCGTCCAGCACAAAGACGACTATTTCCGACCACAAATCGGATGTCATGGCGCGATCTAATCGCGTGTGCTATTACATCCGAATCGAATCGCCACCGGACCGGATAAATGGCTTGTTTTTCTTTGTGACATTTTGTGAAAGATTGAGTATTTGATATGTAGTAAGTATCGAAAGATGTTTATTGTTTTCTTTGCGTGTTATGAGTATGGGCTTAGTAATAACATCCGCACGGGTCGATCGATCAAGTTAAGCTATGCTTGCCGAACTTGGTCCTTGGATTGGTGACCATCTTTACATACCAAGACCCCTCCATGCCTCGGAAAGCACGTTAAGCCGTTAGTCCCGGCTGTCATTCTTAGATCTTTGACAGTCGTTACGGGTGGCCAGAAGCCCGAAAGTCTGACAACCAGTCTTACCAAGGGGTATCGTATTACCCAGTTACTGGGCTGTGAAGGTCAGATAGGCAGTCACTACAAAATACTGGTATTCAGCTGCATCCAATTAGACTGGAAGCTAACCCCAACATAGTTGAGAAAAGGCTAGGCAGATTGATAGCGTGGTATGAGTATTAATTTTTTTTGAATTTTGAAAGGATAGAAAGGTCTCCAAACTCTTGTCTTTCTTCACATAGATTGCAAACAGACTAAACCAGCGATACTCAAAGTGTGCTCCGCGGAGCCCTTGGGCTCAGCAAAGCCTCTGAGGGGGCTCCGCGAAAATACTGGTCAAAGTTAAATTAAATACTACTAATATACCGCTTTTTTTTTTACCGTCTCGAAAAAAATAGGGTATAATAGGTGAACGGAGTAGAAGCATAAGGCACAGTTTTTTTTTTCCTTTTTTTTTAGCATAAAAAAAATCGAAATTCAAATCATACGCACCCTACTAAATGCGCGGAATTTATCAATGAATTCGTAGCTTTCCTTAGCGGCCGATAGGTAGTCGCCGCACTTGCCGTCGGCCTCTTTGATATCCTTCCGCAGGCGCACAAGCCACTCGCGCATCCCCGCCCGCCCGCGTGGTCAATGCTCCTAAGCAAATATTCCCGGGTATGGCTTCTGTTCCACTTACACAACACACCATATTATTCTCGAGACGGTAAAAAAATTCAGCCGGTATAATAGTCTAAGTAAATAGATAGATTGATTGATAGAAGACAGTTGAATGTTAGGTTCGGCATCCAGTCTATTGCGGTATTTTCTTTTTATAGATGCATAGGTTGATTTGAGAATCCTGTTTCGCACAGTTTGTAACTCCGTTCTAAGTTCAAATAGCCTTGTTGCCTTGCCAAGTTTTACCCGTAGATAACCATCTCACTCGTGATGGAGCAGAAGTATTGTATGTTTGCTGCCATAATCTTCACACAATATTGAAAACAATCGGGATTGCGGTGGACAAGATTTGACGAAATTTATTATTTTTACCGTTTCGTCAGGAATTAAGTTTAGATTGATCGCATTTGCTTAATCACGTGTCTATGCACAGGATACAATGGAGTTACAATTAGGCGCTTTACGTTTTATTAGGGCCCCGTCAAATATTTCGTTTTTCAAAAGGGTTCCGTCGCCAAAAAAGTTTGAGAACCGCAGTCGTCATGGAAGTACCTACCTAAACAATATTACTCGCGCATATTCAATTCAGCACGAGATACCTATACTACATATTTTTGTGCATTAGGTTCTCCAGATTTTTCGAGCTTCAAGCTTTTGCATGTAATATTTGTGATTATACTTCAACACAGGAGAACGATTATATGGCTCATCCAGTTTTACTAAAAGTTTGTTTGGAGATGAGGTAATAAACACGTCCTGTCATCATAATTAGTGGGATACAGGCCTCCTCCTTGGTGAGAAGTAGTATGCACTTGTACTTTAATATGTCCCTTCGCCCGCAGGTCACCCCCACTTCTTCAACCAGCTCTCCTGCGGCCTGGACATCATCTCGCTGGCCGGCGAGTGGCTGACAGCGGCCGCCAACACCAACATGTTCACGTATGAGATCGCGCCCGTGTTCATCCTCATGGAGAACGTGGTGCTGGAGAAGATGAGGAGCATGATCGGCTGGAGGACTGGCGACTCCATTCTGGCGCCCGGTGAGATTCGCTAGAAAAACTGGTATTTGGGTTTAGTAATTGCAAAGACTAGTTTTCCAGCGAAGTAAGAATGGATAATGTAGAATCCTGTTGATTCCGTATTTAGGTTGATTATATCTCCCATTGGTTCACTATCGCAGCAAGCCGCTCTTGCAGGGCTACTTAAATTTCAACCTCAGAGTAATAGTTATTACTCTGAGATTTCAACCTTTTTCCGCCATTCATGGTGACTGACAGATGTCATTAGTGACAGCAGCTACCTCACCACTTGGTTAATAGCTATTTACAGACCGTTCACTATACCTTGTCCCTTGCCGTCAATTTGGCACCATTGTTTGTCAAGCTTAGTTTATTATATTTTTATTTCTCCTCACAATGAGAAGCTTATTCTAGTTTACATATTATTGGTTTTTGTGTTTTTTAGCAATTTGAGTGGTGTCTGAGTTAGGCGTAAAATGCCTGTATTACAAATCCCCAGGTCCCCACCGAAGAACAGAAAGTTTTACTTAAAACAAATAAAAAAATATGATATTACAATCTCTAAATTTAAGTTATTATAATTTTGGGCGTAATCAGGGCGTCTGTATCAGTGTGAATGTCTATGAGAGTGTATAATGTCAGGTGTAGTGTGCCGATGTGTACGTGAAAAGTAAAAGTTTCAATACTAATAGAGTTCAAAATGGCGACGGTTACCAATCGCAGCACGGGACACGTTGTAATGAACGCACTGTGAAATACTAGAGATAGTAGGTATACAGTTGCTGCAGGTAGATAAGGGCGTTTATACAGAAAGTAGGCAACGTTGCAAATATAGCTGTCAAATGTTTCGCTGTTTTGATTAATTTGGCGATATTACTGTTATAGATATGAAATATGGCTAACTAGTGAACTAAAATATTGATTATGAAATGCAAAAATTAATATCATTACACCGAATATTTAGATTTACTTAAAAAAATACATATTTGGAAAGTTTCCAAATGCCTTTTTTACACCTAAAACGGCTAACAACATCAAATTCAGTGTTATAATTGCAATTCATAATTAATATTCTAGTTCACTAGTAAGCCATATTTCTTATTTCCATACAGCAATATTGTCAAATTAATCAAAACAGGTAAATATTTGACATCTATTTGCGACGTTGCCAACTTTTTGAATCTTAACAAATAAAAGTGATTAGAGTCGGTACTAAAAGCTCGTGAGCTGGTAAACGACTATAATTTCTAAAATAGCCTGATCCAATTTTGGTCGTTTAATATTATGATTTGTTACTCATAAGGTAAATAAAAAGAAAAGTTTAATAAATGGTTGCAAGTCTATATAAGCCATGAATGATGTAAAACCCGTATCCATAATGCGTGGCATTATTTTCACAAGTACTCTTCATAAATCACATAATATAACGTGGTTCTATTTCCTCTACAGGTGGTTCCATCTCCAACTTGTACGCGTTCCTGGCTGCTCGCCACCACAAGTTCCCGCAGTACAAGGAGAAGGGGCTCTCCAGCATCCCGGGGCATCTCGTCATGTTCACTTCTGACCAGGTTAGTTTATTGGTTTTTGACCCTACTGTACCCTAATTCCGTAATACACGATCAATCAGAACCTGAATCGTTTTGAAACAGATTGCTAATCCATTGCTTCTAAGTTAGAAAAAAAAATCTGCTCAACAACGTAAATAACGCAATGAATGTTGTTGAACTGTCAAAATGAAATAGATTAGTCGTAATCGGTTACGTAATTAGATAGTTGGTTAGCATAAACTCTTGCTGTTTTTCAAGCAGTTAACCATAGTCTGAGTAAAGTTAATGTGACTCACAGAATATGCAAGCTGGCAATGGGTCTACGAAGAACATTCCTTACCAGCCAACTGAACTCACTAAATCTTTATTCAGTAACAGTTTCTCTAAGGTCCTCAGTTATGGAGATTCAGGTTGGCCGAACGTTCTGATATCAGGTCGTTCGGCCATACATAAATGCTTTTAACTTTCCAACTGTTCCGTCACAAATTCTTTGGCTAGCATCTTTATGCGTCACATAATCGTCACTAAAAACTGGAGTAGCAGCCAGCTCCCTATTTCGACTGGCCGAACGTTCTGATATACATAAAACATTGATGTGTCCAAAGAAAAGTTTGACGTGTTTTAAATTTCATAGACAATGGACAGCAGGGTTAGGTTTTGAAATGAATATTAAAGCCGGCATTTAGAAACTCTTGGCGCTACAAATGCAAATGGCGAATGTTTCAAAACGATTTTTTCTGCGACTAAAATAGTAACCGTAATGATGACCACATCTGTTACCGGCCCGGTTCTATAGCGGCCGAGCGCAAGCAAGAATAGTCCTTACTGTGGTTAGTTATGATCTTCTTCGATGGTACCTATAGGTACATCTCTGCCTAACCCTTCGGGGATATGATGCGCGGCGTGATAGGCGTGTATGAGGCGTGATGATGTAGTGGTGAGGCCGTCGTACAGCCAAGTCATAGGTCTCGAGTTTGAACCCAAGGCACATACATACCTCTGACTTTTCGGTTTCATGTGCGTATTGTATAATTATCACTTGCTTCAAAAATGGTGAAGGAAAACATCATGAGGAAACCGGCATGCCTGAGAGATATTTCTCGACGGCCTGTGAAGCCAAGTCAGGGGACCATGGGCGGCTTTAAAACTGGCACAAGGTTAGTCAAGCCACACGAAAAGAAGAAGATGAAGTAACAACCCCAGGTTCCTAAAATGATCTTCAACTGTCTGGCTTTTTTGCGACTGACCATACAGATTTTAGTTTAACCAGCTGCTGCGATCACCGCTTCCAGGACAGACTGTAGACCATATTTACACTCTTATTTATTTCCTCTTAGTGCCACTACTCGGTGAAGTCCTGCGCGTCAGTGTGCGGGCTCGGCACCGACTACTGCATATGTGTGCCGTCTGACGAGCGCGGGCGCATGCTGCCCGCTGAGCTGGAGCGACTCGTCAAGTACCACAAGGACAGAGGCAATGTGAGTATTAAGATCTCTCTACAGTGCCACTACTCAGTGTAGTGCTGCGCCTTAGTATATGTTGTCTGTGCAAAGAATGGAATGTGGGTTTGTGCAAAAGAATTTACTTTATTATCTTTAGTTTATTCAATAGGAACAATAAACATCTGCAATATAGTAACAAGAAATACATACAATTTATAGACAATATTGCAGCCCAGGGGCGGCAGTCTCGACATAAATAGCGATCGGTATACGACCGAATTCGGTCGCAAAGTCCTTATGGCGTCCCTCGACGGTCAAAATCGCTTCACAAGCACGAAAAAATCGCGTGCTTGTCGTGCAGGCATATCGCGTGCTTGTCGTGCAGGCATATCGCGTGCTTGTCGTGCAGGCATATCGCGTGCTTGTCGTGCAGGCATATCGCGTGCTTGTCGTGCAGGCATATCGCGTGCTTGTCGTGCAGGCATATCGCGTGCTTGTCGTGCAGGCATATCGCGTGCTTGTCGTGCAGGCATATCGCGTGCTTGTCGTGCAGGCATATCGCGTGCTTGTCGTGCAGGCATATCGCGTGCTTGTCGTGCAGGCATATCGCGTGCTTGTCGTGCAGGCATATCGCGTGCTTGTCGTGCAGGCATATCGCGTGCTTGTCGTGCAGGCATATCGCGTGCTTGTCGTGCAGGCATATCGCTCGCGTCTAGGAACGCCATTACGAGTTTGCGACCGAATTCAGTCATAAAGCGATCGCTATTTATGTCGAGACTGCCGCCCCTGAACGTTGTTCAGATTTAGCTACAGGATACGAAAATAATCGCTAGGCGTACAAATACAAGTTCTTTTTTTATTACCGTGTTTAGTTGTCTATATACAATTAAAGAAACGGCCCAAAACACATACCTATGTGTATAAAAATAAAAGTCATCTAAAAAGGTATAAATAAACAAGCAATCACAGACAGACAAATTAAAAATCCGGATTCACACGTTATGGCATAAAACGACCTGCCAGGGTTGCGAGTTTGTCTGAAAGGGATATCGCGGCCCCGGCACACAGGCAACGGAAGGAACACGGGTGGGTTTTAGTCAGTAAAAGTCTGACACACCCTCTCGCTCCGCCCAGAGCGGGAGAAGTTATTTGATAATTACCCACCGTCAACAAAAAAAAAAAAAAGGCATAAATCGAACATATTACGTGTGATTCTGGATTTTTAATTTGATTGCGCCATATTCAATTTAATGTGACGTCACACAGCTATAACCGCTCAAACCAGCGGACGATCAAGACGCTTCCAACGATACCTCATTGGTCAAATTATGATCAGGAGTTTAGAAGTTATGATGGAACAGATGAACATACATACATACCGGTCGAAAATAATCCTCTTTTTTACTTCGCCGCGATAAGAATCGTAAGTTATGTCTGACTCTTTGGTGCACTATGACAAAGTAATGCAATACTTAGTTTGTGCAGGTCAATACACAAGCGTAGTTTTAAATTCTTGCATTAATCGAGTCACATAAACTACAAGTTAAAATATTGAGAGGACAGCCATCTTAACTACAATCTTAACTAAAATTTATAAATGTGAAAGTGAGTTTATTTGTTTATTACACTTTCACGCTAAAACGGCTGAACAGATTGGGATGAAATTTGGTACATGGGTAGACCATGACTTAGGTTATAGTTAGTTAGTTAGTTAGGACATAGGATACTTTATATCTCGATATTTCCACGGGATCGAGACTTATGCAGGTGAAACTGCGGGATGCAGATAGTAATTTATAATCGTTAAAATCTGACTCCAGAGTTTTATTGTGAATATTGTGGAGCTTAGAACTAAGTATCTTTACAAAGCTGTTTTTGCCTGTATTATACGTATGCATTCTTCTTTTATTCCATCAGGTGCCATTCTTCGTGAACGCCACCTCCGGCACCACGGTGCTGGGCGCGTTCGACCCGCTCGAGGAGATCGCGGACATCTGCCAGAAGTACGACATGTGGATGCATGTTGATGTGAGTATCTTGAAGTAGAATATCTTCTATTTGTGACTTTCACTCTAGCTAGATTAGAGTTGCCAACTTTTGTATATCAAATAACTAGCTGACCCGGGGAACTTTGTTCCGCAATCAATCAAATATAAAAAACCCTACCTACTCCACCTACCCTACCTACCCTACCCTACCTACCCTACCTGCCCTACTAAAAAGTATCCTATGTTAGACTCCTGGTTCTAAGCTACATTTCCACCAATTTTCAGCTCAATCGGTTCAGCCGTTCTTGAGTTATAAATAGTGTAACTAACACGACTTTCTTTTATATACAGGGTGGTAGGGACATCGACACGAAGCCGACTACCATGGATTCAGTACATGATTCTGAACCTCCCTGCGTTGAAATTCGTCGGTTATTTAAAAAAAATTAGCTGTTTCATAGAAAAGTGCAATACCTACGCGGTCAAAAGGTATGGAGCAGCAGATTATTTTTTTAATAACCGACGAAAAGTTTCAACGCGGGGGCGTTCAGAATCATGTACTGAATCCATGGTATGGTAACCGGCTTCCCGTATATGTATATGTATACATAGAATATAGTAAGTTTGAAGCCATTGACTGTAAAAATATATTATACCGAAAAAATTCAAAGATGTAGTAGGTATGTTCCAAAAACATTTTTATTCTTTAAGTGCATATTTGTGAAACAAAAAAATACAACTGACTAAAAAAAAACACTACAAAGTGAAAAATAACTTTAATTTCGGAAGTCGGTTTATTACGTCTTGCATTTTCGTTTTTTACCGACTTCCGAAATCAGTCAATATCCAGACTTCGAGTTATCATGTTTTTTGTCCGTAAATCAGCTGTTTATTCAGTTTTTTTATCCGATCTATGATTTTTACGATTCTTACGGTTCTGTCAAAAAACTATTATTCTGTAAGCTAGTTTTGATTGGTCCAAAAATATCATGTGATTTAAGTTTAAAACAGTAAAAAAAAAACTTTTATTCCGGACCACGGTTTAGAAACTAGTGTTATAGTTTGGCCGAGACCGCTGTTGGGAATGCGCGGCGAGGCGGGAGGCAGCGTTGACGAATGAGCTGCGGGATGCCGTGAGCGTTGACGAATGAGCGGCCTACATTGCAACCCCGTCTCGCCGCGCACATGTCTAAAACGCGGAACAGGGATCTCGGTCAAACTATAGTACTTATCAGAAAAATAACACAAACTATTCATTACTACGCCACAGTGGCATGTGCGTATCCAATGTCCCAGTATGAGTATACATATTACAGAAACATATACCTTTAGTAATACCGGTTGTAAAACTTATAACTTGTTGATATAATCTACTCATTACAACTTTTTTTAATGAGTTGTATTGCAATAGGTGGTTAGCTAGCAGGGTTGATATGATTTAAATCACTTGATTAAAATCAGTGATTTAAATTGCGATTAAAATCAAGTGATTTTTTTATAAAAATCCAATCGACCAAATCAGCCAAAATGTGTCAAGGGACTTTCCCCGACATAAACTACGGCGCGCACACACGTGTCCAATGCTGTTTAACTACCTACACCGTTCAGAGGGTCTCAGAAATTTAAACTCGTGTCGTGACTGAATCCGTTCGTTTAGTCTTTGGCGCGGTCATTCGTGATTGATTAATGAAAGTGAATACAACAAGATGTCTGGAAAGAAAAAAGATGCTGAATGGGTATATTTTGATGAAAAAAGTCCACTTGCGGCAACTTTATCAAAGCGGTGTGTAAACGTTGTAAGAAGGAATTAATGGGCTTAGTAGCGAGAATGAAAAAACATTTAGAGACATGTGTGACAGAAATAATCAAAAAAATCCGATTTAAATCAAAAAAATCCGATTTAAATCAAATAAATCCGATTATTTAGATTTTTTTATAAAAATCATGATTTTTATCAACCCTGTTAGCTAGTGACCTCGACAATTGATCATATTATTTATTGTTATTAGTAAATAACTGTTTGTTTTATTTATTTTACCTCGATGGTCCTAGTTTATCATTTATAACTTCCAGTTACAACTATATGTAAGCGGGCACGCAGTTCTGTTTACGTTTAGTTTTTATTTCTGCCTGAGTATAGATCTCGATGATTTTGTTTGGTATATTGGCGTGTGCAGCTTTAAATATGGCTAATAATTTAAATAATGTTTTGTGTTGCGTAATGTAAATTATTTTGAATACTATTATATATAGAATCTTTTTTTTTTCTTCTAACTGAACAAACAGCTGTGCTGCTGGGGAGTTTGTTGCGCCACTTCTTCTTCCCAGCTAACGCACTAGGAAGTGTTGAAGGGTGGGCGTTTTGGGGGACTGTCTTATGTAATTTAGACGTTCGAAAAGTGCTGATTCTCAGCCTAGTTTGAATAAACGATTTCTTTTTTTTGTGATTCTCTAAGAATTAAGTGTTACAATAACATATCATTTATGTCGCAGGCTGCTTGGGGCGGTGGCCTGCTGTTCTCCAAGAAGTACCGCCATCCTCGCCTGACTGGTGTTGAGAGGTAAGATAATATAATGTAACTTAACGAGGATAGTCCTAAGTTGTAACTAGTTGACGTCGACAGGACCTTATGTCGTACCACTAAAGGCGGTTTTCGTAATGCTTCTTTATTGGTATAAAAAATATGCACAAACAAAATGAAACCCTGACTCTCCTGCGCTAGGTAAAAACACCCAGGTCTTACAGGGGCCAGTTCTTTCAATCAGTAGGTTCTAGATTTTATGCAATATACATCGCGTCGTTTGAATTTACTTTACGACAAATCAATCAATCTGCCTAGCCTTTTCCCAACTATGTCGGGGTCGGCTTCCAGTCTAACCGGATGCAGCTGAATACCAGTATTTTACATGAAGCGACTGCCTATCTGACCTCCACAACCCAGTAGTGTATTACTGGGTAATACGATACCCCTTGGTAAGACTGGTGTCAGACTTTCGGGCTTCTGACGACTCGTAACGACTGTCAAAGATCCACGAATGACAGCCGGGACCAACGGCTTAACGTGCTTTCCGAGCCACGGAGGAGTCTCGGTATGTAGAGATGGTCGCCCATCCACTGAGCAACCCCGGCAAGCGTAGCTTAACCTGAGAGATCGACCAGTGCGACTGTTGTTACTTAGCCACAAGCTCCTCGCGAATTTACTTCACGACAAATAAAAAATTATGTTTTGTTGTACTGCCTTGAAGTTAAATAGGCTTGATTAACAAATTATAAGAGAGCTCTCGTGCCCATGGGCGATTTTTTATCCCGCACTGGATTTTCAACGTACTGCATAGCGCCGAAAGTTGAAAATCCAACAGTGAATTTTTGACGCGCTGGGATGCAGTCTGTTAGAATCTCAATGCTTGGCTCAACACCGACAGTTGATAATTCAGTGCGCGATAAAAAATTTGGCCGTGCGAACCTGGGTTTAAGGCGCGGTGTTACCTCAATATTCACAAAAAACTGGTTTCTTGTATAGTCGAGTATGACGTAACGCAATGAAAATATACGACGCAAAAAATACAGTGGACAGAGAAGGGTTTAAAGAAAAAAAATAACCGAATAGAATAGTAGAAAATAGTTTGATACTCGCAATAAAAAATACTTCACAAAAATAAACTTTGGCGTCGAACATCTCCGTATTTTCAGTGATAACATATTTTTTTTTTGAAGATTTCTGTAGAATAAACATTATTTAATAACATTAACCAGACAATTATTTAATTTAATGTGTATATTCCGAATAATATAAATAAAACCCGTAAAATAAATGCCCATTCGCAGCTTACCCACATCGTCAACCCAAATATTTATTCAATTTTCAACCTTATTGAATGCTCTGTAATTGTGAAAATAGATATTGTTGTCATACTTTAGTCGTCGGGCTACCGTATAGCGCGCAGACGAGGTTGTGTGAGTGCAGCTGTAGCGTTTAAAATCATTGTCAGTCCGCGCCTTATTTAAGAATTGCGGTTTAGAAGACTTCAGAGATCAAATTTAGGGCCCACTTTCATCAAGCAAATAGAAGGAATAGTGTAATTACCTTCACGAACTATTTCCTAAGCTTAAATCACACCCTCATTCCCTTCATTGATACCCCACTCAATACAATTCCAAAACAAGTAGCAAAGTTCCTTATTATCCCTTATTAATCCGGAGCGCTATTAGCGTCCATCAATCATGGGTGTTCGACGCTAAATGCCGCCGGAGTAAGCCGCGCGCGAGGTACCCCCGCGGGGGGAGCGGGGGCGCGGCGCGGGTGGTGGGGGGAAATCTTGCTAAATGCAGCAGATGTAAGCGGTGGAGCGTGTGACAAGTGAGGTAGGGGTGGCAGGAATGAGTTTTTGGGTTATTGGTTTTTTTTATAGGTACTGATATTTTTTGTATAAGTGACACTATGCTATTCTATTGAAATAATAAGAAACTACTTCGAAGTCGTGGAAGTCTTCGAAGAAACAAAGTGTAAAAAAACATGGACATTAGTAGGTTTAGAGATCTAGCAACATGCCTCAGTCATCTTACTACCAAACGTGGTGATTATCACAATATATCTATCTTATCTGGTCACACTGTTGTCAAAAAATCTCACGTAGCCGTTTGTTATATGACTATATTTCGGTACAAAAAGAAGCTTATTTTTTTTAGATAATATCCATCGATCACTAATAAAGAACTAGATACACAATCTCATACAAATATTCTCTTAAAAATGTCGCCAATTGTGTTGTGTGTGTGTGTAGTTAAAATAAATATACATTAATGTAATTTCAACCTTTAAAGTATTATTCACAATGCTATTACAAAAAGCAATAAAATTTTACGACCGGTACTCACTGCTCAACATACATCAAAACATCTTCAACCTTATACGCATGCTTTAAAGTCAGAATTACTAAGTGCCAAAAAAAGTAATAAAATTTTAGGACCTAGGCTCGCCGCTAGGACAAGGAATGAGTGGAGACGAACCAGAACAATAATTTTTGTTCGTACTGTAATATTATAAATGGTATTTATAACAGACTTCAAAAAAAGGAGGAGTTTACTCAATTCGTCGCGTATTTTTATATGTATATATGTTTTTTTATATTTGTACACCACCTATAACTCGAAGACGGATCGACCGATTGAGATGATTCAAACGCTATTAAATTAGGTTTGTTCCCAAGTTGGTTCTTTTTATGTCAAATCCTTGTTCTGATGATGAAATCTATGAGGAATTGAGGGAACTCAATTACTAAATAAATAAATAAATATTAAAGGCATACATTTAGCTATTTTGGTATTTTCTGTAACAAATCAGATCTTTACATTCAGAAAATATCATTTGGTGAAGTGGAACTGATGAGGAAAGCCAGAGATGGCCACCAGAACCTTTTTAATTTTTTATTCTATTCTATGGTGTATTATGTGTGTGTAATGATTATAATTTACGTGAATGTTTCTGGAAAATAAATAAATAAATGTGGTGCCTATCACCACATTTACTTCGTAATGAAACTAAATTACAGTCATTTATTTATTTATTCTTTATCTTGTCTCAAAATTTTTAGAATATAGCTTGACAAACAACTAATATCAAAATTCAATACTAGAAAGAAAGAAAAAATACGTTTTTTGGACACAGTTCGTGAAACACATAATAAAAATCAAACTAAAAGTAGAAGTAATCTTTTGGCAATAAGTGTGTGCCTCACGGCTGCGCCAAAAAGGTTCATTTCAGCATTAATGCCAGACAAATGCTGCCTGACGCTGGTTTTCTAATGAACCCTTATGAACAAGTGACTACTAAATATAAAACTATGAATACAAAAGTAAGAATGCACATCTAAGAATATTATTGTTCCAATTTGTTGACATATTGTTCATAATAAATTACAGATGTCAATTAAAAAAAAATACGGATACGATTATTTCACTAGTAGTTTAACTCGTTTTATTGGGTGGCAGTTATTTTAGTTCAATTATACATACATAGGCTGATAAACACATTACCCTCCCTTGCATCGCGAAGTTGGGTAAATAAAAAACAAAAACTAAATCATGCATAATAAAAAAAATATAAGAACAATAATATAAAGCGTCTCCAACAAATGGAACAGAGTCAACGCGCATAACCCAAACAATTTAAGTGGGCATGCGATAGTATGATCAATACGTTTAGTAAGAGTCTTTACAATTGAGCTGCTTTATATCGCCTGCTATTTATTACGACTTAATTTAAAATAATGTTTTTACGATGATTTCTTGACAAAATATCAGTATTTACAATACAGTGATAACAAGTATATAATGATAATATTAATACTTATCTAAAATATGAAACTCCATCCTTTTTTAGCGTCCTAGACGTGTGATTTTTACAATTTTTAAACGAGCACTGAGGCATGTTTACCGTCGGAGCGTTCGAATGCTACTAGATGAAAAGACCACCCAAATGTTCAAGTGGGTGGTCATTCGGTGAGGACATTTTTTGACGCTGATTGTGTATCTAGTTCTTTATTAGTGATCGATGATAATATCACATAAAAACGACATTCTTGCCAGCCCTACACTCCACGTCAAGGATTACGCGTAGCTCGTAGCGCTACGCGGCTACGCTCGTAGCAGCGTAGCAGCCCGTGAGTTCACATGTCAATCTCAAGAGCTCTCAATCCGGGGTAAAGCGTTACAGCTGATCGCTTTGATCGGTTAGCCGACTGAGAGGAGTGGAGTGTGCTGTGTTCATCATTAAATAACATATTTTTGATATGAAAAACGTGGAACTGCTGATGAGAAAATGTATGTAAACGAAAACAATCTCAATCAATCTGCCTAGCCTTTTCCCAACTATGTTGGGGTCGGCTTCCAGTCTAACCAGATGCAGCTGAATACCAGTATTTTACATGGAGCGACTGCCTATCTGACCTCCACAACCCAGTAACTGGGTAATACGATACCCCTTGGTAAGAGACTGGTGTCAGACTTTCGGGCTTCTGACGACTCGTAACGACTGTCAAAGATCCACGAATGACAGCCGGGACCAACGGCTTAACGTGCTTTCCGAGGCACGGAGGAATCTCGGTATGTAGAGATGGTCACCCATCCACTGACCAACCCCGGCAAGCGTAGCTTAACCTGATGGATCGACCAGTGTGGCTGTTGTTATTTAGCCACGAGCTCCTCCTTTATACCATACTACCAAAAAAGTAAAAAAGGCTTTTACAAAAAAATAACAATCCCGCTTTCCTCCGTCCCTACAGAAGCGCTGCTATTAAACCTCTTTTAAGATTAATTAAAAGTCCCCCTCTACAGTAAGTATGTCTGAGTAACAAAAAACAAAAAGTGTCGGTACATACGTCTGCACTTGCGTGCCGCTCATTTATCAAGAGAAGTGTTTAAAGTTGAGTTGATGTTACACCGTTGCGAATTTTAAAAGAGGATTTTTTTTAGGCACTTGTTGCTTTAATCCTCTTTAAACAATTATACATGTAGCATAATCGTTTCACAAATACACATGTTACAAAACTTTAAAATTATCGCACTTGATAACATCTGTTATTCGTTTTCGAGAATTAATATACCAATTTTAATTTCATAAAATTGGTAAGATCCTAGTGCCATTGAAAATGTAAAATTTATCCGAATTTCAGTTTTGCATTCCAGAAGTGTTTGCGTCCGCCATCTTGGATTTAGATTTTGACTTCACGATCGGCTTTAGCACCCTCGAAAACTATGAAAACGACACCAATGACGATCAAATTAAAATTTTCGGAACCGCCATCTTGGATTTTCATTTTGAGCTAATTCACACTTTTACTTACTAATTCTCTCTCATGCAATGCACTGATTAGTACAATTTTGTCCCACGACATTTTAATCACTTTTCTCTTTTCTTTTGTTATTTCTGCCGGTGTTCTCTCTCTCTCTCTCTTTCTCTCTCTTTTTCTTTGAATTAGAAGAAGACAGTCGCAATTATTAACACTTTTTAGCGTGACGATTTCTGAAAGATAACAAGCCGCGTTTAAAGAACAAGCTTCCAAAAAAAAAAAAAATACCTTGGATCCCGTTTTATTACACTCCGGTGTGAATGCGTCCGCATGCGACCCTCAAAGCTGTAAAAACAGAGGATTATCTAAAGCGCCGGCAGAGGGCGCCACTGCGGCACTGTGTCAATACGATACTCACTGTTTAACTTTGTGCTTAGTGTGAGCTCATGAATTTTAAGTTATATCTGTTGTGCATTAGTTAGGTTGAGAGGAGCTCGTGGCTAAGTAACAACAGCCGCACTGGTCAATCCAACAGGTTAAGCTACGCTTGCCGGGGTTGGTCAGTGGATGGGTGACCATCTTTACATACCGAGAATCCTCCGTGCCTCGGAAAGCACGTTAAGCCGTTGGTCCCGGCTGTCATTCGTGGATCTTTGACAGTCGTTACGAGTCGTCAGAAACCCGAAAGTCTGACAACCAGTCTTACCAAGGGGTATCGTATTACCCAGTTACTGGGTTGTGGAGGTCAGATAGGCAGTCGCTCCATGTAAAATACTGGTATTCAGCTGCATCCGGTTAGACTGGAAGCCGACCCTAACATAGTTGGGAAAAGGCTAGGCAGATTGATTGATTAGTTAGGTTGACGTGTGAGGAAAATAAAATGATGACGCGAATGGTGTTGGGCGCTTTTATAATTTAATTTCTAACGTGACGATATTATTGTGGACGTCCACGGCATCATACACGCAAGGAACTAAAATTTATGAAAATATTCGAAGACGGTTTTTTTCCGTCCACGATAACGTTATATAACGTGTACGTACTTCCATAGGTACTTTTTCTGGACGAGGATGTGTTCATGATAATATAAAACTTTTTTCAAAAAACAAAAAAAACACCACTTAAAAACAAATCACTACAAAGTGAAAAATAAGTATAATTTCGGAAATCGTTGTCTTTGGTTTTGGATTTTCGTTATTTGCCACCGAGTTTCAAAGGCGGGGCGCGGAGTAGCGGGGTTCAGAATCATGTACTGAATCCATGATAACTAACACTACTAATATTATAAATGTGAAAGTTTGTATGTTTGTTACTCAATCACGCAATAACGGCTGAACGGATTTGACTTAAATTTGGCACACGCAGATCTTATAACCTGGATTAACACAAAGGATACTTTTTATCCCGATAGTACGTTTCCGTGGGATAAATTCCGATATCCACGAGAGCGAAGCCTCTGAAAAAAAACAGTTTTCAAATAAAAAGGTAATTAAAATAAAAATAAAATATATATTTTCTTATAATATATAAAAAACCGAGGGTAGGCTTTTTTTTAAATAAAAACACAAAACGGAGGGCGACTTGACAAACCCATAGTTGAAAATAATCTAAAAATCATAATCTACAACAGTTTTCTAGCTCATCACACAATGCCCCTATCTACCCTATTTCCCTACTCTCCCCACACAAGTGCGAATCAATTCCCCACAAGCAAACAGAAGGGGTAACATGGGGAGCGTTGATTCACAATTGATTAGGGCATTATGCAAATTGCCCGATGTCACCCGGGGGCTATCTGACTAATGACCTTGGGTTTGTCAAAAATCAACATTGAATTTATGATTTAAATTCCATAATAATATTGTGGAATTGAATTAGAGGGTAGATTAGCAGTGGGTGCGCTGGTTCTGTGGTTAGAACCGTGAGTTGTCGTTGGTGAGGTACGAGAGTCGAATTTTAGTTAAGACACTATGTAGAGGGGCTCGTGTCTAAGTACTAGCAGCCGCACGGATCAAAATTAAAGATCATTTATTCAAACTAGGCTGAGAATCAGCAGTTTTCGAACGTCAAAATTACATAAGACAGTCCCCCAAAACGCCCACCCTTCACCACTTCCTAGTGCGTTATCTGGAAAGAAGAAGTGGCGCAACAAACTCCCCAGCAGCACAGCTGTCTGTTCAGTTAGAAGAAAAAAAAAGATTCTATATAATAGTATTCAAAATAATTTACATTACGCAACACAAAACATAATTTAAATTATTAGCCATATGTTAGCTAGCACTCGCCAATATACCAAACAAAATCATCGAGAACTATGGAGGGAACGTGAAATCAGGGAGTATTAAAAACTACACTTAATATCTAACAGTAAACAGGACTTAATATCTAAATAAAAGCCTCCAGGCATAAAGGGCGTGCCCGCTTACTTGTAACTGGAAGTTATAAATGATAAACTAGGACCATCGAGGTAAAATAAGTAAAACAAACAGTTAATTACTAATAACAATAAATAATATGATCAATTGTCGAGGTCACTAGCTAACCACATATTGCAATACAACTCATAAAAAAACATTTTAATGAGTAAATTATGTCAACAATAAATTAAAATAGCTTGACTTATAAAGTCAAATAAAAAAACAATTTTATAAACTCATACACATAACTTGTCAGTAGGTAATCTGGATCGAAGGTTAAGTTACGCTTACCGAGGTCGGTCCGTAGATGGGTGACCATCCACTACCCCTATAGCCACGGAGGTGTCTCGATACGCCATTGGTCTCAGCTTTCATTTGTAATAGTCGTTACGGGTAGTCGACTGGATTACACGATACCTATTGTGAATCGCAGTAACTAGGTTGTGGAGACTGGAAGCTGATCCCAACATAGGAAAAGCCTAGGCAGATGATATGTGTAAGTGTGCTGTTTAAATATTCAGCCTTTGATATTCCCACTGCTGGGACGGAGGCCTCCTCTCTTCGAGAGAGAGTGGGCTATAATCTACCACGCGGGTGGTACCTTGTGCGGGTTGGTAGATGTCACATATCTTCAAATGTTTGGTTCTAGCACATGCCGGTTTCCTTACGATTTTTTCCATCACCGTTTTGAGAGCAGTGGTGATGAAATAATTTACAAAATCAAATCAAATCTTTTTATTGTATTTTTTTTAGTGTATAGGTTATACAGACAGATGTTAGGTAAATTACAGTTCCATTATGTCCTGCCTAATAGGCATACAATAATTATGTCAACATGCAGTGTAGAACAATTCTTAGGTATAACTTATAAAGCAGTTCTTACAAAATAACAATTAGGTGTATGGTGACAGATTGTAGTAGGTACTAATTATTAAGAAAATCTTGGATGGTGTTGTAAGCTTCGTCAATTAAAAAATTACGCAATTTATATTTGAATAGTGGGAGTTCCTTGGTGCTTAAAATTTCCACAGGTATCTTATTGTAAAGTAAAGCGTCTGACTGGCCGATACCACTCGGCCACCATGTGCTGTTTATTATCTACTAAAGCCCCGTGGTTCTACTTCTATTCCTGATCAAAGATGTGGTGAAGTATCCGCATCGCTATCTGGCGGTAGAAGTTGCCTGCACGGTCGCCGACGCCATTGGAGAATTAACTGAAATCACAGATTAATGACAAACAGATGGGACACTCCGCCAAATTATTTAATTAAAAAACGACTTTTGTTAAGACACAATAAAGTGTACTTCAAGTGCTTAGGTGCTTACACAAAAAACAAGAAGTACAGAAACAGACTGGATGCAGCTCCAGATCTTTGCGTTCAATTTTCAGACATTAAGCTTAATTTTAGTGATATTCTAAGTAAATATGTGAAACAAATTCGATCATCGCATTAAATAGTTACGGTGTGTTTTTGTACAATAAATGTTTTATAATATGTACTTATAAATTATTATTTTTCATTTTTAATTTATTACTTTATTTTACTTACTAATACAGTAATACTACTTATTAATACAGGTAGTAAACCTGTATTAAGTGGTATCTTCTTTGATGATTAATCATAATGTTTTATCCCCAGGGCCGACTCGGTGACGTGGAACCCTCACAAGCTGATGGGCACTCTGCTGCAGTGCTCCACCGTGCACTTCAAGTATGAGGTGAGTGAGCTTCTAAGTTCTTTCTAGCAGCAGACTGAATAGGGATGTTGAATGGGTAAAAAAAAAACTGTTTAGTTCGTCAGTCAGAAAATAAAAAATACTAGACACGTATTTTTTGTCAAAAGTAAAAAAAAAAAAAAATTTTTTTTGAGTGGAGTCTCTTGGAGTCTTTTGGAGTGAGAGTCTCTCCGTTACAATTCAGTGTAAAATCTACCGGAGAGTGACGTCATGCTACATTTTAACTCAATGTATTGCCGTAATCTTTTATTACGTAAAAAAAAAAAAAATGCATGTGTAATATTTTTTTATAATCTATCTGACGGACAAAATAAAATTTTATTCAAGATCCCTATTGGTCCATGAGTTGTACGAGAGTATTTACTTTATTGTATGAAAGTCGTTGTAGAAATGCCAAGCGATTGCCAAATGGAGTCTGGAGGGACGCTTTTTATACAAAAATATACAGAGTGAGGATAATATGAGGTTGTCACATTAAATAGTGCAGCGGTTGATATAAATGTCTTTTCAAATAATAAAATAAACAATTATACTATTAATTAATATGATAAATCATTTAACCAATGTCAACAGTTTACGCGCGCTCGTTAATTAAATTTGTGATGTGTCCATTTGTTTTAGTTTTTCACATTAATCACAACTCAACACACACACTTTTATTATGTACAATCTTAAATATAATATTATACATCTAACACCAAAAATAATTACTACATTGTATATATAAATTATATACAAGTATACAGAGGAAAAAGGTGTCCATTTAGTAGGAAAATGAGAAAATATTTTGTGTTATTTGAAGAAAGTATTCCTTCAAGTCCTTAATAAAAATCCACAGTATTGTTTATAGCAGTTATATAATATAAGCTGAGCAATTATTTGCAGACGGTCTGTGTTTAATGGCATTGTTATAGCTCAATGTTATAGCCGGGTGATTCTGAAATGTGTGGTGGAACGATTATTATTTTTATAACATTTTGATAAGAGTTTAAATTCAGCGATTATTTTCTTAAAGAATTCCTGAGGATTACGATCTTGATAACAGAATTAAAAGAAATTGCCTTACCACAATTTTCCGCCCTTACACCAAAGGAAACTGGGTGATCGGGTCGTTGGTTCCGGCTGTCATTCGTGCATCTTTGACCACCGTTACGGGTCGTCAGAAGCTCGAAAGTCTGACAACCAGTCTTACCAAGGGGTATCGTATTACCCAGTTACTGGGTTGTGGAGGTCAGATAGGCAGTCGCTCCATGTAAAATACTTGTATTCAGCTGCATCCGGTTAGACTGGAAGCCAACCCCAACATAGTTGGAAAAAGGCTAGGCAGATTGGATTGACAGGAAACGAAAACTGAATTGAATATCAACCATTATGAACATATTTTTATTATTATTTTAAGATTATACATATCACTGCAAATAAAAATACATACAAAAACAAAACCATAATAAAATGTACACAAATTACATAATATGAAAAGCTACTTGTTACTAGAACAAATATCGAAATTCCTTACCATTTCATACGTTTAAAACAATTACAATCTTATTTAACTGTAACAAAGCCTAATTTCCTTTTACCAAAGAACCAGTAATTCTTGCTGAAATGTAATAATAACAGCGTAGCGGATTTTGAGACGTAACCTTAACATTATAAGGTTGGTTTACATTTGTTGAGGTGATAAGGGTAGATCCAAATTGGCAACATATGTTAGCAAGTGTCGCGAAGAGGAATTTAATTAAATGTGCCGCGTGCCTGACAAATTAGGGTTGTGACTGCGGTTGTATCGATAAAATATCAAATTGAGGGGAAGAAATTATTTTGTGGCACGCTTTAGAATAGGTTTCAATGTTTACAAAGCAATTGGTCTTCAAGTTGCATATTGGAGGCTGTCCTCTGAATTAGCGATTAGCTAGTGACTTTTTATTGAATATTTTAGTAATTTTCTACAGTTATAATCCCATTGAACTTTCTTCTAAAAAAGAAAGAAAATAACAGCCACAGACAGCTTGATGTGTGGGTTTTAATATCTTGATTCAAAAGAGTGTCCTTGGAGTTTCTAGCCCGTTCTTCTCGACAGAGGTGTACGTTTTGGAGTGAGCTTCAACTTTCTGACCAACTGGCCGACCCCTTGACAATTCAAAAGTGCCTGTAAATGGTTTCATTGAAATAAATGCTTTGAGTTTGGGTTTGTATAGAGACTGCCACACAGGTATGTGTTAAGCAGAGTTTATTTTCAGCCTGGTACTGTTCTTGCGAATTTTGCTACGCACCAACTCAGAATTTCCTTCTACTAATGTTGAAATGACTTCATCGATATCGACACAGTCACATCCCTAACCTCAAACATGGAGTGTAGGCGGGGTCCACAGGAATTTATCATGAAGCATATTGTTCTGACGTGGAACAGCCATTTATAAGCTAAATTGTTTGGCTTCCTTTAACGGAATAAGTTCTACAATTGCTTAGCATATTCACTGCATAGGCAGTTATTTGTTTTTCGTAATTTATTTATTGTTTTTTTTACTTAACTTTATAAGTCTGAAGTTGGTGAGTGGGGCGAAGATCGGACGGTTTTTTGATGATATGAGCAGTGTTGTATTTGAAGTCTTGCAGAACAGTGCATATTAGCTTATGCTAAAATTATATTTGTAGTGAGTAACGAGCAAAGAGTTTATTTTTCTATCATATTGATAACATCCTGCAATATCTGCTCCAAAGCAGAAAAAAAAACATGTTAAGGGTACGATTAAAATACTGGAATAACTTGCGTGAAAGTTACTGCGCAGACATTTGCATTTTTCAGACAAATCACTCATTGAGGTGTGTGAGGACGTAACAAAATGGCGGTCTAAACAATGTTACAATTACTGCAAAAACTGCACTGAATCTGGCGATATAGACGACTTTTTATGTTACCTCGTTTTTCCTCTTCCCCCCTCACTTAGCAGGTACCTATACAATACTATACCGATCAATTAGTCTAGAATGATCCGTGTCTAACTTAGAGTCTCTAAGGTGTCTAAGGAATAGGCCACCATAACATACTTATTCAATATTTTGTGCTATGGTCCTGTGGTAGCGGATCTGACTGCCCAGCGTGTGCCGGACGCATGACCATTCCTGCACAACTATTCAAAACCGATCGATTCGCTATCGAAGTCGATTTGTAAATAGTAACTTTTATGGTAAAAATTTTTTAACTGGTCAATAAATTATTATTTCCTTTATTTAACTATATACATATAAATTATATTTTTAAATATTAGAATAAAAGATAAAAACACATTTAAAAATATAAAAAATAGTAGCCCACCGGTATCGGGAACAGGGCTCCAGAGAGAGGAACCTCCTGACAATGCGAGCCGTGTCCAGGAGTACCGCTCTCTGAATCAAGCCCTTGATCCAGCTGCCCAACGAGAGGCTCCTTAGGTGTTGGTCGAGGCTCTAAATTATTATTATTATTAGACTCCTTTTGAAATAAGATTAGATATTTAAACAAACCTTTTTAACAGTTCGTTCAACCGATTCTAACTTATATAGCGTAAGCTTAAGGATGGCATTAAAAGCAAAAAAGTGTTTACAATACCAACTATTTACTGTAGCCGCCATTTTTGTCATGCCACCAACGCAATAGAAGTCAAAATCGGTTGAACGGACTGTCAAAAAAGTTTAGTTAAATGTAGTAATCTTATTTCAAATGGAGTGTAGGTATTTCGTTACTTAACTTAAGAACTATTATTTATTATGCACTACATTGGCTATATTTATCCTAACTTACTCCTCTGTACCGCAAACCCCGCCTAGAGGGCTAGTAGGGGTGTGTCTGTTTAGCATATAAATTCACAGACAAACAGCTGTGCACGACAGATAGCGAATCTACATAATGCTCTACAAACTCTATGGTTCGCTGTTCATACACAGATTGAGAAGTTTAGCTCATGTTGTTTGTGGTATTTTGAATTTATTAACGGGGTTTTCATAAGATGATTGTGTTTTAAATGATAAGTCAATACTTTTAATATAAAATAATTGTGTAGCTACGTATTTATCTTTACATAAGTATGTAATTCTTCTGTACGTCTGTAAGGCACTGAACTCCTCCTAAACGGCTGCACCGATTTTGATGAAATTTTTTGTGCGTGTTTGAGTGATTCCCTGGATGGTTTAGATTCACAATAGGGAATATGCATGAGATTCAAATAAGGGTCAAATATATTTTTTTATAAACTATATTACTTCAGAATTATGCCTCCATCAATATTTTTTATTATAATTTAATAATGAGCAAGAAATTAATTTTTTTAAAGTGCAAAAAATCTGTGGGAAATTCAAATACTTGAAAAGCGACGCTATTGGTTAGAGCGAATGTGACGTAACAATCTATGACAACAATGTAATGTCAATGTGTTTTGTAGGAGTTTTTGCGATTCAGTCAGTTTTATTGTGATTTTAGTACACATTTAGAAGTAATACATTTGTTAATACACGAAAGACTCTTTCGAAAATGACTGAAAGCGGTTTTGTGAAAGCCCAATCGGATAGTTTGCCGAAAACTGATGTGTTCATGATGACCACATTTTTTACATCAAATACCGATTTTACGTCTGTTGAAATCAAAGGAGTGAAAGCTTTAAGGTAATTAAGTATAACATATAATGTTTATTTTATCTTCCACACTTTTTCCGGAATAATTTAGTTTTAAAAAGCATCATAACCTAAAACAAATAAAATAACATAGCAAAATATCGCAAAATATCGAAATCTAGATTGTGTTAAGTATAGAATGTTGTCATAATACTAGGATATTGAAAACAAGTTGGTAGATAGCATGTTTCTTTTCATAATTTTACACCACTTTCTCCGTAAGTCCGAACCTCTCAGGACAAAAAATAATACTTGGTCGGGTGCATTTCATAATGTATTTCTGCACTTAGGCACAATGCAGTATTTGTATGTCGGTTTTTTGCATTGTTCTATAGAGGGCGAAGTTGGTTCCATGATGCTGTATTAGTCGAAAATAGAAAACACTGTATATTTGCAGCAGAGCACAATACTTCTTCAACATAACCTCAACATTTGACATTTGTTTGTTTGTTGTCATAGACTGTGACGTCACCACACCAAGCGCGCCAAAATGGCGTTTAAATAGTCCGGGTCGGATGGTTATTTTTTTTTTTTTTTAAAGTACTTTGAATTGCTTTTTTGGCGCTGAATTTTTTTTTACTATTATTTGGCGATGTAAAGTATCGAATAAAAAATAAAAAAAATACATGCATATTCCCTATTGGACCCGGTAGGTGGCGCTGCGATTAAGTTCTAGGAAACAGGACACGTCTGTTCGGCCAGTTAATTAGTTGCACATTTTATCGACGATTAACTATATTTTTTTGTTTTTTTTGAGGTTGGGATATCATCAAATGACTTCTCCCGCTCTGAGCGGAGCGAGAGGGAGTGTCAAACTTTTACTGACTAAAACCCACCCGTGTTCCTTCCGTTGCCTGTGTACCTAGTTACTGTACACAGGGTCTCAGGTTTGACCCCTGGGTCGGGCAGTATTACGCAATCAATGGCAACCACGACACAACTCTGTCTGTTCCTTCGGAAAATGCAGGCGTACTGATATAAATATGAAAACGGTGGGAAAAAAAATCGTGAGAAAACCGGCATAAAATGTTCTAAAAAGACATGGTGACACTGTGCCCGCGTGTGGATTACGGCCCAGTCGCTCTCACGGAGGGGAGGCCTGAGTCCCAGCAATGGGAACATTAAAGGCTGAAAGACAGTTTTTTTTTTTATTTGGGACACGCACAGGAAATGCAAATCGTTTACAAAAGGAGCAATTAAAATTAACAAAATTAAAACATAAAAATAAAAACAACGGCCTTTTTTTTAAGTTGTACATTTTTTAAATTATATGTATTTTTTTTTTTTTTTTGATCTGCTTGTGGCTAAAGTATGCTAAGCTAAGTATTAACAGCCGCACGGGTCGATCGATCATGTTAAGCTGCGCTTACCGCAGTTGGTCCGTGGATGGATGACCATCCTTACATACCAAGACCTCTCCGTACCTCGGAAAGCACGCTAAGCCGTTGGTCCCAGCTGTCATTTGTAGATCTCTGACAGTTGTTACGGATCGTCAGAAGCCCGAAAGTGACAACCTGTCTAGCAAGGGGTATCGTGTTACCCAGTAACTGGGTTGTGGAGGTTAGATAGGCATTCGCTCCATGTAAAATACTGGTATTCAGCTTCATCCGGTAAGATTGGAAGTCGACCCCAACATAGTTGATGAACACAGATGCTAGTCAGATGATAAACGTTTAAAAAAAAACGATATTTACTTATTTATGTATGTTCTACAACCACTTTCTCCTTCTAGGGCATTCTCCTGAACTGCAACGCGATGTCAGCGGAGTACCTCTTCATGACTGACAAGATCTACGATCCCAAGTACGATACCGGCGACAAGGTGATCCAGTGCGGAAGACACAATGATATCTTCAAGCTGTGGCTGCAGTGGCGTGGAAAGGTATTTTTGTAATCTTCTTCTTTTCGTGTGGTTAGGACTTACCTGATATCAGAGTTATAAAGCCGCCCGGCCTTTGACGTGTCTTCACATGCCATGCCATGCCATTTTTAACCGACTTCCAAAAAGGAGGAGGTTATATGTTCGTCGCGTATGTTTTTTTTATGTGTGTCCGCCGATTTCTCCGTCAATTGTGGACCGATTTTGAAAATACTTTTTTTGCATGAATTGGTCCCTTATAAATTTTATTAATCTTGCTTGAATAGTTTTTGAGTAAGCTTCAATAATACGTGTTTTTCCCACTTAGTATATGTGGATGATATGATGATAACTTCCTGTCACTGTTATTTACATAGCAGATAATGGTATTCGTATTTGTGTGGGGTAGGTACCACAACTAAAAATTGAAAAATAAAAACTTTTTACAAAAAAAAAACAACCGACCGAAAAAAACACTACAAAGTGAAAAATAACTTTAATTTCGGAAGTCGGTGGCAAAAACGAAAATTCAAAACCAAAGACATTAAAGTTAAATTAAAGTTATTTTTCACTTTGTAGTGTTTTTTTTTCGGAAGTCGGTTGTTTTTTGTAATAGGTTTCAACCTATCTCACATACTTATAGATATGTTCCAATAATATCATCATCACATACAAACCGTTTACATGGGAGCAAAGCGAGTAAGTTGCATCGCATTTTTTTTTTTTTTGTTCCGGGGTGGAAAATCCTTATGGAAGTCCTCCGCCCTGGGGCGGGAGGGGTCTGTCAGACTCTTACTGACTAAAAACCACCCCGGTGTTCCAACTCACACCTACACCGGGGGTCGCAGGAACTTGAAATCTTCCACAACCCCCGGCTGGAGGCCTAGACCAACTCAAAAGTAAACGTAAACGAAACTTCTTACCTACACAAAAGTAAAATCCAAGGACCACTTTTCCCCAGGGCACTTCTGGCTTCGAGCGCCACATGGACCGCCTCATGGAGCTGGCGGAGTACCAGGTGCGCCGCATCAAGGAGCAGCCCGACAAGTTCCACCTCATCCTGGAGCCCGAGATGGTGAACGTGTCCTTCTGGTATCTTCCGAAGCAGCTGAGGGGAGTGCCGCATGATGCGCACAAGGAGATCAAATTGGGGAAGGTGAGTTGATGCGAACTTTCTTTTTTTGTGAATTATATTTTAGAGCTTATGGAAGAGTTAGGAATGTTAATAGGTAATACGGGCTGGTATCTGCAACTCCACGTCAAAGCGCATATTTTGCGTACGTGTGGGGAAATCGGTTATTCAATCCACTCCAGCTCCTCAAAGAAGGCCAGCAACGCTTTGGCCTGGTAGTCTCACGTAGGACCTGGGTTACCAAATTGAAAAGTCATTTATACAAACTAGGCTGAGAATCAGCACTTTTCTAACGTCAAAATTACATAACCGGCGCTCCCGTCCCTCACCTCTTCCTAGTGCTTATAAGGTGAAATGGGTTCCAAAGCAGGTGTTACGACTTCACGCAAAATCAATGTTTCTCTTAAAAAAAACAACTAATTTGCATATTTTTTTTATGATTACGAAAATTTAAGAGTGTCCTTGGTGAAGTATGAGGCCCGAAACACGATTGACAAATTTACCTCGATAGAAAAAACCGGCAAAGTTACTTTAAAATCTGCTTTTTTTGTTACAACCACTAAGAGAAAAACCATTCGGTTGTTATCAAAGCAATTGTGTTAAAATTTTGTCTACGTGTTCACTATTAAATACTTTCAAGGAATTATGGACTTATTTTTTCTATATCAACACAAGTAAAAAAAAAAATTACAATATAACATAGTGCAATAGAATTACGCGCGGGCCGGTCATACCGCCGCTCCCGGCCCGGAACGCTACCACGATACCATTTCGCCTCTGGGAAGAAGTGGCGCAACAAACTCAGCCAGCAGCACAGCTGTCTGTTTAGTTAGAAAAATATTGATTTTATATAATACCGAAGTACTTTGCCCTGTATGTGGCGACCACCGGGCAGTATAACAGCACATGAGCTGCTGTCTCGTCGTCCTCCATGCAGGCTCTGCACATCGGACTGTCCGTGACTCCTATGACAAAGAGGTGTTTATTAAATGACCCATGGCCAGTTACAGCTGCTGTGACTGTACGCAGCTGTTGTTTCGTTAGTTGGAGAACCTGTTTCGTGAGGCGGTAATTCACTAGCTGGATAAAACATATCTATACGGGCAATACACTTAACGCCATCTAGTGTCTAATAGCACAACCATTTACACTTCCAGGTGTGCGCCAAACTGAAAGGCAAAATGATGCAGTCGGGAACCTTGATGGTTGCCTACCAGCCCGACGACCGCCGCCCCAACTTCTACCGCAGCATCATCTCCTCAGCAGCTGTCACCGAGAAGGACGTGGACTTCATGCTCGCGGAAATGGACCGTCTCGGACAGGACATCATTGTTGAATAAAGCTTTAATTGAACATTTTGAGTAACGGCGGAGACATTTTCTTTTTTTTATGAGAAAATTATGGAGAGATGTTGTTATTTAGCTGTTTTGTTGTATTCTGGAGATTTTGCAATAATTCTAGGTGTTAAATGTGACTTTGAAATATTCTCTCGTTGTACTTTAAAGTCTACGTGTTCATCAATCGTGCATTTTGATGATAATGGGATTTTAATTTGAGGAATCTTCGCCGCCGTTACCAAATAATGTATTTTTAACAATTATATGTTACGTACATATATCAAATGATCTAGTGATTTATTTATCTAGATGTTATCTGCTGTAAAAATGCATAGCAATCTTAGGTGTGCGCGGGAGGATAGAATATTCACTCATTATAATAATAACTTGACTACATGCTTCACACTATCGCCATCTATTGAGGAGTAGCTAAACTAAGTTCATGTAATTTTTAATTAAAATTGAGTATTTTGCTGTCAAATTGGAAAGATTTACAAAACAATGGAATTGATTGGTTTTTGAATGAATTTATACATCGGCCGAGTGTGTCTTGTTCGTTCGAATAGGTAATTTAAAAATTTTAGCTAATTTTAGAACAATTTTAGGATTTCTGATTTTAATTAGCATATCGACACGTCTTAACCGAAATGTCGATATAGAAATTAGTATTTCTAGTAAAATCAACAACGACACATTTTTTTACTTTTTAATCTATAATAAATAGTTCCATCCCCAGCTTTTTCTCTTACGAATCTTCAAATTCGACGTGACTTTTCGAACAAGAATTAATAATTAGGATTTATCCGAACAATATATACACTTTAGCAAATATCTTGAGAGTTCCAATACTTACCATATCTCTTTTTAAGAATAAACATGAATCTCTTCATCTCCTCTTAGCGGTCCACTGTCTTCCCGAAACGTTAAATAATTCTAAAATATAATGTTTTCGTATATGAGAGTGTAACGAGCCGTCTCTTAATTAAATTACATATAATAAAATAAATATACCTATTTATTAAATGTTGGTCCCTTCAAATAAATATTTATATATAATATTTAAATTGACAATGAAAATATATTTTCAAATAGCGATGTAAAAAAATGAGATTACAAAGCTCAAATTGTCTAGGTGGCCAGTTGAATGTTTAGTGTAGTAGGTATTTTCGGTTGACTTGTGGCAATGTTGTTGAAAAAATGTACTGTGTAGGTTGTTTTGTCAGAGTGTGTGTGTGCTGTGTGTGTGTGTCTGTGTGTGTATTGTATGAGGTAAATGTTTAGTAAATGGTACGGATGATATGTGTAGCGATAATGATAATAACGTCTATTTATGTATTAAATATTTAACACTAAAATAGGTATCGATCATTGATTTAAAATAATTGTATGAATGTAAAATCTTTCGTACATTATGTTGCTGTTACTGAAATACTTATCAATGGTTGATATCTATTAGGTAATCTAAAATTAAGCGAGTGTTTTCTTCGAAGGCTATAAATTTATTTTCTGCAGACGATTTATATATTTAGATTATTTATAACGCATAGCGTACGAAGTGAATGACTATTCATAAAATATTTTTGAAAAATTATGAAATGTTATTTTTTATCATTCACTCTGTATAAAAATGTATGTTAGGTATACAATAAATATATATTTGTTGATATCAAAATCACATTATTTATATACAAAACATATCTCCCGTTTTGCCAATTAAAGAGTATTGTTAAATTTTTATATGTTGTAAAGCGCATTGTAGTTTACAGCTTTTCGGTGCTTAATGAAAAAATCTAATATTTTTAGTTACCGCCAAAGGCACGTCTTGGAGACATTAAAATTTAAAAAAATAAATAACTAGCGCCATCTTGTGACGAGAAGTTCAAACAAATGTTTTTCTGTTTCAGCAAAAGATGGCGTTGTGTTAAATAATGTTAGGAAGAATAATTTCATGTGTAATACTGCAATAAATTATAATTATATATTTTATCAGTGTTAGATTTGTGTCTCGGTGTTTAGATATAAGTTAGGATAAGTGTACTTATCATTATTTTAATATTCTTGCCAATTTGTTGAATTAGTTTATTATTTATATCTATTCATGAGAATTATTCCGTTTATACCTTTTAAAATCTATTTATTTTATTATATTATGTACTCGGGTTTTATAACAAAAATAAAATTTCTTTGATCGTATAACCTAATTAAGTACATAATAAGAATGTAAATACACAAAAAAATACGATGTGACGATGACAATAGAAGGAGTAGAATAGTTTGTGACGGAGAAATAATCTCAAAGGTGGGTTAAAGTTAATAGGTGTTTGTGGTAATAATAGATAAATTAATAGTTTTTCTGGCGAGAGTTATTTTGAATTAGCACTCTAACGGCCAATAGCAGAAGTTATTAAAATAAATATTTATTTAAATATTGAAATGACACTATCAGTCAAATTATTAAATTAATAATGTGTAAATATGTAGCGTGTGAATGTCATTAGCTGGGCTACTTGTGCTACTATTCCACAATGTTGTTGAAAAGTAATAATTAAGACTTAATTCCTCATAGAATCTTCTTTCTACTACTCGATAACAGACAGCAGTACGCTAGCAAAGTAGTTTTTTTAAAGTCTTTTTCTGCCCATAGATGTCACTTTAAAATAAAAATTAACAACAGAATCGCAGTGCTTCCATTTTGCGTAGTTTGTAAGGTTAGTTAGGGAAATATATTTTCAGTGTCAAATTAATATAAATTATAGTTTAGAAGTCTTCCAAAATTGTCTTCCATTTTACGAATATTTTGTTAATTTAATTTCTAATATATGTATGAATATATATTTAATAGATATAATATATACTAGTGTTTCGAAAGGTTTAGCATTTAGACGCAATATACTGTTCACTTTTTGATCACTTATAATGTGAGACAAAATTAGTAAAACTATCCTATTATTGTTGCTATATGTAAAAATCTGTATAACCAAATAAATGGTATTGTTGTTAGTTTTTTGTAGTTTTATTACTCATCTCTCTACGTAGTCAAGTTGAAGCATGAAGGTAATAATCACCCCGCTGTCCATGGCTAAAGAGAACTGGCGTAAACCTGTAGTACTTACGACAGATGACCGCAAGGAAGCATGGCAAAGCAAGGAGCTTCACGGGCGCTTCTATCGGGCTCTTCATGAACCCGGTGTAGATTCCTTAGCGTCCGTATCCTGGCTACGGAGAGACATAATATGAAGGACGGTACGGTTGACGTGTGTCGGGCATGCCATCGTCCGGGTGAGTCCATCAGACATATTATCTCTGGTTGTTCTCGTCTGGCTAACGGCGAGTACTTGCACAGGCATAACCAAGTGGCCAGGATTATTCACCAGAAACTTGCTTTGAAATTTAAACTTGTGGATTCTGAGGTACCTACCGAATTATAACTTTTATAAGTATGTGCCCGACCCAGTTCTCGAGATATGTCGTGCGGTGTTCCACAGGGCTCGGTCCTGGGCCTGCTCCTGTGGAACATCGGTTACGACTGGGTGCTGAAGTGGACCTTACGTGTTACGCGGACGACACACTTGTCACGGCCCGGGGGAGCTCACACAGGGAGGCAGCATTGCTGGCGACTGTTGCAGTCTCACAGCTGGTGACTCGCCCAACTCTAGCACCGCGCGTGCTCATTGGTCAAATCTAATAGCGCGCGCTTCCCCAGCTTCCTGTTACACACTTCCTTCGCTTTTCACGAAATCACTCCCACAGATTGCAAGAGAGCGAGAGATTTTTTTTGTAAAAAAGCGAATGGAAAGATGTTACACATCTATGAGTTGCACTTAAATCAGTAAATCATTTACCTAACTAATGATCTCGATATAATTCGATATTGTAAAGGCCATTGCGAATATGTTCAGCGCAGTATGACTTGGCGAGCGCCCTAGCGCAAACAGAAATACGTCCTCTTCAGAAATTCTTCGAATTGATGATTTCCTTCAATGGCTACAAAAGGCACTCTCTGCCTGTTAAGGTTTTGGTTTTTCATATGTAAGTAGGTACGTAATCGTACAATAGACTGGGCGAATTCATTCTAGAGCGAATTATGATTATAATCTCAGGAGAGAGCCTATTTTCAACAGCGACACTATAAAAGGCGTTTATTATGGCTGCCGCGACTATAAAACCACAAAATATGTGATGTAGTTCACGTTTGAAATATGTTTGTCACCTAAGCCTATTTTTAACCGACTTCCAAAAAGGAGGAGGTTATATGTTCGTCGCGTATGTATGTTTTTCTTTTTTATAATTTAGGTATGTCCGCCGATTTCTCCGTCAATTGTGGACCGATATAGAAAATTATTTTTTTGTATGACAGGGTATGCTCCCGAATTGGTCCCATATAAATAACATTTAATTAACTTTGCTTGGATAGTTTTTGAGTAAGCTTCAATAATACGTAGATATTTTTCCCACTTAGTATAAGTGGATCATATGATGATAACTTCCTGTGACTGTTATTTACATAGCAGGTAGTGGTATTCGAATTTGTGTGGGGTAGGTAGGTACCACAACAAAAAACTGAAAAATAAAAACTTTTTCCAAAAAAAAAACAACCGACTTCCGAAAAATAACACTACAAAGTGAAAAATAACTTTAATTTCGGAAGTCGGTGGCAAAAAACGAAAATTATAAACCAAAGACACCGACTTCCGAAATTAAAGTTATTTTTCACTTTGTAGTGTTTTTTTTCGGAAGCCGGTTGTTTTTTTTTTGGAAAAAGTTTTTTAAACTTGCCGTTCACCGTCTCTACAAGTACCTACAAATCGTGATAAATCGCGACTTATTTGCGGTCTGTTGTAGGGTGATAAGCGTTCCGATCCTTTGGTAGGTGGAATGTGGACTTCATAGCCACACGATTGGATATCATAATGCTATCTACGATTCCCACTGTTCAAAAACCAATGCAATGGATTTTCTTCATTCAATCATTGATTGCATAATTGACGCTTAAGAGGTTGTAGCACGGAAAGGAATCACTACGTCTATTACGTATAGGTATGTATAGCAATCACTGCTTCCAATCAACGGCTTTAAAAGGTTCCGAAACTTGTGATGGATATATGATTGACGTTGAAATAAAAAGTTGGTGCTTTTATCAATATACAAGTTCCATCTAAAATCGAAATGTATTTTGTATTATGCTCATTACCTAAAACTCCCGCGGTATTAGTAAGGTTTTTCATATTATGCAGGTAATCGTGCTTAAGAAAAAAACATACACATTTACCTCTCATTACACACTAATTATTGAATGTATTTTTTTTTTCTTGTATGTCCATAGGAAAAAAAAAGTGCCGCTGGGATGACGTAGTTCCAGCGGAAACAGTTTTTGTTGAATAGCTCCCCAATGGTTGGATGCACAAATTTGTACTTACCATACACAATTACACGACATCATACACTAAATATCTGCTAAAATGAAATGAAGAAATTTGAAATTTTTCCGCTGCTACTACGCACACATTTTTTATGTAGGTTTGAGGAAAGCGACAAGCTCCTCAAACTTGGAATCGACATTCAAAGTCTATAAGCCCTGCTGCGTATTTCCAATCTATACAAGGCCAGAACGCAACCATAGGAAACTGCTCGCGTATACATTGTAATGCTATTTTTAAATTTGTGATTACAATGTAAGTGGAGCGTCGATTATCCGAACGTCGCTCAACCGAATGACCGCTTATCCGAACAGTAGTAACGCGCGGGTCAACGCCCCCCCGCCCCGCGCGTGCCTCGCTCGCGCCTGCCGCGCTGTAGTTTTCGCGCACTTGTCGCGACTCGTTCACTTGTTATTGTACTCGTATCTCACTTCCAAGAAACCGCTAGTCGATAAACTAAATTTTGCCGCGTGAAAGTAAACTCTCGATTTAATTAAAATGCCTAAACGTAAACGTGTTGTCCTTTCTATGAAAGATAAATACGAGATTAATAAACGGTTAGAGGAAGGCGACTCTGCAACCAAGTTATCCAATGAATACCAAGTTGGTAAGTCTACCATTACGGATATAAAAAAACAAAAGACGAGCATAAGTAACTTTATATCCCAGCTTGATTCTTCTGACGGATCCACGAGTCGTAAAACGATGAAAGTTGCCTCAAACACGAATTTAGATGATGCTGTATTTATGTGGTTTACCTACTCAAAAAAAGATCCCAGGGAGAACCTATTTCTGGCCCTATTCTGTGTGAAAAAGCAGTTCAATTTAACGAAAAACTTGGAGGGCCGTCAAATTTTCAAGCAAGCACTGGCTGGTTAAAACGATTTAAGTCAAGAAAGACATGGCATTCGTGGGCTTCCAATACAAGGAGAAAAACTAGGTATCTGATTTATTCAAAATCAAACTAAGGGATATACTGAACGAAGGAAATTACGCTCTCGAAAACGATTATAATGCAGACGTAACCGGGCTCAATTGGAAAGCTTTGCCACGAAAAAATCTTGCTTCACGTCGTGAATTAGCAGCACCTGGTCCTAAAATAAGTAAGGATCGTATCACTGCATTAGCATGTGCTAATGCTACCCTACTGGTAGCCACCGATTGCCCACGCTTGTAATTGGTAAAAGTAAGAAACCACGTTGTTTCAAGCACGTTAATGTGTCTGCTATGCCTATCGTTTACACTTCGCAAAAGAGTGCTTGGATGGATAGTGCAATTTTCGTGGAATGGTTTACAGAAACTTTTATACCCTCTGTAAAAGCCCATCAATTAAAAAATGGTAAAAGAGAGAAAACATTATTGCTTCTTGATAACGCCCCAACTCATCCATCATGTGACGTCTTAAATGAAAAAGACGAGTTTATAAAAGTCATGTTTCTTCCACTTAACGTGACTTCATTATTACAGCCAATGGATCAAGACGTTATTGAGACTTTCAAACGGTATTATAGAAAAGAATTGTTACGTAAGTTACTTTTGGAAAAAGAAGAGGATGGAGAAGAAAGCCTGAGAAGAAATCATAAAAAGATTGATTTAAAAGACGCGTCCTACATGATCGGAGCAGCGTGGGATAGTGTAAAAGAGCAGAACTTGAAAAAAGCGTGGAATAAAGTTTTGTCTATAGGAGAAAATCCTCAAAGTGAATGTGAAAAATGAGAAATTTTAGACCTCATGACTAATAAGGCTGACGCCACCGCTAGCACCACATCAACTACAAGTTCAGATAATGAAGATGAAAACATAGTTAGTGCTTCTGAAGCGTTTACTTGCTTAGATATTGCCTTGCGTTGGCTTGAAACACAGGCTGAAAGCGACCAGTATCAAATATCTGTTCTTAAAAAAGTACGTGATCTAGCCGCTCGTAAGCGGGTAGGCTTGTTTCGGCAGACGAAGATTCAAGATTTTTTTAAGCGTTGATTGTATCTAGTACATATGTACATGTTTTACTACAAGATTTTCTGCGCTTTTTTTTGTTTATTTCCTATTTGTCATTAAAGTTAAGTACATAAATGTAAATATGGTTTTCATTTACCTGTGTCATTGCTGAATCAATATACATATAGGTAGTTAGATTATCCGAAAATACCGGTTTGCCGAACACCCATGTCCCCAATTAGTTCGGATAATCGACGCTCCACTATACGAATTTCGCGTTCTGCTCGTGTTTAGTTTGTAACGTGGACGCGTGCATCCTGGTTCCAAACTATACGTATACTACATCACTTACGCTTGACATGAGTTTCAAACATAAATAGTTAAAATAAATAAAAAATGTGAACTGGGTGAAATGGAACAGACAACAGATAACGAAAGATGAAATGGATTAGGTTAGGTTAGAACTGTGGCAACCGCTACTTCAAAGTTGCTCGCAGCCAGGCAGGCTATTTAGCGCAAGGTGCATTACGTCGGAAACGAGTTGGCATGAGTTGCCATCGAAAACTTACTCGCTAGCGTAAGCGTATTAACACGTTCAATGCCGGGACGCCTCCTGGAGGGTTCACCTAGTCGCTTATGGGATGCCGGGAACCCTCGCGGAGGGCTCATTGTAAATGTAGGCTTTTCTTAGCGAATACAGCATAAACCGTGAAAATAAAATCTGATGTAAATTTTAACAAGATTTATTAGTTTATCACAAAAAATTTAAAATGTTGGAAAAAGACCCCCTGAACACATTTTTTTACGTCGTTTTACAGTGTTTTATAATATGGTTTTAAACCTAATGCCGTTGACCGTCCGCGATGGTTAACTTTAGCGAAAACGTAATGGCGGTGACCCTCCTGGAGGGTTCACTTCCAACATGTATGGTGGCATGGCGTATGAGCTTTATGAAAAGAGGGTGGAGTCGGAAGTGTTAACGTGGATCAAAAAGATTTCGATAATGCTCGCACCATGAGTTTTACGGAGTCTTACACAGGCGGTAAGGTAAGCTCGATAGATCGTGAATGTTTTGTTTCTTTCTTTCTCAGTAATAAGAAGAGAGAAGGGCTTATATGATCAAAACGTAGTGGTATCACTATGGTAACAATGTTATGACAGTCAATATCATGAAACAATCCGACTAAATAAAAAGGTTGGCGGTTAGTGAATTACTTACGGTATTTAGGGGTTGTTGAATTTTTATTCCTTATAATAATTATGTACGTCTATTCAATTTGTAATTTCTTTGATGATGTGTGATTTGCGGCGTTTTTTATTTAAATTTAAAATGAACTATGTTTACAATCATACAGCTGGATTGGCACAATGTCGGTATCAACATAAACGGCGAGTTCTTGAACCATCTTCGCTTCGCAGATGACATGTTTTGGTGCACATGCAGAAGTCACGAGATAAGGAGAGCCAAAAATGCGATCTTCAAATGAATGCTGAAAAAAAATGTCTATTAAGTAACAGCATAAGAGTACCAACGGTGATTACAAGACACACCAATCGCATACGTAGACAATTGTGTATATCTCGGGCAAAGCATATCATTTAATAAAGCTACTGAAAATGAAATAGATCGCAGGATAAAGAGTGCATGGAGAAGATATTGCTCGTTGAAAGAGGTATTTAAAACACGCATCCCTATTCGCCTGAAAAAGAAAGCTATGGAAACCATTATATTACCTACTCTACGGTTGTCAAAGTTGGACACTAACAAAGGCAGTTATAAAAAACTTCAAGCCTTCCAACGACATTGCTCGTTGGGAGGCTTGAGAGGAGTATATTAGGAATTTAACTCCGAGACCGAAAAAGAAGCAAAGACATACGACTATGCACTAAAATAATAGATGCTGTGGAACTAGCTAGCAAGTTGAAATGGCGATTGGCAGGACACGTAGCCAGAGCCACAGATGGAAGCTGGAATGAGCGGGTTCTCCATTGGTACCCTCGCGATGCACCACGCACCCGAGGCAGAGCCAGTTGCCGGTGGTTCTTCGTACGGGCAGAGGGCAGGTGCCTACTACTATTCATACTGCTGACGGTAGCCGTGCTGCACATTGCTTGCGCACGCTGCCAAGGTCTCGAAGGCCTAACAACTTGCGGCCTACCGCCGCAGCTACCTGCGCGAGCCTGTGCCTACCGCACACTGCTTGCGCACGCTGCCCAGGTCTCGAGGGCCTGACAACACGCGGCCTACCCCGCGAGCCTGTGCTGACAGGCCTCCACGCGCCACCGACACTACCTGTCGGTCTCACGAGGGCCGTCCGACTTGCCGCTGGGCCTGCGCTGAGCAGGTCCCCCCACGTCTGCCACGTGTTGCCAAGGACGGTACCCTTCCTATACTTATTGTGATAGTGCTCGGAACAGAACATGTGACTCAGTGACTTACCCGCGACCTAGCCGTGTTAAGACTTGTGCAGACCAGCGCGACTTGTCGCGCGACGCGACACGAACAATACAATTTCTAAGAAAACTTCACAGTATAACAATAACCCGTGTCGCGTCGCGCGACAAGTCGCGCTGGTCTGCACAAACCTTTATACCTAGTTACAATAATTATATGTATGAACTTATCCTAGTGTTTCAATTACCCAACCTACCTATCAGTTAGCTGCCTGCGCAGCCTGCCTGCAAAGCTCTAGCCGTTACTGTGACCGACCTCACTTGGACTAGAATAGCCCAAGACAAACGAATGGCGAAAGATGGAGGAGGCCTTCGCCCTTAAATGGGCACCCATATTATATCAATTGAAAAACATTGCGTATCTAATTTATTTTATTTTACTTAATCTGTTAAATCAATTTATTTATTTAATAATCTATTCTTGTTCATCTCATTATTGTTAATAAAAAATGAATAATATAAATGTACTTTAAGGGAGATAAAAGGCTTAAATAAATAAAATTAAATGTTTACAATAATATAATATTTTGTAAAGGAACTTATTATATTTTTTTCTTGAAATTCACGGTGTGCACGTCGTTGGTCTCCAAATTTATTATTTTGACTTTAAAAGACTCAAAAACTTATATAATTTTAATGTAAACATGTTTCACACCTCAAAATGCTAGTGAGCTACGTAACTACTATCGCAAGCGTATTTTTCGATAGCGTCTGTCTACTTTGTGACTCATGGTGCCGTTTTGCATGGTGACAGCTGAAAACGTTAGTGATTATCGAATAGATTACGTTAGTTTTCTTACCTATCGAAATCTATAGTGCTCTTGGTACGAATTTTAATTCTTTCTGTGACCGGTAGGGGCTCTGTACAATATATTTTCATATAAATCATTGACGGAGACGCTAGCGAGTTTTGACATTATCGAAATCTATTTGATTCACGTTATTACGCTAGCGTATTTAACGCTAGCGAGTAAGTTTTCGATGGCAACTCATGGTAGAGGCTCAGAGCCTCTACCATGAGTTGCCATCGAAAACTTACTCGCTAGCGTTCACAATTTGTCGCAATCTACTCGTACAAATATATACGCGAGTATTTGCGTACTACTCTTGTATAGATTATAAGACCTTAGTAAAAAAGTGATTTCCAATCTATACACACACTATATAGATTAGTTTCACACCCTTGCGTTGGCCTTGTATAGAATGGAAAGACGCGGCCCTGCTGAACGAGCGCGCGAAAGTTATCATCGTTGATTTCTCGGTAAATACAAACTTCGCAGTTGTTTTTTTTTTTTCAAATAAATCACTTAAAAGGGTACTTAAATATTTGTATATTTAGAATAGCTATAGCATGCCCCCTTTTTCCGCGCTCATGGTGGTCCTGCTGAAGGGAGCATGACTACCGGACCACCTTCAAAGTCGATTTTCTCGAAAACTACTAAGGTACCAACTTTGTTGTTCGAGTACTAATAAGTACCAATTGAGTACTAATTATTGACCAAATATGGAAGCGATTGGCGTTGGTGGTCCGGCGGTAGTCACGGACATCACACGCTTTGTAAATCTGGTTATTGTAAAAAGGTTCAGAAAAAGCAAACACAAAAATCGATTTTTAATAAGTTTTATTTCAAAACAAAAATAATAATAATTATGCTATATATTGCACGTGACTCTCTAGTCTAAATACATTCTTTTGAGCAAAACCCACTTTCACTTAATTTTATACCAGGCAGACGTATATGCAGTGTATTGAACAAAAATTTTACATTAAACTGCACATCGTTAAGAAACTTTATGGAGAATATGAATGGTACTTATTACTTTTTGATAATACTATTACTAAAAGTCAATTATGTTGACTAAATAGATGCCTGTTTATAATAGTGTATTCACCACTTCTGTATTTTTAAATCTTATAATTGGTCTCAAAATAATCTTAATTTTAGAAAGGGATTTAAAATTTCGACATTTTATTTTTTACAGTTCAAAAATAGAAATCTTTGCTGTTTTTTATGAATACAATCCCTTTCATAGATGTTTAAATTTTATTGAAAATCATTCATTATGAAAAGAAAACATTTAAATTAAATGAAAAATTCCATTGAATATTTTATAGCATCGTTTACTAAAATAACTTTAGTTTCGATATAAAATGAACAGTAAACATTTTTCACACACTGATTTCCTTCGATTTTGTCTTCATAATAATTCAAATATTGAATTTTTATGAAAATCGTTGACCAAATTTAAAAAAACCAGTGCGTGAAAATAGAATATCGAAACTATCCACCAAATACAAAGTCACTTTTAGCAAGACTCAAAAAAGAAATATCGCCGAAAAATTTAGATATTTTTAGTAAAAAAAAAAAGAAATGCATAGACAAAACCTTTGGACGATATCTCTTGTCGTTGAAAAGATGTTTAAAAGACTCTTTTAAAACCATTTTGAAATTGGGTTTTGTAATTAAAGATATTTCGATCAATCAGGCGGCCAAAAGTGCAGTATCCTGACAAGAAATTCTGTCATGGGTTTTTCCGTGACCTATGACATAATGTCACGGATTGTCGTGACCTCTGACATAATATCATGTCACGGTAATGCGTTCTAAGCCGCTGGTCCCTTCCTAACTGGGAATTAATAACTACCTCATTGGGTATTCTCCTTCGCAACCATGTTAGTGATTATAAATTTTATAATAAATAAACTGTTTAAAAAATAATTTCTTTTGAAAGACTGTTTTCGTTAAAATAATCTCGATTAATTTCATTTCTTTTGTCAATTTACCGATTAAATTATAGTGTATTTATTATAGAATTCTGCAAAAGCTAAGTCAAACAAGAAAATATTGTAAAAAATCATGTTTTATTTTATTTTTCAATTCAGCCAAGTACTTTATTTTCGAATTCATGACTACGCCTTTTTCATAATCAGTAACAAAGTCGCTTCCACAATCACAGACGCCTCCACTCACACAATAACATGATTAGATCAACAAAAAAATGCAATATAATCAAAAAGGCTCAGTATATAAACTAGTACAAAAAGATCTTACCACGCCCACAGCTGGGCAAAACATTGTTTGGAGCAAGATGACCAAGATTACCCCCAGAGAAAAAATAAACATGGCTTTTACCATAGACAATTTTTTTCGGTCAGTAGATATAGAAGAAAAAAATATCTATGGTCAACCATAGATATTTTTTTCTAGCTACTTTTTTATGTCTATTAATATGCTGTTTTTTTTTTTAATGCAGGGCAAGAATAGTGTGGGGGGGGCAAATATGGTCAGATCGCCCAGAAACAAATGCAAACAATATCATAGTTGCCCATGAATCTCACATTAAAAACAATATGCATATTTAGAGAATATGCTTTATATTAGAGAATTATTTTAGTCACATATATGTAAGTAGTAATATCAAGTTAACTTTTTTGAATTGATAGGTAGCATCGTTTTTCAAGCGTGAAATATCATGTTTTACGAAAGCTGGTTATCAAATTACACTTTACGAGTATTTAAATGGGGCACTAACTGAGTTTACCAAACTACCATAACGCAGTTTGATAAAACAGCTGGCATCTCTTACTACCTACAAATACGTTACAAAAAATGCAAAATTTTAACAAATTACTGGAACATTCCTAAAGAAAATTCTAACTGGACAAAAAAGTCACATAAAAATGCTTTTCAAATACATTATTTGAAGTTCATAACATTATTTTCGAGAAAATAACCACTGAATTCTGTTTTGGTTGCACATAACACTGTCAAGATATGGGCTGAGATCACGAGGTCACTTTGAAAGTCAGTTCAGTTGATACTTCAGTCACTGGCCACGATACGAGTATATAGCTAAGCGTATGCTGAGACGCAGGCACGTGTGACGCAGACATGTGTCTGTCCTGCTCTGTGTCTCGTTGTAGAGAGGACACTGTTTTCTGCGCGACACGTGCAGGTCGTCACTTTTTTTTACCAGTGATTCATAATTTTGTTTCAATTACAGATTGTTTGTACTAGCTAGGACGCGAATGTGTCTGTGTAGCTGCGTTACCTGCCCTACCCTGCAAAATCTGTACTGTGCTGCATCACCTGCGTCTCAGCATAGGCTTAGCCTATAATGAAGACAGTTCAGTACTGACAGGCTTCGTTTACGCGTATGGCCTAAGCCGCTGAACTGACTCGCAAACAAACCTCGTGTCCGAAGCCATTTTTTTTTCATATTCTATTTCTAAATAATAATATCTATTAGAATAGTTTTTGATACTTCTTATAAATGTGAGTACAGACATGTATTTTTAAAGCTTAGCATTTATTACTGATATTCAATTTATTCGAAACTTTGATGCTTGGAAAGATGCCATGTTTGACTTCAAGTAATCGATCGAAGCTCGGTTACACGCGTCTAGAGTAGCGAGTGTTATAGTTACTAAAGTTAGTAACTTGAAACATGTAAATAACTGCTCGACTAACAACTAAATTGATTGATAACATTTATTTCATTTCTAGTTACTAAATCCAAGTAACACACTGGAAACATGTAAACCATCGCACGAGATTCTATATTTTATACTTGAAGTGTTCTTAACAACAGCAGAAATAAACCAGTTTGTACTAATTCCAAGACACAAACCGATTTTACTTCATACTAATCTAACAATAAAATAAGTGAGATTCTTCCATCGCTGGTCTACTCCAGAATCACTTGCTCACAAACCAAGACGTAAAGATTGGAAATATACCTAACAGTTAATTTTTATATATGGCAACACTAATTAACTGTGCTGCCAGTAAACTATTTAGCATTGTATAGTAAAAATATTTGGAGGTTTTAAAAAAAAAAATTTTTTTTTCGTTGCTCTGGCAACACTATTTTAGTGTTGCCATATATGAAAAGTGGCAGTCGACGGACCAATCAAACGAACAATACGAACATACTGAAATATACATATTATATCATAACGCTGCGTCTGTAGGGACGTGAGTAGGGAACATTAAAATTAGTCAAATTAAATACAGATTTTGTAACAGAAGCATCCCAAAAACGATTATTTATAATTTCTGGAATAATATAGGGCGATTTCAAAAACATAATTTTTAATTGGTTGAAATTAAAAAGGCATTCGCTCCATGTAAAATACTGATATTTAGCCACTTTTGGTCAGACGAAAAGCTGACCACAACATATTTGGGTAAAGTCTAATCAAGTTTCAATATAAATATTTACTTAGACTAGAGTCTAACATTATTATAGTAACTTTCTGATATATATTTCGTTACTACCCTCCAACACGCCCTATTCAAACGTAACTAACAGAAATATGTCTGTCTCGCTCACACACTCTTGCGTCACGCACAACCGCTTTTGTTTATATTTTTTATTTATTCATTTATAATAACTAATTACGCCGACGGCTCGTGGTTTTAAATGAATTATTTTTTATTTTTATTTTGTGCGTTTCCTTAGAGGGGAAACCGATGGTTTTGAAATCAGTCAAATGTTTTTTGGTAATTTTAATTATCGCATGTTACTTAAGTTATTAAATAAGGTTTTAAGAGCCGTTGCCAACTTTCAGAATAGAAAATAGCTTCGCAAATAGCTGTCAAATATTACGCTGTTTTGATTTATTTGGCAATATTACTGTATGGAAATATGAAATATCGCTATATATATTGATTATGAAATGCAATAAATAATATCGTAACACTGAATATTTCGTTTTAGATGTAAAAAAAGTATTTGTAGCTTTGCAAATGTTTTTACACCTAAAACGGTTATAACATCAAATTCAGTGTTATAATTGCAATTCATTATTAATATTTTAGGTCAATATAGAGCGATATTTCATATCTCCATATAGTAACATTGCCAAATTAATAAAAAAAACAGGTAAATATTTGACAGCTATTTGCGACGTTGCCAACTTTTAGAATGCACTCTCTTAACACTCGGTGGATGCAATGGTATACTTTGAGTTCACCCCAATTTAATTGTTGTATATATTTAATTAATATGATATTCATAATCAGGAGACCTTATTGGATAGAAGAAAAAAAAATTACAAGCTCCCTGTATTGCTAAATTTATGATTTCCATAATAATTTTAGTTCCACCGAGTAGAAAAGTATTAAAAAAAAATCCCACCTAAAATTTCTTCTCTGATATTCTAACTACTCAACATATCAAGCGATATTTTTCCGTCTACCCTTCAAAGCCGTCGACGCATCTAAACTAGTCTTACTCATGTGTCCGGAGTTTCACCGGCATAATACTATAACGTTGACAGCCGGCAGCTGTTCCCGCGTGCACTCACTTCGCTCGCCGCGACCAGACTGACAAGTCGTACGGCAACTAGCGTCCTCTCGCGGTAAAGTGAAAAATTGTGATGTTTTTGACGTAAGTTGAGATGAATGATGATCAATTTCAGATGATCCAGTATCGATAGTTTGTTTAAATATCGACTTTATAATTCGAGTGTAGATTAAGATCTTTGACCTAAAACTAAATTAGAGAGCATTGTAAAATACAGATCAAAATTTAACGAAAAATGATATTTTCTTTAGTATATGCACTTGACACCTATAGCTATAAAAGTGATATTTCATAACTTCTAATCACTTTAAAGTCAAACAATTTCATTCTCAATTTTGACTGACATAAAGTTGATATTCTTTTGTCATTTGTATTATAAATATTTCATTGATTTTAGACCCTAATTCTTGACGATAAGGTCGATTTTACTAGAAGCGGCGAGCGTAGCGATCGCACACGACATCACAGTCAAAAAACGGGCTAAGATACCGACGTAGTGACACGCACTGGCAATTATATATATTTAAATATCGTAATACATATTTAAATATATCTTAAGTTCTGATACAACAGTGATAGGAAATATACTGGAGACTTGTGGAGGTCAGATAGGGCAGTCAGAGCTCATCCGTTACGCAAGCTGATTAAGTTCGATAACAATTTGTCTCATTAGGAACAGTTGAAGTGAGTCGCTCCATGTAAAATACTGGTATTGAACTGCATCCGGTTAGCCTGGAAGCTGACCCCAGCATAGTTGAGACAAGACTAGGTAGATAATGGCTATGATTTTTATACCTAAAAGCCCGATCAATAAAATACTGTGATTGGTAGAAAAAAAAAAACATATTAGTTGACATGGTTCGTGACAGGAATTCCTAGTCTATGAGCCAGGCTACACAGTTTCAGTGTTTTTGACTTTGAAGTGTAAATAAAGAAAAATTATTATTATTATTATCATTTGAAGTCGCTCCATGTAAAATACTGGTATTCAGCTGCATCCGGTTAGACTGGAAGCCGACCCCAACATAGTTGGGAAAAGGCTAGGCAGATTGATTGATTATCATTTGAAGTTAGATTTAACTAAAAAGGCTTTCAGTAACTAGGGGTTTTAATATAGATGTATTTCCTTAACATTGTTGTCTTCAGAACTCACACATTCACATACAAATCACAAAAATACTAACTTCACATGTATTTGTACATAATTATACAAAGATAATTTGTGTATAATGCAAATACATGTTTAATTAGTTTGTGTATTGTATAACTTGTAAAATACATTGTATAGTTTAAATAAAAAAGTACATTTACGTACAATGGCTTTCTTCCATAGTTTTGGAAAATCACAGCTTTTAGTGAGGCGACCAATATTTTAAAATAAATGTTTAACTCATTTCTATAAGTGAAATACATACTTGATTAATTTTCAAAATTTCCTTTTCCTTCGAAATGTCTAAATATCAACCTTTCATTATTGTTGACAGTACATAAAACATTATTTAACAATTACATATCTTTTGAGATTAGCTACCTTAATAGCAACACATACGACCCAGTATTCATTGCAACAAAATTTTAAAACACAAGTTTTCGAGTATTTCCATTTAAAAATCAACTTATTTTACATATTCTTAAAGTTAAAATTATTTTTTTAGACATCACAAATTCCTGACAGTCATATGAAAGCAGATTTTTTGAACACTTTCAAAAGTGAATGTATGTGAAGGGAATGGTTACCTGTATCAGTCGCCTCATTCAGTAAACGAGCTGTGAATGACTTAGGGAGTGAGTGAACTGAACGTGTTCGTTCACTCTCTAAGGTAAGGCATCAAACGCAGTGCGGTGTTCAACGTCGGGATAGCTGATAGATGATTTGCTTAGCGCCAACTGAAAGAATAATGGAAGTATTGTAGTTTTCTGTACCTAATGAGGTAGAAATGTTAAATGATTACCTAGAACATAATGCAAGACAAGAACCATGTTTCAAACCTATGGCAAAGTACGAGTAAGTAACTCAGAGTATTTTTTATTTTACCATTTAGCCGTTGCTACAGGAAACAAAATCATTGAATTATTTCATCCAGACTTGATATAATATGATAATTGTCCACCATCTTAGCCCTGTACAAATACAGTTAGAGAAACAGATGGTTTAGCGAATTGACTATAAACTTAAATTGATCATAATCAAATAATCTTTTGCTGTCGTCTAAAACGGCTATTAATCGACAAAACGTAGTGCTTCCATTTGTTAAGTAATACATTACCCTCGCTGTAAATCTCCTGAGACGATTTAAGCAGACTCTTACTCCAGCGGTATTGATTGATGGTAATGATAAAAATACCTTTTATCGATTGGATAGATTATAGTTCCAGCGGCGCCAATTTATTGCGACCCGTACAACAATGTACTATGGCGTCAATATTAACGGAAATTCATAAAAACATACAAAAGTCACGCGCCATCATAGTTCCACCTTATATCTAAGAATATAAAGCTACATATAGACTCACAGCACTTGATGCGGCTGTATGGCGGCGAGGTGCGCGGGCGAGGGAGGCACGCCGGGCGGCGCGGGCGGCAGCAGTGTCTGCGCCAGGCCCTCGAACCTGCCGCCGGCTTCGAAGCCGTTCTGTATGGGGACAGAAGTGATGTTGGTAAGGGCTTAGAAATGTGCCTTGTGGCATCCCGGTGTTTCTGAAGATGACGGTTCTTTTAAATGAAGAATTTGTTGTTATTTTGTATTACAACAAATTAATGTTTATAACAGAATAATATGTGTATTTGGTACTGCATCTAATTCATTAAAACATTAGATAACTTTGAAGTGATCAACATTATCAAAGGCTATAGAGGTATACCCTCTAAAACACAAGGATGCCTCAAGGATGGCACCTTGTGGCGTCCCTGTTTTGGTAGATGTTGGTTCTTTTAAAGCTGTAAGATGTTTTTGTTTCTTTGAGTTATAGAGTAATGCAAATTACAGAACAAAACCAGACCCTCGACCCTACCACCGGTTTCGAAGCCGTTCTATACAGGGAGAGGTATGGTTACAATGCAAGTGAAGGGCATAGTATTGTGCCTCGTGGCAATCCTACGGGATAACTTAAAAAATAATGGTGTGAATTCGTCTAAATACAACAGTCGACCATTTCTTACGTTAGATCATTGTAAATGCGTAAACAATGCCAAGCAAGATTTGGAAGTGTATTTAATTTAGTTGTATATAAGTGAATATTATGGTGATTAACATTATCAAATGGCTGGCTGGGCTCTCAATGAAAGTCCATCGGTTACTGTTATCCCTTCAGTGATATCAAAATGTCACAGCAAAATTTAAGTTCACTATTTTCGCTAGTCGTTCACTGCTAAAACATTTAAATAAATCAAATTAACTGTCTACTTACGGGGATCATGATAGTGGGCCGCAGAGGCTGGATGGAGGGCTGCACGGCGGTCGGGTAGTACGGGTAGTACTGCACCGGGTACCCGATGTAGCCCGGGTAGCCGGCCGCCGCCGCGTACATGGCCGCGGCGGGGCTGTACATCTGCTTGCAAGGTAATCACGATATTGGAATCATGTGGCTTTGGTTTGTTTTGTTATAATGGTTATCTCGTACGAAGACTTCCAGCGGAGCAGTAAATGTACTAGCGGCTAGCTAAAATCACGATCTAACCGAGTATTGCAGAATCTTTTGTGATCTGTCTGATATCCCGATATCTCCAAAAGCAGATGGTGAAGACCAGTCAGTTCAAACAAACATGCTAGATTTGGTAAAACGATATTAAAAGAAAAAAAAAAAAAAAAAAAAAAATGTTTTTCTAGTGCTATAAAAAATCAACAAGACTTGGAATTCCATTTTATAAGATGAACTTGACCGCAGCTTCGTCCGCGTGGATGCCGGAAAATATCCCATTGGAAACGTAGTACTGGAATTAAAAGTACCCTATTTGTTAATCCAGGTTATTTACTATCTGTGTGCCAAATTTCATCCAAGTCCTTTCAGCCGCTTTTGCGCCAATCCGGAACATACATCCAGACAAAAGGTCAAAAATTCTTCGTTACCATTTTATTATATATGTAATAGATATTATTTCTCCTGGGGCCTTGTACAAAAGGGATTCGATATTCGTCATAAATCTCTTGGCGAGGACCAATGATGGCTTGGTCTATCCCCTGCACCTTCGTAATTGACACAACCCCACAAAAATCACACGGTAAATTGTAACTTACCGGTAGCTGCTGGCTAAGAGCCGGCATAGCCTGATGATGCTGTAGCTGCTCGTAGGGCGGGGGAGCGTAGACCCCGGCACCTGCGCCCGCGCCTCCGAACGTTACCCCGTAAGGCGACCCGCCGGCTACTGTGCGGTAGCAATCTTGTTCAAAGAAATAAAGAGAACAATTAATTATCATTAAGAAAAGAAAATATTATTAAGTTTAAAGATCCGCCCAATCGAAGAAAAACTCTCTGAAGCGCGCCTGAGGTGGTATGGCTATGTAATGAGAAGGCCCAAGGAACACATGACTAAGCAAATTCACTACATGAATTTTATTCAGGTCCAAAGAAGCAAGATAGAACTCTTCTCACTTTGATGTCTGTAGTCAATAACGTCCTGAGGCCCCAGTGTGAGTTACTTTTAACCATCTCGACTTTACGCATCGACCGCGTTCGGCGCTCCGATTGGCCCTACAGCAGTAAAGGCGAGTGAAGGGCCAATCGGAGTGCCGAACGATGCGTAAAGTCAAGATGGTTAAAATAAACTCACACTTGAGCCTCTGAAGCAAGTCCAAGTGAATGAATCGACGACCCAGAACTCAAACATCTGGCGAATAATGACGAGGAGAGCCGACCTCAAATGAAATGGGATAAGACTAGGCAAAGAGAGAAGAAATGAAAATATTATCCGGAGATTTGATTACAATCTTATTAATGTAACACTGGTTTGGGGGAATCTCTTCTATAGATTTTTTTTGTTTCTCAAATGATATAATTACGGTCATTAACAACCACTGCTGAATCTTCCATCATCAATTCATCATGTTTATATCAATTTATTTACAGCCAGTCTGTCTTCTTTGTTCGTAAATCTCGGTATTCATTCAGTAAATCTTTGTAGTGCCACTCACAAACTGAAGGCTTTGATTTGAATTAAACCCAAAATTCTAATTTTAAAGATGGTTTCATTTCATTCAGTTGAGGTTGATTTATTCATCTTAATTTTCGTCGGTGGTTTTTCAATTTCAATTGAATCATGTTATTCAAACAATTGTTGGAAAAAGTGGTGAGATTTGAAGATGAAACCTTCTAATGCGTTACTAGTTCCCTTTAGTGAATGCGTAAGAATTTCACCTGAACAGGGTTAATAACGTTGTGAAACTAACCTCCATACTGCGGAGCGGCCTGATGCGGCGGCGCCGGCAGGAAAGGCCCCTGCGGTGGCTGAGGTTGAGGATACGCGCCCAGCGGCGGCGTCACTGCAACAACAGAAAGTTCTAACGGTGCCCCAGACTTCGGAACGCGCGCACGACATACTGATTGACCTCATCACGGACGGAACACGGCATTACGTGTTCGAAAAAGTGATAATTTGAAAAAAGAATTGATGGGTAGTTTAATGTTGGAGTTTGACAGTTCGAATATTGAAATTTATTAAGTTTGAGGTACAGATTCTTTTTTTGAATTAAAATACCCAAAATGTAAAGTGATGTGATCGTGTTTCAGTGTGTAGCACGCGTATTCGCGCTTTGGCGCGCCGCAACCCAAGCCCGAGCATTCACGCTTGACGCAGCGGTGCTGCCATGCTAACTTTTATACTGCTATAGTTGTACCTTTTTGTTATACTTACCAAAGTTTAGAAAAAAAAATATTGTCTTTGCAAGAAATAAAGAAATAATAATAATTGATTGATTTTGTCTTGTTTTTACATATCTACAGAGGAATGTAAAAATGAGACAAAATTAAAAACAAAAATACTATAGCAATATTTTTAGCATGACCAGAACGTGGGTGAAATAGAACGTTTTTCTTATTGATATATAAAAAAAAGCTTCTAATAAAAACTTTACCTAAATCATTTTAAATAAAAAAATCTTTAAAAAAAAAAAAAAATTTCACCCACGCAATATTCACTTACGTCAGTGTTAACGACAAGCGATGCCCATACAACGCGTTACCACTAAACAGAGTCTTTCAAAAACACTAAAAGTACCAATTCTGAAAGACCCGTCAGTGTGGTGACAACACTTCAGCTCGACAAAAATAAATATTTTTTTTATATTTTTAAATAAATATTTTTATTGTATTTTTAAAAAAATATTTATATTTCCGTGCCAAAGAAAAATACAGTCAATTTGGTAGGCCAAGTTAATGTTTCAACACAGTTTGTGAGTGCTGAAAGCCTACCAAATTAGTTATTTACAATGCATTCCTTATTTTTAATGGTCACCCTAGCTGTACTGACTATATGAAGTTATTCATAATTAATTAATTATAATATTTTTTTTGTAAAAAAATTAACATCGTATAAACCGCTCAATCAAGTGTCCATCATTTTTGTAAACGCTAAACAGTCGTCAAAATCCATTTTCCATAACTTATTCAAAGCTAGCGCTAATTTCCATATAATCAGTAAAGATTTATTTCAAGCCTTGTGCATAAAAGCTAGTGTGACCATCCAAGTCTTTTCATTAAGAAAATTCTTAAATAACAAAACAATCATCACACGATAAGGAACCTTTGAAAAAGTACAATATTTATTTATAATATGACTTTGAACTTCGGGTGTGCAGCCATTTTGACACAGTCGGGTGGCAATTATGTAACTATGAGAAAATTATTGTTTCCTTACAATGTTTACTCATATTTCCAGGTTTTATTAGCACGTCTTCTGTTAGTTTTCACCAAGTTCAGAGCCATAAATATTGATCGTCAAAACTGACGACCAAACGTGTATACATGATGTGAACATTCCTTGAAATAAAAAAAATATATTCATTTTCTATTCATTTACTAACTATTCAACAAGTGTACCAAGATTTTTTGTTGATTTTATCACTTTCATATACGATATTTTGCTGTTCAAATCTAAAAAGCATTTAAATGCAGGAAAAGCAAAAGAAAAACTTATAAAGAGCTATGATATAGGTGCGTTGAAGGACACAGAAACATGCTAGTGTGACAACACAAAGTTTAAAACAGTTTCTAAACATGCAACAACAAAACTACTTAAAAAAAACTTATGTACCTACTTATACTAATTAAAAGATGCATCTCAAAAACTATTACTAGCAACACTAAAACATCAAACGATAAAATACCGTAAAAGCTTCGAGAAACAAAATCGCAGTAACGCATGCTTGTCACCAACCAAAACAGAACTCGGCTGCTATGAAACAGCAAAATTGTCATATGAGGGGATGTTCGCAAACCACAAAAAACCTGGTAACATCCGTCACCTAAACATTAATTACTAAATTATAACCATTACCGAAAAGAATGCTTTATTTCATTTTACTCCCATTTTGGTAGAAATTGCAAACTTTTCAATATGGCCGACACAAAATACTGTCAAATGTTGTAAAAGCTTAATTTATTATTGAATTGCAACAAGCAGGGAGTTTACTGCTATATCATGATCAGATATAACAACAAACTGAAGATCGCTTATGACTGCTGTGAATAAATTTAATTAATAAAACTCTTTTGAACCTCCGGATCCCTGTAAAAGACTCGAAGAACCGACACAGAGAAGACCAAAAAGAAGTTTTGAGAAAAAGAAAAAATAAAAATCGTAAAAAATGTGGATCCTATAGAAATGGTGTTGAAATATATTAAGTCCGTGGTTTAAGGTGTTCTAACCGTCCCGTTACTTGAGACCCTCACAACTGGCATACTTCCCTGTCCTTCAATTAAGCTTATTTTTGCATGCATTATTGCCTGTAGCACTGATGCAGTGATATAGGCAACATTCAACAAACACACATCACCATACACATAGAAAAACAAGAATATTTATGAAAATTTTTAAGAAAAAAATCCAAGTACTGTAAGTGATTTTTTTCTTATTTTTCTGGTGGTATGTATTCGTCAACTTAAATCTATTCACACACGCACTAACAATGTGTCATTCCTGTTAACATATTGACTCAGTGTTGACCCAAAATCCTTTCCTGTTTAAAGACCAAATGTAGTAAAATTAAAATAAATTGAGAAAAACTCAGTAAGGATTAAACGTCGCATTTTAGATAATGTATCACTATGAAATAGATACCGAATCTAAAACGTTTGTTAAACATATTGTGTAAATTAGACATACAACTAGAAAAACTGGCAATAACAATAATTCATGAATTATTTTATTTGTTATTTTTTTTGTTAGTGCCAATTTCACCATCACCTTACATTAAAAGTCTACAAACATACATTTGTAAACATAAAAAATGCAAATCAGTAAAAATATCCGATATTTCTTTTTTCTAATTATAATTTTTTCTGTTACTATTTTGCATTAATTTCGGTTAGTATTAGACACACGACCTTAAATATTAATAGACGCGACTTTTACTATAGGAAACCATACATATACATAAATTATTTTTATAAATTATTTTAAAAGTAAAAGTCGAATCTGTTTGTCAGTAACAAAAATAGCTAGCTTTTTGTGCCATTTGTAATAGATTCAAAATTATTTTCAGAATCCAGAACAAAATGAAAATAAATGACGGACTTTAGAACATAATAATTTATTTTTTTATTAAAATGCTTCTTCTTCTTTAATGTCGTTATTTTTTATTCGTCATTCATTTTCGATAAACATTAATGCTAAAAAGTTAGAGCTTAATCTAAATAAGGAAAACGAAAAAAAAAACAAACACAAGACATCCCTATTAAATTAAGTTTTAATAACAATAGGGAAGCTTAGCTTAATAACTAATGAGGCAACGAAATTTTTAATTAATAAAAATGTTGAAAACGTTGCCTCATCGTTATGTAAGGTGCACAAAACTAGCAACAATAATTACTGGTTTCTTTAAATAATTTATGTTGTAAAAAATGTATTATAAAACTCCAATTTTACCCCAGTAATTATTACAACTTAAAATTATAGTGTTAAAAACAATAAAAAAATAAGCTGTGAACTAAATGTTCAAAATAAAAATTGAAGAAAAAATAAACGAGATAGCTAAGACACATATTTTAAAAGAAAAGAGTCCCATCTTAATATTTACGAAGAAATTGGAAAAATCTTGTTTTTTTTATTAGACAGAACTCTGCGACTTAGAACAACTTATTTTTTTAAGACATGGTTAACTAGGAAACCAGATGAGTATTTATGTTTTTATTTTTCACACAAAGCCAGGCCGTTTTTTATAACACTATACAAATAGTTTCAAGCCAAAGACATCTACTGTACAGCCAACCATTTAGCTTCATGTCCATTCATCCACAAGGGTTTGTGTTGTTTTTTAAACATTTATCGTTACTATAAAAACAATTTAAGGCAAAAAAAAAAAAATTCAAACATAGATACTTTTCCGATTTGTATAGGAAAACATAATAGTGACTTGACTGCTGTAATTTTCTTCAAGGTTGAGTTTTTATTTAAATTAACTTTCAAAAAGTATATTTTCAGAACATGACAGGTAACCTTTCCATAATCAATCTAATCTGAGTGGTAAAAACATCTTAGTCAGTCATTTTAATAACCTTTTTTGAGTTTTTTTTGCCTTTACTCATTATAGCAGCGAAATCACAAACGAACGGGTTACAATCGAATTAATAACACATACGATCGTCCACACGCCGATACGCACATATCATATATTTGTCTCTCTTTAACTATGTTTCCAAAAAAAAGAAAATAAAGAAAGAAAAATTCTATATGATTTCATTACATGATAGCGATTAGTCGACTGCCGCGCGACGTCTGCGTCGGCGGGACCGCGGCTCCTGTAGAGGGGGGCCGGCAGCTGGGATGGGGAGGGGGTGCGGGTAACTTTGTATTATCATCATGTCTTATGGTGCCGCGCAAGAGTCAACTCTGTCTCACGCTGTGCCACAGAAACCTCACCCTTATTGCTTAAAAATTCTAATGGTCGAGGACCAAGGTAGCTGGAGATCAATATTAAAATAATAAAAGCGTTCAAAAGGGTATCAAAAGCTAGAGTAATGCATATCAAAAATAAAATTATCAGATATTTTGATCTCCAACTCCAAAAGTGTCAATAACCTCACTGGCTCAAAACGTTGAGTCATTCGTTATTTTTGTAAATGGTAATTCAACAATATGAATGAGATTTCTTTGTTTTTCCAAGGTTGGTTACCAATAACAAGTATTGGTCCCAAAAATGTTACCAACTTCAAGAATTCTTTGGACAGTTTGACTCAGTGTGCAGCCGTCCTTAGGCCTTAAATTTTTTATATTTTATTTTTTAAACGACACTTGTATTTCTGCATCAGTGTCTAATTTCGTAATATACATAACTTTTGTATATTTGGAAACACAATGGAACTACGAAGCTTATATTATGGAGTTGGACGCTCATTCTGACATTTGTAACGCCACCCAAGGTTGCATACTAATATCCATATTATATTGTTTGATGAAAAGATGGACAAACATTTTTGGGTAACTGAATGCGGGATCTTACAAAGAAGTTGTTTAACCCCATTTTATTTGAAAAATTGTGATAAAAATGCTAATTTTAGATTTGAGTTAACAAACATACCTACATAGGTACCAAGTTTTTATTATTTCAATGTGTAAGTAGCTGCTTAAAGATTTTTAATTTCATTAATTTTATAAATAAGAAAATCTATGCTAATTAATTAGTCATGGAATCTGTTACAATTTTTTTTTTTTTTTTTGGTATCTAAGTGATGAAAATATTTTCCTAAAGGAACTACCCACTTAATCAATAATAGATTGGATGATTGGTCTGTATATTCTTACTTTCAGTTTAGAAGAGTCAAGATTGCTCTTGAGTAAGCAGCACACACATTATTTTGAATAATTAACTATGCAGATGGGTGTTTGATTAATTATCATGAAACTGTTGTAGAATTAGTTGACCTACTTCCAAAAAGGTCAGCAGGGGATAAAATATTTACTCTACATTATCGATTAAGACATCAGGTCAATCTAATGGTAGATTTTTACAACTACCATGGATATTATTCCAATGTAAAATTAACAACAGATGTTCTTTTTATTTCGGTTATAACGCGTGATATATCATTGTAATGTTGAAAGCCAACCTCGGCCGCCGTAACGAGGGCTCATGAATCAGTTCTAGTAATGAATGGACCTAAAATTAGAACAAATAGATCCCGCCTTGCGAATAAGGGTGGTCGACCATCTTGAATTTATCGCCAGTATCGATCTACCGCGTAACACTTTTATATCAATTTTACAGCTAAACCAACGCAAAATAACTCTCTTCCGACGCAATAATCTCGCGTCCGGAGATTAAATCCTTGTTTTAATAGCGAAAACTTGTATTTCAAGGCCCTGCTGTGACGTTACTCATGTCAAAACGTATTATAAGAAAAGAACAAAGAAAATAATATATCAACAGTTTACATACCTTTTTTGTCTGCCATTTATATGATAACTATTTGAATATTAGTTAAAACGTTAATATTTTGTGTTAGGTGCGAGAAATACAGGAAATTCGCAATTAAACTTGGACGCAGTCGCAGCAAACGCTTCGAACGATTCTCGCAACGACAACTAGTGATTTCAATATAGTGCTGAGTGCTGATCACTCACTGGCTGACAGTCGATAGGCTTGGAACAATTTTAGTCGATTTTCGGTTATACTACTTTGTTTCTCGTTTGCACAATATTTCCTAAGAAGCATTTACTGCGATACTTTTTGCATTATTTTATTATAAGTCACATAATATAACGGAAGAAAACTGGTCCCTGCTGTCTTGACCCAAATAAAAGTGGTTCAGAAAAAAGCCGTAGGTAGGCCTCCTGCCTGGCATAACATTATTAGTTTTGTTCACTATTTCAACTCATGCTTTTGGTCCCATGATTTCCAATCTAATCAAGGATAATCCTTTAACCAAAACCATGGTTATTTTAGACAGCTGTGTAGAAAATATAAATTACATAAAAAGTAATATTTAGTCAACTAACCCGCATTAAAGTGTGCTAAGGGAACCATTCATCATCAAATCCTAGGATCTACCTAGCCCTTTAATTCTTCTAACTGGACTCTTTGCCAATAACTATATACCTACAAAAAACTATTTGCAATATACCTATCGTAACATCTCTAATTGACCTCGTAAATCTCGTCTTCAATCGATCGATCTCCGGGCGGTAGCTATACAATTTGACTGCAGGATGACATGCGCGAAGTGCAGCGGGTGGGGATGGTGCATCAAAGGCTGTTATGGATTTTCACATATATTTACACAGTTCCCACAGAAATTGCTTGAGAAGGGAAATTCTCGGGAATGCTACCTACTGTTTTAATAAACTTCCATTTGCATCATATTAAACTGATTTTCAAGGGATGGGAATAAATAACAATATGGTAGGCGAATTATATTGTTAAGTACATCATTGCAGAAGCTTAACTTCTGCTTATATCGAATAAATGTCTTTTCTTTATGTCCTATTTGACCTTGGTCTCATATTTAAATCGTTATGTTCGGCACATATTTCTTGTCCAAAGTAAACAATCTGATACTTGTTACCTACCTAAGATTCTGCACCTCGCCTCCCAGTTTTATTATATTCTAGAATCTAGAATATAGAGGGTGGTCTAGTTATTATTTGCTTGAGGCTGATAGATTATTACCTACTGTTTTGAATTTTCATATTTTTTTTTCAAAAGGCCGCAAATCCACGAAAAACACGTCTTATATAACACTTATCTCAGACAAGACTACTAGACTAACTACACTAGGCGGGCTTATCGTAGTCTGCGATCTTTGCTAGGAAACCGTTTTTAATCCAGTTGAACTCATAGAGCGAGCGCTTACATTGATAATTAATCGGTGTTGTAAAGTATGATTGAAAGATCTCGTAGTTGACTCTAGCATCCTCGCTACAAAATCTTTCGCACAAGGTTTAGGTTACAAATAAAGGCTCTGGTACAAAAATCATTTATTATATACAATGTTTCTAATATTAGATCATTTTATTATTCTTACAAACTAGTCAGAGATTTTATATATTTGAAAATAATGTCCACTTTCCACCGCATCTGTAATAAAAGGATAGATAAGTCTTTATTTGCTATAAACATGGTATAAAGTTGTTGTCTGGTTTTTAGGAAATATAATGAATGAATTATCGTTAGATAGTGAAAACCAGGACTTTTTGGTGTTTGTTGTGAAAGGCGACTAGAGGATTCAGTAGTTTATTGTCGAGGGCGGGCAGTAGCGTTTTCTTTTTTACTAAGTACTAACTTTAACTGTCTAATAAACGTGGTGATTAGGACTCTTTCCTTAATAGTCGATTGTTACCGCCACGGCTCTGACACACACAGATTTCAGAATAACTATAACTCTAAACTGTATAACTTGTCAGTCCAACCCTGAGCGGGTATGGCAGGTTGGCTATTTGTTCACCGGCATCACTCAATAATTCGTAGTGTACAAAGATCTCCTTTCTCAAAAGAGTCCTTTCAATGATACAACTGGCTGAAATAATAATAATATATTATTGTTACCTGCAAGCCGACAGAAACCGCGCGTCATAAGCGCCCTGCAGCGGGTGCTTGTTGGGCTGCTTGTCGGCGAGCGCGCGCGACCCGCAGCGCGCGCACTGGCGCCAGCGGGCCGGCCGCAGCCCGCCGCCCACGTACATGTAGCTAGGGAAAATTTGTAATTAGATGAATACTAAAATCAAATGACGTTAAAAGAGTAGCTGGCCCAGCGTGGATTCAGAGGGCGAGAGACAGAGATATGGAAATCTTTAGAGGCCTTTGTCGAAGAATTAAATTAATTTATTGTTATTTTAAATACTCAAATATTTTTTAAAGGGGTTGTTTCAATGTTTACCAAATGAACTAGCACCTACATATCATGATATCCGTTATTGCAAGTAGTCTATGTTTAGCAGTTGAGTAGATCGTAGATAGGTTATACTTTATTTATGTTAACAGTTGACAACTTTTACTTACGTCGTCAAAACGACGTATAAATATGACATACATAGCATACGCATAGCATTATCAGCATATAATGTTCCCACTGCTGAGACACAAGCCTCATCTCTTCGAGAAGGAGTTGGCTAGTGGACTGATATACATTGATTCCGATGCAGAATTGCAGCACATACAGAATTAGAAAATTTTAAGCTGTAAGTCGCCGTCAAATTTACCGTATAGCGTCCATGGTGATGGAGGGCGTGGTCTCACACTGCGCGTACGGCGGCGGCTCAGGATTGTACCGCAACGCTTCCGGTTCTACACCGTACTCCAACTGCATAGTAAAAGAAAAAAAAGGTACTTTAAATTATCGTTTATTAATTTTCATTACTTATTTCATTATTTATATTTTACAATAAAAAAAAAAAGTATAAATGTTACTACGAATTTATTTAAAAAAACTTAAAATGTCAAAGTAATTAGTCGATTAATTATTACAATTTATGATGGACATCACTAATATTGTGATCAATATTTTTTTATTGTTTTGGCGGCAAATTTCATATTTGGTTTTAGACATGGCTCTTTCAGTTTGTTAGTTTTTAAAGTTTAGTGTTAAAATAATTTTAAATAATAGGTATGTTAGCATAACTTTTTCATAATAGTTTCTTTTGCACGAGTGGTGTGTTTGCAGAAGAAAATTATACCAACTATGCCTGGAAAATATAAGTTCGAAAAGGTAGGTCGTGCGCAAGTATATAAAAGTAATATTAGATCCTCACCTATGAAATCAGCGTTTTGTATGGAGAATTTTAAAGAAGTTGCATTTTTCATACTAACATTTTCTCATTTTATTTTATTTTATTTATTTGGGAAAATAAACGGTTACACATTACAATATTACAAAATAATTAGAGCTAAGTAGAGAGTGAACCCACGACATTTTCCACATAATATTAAAACAGGATATTAAAAATTATTACGATGTGCGATTACAATTACATCCTAATTGTATGCATAATGTGGTTAATGATAAATCTAAACAGGCATGCAAAAATAATAAAAGAATAAATACAGTCTATAGTTTAAACATTATGGAGTTAAATCTATGATTTTTTTGCGAACAAGGCATCGAAATTTTCCAACAGAAACAGCAAAGATGTCAATATTATGGAAGGTCTTATTATACTGATTGGTAAGGCGTCGTAGGGGCGCTCGTAAGCCTGTGTTCGTATGACTAGAAGATACAGCAAATAGATGTCGTGCACGCACCCCTCGGCTTATGGTTGTTCTAGGTACTACGTAACAAATCTTATTACTAATATCCATACAATCATATGTGTTGTTACAGAGGTCAAACAAAAACATTGTTTCCAAAGTAATACGTCTGGCTTTAAGTTTTTGTAGATTATTCTTAATCTTTATAACAACCATGAACACGAATGTTTAAAACTTTTATGCACTAATGTTTAAAAACTAAGTTAACGTTTTATGCCACTTAGATTATGCGACAAAAATAAGTTTTGGCTAAGTTAAAACAAATAGTGGTCATTTCTGCTAACAAAATGAGGAGTAATTTTTAAGGTATTATTTATGTTTAAAAAACCTTATTAGGTTTTTTTACTATTGGTAGTTGTCTATATTGATCATTATTCGATATAATACCAAGCAATTGATGAATATTTTAAATCGTAGAAGTGACGAGGTTCTCTATTTGTGAGAAAAAAAACGCCTATTTCATAGGTGGGAACCCAATATTAGATATTGCTTAAATTATGTTTTAGTAGGTATTTAAGTTGAAAACAAATCCTAACACAACACCTAACAACGCATGCCAGGCTGCCTAGTGCGCGGGGCGTCGAAAAAATCCTCCGCGTCTAATGTGCCCGAGAGACTGGCAGCAATGAGCCCTTTTAGCTTTTCTAATGTTACGACATTAGACAGACAGTATCACGATAACACAAGGAAATATATGAAGACGGATTTAAATTTACGTCCATGATAACGTTACAACGTGTACGTATTTCCATACATTTTATGGACGTGGACGTGAACGTTTACGATACCGTCACGTTAGAAATTATAAAATTGCATATTAGAGCTTGTGACTAAGTAATAACAGCCGCACGGTTCGATCCATCAGGTTAAGTTGGCCTGTGGATGGATGACCATCTTAATCTCTCCGTGCCTCGGAAAGCACGTTAAGGCGCGGACTGACTACGATTTTAAACGCTACAGCTGCACTCACACAACCTCGTCTGCGCGCTATATGGTAGCCCGACGACTAAAGTAAAACCGCAATATCTATTTTCACAATTACAGAGCATTAAATAAGGTTGAAAATTGAATACATATTTGGGTTGATGATGTGAGTAAGCTGCGAATGGGCATTTATTTTACGGGTTGTATTTAGATTGTTCGGAATATACACAATAAATTAAATAATTGTCTGGTTAAAGTTATAAAATAATGTTTATTCTATAGAATAACCAGATAATAATCATATAATAATAATAAAATATTTGATAATAATATGTTTTTAAGACATCTTAGAAGTCTTAAAAAAAAAAATTGTTATCGTTGAAAATACAGAGACATTCGACGTCAAAGTTTATGTTTGTGAATAATTTTTTATTGGGAATTTCAAACTATTTTCCACTATTCTATTCGGTATTTTTTTTTCTTTAAACCCTTCTCTGTCCACTGTATTTTTTGCGTCGTATATTTTCGTTGCGTTATGTCATACTCGACTATTCAAGAAACCAGTTTTGTGTGAATATTGAGGTAACACCGCGCCTTAAGCCGTTGGTCCCGGCTGTCATTCGTGGATCTTTGACAGTCGTTACGGGTCGTCAGAAACCCGAAAGTCTGACAACCAGTCTTACCAAAGGGTATCGTATTACCCAGGTACTGGGTTGTGGAGGTCAGATAGGCAGTCGCTCCATGTAAAATACGGTATTCAGCTGCATCCGGTTAGAATGGAAGCCGACCCCAACATAGTTGGGAAAAGGCTAGGCAGATTGATATTGGAGATGTACTTACATATAGCGGCCATTGTTTCCCGTGCGGCGCGGCCACATTGCACCGCGGGAGCGACTCCCACACCCGCGCGCCCGTCCATTGTGTGCTCAGCAACGCGCATTCCTCTGAAGACACAAAACAGTCAGATGTTAGTACAGTATCTATACATATTATAAAACAAAGTCGCTTTTTGCGTATGTCTGTATGTCCGTGTTTTTCTTCTAAAATACGCAACGGATTTTGATGAGGTTTTCAACACAATTTAGAGAGTGTATTCCGGAAGGTTTATGTGTATAATACATTAATATTAAACTTATAGATAATTAAGAAATCTTGATGTTTTGTCAAGTCGTACAAAGTTTGCGAGCCAGGGGCGGGTCGCTAATATACATTTATATTTTGAAACAGGCTTTTAATTTTCATTGTTATCGTTTTTCACCAATCTTTCCAGTGGTGGAATTCAGTACGATCAATCTATCTAGCCTTTTCCTAACTATGTTGGGGTCGGCTTCCAGTGTAACTGCATACAGCTGAATACCAATAGGTACCTATTTTACAATTATTTCATCACCACTACTCTCAAAGAAAGAAAATATCGTGAGGAAACCGGCATGTCCTAGAACAAAAAAATTGAAGACCAAGTGATATCCACCAATCCGTACTGGGTCCGCATGGTGGACTATGGCCCACTCCGTCTCACAGAAAGACTGTGTTGCAGCAGTGGGAACATTAGAAGCTGATTATTTAAAGTGACTGGTTTTTTGAGTCAACTAAAGAGCTCCAGGCCAGTCCGCCTCACCGACGAGCTCCTGCTTGGGCGCGGCGGCGCTGGCCAGGCGCACCAGCGGCCGCGTGAGCGCCTCGGCCGCGCGCCACCGACATACATATATAACCTCACCGACGAGCTCCTGCTTGGGCGCGGCGGCGCTGGCCAGGCGCGCCAGCGGCCGCGTGAGCGCCTCGGCCGCGCGCCACCGACATACATATATAACCTCACCGACGAGCTCCTGCTTGGGCGCGGCGGCGCTGGCCAGGCGCGCCAGCGGCCGCGTGAGCGCCTCGGCCGCGCGCCACCGACATACATATATAACCTCACCGACGAGCTCCTGCTTGGGCGCGGCGGCGCTGGCCAGGCGCGCCAGCGGTCGCGTGAGCGCCTCGGCCGCGCGCCACCGACATACATATATAACCTCACCGACGAGCTCCTGCTTGGGCGCGGCGGCGCTGGCCAGGCGCGCCAGCGGCCGCGTGAGCGCCTCGGCCGCGCGCCACCGACATACATATATAACCTCACCGACGAGCTCCTGCTTGGGCGCGGCGGCGCTGGCCAGGCGCGCCAGCGGCCGCGTGAGCGCCTCGGCCGCGCGCCACCGACATACATATATAACCTCACCGACGAGCTCCTGCTTGGGCGCGGCGGCGCTGGCCAGGCGCGCCAGCGGCCGCGTGAGCGCCTCGGCCGCGCGCCCCGCGCCGCGCGCCACCGACGCCAGCTTGCGCAGCAGGGTCACGGCTGCGCCGTCCGCCCACAGCTCGTAACTAGCACGACATCATACATATTTATTCAGCATTCAATTAACTATACATAAATAACCACTTAATAATTTATAAAAATCTATATAGATACTAGCTGACCCGGCGAACTTTGTTCCGCAATCAATCAAATATAAAAAAAAACCCTACCTACCTACCTACCTACCTACCCTACCCTACCTACCTTCCCTACCTACCTACCATACCCTGCCTACCTACCCTACTTATCCTACCTACTTTATCTACCCTACCTACCCTTCGTGCCCTACCTACCCTACTAAAAAGTATTCTATGTAAGTTTGCTTCGCACGGGTAGCATTAAGTACTTATCTACGGTACACCTACCCTACCTATTCACACTACCTAACCTACCCTACTTACCCTACCTACGCTACTTACCCTACCTACCTACCTACTTACCCTACTTAGTACTTACCCTACTTACCCTACCTACCCTAAATACCCTACCTACCTACCTCTGTCTGCCTTATCGAAATCCTATGTAGCATAACGTAATGATTGAATACTATCGTGAATGCATGCAAGCCTAGTACTTTTTGTTAGGTAAGCTCAGAACAGTCTTGATAAATATCTACTTTTCCGTTGGATTTTCCAAAAAATTAAATACTATCATGAATTCATGCAAGCCTAGTACAAAATTTTCATCCAAATCCAGTCATCAGTTTTTAATTTCCCATACAAACTTTGAACCCCCTTTTCGCCCCTTAAGAGGGTGGTTTCTGGGATAAAAATCCTATGTTAGACTCCTGGTTCTAAGCTACCTCTCCACCAATTTTCAGCTAAATCGGTTCTAATACTATCTCAATATTTTCTTTGTTTCTCGACGTCGTCCTAAATAACATGGCATTTGTTTTACTTAAATTCAATTTGAGATTATTGATGGTAAACCAATGATGAAAGAGAGCAAGAGCATTATTTACTTTACTACTGAGAGTATCAATATCTTTAGCGGCTATAATAGCATTCGTATCATCAGCAAAAAGCACAAGTTCAGTATCACTTCGTTCCAGCATATAGCTAATTAAATCATTAACAAATAGAATGAAAAAAATTGGTCCTAATATCGAACCTTGTGGAACTCCTTGTTTTAATAGTTTAAGTCCCGATTTGAAAACTTTTTGACTACTGTCTTCATTCACTTTAATTTCCACATATTGCTTTCGATTTTCTAAGTAAGACTTAAATAGACGCAAAACCGGTCCTCTTACTCCGTAATGTTCCATTTTTCCTAACAGTAATTTGTGATTTATCGTGTCAAAAGCGGAACTAAGATCTAGGAATAACCCTACGACTTTAAATTTATCATTTATTCTGTCAACTACTTGCTCCATTAAAGTATTAATTGCGTCATTTGTTCCCACATTTTTCATATAGCCAAATTGTCTGCGATTAAGTATTTTATTACGATTGAGATGTCTAAGAAGTCTAATTTTGAGTATTTTCTCAAAAATTTTCGAGATGATTGGTAACAAAGAAATCGGTCTATAATTATTAGGATCTAATTTGCACCCTTTTTTGTAAACTGGTAAGACTCTTGCTATTTTTAGTTGTTCAGGGAATATATTCATATTTATACATGTGTTTATAAGATGTGCCAGAGGTCCTGCCAGTATGTCAATGTGATCTTTAACAGTCTGTATCGGTATTTCATCATGACCAGAAGATTTCTTGGTAGCCATATAATTTACCAGTTTTTTTATTTCGGAGGCAGTAGCTAGATCGCAAGTCATTTCTTGATCTACTCTTTTTACGCTATCTTGTAAAGTTTTTATAGCTTGATCGAAAGAATTAGAGTCGCCAACTGTGTCTGCACTGTCGAACGTGTTCGAGAAGATATCTACTATTTGCTGGGGATTTGATATTATTTGATTATTAACTTTAAGCGAGTATGTTTTTACTATTTGCACGTTTTGATTTTGTGTTCCTGTGCCTATTTACAACCTGCCATATAGCTTTAGAAGATTCATTTGCTTTGGCTAGTTCTTTATTGACTGCAATGCGTCTAGCTTTTTTTAAGACTAGTCTGTATATTCTAATGTATGATTTTGTATATGCCCTTATTTTCTCTGTGCAGGTCACAATGTTTATATTTTGAAGCAAAACTCGCTTCATTTTACTAGAGACTCTAATTCCTTTCGTTACCCAGGACGATTTTTGACATTTCTTAGAATTCACCCGTTTTTTCTTCTTTTTGAAACTTGCGCGGAATATTTGTCCAATTTTCTTTAAAAAGCCATTTATACCTTCTTTCAACCAATTTATATTCAGAATACGTTGTCCAAAGCTATTTGAATTTTTGTCACTAAACTGTCTAAACTCTATATTTAAAAAGCTATCGGGCTGTACTTTCTCAGTTTTTAAGCGACAAAATAACGCTGCGTGTCCATCAGCCAAGCAATTGTGATCAACAAACTGCTCATTGATAAAATCATCTGGTAAATTCGTCAAAAAATTATCCAAACATGATTGCGCATTATTTCGTTTATAAGTCACTTCGTTTATAATTGGTCTAAAATTGTAAGATGTCAATAATGTCAAAAAATTTGAAGTTTTTTTGTCGCTTTTAAGCAAGTCAATGTTGAAATCTCCACAGATGATACATTTCTTACTGAAGAAGTGTTCTAGTAATTGTTCCAACTTAGCTATAAATGTTTCATAGTTCTGATCGATAGGATTTCTGTAACAGCAGAAAATATAAATGTTATTGCTAACATCTTTAACACCACATAGTTCGAAGCTTTCGATTTTGTATAATTTTTGACAAAAAGGCACCTCTTCACAAGCAATATCGTTCCTCGTCATAATGAGGCTACCACCCCTTTTTTTGTTTTTTCTTGTATTAAACGACACCATTTTATAATTGTTTAAGTTGAATGGAGGAGCTGACTCCATGGTCAGGAAATGTTCTGTTATGCAAACATATAGATTGTCTAGATGAATGTCTTGCAAATAAACTTCTAATTCCTCTTTTTTGTTAGTTACACCACATAAATTCTAAATGCAATTATGTTTTTTTATTTCAAAAAAATCCCACGAAAAGATAGAGATACGAGACAGATTTTACCTTATAAGAATGAGATAACAGATTTATAGGTTTGTCAGGTATCATTTAAGCAAAAACATTTTTTTTAATCATAATTTTGAATATTAGCCTTAGGTGAATCGATTCACAATTCTAGCGAATTCACAAAGTTGTTAAAAGATTTTTATGGCATGTGGCACATCATTAGCAAGAGGATAGACTGGATAATTAATGAGGGAGTTGGAAGATCCCGGTCGCTTTTGTTTTTTTTTTTGTAGCCATATAAACAGCTGTAACATGTACAGCTTTAATTTAAGTTTTACCTTTGTGAGTGAATTAAAAAAAAAACTAGGTGACTAATGTCACTAATTTTGTATTTAAAACTAGTCTTAAACAATACACATCGAAATAAAATTAAAATTCAGAGTCTACGCCTTATTTATTTTTTTAAATTTGTATTTGAATGTAAAGTTTTGGTCTTTTTTTGTAAAACAATAAAAAGTCGATAAAAAAATATCTACAGGGCATTAGGGGTGTTAAGGGATCTGAAAGGCTAGCAGGTGACCCCTTCAGTCGACCATTTCAATTTGGCACACGATGCACCAAACACCCTGTATATTGATATATTTGATAGAGATCTAAGTGAACCTCGTAAATAGAGAAGTATCACGAGTGTCAGTCGAGGGTGTCACGAGTGTCACACGAGAGTGACGAGTATCAGGATTGTCACAAGTACCAAACGCGAGTGTCGACTACAGTGCAAGTTATAAAATTTGCCAAAGATGTGAAAAACATTTTGTTAATTTCGTTATTAGGATTTATTTGCTAGATTTAAAATACTCTATGCATTATTATGGCCAGACATCATCTGCCAGCTTTTTCCCAACAGTGGTGGGGTCGGCTTCCAGTCTAACCGGATGCAGCTGAATACTAGTATTTTTCATGGAGCGACTGCCTATCTGATCTACACAACCCAATTACTGTGTAACAAGATACCCCTTGGTAAGACTGATTGTCAGACTTTCGGACTTCTGACGACCCGTAACGACTGTCAAAGATGTACAAATGACACGGGACCAACGGCTTATCGCGCTTTCCGAGGCACAGAGGGGTCTTGGTATGTAAAAATGGTCACCCTTCCACGGACCAACAGCGGCAAGCGTAGCTTAACCTGATCGATCGACCCGTGCGGCTTTTATTACTTAGCCACGAGCCCCCTATGCATTATTATAGGCAGTGTTTTAAATTATGGTCGTATTTTTGTCTCCAGATTGTAGATGCTACGTACTGGTGTGGATGTGTCATCGTGTGCTGATGTTGGTACGCCAGCGACAGGAGCGCGGTCAGGCCGATGTCTAGTGACCGCTGCAGAGATAATCGCAGCGGTTGGAGAGATGTTGCTTCGGTTAACGCTTCGGGCTTCGCTTCTATTGCCAGGAGGCTCTGCAACAGTTCAATGGGAAATGAGAAAAAGAGGCTCTTTCAGCGTGGTATAATTGAATGTGGGAGCGAGATAGCAGGTCTTTGCCCACGAGTGGGACAGAAGAGGCTAGCAAAAAAGGTAAGAGTTTCCTGTAATTTTGCTGTAACTATCCTTTTAAAACACAGTCTTAAGACGAAAGATATTGTATAGACACTGAATATTTAGTTTTAGGTGTAAAAAAAGCACTTGGTATTCTCCCAAATTCTTTTTTATATTTGAAACTGTTGCAATACCAAAATCAGTGTTACTATTGCAATTCATTTATAAACTATACATATTTATTTCATTAACCATTTTTACATTGTATCGAAATGTAATTAACACAACATGAAGACATAATTTAAAAAATATTTATAATTAATTATTCAAAATTGCAAATACATTGTTTTGTAGTTTTTTCAAAAATAAAATTCAATAAAATTTAGGTACACCGAAAACATCAAGAATAAAAAAAAACACTATCGTTGAATTAAATTTTGGTACACCGATACAAATGTCAAAAAATTACATACAATGTTTATTTATTTATTTATTTAAGGACAACCAACAAAGCATACACCAAAAATACATGTTAAAATACCCATATTACATATTTTACATTTTGTAGTGTAGCCTTAATTAAAGGCTGCCACGGTATGCATTAAACATCCTGTAGGAAATTCAGTTATAAAGCAGTTACAAAAAAAAAAAAAAAATTACAAAACTAAACATATTTTTTTTTTTTTTTTTTACTAATTTTGATAGCTTTTAAGTAAATCATAGAAACCAAAATATAAATTTTTCACTTATATGCTATTGCCCTAAGCAATACAGCCTTGACTTTATGTAAAGAGTAAGACATATCAATATCTACGCTGGATGAGCGTGGCAGGCGAAAAAATTGTTGTAGCGAAAACTAAACTTTATGTCAAGGCATTCAAGTTCTTGTGCCTAAATCACATAAACTCAATTTACCTTATCGTGTTCGTGCGTGTGATCATCAAGTATGGCGGCGAGCGGTGCGGCGTCAGGCTTGTCGTCAGGTCGTAACGCTAAGGAGACGGCCGCCCATGACGCGTGCAGGCTTTGGAGGCACGTCAGCCAGGACAAACTGGTTTGAGCTGACGAAATTAGTCTGGGGATGAACGAATAAGACATGTGTAACCGCACCCTAAGAAGATCCCTTTTTACCCGACTACGGCGAAGCAAAAAGGAGGGTTATGATTTTCACCGGTATGTATGTATGTTCATCTGATTGTAGTACTGATTATAGTTTGACAATGAGGTATCGTTGGAAGCGTCTCGATCGTCCGCTGGTTACTGGGTATGTGACGTCGCATTGAATTCAATATGGCGCCCTCTAGAGAACATAATGTGGTGAACTAAAAAAATATGTTTTGTAATTATGCCATGTTGGGTATCAAATGAAAGGGCACATTACAAATGTATATACGAGTATATCGTATATCATATTGTCTCAGTAAATAAATATGTTAAAATGGTTAAAAACCAGGGTTGAAAAAAATCATGATTTTTATAAAAAAATCAAAATAATCGGATTTTTTTGATTATTTCTGTCACACATGTCTCTAAATGTTTTTTCATTGTCGCTACTAAGTCCATTAATTCGTTCTTACAACGTTTACACACCGGTTTGTTAAACTTGCCGCAAGTGGACTTTTTTCATCGAAATAAACCCATACAGCATCTTTTCTCTTTCCAGACATCTTGTTGTATTCACTTTCATTAATCAATCACGAATGACCGCGCCAAAGACTAAACGGACGGATTCAGTCACGAGTTTAAATTTCGGAGAACCTCCGAACGGTATAGTTAAACAGCATTGGACACGTGTGTGCGCGCCGTAGTTTATATCGGGGGAAGTCCCTTGACACATTTTGGCTGATTTGGTTGAAATGAAAAGAATATTGATTTAAATCATTGATTTTTATAAAAAAATCACTTGATTTTAATCGCGATTTAAATCACTGATTTAAATCAAGTGATTTAAATCATATCTACCCTGTTAAAAACAAGCATAAGTCAGACTGCGGCTGTGAAGTTAATATGTATTATACAACAAAACCTAAACAAAAACAATTTAAAGCGGTTTTACAAATACTTTATCACGAAATTATAACCCCAAAATAATTTAAATAAAAAGGAAATTCAAAAACTAAAAACGCTCTAAAAAGTATGAAACAAGAAAATATTTCAGACAGAAATCAAGACATAGGTACAAAAAATGGTCAAGATAAATCCCTCGTCGCATGCCTGAGTACCTACAAAATTATAATGGCATGCGACGAGTAGTCGGGTTTTAGTTTTTGAACTTACTTTTTATTTTGTCCTAAAAATATTAATTCACAATCTGATAGAATAAATTCGCCTCTTTTAGTGCGCCTCAAATAATTCTCATTTTGTTGTCCTAAAATACTAAATAGCCAATTAATTGCGACCAACTTGGATGTCACAGTTCTAACTTAACCTAACCCATTTGATTGAGGTGCTCTAGCTTAGTTACTTCGACAACTTTGGGAGAAGCCCGGAATGTCAAACATAAATAAATTTATTTTTTAAAAGCGTACCTACATCATTAGGAGCAAACATTTAGATCGTAGATTTACCCTCACCGTACCCACCGCCCATATTACAGACCCTCAATCAAAAGTCAAGCATTACTTAAAACTCGTTTAAAGCCTTTTGATTGCTTGAAACTAGTTTTAAGTAATGCTTGAGTCTTGAGTGAGGTATATATATACGGGCCTAAATCGCGAGAAAAAGTGTCCAGTGTTTCCATGGCAATCAAGTCAAGTCTCTGCGACATTGTGTGTCAGAGGTGTCCAAATGAAACAGAAACGCGACCATTATTTGCCGCGGCAGGGCCAATCTACGATTGAAGTCTTTGATTAGAAGCCAAAAGTTTTAGAGATTAATTTTTTTTTAAAGAGTACTCTTACTCAAAGTATTAATTTCAAATAAACTATTAACGTTCTGTATGGAGAGAAGTGATGGTGGTAAGGGCTTAGAGTTGTGCCTTGTGGCATTCCGGTGTTTCTGAAGATGATGGTTCTATTAAATGAAGAATTTGTTGTTCGTCGTATTACAAAGTAATATTTATAAGAGAACAATATGTTTACTTGGTACTGTATCTAATTGATTAAAACATTAAATAAATTTGATGTGATCAATATTATCAAATGCTATAGAGTTATACCCTCTAAAGCACAAGGATACCTCAAGAATGGCACCTTGTGGCATCCCTATGTTTTTAGTACAGATTTGGTAAATATTGGTTTCAAACTCAAAGCATTTATTTCAATAAAACCATTTACAGGCACTTTTGAATTGTCAAAGAGTCGCTCAGTTAGTTGAAAATTGAAGCTAGTTGCCCATTCCAAACCGTAGATCTCTATGGAGAAGAACGGGCAAGAAACACCGAGGACACTCTTTTAAATCAAGATATTACAAAACTCTGGGTACATTGTTCTTGTTGCAAACAATTCAAAATATAAGATTCAAAATACGCCCTGGCAGATAAGAGATGACCAATCTCAACTGACAGCGCCCGTTCATGAATACGACGCGTGGGCCAGCACCATCCAGCTCAACCATTTTGTAGGGAACCGAATGATCCAACACACTCGCCACCATCAGCGAGACATTTAAGTAAGAATGACATACTCTCAACTGCCATGCTTTTTCAAGTCAACATACATCACAATAACACAATAAACGGCTCCATGTACATCATTAGTAGGTCAATAAGTTTTGAGAGGATCAAATAAATATTTCTCAAGGAATAACAGTTGTCAAGGAACAGAACATTTATTTATTTTTCTCTTCTCTAATCCTTTTCATCAATTCCGTACGAGACTTTTAACCAGCTCGGAGTCTCAAGACTTCTGTGCGACTTAAGCCGCCTATTAAAATTGTATCCACTTCCCCTTCCTTCTTTTTAGGTCTTTTTTGTTATTTAATTAAATATTACTTTACTTTCCATCGTATTTGTGAACATATTTAATTTTTCTTTTTATTTATTAACTTGTAACTAAATCAACTAACGATAACTAAAACGTCCTATAGTCATGAAGTTCCCTGTTAGTCCTGTGCACTTATTTTTAGTTAAGTGACGAATTCATAATACTTAAAACTGTATGTGATTTTTGTAAATAAATAATTAGAATATGATTCAGGCAAGACGAACCAGGGGTCTGCGATAAACCAGTTTTTAAACAAAACCAAAAGTCATTCATTCAAAAAGGCTGACAATCAGCACTTTTCGAACGTCAAAATTACATAAGACAGTCCCCCGGCACGCCCACCCTTCATCACTTCTTAGTGCTTTCGCTGGGAACAAGAAGTGGCGCAACAAACTGTCTAGCAGTACAGTTGTCTGTTCAGCTAGAAAAACTTGATTCTAAACAATAGTACTTATACAAAATAATTAACACTAGCTAGAATTTAAAACATCGTTCTGTTAGTGTTAATCGTTTGAAGATGACAGACACAGGCAGGACGATGAATCAACATAACGCATTTATTCCGCGAGAATTCACATAAAAAAAAAATGCAGTTCTGCCTTAATATACACGACATATTTAGTCATTATAGCCTACAACCCGCGATACAATATGATGCTTCCAAAGATACCTCGAGTTTGTCAAAATACGACGAGTAGTTTAGGAGTTATGAGGGAACAGATGAACATTCATACATAGCCTGTTAAAATCATTACCCTCCTTTGGCTTTACCGTAGTTGGGTAAAAATACAGAAAATAGTTTTTTGGAATACCTGCATAGTGCTATCCTTAGTTTAAGCCAGCTATGAAAGTAGTATTGTTGGAATGCAGTCGGCTGACGTTGAAATGAATCTGTTAACCTGAAAATTATAATTAAAACTTCATTATTTGTTCGGTGTTTAATCAATAATACGATCCATTTTATCGAAAACTAAAACCGCATAACATTTTGGCTTTTCAAAAGATTTCTAGTTGAGCCCTGCAACCTTATTGCGTAACACACGATCAATTTGAATAATTTTGAAGGATATCGCTTTTTTTCTTTTTTCTTCGTGTGGTAAGTGACTAACTTGGTGTCAGAGCTTTATACCGCCCATGGGCCTCTGACTTGGCTTCACATGCCGTCGAGAAATATCTCTCAGGCATACCGGTTTCCTCACGATGTTTTCTTTAGGGTCAGTTCACACCAAGACGTCACGCGAAGCGACACTTTTGAAGATAGATACAAAATGTAACTTTATTTACTGCACAAATAGATACACATTTAATTGAGATAATTTGAAAATGTCCCGCGGCGTCGCGTGCGCCTCGATATGCCTTGCGGCGTAGCGCGTCGCATCACGACGCAGCGCTGTTTCGCCGGTAGGCGTGGCGTGCAAGAGCGGCGCGCACTACGCCTTGCGAAGCCGCGTGACGCAGCGCGACGCCGCGAGGCGCAACCTGAAGCTGTCATGGCGACTTGTTTCTACTATTAGCTAGCGGGGCGGGAGCTCGCGGCGAAAGTAGACACGTTCCGCTGAGCCACGCTGTGTCTCGTTTCGCAGCGAGGAGTGGCGCTGCCAGCGACTTCACGATGCGCCTCGCGACGTTGCGATGCGTCTCGCGGCGCCGCGCTGCGCAGTTCGAAACCACTGGCCTCTCAAGCATCGTCGCGTTGCATCACGTCTCGGTGTGAACTAACCCATAAGGATATTGCTAATCCATTGCTTCATATATTCGAAAAATTTGTCTGCTCAACAATGTAAATAATCCAATGAATGTTATTAAACTGACAAAATGAAACGCACTGTGATTAATCTTAATTAAATGATTAAATTAATGTTTTACGCAATTAGGATGAAGAATTAAAACTTTACTCAGTATAATTCTCCTGCCCTTATTCCAATTTAATTGAGGTCGGCGCAAGCGCAACATGTCTTTTTCTCCCATTCTTCTTTATTAGTCGTCAACTCGGTAGGTACAGAGTCGAAACTTAACTAGGACCCTGTATTGTGTATATATACAGGTGGTTTTTTTTTTCTATTCTGTAATTATACAGGATGGTATTTTCTCAAAGTGTTGATGAAACAAATACCTAAAATATAAAACAATTTTTATATTACCTCTCATACATAAGCTCCAGTACATTATGTTTGACGGTCCCCGTGCAGGCGATCAGTACGTCGAGACAGTCGTAGCCCGACACGATCGCGTATTCCAACAGGGAGGTCGCGTGTTGGACAGCTATGGGAGTAGCTGTCAACATGAAATTAACATGAAAAAGTGTTTAACTAAACTAATATAAATATAAGACAAAATATTTGATTTTTCGTATGTTTGTAATGAATAAACTCAAAAACTACTGGACTGATTTAAAAAGTATTTCACCAGTAGAATGCTATATTATCACTGAGTAACATAGGCTTTAATTTATAAAGATAATCAACCTAGCTACTTTTTTAGTTCATAAAAATAAAGTATAATGATACTTTTTCGTCTTTAAGCTCAACCATTATATAACTCATTACCCAGTAATTGGGTTGTGGCAGTCGCTCCATGTTAAAAACTTGTATTCAGTTACATGTGGTTAGACTGGAAGATGATGCAGATGATGGTTATTATTTTATACTCACGAATGTCGCACCAGGGCTGCGGTAGTTTGTATACGTGGAGTTGCGCGTGAGTGTCTATGGCGAGCACCACGCCGCCTAGTTGTGACATCTCCACGCACGAGACTATGGCGCAGCCGGAACCACTCTATTGAATAAAAATTAAAGTTTAAGACGAAAGCGCCAGGGTAGCCCGTGAAATTCAAACTTCCTTGCGTTAAGGATGATTTCCACCAAACGGCATCGCATCGCATCGGATCGGAAAGAATACGAACGGATGCGGCGACAGCCGATCGCGTCCGGCAGGATGTCGACGCATACGAATACCAGCGCTGCGACATTTTTATTTATTTTTAAATGTCGCGGCATCATGGTGAGATAGGAGCCTTTTGGCCTCGTACAGGACTTCCTTCATTTTAATGTTACTTTGTTTTTTATTTATGTTTAATGTGTTTTTAGTTCAATGTGATTTCCTGTGCGAGTCTCAATAAATACTTTAGGGGTATGAGGAACAGGGTGTAAAGTTCACTCATCCCCCATAGAAAAGGGAGGATCCTCCGACCAGATGGGTGTGATGTCTGGCGGGCAACTGCTCGCCAGACATCACACCCGTCTACCGTACCGTGCGAACGGCACGGTAATACACACTTACGGAGGTCCGTAAGTGGCCGTAGTTCCGGCTTTGTAGGTACAAAGCTTTACTATAGCTGACGTTGGGAAACCCATCATTGGAGTGGACTTCCTCAGCCATTACAATCTGTTGGTAGATTGCAGGAATCAACGCTTGATCGATAGTTTGACGTCTTTGTCGGTCCCTGCCGCACACTGCAGCACCATCGATATCGCATCCGTGAAGGCCCTCGTAAGGGATACCGGCTACCACCATATACTACGTGAGTACCCCGAAATTACACGACCTCCAGGCAAACAGCTACCAGGTACACACAATACGCTGCACCACATTAGGACGACGCCTGGGCCACCGGTAGCATGCAGACCCAGACGCCTCGACCCAGCTTGACTTCAGGTCGCCAAGAAGGAGTTCGAGGAGATGCTTGCAAGCGGGGTAGCGAGGCGTTCCGAAAGTGCTTGGTCAGCACCCACTTCACTTCACTGCACTTAGTGAAGAAGAAGGACGACGGATGGAGACCATGTGGCGACTACAGGGCACTTAATGCCAGAACAGTACCTGACAGGTACCCCATTCGTCATATTCATGACATCTCTCACCAACTATCAGGCTGCACTGTCTTCTCTACCATCGACCTGGTGAAGGCCTACAATCAATTGGCTATTAATCCAGAGGACATTCCAAAGACGGCGATTACTACACCTTTTGGCCTTTACGAGTTCCCTTTTATGACGTTTGGTTTGAGGAACGCAGCACAAACCTTTCAGAGGTTCATCGACGAAGTCCTACTTGGCCTCGACTTCTGCTATGGATACGTAGATGATATTTTAATCTTCTCAGCGTCTCCAGAAGAGCACGAAGCCCATCTACGGTAATTGTTCGATCGCCTGAAGCAGTGCAGCATCGTGGTCAACACAGCTAAGTGCAACATCGGACAGACTGCAGTTGTTTTTCTCGGATACTGCATGTCAGCCGAAGGAACGAGGCCACTTCAGTCCAAGGTCCAGGCCATGCAGGAGTACCCGGTTCCCAAGACCGTCAAGGAGCTGCGGCGTTTCCTCGGCATGGTCAACTTCTATCGCCGATTCGTGCCGAACGCAGCCAAAATTCAGGCACCCTTGAACGCTGTCCTTACCGGCCCTAAGATAACAGGTTCGCATCCAGTAGACATGACTCCAGAATTGCTGAAGGCTTTCGAGGACTGCAAATCCTCGCTGTCCAAAGCAACACTACTGGCTCATCCAGATGCATCGGCAGAGTTAACCGTCGTTACGCCTCTGACACGGCGAATGGCGCCGTCCTTCAGCAGCAGAAGGGTGACAACTGGCAACCACTAGCCTTCTACTCGCACAAGCTAAGTGGGGCCCAAAAGAAGTACAGCCCATACGATCGTGAGCTACTTGCAATTTATGAGGCCATCAAGTACTTCCGGCACATGATCGAGGCAAGAACCTTCGCAATCTTCACGGACCATAAGTCGCTTACCTTTGCCTACAGGATGAATAAGGATAGTTGCTCACCCAGGCAATTCAGGTACCTGGACTTCATCGGGCAATTCACCACGGACCTGAGGTACCAGGTTACCAGGCAGTGAGAACGTTGTCGCCGATGCATTGTCGCGCGTGGAGGTGTCAGCAGCTGTCAACTTTGAGGAACTTGCAAGACTCCAGGACACAGATCCAGAACTGCAAGACCTTATTCATCATGGCTCCACGCTCAAACTTCAAAAGGTAGCATCTACGTACAGTAACGACTTACCAGTCTATTGCGACACCTCCACGCCGACACCTCGCCCCTATATAACGCCTTCCTTGCGAAGACAAGCATTCGACTCGCTGCACAACCTACATCATCCTGGGAATGCAGCTACAGTGCGACTGGTAAAACAACACTTTGTTTTGCCAGGGATCCGCAAAGATTGTAGAGAGTGGGCTAGGCAATGCTTACAATGCCAGACGTGCAAAATTGCACGTCACACTAAAGCTCCACTTTCCACCTACCTTACTCCTTCTTCCCGATTTTCCCACATTCATCTCGACATAGTAGGGCCCTTAACCCCTTCGTCTGATTTCAGATTCTGCCTCACAGTCATTGACCGATTTACGCGATGGCCTGAGGCGTACTCCTTGAAGGACATCACGGCTGAGACCTGCGCGGCCACCCTGGTGGCTGGCTGGATAGCCAGGTTCGGCTGTCCCGCACGGGTCATCACAGACCGAGGTCGCCAATTCGAGAGCCATCTCTTCAAGGCTCTCACTACCTTGGTGGGTGCACACCACTACCGCACCACCGCCTACCACCCAGCAGCGAACGGCATCGTAGAACGACTACATCGGCAGCTGAAGGCTGCCATCATGTGCCACACGTCCTCACAGTGGACAGAAGTCCTACCACTGGTACTCCTCGGCATGCGTAATTCTTGGAAGGAAGATGTCCAAGCCACGCCTGCAGAGCTAGTTTACGGGGAAGCACTGCACTTACCCGCCCAAGTCCTGTCACCCAAAAATGACTTCACCACAACTGATGTCACGGAGTACGCTGCGAGTCTGCGAGTCTGCGAGTCCACATGGCCAAACTAGCTCCCAAACCAACTTCGTGGCACACCAGCACCACTACACCATTCTACATTCCCCGAGACCTACACTCTTCCACACACGTCTTCGTCCGCGGATACCATGTAGAAGATCACTGGAACCGCCTTACGCTGGACCCTATAAGGTCCTACAAAAACACTCGAAATACTTTGTGATTGAGGTGAATGGGAAGACCAGCAACATCTCGGTGGATAGGCTGAAACCCGCCTACATGACGCAAGAGGAGACGAGGGTTCCAGCAGAAAAACTAATGGCCTCAAATACCACAACTTCACCTACAACGGGTGGCGGCGCAGAGAAGAGAACGCGAAGCGGGCGGTGTGTCAGATTTCCCGATTTTTATCGACCGTAGTTACGGTCTGGCCAGGGGGAATATGTGGCAAACAATTGTCACTTAGACCACCACCTTACAATTTCAAGAAATCCGCTTCCGCTTATGAAATTGCGCCAGTTCCGAAAATCAGGTGATCCATTGTTCTACAAGGGTTCAACGGCCGCACAGTTACACGCGCCGCGCGCACGCACCGAGCGCGTGACATTTGTACTGGCCGAGGCGACGACGTCCTTGAGATCCGGACTGATGGCGTGCACACGAAGCTTCCTGCGCGCGCGCCGAGCTACGGACGCCAGTACGTTCTCGACTAGCTACCATACCAATCGGTTCGCACCGCGCTTTGTATTTTTACTTGCTGTATCAAATCGCTTTGTTCTGTTTATAATTTAAATATAATATAATATAGTTTAATAATCATTCATAATAATCTTCATTTCATTCCTTCGTTATTCTTATTCTCTCATCCTTCCGCTACGCTTCACTCAGATATAATATTAATTAGATACCGGGTTCGATTCTCGACTCGAGTAGAATTGGTCAACCCGACCAATTTCTACAATACTTTTTCTTTCTTTCTAATAAAAACGACTTTGACAATTTCAGGCCTATTTCTATCTTACTAGCATTTCGAAAAATATTTGAAAAGTTAATACTCAAGCAGTTACTTAGACATTTTAATTTAAATAGCCTCCTTCATAATGAACAATATGGCTTTACAAAAGGTCGTTCGACTACAGATGCGGGTGTTGCTCTGCTGAAACACATATTTAACGCATGGGAGAACTCGCAAAATGCTATTGGGGTTTTCTGTGATCTCTCCAAAGCCTTTGATTGCGTGCACCATAACACGCTTTTGCGTAAACTGCGTCATTACGGTGTTCAAAACGAAGCTCTCAACGTTATAAATTCTTATTCAATGTGAAGATGTTAATGGTGTGAAAGTTAGGTTAGTCAGTTCAGTTAGGTGTACCTCAAGGCTCAATACTGGGTCCTTAGTGTGTTCTTGTTCTTAATGTATATCAATGACTTACCCTTTATGGGTATCTGTGAAGTTGTACTGTTTGCAGATGATACCTCTCTTATTTTTAAAGTAGACAGGAATAGACAAGATTTTGACGATGTAAACAGTGCACTCTCAATGGTTACGGATTGGTTTACGACAAATAACCTAGTTCTCAATGCCAAGAAAATGAAATGTGTAATGTTCGAAACGTTAGAAATCTAGGACCCAACATCGTCTTAGATAAAGAGGTGCTTGAATCTGTAAACTCGGCAGTTTTTCCGGACATAACAGTAGATGCCAAACTTCAGTGGGGCCCACATATATCGAGCCTAGCGGGAAGGCTCAGTTCAGCCGCCTACGCCGTCAGGAAAGTAAGAAAATACACTGACGTCGATACAGCTCGGTTAGTCTATTTTAGTTATTTTCATAGCGTTATGTCCTACGGTCTTCTGCAAAGCTGCTGATTTTCAAAATATATTTGTCCTACAAAAACGAGCTGTTCGAACTATTTACCAGCTAGGTGCCAGAGTTTCTCTGAGAGATTTTTTCAAAGATATTGGGTATCCTCAATTCATCTTCGCCAATATCTTATATATTAGGCAAAATATACACTTATACACTAAAAACAGTGATTTTCACAATGTTAACACTAGAAATAAGGACAAACTACGAGCTCCCTTTCACCGGCTTCATAAGGTTCATAACTCATTTGTTGGGCTTGGTATATATAACCTTTTATGACCAGCTACCATCTTCTTTGCTAGATTTGCATTTTAATGCGTTTAAAACGAAAGTAAAATCCAAGCTTTGTTCAAAGGCATACTATTCTATCAACGACTACTTAAATGATAAGAATAGTTGGTCGCTGTGATTAACTCAAGACAACTTCGATCAATAATGCACTAGATTCCCGGTAAGCGCTTCAAAAACGGAACGAAAAATAAGAGCACAAATTCGGTTGTGGTCTTATTTCAAATTAGTATGGTCCAATCATAGCCAACGTTAAGACGTCAAAATGCCGCAGTACGCGTTCAAAAAATATGTAAATAACCACCGTAACACCAAGATTTTGGAAGGAATATTTTTTTTTCCGTAAGTTTATTATCAATAAGTGATTTTCATAAAGTAAAAACAGAATTAAATAGTAAATATAAATCATTTAGCAAATATTATGATTGTTTGACCAATGTTTGTGACAACTACCAACTATTGTACCAAACATCGACTGTTCTGGAACAGGGAATGCATGGTGTAGTATTGTTATTTTATATTTTATTTCTGTTTGTAGATTTCCGCGAAAGAAAGAGGAAAAGAAATATTAATAGATATCAATAGAAATATTAATAGTAATAGCCTTATAATAGCCTTAATATAGCCTCATTTTAATAGATTCGACATAACTGGAAACACGCAAAGGCGTAGATTACTAAAAACAGTACAACAGTAACAATAAATATTTTTGAACTTATATAAAAATAACTTTTAATTTTCATGACACATGACATTATATTTGTTTCTCCGACGACAGAAAGATTTAATTTTGCCATTGTAATTAAACTTTATGTTTGAGTGCCAAGGCTTTTATAATAAACTGAATTTGTTAGTATAAATTATTTCTTTCTGTATTTCATATAAAGAAATATAAATGTACTAAAGTGTGTACAAACGTGGCCACTCCAGCGACGTATCTTTGTTCTAGTACTATTATTGATCGAAGGTATAAACAAAAATATATTACACAGTTCGACTCCACTCATTCCTTGTCCAAGCGGCGAGCCTCGGTCATAAATTTTTATTGCTTTTATTAGCACTTTGTAATTCGAACTTTAAAACATGCGTGTAAGGTTGAATTTGTTTTGATGTATGTTTGACTTTATTGTTTTTTGGACATAGCTTTGTGAATACAACTTTAAGCATTGCATTTAAGGTTGAATTTACATTAATGTATATTTATTTAAACTAGAATTACGTAAACACAATTGGCGACAGTTTTAGGAGAACTTTTGTATGGGATAGTGTATCTAGTGCATTATTGATCGAAGCAAGACAATGTTTATGTTCTTTCTCCAGATTACCTACTGACAAGTTATATGAGTTTATATAATTGTTTTTTTATTTGACTTTATAAGTCAGCTTTTTTAACTTTATTTTAATTTATGGTTGACATAATTTTCTCATTACAATGTTTTTTTAATGAGTTGTATTGCAATATGTGGTTAGCTAGTGACCTCGACAATTGATCATATTATTTATTGTTATTAAGTAATTAACTGATTGTTTTATTAATTTACCTCGATGGTCCTAGTTTATCATTTATAACTTCCAGTTACAACTATATGTAAGCGGGCACGCCCTTTATGCCTGGAGGCTTTTATTTAGATATTAAGTTCTGTTTACGTTTTGTTTTTATTTCTGCCTGAGTATAGTTCTCGACGATTTTGTTTGGTATATTGGCGTGTGCTAGCTTATATATGGCTTATAGTTTTAAATTATGTTTTGTGTTGCGTAATGAAAATTATTTTGAATACAATTATATAGAATCTTTTTTTCTTTCTTCTAACTAAACAGACAGCTGTGCTGCTGGGGAGTTTGTTGCGCCACTTCTTCTTCCCAGCTAACGCACTAGGAAGTGGTGAAGGGTGGGCGTTTTGGGGGACTGTCTTATGTAATTTTGACGTTCGAAAAGTGCTGATTCTCAGCCTAGTTTGAATAAATGACTTTTGAATTTTTGAATTTTGATATTTTGAATTTGAATGACGTTTTGACATCTGGTCACATAACAATGACTGGACTAATATTAAAATTACATTCTGCTAGTTGCACATTTCAAAGCGCAGTAGGTTCCTAATTTCCTATGGAGAAGAACGGGTAAGAAACTATATACTTACTGGCGCAGTGTTGGGTCCATACTTCGTCTTCTTGGGCGGCGTAGAAGCGGCCTCCACCGCAGTCACACCGCCATGCGACACTACCGCACGACTACACAACTGCGGACAATTTTATATTATTTAGAGAATTCGGTTGAACTGTCATCATAATTTTAAGTTATCAGAAAAATGATATACTTGGACTTTTGTGCTTTAATGCGCGCTAAATCCTGTCTCTGTCATCTTCAAACGATTTACAGAAACAGCACGATTTTCTAAATAATTTTATCACTATACGCATTTAGGGATATGTGGTGCAAGCTGAACTCTCTCTGCCTAGCCTTTTCCCAACTATGTTGGGGTCGGCTTCCAGTCCAACCGGATGCAGCTGAATACCAGTATTTTACATGGAGCGACTGCCTATCTGACCTCCACAACCCAGTAACTGGGTAATACGATACCCCGTGGTAAGACTGGTTGTCAGACTTGTCTGACGACCCGTAACGACTGTCAAAGATCCACGAATGACAGTCGGGACCAATGGCTTACACCTCATTGAAAAAATAAATCAAGCTAAATGGAGTCGATATTTCCGACCACTCCTGAGAAGAGATGGCGAAACGAGTTAAAGTTTATTTTAAAGTCGAGAGATAATCTTGGTCAGATCATGTGAGGACCATGTAGATCAGCGTCTGAAATGGTTTTTTGAGGAGAGTTCCACACATATTTGAGCAGACCTGTCCAGTCAGTAATCGTGTAGCTCAACTCAGAACTTAGAAGTTCTTCATTAAGCTAACGCAATGAAAATGCATTACTTTCTATGAGAACTTGGGGAGCCTGCAGCCGAAACAGACAGCCTTAAGACGCAATGGAACTACGGCCGTAAGTAAGGTGACGGTTACTGAGTGTCATGATTTCTTTGATTAAATTTAAAAAAATGTATTACCTACTTAAATATTTAATTATAATATCCACTGTGGCAACACTGTCAAAGTACAAATTATTATTATTATAACAATGTTTTAAATGTATTTTCATTATTGCAACTTTATGTATTATTTTACTTTGGCAACACTCAGAAATAACGGTTATGATAATATCGTTATTTCTGGGTGGGGCAAAAGTCATGCTAAATTGTAAAATGTAATGCAGAGTCAGTCGTCATTGGATTGTGAAATAGTACAGTTGTGCTGATTAAAAGTATTACCAAGAAAATAGTGTTTTTCTTTACAAGTCAGAAGTGGCATGGAATCACGAGCCATATTATGCCGGTAAAATTGTAAGTAGTCTTATGAATTCTTTACTTCGCTGCTTTTGTACGAGATAAGTTCAGTGAGCGATGAGTATGATTCGGTAGCAATCATTGTAGCGTATTTCCCATAAGGCTAATATTTAAATCATAGTTAATAGTAATTGGGCCGATGCACGTGCTACCTTTGGTCGAGGCAACTCCTCGATAAGGTTATCGTTGCGTTGGACTAATTATAATAATATATAGTAAGTTAATAGTTGGGCTGATGCACGTGCTATCTTTGGTCGAGGCAACTCCTCGATAGGGTTATCGTTGCGTTGGACTAATTATAAACAATTAGTAAATAGTTGGGCCAGTGCATGTGGTACTCTTGGTCGAGGCAATTCCTCGATAGAGTTATCATTGCATTGGACAACTTGGAAAATAAATAAATTACAAATTATGAGATGGAATGTTGGGAATTTCTCTACGAGATTTTACTTCGAATAATTTGAATAGTATGTCAGTCTGTTCCGTTCACTGAAATTTCTGTGCAGCTATATAGTTTGATAGTTAAGCAGTAGCTTAGCCTTTGTTGTTTGCTGCAATGATTAATGACTATGCGAGCTATCATATAATAAAATGTGTATTGTGAACTCCTATACGGCGTGCACTGTGGTTTAGCCGTGTGGGCGACCTGTGATGTACGAGTATAGTGTAGACCCCTATGCGGCGTGCACTCGGGTTCAGCCATGTAGGTGAGCTGTTCAGAGATGTACGAGTATAGTGTAGACCCCTATGCGGCGTGCACTCGGGTTCAGCCATGTAGGTGAGCTGTTCAGAGATGTACGAGTATAGTGTAGACCCCTATGCGGCGTGCACTCGGGTTCAGCCATGTAGGTGAGCTGTTCAGAGATGTACGAGTATAGTGTAGACCCCTATGCGGCGTGCACTCGGGTTCAGCCATGTAGGTGAGCTGTTCAGAGATGTACGAGTATAGTGTAGATTCCTATGCGGCGTGCACTCGGGTTCAGCCATGTAGGTGAGCTGTTCAGAGATGTACGAGTATAGTGTAGACCCCTATGCGGCGTGCACTCGGGTTCAGCCATGTAGGTGAGCTGTTCAGAGATGTACGAGTATAGTGTAGATTCCTATGCGGCGTGCACTCGGGTTCAGCCATGTAGGTGAGCTGTTCAGAGATGTACGAGTATAGTGTAGATTCCTATGCGGCGTGCACTCGGGTTCAGCCATGTAGGTGAGCTGTTCAGAGATGTACGAGTATAGTGTAGATTCCTATGCGGCGTGCACTCGGGTTCAGCCATGTAGGTGAGCTGTTCAGAGATGTACGAGTATAGTGTAGATTCCTATGCGGCGTGCACTCGGGTTCAGCCATGTAGGTGAGCTGTTCAGAGATGTACGAGTATAGTGTAGATTCCTATGCGGCGTGCACTCGGGTTCAGCCATGTAGGTGAGCTGTTCAGAGATGTACGAGTATAGTGTAGATTCCTATGCGGCGTGCACTCGGGTTCAGCCATGTAGGTGAGCTGTTCAGAGATGTACGAAGTATAGTGTAGACCTCTAGTTTGAATAAATGACTTTTGAATTTTGAATTTTATGCGGCGTGCACCTGGGTTTAGCCATGTAGGTGAGCTGTTCAGAGATGTACGAGTATAGTGTAGACCCCTAGTTTGAATAAATGACTTTTAATTTTGAAGTTTATGCGGCGTGCACTCGGGTTCAGCCATGTAGGTGAGCTGTTCAGAGATGTACGGGTATAGTGTAGATAGACCCCTATGCAGCGTGCACTTGGGTTTAGCCGTGTGGGCGACCTGTGATGTACGAGTATAGTGTAGACTCCTATGCGGCGTGCACTCCAATTTAACCATGTATGTGAGCTATATGGAGATGTATGCGTATAGTTTATAGCAGCCACATAGGTGAGCTGTAGTTAAGAGTTTAAAATTAAAGATGAACATGTACCTACAAGTACAGTTTAGAGTTCTATGCGGCTTACACTCCAGTTTAACCATGTAGGTGAGCTTTATGGAGATGTATGCGTATAGTTTATAGCAGCCACGTAGGTGAGCTGTAGTCCAGATTTTAAAAATAAAGATATAAGAGTATAGGTTAGAGTTCCATACGGCTTACACTCTAGTTCAACCATGTTGATGGCTATAAAGAGATGTATGCGTATAGTTTATAATAGCCGCATAGGCGAGCTGTAGTTTAGATTTTAAAATTAAAGATGAACATGTACCTACGAGTACAGTTTAGAGTTCTATGCGGCTTACACTCCAGTTTAACCATGTAGGTGAGCTTTATGGAGATGTATGCGTATAGTTTATAGCAGCCACATAGGTGAGCTGTAGTTCAGAGTTTAAAATTAAAGATGAACATGTACCTACAAGTATAGTTTAGAGTTCTATGCGGCTTACACTCCAGTTTAACCATGTAGGTGAGCTATATGGAGATGTATGCGTATAGTTTATAGCAGCCACGTAGGTGAGCTGTAGTTCAGAGTTTAAAATTAAAGATGAACATGTACCTACGAGTATAGTTAGAGTTGTATGCGGCTTACACTCCAGTTTAACCATGTAGGTGAGCTTCATGGAGATATATGCGTATAGTTTATAGCAGCCACGTAGGTGAGCTGTAGTTCAGAGTTTCACGTAGGCACGTAATGTGATCTTATGCAGCCATGTAGGTGAGCTGTAGTGCAAAGCTTAACGTAGACACTTATGTGATTTTACGTAGCCATATGAGTGAGCTGTACATAGTTCTGTTTTAACGTTGATACTTATTTGATCTTATACAGCTATGCAAGTGAGCTGTACTTTAGAATTTAACGTAGGCAGTTATGTGATATTATGGAGCTATGTAGGTGACTACTAGTTCAGGAGTTTAACATAGGTACTTATGTGATCTTATGCAGCCATAAAGGTGAGCTGTAGTTCACAGTTTAGATAGATAGATTCATGTATTTGCCTGAAATATGGTATTTTACAGATTTTATAACAAATACACAATAGTGCCAACTAAATTCGGCATGCAAATTTTGTGACATTAACAATGATTCTAATTTAACAAAATAATTAAATTCCAATGTCAAAAAAAAAAGTAAGTACTAAATCAAGAATTGCCTAAATTATCAAATTACAAATGTCAAATAAAAATAATTCAATTACAAATTTTCTAAAAATCAACTTGCAAATTATAACCAAAGTAATAACGTCGAAGTAACGTTGTAACGTTAACGTTGGCACGTACGTGATCTTTTGGGGCCATGAGTTTAGCGTAGGCACTTATGTAATCCTATGCAGCCATGTACATGTGCTGTTAATAAGTCATGTAAATATGGTGTTAGTGAGCCATGTATGTGTGCTGTTGGTAAGCCATGTAGGTATGCTGCTATGAAAGCCATGTAGGTGCGCTGTTAGTAAGCCATGTATATTTATGCTGTTATTTATTTATTTATTTTATTTATTTATATATACTTTATTGTACACCACAAAAAAACATAACAAAAATAATAATAATCAAACACTACAAAATATACAATGGGCGGCCTTATCGCTTTCCGCGATCTCTTCCAGGCAACCTTAGAATGGACAGTGATTTACCTGGACATAAAATGGGGCGGTCGTTGGTGCAAATAAGTTGGTGCTGTTAGTAAGCCATGTAGGTATGCTGCAATGAAAGTCAAGTAGCTGTGCTGTTAGTAAGCCATGTAGGTATACTCCTATGAAAGCCATGTAGGTATGTTACAATAAAAGTCAAGTAGCAGTGCTGTTAGAAAGCCATGTAGGTGTGCTGTTGGAAAGCCGTAAGGTGTGCTGTGAAGGCCAACGAAATGACAACTCCACTCCAAATCTACGCTCCAGAGCGGGTCGTAAGTTTCTCTCCAGAGGCTCCTAGAAGATGTGTATAGCAGGAAATGTTTATCTAGTGATTCTGAAGAGACCTGTGAAATTGAAGCTAGTTTTGGAAGGACTGACTGCAGATGATTTGCTAAAAATCATCTCGGCGATTCAACAACGCACAATTAAGAATGTTCCAACCATTAATGTAGTATTTTAACCGGATTTTAACCCTGATATTAAATCCCAAGATATTGAGTGATGGCTAAAAAGATAAAACTAATACGCCAATATTTATAATTGGAATGAAAAACAAACAGTTCACTATACCCAATCGTTATTCGTCCCACTTTAATAATTATAATTTAGAATTGGACAAATAACTGTAAACACGAATGCTATTCATATATTTAGGAAACATTTACATATTAAACATTCGTTTTAAACCCGTTGGTCTCGTGGTCGCAAGCGCGGCTACTAAGCTTGGGTTCCTGGGTTCGATTCCCAGGTCAGGTAGGGTGTCGTTTGATTTTTCTATCAAGAGTTTTTCAGTAGCAACTAGATTGGAAGCTTGAAGTGTGACACCCCGTGCCTCGGAAGCACGGAAAGCAGTTGGTTCTGCGCCTGATCTCTACCCGGTCGTGTCCGGTTGCAGTCCCGTCGGGACTGTGGAGTAGGAGAGCAGTGAGGCACCTGTTTGCCACACATTTGTGCACTATGTCTCCTGCGTGCTTGGCTGGTCTCTGTTGAGGTTAGCCGCCCCATGGCCGGGATTCGGTCAGGAGGATTTATGAAGTGAAGTGAAGTGAAGTGCATACTCTTTTCATCGGGTACTTATTAGGTGCATTGCCTCTCATATAATGATATGATAATCTTGTGTGTAATTGTTTTTTTTTGTTACTCATTTTTCCTATTTGATGTATTGTCTCAGTGTGCGTGATTATTGCGTGCTTCGGAGTTAGCGCGCTGTCGGATGGCCGAATGTCATGATTTCTTTGATTAAATTTAAAAAAATGTATTACCTACTTAAATATTTAATTATAATATCCACTGTGGCAACACTGTCAAAGTACAAATTATTATTATTATAACAATGTTTTAAATGTATTTTCATTATTGCAACTTTATGTATTATTTTACTTTGGCAACACTCAGAAATAACGGTTATGATAATATCGTTATTTCTGGGTGGGGCAAAAGTCATGCTAAATTGTAAAATGTAATGCAGAGTCAGTCGTCATTGGATTGTGAAATAGTACAGTTGTGCTGATTAAAAGTATTACCAAGAAAATTGTGTTTTTCTTTACATGAGGATGACGGCCTTAGAGGGTGACTGCCACAGAGGGTGACGGTCTAAAGGTGCCCATAACAAGATATTCTGACTCACTTGATGAAATAGTTTTACTTACATAGTGATGCGTGTCTCTAGCAAGTAGATGCAACGCCCTGGGCGTAGCTAGCACGGCGTGCGGCGCTCCGATTGGTAGCTTGGTGCTGGCCGCGCAAACCGCACCCTCACCGCCTTCCACACCCCACGCGGCTGTCTTTTGCCAAACCTAGATGATGAAAGAGAGGACTTTCTTGAGAATATGTTATACAATGTCCCCCATGGGCATCTGCCCGCCCGTATTTATCTGAATATACATGAAAAATTATGGAAGATTAACTTTAAAAAGGGGGGGGGGGGGGGAGGTCTATCTTTAATATTTTTTTATGTTATTCAATTTTTTAGTAGCGTTTGCCATATCTCCTATGTTATTGGCTCGATTTGGATTCTGTTTATTATTTCTAAAAGCTTATTATGAGTTATTTTATCGGATTAACTAACATTTAGTAAAATACTAGTAAAATTTGTCGACTATGAAAACAAAACAGGATAGAGATGTAGCGGCATCTACATCACTACATGCGAACTACGCATCAAAGACCTGACGTCACACTAATCCTGCATCGCGCAATTAGAATTTACCGCGCGATAAACATATATAGAATCTCCCAACTTCAAACCTCTGGGCAGTTGCCCGCCAGACATCACACCCGTCTGGTCGGAGGATCCTCCCTTTTCTATGGGGGATGAGTGAACTTTACACCCTGTTAAAGAGACATTTTTTTCAAAAAAAATTGTAAATATTTAAAAAAAACGAGTGTAAGTCCGTAAAATCATAGCGGGATAATGAAAAAAAATAAGAAAAAATGAAAGAAAAAATGTTTATTTTCGATAATTTGTCATGAATATTCAGAAAAATACAGACGGACACATTCACATGGGCGACATTGTATAAGCTTTTGCCCGCAGCTTCGCCCGCGTGTAGGTCCGTAATAATCCCATGGGAACGTACTACCCGGATAAAAATACCGATGTCCTTACCCAGATTATGGTCTACCTGTGTGCTAAATTTCATCGAAATCCGCTCAGCCGTCAAGGCATGAAAATATAACAGACAGACAGAGTTTGTTTTGCAATTTGCAGGCCAATATCTGTTTGTATGTTGACCAAAATACGATTCGCGACCGTAACAAATGTGTATTTATCTCTCTCTAGTAAGAATTGATGTAAAATGTCACGATTTCGTGAAATAGTCATTCAATAGAGTACATTTTGAGATATACAATCCTATAGAACAATAATTTTAAGTATCTCTTACGGTTTACGAGGCGCACGCCAGTAAATCTCCTAGTCCGGCATACATTTTTCCGACATCTTCAATAATAATCGTCACATTTACACAAAACTTTAATGAATTATACACTTAAGGCACTATTACACAAAGTGCCGGCGGTACGGACCGCTGGCTTTTGCCGAGCAGCACACCTTTGTTAGGTGGCTCCTTTGTGCGGCATTCCGGGCGCACCGCGGCTTGACCGGCAAGGCAAGGCTTTAAACCGTCCTCAGTTTATCGCGTATAGACAGACATACAGACAGACGCGGCGGGGAATTTTATTTTATAATAGGTTAGGAAGATTTTTTGAAGTTTTAATGCCTCATTATAACATTTTCGAGTATTCTTTTTAATAAATTTTTTATTTTTATTTATGAGCTGATCCGAGATAATTCTAGTCATGTTTTATTTTGAATTATTTTTATCCGTGATTTATGTATTTATTCAAAGTAGATTGTAAAAATGTCATGGCATCCATTTATTAGTGCTATTTAAGTCTATGTTTTGACAAAAACTTGTCATTCCACTTTATTTTATTTAATGCAGATTGGAAATTTTTCAAATTAATATTGTTAAAGATTCTTTTAATAACGTAGGGTAACCTTTTAAGACTGCGTTTCTACGTTCCTAAGGTTGTACTGGTATATTAAGCTATTGTTTTTAGAGATACCGATATTTGAAATTCTGTGCTACTATATTATTTTTAAATTAAAAATCTATACAAGTCGATGTTGATTTTGTGATACTTGTAGGAGTGATGAATTGGTGTAGGTTTAGTTTTGGCACGATATTGCTAAGTCTCTAGTATTCCTTTGCTTATTTTAAACAACCTAAGCCTAACCTAATTTTAAGCGAGTAAACAAATAAGCAATATTAAATAAAAAATAAATGAATGGATAGACCTGCATATAAAATATTAATAGAATAAATGAATGAATGTAAATATAAAAACATAGGTAATAGGATATTAATAGTTGTTAATTTAATAATAAGGAAAATTGATAAACCGCTCTTCCTCTATCTACCTATTTAAAAAAATTGCTGTGCCCGACAGGGTCCATAATTGTTTCTATTATATTTTTATTTACCACCTGTAATTGTACATTATGGTTTGCAATAAACGTTTTGATTTGATTTGATTTGAACCTAAGTTAAAATCTCCGGTAATTATGAGGCATTTGTTTTTGTACTTTAGTTTAATGAGGTTCAGAAGTTGATTTAAAAAGTTAAAGAGCTGTTCTATATTTCGATCGGGCCTATACACAAGAATAATAATTAGTTTTGGCGACTTGATTCCTATATCACAACATTCTTTGCATTTCAATCCCGTCCGTGCACAGATGAATTGATGGGTCACTCGGCGTTTTAGGTATGAAGCTACAAGTAAGTACGCGGCAGGCTCGACTTGTCGAATTCAGTGAGCGTAACGTAGTCAGAAGATATAAGAGTTACGCGATAGAAAGAGAGGCAACTTCTAGGTGAATATATCTGTAGGGAATTAGCGCTGTGCGACCTGAATTGCACTTTGTCGTGTCGTAGCAAGAGTCGCTTTTTAGGGTTCCGTAGTAAACAAGGAACCCTTATAGTTTAGCCATGTCCGTCTGTCTGTCCGCGGCTTAGCACAGAGACGGTTAGTACTAGAAAGCTGTAATTTGGCATATGTATACCTTTATTCGGTATAGGACAGATTCTGGATTGGACAGATTCGCTACTCGACAGTTTCCTAGATTGGGCAGATTCTTGGATTCGACGGATTAGCTATACGGCAGAAAATGAACAGTTGTGCACAAAATATACTTCGTGATCAATTTAAAGGATATCGTGACTTAATTCACCTGAGTGCATTAAGTCTACTAAATAATATAATTTGTTCACCCAGGTGAATTTTCTACGACGCCAAAGATATACTACACTACCTAACTCATTAGACAATTTCAATATATTTATGAAAACTCCTTGAATAGTTGGCCGCTTTACGTCATTGTCATTTAGCCTGTACTTCAAATGAGACTTCAAACAAATGCATTGACTTCTGTTTTCCTGTTATAATTTGATTGTGTTGTGACTTTCTTTATTATTGCACGGCTAAAAATATTAAAGAAATGGATCTCGCCGGTCCCAGCACCAGTAAGGTGAACTTAAAATTTATAATGAGTGAAAGAAGAAAACCAGAAAGTAGAAACGAGAGAGAGCAAGAGTGTAGCACTTCTATCACATTAGATAAGACTGAACACAGAATATTATAACGCGCCTTTATATGCAACTCCCATTACTACGTCCGAATATAATTCCCGAAGCCATTCAGTATTCAAAAAGTTGCAAATCTTACTGAAGAATACAATGAATGAATGAATTTAGCAAGTATTTCTAAAAAAGTGGATGGGAATATATACTGAGCATGTCTTCACTTGCTACAAAGCAAATTTTAGAACCAACAATCCAATCGAAGGGTGGCACGCGCGGTTAAAAAAAGATTTCCCAATAAGCCACCACATATCTTTTTATTCAATTATTTTTTAAAGAAACACGTTTTCAAGACTGAAACATAAAAAGAGAACAATTGCATTGCAAAGACAAACAACGTGATTACAAGATATTGAAAAAAAAAACATATAGATAAAATAATTACAACAGCATTGAAGAATAAGTTTAGCGTAATCGATTACTTAAAACAATTATGCAAAGTAAATTTCATATTTAAAACTAAAAAATAAACATCATAAAATAATACTTAAATATTTTGTTAACATAGACAATTTTTGTTTTCATTGAAAGTGCATTTTACTTTTACCTTCATTTTAGGTTTATTCCTTTTAATTTCGCTTGCAATTTTATTTACGACTGTACTTCTGCCGTATAGCTAATCCGTCGAATCCAAGAATCTGCCCAATCTAGGAAACTGTCGAGTAGCGAATCTGCCTAATTTCGAATCTGTCCAATCCGGAATCTGTCCTATACCGAATAAAGGTATGTATACATATTAATCATACCTGACAAGTGGTAAAATAAAATCAAGAAAATCATTTTTTTTAGGGTACCCTACACGTAAAGTGGGGATGTTTTTATTTTTCTTCATCTACCCCATGTCGTGGGGTATCGTTAGAAAGGTCTTTCAAAAATATTGTGAGTTTGTTAAAACCATTTTTGGATTCAGGGATCCGTTTGCGAAATATTAAGCTTTTCACTGAATTTTTTTGTTAGAGTCAAGTGTCCCCCCCCCCCCACCCTTCTAGCTAAATGGTTGTACAGACGCCAGCACATCAAGCTACTACAATCTGTCAAATTTATTTAATAGATTTTCAACTTTAGCACTACAGCATAAGGTTCAAGGTTGATTGCGAAAATTTGACAGTTTCGGGTAGCTTGACCTGCTGGCCTCTGTACATGGATTTGTGAAAAAATTCACAGCAGTAGTATATATAACGAAATTAAAAGGAAAACTATCAGGGCTAAGTAGGCTGTACAGGTTAACGAGTAATAATCGACCAACTTAAATTTGCGGTTTGAAAAACGTGATCTCCCATACATATTGAACGCGTCCCAAAGGGTCATGGCCATTAGGCTGGTCAGAGGATACCGCACGGTCTCCCGTGAGGCGGCGAGCCTCCTTGCCGGACTACCGCCATGGGATCTGGAGGCAAAAGTCCTCGCGCACATGTGGGAGTTGCGCGAGGAGGCGAAACGCCGGGGTGTAACTCCGCTGCCGCGAGAAATCACGGCACAGCGGACAGAGCTCCGGCGGGATCTCATGGCGGCATGGAGAGTGCGATTGTCGCAACCCAGCGCTGGGCACGCCACAATTGCGGCGGTAAGGCCCCTCTTTGAGGAGTGGCTAGAGAGGCGCCACGGCGTCCTCACCTTCCGCCTGACGCAGGTCCTCACCGGACACGGTTGTTTCGGGAGGTTCCTGTTCAGGATAAAGCGGGAGGAAACGCCCGGGTGTTACCATTGTGTGGATCGCCCGGAGGACACGGTGGAGCATACGGTGGAGGTCTGCCCGGCTTGGGCGGGGCACCGCCGTGTCCTCACGGAGGCGATCGGCAGCGGCGATCTCTCGCGTCCGGCCCTGGTTCAGGCCATGGTCCGGAGCGAGAGTGCATGGGAAGCCGTCACTTCCTTCTGCGAAGCAGTAATGCTCGCGAAGGAGGAGGCGGAGCGCGCGAGGGAAATGCAAGATGCGCGCCCTCGCGCCCCTAGTCGCCGCAGGAGACGCCCCGGGCGTCGGGAGTCGCGAGCCGACTTCCGGCCACCGTAGGCGCGGGCTTGCGGACGGTGGGCAATGGGTAGCTCGCCGTCCGATTAGGACCAGGCCCGGGTCGACGGCGCGTTGTGTTCCACGCGCGCCTCAAAGAGATGTCAGCACCAACTGACGGGGTCCGTAAGGGCCAATGCCTGCCAGGGTTGCGAGTTGGTCCGAAAGGGATATCGCGGCCCCGGCACACAGGCAACGGAAGGAACACGGGTGGGTTTTAGTCAGTAAAAGTCTGACACTCCCTCTCGCTCCGCCCAGAGCGGGAGGAGTCATTTGATGATTTCCCACCCAAAAAAAAAAAAAAAAAAATCTCCCATACATTCCGTATGGGAAAACATGTTTTTCAACTACAATGCTAAGTTTGTTCTTGGGATAAATTAATCCTAACTACGGAACCCTTCATTGTGCGTGGTCCGACACGCACTTGGCCGGTTTTTTAATTAAATGATTTTGCGAAGTGACCCATCTGTACCTATCTGTGGTTCGTGTCAGAATGGCGGCTCTACCGCCTCGGTGGTTTTTTCGAAAGAAGGCCGAACTGAACTCGTATCCACTGACTGCAAGTAATTCTTTTTGGTGATTTCTAATCCACGTCTCGGTAAGGCAAACTACATAATAAGGTTATCTAGAAGACTCTCAAATTCAAATTCTTTATTGCGAACTAAGTGTACAGAATTTTGAAGATGTTAACAATAGGTAGGTTCTTAGAACCTAGTTGCCTGTTAAGGCATTGCAATTTAAATGGTTATAACTAAAAAAATAAAATATACCTATACATACTCAATATTACGGTTATACAGTTTAGTAATGTAAACTGTATAATTTATGTTTTATTACATTATATTAATTAATTATCATTATTCATACATTTTATATTATATTATACTATTCTTATAATTTATATCACATTATAATTAAGTACTTATCACTATCATTTTAATATTAGACACAAGTATATGGGTTTTGTTTTTGAGACTTTGCACGTTTTGTATGAATATATTAAAGTCGAAAAGTATGGTCTTCGGATTATTTATGACTTACATCACCGCTGATTCTACGAAGTATTTTTTTTTCACATCTGTTCAAAAAGAACTAGTTTATTCTTCGTAAACAAGGACGAATATTGCTTTTGAACTTATAATAGTTATTTCGGGGGTTTCCGAGTTTCGGATTTGTGAATATCAATCAATGTTATATTGATTGATGTTCACGGCACAGAAGCGTATCGTACGGTTGTGAATAGCTAAGCAGAAAAGAAAGTCGTATCCCAGCACTAATGTTTGCTCAATGTCATTATGTTAAATGTACTGAATCGTTGATAACGGATTGGATGGGTCTTTTTACTCGACTACGGTAAAGCCAAAGGAGGGTTATGATTATCTGTATGCATGTATGTTCATCTGTTCGCTCATAGCTCCTAAACTACTTGTCGTATTTTGACAAATGAGGTGTATGCACAACGAAACGCTTCCAACATACGAGTATATCGCAATAAAAAACCTTTTTTTTTACCGACTTCAAAAGAAATTGACTCAACATTTTTGCAACAAGAACCAACCCACAGCAAACCTGCTGTGGGTTGGTTCTTGTTTGCAAAAATTGCTGTGGGTTGGTTCTTGTTTGCAAAAATTGCTGTGGGCTGGTTCTTGTTTGCAAAAATGGGTCCAATTATGAAATAATGTTTTTATATATTCACGAAATTAACCAATAAAACGAAATCAAAAGTAGGTACGAAACAAATTAGAGGCCTACAATATTAAATATATATATTAGATCTACGTTATTTATTTACAGTAATTACGTGTGACTCCGGTTACAGAAATTCTGATGTTATTTTGTTAGGATGTCTTGTACCTTTTTGATTGGCGTTTAGGTCATAGTTGTGTTTTATTTCACACTGTGTACTCACCAGCGTATTGAAGCAATCAGTTCCCGGCTTGGGACCACCTCCGGGAGTTGTGCTGCCTTGCAGAGGACCTTATAATGGAAAACAAATTTTGTTTAAATTTAATTTTCTTTTCCTTTTTTGTTTTTTCTGTTTTCATGCGACCCCGCGCAATCGTTGCGCGTCTCTTGTGCGCAGAGTGCGGGCCAATATCTTTCTGAATATGATAGCAAATAGGTTGGACTGTCCTTATGTGCGACTCTGCTGTGACAGACAAGTTACATATATAGTGCCGCTCGTAAGAGATTACTGTAATGAATGAATGAAAATGAGCAAATTATGATGATTGATTGATTATGAATTTGAATTATTTAATTTGTGTTGAGGTTGTATTTATTCGTGGAATTTATTTTTGTGTGATTTTAACATTTTAAATATAGGTTATGTGGTCATGTTTTATGCTGATCTCACATTGTATAGGATTTCCGTACAATGCGAGGTTAACTTATACTGGAAATGTATAGCTTGATGTGTAGCCGTGTGTACCTGAAATAAATGTTTTTTTTCTTCTTTTTTTTTTCTTGTATTTAGAGACTAAGGTGTCAGAGTTTTAAAGCCGCCCATGGGCCTCTGACTTGGCTTCACATGTTGTCGAGAAATATCTCTCAAGAATGCTGTTTTCCTTCTCCGTTTTTGAAGTGATAATTATACAATACGCACATGAATCCGAAAAGTCAGAAGTGCGGTTTTGTATCTATTTGTATAGTTAGTTAATCATTTAATTTGTAAATAGTTCTTTGCTAACTAATTTTAAAAAACAAACACACGAACACACTCACAACATACACACTCACTCACTCAAACACAAACAATATAATTGTTAATTAACTACACCTCTAGTTGTAATTTGTATCAACTTACTCGCCGCGGGAGGAAGACCTGGAGTCCTGAAATACAGGGCTGCCCTAGTTTAGGCTCCAGTCCACTCCATTTATTTTATGTACCTATACTGTGCTTAGATTAGTGTGGAAAATAAATGAATTTTTACTTTACTTTACTTTTAATTTAAATTGACCCTATACACCTCTAGTTGAAGGCTCTAATATTGTAATTGTTTATGTAAATCAATTATTTCAATAACAAAAATTAAAAATATCTATATTAACATTTAAAAAACCCCCGTCTCAAACATTTTCTCATTTCTCTTTCCTATTCCATCACCAGGCTGTTCATCATCTATCTATAACCTATTCATTGAGAACATTCCAATGAGCCCGAACACGACACCTGTGCTGTAAGTTGGTAAGGGAGTTGGGTATCCTGCAAATTCCAGGTGATGCTGCAGCATCAGTTCAAAGTTACTATGTTCTCCTAATATCATTGAAGTAACAGAATCGAAATCGAATCGAATAGACCTATGGAAGACGCTTACATCCATTCATCAACTAGAAAAGGGCTGATAATCTTCAAACGGCTCAACCGATTTTGATAAAACATGTCTAAGAACCATTGCTAGAAAAACTGCTTTCAAAAAAAAAAAATCGCTTTCAAATCGGATCACCCGTTTAAGACCTACGGTGCCACAGACAGAATCACACACATAGCGGTCAAACTTATAACACCCCTCTTGCGTCGGGTGTTAAAAATATTCAATTTCAGTTTACCTTTAGCGAATAGTTTGTGCACCTGATGCGCCCGCTCGGTACACTTCCACATGGTCAGGGTCCCGCCAGCTATTAACAAGGAGTCAGTGTCTTCTCTCTGACACCAAGTTATTGAAACTGAAACAAAATTAGTTTTTCTTTAGGGTCAAAAATATCGTGACTTAAAATCAGCTGAACAATTTAAGGAAATTGAATAGCCTGGCGAGGGCGGTTCTTGATGTATAAATTCTTGCGAAAAAATTCAAGTAGCTTCCCAATAACTATTTTTGTTTCTGCATTATGACTTATTGTATTGATGGGTAAATTGAAATAATATTATTTTCCTTTATTTCATTATAAATACTTATAAATTATATTTATAAATAAAAAATTCAAACATTTAAAAATAAAAAAAATAGTAGCCCACCGGTATTGGGAACAGGGTTCAAGCTACCGGCGGTCAGGGCTCCAGAGAGAGGAACCTCCTGACAATGCGAGCCGTGTCCAGGAGTACCGCTTTCTGAATCAAGCCCTTGATCCAGCTGCCCAACGAGAGCCTCCTTAGGTGTTGGTCGAGGCTCTTGGCAACTAAGCCATTGGCTGATACGACTATCGGCACAATGATCGCTGAGTCCACATCCCACATGTCGACAACCTCGTGAGCCATTATTATTATTACGATAAATTACTATCCAGCTATACATTTTCAGTCCCTATAGGTGACCACTCAATGTACGGAAAACCGAGGTTGTGTAATACTGGAAATATGTGTATAGTTTGATAATATGTGGTATTTTGTAGTTCACTATTATGAACACTATCTGTCCACTTCGTCATAGTTGCATATTTTGTATTTATTATTTTATGCTACATTATATTTAAGTATATTTATTTTAGTGATATTTAGTTTAGAAGTATGTATGTAAGTTTATTCTCATAATGTATGTTTATGGTTAAATTAGTGAATAATTAAGTGTTTTTATTTTATGTATTTTTTTTTCTCTTCTAATCTTACACACGTTGTCTACATCTCTTTAACTACTTTCCTATCGCAGGTATGCTGGAAGAGATTTCTTTAGAAATAAGCATCACCTTTGTACGTATTTTTCTGTTCCTTTCTTCTTGTCTATTTATATGTGTGTACATAAACTGTTAAATAAATAAATAAATATAAATAAAGGTATTGTGAAAAACCACTTGAATAATCATTGTGTTTGGAAATTGACGCAGGTATAACATAGGTATAAGTGGTTAAGTTCGCACAATGCTATCAATCCAATTTTTTTTGTTGTAAAGTGTATTTCCCAATACCTAATGAGAATCTCTACTGCCATTTTATCACGATAGGTGGCGCATCGTCGACATGGCCATTGAAAGCTTTTTCATTCATTTCCTTTAAGTTCATTTATTTCCCAAAGATACTAGGTACGCAAAAAAAAAGTGGGAAACTAAAAGAGAACAACTAAAAGTAACTTTGAATATTTTGATTGGTAATCTTCGGCAATATGGTGGAGCTCTGGTGGAGTTATTAAAGTTCTACAGCAGGAACGTCAATTCCTTGGCTTTCAGAAGCTTGAGGGCTTTGATTGCCGAAATTATAATGTCGGTCATAGATAACCTAAAAAGTAAAGAATACCATTTATAATTAAATAATGTTCTCTCAATTTTCGTAAATTTTGCTACCATGAGTCAAGTAAGAAATAACACGTCACAGCTAAATAAAAGCTTTTTATACAAAAAAAAAAACAACCGACTTCCAAAAAACACTACAAAGTGAAAAATAACTTAAATTTCGGAAGTCGGTGTCTTTGGTTTTATATTTTCGTTACTTGCCACCGTCTTCCGAAATTTAACTTTGTAGTGTTTTTTTTTCGGATTTCGGTTGTTTTTTTTTGTAAAACGTTTTTATTTTTTACTTTTTAGTTGTGGTACCTACCACACACAAATTCGAATACCACTACCTGCTATGTAAATAGCAGTCACAGGAAGTTATCATCATATCATCCACATATTTTCAAAGTTGGTCCACAATTGACGGAGAAATCGACGGACATACATAAAACGCGTCGAACATATAACCTGCTCCTTTTTGGAAGTCGGTTAAAAGTATGAGAGGACAGCGTAGGTCTATCAACAAGTACCAGGTACTTAGCAAAATATAAAATGGTCCACAGAATATCTAGTCTGTTAAGCCTACAACGTTCTCACATTCACAAAATTACGTACCAATAACCCTCCGTGCCTCGGAAAGCTCGTATTTAGCTGCATCGGTTAGACTGGAAGCCGACCCCAACATAGTCGGGAAAAGGCTAGGCAGATTATGATCATGCGATATTACATACGGTGACCACTTATCATCCAGCGAGCTTATCGGCTTGTTTGCCAGAAAAATAACATAATCTGCGTTTGCAACTAATTTGCCAAACATGTAAACATACACGAGTTTTTCACTGAGACAAACATCAACTTTATGAACGTGTAAATAAAGTTGATTTTAGACCGACTAATAATACTGTTGAAAAATATGAAGTTGTAGCGCAAACTGAACCTTATATGTAGGCATTACAGTTGTTTTTCCTAAAACTCGTGTTGTTTTTCCTCAAACGCAGATTACAAAAGAAACAAGAAATTTTATTGTCATTTAGCTACCTAAAATTTTTTAGTAATCGATATTATTTCATGAGTCTCCTAATAACACGACCAAAGAAACGATGGACGAAATGTTTGAAAGACGATATGGCTAGAAGGGTAAGGGCCAGATAATGATGAGTCTCATAATAAATATTACTCCTTATTTAATACACTATTCAGTTACATAGATCTCGTATGTGGTGGACATTTAGACAACATTTGCCGATGGTATTTTGGCACTGTTGTTGTTTATAAAGTCGCTAGTCAAGGCCACGGTCTAGAGCTACTTATTGGTACGGACGTCGGACAGCCGTACGGCACACTGGAACTAAGAAAACCGCCTTTACTGCAACGCAATAAAGGAGCTGTTATTTTTAATAGTTGCTATGGACGTGCATTTGAATACCTTATATAATAATATGAAAAACAGGAAACAGACAAGTTTTGACTAAAGCGCAATAATTTAACTGTTATATAATAATACTGGCTTCTGCCCGCGACTTCGATCGCGTGAAATTTCTTGTTCCCCCGACCCAGGCCGTCGCACTGCATTGCCTGCTGGTACTATTACTTCGTTTTCGCTTACTGACTTCTTTTCTTTTTGCTCAGCTCCTAAGGGTCCGAGTGTGATGTTAAATAGCATTTAAATGGCTTCCGCAGGAATTGAGCTATCAAATGCAAAACAATTTTTTCAATTCCGACTGGTAATTCCAGTGATTAGCGCGTTCAAACATAGGTATAAACAAACAAACCAAGTCTTAAGCTTTATTATTATAGTAGAGATAGATGAAAATCAGGAAAGGTCAAACAAGTATTAACTAAAATGAAAAAATAATACTCATTTAATTCGTTTGAAGCGTTAGTATATAAACTTAAACATATTGTTCCACGACAGCTTTGAAGGCGACACCTCTGTCCTGTATTAAGAGCATCGCAGTGCTTAGTGGCGGCTGTTCACAAAAACTGTTAACGTGACTTAAAGTGAAACAATCAACACTGTGCCAGTGACATACATGGAGGAAATACACGAAACTGTGGTGGTAACAGTTATAGAGTACATTACGTATGCGCTGACAATAGTTACGTTGATATACGGACTGATATCCTGGTGCACGATAAAGAAATTTCGCAATTACAGAAACTACGTGTGCCTTAACGTAATTTTGGCAAACCTTTTATACATTATCGTTTACCGGAACACAGGTTATTTCGTAGGGCTATTTTTTCCTAGTGACAGTTGTAGAATACATTATTGGAAGGTGGTATTAGCATTAAACATAACAAGTGATTACTTAGCAGCAGTGAAGCACCACTGGCTAGTCGTGCTTTGTCTTATGTTTTATGCAGACATTGTTAAGGTTTTTAACGGGCATATTCAACGGAGATATTTTAAAAGTATCCTCTTTGGCTGGGGTGGGTCTTTACTGTTAATCGTTTTACATGTTTCTGTTGCTTTTGTTACAATTTCATTTGTTGGACATTTTGATACAGATTTTCCTACAACTTATGTTATTTTAATGTTACCCTTGTTAATTAACATTTCACTTTACATTGTAATTGTATATTCACTTTTTCGTGACTCCAACGCGAGCGCACCTACTGCTACTAGCAAATGGCGTCGCTTGTACGTCGCCACGTTGATATTCATATTGGTCGACGTTGCATTGTTGTCTACTTATGTAACATTGTATATTGAACAACAACAAAAAAAATATGAAACAGACGAAAATTGGTTTGGAAGGAGATGGAGATCTGATTCTTTATATTTATTTTTAATTGACTGGTCTCCTACTTTTCATATACATTTACTCGTTATTTTCGGTGCAATAACACACAAATATCTAGAAATACTAAATCTTTTCCTAAATCCAATAGTAGTGTCATTTTTTTTAGTAATTGTTAAAAGTAATCGAGAAATTTGGTATGAGTTTTGTGCACGTAAAGTAAATCAATGGTTATCAGCAAGGCAACACGGTATCACACGGTAGACAGTCATTCGAGAGCCTGCTGACAGCCGGCCGGCGCCAGCGGAGCTTGCTTTATAACAAACTAATTGCGTAACACACTTGTAATGGCAATTCGTGGGTTTTGAAGGCTAATCGATTGCCAAGGTTTGAAAAATTATTCTGCTCAACAACGTAAATAACGAAATGAACGTGGCTGAGCTGTAAAAATGAAAAGCATTGCCGTCAATTATCATTGTAAGTTTTTTTTTTATGTGTTTATCACAATTACTTACTCAAATAATTTATTTCACATGATTGCCTCATAGGTTTGAAAAATTAGTCTGCTCAACAATGTAGATAACAAAACGAACGTGGCTGGGTTGTCAAAATACATTGTCATCGATCGCCATTGAATGTGTTACGCAATTTCCTCGCAAGTTTAATTGACGTCATTCATCAAAAGACAATAGGCAAATGTGGTCCCAATGTCTACCACTGACAACGAGACCTATGTAATTGAATAGTCTAGTAAATAAGGAGTTAGTAACTTTTATTCTGACACCCCGAAAAAAACATTAATAAAGTGCATGAAGAGCTTATGAAGAGCTCTAACTTTTAATGTATATTATTTGGGAACACCCAAATACTCCGAAATATTTTATTCCGAATTTCGATGTTCCGATTTTCAAAAGTCCGAATATCATAATACCTAAGAATTATAATGTCTATTATTAAAAAAACAACCGACTTCCGAAAAAACCACTACAAAGTGAAAAATAATTTAAATTTCGGAAGTCGGTGTCTTTGGTTTTGAATTTTCGTTTTTTGCCACCGACTTCCGAAATTTAAGTTATTTTTCACTTTGTAGTGGTTTTTTTGGAAGCCGGTTGTTTTTTTTTTGTAAAAAGTTTTTATTTTTCACTTTTTAGTTGTGGTACCTACCCCACACAAATTCGAATACCAGTACCTGCTATGTAAATAACAGTCACAGGAAGTTATCATCATATCACCCACATATACTAAGTGGGAAAAATACGTATTATTGAAGCTTACTCAAAAACTATCCCAGCAAATTTCATAAAATTTATATAGGACCAATCCGGGAGCATACCCTTTCAAACAAAAAAAGAATTTTCAAAATCGGTCCACAATTGACGGAGAAATAGATGGATACATAAAAAAAAAAAAAAACATACATACGCGTCGAACATATAACCTCCTCCTTTTTGGAAGTCGGTTAATAAAAATCACGAAATTTATTTTACCGAAAGCCGTAAATGCGATTTGTTAGTTTTCCGATTTTCATACGTTCGAAGAATCAAATGCTCGAAGGGTTCTCGGTCCGAAAAACGACATTCCGATTTTCAATACTTCGAATAAACTAAAAGTCAACATGTTGTGCTACAAAATCTAGTGACAGAAACGAATCGCTGCAAAACCGACTTCACGCAGTCTTGTCTGCCCTACCCTAGAGTGTAATTTAAGCCCGCGTAGGCGCGGAGGGCCGGAGCATGTTGCATGCCTGCTTGCATGCTGCATGCCTGCTTGCATGTTGCATAGTGCTTGCATGTTATCGCTAAATTGGAACAAATTGGTATAAGAGGTGTTACTCTTCAAATATTCAAAGATTATCTATGAAAAAACATCTATGAAATTGATACACAGCGCTTACAGTCCGACATACAGGAACTTGAGGGCAGACTTAGTTCCCTTTTCATTAAATATGTGGGATCTCAGAACCAAATTAAAGAACATATTCTTGCTGCAAATGAGTTAGTTATGTGTCAGTGTACTTGTCAGAAGGTTTCAAACCCTGGTGCTGTCCAGCCTGAGGCAACGGAGGACCCGTCCCAGACTGAGAGTTTGTCTCAAGACTGTATCCTCAACCAAGATATACCTGATATTGTGCAAGAATTATCTCAAGTGGTACAGTCAGTAGCTAGTAGTATTTCCTCTTGTAGTAGTCAAGTTTGCTATCGGTCAGTTATGTTTTCAGATAGTATAGGAAGAGGGTTAGGGAAATTAGTTAGTAACAACTTGAGTTTTTCTACTCAAAACTATTGTTTACCTGGGATATCCTTCAAAGAAATAATGACATCAATTACAAGAAATCAATATGATTCTAATACCAACATAACTGTATTTGTAGGAAATAGTTCCCAGGTCAGAAAAGAAGATATCACTGACAGTGTTACTGAGATTTTAAAGTTAAATTGTAATAAAGTAATCTTGTGTGCTTTTCCATATTTTGAGAGGTTATCAAATAGAAAAAACAATTATATATATATGCTTAATAAGCATATCCAGTTCCTGGTAAGTCACTACAGTGACCAACTTATATTGCCCATTAGGTTTAGACTTAAAATAGCTAGGCTATTAGCTTATATTAACTCAGACATAAGTAGTATGTCGAAGTGTAGTACTATAATTAACACCTCAATTATTAGTAATAATTCTAATGTACAGGTGGCCACCAGTAACTGTAGCACAAGTGCTATAAACGTTTACAGTAATTGTACGAAGGAGGATCCATGTGTCACTATGGCAAATTCCTGTCATAATGTGGGGTCCACAAGTAGTAGGATCTCATTGCCTGGTGATGGCATGGGAGTCTCGGGACTCACTCTGGATGTTAATTTAAACTAGATAGTAAGACAACAGAAGATACCAGTAACACTATAGTTATACCTACCAAGAACAAGGTGTCTTCTTGCTCTCAAATAGTTAATTGTAAAAAAAAAGTCTAAGCAGAATACCTTGAAATTATTTCATCAAAATATTCAAGGATTTTCTTCAAAACAATTAGAAATTGAATTATTTTTAGAAAAAACCATGTTCGAAATTATTTGTTTAACTGAACATTGGTTGAAAGATTATGAGATGCTAATTAATTATAAAAATTATAGTGTGGGCAGTTGTTTCAACCGAAAGTATATGCAACGTGGGGGTTCACTAATCTTAGTTAAAAATTCTATTAAATCTAAGACTCGTCAAGACATAGTTGATCTGTCGGTTGAACATAACATTGAATTGTCCTGTGTTGAGCTAGATAAGTATGTTATAGTGTGCGTTTACAGACCCCCAAATTATCTAAACTACTCCACATTTGAGTCAGTAATGGAAGATGTTCTAGCAAAACTTGCAACGGATAAAAAATCACTGATTATCTGTGGTGACTTTAATATTAATATCTTAGAAAATAGTTCAAATAGCAGTCGATTATTAAGTCTCTTTAAATCATTCAATTTGTCAAATGTGTTTTCAGAACCAACCCGTATAACTATAAATACTTCTACATGTATTGATAATGTTTTTTGTTGCTGCAACTACTTAGACAAAGCCATTGTTAATTATCTCCCTTCTGATCACAGCGGTCAAACCGTTGCTTTCAAGTCCAACACACCATTACAAAGAATTCAGATACAATCTAGACAAATAACAACTAGCAATTTAAGTAGATTTAATAATAACTTAATTAGTAAATTAAGTATACCGGGTCTTACTACTTTAAAAAAGAAACCTAAAACGATTTGCCCACATTTTTTGTTCGGTGACTGGGCAACTAAGGGTATTAGGAAAAGTAGGGAAAAATTGTTTGAGCCTTATATTAACTCTGAAACTTTTAATAAATACGTTGCTACTTACTCTAAAACTTTTAAAAATACCTGCAAGGTACCTAAAGCCTTGTACATTAGCAACAAGATCAAATCAGCCGATAATAAAATAAAGACTGTTTGGAAAATTATCAATGACGAAATAAACAGAAATAAAAGACATAATAATGATTTCACACTAGAAACTTCACGGGGTCTCATAAACACTGACAAAGAAGTTGCTCAAGAATTTGTAAATTTCTTTACCGGTATCCCACTTAAAACTACTGAAACCTTACATTCCTCTCCCTCGCGTTCAATTGATTTATTAAGAGCAAACGTTTCATCCTGCCCGATTGAATTTAAATTCAAGCATATAAACCCCTTAACAGTAATAAAAGCTTTTAGGCAAATCAAGATCAAATTAACCGAAGATCTATGGGGAATGTCAATCAAAGTTTGTACCTCCATTATTGAGACTATAGCGCCGTACTTAGCCTTAATATTTAATTTGTGTGTGGATCAAGGAGTCTTCCCTGATCTAATGAAATATAGTAAGGTAATACCACTTTTCAAATCCGGGGACAGTAAAGACACTAATAATTATAGACCCGTATCCGTGTTGTCAGTTTTAAGCAAGGTGTTTGAAAAGGTAATGCTTAATCAAATGCTCAATCATTTTAACACCAATAAAATCTTACACGATCAACAGTATGGTTTCACCAAGGGACGTTGTACGACCGACGCCGGTGTCACCTTATTAAAGCACATATTTACGGCGTGGGAAGAGGCCCAAGACGCCATAGGAATTTTTTGTGACCTCTCGAAGGCATTTGACTGCGTCGACCACGAAACCTTAATCTTGAAACTTGAGCATTACGGACTTGGAAAACTTGCGCTCAGTTTAGTAAAATCTTATTTAAATGATAGACAACAGCAAGTTCAAATAAATGGTGTCAATTCAATCGGTTTAAAAGTAAAAATGGGTGTACCACAAGGATCAATATTGGGTCCTTTCTTCTTTTTAGTTTATATTAATGATCTACCCCATTTGTTAAAAACTCAACCACAAATGGTGTTATTTGCTGACGATACTTCCTTAATTTTTAAAATTAATAGACGTGCATCAAATCTTGACGACGTAAATAACGCCCTACAGCAGGTCCAAAATTGGTTCACTGCTAATAATTTAGTATTAAATGGGAAAAAAACGAAGTGCATACGATTTTCTTTACCAAATGTAAAAAGTAGTAGTTGTGAGATAGTATTGAATCAAGAGAAACTAGAATTCGTCGATAAAACAGTTTTCCTAGGGATCACGCTCGACTCAAGGCTTCAATGGGGTCCTCATTTAACATCTCTTTCAGGACGGTTAAGTTCAGCAGCATATGCTGTGAGAAAAATCCGTCAATTTACTGACGTGGGTACCGCGAGGCTAGTCTATTTTAGTTACTTTCATAGTATTATGTCGTACGGTATTCTACTATGGGGACGGGCTGCAGACATCGAGTCTATTTTTATTCTGCAGAAAAGAGCCATCAGAGCCATATATGGCCTCCGCAGGCGCGACTCTCTAAGGGAACTGTTTAAAGATATTAACATCATGACGGTACCTTGTCAATATATCGATGTATGTAAGAAAAAAGATTATCTAAAGTACATACATCTTTTATGGGGTACTGTGTTAAATGTTACAATAAAATACCTTGTGATATATTACAATTAAATGAAAGAAAATTTAAAACTCATATTAAAAGTATACTCTGTAAACAAGCATATTACAAATTAGAGGATTATATCCAAGATAAGAATGCTTGGAAACATGCTGGTCCTGCTCCATAGGACAATTTAGAGTCTAGACAAAATCAAACTGGTTGCTTATTTAATTATATAGTTTGTTATTTTTTATAACTCTGATTTTACATTCTGTGATTTCTTGAACTCACACACTGACTTATTAGTATTACTTGTTAAAATGTTAGGAATATCGTATAATTTTGCAATGTTTGTAAATATGTGAGCACCATGTATCTATCTATCATAATTAATTTATCTGCAATTGCTTTATTTTTTTTCATTTTTTTTTTTTTTTACCTATCCTGGTATAGTAATCTTATTCTAGATGCATCGTCTTCACATATAATTATATAATTAATGTATACAAAATATTGTAAAAACATTTTAAAAGAGTAACGGTGGAGTTTCTTGCCCATTCTTCTCCATAGGTACCTACTACGCTTTGGAATGGGCATCTAGCTTCATCTTTCTGACTGACGGACCCCTTGACAATTCAAAAGTGCCTGTAATTGGTTTATTTGAAATAAATGCTTTGAGTTTGAGTTTGAGTTTATCTCAATAACCGTACCCAAAGAGTTAAAATTTATAAGCTTCTTAGTGAAGAGGAATTAGTGTCCTACGGAGTGCCTCAGGGAAGCATTCTGGGCCCTATTTTGTTCCAAGTTTACGTAAACGATCTGTGCAAAATGACCCTCCCTAGTATTAAGATATTTGCCTATGCTGATGACACCGTGATTATAGCGGACGGACCAACGCGCAGAATCAGCATTAACCAAAGTAATAAAATGGCTCAACTCAAATCTTTTTAACAAGACATCCTACATTCCTTTCTCTATTCGCTCTAACACCGCACCAGATCACACTTTCTCGATAATAGCTCACACTTGCTCACAATCGTCATCTTCATGTCAATGTCACAAGAACTGATAATGTAAGATATCTTGGCGTACAAATAGATGCAGGATTATGATGGGATAAACAACTTAACTCCCTCACCTCTAGAACTATGAGATTGATACATACCTTTAAGTCTCTTAGAGAGTCGGCAAATCCTGATACCCTAAAAATTGTATTTTGTGCATTGTGCCAATCCGTTATTGGGTACTGCATTACCGTATGGGGTGGTGCAACTAAAACTAGTCTGATCAGAGTGGAAAGACCACAGAGGGCTATACTAAAAGTGATGTTACGAAAACCATATCGTTATCCTACCAAACAACTATACTCGGATTGCAACGTTCTAACTGTCCGCCAGCTATTTGTCCTTCAATCTGTCCTTAGAAGACATGCAAGCGTCCCCCCCTCTGATCCAAAAAAACGAACCAATATTCCCCTGGGCACTCGACACAAAACTTCTTTTACCAGACACCAATACTATACATTATCCACACACATTTACAAAAAAACTCATAAAGAACTTAACATACTCGACCTAAATAGATATGAACTAATGTCTAAGGTCACAGAATGGCTGCTTAAACAGGAATACTCACAAACAGAATCACTACTTACATACATCGTCTAATATTAATATATCAGTACTTACTCACAAGGAACCCTCACCCAATTTCACAACTTGCACTAACACACAAACACACTCACCCATCCACCTCAAACTGTTTCCCTATTTTACTTTATTTTGTTTGAATTATAAACTAAACTTAATTTTAAAATCACTTGGTAGATCGACACATTTCACAAGTTGTAAAAATCTTATAGAATTAACCCCATAGCTGAACACTGTCTCTTAAGATACAGGTAATCTTAGTTTAAGAGGCAGGGCTCTCCAATTATTGTCTACAGATTTCTGCACCATAGTTTTTTTTTTTCGTTCTGTTCTTACATCCTACCACTAGAACTAAGTCTGTAACCCTTTTTAAGTAAATAAATTTTATTATTATTATTATTTTTCTTTTACGTTTCTCGGGACCCTGGGGTCTCGGACCTTTGGAAGGCGTACGAGGGGCCGAAGTCAACTCGCAGAGGCCCGTTAGGCGTTTTAATTAAATGAGGCACCAACCGACGATTATGCCTGTATGCACTATGACAACCCCCGCAAGTGCACCCAAGGACAACCCCTGGTTGGTGTAGGACTATTGCAGGATATGGAAACAAAGATATTGGACTATGGGTTGGGGTGGCTTAAGTTGACTGGAGACCTGGAACTAAGGAAAGACTATGGCCCCTGCCTGATCAATGTTGTATATGCACACGGAAAAAAATATTATTATGTTGCATGCTTGCTTGCATTCTGCATGTCTGCTTGCACGCTGCACTGCATGCCTGCTTGCATGCTGCATGCTTGCTTGCTTGTTTATTTCGGAATTGTATTAATCGGTATTTTGATAATCGGAATTCGTATTTTTGATGTTTCGAATTATCATTAAGTCGGACTTTTTGTTATTCGATCTATTGAAACTCTGTATTGAGAATAGTAATTATAAACGTTAGGAATATTGAAATTTGGGAATTATAAAAATAGGAGTAATGATAAGTCGGAGTTGTTATATTCGGAATTTTGAACCATTCGGAATTATGAAAATCGGTATTTTGAAATTCGTATTTGTGACTGACGGAATAAAGTTTTTCGTATTTATGTAGTGTACCCATATTATTTAAGAGCATATAAAATTATGTGTACAGGTTCGTATCAGAAACGTTATGTTTTTGTAGTAATTTAAATATGTATGTTTAATTTATAGATCTTCGTGCAGTTTGAGTGAAATCACAAAAGTTTTATTAAATTTATGATAAGTAAATAAGTCAAGAGTTTCATCACACCTATTAAAAAAGGGAGATAAATCGAAAATAGAAAATTACCGCCCCATATCTAAACTATGTCTCTTCTCTAAAGTTCTGGAGCGAGTGGTGCACACGGAACTTTATTCGGCCTTGCAGCGCTGTTTTAGCGACGAACAACATGGTTTCCTCAGAAAACGGTCGACTGCTTCCAATTTGGTATTGACCAATGAATTAATAACTACTGGTATGGATAAACGATGCCAGGTCGATGTTATCTACATGGACTACAGCAAGTGTTTCGACCGAATAGATCACCGTGTGCTCCTTCAGAAGCTTTTATCGGCAGGAATACACGGTGACCTGTTTCGTTGGTTTCCGTCATATATAGATAACCGAACGCAGGCTGTGTTCTTTCGTGGATGCATGTCCGGTTGGAAAACTGTCCCATTTGGAGTGCCTCAAGGCTCGATCTTAGGACCGTTATTGTTGACAATATTTATCTAGGACATAAAAAACTGTTTTACTTATTCACAAATTTTACTACACGCAGACCATATGAAGGTTCTTAAGTATGTACGTACATTATCTGATACCGAGCTACTTCAGTCAGACCTTGACAGATTCTTTTTATACTGCAAAACCAATAAGTTACAAATAAACGTATCCAAATGTTTTCACGTAGTATACACGAAAAGTAACATAGACAAAACTGCTATAGATAAACTACACTAGATGGTACAAACATAAGTAAGTCAAGCTGTATCAGAGACCTTGGTGTAGTGCACGACAGCAAATTACTTTTTGACGATCACATAGAAATCATTGTCAAGAAAGCTTTCAAGGCCTTGGGCTTTATTATTAGAGCTTGTTCTAGCTTTCGGTCTCTGAAACCAGTAAAAGTCCTTCACTGTTCCCTCGTGCGCAGCCATCTCGAGTACGTTTCCCAAGTCTGGAACCCTGGAACAAATTTCGTATTGAATCTGTTCAGAAGAATTTTTTACGTTATTTCGACTTTAAGGCAAAACAATTCTCAGTGGACTACGAACACCGTTGCAAGCGATACCATTTCTTACCGTTGAACATGAGACGTAATATTGGTGACATATGTTTTTTGGTAGGCATAACAAATGGTTCTATTGATTGTCCGGAATTACTCAGCAAAATACTTCTTCGCACTAATCAAAATAACCTGCGTAGACGACCTCTGCTGCAGGCACCATGCCACTGGCTGTTGGTCGCTGTGATTAACTCAAGACAATGTTTATGTTCTTTCTCCAGATTACCTACTGACAAGTTATATGAGTTTATTGTTTTTTTATTTGACTTTATAAGTCAAGCTATTTTTAACTTTATTTTAATTTAACTATATTTTAATTTATTGTTGACATAATCTTCTCATTACCATGTTTTTTAAATGAGTTGTATTGCAATATGTGGTTAGCTAGTGACCTCGACAATTGATCATATTATTTATTGTTATTAAGTAATTAACTGTTTGTTTTATTTATTTTACTTCGATGGTCCTAGTTTATCATTTATAACTTCCAGTTACAACTATATGTAAGCGGGCACGCCCTTTATGCATGGAGGCTTTTATTTAGATATTAAGTTCTGTTTACGTTTTGTTTTTATTTCTGCCTGAGTATAGTTCTCGATGATTTTGTTTGGTATATTGGCGTGTGCTAGCTTATATATGGCTTATAATTTAAATTATGTTTTGTGTTGCGTAATGTAAATTATTTTGAATACATAGAATCTTTTTTTTTTCTTCTAACTAAACAGACAGCTGTGCTGCTGGGGAGTTTGTTGCGCCACTTCTTCTTCCCAGCTAACGCACTAGGAAGTGGTGAAGGGTGGGCGTTTTGGGGGACTGTCTTTGTAATTTTAACGTTCGAAAAGTGCTGATTCTCAGCCTAGTTTGAATAAATGACTTTAATTAATTTTTTTTTTTTTTTTGTATGCGCATCGTCTAATTACAGGCGCAACGCCTTCTCCATTCGTAGTGTCAAAGTCTTCAATAGTTCACCATCGCACCTGGAGATCGATCTATTTTGCACCAGCGCACACAGTATTAGAAGGATCCTAAACAAGGAATATTTTGGGGATAGTCATGAATAAAGTACTAATTGGTTCGGTTTGTGATGTCTGTTTTGATCTTGCACGACTTGACAAACTTTTTCCTTTTTATGTTTTCGTCTACGTTTTTATTAACAAGCTAAAAATATTTTATTTCGTTTTCTTGGTTTGCAATTCGCTGTTAACGAACATTTAGTCAACGCAAAGTATTTGTTACTAGATGTATACATGTGGAAGCTTGTAATTAGCAAATTTCCCAACCTATGAATGATTTTAATTGTGTTATTACTCTGTAAGCTTTCTGTAAAATAAAATAAAATAAATATTATAAAACGAAGACTATTCGAGGATCAGTTAGTACCAAAGAAGGTTCATGCCACAGATAAGAAACAAAAATGGCATTCTTTCATTCGTTCACGCAGGCTTTATTTGAAGCAACGTTCTTTTTCTCTAAATGTTGATATTATAATAACACTTGAAATGCTTAAATAATTATTTGTCAATACAGAAATATGTCCTAAATTGTTCTTTGTTTAGGTTACAATATATTGAACAAGTAAAACTTGTACTTTTGATGCGCTTTTTATAAATCAAGTTGTCATTATTTTTTAACACCTCTGTTGAGGTTACTTTTGTGAACGAAACGTTAGTTGCCAAATAGCTGTCAAGTTAACTGAATGAACGTGGATGACGTTTCTCTTGGGAAAAACGACTCGAAAGGACATATTTTACTAACCATAATTCCTGAATATTATCAATTCCACTAATCGAACTTGAAATATCCATTAAAAACATCCAGGGTTTCGGCGACAGACGCTGGGTGCTCGTGAGCTTGCTAGACAACCTCTAGCGTGAAGTGGACCGACTTACATACGGCGGCAGCGCGCGTAATTTTAGACGATTTATGTTACGTCCTTTACATATGAATAAATAAATGCATTTCTCATTTGAATTAATTGTTCTTAATATAACTGTAAACCTCAATACACACACAAGGCGGGTGTGTGTCGGGCGCGGGTACGGTACGGTGAGACGCCGTACCACCGTACCGTACCGAACGTTCGTTCAAACTACCGTTCTTGGATCGCAACGCTGTTACGAAACAGAGATACGGTACAGATGAAAGAACATATCTAGACGCATAGCTTTACGTGGTTTGTTCGTGAGTGGAATCCATCTCATCTAAACATAGAAGGGAACAAACAAAGATAAGCGGTGGCGAAAAACCACCATCACCTTCTCCTGAGGACTTGGAAATAATGGCGATTGCTCTTCACGATTTTGTCATTGAAGTTGTCCGGATCCTGGATTTGTGGCCGGTTGATGGCAATAGGCTCGCCCCTTATTACATGAGACTTGAACATAACTGGCGAAATGTGGGTTTACTATATGGTTCACCTCTGCCTAACCAGTTGGGGAAACAGTCGTGATGTTATATGACTACAATAGTGATACATTGGTAAATAACATTTCTTATATAGTTTGTATAACATTTAATGAAGAAAATCCTTTTTAACCGCCTTCCAAAAAGGAGGAGGTTATGTCCGACGCATATTTTTTTTTATTTTTTATGTATGTCCGTCGATTTCTCCGTCAATTGTGGACAGATTTTGAAAATTCTTTTTTATTTGAAAGGGTATGCTCCCGGATTGGTCCCATATAACTTTAATTAACTTTGCTGGGATAGTTTTTGAGTAAGCTTTAATAATACGTATTTTTCCCACTTAGTATATGTGGATGATATGATGATAACTTCCTGAGACTGTTATTTACATAGCCTGTACTGGTATTCGAATCTGTGTGGGGTAGGTACCACAACCAAAAAGTGAAAAATAAAAACTTTTTACAAAAAAAAAAACAAGCGACTTCCGAAATTAAAGTAATTTTTCACTTTGTAGTGTTTTTTTTTGGAAGTCGGTTCTTTTTTTTTTGTAAAGAGTTTTTCTATTAATATACTCGTATATCTCACCCCCGTCAGCATTTACTTTCTTTACTCATATATGAGTTCATTCTATTGGTTCAATTACTGTAGGAAAATTTGTAATACTGCGGAAATTCCTAATGCTTTCCTCCTGTTCATTTAGAGTAATATACATTTTTATAACTCTTCGGTACACACTACAAAATATCCTATCCGTTTTAATGACAACTGGTTTGAGACACACCATGTAAATCAGCTGTACCGTCTTGAATCTACGAATAACACAATAATATTAGTATATTATTTGGATTTTGCCAAATGTTAGGCTAGCATTGACCAAGGCCAGGTACTTACATACTTAATGGCGAGCCCAGTTATGTAATGCGCAAACCACTTGCACTTCAGGACTCAATGGGCATCCTCGAAGGTCGTGAGATAAATCCTCACGTAAAAATCCACTATTTTTACTCCAAACGCTTTTGTGAACATATAGGTACTTATTGTAAAATCTTCATCACTCAATTCAAAAGGATTCACACGATGACGATGTATGTAAGATCGTCGAAACGTCTCCAGCATATCCAAATCTTCCAAATCCATCAAGTCAATCATATTATTATCCATTTTTAACGATTTTTGACAAATAATAATAATCACCGCAAACGTCAAATAAATTAGTACCAAAGATAAACTAGAGGACTCGGCGGACTAACTTTAGTACCATAAATAGTTCTGGAAATGGTGATAAACTTCATTTTATAATAACGTTTTATTTATTCATGGTACTAAAGCTATTACTTATCCCAGTACCAAATTTTGACCGTGTTTTGGAATAAGCCGGTTTATGTTTAACCCGTGCCCCGCAGGAGACGCTCCGGGCGTCGGGAGTCGCGAGCCGACTTCCGGCCACCGTAGGCGCGGGCTTGCGGACGGTGAGCAATGGGTAGCTCGCCGTCCGATAAGGACCAGGCCCGGGTCGACGGCGCGTTGTGTTCCACGCGCGCCTCTAAGAGATGTCAGCACCAACTGACGGGGTCCGTAAGAGCCAATGCCTGCCAGGGTTGCGAGTTTGTCCGAAAGGGTGAATTGTTATGTAGTTGTTAAGTTATGGTGTTTGTTAGACTAATGAATGATGCACCTATATTTAGTAGTTAGATAGCCAATTAAGAAGGTACTTTTTTGTTTAATATTAGGTACTTAGTATAGTATATTGCTGTTTTAGTAGTAGTTTAGTAATAATAGTTGAGAGGTCTAAGATATGTAAAGAGAATGTAAGAGGTAAAAAATAAGTAAAAATTTAAAAATGTTCGCAAAAATGTTAACTTGTTTTAGGTTAAGTGTAAATAATTTAGCGTTAACAGACTTTGTCATTTAATTTTAACTAAATTTAATTTTGTAACTGAAGTGTAATTTTAGACCTCAGTACTTCATTTATATTTGTTCGCCGTCAGCGGAAAAACATATTGATCTCCTCTATACATATTTTATTTACAACACCTATTTCTACACCCACTTATGTTTTACAAATAAAAAATTGCCTTTGACGAGCCCAAACACAACGGGGCTACCTTGTTTAGTTGAAGAATTCCTGTGGCCACCTTCCTCCATCCATCATCAGACCCTGGACTACACCTTGGGCAAATGTACTTGTCAAGACAAATCCAAATAGTCGAAACACAACGGAGCTATCTCGTTAAGTTGAAGAGTTCCTGTGGCCACCTTCCGGTTCCATCATTCATCAGACCCTGGAGTATACCTTGGGCGAATGTACTTGTGAGGTGTATGTGTATGTGTGTGTGCATGCCTGTACCATTACTATTATGTTGTGTCGCTAGGAGAGTAATAAACTAGCATCCAATCGCAACGGTGGTTTCATTCGGTAGCTGTGAGATCACTGGCGACGAGTTACCCACCCAAAAATGACGAATATCATCGGAAATCTTCCTAGTTTCGATCACGACGCCCAAGAGTGGCCTATATTTAAAGATCAGTTACTACAGCACATGAAATTGAACAGTGTTAAAACCGAAAATAAAAGTGCTTTGTTACTGACGCAGCTTTCGGACAACACCTACCGCCTTGCACGGAACTTACTTCACCCCGATGTACTCGAGGAAGTTAAGTTCGAGGATCTAGTTGGAAAAGTAGACAAGCATTTCACGCCGAAGCGTTGTGCTTTTGCTGATAAAGAGAAGTTTTACGAGGCGAATAGATCTGATGGCGATAGCGTCGAAGAATGGGCGGCTCGTGTGAGAGGTTTAGCTGTTAATTGTGAGTTTGGTGAGGCATTGGATATGCTGCTGCGAGACCGTTTCATACTCGGGCTTGCTCCGTGTCGGGAACGTGACCGGCTGTTTGAAGAGGATGCCAGCAAACTCACTTTTGCTAAGGCATTGGAGGTAGCTCAACAGGCTGCGTATGCGCGATTGGCTCGATCCAGGGCCGCAGCAATAGTTGACATCGCGGCGACAACCGTCAAGGTCACGCAGATCAAGGAGGAACCTGTGTACGTGCTGAGCGGGCAGCGCGACCAGCGCGCGCACGGCGAGCGCGCTACGGTCACCCGCAGCTCGAACAATAGTTCCGAGGAGATTCGTCGGTGTATAGTGTGCGGTCTCAGAAACCACGACGCTGAAAAGTGTCGTTTTAAAAACTATCGGTGCTAAGTGTGTGGTGTGAAAGGCCATCTAAAGAAAATATGTAGTGCTAAAAAGGGCAAATGTACTTGTCAAGACAAATCCAAATAGTCGAAACACAACGGAGCTATCTCGTTGAGTTGAAGAGTTCCTGTGGCTACCTTCCTGTTCCATCATTCATCAGACCCTGGACTATACCGTGGGCGAATATATTAGTCAAGACAAATCCAAATAGTCGAACATAACGGAGTTTCTTCTTTTCGTGTGGTTAGTGAGTAACCTGGTGACAGAGTTTTAAATCCACCCATGGGTCTCGGACTTGGCTTCACATGCGATCGAGAAATATCTCTCAGACATGACGACAACGGAGCTATCTCGTTAAGTTGAAGAGTTCCTGTGGCCACCTTCCTGCTCCATCATCTGACCCTGGACCTTGGGCGAATGTACTTGTCAAGACAAATCCAAATACTCGAAACACAACGGAGCTATCTCGTTAGTTGAGGAGTTCCCGTCCTTCCTATCTCGCCAAAAGCTATTGTATAAACGTTCTCGTATTAAAATTCTGTAAATCTGCAATACTTGGGCATTTTTTTTACACGATTATTTCCCTTCTTCTTTCGTGTGGTTAGTGACTAACCTGGTGTCAGACTTTTAAAGCCGCCCATGGCCATTTCCCTAAAGATTACACATACTACGCAATGCAATAAATTGAGTTGAGGTTATTTAGAACAGACCTAACCTTAAGCAGACAAGATCACTACAAGAAAAACCGGCCAAGTGCGTGTCGGACCACGCACAATGAATGGTTCCGTAGTTGGCATAAATTTATCCTAAGAACAAACTTAACATTGTGGTTGAAAAACATTTTCTCCCATACGGAATGTATGGGAGATCATGTTTATCAAACTGCAAATTTAAGTTGGTCGATTATTACTCGTTAACCTGTAAAACCTACTTAGCTGTGATAGTTTTCCTTTTATTTTCGTTATATATACTGCTGACTGCTGTGATTTTTTTCACAAATCCAATAGCAACTATTTATCTGGCAGGGGGGGGGGGTCACTTGACTCAAACAAAAATTTGCACTTTAAAGCTTAATATTTCGCAACCGGATCCCTGAATTGAAAAATGATTTTCATACACCCTCAATATTTTTGAACGACCTTTCCAAAGATATGTCACACCATGGGATAGACGAGAAAAAAAAAAACATCCCCACTTTACATGTTGGGCAGGTACCCTAAAAAAAATATTATTCTTGATTTTATTTTACCACTTTGTCAGCGTGATTAATATGTATATCCACGCCAATTAACAGCTTTCTAGTACTTACCGTCTTTGAGCTAAGCGACAAACAAACAGACACAACAGACAGACAAATATGGCGAAACTATAAGGGTTCTTTGTCTACTACGGGACCCTAAAAACCACGAATATACCTCTAAAAGTTTATTAGGCGCGGGCTTGCGCACGGTGAGCAATGGGTAGCTCGCCGTCCGAGAAGGACCAGGCCCGGGTCGACGGCGCGTTGTGTTCGACGTGCGCCTCAAAGAGATGGAGGTCTGCTAGGACTGATGCCTGACTGATAAATCAGCACTTGAAGATTCTATATTATCATGGACTATGTTTAACTTTGTGCGCAGACCTCTAGCATTTATATATACAACGTGTCCCAACATTCAACGATAAGCTGGCACCACACGGTGGACCTGGTCATCATTACCCAAGAAAAAATTATGAAAAAAATAACAATTAATTTTTGGAAATTACAAAACAAAGATTGAAATCCTTCGGAAATTGACACTGTGTCAATCAAAATGATATAGGCATTTTTTCCTAGAGTATTATACCATTTTGGAATCTTGATTAGATGCGTCAATTTTTTTTTAAACTTGCCGTTGTGTTCATACTTTTTTTTTACACAACGACGACTGAAGTAAAAACTGGACTGAAAGTAAAAAAACTTTCAAGGAAAAAAATCATTTGGATTGATTTTTGTGTAAAAGCTTCAGGCATTCTGGGATTTTTAAGGGTTGTGGTGGATAGCAGTGCTACTTAGGTTGCCGATAGGAAAAAAAAAACAGAAATAATAGAAAAATTGTGGTCATGCTAGTTAAAAATATCTTAAGCGGTGTAAATTTCCGAAGGATTTCAATATATGTCTTGTAACTTCCAAAAAAAAAAATTATATATTTTTTTCATTATTTTTTCTAGGGTAGTGATGAGCAGGTTCACCGTCTGGTGCCCGCTTATCAATGAATTTTGGGACACGTTGTATATCTCCACCTATTCATCTTCCGCGGAACTGTATTCCGCGACATTTCACTCGTAGCTATAATAATTTTCGATAACGAACACAACAGAAGTCCGCTCAGTAAATCCGAGCAGAATTCTCTATCATTATATATACTTTATAATTATATATCAATATATCATAATATTAAATATCGCCAAAAAATATCGATACATCGAAAGAAAAGAATCGATACATCGATATTTGCTCGCTCGCGCCTACCTGGTTGCGCGTCTTGCTGCGGCAGGTAGATGGTGGGCAGCGGCTTGAGCGCGAGCGCGGGCGCCGGCGCCGATGACGTCACGGCCACGCACGCGCAGCGCACGCACCAGCGGCCCACCGACCCGCCCGAGCGGCAGATCGCGGCGAGTACTAGGCTGCCGTCTGAGGGACACGGAAAATTAACTCATATTTTTACAGTGACAAAATAAGTATTTGGATATTTCTGTAGGGCTGTGGTGGCCCAGTGCTAACGGCCGCGGCTTACGAGTTGTAGGTCGTAGATTTGAACCCAGACAGGCGCTTTACTTTGTGTAAATTATTTCATCACCACTGCTCTCAAAACGGTGAAGGAAAAGATCGTGAGGAAACCGGCATGTCCTAGAACCAAAAATGTCGTTGGTCGCAGGCAGTCAGCCGCGACATGTGCGCGCGTCCCTTCCATGTGCGGAGTCAGACAGTATATACAACTTACTCTTATGTGCAATACTGGCCGCGGTGATGTGGTCGCGCGTTGGTCGCAGGCAGTCGGCCGCGACATGTGGGCGCGTCCCTTCCATGTGCGGAGTCAGACAGTATAATATACAACTTACTCTTATGTGCAATACTGGCCGCGGTGATGTGGTCGCGCGTTGGTCGCAGGCAGTCGGCCGCGACATGTCGGCGCGTCCCTTCCATGTGCGGAGTCAGACAGTATATACAACTTACTCTTATGTGCAATACTGGCCGCGGTGATGTGGTCGCGCGTTGGTCGCAGGCAGTCGGCCGCGACATGTGCGCGCGTCCCTTCCATGTGCGGAGTCAGACAGTATATACAACTTACTCTTATGTGCAATACTGGCCGCGGTGATGTGGTCGCGCGTTGGTCGCAGGCAGTCGGCCGCGACATGTGGGCGCGTCCCTTCCATGTGCGGAGTCAGACAGTATAATATACAACTTACTCTTATGTGCAATACTGGCCGCGGTGATGTGGTCGCGCGTTGGTCGCAGGCAGTCGGCCGCGACATGTGCGCGCGTCCCTTCCATGTGCGGAGTCAGACAGTATATACAACTTACTCTTATGTGCAATACTGGCCGCGGTGATGTGGTCGCGCGTTGGTCGCAGGCAGTCGGCCGCGACATGTGCGCGCGTCCCTTCCATGTGCGGAGTCAGACAGTATATACAACTTACTCTTATGTGCAATACTGGCCGCGGTGATGTGGTCGCGCGTTGGTCGCAGGCAGTCGGCCGCGACATGTGCGCGCGTCCCTTCCATGTGCGGAGTCAGACAGTATATACAACTTACTCTTATGTGCAATACTGGCCGCGGTGATGTGGTCGCGCGTTGGTCGCAGGCAGTCGGCCGCGACATGTGCGCGCGTCCATTCCATGTGCGGAGTCAGACAGTATATACAACTTACTCTTATGTGCAATACTGGCCGCGGTGATGTGGTCGCGCGTTGGTCGCAGGCAGTCGGCCGCGACATGTGCGCGCGTCCCTTCCATGTGCGGAGTCAGACAGTATATACAACTTACTCTTATGTGCAATACTGGCCGCGGTGATGTGGTCGCGCGTTGGTCGCAGGCAGTCGGCCGCGACATGTGCGCGCGTCCCTTCCATGTGCGGAGTCAGACAGTATATACAACTTACTCTTATGTGCAATACTGGCCGCGGTGATGTGGTCGCGCGTTGGTCGCAGGCAGTCGGCCGCGACATGTGCGCGCGTCCCTTCCATGTGCGGAGTCAGACAGTATATACAACTTACTCTTATGTGCAATACTGGCCGCGGTGATGTGGTCGCGCGTTGGTCGCAGGCAGTCGGTCGCGACGTGTGCGCGTGTCCCTTCCGTGGGCGGAGTTAGCACGCCGATCAGTCCAGTCGCTGTTATGACGCAGGCACCTTCGCAGGCTATGCCACTGAAATATGTTATGCATAGCGAATTTTAGAAACCGAAGAAAAGGAAATAGTTCGTTTTAACTTTTGTTGCTCTTGTTTTTAGGGATCTGTTCCCAGAAAGGACTTTACTAAGCCCACACCGTCATAGTATCTTTGTGTGTTGACTAGTTCGGAGTGCACTTCTGTAGGTATGGGAAAAGTGTCGGTTTCCGAGACCGACGAATTTTGCTTTCAGGGCCCTGTATAATAAATCTTACAATCCTACTTTTATTTTTAAATGTCACATTTTTGTTAAGTTTTACTACATGTGCTGTTTAATATACCTTACAAAAGAGATTGACCATTTCTGGTATCGCTATTTGTTCTGTGGTGACTTAAGTTTATAATGTTGATAAATCTTGTTTTTAAATATAATAATTTTATCTAGTAATGCGATTCCTTAAATTCTCCGTATAAAAAACACCATAAAAGTATCAGTTTTTATTTCGATTTCCTATTTTACCTCTAAATTGTTTCTTTCACCCACGTAATGTCACATGTCATTGGCTTGGGTCTTTGGCATTGGCAAAGAGTATGTAAACAATAAAACCTTCTTGACTTACGCAAAATAATTAATTTACGCATCCAATTATTAAAATTATAGTTGAATAATTAGTAACAACTAATTATTATTATTACATTGTAATAATAATCTGTTAAGATTTTAAAAGTACATAAGCAAACCTTTTGGTTAAGCGAAAGGCAGAAGGTTTTAGAGACCTTTGCCTGTTTCATTCATCAAAAGAACCTCTTTGAAAACAGAACAAACACAAACATGTGCTAAGATTCTATGCGCGCGCATCCTGAGCAGAATATGCAGGCGACAGAACGGCGGGATTTCTCTTTCTAGCTTATATGCACGTCCCATTCGTTTAGTTTTAAGTACAATCTCGACCGATAGGTATTTACTTTTAAAATTATTTATTATTTTTGTATAATTAATTGAATTATTTCATTTATATGTTTTGTTTTAATCTCTACTACTAGGCCATTATTATTTTGCAATTTGGATTTAATTTAATTAGCTATGTTTATAAGTTTATGTCACATAGATTACTGAAAAATGTTCAGCACTTTGATCTTATCGTTTTAACCATGGTGTAACGTATAGGTCCCATTAAAGTGAACGTTTTATGATTATATAAACATTGTCGGAAATGAATGTTGGAATTGACGAGCATTGAAAATTCTGAAACGTTATTTTGATTAATTCGTATTTTGAATTTAACAGCATACATTGTGACAAAAAATCGAGAGATTCGATTCTAAACCTAGATTTTGAGACCTAATTACCGTGTAATGCCGAGAATTATGGTAAAATGGTAAATTACATCTGAAAGCCCTAAAATTATCCTTTTAATTAAACTATAAATCTTTGAGTCACTCCATGTTTCATACCGATACTAGGTTCCTTAGTCACTTGGTCATTGTCCTTTAAAAGAAAGTAACAAGTAAATAACTTACAATTATCACAATTGCTTTTTAATAAACATTAACATAATGTAGAAAACGCCTGTAGATTTCGATGACAATATTGTATTTACAAATATGTAGTTGTAAGTTGCAATTTACGTTAAATTGTAAATTTTTGGTGCAGATTCTTAACAGATGTGGGTAGATTCTTACTCTTGAGTTTATAATGTAAAAGTGTTTCACGTAGTACTTTGTTCTTGGTTTTGTGCATCAAGTCATTCGTTAAACATAAAATCTGTCCCATTAAAAGCAAACTATTGTTTCCTTTTACGAAAAATCACCGTTGTCGTTCAATCACATATTCATCATCACAAACATCACTACTTTCACTACTAGAGAGAGCACTTAGCTAGCTTAGCTAGCTACTTTCATAAAATAAAATTATACAGTTACAGTTACATAAAATTGTAAAGTTTTGACACATTGTGTCAACATTATACTACAATTTACAAAACATGTAAACTTGTAATTACAAATTATGTGTTCAATAAAGTATTTTTTTTCTACAAATATGTAAATTGATTCCTGTAAAGTGAAAATATTTAATAAACAGAAATATGTAAAATTGTAGGTTTTTTTTTTGTGAATTTTGCACCATGAAATTTGTAACTTGAAATTTTTAGTAAAAATAAACTTGTAGAATTGTAGCCTATCATCTACAATTTACATTTTACAATTTGTAAATTTTATTAAATAGGGCCCAGGTTTAAAAAAAATGTATGTGTTATTCAATACATTTATTGCCTAGTTTTACATAGATTAGAAATATTTATTATGGTTAGGAATACTAAATATGCACACTGTGTTATATATGAAAAAACCGCAAAGCCGGAAAGAAAAAATTTAAGCCGCTTCCATACTTTTGTTCCCTTTGCCGAGAAGAAACATACTTTGGATGCATCCAAATACCCGAACACTGCTCATCACCCAAAGGTTGACTGGTAGAAAATGACATTTGTGTGCTCCTATACATGTTATAAATTAAAGTCGCTTTTCGTGTCCGTCTGTGCGACCGCGTTGTTCTTCTAACTACGCAACAGATTTTGATGAGATTTTCACCATCATAGAATTTATCCCGAATGTGTATACTACATGAATAACAAACTTACAGAATTAAATTAAATTAAAAGAGTTCGGTGTTTTGTTAAGTCGTAAAAACTGTACAGATGAAGATGTGCGGGCGATATACTAAAACCTGAGGTGCTGTGCCACACATTTTCGGGTCATGCACAGGTCGGGCGGCAAAAACGAAAATACAATAATGCAGGGTCAACTTAACTTAGCAAGGGAAACGCTGCAGACTCAGATGACATATAAATGATAAAACTACTAGCTTTACCCGCCCCGACTTCGCACGGGTTTCACTAAACCCTACCTACCCTACCTACCCTACCAACCCTACCTACCTACCCTACCCTAATTTTCTCACCGTTTAAACCTTCCCTGGACTACAAACATTTCAAAACCAAAATCAGCTAAATCGGCCCAGCCGTTCTTGAGTTATAAAATTACAACGAAAAGTGGCATTGATTTTTATAGATATAGATGCTATTGCATATTAAAATATATTATTAGTATAAAGTATATTTTTCGTTTTTAGTATTTGTTGATTATATACAGGGTACATGATATACACAAGTTTCAAATTCCTAACTTGCTTAGTTGTTGCGATAGAGCTCGTACAAAAATTGCCTAAAACTGACAACTTTTACGGTCCCCTATTTCATCATTTTTGACACCATGCCAGGCCTAGATTTTTAGGGTTCCGTAGTAAACAAGGAACTCTTATAGTTTCGCCATGTCCGTGTGTCTGTTTCGCCATGTACATTGACGTTGATACAGCTCGGTTAGTCTATTTTAGGCGACAGATCCACGCAAAACATCGCTCAGCATAATGCTGCGACCCTATGCGAGACAGAGCCCCAACGCTGGTTCAGCGTTCAGCGACAGCCGGCGTTGACGTTATGACGTCGACCAGTGCAGCATACAATGAGATATAAATAGGTTATAAAAATAAAATAAATATACATAATCTACATGTTTATATAAAATATAATTATATAATATTTAAAATGGCAAATAGTTCGTGGCTAAGTAATAACAGCCGCATGGGTCGATTCATCAGGTTAAGCTACGCTTGCCGGGGTTGGTCCATGGCTGGGTGACCATCTTTACATACCGAGACTCCTCCGTGCCTCGGAAAGTACGTTAAGAGGGCGCATAAAGCCAGCAAAAAATCAAATTTCACCCGCGCAACCCTTACCTACCCCTCTCATCAAACACGACGAAAACAAAACACAATCCATTCCCGCCGGCAGAAACTTTTCACCCGGCATTTATCTAGCTAGGTATACAATTCGAATTTGAATTTTCTGTACTAAGTATACGCAAAATAATCAGATGAAACGGCTCTATTCAATTTACCTAAGTATTATCGCTGCTGTATACAAGTAGGTATATTATTCCATATATTACATTATTGTATGTTCGTGAATCTGTTACCGATGCTGGTGGGCTACCATTTTAAACGTTTTTATTTACCTCTGAACATAATTGTTATCTTATAATTATATATCCGATGTTTATTAGTCAGTTATAGGCATTGATTAGAAAACCGCGCAAATGCGAGCGGATCATCATCAAAGTATTATACTACGTACTACATTATCAGTCATGATGAAAATAAACTCAATAAACTTGCCTTTTTGACGATATGGAAGCAAATACTATCTAACTAATCGTATCACTTACCTTCCCTTTTTTACTTTGAGGAAAACAAGCCTTTTTAGAATGATAACATCATAAGGGTCATAATTATTAAGGACGAACATGATTGAACAAAACTATCAATAAACTTAGAATATTTGTTGGACCGCAGTGATCAGCAACCCTATTCGTCGAAATGGTTTTTCAATTACAATATTTAACGAAATATGATCATTGCCCATTCTCTTTATTTTCAATGCAATTCTTCAATAGGTAAAACTAAAAACATCTGTTTATTTTGCATATACTATACGCTAAGTTTGAATTCAGAATCTTAGATCAAATGCAAGTTTTGTAACTAGAAACTCTATAATGACGTGACAAGGTTAAAATTCAAATGTAACCAAATTTTATTTAGGACCTTGTACAATTTGTACCTCACGACGTCTTCGTGAAAAACTGTGATACCCAAGTAAAAAAATATAATGCGATATCGTGGATTTTGCACTTAGCAACAGTGTTACCCAAGTTGAAAAAAATATTGCTATAGTGGATTTTGCACCGTATTGGGCAAAGACACATAGCATGTGTCATGAAAACCTTTCCTGCGCGAAGCGTGAGTAGAAACAATCCCGACCGAAAACCTTTGTGAACAAAAGTAAATAAAAAGGAACCAAAACCCGACTACGTACAAAATGAACTTAAAGTGGAATTAAGATGACCTATTTCTGTCTTAAAAAAATGAACTTTTTTTATTTTACGCTTTTTAGTTAGGATTTTTTTTTAACCATTTCTCATTCCAAATTACATTTTAACAAATAATTTGTATAAATTTTTGTAATCACCTTTTAAAACCACTTGATAGGTTTGGGAGATTTTTTCGCCAAATATCCGCCATTTAGTTTTTGGAACGAAGTTCCTTATCGCGCGTTGCGAAAGGGGGCTAGACGGAAAAAATTAAGACCAAAAGTTGTAACGACAAGTTACAAATTTTCCATAGCGCTTAGTGAATGTAATTTTTGCAATCGCGCGACATACATTACGCTATCTCTAGTTAGCCTAGTGTATTCCGTTCGTGAATGTTCGTAACAAAAAAGGCAAGACTTAGCTGAGAGTTAGCACACTCTTACCTGTACCATTACACGGCGGTTTAAGATATTAGTATTGATTTTTTGTAATTAATAATATTGTAAAGAATTTATGTTTTTTTTTAGGTGTAGTTTGACAATTCATATGAATTTAATGTAATGTTTTAGCATTCTCACCTTTTGATACTCCATTTAAATGTACGCTACGCTAACTATGAGTTGGTGTAATTTATTGCATATTCATTTATCGTTTTTTTTGTGTATTACTACTACTAACTCGGGTTAATTTCAAAACTAACAATTAATAAAGAAATTAAATAACGACATTCTTTGTATTGTCAAGAGAACAAACAACACAAAAAATTTCAATTAATTATCTTTATTATTAAAAAAGTTACTTATCACATTTTTTCTTTGAAATGCCTCTGGTGTAAAATCGGCTTTTTCAAGTTAGCAATTGCTGGTGTCGAGATATGACTTTTCATAGTAATTTATTTAGCCACTAAACACGCCAGATATTGCCGGCACTCGAATGAATGTTCGAATTTCCAAGCATGTTTGAGAAAATGCAATTTTTACTATAGACATAATGTCAAGCTTATCTATTTTTCTGTAAAATTTTTGTTTAGAGTTTTTAAGCTGTTTGTGTTTTTGAAAAATAATCCGATAGTCGTGACGGCCAATGTCATAATTGCTAAGAGCCTCGACCAACACCTGAGGAGGCTCTCGTTAGGCTATTGGATTGCTCCCCTTTCCTCCTCCTTCTCCCTTTCCTCCCCTTTCTGGATCAAGCCCTTGAGGTCTTGATCCAGAAAGGGCTTCAAGGACTTCTGGACACGACGTGTATCGTTAGGAGGTTCCTCTCTCAGAAGCATAGATAATACACGAACCCTGACCACCGGTAGCCTGGACCCTGCTCCCGATACCTGGTGGGCTACAATTTTTTAATGTTTTTATAAAAAAAATAAAAATGTAAATGATATGTATGTAGATGAAATATAGGATATAATAATATACCAATAACCTATTATGCATTTCGGGTTTCAAACTCATTTAGGGGATGGTCAAAAGTCGCTCGAAATTGTTCGTCTAAGCGTTACCTTATAAGAAGTTTGTCAAAAAACGTGGGGTAAACGAATTTGGATCTTGAACTAATCGAAATAAGATTTAAAATTTCCAGCGCAAACTTTCAAATAAACGTGGAATTGCCTAGTTGGCTATGTTGTAAATTTTCTCCGCAAGAAAATTGACCAAAATACAGGACAATGGCGCTAGTTGTACTTTAAGAGTCATAAATCTGTCAAATAAAATGTATGTCATCTTGAGTTTTCAAATAACAACATTGAATTTTATATTTTTATTTAGCCTCGGTATTTATTTAGATTATCTATTCTTAACGCTTTTAATAATCGTTTCGGAAGTGGTTTTAGTGTTTTTTTCATGTTTTCTATTTCACAGTTTCTTTTCTAGAATGTGATAAATTACGAAAATATTATTTACGCAAATAAATTATATCACAGCGAAGTCAAAAATTTGAGCGCAGTCCTCTCGTCTCAACAGAGCGACGGCGACTGATTTGTGAAACAAAAATACTTGAAGTTCCCGCAACGTGCGACGGAAGACGACTTCTTCCACGAACTAAGAACGTCGTAAGTGCTAAAAGCTTGTACTCGTAATAAAACCAAAAATAAAAGGAAAATAAAAAAAAAACCTACACAAATTTTTTCGCCTTTTAATAATACAAATAATCATCTAATTTTTATCCAATTAATCATTACCATATTAAGTACAAATCGAAAATACGGGAAAATTAGAGGTAACTTCGTGATGTTTTTTGATCGAGAAAATTTATATACTTTGTGTTTCTGTTACACAAAAAGTTTGGAAATATCATGTAGTTACTCGTGTTATTTTTATTTTACACCTAAGTCTTATCAACTTCCTGAAAAATCGAATTGATCGATAAGCAATTTTGGTTACTACCCCCTCTTAAGGGTTGTCGTTGGTCCCTTTTTTTTTTCATGCTCGTGGAGGAGCTCGTGGCTAAGTAACAACAGCCGCACTGGTCGATCCATCAGGTTAAGCTACGCTTGCCGGGGTTGGTCAGTGGATGGGTGACCATCTTTACATACCGAGAATTCTCCGTGCCTCGGAAAGCAAGTTAAGCCGTTGGTCCCGGCTGTCAGTCGTGGATCTTTGACAGTCGTTAAGAGTCGTCAGAAGCCCGAAAGTCTGACACCAGTCTTACCAAGGGGTTTCGTATTACCCAGTTACTGGGTTGTGGAGGTAAGATTGGCAGTCGTTCCATGTAAAATACTGGTATTCTGCATCCGGTTAGACTGGAAGCCGACCCCAACATAGTTGGGAAAAGGCTATTGTCATTTTAAAGTTGTTTTAAAAGAAATTTTGCATATAGCATACCGTTAGATTGGCATGAACCAAAGATGTTTTCCTAAAATTAGAACTGCTCTATGACTGTTAGTTTTTTTTTAACGCAGTTCAAAGTCGGGCTTTAGGTATTTATTTTTTATTTGTTTGTAGTTTAAGGGCTCGTATTTACTTTTCTAGCAATCATCTGCGTCAAATACGAATTTTATAAGATTCTACAATTACTTTAGATCAAAATAAAAATATAATGTTGCCAGTTTTGTTGTTTTTAAATGAAATTATTGACGTTTGAAGTTTTGGCAACGACTAATTACGAAAAATAAAATATAAAAAATCATTTAAAAAAATCCTTGTGGTCTGGGTCTTGATATTGGGCCTAAAACGTAGTAGACGGCCCCACGGATCCGCCATTTTCGTATGTTCTACCTTCTACCGAACATCCTGTATATAATCTTTTGTTTGTAACTGAACAGACAGCTGTGCTGCTGGGGAGTTTGTTGCGCCACTTCTTCTTCCCAGCTAACGCACTAGGAAGTGGTGAAGGGTGGGCGTATTGGGGGACTGCCTTATGTAATTTTGACGTTCGAAAAGATAATTTAGTTATGATATATATGATAGTTTGATATGTATGTAATTATTACGAGATATAATAAACAGTGTGTCTGGTCACCGGTGTCCGACCCGTTAAGGCCAAGCAATATGATAAATTTTATCGAGAAATCCACCACAATGAGACATTTTTCTTTGTTGTTATTTTTTTTTCTAGTTTGCAAAGTCGCGGAGGTGATTTTGAACAATTATTGTAATAAATTTGTCCCTTTTTAAATTAAACGCCAGTAAATTGTTATTTTATTTGTTATTTTCCTTGTAGGTACTAGTCAGGATATTTAAAGTAAAGGGTCATATTCAAATAGTCACAATTCCTAAACTATTTAGTGTTACATCTTAGTGCATCAAAAAAAAAAGCTATGATAACATCCCAGTTTTTAAGAAAACTTTTAAAAAGTAAAAAAAAACATATTTCACACTTTTTACGTTTCAAGTATTTTTCGAGGTTTTTACGGTAGGTTTTGATAAACCATTTAGTGTTAGCTTATTGATTACTTTTGTAGCTGTCGTTTTATGCCTGTAGGACCTCTACATCGGTAGATATTGCCAAATAAATGGACGAAAACGCTATCAGTAAAAAAAATAATGGATCCATTTCAAAACAATAACAAGTATAAAACAGAATGCCTTATTATGATGGAATTGTCCATAAAATTGTTCATATTGCTTCGTCCTGACGGGTACCGACCCGTTAGGGCGAAGCAATATGAACAATTTTATAAGTGTGCCTGGTCACCGGACCAGACACACTGTGTAATCTAAATCTAAACTAATATTATAAAGAGAAATGATTAGATTTTTTGTATGTTTGTAAATTTGTACGTTTGTTTGTATGTTTGTTTGTAATGGATAAACACAAAAAATACTTAACCGATTTGAAAAATTCTTTCGCCTATAGAAAGGAAAAACTATCAGCGAGTTTATGGGCTATAATTTACCATCTTCCACGCGAACGAAGTCGCGGGTAGAAGCTAGTTATCAATATAATCTGTATTCGCAATTCATTTGCCAAACATGTAAACAAACACGAGATTTAGGAAAAACAACTGTAAAGCCGACATATAAAGTTCAGTTTGCGCTAGAATTTCATATTTTTTATGACTGTTTCAACAATACTAGTTGGTCTAAAATCAACTTTATTTACACTTGCATAAAGTTGATGTAAGTCTAAGTGGAAAAGTCGTGTTTGTTTACATGTTTGGCAAATAAGATGCGCACGCAGATTAGGTGTAATTACCCGAATCCTTTGAGCGTAGGTGTGGGTCTCAGCATTTGTATTCTCTCAGTGATGGGAGCGTCGGGCTTTTTGTCCACCATCACCAGCCGGCGGCCGTTGTGGAAGAACGCCGCGCGGATTATGTGTTCACCTGTAAAATAGGTACAAAAAGTGACTTTTAGGTTTAGGCTATTGTACTTTATAATTACAAAACAAGTAACTAGTAGTCACTTTATTAGGAGCCGTTTTTATTTCTTGGAAAAGAAAAGAAAGAAAGAAAACAATTAAATAAAGAAAAAAGAAAATAATTTCTTTATTTTCTTTTTTCTTTCTTTTCTTTATTTTTTGTTTAGAAAAAGAAAAAGAAAGAAAAAAAAAGAAAGAAAGAAAAATGGTTGACCGCACAAACAAGGAGTACATTACAAACAAATAACATAAAATACACAAATTAGCCAAAAGCCTCGTATTCAAGCAATAAAAGTTTGATAGTTTTATCCATTGCATGATGTCGGGGTTGTTTTTCCTACAACAATATCAGGACCTGACGGTTAACAGTTGCGCTTGCGATTGCAAATACATAAAGGGCAACAAAGCGGCTATAACATATTTTCAGAACCCTAATAATTTTTGCCAGTTTGCTAACGAATAACGGAACCCTTATCGTTTCGTCATGTCCGTCTGTCTGCCTGGTTTTCCGCAGCTTAGCTCAGAGGCTCTTAGCACTAGAAAGCTGTAATTTGGCGTGGGTATACAATATTAAAGACGCCGACAAAGCGGTAAAATAAAAACATGAGAACCATTTTTTTTTGGGTACTTCGTCTACATGTAAAGTGGGGATGTTTTTTTTCTCATCTATCCCATGGTCGTTGGATAGGTCGTACAAAAATATGTGCGTGTGTGAAAACCATTTTTGGATTCAGAGATCCGTTTGCGAAATATTAAGCTTTAAAGTGCTAATTTTTGTTAGAGCCAAGTGTCCTCCCTCCCAGCTAAATGGTTGTTTAAATATGTGAAACAATACACGGCATTAGTATATACTTATAATGAAATTAAAAGGAAAACTATCACAGCCAAGTAGGCTCTACAAGTTAGACGAGTAATAATCGACCAACTTACATAAATGCAGTTGCAAAAACATGCTCTCACGTACATTCCGTGTGGGAGAACATGTTTTTCAACTACAAAGTTAAGTTTATTTTTGGAATAAATTCATCCTAACTACGAAACCCTTCATTTTGCGTGGTCCGACAAGAAGTTGGACGGTATTTTTTACATATTTTGCTATGGGACGGGAATTGTTTACCTGGAAAGTTAGCAGTATAGATGCAGGTCCAGTCATTGAGGAGGTAATCCTTCTGAGTGTAGACGGAAACTTCTCCTTCCGTGGTCGCTACCAGTAACTGTTTTCCTTCAATGTCCCATTCAAGTACTGACACCTGAAATTATGAGATTTTTTGTAGAATCAATAATAGTTATTCTAATGGTTTGAGCAGGCATGCTCAAACAAAAAAAAAACCAAGATGAAGCGCTGTCAACAGCGACGTGGGGCCGGTTTCATAAATGTGAGTGCACTTAGTGAGGTTGATTGTAAATGGTTGTAAATGTATGTGTGTGAGCTTGTACATACAGAGCGAAGGTGTCGTTTTGGCATGCTTCACTGTAATGTTCGCAGCGCAATGTCTTGGTTTTTTATTTGCTCTGAGACTTGCCTGCAAAATCATTTATTAGTTAGGAAGGAAAGTGAAAACACACCTTTTCGTGAAACCATGATAATTTGCAGAAAATTTGACTACGTTGAAAGAATCACCTTAATTCCATACCTTTTTATGGATCCACCAATATTTAATTTGACCAAAACCAAATAACAAAATCAGTCACGCTTACAAAATGTATTAGTCTTATAGGCTAGATTGTTATTAATGATTAAAAATCAGTTAATTTTTAATAAACAATAAATAATTCTTACAGGATACGCAGTGCTGGTAACTTTATGACTGTCCCATGGAGTGTCGAGGTCGCAGACAAACACGTGCCCACCCCACGTATCTCCTTCCGTGTCCTCCAGCTCGGTGGGTGACGAGAACGCTATGATATTGCAGGTTGATATCGTGCAAATCGGCCGGACCACTTCATGGTCTGATATGCTGTGGATAATATCAATATGTGTATAAGCTTCACTAATAAATAATGATTCTCGTGGTTGAATCAAGGGCCTGATTCAGAAGGCAGTTATCGTTGATACGGCTCGCATTGTGAGGAGGTTTCTGTCTCTGAAATGAAATTTATTAGCAAGAATAGTACATGTGGTGTGGGTTCAGGATTGTTAAATAGGAAGTAACTGTTTTGTTGTCCAGAGAGGGGATCGCAGATAAGTTATATATATATAACAACCGCATGGGTCAATTGATCAGGTTAAGCTACAGTAGCCAGTAGCCACGGTCGGTCCGTAGATGGGATGCAGTTTTATATACTGAGACCCCTCCGTGTCTCGGAAAGCCATGCAACGATAAGCTGTAGATCCCGGATATTATTTGTAGATTTTTGACAGTTGTTATGGGTCCTCAGAAGCCTAAAAGTCTGACAACCAGTCTTACCAAGGGGTATCGTATTACCCAGTTACTGGGTTGAGGTCAGATAGGCAGTTGCTCTATGTAAAATATTGGTATTCAGCTGCATCCAGTTAGACTGGAAGCCGACCTCAACATAGTTGGGAAAAGGCTTGGCAGATGATGATGTTTTGTTGTCCAGTGTGACAGGGTGGCTAGTAAATTTTTTGCAATGTTTTGCATTTCTCATTGAGGTAGTGTAGAGAGAGAATGATTTCGAAGAACATGTTGAAGTTAAATGGCACTTGAGTTTTCAGGAAAAATCACTAATTAATGCAGTGTCCAAGCTAGGTAGAGTAGGCAGAGTACTAAGTGCCCTCACTACCATTCCTTGGAGAGCTGTTGTTGTTTCAACTACACGACGATATGACTTCTATGATAGCCTGAATGGCACTCTGCAAGCATTAGCGAAATTTCTAGAGGCCGCTGTTATGTAGGTACGATTCTAAGCAATTATTCGGATATTTACTCTAAATCCTCATACTACATTTAATAATAATTAAGTAGCTCAAACACTATTGTGTGGTTCAAACCCAAACAAATTGAATGTGTTGTTGTTACCTTTCAAAGTGCGGTGGCTCGCATTTCAAAGGCTTTCGCCTCATGGAGTATATTAATTCCATTGTGATTTCCTTTTCTTGTTACACAGATTTCAATAATATCGCATTTATACGAGTTTTTTTAGAAATAATAAACAATTGCAACCAACCAATGCAAGCAAGCAAGTCTGTCTGTTCTGTGTCTGTCATTCATTTTAGTGTCATTGTCACTGTCGAGGAAAATGACATGACTTTGACAGTGACAATCTTAATGTTACAGCGACATCAGCTTGCTTTTTATCATGAAAGGGCTCAAAGAAAGAGAAAGGCTTATTTGGAAAATCACGTAAAAGAAAGAGATGCACTTAAATGAATGCTTAAGTTTTGAAAATTGTGTCGGAACAATGCACAATGTAGCGTTTAGTTTTTGCAACAATTTTATTAACGCCTTCAATTTGTTTTTTTTTCTTTTCCTTTCTATTTCCATTTCAATTTCAAAATAATGAATCTTAAAAAAAAGACAAATAAGACCATTTTTTTAAAATCATTGACTATGTTTAACTTTCACTAAAAGTACCTTTAATATTCTATTCTATTCTTTACCTTATTGTAATCAATAGCACTTTTAAATTATTTTGAATCTCTATTTTGAATTCGGTATCTATTGTTTGTTAAAATAACTTATAGTATAAAAATAATGCAACTTTTTTAAATAATATCGATAATTAACAAAACGTAATTATTTTCATCGACTCTACGCGTTCCGAATGCACCCAGCACTAGTACTGCGCCTATCTTCAATGCAAGTAACCCTTCAAACGCTGCAGCGTTCACGTCACATAAACCCGGGCATTGCCCTTTCATTATTGAGTTGTGTTTCCGAACGCAGCGGTGCTCGCTCGAAAATGGCGGATCGGCCGAAGTAACATCGACATAAAGCTGTGTGAAATATAACACAAATAATTCGTGAATTTTATGTGAAAATGTGAATCGTATGAATTAAAACTTATTGTGTAGTGTTGTTAAAGTGTTTTTCAACATGTGGCGGACAGGGATGTATCGTTTCGGTGTCGGGAACTGGATATTCTTGTTCGCCTGTCTCCATTTGTTTACATACGCTCAAGGTAAGCTCCTTATAAATATTACCATTTACTATCTATCGTTGGTCTTGAAACTGTCGCTAATAACAGGATCTATGTAATTACGCAGAAAATTGCATCTAGATGTAATTTAAATATACTGACTTGAATATTATGATTTCGAGTTGAATCGCTTTTTAACTTGGAGTCGATTTCTCTCGAAGCTATAGGTAATTATACGTACATTGTTCCAAACTTGAATACCGAGCAGTGGAGGGTTTATTTACTTTTTTCTTTTTCTACTTGTAAGTACAGTATGTGACCAATGCATTATGCATTCGGTCATATTACGTGCCATTTGAAAAAGTGCACATAAAGTTCGTATTTCTCGTCTTTAGGGCTTCGCCGACAGCGCTCCGCTCTCAAATTCTAACGACACACATAAATACCGCATTATTGACTGCTTTGGGTTAATTAGTAGGTTTAATTCCTTTTGTAAACAGATAATAAAATTTAACGGTTCCTATTGGAACGACTCTGGAAAGCTTCCAAAAATTCTCATTATGGTTCGAAGTTGTTTAGATTAGAGTGATTAATTTATACTTAGGCTTAGTATTGTGTGCGCTGTGGCCACTGAAATAGTTCGTTTCCTGGAATAGAACTGAATCAGATGGTTTATTAGTTATTGAAGACTATAAATGGGTAAGGACTTGCAAACTTGTTTTTCTACTTCCCCTATTATTTTAAGATGTTGAATTAACATCTTTTTATGTACTTATATTGAGGTGACGACTAATAGAGAAAATAGGTATGCAAGAAAAATATATGTTACGCCTACCCAAATATAAATTCGGGTCAAAATAATGATGATAACGATGACCTGTCTCTTGTCCTAAGTTTTCTGGGACTCCAGATCTACGAGCCTGTTATTTTAGGGCCGAAAAAGCTTCTCTATCACATAAACTTTGCCTCAAATTCAAAACTGTACATAGCAATGCAAAAAAAACAATCGACATCCTAATCTGACGTAAAAACGCGTCGAAAATGTAAATGCTCAGTGTGTAGGTAGGTACCTACCTAATTATTACAAAATAAACTCTCGACATTACCTACCTATCTACCTATTAAAATGCAGGTAGTGTTCAGTCTATAATGAAAAACGAGAAAATTCGTTATTTCAGCAACTTAAGGGGCCGGCTAACATAGCTCGCAACTGCAAATCGAGATGTGTTCAAAATTCGTTTGGAATATTGCTATCTCTGTTTGACAAGGCGAGGTCAGACACGCGTGTGTGCGTGAGCGGATAGATACTGTGCGACCACGCACACATTGACAATATTATTTCTTGACGCGATAGCACTACTAGCTATCGAAAATTTATGATAAATTGGATGTGTTCCGTAATACCAAAAATTATGAATGATCGAAAAAAAAATGGAAAAACATTTAGTTTTTGTACTAAATGTTTTTCCATTTTTTTTTTCGATAACTTGTAACTTGATAATATAAGCTATGCTGCTGCGGAAACAATATTACAAATATTGTTGATTATAATACAGAAAAAACAATGTGAAAATTAATTTAATTTCAGGTAAGTTTTTTGGAAAAAAAAAGACGTACAGGACTAGATAAATACTGTCTCAATCCGAATATCAACATAATATGGTGGAAATATGCTCAAATTGCAAATGATTTTGGTATTACGTTTGTATGGACAATTCATCCGTCGCCGCATTCTTAAAATCGATATCGCGTAGGTATCGCCCAAAAAAACAGTAGCATAGATCAGTGCGAGCGAAAAAAAGAAACGCTAACAATATTCAAATAAGTACAGACCTTCGATAACAATTCATACAAAATAAAACTTACCAACCGAACTGGAATAAAAAACAAAAAAACGCGGGCTTAAAAAAGCTGACAAAATGCAAATAGGTACACCAACTCAGCAAATATAATCTTTCGACCAGTCAGACAATCGCGTTGACAATAGCCAACAAGCCAACACAACTTCCAAGTATTTAGAAAGCTGGTAGGTACAAGGAATTCTGACATCCTACCTAGGTGCTGTATCTATAGTCAATCTCGCAAATTCTTGTGCCTAACTATGCATAACTGAGTCTTAGGCGCAAAGGTATTTAATCACGAATCACTTGCGTTTATCGTCAATGCGATTAGTTATGCTTTTCTATTATTCTGAGGCGCCGAGAAACATGAACAAATAAAGCATTTATTATTATTTTTTTTTTTTTTTTACAAAAAACAACAACCGATAGCCAAAAAACAATACAAAGTGAAAAATAACTTAAATTTCGGAAGTACCGACTTCCGAAATTTAAGTTATGTTTCACTTTGTAGTGTTTTTTTGGAAGTCTGTTGTTTTTTTTGTAAAAAAGTTTTTATTTCTGGCTTTTTAGTGGATCGCTTGTAATTTATCTAAGTGACAATAGCCTAATGTCAACTACTCATCACCGTTTTACAAAACATTGCTTTTCCCGATGCAGGGGCGTTAATAGTTGAGGAGTTCTCCTGGTACTTCACCATCAGTTCCACTTCTCCATATGCATTGTGACGAGCATTCATTGCTTGGCAATCATATTAAAGTAATCAAATCGCAATCCGTGAAAAACTTATTCTTCATCATCAGTTCCACTACACCAAATGGTGCTTCGGAGAGCAACTGCACAAGTTACTATAAAAAATACCCAAATCGCTATAGTTGTGCCTACAATATTTGAAGAGTTCCCTCGATTTCTCCAGGATCCCATCCCATCATCAGATTCTGACTTCATGAAATGGGACCATCTCGGAAGTATACCCTTTCAAACAAACAACAACGGAAAACATAAAAAAAAAACTTTTGGAAGTCGGTTAAAAAAGAAGTCTTTCATACACTGTATCCTTCATATGCCTATCTTTGTAAAAAAAATCCGTATTCGCCGAAGGGTTAGGCAGAGGTGTATCTACAGTAGGTACAACCACATTTCGCCAGTTAATAGGGGGTGAGCCTATTATCATCAACCAGGCACAAGTCCAAAGTCCGGACTGCAACTGAGAAATTAAAGATAGAAAAACTCAATAACACTGGCTGACCTGGGAATCAAACTCAGGACCTCATGTTCAGTAGTAGCACTCGCAACCACTAACCAACCAGGCAATTTGAATATTACTTACTAGTTTTTTGAAAAACCACGTTTCATAAACGTTTTCGTTTTCGTTACCCTGAAGGGTGGGCGTTTTGGGGGACTGTCTTATGTAATTTTGACGTTCGAAAAGTGCTGATTCTCTCTCAGCCTAGTTTGAATAAATGACTTTTGAATTTGAAAAGGCTCATAAGCATGAAAAAATGTGATCCCAGCATTTTGTTTAGGGGTGGGGCAAACTCTATAATAAGTAGTACCTAGATATTTCTCTCGATAATACTATAACTACGCATGCACGCTCGATTCATCGATACTGCATTGTTTCGCGCGGTAATTTTGTTTTTTTCCAAATGAATAATTAATGTTATTTATTCAACCTAAATTTTTAGTTTCGAGTCAGGCACCTGGGGTGGGGCAGATGCCCGATGTACGCAGATACCAATGCAATACCAAACGGGAATTCGAATTTTGAAAATTCTTTTTTTGTATGAAAGTGTCTCTCAAGTTGGTCCCGTATAAATTTTATTAACTTTGCTTGGATAGTTTTTGAGTAAGCTTCAATAATACGTATTTTTCCCACTTAGTTTATGTGGATGATATGATGATAACTTCCTGTCACTGTTATTTACATAGCAGGTACTGGTATTCGAATTTGTGTGGGGTAGGTACCACAACCAAAAAATGAAAAATAAAAAAAAACACTACAAAGTGTAAAACTTCACTATCTGCTACATGACAAGAACAGTGACAGGAACTGTAACATCATCCATATAGACTAAGTTGGAAAAATACGTATTATTGAAGATAACTCAAAAACTACCCAAGCTAACTTAATAAAATTTATATGGGATCACCTCTGAAGTATGACCTGCCAAACAAAAAAATTATCAACAGAATCTATTCTTAATTAGCGGAGTAATCGCGTAACAAACGTACAAAAAAAAAACCTACAGTGGACTTGAGAATCCTTTTTGAAGTCGGTTAAGAGCGTTTATTCTGAAGGTGGGCAACGTCGCAAATAGATGTCAAATATTTCACTGTTTTGATTAATTTAGCAATATTACTGTGTGGAAATAAAAAATGTGGCTAACTAGGGAACTAGAATATTGATTATGAAATGCAATAATTAATATCGTAACACCGAATGTTTAGTTTTAGATGTAAAAAAACTATTTGGAAACTTTCCAAATGCGGTTTTTACACCTAAAATGGGTACAACATCAAATTAAATGTTATAATTGCAATTCATTATTAATATTCTAGTTCACTAGTTAGCCACATTTCTTATTTCTATTCAGTAATATTGCTATAAGAATCAAAACAGGTAAATATTTCACAGTTATTTGCAACGTTGCCAACTTTTAGGATAAACCCTCTTAAAAAGCAGTACTCAGATGCTATTCATTCAAAGCAAAATGTCGGCAATATGTCGTCGATCTAGGGCTCAAAAGGCGTATTAATCAAACAAGTCCTATTATCACAATCCACAGCTTATTACTTACCAACATTCATTCATATTCGTTGAATTGCTAGCATATACTTTTACATAATGAGTACATTGAGTTCATGGACGAGTCAAGTTCTTGAACCCTATCGGAGATATACTTACGGAATATAAAAGTCTTGATAAAATGGCAAACAGCCAAACATACAGCTAAAGTAAGTATGAGATTTGTAATATTATTAGCTTATGGCCGCGACTTCCTCCGGGTGAAATATCTTCGCAAAAAGAGAAAATATAAGTTTGACCGCTGTGTGTGTGGCACCGTAGCTCTTAAACGGGTGAACCGATTTGAATGCGGTTTTTTTAATTTGAAAGCTGGTTTTCTAGCGATGGTTCTTAGATTTGTTTTATCAAAATCAGTTCAGCCGTTTGAAGATTATCAGGACTTTTCTAGTTGATACATGGATGTGAGCGTCTTCCACAAGTCAGAACGATTTAAAATTTGGTATTCTGTTACTTCAATGATATTAGAAGAACATAGTAACCTTGAGCTGATGCTGCAGCATCACCTGGAATTTGCAGGATACCTAACTCCCTTACCAACTTACAGCACAGGTATCGTGTTTGGGCTCATTGGAATGGTCTCAATGATGAGGTTATAGATAGATGATGAACAGGGTTTGGTGATGGAGTAGGAAAGAGAAATGAGGAAATATTTGTGTCGGGGGTTTTTTCAAGTTTAATATAATTTCACTTGTGGAGTATCTATCGAGTAAACCAACCAAAACAGAGAGAGATACTCACTGTCACATTGAAAAAGCATATTATCAACGCGTAAGTAATGCAATTTATGATCTTCAACACGGTCTTTGAGTTCAGATCTAAAATAACATTGAGGACACCCAAGTTTAGTATCAAATACACTTTGCTACTGTTTTGCGGTTTCACATGAATAAATCCAAAGGCTGTATCAAAATTAATCAAGCCGCTCTCTAGAAGGCTTTGTAAATGATTTCCCAAGAGCTCCTGTCGTAATGTTTCACGCACATAATCTCTAGGCTTAGAGCTGTTTCTAAAGAAGCTCGTCCAGCGACGTTTATACCAGTATTACCACCATTTCTGACTGGAGCCACGGCACTGTGGCGACATCTACATCGCCACATGTGAACTACGCATAAAAAACCTGACGTCACACAAATTTTGCATCGCGCGAGTTTACCGCGCGAACAGCATAATATACACCCGACATCAATCGTTGGGCAGTTGCCCGCCAGACAAGACACCCATCTGGTCGGAGGATCCTCTCTTTTCTATAGAGGATGAGTGAACTTTACACCCACACCCACCCTTTGTTCCCCATACCTCTAAAGCAGAAAGCTGGAGCAGTGATGGCCCAGTGGAAACGGCCGCGACTTACGAGATGTAGGATCGAACCCTGACAGGCGCTTTACTTTTTCTAAATTATGTCATCACCACTGCTCCCAAAACGGTGAAGGAAAACATCGTGAGGAAACCGGCATGTCCTAGAACACGAAGACATGTGACATCCACCATCCCGCACTGCGCCCGCGTGGTGGATTACGGCCCACTCCCTCTCACAGAGAGGAGGCCGGTGTGCCAGCAGCGGGAACATGCTACCCTTAGGCTGCCTGTCCACTGGAGCGGAGATGAGAGGAGAAGCGGTGTGCCAATATTAACCAATGGAATTGCATAAAACCTCCGCTCCGCTTCAGTGGACAGGGATTTGCGAACTAGTTTAAAAATTCATACTAAACCGGCGGAGCGGGGAAGCGGAGCGGGGAAACGGAGCGGAGAAGTGGAGCGGGGAATTATTACTCGTCGCGTGAACTCCGTCTAGCCCCGCACAGTCCGTAACTCCGCTCCGCTACCTCGCTCCGCATCAATGGACAGACACTGTCCGCAACTCCGCTCCACTCCGCTGCCATTCTCCTCTCCGCTGCCTCGCACCGCTTTAATGGACAGGCAGCCTTAATCTGGTCAAAATGGGTGTTAAATTAAGTGTGCGACCAAATTCGAGAGACTCGACTAGTTACCCATAAGTTAACTTCAAGTATTTACCCATTCCCGTTAACTATTGTGTAGGTGACGGTGTCTTTGATTTAAACCGTTGTTAGCTAGAAATCTACTGCTGTTACCATGGTTACCGGTTAAACTTTGTTTTAACGAGTACAGGAGTTTCTAATATCTGAGGGGCAATTCCCGTAATTTTTAAGAACGTTCGCATTCGCATCTCATTCGCAATATTTCAAAAATACAATCAATTTACCAACATTTTTGACAAGTTTGACAGATTGCGACTTGAATGTGAACGTTTTTAAGTACGAGAATTGGCCTTCTGATGTTATATTGTCGTATACGAAATCATTTATGCTTTGTTTTGGACACAATAAAGTTTGTGGGAGAACTGGATAGCTTAGAATTCGTTGAGAATCTTCCCTTATACTGTCTGGCTGATGCCCGCGTCTTCTGCTGCGTTTTTTACATCATTTTTTAATACAAAATCCAGGATATATCCTTTAGTAGTAGCCTTTGTTCTTCTCCAGGTCTCAGGCTAACTATCTTTAAAATTTCATAACGATCGGTTCAGTAGTTTAGGTGTGAAGAGGTAACAGACAGACAGACGGCGGAGTCAAAGTTAAATAATGTTTGTATTGATTGACATTAGGCGTGTGTATCTCTTTACGGAACCGACTCACTGATCCGGATCATTGAAGTGTTCCAAAAGATTGGTTCAGTAATAACGTTTCAAACGCATCATTTGAATCTGAATCATTACTTTGCCTCTGCGCTCTTTCAACGCGACCATCACTTGCGAGGCGACTGAGCAGCAGTGAGCGAGAGAGAGAGACTGAGACGCTGAGTTACGTTACTTTAGTCAGTACTACTGAATTGACTCGCGAGTCGTGAGTGAGCGGGGCGGTTGACACATTACAATCTATTTAATTAAGTCAGAAAGAGATATTTTTCGTTGTCGTTATACATTTTTATATCCTTTGAGTCGATGATTCAAATGAAACATATAAATGATTCGGATCATTTCAGTGATCCAGATGAAAATGTTCCAATCGTAAAAATTATACACTTTGCCCACCTCTAATTGACATCCTTAAGATTCTTAAAAATCTTGTTGCCATGGTAGGTTTCCAGTTCTGCTTCTGTGTGATCTGAACCATCAGATCGAGACTCCACCGACGCACTGAAGAAAAGATCATGCGAAAACTAAGATCTTCTAAGAGCCTGAAATCGCAATCGCAAACGCGCAGTAGCCCAGTGATCAATGTTCAGCCCAGTGAGGTGATCAGTGCTCTTTCCTTCAAGTGCCCTTTGTCCTCAGTGGTTGCCTGGAAGAGATCGCAGTAAGCGATAAGGCCGCCCATTGTATATTTCGTAGTGTATTATTACTTTTTAACCGACTTCCAAAAAGGAGGAGTTTTCTATGTTCGTAGAGCATGTATGTTTTTTTTTAATGTATTTGCACCGATTTCTCCGTCAATTGTGGACCGATATGGAAATAATTTTTTTGAAAGGGTATGCTCTCAAGGTGGTCCAATATAAATTTTATTAAATTTGCTTGGATAGTTTTTGAGTAAACTTCAATGATACGTGTTTTTCCCACTAAGTATATTTGGATGATATGATGATAACTTCCTGTCACTGTTATTTACATAGCAGGTAGTGGTATTCGAATTTGTGTGGGCTAGATACTACAACTAAAAAGGAAAAAATAATGTTTTTTACAAAAAAATAAAACTACCGACTTCCAAAAAAAAACACTACTAAGTGTGAAGTCGGTTGTTTTTTTTTTGTTCAAAGTTTTTATTATTTTTGTAATGTATAATCTGGTGTACAATACATTATATATAAATAAATAAAACCTGATAATTGTTCAATAATTAAAAGGTCAAAATAACCCCACAGTATGGCGTTAATATTTGAAAATCGCTCGCTACGCAACTCACAACAAGTCTATTTAGGGAAAGTCTCCTGGGTCACATAGACAAAGGCCACGAAGGTCACAGCCTTCTAACTAACTCTCCCATTGTTGTTCAGGAATAGATTCCATTAATCTCCCCGGACTTATAAGAAAAAGATTGATTTATTAGATCTCTTAATAATGTGAGTCCATTAAAAGCTTTTTACAAACTTCCACAGTATCTGCTACTCGTACTAGGTAAAATCTGCTATTATATCGTTTGCAAATGGCAAAAGAGGGCTCGTGGCAAAGTAATAACAGCCGCACGGGTCGATCGATCAGGTTAAGCTACGCTTGCCGCGTTGGTTCGTGGATGGGTGACTATCTTTATCCGCTTTGCGAAACACGAAGGGGTCCGTGCCTCGGAAACCACGTTAAGCCGTTGGTCCCGGCTGTCATTCGTGCATGTTTGACAGTCGTTACGGGTCGTCAGAACACCGAAAGTCTGATAACCAGTCTTGATGATGATCGTTTGCAAATCCGACTGTTTTCTTCCTGTATTCACATCTCAAAACCATCTACGAGGCTACAAGAATCATTTGAGAAGAATCATACCTACAATTTAATTTCAACACTTTATTCGGCTTTTGTGTAAGTACATGATAATTATTCAGATCAATCATGATATTTCCTATAAAATAGGTTTCAAAAGGTTCGTCCACATCCCTGTCAACAGCAAAAGTACCCAAAAGGCTGATATAAATGTTAGTTAAATAGTTGTATGGTAATGCTGATTCTTTGGCCAAAAAATAGGCCAGCTCTCTGGTCAGGTGAAGAGGCGACCATATAGCCATCTTAATTCGATTATATCGATCAACAGAATAATGTTCAGTTTGCACAGTCAGCGTGTCCACTCGTTAGCAATAAATAAATTCAAGAATCATGGCGTCGAATATAAACGTCACTGATTCCCGCGTAAATTCACAGTAATGGCGGCTGATGCACCGCGCGTCGTATTCGCGCGCACACGTTCGCGCGGTAAATCAACGATACAATGCATCGTGTTTGTATTGTATTGTATTTATTTGTATTGTTACTACAACAAGCTTTAATGTTTAGCTTTAAAAATGTGATTTTACGATAAATTGAAAGGGAATCTTTGTTCTGAGGATTCTTTTCTGACACAAAGTCAGAGAGAGTTATAAAGTTATAAAGCCATGTTACGAAAGAAAGTAATTGAAACATATTAGTTCCTGGAGTTGTTATCACTTGCCTCAAACATCTTAGTTTAGAAACTTCGACAAACAAGCCGTGGTTTGTCGTGAAAGTCTTGGTCCAAACTGTTCGGTAGTGAAGTGGACAGCGTCGGTAATTAGCGAGCTTACACGGCACCACGGCTCTGAGCGAAGGGAAACGTGCTGTATGCTTCTGTTACCCTAGTACTAAAGTCTCTCACTTTCATTCATTGTATCGCTTTTATAAACCGCCTTGTGGGAATTTTTGTTTTTTTCTCATGTTAATTTATGATAGTTAATTGATTAACCCATTCGTTGCTACCAACGTACCATTTGCGTTGATCGAGAGTGCAACGTCATGCCACCAACGCACCATATGCGTTGAGTGTGCTGTAGGACGTTATTTGGCATTACATAAAAATTATAGAAATGTATTTAAATATTTGGCAACATTCACGGCTAGAAACATTTTTTAAATCTGGAAACACTTTTGGTTTTTGCTTCGGAGTTCGGACTGTTATTCTTGTTTTGGTAAGGAAAAAACGGTTGGTGCTGTGAAGGTCTATTTTAATTTGGGAATAACTGAAGTTTTATTGAGTGTTTATTGTATATTTGTGAATTGGGAGATAAAGGTAAGCAATATTCTTTAATTTATAATTTTTTCCGCTGTTTCATTGTGTATTTTTAAAATGAAATCACATGAACGGATACGGTGCGTTCATTGGCATAGCAGTAAAAATCTTTTTTGGATGGTTTTATTCATAACAAATCAAGCCAAAAATATATGCACGTATTTTATTGTTTTTTTTTATTAGTTTGGTTTCGTGTCCCACTGCTGGGCAAAGGCCTCCCCTTTCTCTTTTCAAACCTCTCGATCATATTTTTTTTTTAATAACAAATGTATCTTCATTTAAATTCTTTTTGTTTTGTCATAATTTCAACCTATTTATTCACTAAAATATTGTTTACTTACCTGCAATCCATTAAAATCGTCGATTCTGCATGACTTTTTCAAATTCGTCTAGACGTTCTTCATGCATAAACGGCTGGACGAATTTGGATGAAATTTGGCAAACAGACATATAACATAATTATATCAAATAATCTATAATCATATCTATCAAATAATTGTATTCTGTCAGCGTCAGCATTATGCGTTCACAACACGTTTTCCTGTAAATGTTTCGGCAGTGCAAACGTACGGTAACAAACACACACAATGTTTCGCATTTATAATATGTATTAGTAAATTCTATTATTATTATTTATTTTATTTTCTATTGAAATCATCAAAAATATTAAGTGGCACCCAGGTGATGTTTTTAAAATTTAAGTGGCAATGAATGGGTTAAGGCGTGACCTTGCGGAAATCCATTATAAAATACAATAGACGTAGATATATTTAGTTGCCTATTCCGCTTGACTATTACTAAGGAGTCATAAAAAACCCAGTAAGAAATCGACACTTGTTGCTCTCAACGAGGCATCCTCAGGATGACGATTGACTTGTCGCGAACCCGAACACGGCGTGTTGCTCACTCTGCGTCAGGCGCTTGGTGTGGCAACACGCCGTGTTCGGGTTCAATTTATTGCCCAGGTGTAAAAGTCATTAGTACCAATAACACTCAATGTAATAAAGTTGCTACACATGTGCCGAAAATCCGAAATGTCTCTACGAAAAGTTCAGCGTATTTTTCGGCAGCTGTGTTCATCGCTACGCTAAGCACGTGGAATTTTCATCACACGGTAAGTTGCGGTTGGTGTATCGATACGCTAAAACAGATCCAAATAAAAGACAGCTAAGATTAAAACCCTGTATAAAAATATCCTTCGCCCAACCTTCTCATAAGCATAACCCTTTTCTTGCAACTGGTACGACATAAACAGTTCATTCAACCACACCGACCTTCCCTCCCTCGATCGCTGCACATTAGCTAATCATATAGCTGGGCTGTAATTACCGCGGTTTCAACATCCTTGGCTAAGGAAACTTGGCACACTTTGGAACTCTGAAGTTAAATAGTGGAAAAAAACTTACTGTCAGTTTTGGAAAATAATTTTTTGTTGTTGTCAAATTTATGTCTTTATCATTATTCCGCCGTCCAGCCCATAGCCCAATTTATGACTGGTCGCCGCAACATATCTTTTTCTTACCATACTTCGCTATTAGTCGTGATCTCGGCAGTCACCGCCTCTCTAAATAAATACACACACTCGCACATCATCGTAAAAAAAAATAACTGTCATTGATGGCAGAAGTGAAAACTTAAAGTTTGGAATAACTGTTATTAAAAAAAATTATAACAGTAATAGTAATCGTATCAGTAGTTTCGAAGATCAATCCTTACATACAAACTTACAATTTATCTAACTTATAGAGGTATGAGGAACAGGGTGTAAAGTTCACTCATCCTCTATAGAAAAGAGAGGATCCTCCGATTAGACAGGTGTCGTGTCTGATGGGCAACTGCCCAACGATTCATGTCGGATAGTTTTATATATGTCGTTCGCGCGGTAAACTCTAATTGCGTGATGCAGGATTTGTGTGACGTCAGATCTTTGATGCGTAGTTTGCATGTGGTGCCATCTACATCGCCACATGCAAACTACGCATCACACTAACGTCATGCAAAATCCCGCATCGCGTACCCCGCGACTTTATACAACGTCCCGACATTAATCGTCGGGCAGTAGCCCAGCAGACTCTATGAGTTAAAAATTGTGAGTTAGTATGTAGGGGTTAATCTTCGAACCTCCTGATACGATTCCGAAAATTCTTTCACTGATGGGAAACTACAGTACTGCCGAGTGTCAAAGGATAGGTATTCATGTTATGTTAAGACGCAGATATATGCCAGTGACCTTGAGTGGTTAGCTTGCGTGTTCTGTATTGAGCTCGCGCAACGCGTCGTACGTTCAGCCAGTAATAGGACTTGCCCATCCGGCGCGCTGTCCCAAATTAGACACATTATTAATTTATTATACATAAAACTAAAAGGTATTTTTTTAATAAAACGTATACTAAAAGATCAATAATAAAATTATCTTTAAAATGGCGGTTTCAGAAAAATACGCTTGATAGATTTTATGTGATTCTCGGTTTTTTTTCCGCGTTAGACATCATTTTACAAGTTAATTTCACTATGTAACATGAACATAATCTAAAATACTTATACTTAAGTTATTAAGAAAATGATCTAATTTAACATGTATTTTTTCCAACTCATTAACATTACTCGTTTAGACGTGATCTTCAAGTAAGTAAGTAAGTAAGTAAGTATTTATTTGCATAAAACATGGTATACATGGTGTTACAATAATTTACAATAAAGATCTTACATGTTTTGCCAGAATTGTACTTAGCATGCATATGTTCACTTAATACTAACATGAGAATTTTTTATCCATAAATTCTTTAAGACTATAGTTTCTTTTTTTTTTTTTTTTTTTTTTTTTTTTTTTTTTTTTTTTTTTTTCTTCAGAACAAAATCATTAAAAGTCGGTTATCGTCGCCTTAAAACAAGAAATTACACGCGAACGAAGCTCATCTACCGTCCGTCCCGACCCGGTCCGATATCTTCTTAATGACGTAGTTTCCTGTCCTGAACCCATTGTACAACTTTGACCATTTATGTTAACATTGTGTGTTTATTAAACAACTTTGGGATGTTATTACCAAACTATCCTTTAACTATCTGTTCATAATAGTGTAAGCTTTAATAGACTGACTTTCCACAGTTTAGTCATAGGGTAGTTCAATTACGACCTTATGGCTGTATAAACCTAAGGTCTTCTTTCGTCACCCTGGAAGCCTTTGGACCCTTACTTTACTCTGAGCTAAACTTAGTTATAAAGTATCGATGTACAGCCCTCACATATCAGACGAAAAATCAATGAAATAAACCAATTTTTATTGGTCACTTAAGGAGCATGGTGGGCTGGCCACGTCTCACGAATGCACCCGGAGAAATGGGCAAAGAAGATCGTCAGTCACTGGACGCCTGAGGGAGGACATCGCCGTCGAGGTAGACCGAGGCGAAGCTGGTGTGACGACCTACTCATGATCGCGCCAACATGGCCAGAAATGGCCCAAAACAGTAAGATTTGGAAGTTAAAAGGGAAGGCCTTTGCTCAGCAGGGGGACACAATATAGACTGATAAAAAAAGGAGCATGGTGTGTGAAGACACCAATCTGCACAGCAGACTGATCGCTATGACCAAATGTGTGCACATATACGAAACAATCCTACTGTTTAGTCTCAACGCTTTTCTTCTAATGAATTGGTCTAGTCTATGCAACCAATCTTGAGTTTATAACAGCCACACACGGTACTGATTATGATCGCACGAATCCCAAGACAGAACTGAGTGTGTATACATGTGTTATTGGTTAGAATATGTCGGTATTCCGGTGTCACTTGCAATCAAATAACCCCTGATGACCTCTATGACAATGTAAACCATTTTTGAGTAATTTCACATTTTTAATCGACTTTCAAAAGGAGAAGGAGGAGGTCATCAATTCGGATGAAAATTTTTTTTTTTTTTTTATAACTCCGTCATAATGAGACGTATTTGCAACATTTTTGTTTCAAAGGGTATACTTCCGAGAAGGTCCCATTGTCACCAGGTCAGGATCTGATGGTGAGATCCTGGAGAGATCGAGGGAACTCTTCAACATTATAGGTACACCTATAGCGATTTGGGTATTTTTTATAGTAACTCGTGCAGTTGCTCTAGGAAAGCACCATTTCGCGAAGTGGAACTGATGATGAAGACCACAGATGGCCACCGGAACTACTCAATAATAAGTATTTCACGGGTTGCGATTCGATTACCATAATATGTTTGCCAAGCTATTTATGCTTGTCACAATGCATATGGAGAAGTGGAACTAATGGTGAAGTACTAGGAGAACTCCTCAACGATTAACGTCCCTGCATCGGGAAAAGCAATATTTGTAAAAGATGGTGAGTAGTTGGCATTAGGCTATTGTAACTTAGATAAATTACAAACTGACCCACTAAAAACCGAGAAGTAAAACTTTTTTACAAACAAAAATAAAAGAACCGATTTCCAAAAAAAAACACTACATATTGAAAAATTACTTTAATTTTAGTTATTTTTCACACTGTAGTGTTTTTTTGGAATTCGGTTGGTTTTTTCGATGTATGATGGATGAATCTAGCCAGATAAGTGATATACAGGGTTGTTTGTTATAAATGACCTCTCCTACATCCCCTTAACGGATTGCCGACATATAACCAATTATCCTGAAGATAACTAAGATAAGATAATATTTAAGCTACCAACTTACGTAATCAAAGCCCATTCAATTACCTCACTCCACATGAAACTAATCACCGCTCACATACTTAGTGCTATAATTACAGCTGAACCGGTCGCTCGCTCCTAATAGATACCATCTTGTAGATTGTCATTAGAACATCAGAATCAACCGTCTACACCGCTATGTGGGTTTAAAGACTGGTTTCAAGTTATGTACTTATTAATAAGGCTGTGGTGACATCTACATCGCCACATGCGAACTACGCATCAAAGACCTGACGTCACACAAAATCCTGCATCGCGCAAACATAGTTTACCGCGCGAACAGAATATATATAATTTCCCTGACATCAATCGTTTGGCATTTGCCCACCAGACAAGACACGCGTCTGGTCGGAGGATCCTCCCTTTTCAATAGAGGATGAGTGAACTTTACACCCTGTTCCTCATACCTCTAAAAGGCGAAATAATTTACAGAGGGGTTGAACTCAGCTTGAGTGTAGATTGACAGAAGGAGCTGTGCTAAGTAAAACCATTGTAAAACTACAAAATAAAGAGTATGTGTGCTTGACTCAGAGTAATAATTACTCTGAGGTGCTTGACCATACGATAGTAGTGAAAACTTACGACTAGAGCCGAGTATATGCGATTCAGCGCCGAGTATACGCGATTCAGAGTCACCGACCGACTGGAGCCGAGTATACCCGACCCGAGCGTACCGGTTCACTGTTCAGAAAGAGCGCGAAGTGCGCTTACAGAAATTTTCAGACTTGTCATCTTCCAGTAACTTGTCTGTAATTGTCAAAAATGGCGGCCGAATTATAATTACGTCATGATGATCGTCTTCCACACCCACTGCTGGGCTAGGCCTATCCTTGCTTGTGCTTCCAGGTTCTACTACATGGTATCTATACGAATACTGATGTTTCGAAACATTAAGCCAAAGATTCTAAGGTTCTTCCATTGACTTGGTAGAAGGAAAGGCGGAAATACTCCTACAACAACTGGGCACTGTTACATCGTTCTGTCTGACATAATATATCATTGGTTCTGACTGGCCGATTCTTTATACTTCAAAAGTGCTTGTGATTGGAAACTAGCTTCCGCCCGCGACTTACTGACGCTTTTCAAATCCGACTGGTAGTTCTGGAGATTACCCCCTACATACAAACTTACAAACAAACAAATTTTACCTCTTTATAATATTAGTAAAGATAGTAAATATAAATGTTTTGAGTTTGAGTCCGACGTCCCCAAGGACGCATGAGGTGTCAAACTAAGAAAACATATTTTTAACCGACCACCACAAAGGAGGAGTGTCTATGTTCGTAGGATGTTTTTTTTTTTACATTTTGCCCCATATCATTTTGTTTTCTCCTTCAATTTTGGACCGATATTGACCATTATTTTTTTGTTTGAAAGGGTATGCTCTCGAGGTGGTCCCGTATAAATTTTATTAACTTTGCTTGGATACTTATTGAGTTAGCTTCAATAATACGTATTTTGCACACTTAAATGGATGATATAGTACATAGCAGATAGCAGAGGGGCAATTCCCGTAATTTATAAGCACGTTCGCATTCGCATCTCATTCGAAATCTGTCAAAAATACAGTCTATTTACCAACATTTTTGACAAGTTTGACAGATTGCGACTAGGATGTGAACGTTTTTTAAGTACGAGAATTGGCCTTCAGGTAGAGGTATTCGAATTTGTGTCACTTTTTATTTAAAAAAAACAACCATCTTCCAAAAAAACACTACAAAGTGAAAAATAACTTTAATTTCGGAAGTCGGTGTCTTTGGTTTTGATTTTTTGTTTTTAAAAGTTCACCGTCTTTTCTCACGTCAAAAAAGATTAAAGATTCCATCTTCACGCTTAAAATGACCGAATTAGATAAAATAAAACGCTCCCGTCCACCGAAAAACTGCTCAAGATAAACAGCAGTAACTACACAGAATGATACAGAAGGCCGGCTTTATACGAGCGAAAATCCACCAACTAACATGCACTAACGCAAGATTCAAAAATAATTTTCTCCTTTAGTATTGATAGAAATTGGAATCTTTACCTGTTTCACGAGAAAATTATTTTTGAATTTGGTTTTTTTTTTGTCATGCAATGTGCTATTTAATAATGTGTGAGCTCACTCTTCTCAGTAAGGACACTTTTTCTTGTGACAAGTACGGAGAGGGCAAATCTAGCGATTTAAATCTTTGGCGGGGTTTGACTTAATGTCAAATACACATACATACACGTACATCGAACACTTTGTTCGCATGTGCGTACCACTAATGAACATCAGACACTGTTCGTCAAAAGTGTTCAAGGCGATCCAATTTAGAATCCATGGCTTAGTTTATAAATAAGTAAGTCCATGGTTTTAGTTTTATAATTTTTATTTAAATTATTTTAGGGTATTAATATAAGTATATTTGAAATGTGCTAATTTTAAGCCCTTTGATACCAAACAGGGCATATTAAAAAATATAAAAAAAATGTTAATTATTGTATGCCCTTTAGAGGGCGCCATATTCAGCGGACGATCAAGACGCTTTCAACGATACCTCATTTGTCAAATTATGATGAGTAGTTTAGAAGTTATGACGTAGCAGATGAACATAATCGTCGCCTTAGAATGAAAAGCTCGGGAATACAACTTTGACTTTTTATTTTATTACATTTTTGGGAAAAAAAACCTCGCAACACACGCAGTTTTGTGGCGGCATCTATATCGCGACCCATGTATCATACTGCCGTCACGAAAAATAATTTTACCGCGCGTTCAGCATATAATATAACTTACCAGTTGCCCACCAGTTTTTCGCATATAAGAGGTTTTCACTCTAAGACGACGATATATGTATGTTTAATTTTCAACGAACCTTTTTGCTCCGCCGTAGCCGGGTAGTAAAAAGAGCGGGACGGTTGAGCGCGAACACAAGTCAAACTATGTGCATATGATGTTCATTTTCGTTTTGCTAATTTACATCACCTCGTACAAACCAAATATTCCGTGTTCGATGCTATGTTCTTTCGTGCGTACACACCTTTAAGAAATCTGCTTTTATCGTGTTTATCTAAATTCTAAATCAAGTTGATCCGATTCTGCCCATCATCTTCACACAAGGAACGAACCTGTCTTCGGTATGTGAAGCTAACCTGTTACTGATGCTTATCTAGAAAGGGACGTATTTAAGGCAAGCTTCAGCTTCTTAATGCTACTTTAAGGGTTGAAGCGCATTGCTGAGCAGCTTCGAATCTAGTTATGATCGTGACAGACATTTAAATGTATAATGAGCACTCGTTAATGGTAGGTACAAATAACATCACACCAGTATTTCCCGGAGAGACACACATTCCGCAGTCCCATGTAATAGGAAGCGAGCCTGTTGCCACTAAATGGGAATCAAACCAGACATCTAGAATTTCAGAGAATATCCTGATTATCACAATAATATTTTGCTCGACCACGACGGGTATCGAAGCTAGGATCTCCGCAATCACTCCGCACAAATTTTTGCGCATGAAGTTTTACTACGTTCAACAAAAGTCTACGTTCCAAATTAAGTTCCCAAACAAATAAACAAACACGAGTTTTTGGAGAATTAACTTTAAAACCTGCAAATAAAGTTCAGTTTACGCTACAACTTAAATTTTTTTTACGACTTTTTCAATACTCCTCAATCTAAAATTAACTTAATTTACACCTCATAAAGTTGATATTAGTGGACCGATGACCTTGTGAAGGCTGCAGTAATCCGCTGGATGCGGGAAGCACAGAATCGGTCGAAGTGGCGGTGCTTGGGGGAGGCCTATGTTCGGCAGTGGACGTCTTTCGGCTGAAATGATGATGATGATGATACTCAAACTTAACTGTCAAACTGCACAATGTAGACAAACCTATTATACAAATACCCCTTACTTATATACCATTGCTAGAAAAGTGTTTACGTTTAAACGTACCTTAATTTAGCTTATGATGCTGATGGCGGTGGATGGAAAACGAGCTCTTGAGGCAGAGCAACGGCAAGATGTTCAGACGCGATCAAGAAGGCTGTTGGAGACAATGCCATGATGATAAAGTTGATATTTGATTAAGTGGAAATACTAGCAATAGGGATGTTGATTAAAATTGTTTTTTTGTCCGTCAAGTAGGTTATTAAAAAATATTGGACATGTAGATTTTATTTTTTTACTTAATCAAAAGATTACTGTAATACATTGAGTTAAAATGTTGTATGACGTCATTGCCCGGTAGATTTTATACTGACTTGTGACGTACCGAGTCCCCACTCCCCAACTTTAATGCGTTCTATCTAAAAAGCTAAAAATAAATAAAAGGAAGGACCATTTTGTTTTTTTCTACAGTCAACATCCTTATTGGAAAGAAGGTTTTGAATATAACTTAACTACACTCCTCGTCAATATTATCCCAAATATGTCCTCGTCTGCCATACTAAACACTGCAGGCAATATTAAAGCTAATATTGCCAGGTGTCCCCGGATTCCCGCGGCGCTCGTTATTATTGCGAATACCATGACGTGCCATAACGCGTGCACGCTCGAACGTGACCAGAATAAAAGGAGTTTGTGTGTATTTGTTTCTTTTTTATTTAAAAGTAGGTAACTTGCCGAGTGGGAGATATTTTTGTTTTGTAGAACTTTTCAAAAATGCTGTTTCTGCGTAATGACACATCCTAGTGTTTTATAATGTCATTGGAAAGCAAATAAGAGAGTAGGGGCTCGTGGTTACGTAATAACAGTCACACGGATCCAGCTACTCTTGCCAAGGTCGCGGTCGGTCCGTAGATGGGTGACCAGGAGCACCCATTACATAGCGAAACCCGTCCGTGCCTCGGAAAGTACGTTAAGCCATTTTCATAATGCTTTGACAGTCGTTTCAGGCTTCTGTCTGACAAAGAAGCCTGAAAGTCTGATAACCCGTCCTACCAAGGTGTATCGTGTTACCCGGTAACTGGGTTGTGGAGGTCAGATAGGCAGTCGCTCCATGGAAAATACTGATATTTAGCTCCACCGATTAGACAAGAAGCCGCTTCCGTTATAGTCGAGAAAAGGCTTGGGAGATATAAGTAAGTGATCATGGCCACCTGTGGGCACCTGCCAGAGGCACAAAGATCTTTAAAAATAATACACACTGAATAAAAATCTTAAATTCATTCGTTCACTGACCTACAACGCACAGCCTAAATCGCTGGGATTAAAAACATGAAATTTTGCATAAGAGTTATTTTAGCGGTATTACTAAGGACGAAAAAAAAAATACATCCCCTGAAGGTGGTAACGGCCGCGACTTACAAGTTCTACGTCGTAGGTTCGAACCCTGAAAGCCCCTTTACTTTGAGTAAATTATTTCATCACCACTGCTCTCTAACCGGTGAAGGAAAACATCGTGAGGAAACCGGCATGTCCTAGAAGCAAAAGTTCGAAGACATGTGACATCTACCAACCCGCACTGGGCCCGCGTGGTGGAGTACGGCCCACTCCCTCTCACAGGGAGGAGGCCTGTGTCGCAGCTGTGGGGGGAACATTATTGACTGATTATGCTATCTTATCTTTATTTTTTATTTTATATAAATATAATTCTGTATCTATCTTTCCGTGACATCACTGCGGGCCCTATCAGAATACCAGCGCTGCGACATTTATTTTTTAAATGTCGCAGCTTTATGCTGAGATAGGCCTTTTGGCCTCGTACAGGACTGCATTAATTTTTAAGTATACTTTGTTTTTTTATTTATTTTTATTTATGTTTAGTGTGTTTTTAGTTTAATTTGTGATTTCCTGTGCGAGTCTCAATACATACTTTTTCTTTCTTTCTTTCATCTCCTAAAGGAGTTCCTTAAATTAGGGAATGAAATTTTGTATGGAAGTTTGTTATGTTTGGTCCAACAGGAAACTCCATCAGGCACAGGGCTTGTCATGTTATAAATACCTGCCCATAATCACAGGTGTGCTGTAAATTCATCAATATCCATTAACCCTACTTAAGCTGACCCAATTTGTAATCTTAATCATCCATCGCCCGTTTACCTCGCTGATATTAGGTCAGCTCCCTTCCGAGCGGGCAATCTAACGCATATTGGGCGAAAATTTTAATTTTTAATTGAGGGTTGAGCTGCCAATAATTTATCAAGCTTTAAATTAATTAATCGGTGTTTTATAGGGTATGCTGTTATTTTAATTGGCAAAGGATAAAACAGGTTTTAACAGAAGGGGTGTGTGCTTGCATAATGGTACTGTAGGGTGACGCACCCTGTTCGATCAGCCCTGCTATCAACATTACAAACCTTGCTGCCTGGATAATTTATGTAGATAAAATGGTATGGAAAAAAATGAGTGGTTGGGGGACCCGCGTCAAGAACGACGCTCCTTCTCACGTATGATTTAAAACAAAATAAAAAAAATTGCAGCCGCGGTCTTGGATTTGCATTTTGACCTCACGATCGACTTTAGCAACCTCGAAAACTATGCAAACGATACCCATGTTTTTTTAAATTTCCGCAGTCGCCATCTTGGATTTTCATTTTGATGAAATTCACACTTTCTCTCTCTCTCTCTCTTTATTTCTCGAGATTTGAGACAAAGTGTGAATTTGGTCAAAATTTTGTTATTGTTTTAATTCATAATTGAGCAGGAACTTCGTTCATGACGGGGTCCCCCGACCGCACACGTTTTTTTAATTTACTGCGGCACGTACTGTTTTCATATAAAGTGCCTGTGTGACCGAGCTCTCCTCTGGTGAAAATAGAGAATGCTCATTTACTACAGTTTACTAATTCCATTGTCATGATAGTAGGTATTTATTAATTCCATGCTGCCCTGTCATTATTCTAACGTAGCCATCTTGTGAAAATACGGAGAAAATATAATTTTTCCAGATACGAGACCTATCTAGATCGATTTTTCGCCCCCGTAAACCCCTATATTGCAACTTTCATCGAAATCGTTAGATACGTTTTCCAGAACGTGATATATACATACAAATATTGCTCATTTAATAGTTTATGATAAGTCGGGCCCACATGGAAGAATCAAACGTCTGTCATACAACAAATAGGACTATCAGTTAGGCTTCTCCAAAATTACACTTAAATTACTTCATCTAAAGGCTTTCCGCTCTGCTATTCTATAGCAAGAAAGACTCCTAATAAACTTCGAAATCGATTCAAAACAGTACCAATTTGATCATACAAATCCGCTAACCACATTCCTATCAACCACAGACTCTCAATACACATAAACAAGAGTACACAGAGAACTGTGTACTGTTTACGAGAACCTAATCAAACGCGAAGCTTCACCAATTTACATTTAATACCACCCCTAGCGCGCGTAAAATGTAAATTTGAAATTCAATCAAGCATTTGTAGGGTTGCCCCGCAGAGGATTCTTATAAGTAAAGCATTGGAAGGATTTTTTCATTAATTATACTGGCAATATATTTGGAAATTGCTTCTCTGTGACCTTTTAAGATGTTAAAGGTGTACTTAGCAATGATTTATTTTATTTTTACTTTTAGAAGTTGATGGAAAGGTTTTCAAATCATAATTTCTTCCGTAAGTATCACGACAACATTTCAATCTCTTTTTTTTAGCCTACATTGATGATAAATGTATTTAATTACTAGCTGTTGCCCGCGCAATAGCTAGTAATAGTAGTAGGCGGGCGAAGCCGCCTGGAGGTCGGAAATTATCTCACTGTGAAAAGTATCCTATGTCCTAACTCAAGTCATGGTATATATTGTATTCATAACCGATCATCAGCATGGATTTGTTGGATCACGATCCACGAGCACTAATCTAGTTGCATTCACAGAGAATTTGATCGGGGCTCTTGATTCTGGTTACCAGGCAGACGTCATTTACACTGATTTTAGCAAAGCCTTTGATAAAGTCTCCCATAAAATCCTATCTCATAAGTTAAATGCATATGGTATCACTGGTAGCTTGTTTAAATGGGTAATGTCGTATTTGGCAGATAGATCTTTCTTTGTCGTGGTAAACGGTTACCAATCTAATGTATATAAAATCTCCTCTGGAGTCCCGCAAGGTTCGCATTTAGGGCCTATATTGTTTATCTACTTTATTAATGACATTCCCTGCTGTTTGCGGCATTCCAAGATTTTTATGTATGCGGATGACCTAAAGTTTCTTAGAATAATTAAGTCTGATAGAGACTCCTCGCTTTTACAGATGGACCTTAATAGTCTCATCCGATGGTGCAAAAATAATGAAATGCATTTGAACACAAAGAAATGTTACCATGTTAAGTATACAAGAAAAAATAATCTTATAGAGACAGTATATTACATTAATGAGGACAGGGTTAATGAAGTAGACACTATACGTGACCTTGGAGTTTTGTTTGACCAAAAATTAACCTTTGTGCCACACTTAGATCATGTTGTTAAAAAAGCGTAAAAAATTTTGGGGTTTGTCATAAGACAGTGTAAAGGTTTTCGACAAAGTAAAACAAATTTTTTACTTTATTATAGTTTGGTTCGTAGCATATTAGAATACTGTAGTGTGGTGTGGCGGCCGCACTATGCTACTCACAGTTTGCGTCTAGAACGCGTCCAAAAACGCTTTGCTTGGCATTTAGCTTTTTCTGTCGGTATAGCTAAAAAAACGCCTTCCTACAAAGATAGATTAAAAATCTTCAACATACACACCTTGGAAGAGCGAAGGCGTTTAAACGACGCAATGTTTGCCAGCAAAATCTTGAAAGGAAATATTGACTCACCGCCGCTGCTCGCACTTATAAACTTTCGTTCTCCTTCTAGAATTCCACGTAAACCCATAACTCCACTTCGTCCTCCATAGAGGAGAACGGTGTTGGGATCTAACTCTACATGTGCTAGGTTCTGTAGGGTTTTGAATGGTTGCAGCGATATAATCGATTTCCACTTTGATTCTCTGACTAAGCAGAAATCTAAAATCTTGAGTTGTTTGTCAGAGTTGTTGTAAAGCATTCATTATTTTGTTACTTACATAACTTTAGCAATCTCATTTCTCATTTTAAACTAAGTCTTTATTTAGGCTACATATTATTATTTTTCTTAGTTTTAAGTTGGCTTGTGAACTGTACGTGTACCTAGTGCTTACAAATTAGCATAATTTTTGTTCATGTGGTGTTTACCTTTAAGTAATTGTTACACTGTTCAAAGTTTTTAAGTTGTTATTTTTATCAAGATGTTAGTGTAAACAATTGTTGTTGAACCAAATAAATAAATAAATATATCTATCAGTGTGTCTTTTATCTAAATCCGTACAGCAGGCGGGAAAAAGCAAGGTGCAAGTCATGACACCTTTGAGCTTTTCTTACACAAAATGCCTATAGCTGACAATGATGTCTTATTATTCTAAGCCCCTAAACCCCTCTTAAAACAATATTAACAATTCACCATCCCTAACACAAAACCAGAAAGCTTTATCGCCCAAAACTGGAGTACCATTCATCCTCGATTACCGATTCCAAGATGGCTACCATGAACAATAAACGCGGGAACACGTGAAAATGGCCGCGATAATGTCCACCGCCGCGCCGCGAATAATTTACGCGGGAAATACAAGATAATTTTATGTTTTTCTGGCATATTTGTGAATTGTGGTACTGCTTCCGATTTGCGTTGCTTTGTGTCTCATACATATACATATTAAAACTGTCTGATGCCGTGCCGTTAGCGAAAAAGGGTTTGAGTACTTTATGCGGCCTACCCGAAAATCCTTTCTTTGGTTTTATTCGGCGAGTCGTTGAGTTCTGAGTTGAGCTACACGATTACTAACAAATGCTCGCACTGAACATGTCCACATGTCCCCACACAGTTCCAAATATGTGTGGTTCTTTCTTCAAAAGACCATTTCAGACACTAATCTACATGGTCCTCACTTCATCTGACCAAGATTATGTCTGGACTTTACAAGATTCTTTGACTCCTGAGTTTGTTTCACTATTTCTTCTCAGGGTTAGTCAGATAGGAAATCTCGACTCGATTAAGACTTGATTCAGATATCCTATTTAAAGAGTAAACAATTTCATTTCATTCCACATTGTTTTCATTTGATGGGGTTGGGTTGGCATAGTATAACTATAACATAGGTTTACCTATTTTTACGTCCTGCTGCAGTTCTAAAACAAAACTTAATTCCGTTCCCTCCCTCCTTATTTACCATACAAAAATATAGCATCTGACTCGCAATTATAGCTCTTATTCAGGCCTCGTTAGTCACCTAATTATTGTACCTATGCATCTGCACTTCCACGAAACAGTTGGACTTATAAACAGCGCGTTTATTTCCTTGCAATAAAGGCGAATTTCGGTCTCTAACATGCGGTTGATCGTAAACTTGTTCCTCCATCCGTGATATAGCCATTTTCTAGTTTTCTATTGAATTAGTTTCACTCTAAGCTCAGTTATTAACATTAAATCTGTTTACGAGTTAATAGAACATGTGATTGCCAGCTCTTTGTGCTTCTCTGTTAACACAGCAATGAACAGTAATGTAATAATGTGTTCGTGCAGTCGTAAATGAAAATGGTTGCTGTGAAAATGTAGTGATATGCATAATGCATTTATTAAAATATGTAGATTTGGGTTGACAACCCAGATAAGCTGAAAGCTTTTGATATTTATATGAAAATACTGTGTTTTATTATATAGATCTGTAGATAGTATATAAGACATCACAGACTTCAGAGTTGGTTCCATAGTGATTTCAGAGTTGGTTCCGTAGTGAAAGTTGTTCATATTCATGAGTAGAACACCCTGTGAAAATTTGGCTGGTCATTGAAAACTAACCAGGTATATAATATATACAGGGTGTTTGTTGCATCGTGTGCCAAATTGTAATGGTCGACTGAAGGGGTCACCTGCTAGCCTTTCAGACCCCTTAACAACCCCCATCGCCCTGTAGACTCGACTAAAAAAATGACGGATCGGCGGCAGTGCGTGATTTGTTCAAACCGATTTAAGGTATGCAAGAAAGAGATAGAAGATAGATTTTCCTGCGCAAGAGTGAGAAAACAAATGTTACCTCTTTCTCAAGTAACAGTTACGCAATAAAAAAATATCATTAGAATTTGGAATGTAGTCTTATGTGACTTGATTCACGATTCTAGCGAATTCACAAAGTTGTTAAAAGATTTTTATGGCATGTGGCACATCATTAGCAAGAGGATAGACTGGAGAATTAATGAGGGAGTTGGAAGATCCCGGTCGCTTTTGGTTTTTTTTTTGTAGCCATATAAACAGCTGTAACATGTACAGCTTTAATTTAAGTTTTACCTTTGTGAGTGAACTAAAAAAAAACTAGGTGACTAATGTCACTAATTTTGTATTTAAAAGTACTCTTAAACAATACACATCGAAATAAAAATTTATTCAGAGTCTATGCCTTATTTTTTTTTTAAAATTTGTATTTGAATGTAAAATTTGGGTCTTTTTTTAGTAAAACATTAAAAAGTCGATAAAAAAAGTCTACAGGGCATGAGGGGTGTTAAGGGGTCTGAAAGGCTAGAAGGTGACCCCTTCAGTCGACCATTTCAATTTGGCACACGATGCACCAAACACCCTGTATAACTATAACTAGCTAGCTTTACCCGCCCTGACTTCGCACGGGTAGCACTAAACCCTACCTACCCAACTACCCTACCTACCGTACCTACCCTACCTACCCTAATTTTTTACCTACCGTTTAAACCTTCCCTGGACTATGACAAACATTTCAAAACCAAAATCAGCTAAATCGGCCCAGCCGTTCTCGAGTTTTAGCGAGACAAACGAACAGCAATTGATTTTTATATATATAGATAAATATGTTAGAAATGTGCTAATAATAATAAAAAACCAGTTCATGATTTTATGCCCTCTAAAGGGCGCCATATTTAATGTGACATAACCAGCGGACGATCAAGACGCTTCCAACAATACCTCATTTGTCAAGTTATGATGAGAAGTTTAGAAGTTATGAGGGAACACATACACACATATCGGTCAAAATCATAACCCTCCTTTTTGCTTCGCCGTAGTCGGGTAAAAACAAAGTCGCTTTTCGTGCCTATCTGTGTGATACATCTTCTAAACTACACAATGGATTTTGATGCGGTTTTCATCATTTCGAGCATTTATTCCGGCAGGTATGCGTATCATACTAAGTAGATACCTAATATCTGAGTTAAATATTAAGTAATCTATACCTACTTAATATTTAACTAGTACTAGTGTAGTAGTAGTATTCTACTTACAAAAAAAATAAAACATTCAATCATGACAGAACGTACAGCTAATGCAGGCCACACACGTAACGATATACTTGCGCAAAATTAGACTTGCACAAGTATACATTAACGTGTGTGGGATAAATTTGCACAAGTTTCCGAGCCATTCGGTGTCACGCAGTCTTGTGCTAGTCTAAACTTGCGCAAGTATATCGTAACGTGTATGGCTAGTATAAACCGCCGGGACTTTTGCACAAGAGTTCCTTATGTAGCGATAGTGATCACTTAGGAAGGGTTAACTATAAAAGTGAAAGCGTCTATAATATTTTAACCTGCTTATATCCGTTCGATTAGACAACAAAACTCGACCGTTGCTCCATTTCAGCTCATCCACCAGAGATAATTCAGTCTTATTCTAACAAATGCTGAAAGTCAAGCAAATTATTCAAAGTTGTCTCATTTAAAATCATGTCCCTTTCGCTGGCTGTTCAAATAATTTCCTGAAGGAACAATTTAATGAATTCTCTCAACAATTTGTAATTGGGTGTGAGCTGGATGACACAGAATGGATTGGTGAAGAAGGTCGGTTCAACTCAACAAGCGAACACACACGCACAAATAGACACGATTCACGTACAGCGAGGGCACTCGCAACTGGCTTTTGTTTGATATAGCTGGACGTACGCGTCTATGTGAGCGTGCGCTTGTTTTACCTCGTTGTGTTCAGCTGACCTTCTGTTCTTATCTATTTTCTGGGTAAGATCTGTGAATACTGAGACAAATGGACTGCTGAAATGTGGAGAGAAATTGTTAGCGACGTAAGAAGAAACCATTTCTGTGTCGTATTCTAATTTCAAGCTATATACTTGGGAAGCTAAATACTTGTAACAATTTATTTAAAAGAGTGTCCGTGGAGTTTCTTGCCCGTTCTTCTCCATAGGTACCTACCTACTACGCTTTGGAATGGGCAACTAGCTTCATATTTCTGACTGACCGATTCCTTGACAATTCAAAAGTGCCTGTAAATGGTTTAATTGAAATAAATGCTTTGAGTTTGAGCTTGAGTTTGAGACTGTTCTACTAAAAGACGTCCTTTCCTAAACCTGGCAATGTCGGAACATGATGGTCAGCGGAGTAAATACATATCAAATCAATTCATTAGTTATTAGAAGTCATAATCGTAAGTTTTTCCTTGAATATACTAAAGGCATAGACAAGTAATTGATGTTACGTCGGAAACAGACGCGCACTACATATATTTTACTTTTTATTGTATTTCACACTCCAATTTCTTTATTTTTTATTTTATATCTATCTTTCCGTGACATCACTGCGGGCCCTATCAGAATACCAGTGCTGCGACATTTATTTTTTAAATGTCGCAGCATTATGCTGAGATAGGAGCCTTTTGGCCTCGTACAGGACTGCATTAATTTTAAATTTTACTTTGTTTTTTTATTGTTTTTAATTTTTTATTTATGTTTAGTGTGTTTTTAGTTTAATTTGTGATTTCCTGTGCGAGTCTCAATACATACTTTTTCTTTCTTTCAATATATGTACATAAACCTTTTTGTCATGCACCAATCCTTACAACTACTTTTGCCCCGACCACGTTCACGTTGATTTTGCGTCGAATTAGCTGAAAATCACTTCCATTATTTAACGAATTGTTAAGGAATCTGCCACAGAACAATTTGTTTTCAATGATTGGGTGATCTGTCCACATGACAGCTGTGCAATGAACCGGCAGAGTAATGATGACAAATAATTTATCATTTGTGTCGTCATCAACATAAATCTGTTTAGGGGAGAGAATTTAGACAACTTGTCAGTGTGACGGTTTTCGGGTCAAATTATAATGAAGAAGAGAAATGATTCGAGACTGATTTATGGCGGAATTGGTCTTGCATTGAAATAATAGGTATATAATATAGTAAATAATGATATGTGTCGTCAACTTTACCAGAGTCCATACCAGATACATGAGCAAAAGTGCTTTATCTGAAACATAATTTTCTTTGCTGGTTGATATCCGGGTCGAAGGACCAAGTTATAGGAGCACAAATATTCATAGTGTTTGTTACTAGTTAGGGCTTAACTTTGAATGAGATTCGCCACAGAGTTAGACCATGTCCTGCATTACAAAACTTTTATCCGGATTCAGTTCTAGGACAGGAGTTTTAACCGGTGGGCAACAGCTGAGCTAGTCTTGACTAGTCTGCGATAGAAATCTCGAAGTTGCTTTGAGATTGATTGATCATGGTGTTAGCAGTGGTCTCGAGTTTGAACCCAAGACCCACCTCTGACTTTTCGGATTCATGTGTGTATTGTATAATTATCACTTGCTTAAAAAAAGCGGCCAAGTGCGAGTCGGACTCGCCCATGAAGGGTTCCGTAGCAGCAAGTAACATAATATAACATTTATTGTAGTTCGTTGTAACTTTGATCGATGTTTTAATAATAGAGTATTAAAAAAAAAAATGCGGTTTACGATTTATGACGTATAAAAAAAAACTACTTAACAGATCTCGTTCAAACCAATTTTCGGTGGAAGTTTATATGGTAATGTACATCATATATTTTTTTTAGTTTTATTATTCTTTTATTTTAGAAGTTACACACATTTTACCACTTTGGATCTCTCGCGCAAACTATTCAGTTTAGAAAAAAAATATATTAGAAACCTCAATATCATTTTTGAAGACCTATCCATAGATTCTATAGAGCATTTATGTATTTGTACTTCTTAGTAACATGGCCAAATATATACATGAATATGAGACAGCAGAAGAACGGCAGATTAGAGAAGGCACACGTAGACAAGACATTAAGCGGTACAAGGTGCAGCCTAATTTGAATATTGTGAAGCACAGTCCCAGATTTCAATCGGTTATATTACTTAATAAGTTGCCACTAGATATAAAATGCGCTATCTACTCAAGCTCTTTTAAAAATCAACTTAAAAGTTTCCTGTTGAATAAGTGTATTTATGCTGTTGAAGATCTATAATGAAATTCCTATATTATGTTGTATTTATGCATTGTTGTAATGTTTAACGTGTTTTTTTTTTTTTGTAAAGTAATTTTATTTTATTTTCTATATTATGTAATTTCAAATACAATTTATTGTTCATGAATAAACAAACAAACAAACAAACAAACAAACAAATTCCTCACATGTAGGGGTTTGATGAAAAAAATAATTGAGTTTCAGTTCTAAGTATGGGGAACCCCCAAAATTTATTGTTTTTTTTTCTATATTTGTGTATAAATCTTAATGCGGTTTACAGAATACATTTACTTACCAAGTATCAATAGTATAGTTATTATAGTTTCAGAAAAAAGTGGCTGTGACATACGGACGGACAGACAGACAGACATGATGAATCCATAAGGGTTCCGTTTTTTGCCATTCGGCTACGGAACCCTAAAAACGATGAACGAAAACATCGCGAGGAAACCGGCATGCCTGAGAGATATTTCTCGACGGCATGTGAAGCCAAGGCAGAGGCCAATGGTAGGCTTAAAAACTGACACCAGGTGTAGATAGTGCCATCTATGAAGACGCGTCTCACTCTGCTCCGTACTAACAGCACAGCAACAGCACAGCTAATAGTACAGCTTACAGTACACGTACAGTAATCGCGGAGTGGGGCGCGTCTTTGGGGATGTCCCTCTGTAGTCAATAACCACATGAAAAAAAAAAACTTCAATAGACTGTATTATTGCCCTAGCTAGAGTAATCTTGCTATTACTGAAATGAGGAATACTGCTCTGAGCATCTCTATGCTAAAGTTTATAGAGTAAGACTAAGATTTACACAATTTTCATTAGCTAAGTTGCGAGTTAAGTTCCTTATCGTCTTTAAGTGACACTTCACAATGAAAAACTGTCACTTTTGAAGTGATATTTTGACATAATAACTTTCAACTTGTAATTAACTTGCTATTTAACTAAAACAAATGATAATGAGCATTTTTTATCATGATTTTTCTTTATAGACACTTCAAATGTAAGGCCGATAAATTCTCAATAATAAAACTCAAAGCATTTATTTCAAATAAACCAATTACAGGCAATTTTGAATTGTCATGGAGTCGGTCAGTCCGAAAGATGAAGCTAGTTGCCATTCCACAGCGTAGTAGGTACCTATGGAGAAGAACGGGCAAGAAACTCCACGGTCACACTTTTAATACTTTACGTGCCAAAATGAAAGGGAAACTCTTATTGTCTTGTCGATCGCTATCTTCTTTAAAAAGTATATTGGCATTGACCCTATATAATACCGTCTTTTTACATTATTACTGAAAGTATCGGAAAAGAAATCATTTGGTAAGTGACAAGCTTTTTGGCGCCCAACACACGTATCAACAAAGTTAACTTTTGCAGCCCGAGGTCAGTTGATTCTGAACAAAAAGTTTCGCGATTGGATTTTTTGACTACTTTTGTAAGATTGTAGGGTCAAGTTGGGGATCTGAATTTTAATAAAAAGAAGAGCTCCTTGTGACTGAGTCCACGTATCGGGAGTTTTTTTTGGGTTCCGTAGTAGGCTTAAATGTCAAATAAACCTTTGCAATTATAGTCTGAAAATGGGAATGTCATTAGTAACTGAAATCGTTTAAATAAAATAGTTTATTTTCTATTATTTTCTATGTAACTATGTTTTAGACATATTATTCCATCATCAACTCTATATTATACTACGAGTACTCGTGACTCAACTATGTGAAAAAAGGATGATTTTGTCCGGTAGTTGAGTCTTTACAAAAAGATTCCACAAAACAATAATATTTTGAATAGACAAATTTTTGTCAACAAGCTTTTTAAAAGTTCGCTTTATTTTTCTTTTCATCAGAAAACTCGATTGAATGCCATTGTTCCTTACCAACGTCACATGGGCAATTCTCGTATTTTTTAAAACGTTCACTTTCTTACGAGTAACTCTGTCTCAAGTTCTCAATCTGCCAAACATAAGTACCGCAAATTTTCCTGAATTTTTTGACTGGCTGCTAAGATGAGATTGTTACTAGATTTTGAACGTTTTTAAGGGAATTGTCCTTCTGATTGGTGAATATCACAACGGCATACATGCTACTTGAACACCTTTGTGCCATTTAATGGCATGTAAATTCTTGGCTTAAATCTCACTTTCAAGTATCTAGTTCAAACAAACTTAAGCCACGACATTGAATTGCCAAGGAGTCGATCAGTTAGTTGAAAACTTGAAGCTAGTTGCACGTTCCAAAACATAGATCTCTACGTAGAAGAAAGGGCAAGAGATTCCATGGACGCTCTTTAAAATCAAGTTAGGTATTACAAAATCGAATGGATGCAGAGAACCTGTCGAAGTGGCGGTGCTTGGGGGAGGCTTATGTCCAGCAATAAACGTCTATCGGCTGAAATGATGATGACGATGCATGCATTAGTCAATGCCTACAGAACCATCCAACATATTTAGCCAATTCCTCATTTTATTTCGCAACTACTAACCCTACGTATCTGCGACGATTTCCAACGTATCCTTCTTCCTTTGATATCTTCTCACGTACCACACTTCCTTAGAGGCGAGAGGATCACGGACACGACTGATTTATCAATTATATTGTGATACGCTGGTGTAAGGAGTTCGGAAGTGTTGCGTAGAGATTGTTAAGGGACTTCGTGAAATATGACAGCACGTATCGTACGTGTATCTAATCCAATCTTGCCGGACGTAGTTTTATAACTTTATACCCGGCTGCCAAGAATGATTAAATTATTCCAGCGTTATTTGACTGTCGTGTTCTCGGCAATGAGACCTTTTTGCCTCTTTTAGGTGTCATTAAAAGCGCACTTGTAATACCATTTTCCTGCCATGTTTCTAGATTTGTCAGCCAAGAATCGAATGCGCTTCGATGACATCTAATAATAGGATGGCAGCTGTCGTAGACTCTACGATGCTCCAGTTAGAATGAGTAGTCTTAATTCCGACATCTTCGAAATTTATTCGATATGTAAAAAATGTGACAAAGTGGCACTAAGTCGAACAAAATTCGATTTCATTCCGTCGAGGAATTCGGGAGTCAGTCCGTAATGTAATTGAGGTTACAAAATGGAAGAGTGACTGTATTTGACTGCTTCGTTCGTGAGTCCAGTAGTCACAAGCAATTTAACACCTTGGTTCGGAAAAGTTTTGGGGTTTTCCCATTAGGAATAATAGGTAATAGGTAATAGGTAATACGGGCTGGTATCCGCAACTCCACGTCTTAGCGCGTATTTTGCGTACGGGTGGGTAAAAATTTTGTTATTCGATCCACCCCAACTCCACAAAGAACGCCAGCAATGCCTTGGTGTCACTGACAATTTCACGTAGGGTACCTGGGTTACCAAAGTACTTTGCCCTGTATGTGGCGACCACCGGGCAGTATAACAGCACATGAGCTGCTGTCTCGTCGTCCTCCATGCAGGCTCTGCACAGCGGACTGTCTGTGACTCCTATGACAAAGAGGTGTTTATTAAATGACCCATGGCCAGTTACAGCTGCCGTAACCGTACACAGCTGTTGTTTCGTTAGTCGAAGAACCTGTTTCGTGAGGCGGCCATCAATTGTAGGGAGTGCCTCCTTGGCCTGCCTACACTCACCATGGTCCGACCATAGTTTGTGATGTTGGTCCCTGGTTCGTTTCCTTACCAGAGTGCGTAGGTACCCGAAGGGGAGTGGCGCAATGGGTTCAGGCCCCACTGGTGCCATGCTCGATCCCCTTCTGGCAAGTTCGTCGGCAGCGTCGTTGCCCCGCGAACCACTGTGTCCTTTGATCCACTGAATGGTAATATTGTTGAGGCTACCCACCTGGTTAAGGCGCTGGTGGCACTCGTATATCAGCCCAGAGTCAACAGTGTGGCTGTTTAGCGCTTGCAGAACAGCCATGCTGTCTGAAAGTATACGTATCGAGTGGTCCTTAACTTCCCTGGCCATGATGGCTAAAGCGGCAAGGGATATACCCATGCATTCGGCCTGGAATACTGTATTGTGGACTCCCAATGGTGTGGCTATATGTATGTTGAAGTCCTCAGAGAAGATTCCAGCACCTGTGCCACTACCTGTTTTGGATCCATCAGTGAAGATTCGTAGTTCTGCGGGGCGCAAACCCTCGCATCGGCGATCCTCGTGAATTTGGATTCTGTATTTTTTATCAAAGATAAATTGTTTGGGTACCCGATCATTGATGGCTTTCGTAATAGGGAACTCATGAGTCCCTCAAGCAGCGTGGTGTGTTGTGTGTCTCTCTTACCCCAGAGATTAATTGCATTAAGACGTACCGCTGCCATTGTCGCTTCCTGCTGTATAAACAGGTGGAGCGGGGGCAGTCCCAGCATGGCTTCGATTGCTGCAGTCGGAGTAGTCCTCATGCAGCCCGTGGTCGCCACGCAGGCTAGTCTTTGCATGCGTTGTAATTTGTTAGAAGCTGTAACCAGCTGAGTTCGGGGCCACCAGACCACGGCCCCGTAAGTGATCATGGCGCGGATCACTGCTGTGTATAGCCACAGTATGATTTTGGGAGATAGGCCCCACTTCTTACCTATCATTTTCCTGCACTGCCAGAAGGTGATGCAGGCCTTGTTTAGCTTGTTGTCTACATGACTGCTCCAGTTTAACTTACTGTCTAAAATGACCCCGAGGTACTTGACCTCACTGGCCAACTGGAGTTCTGTATCGAACAGTTTGGGTAGGCGGAAGGGGCCTAATGCTCGTTTTTGGGTGAACATGACTAGTTCAGTTTTAGTGGGGTTCACTGATAGTTCAAATTCCCTGCACCAACTTTCTACTATACGTAGTGCTTGCTGAGTGAGGTTACAGATCGTTCCCGTCACCTTCCCCGATACAAGGATTGCGAGGTCATCTGCATACCCTATTGTATAATAGCGATTGGCGTTGAGTTTAGTGATAAGGTCATTGATGACCAGATTCCATAAGAGGGGGGACAGAACCCCTCCCTGTGGGCAGCCTCTGGCTATCATAGCCAACTGCCGCTCATCCTCAAGGCGAACCACTCGTTTGCTTAGCATGTTTGTAATCCAGTCAGTTAGTACCTGTTCTACTCCATGTCTGGAGAGGGCGCTGCTAATGCTGGAGAAGTTGGTTTTGTCGAAGGCTCCTTCGATGTCTATAAAAGTGCCCAGGCAAGTGCCTTTTTGATGAATCGCGTCCTCTATCTGGCTGACCACTAGGTGAAGAGCAGATTCGGTCGACTTACCGGAGCTGTATGCGTGCTGATTGACATGCAGCGGTATGGTTTTTAGAGCGCCGTCCCTCAGCTCCCTATCACATAGCCTTTCCAGAGTTTTTAGTAGAAAGGAGGTCAGGCTGATTGGTCGGTGGGATTTGGCGTTTGTGTAGTCACCCTTACCTGGCTTGGGAATGAATATTACTTTCACTTCCCTCCATCCTTTAGGAACGTATCTAAAGGCCAGGCACGCTCTCATTAAAGGCACCAGTCTTATTGCGACAGAAGCACCCCCCCACTGTAGTAAAGCGGGGAACACTTCATCAGGACCAGCTGCCTTAAAAGGATGGAAGCTCCGGATGGCCCATTGGAGTTTCTCCAACGTGATCACCCTACGTACGTAACTCCAATCATTGTCTGATGGTGTTTGGGTTTCATCTTGCCAGTCAATTACCTGCGCGAAGACGCATCCAGGGAAGTGAGTTTCGATTAGGAGGCGTCTAGTTTCTTCAGGTGACGACGTGAGTGTGTTATCAGGTTTGCGGAGGGTGCTGGGCCCAGCTGTATGCTGTTGCGCCAATACTTTCCTTACCTTGTTTGCTTGCTGACAAGATTCAATGCTACCACAGAATTTACGCCATCCCGAGGTGCTCCTGAATCTGATGTATTTTTTGTAGCTGGATTTGGCCGCGTAGTATAAATCCCAGTCCTCATCCGCACATGTGTTCATTGCTCTATTTAGAGCCGTTCTCACCTTGCCGCGCTTGCGCTCCAGATCAGCGCCCCACCAGGGTTGTTTACCCGGTATGTTGCGCGGCGTGGTCTCTGGGCAGGCAGTTTGGTAGCTGTCTATGATTGACTTAGTAAGAAGGCTTACTTGTGCCTCAATCTGTATCGTGTCTGCCAATGTCATCGGATCGCTTAGTGTCGCAAGCTTGGATTCAAGGCTGCGTGTGTAGATGGCACGATCTGTTTTCCGCGGATAACGCCGTGGTGTTATCGGTGGAACACAGACCTGGATGTCGAAGCGGATCCACCTGTGATCGGAGCAGGAGGCCTCCTCAGAGACTTGCCACCCAGTGGTCATTTCCGCCGCGCCCTCTGTTGCGAGAGTGAGATCTATGATTGTGCGGCTTCGCCTGGTTACCAATGTTGGTTCGGAGCCAGTGTTTAGTAGGGATAGGTTAGTCGAGAATAGGTAGTCAACCAAGGCCTTACCCCTCTCATTTTGCGTGTCCATGCCCCACAGTTGGTGGTGAGCATTTGCGTCGGCGCCGACAACGACCTCAAACCCGCAGCTCTCGCAATGCCTCACGAGTCGGGCGAGTTCGTGGGGAGGCGGCGCCTCCGCCTCAGGCATGTAGGCCGAGGCGAAAACAATCACCATCTCCATGGTGTTGTCGCGCTGTATAAGCAGCTTTGCTGCAGAGACATCTCTGCAACAGAAGTCAGTTAAGAGCTGTGTTTTAAGGTTACCTGTGACATAGATGCACGATCTGGGGTGATCGTGGTCTGTGGTGACCAGGAGCTTACCTCCAAGATTGGAGAGTCCTTGTATGCGGCCCGCCCTAATCCACGGCTCTTGGATCAAGGCAATGCCCGTGTGTTGAACCTCCAGCCACTTGCGAAGCTGAGCCTTCGCGGTCTGACTGTGGTGGAGGTTTGCCTGGAGGACTCTACAACCCGACCCCCATTAGGAATAGGGATGGTAACATTTTTTTTTTGTCCGATATGTAAATTATTTAAAAATATTGGGCACGTATTTTTTATTTTTTTACGTAATCGAAAGATTAGGTATGGCAATACATTGAGTTAAAATGTGGCATGACGTCACGCCTTGGTTGATTTTATAAGTATTGAGTTGTGACGTACCTAGCGAGCCCCCACTTCCCAGCTTTAAGGCGAAAGCGTCAGGGCTGCCCGCGAAATACAAATTGTCTTCACGTATTTTGTCATTTGCAGGTCAGTATCAGGTAGTGTGTTGATCTAAATATGATTCGGGGCCGTATCAAATATTTATAGAATTATAATCATAAAACTCATCAATACAACTCTCTAAGTTCATATAATCCTATTGAATGACTATTTCATGAAATCATGACATTTTAGGATTATTCTAACATAAAGAGTTGTATTCCTGATTCTTATGATTATAATTCTGTAAAGCCATATTTTTTAAGGTCGCGAATCATATTTTAATCAACATACAACCTGACACTGACCTGCAAATTGCAAAAAACGTAAGAAAATTCAAAATTCGCGGGCTACCTTAGCGAATTCCCCTTAATTCGTTTTTACTAAATATTTTTTTCTGACTGACGCACTACACAGTTTTTTTTTACTCAGGCGTCATCCCTATTTTTGCTTGTTCTCTATTACTTACATGGGACTTAAACATAAATGTAAGCAAAACCATCCAGGACTGAACAAGCATCTTCCAAGACCTTATCCATCGTTTTCCTTCAGGCGAGATCGAGGTCTAGAGCAGGCCCATTTAACAATTAAAAAAAAGTAAGTGCACTATACATTACTGTCTATCCCTTCGCGGTGTGGCGACATCTACATCACCATATGCGAATTACGCGACACCCTGGCGTTACGAAAATCCTGCATCGCGCAAGCAGAGTTTATCGCAAGCATACATACAACGTCCCGACATCAATCGTCGGGCAGTAACCCACCAGACACGACACCCGTCTGGTCGGAGGATCCTCCCTTTTCTATAGAGGATGAGTGAACTTTACACCCTGTTCCTCATACCTCTATATGGGAATAAAGGCGACATGTTATGAAAATACCTATAAACAGCAATGAATGGCAATAAGTAAGAATCTCAAGCAAATAAAGTACTTAAAATGTCTGCATTATAACTTCACTTCTGGGTGGCGTTAGAGTCAACTGCACGATCAAGGCAACAATTTCACATTGACAGCGCCTTTATTTCGTAGCCGTAAGGTCGGTTTTCCTTGTTACTACTGGCGGCTAGGGACTAGCGAGCCGGTAGGGGCTTGCATGCATAGTAATTGTGGATACAAGTATTAGCATTCACTGTTTGTCAATCCGTATAAGTTTTTAATGATTTAATTCAAGACTGGTTCTGTCCCACGGCACTGGGTATTCAGTACGGTAATACCTTTTGGTCCGAACGCATTCGAGACCAAAAAAAGTAGCAGGACAGAGATGTTCTTGGTCTTGCATTTTTTTCCGGAATTTTTGTGCCATTCCAGTCCTCTACTCTTTGGTTCTAATCTTCTTGCTAATGTCCAAAAATTGATCGTTTTGGTAACCAATCGTGGCACTTTGTAATAAATAGAAACCTTTAAAAAGAATGAAGGTAATTTTACCCGTAAACGATAGGGGTTCCTTTTTCGCTTCGAAAATGTACCGATACCTGTTTTTTTTTGGGATTTATTTAACAGCATTATACTTTTATAAGTTATTAGCTGCCCCGCTCCGGCTTCACTCGGGTAGCACTATGTATTTATCTACTGCTTACCTACCTACCTACCTACTTATCGTACTTACCCTACCTACTTACCCTATCTACCTATCTACCTACGTATCTACATACCTACATACCCTACCTACCTACCTACCTACATACCTACCCTACCTACCTATCCTATCTACCTACCTAGGCACATACCTACCCTACCTACCTATCCTATCTACCTACCTAGGCACATACCTACCCTACCTACCTATCCTACCTAGGTACATACACTACCCTACCTACCTATCCTACCTAGGTAGGTAGGATAGGTAGGTACGTAGATACGTAGGTACGTATCTACATACCTACCTACATACCCTACCTACACCTACCTGCCTACATACCTACCCTACCTACCTATTCTACCTACCTACCTAGGTAACCTACCCTACCTACCTATCCTACCTACCTACCTATCACTCTGCTAAATTCACATTCGATAAAAAAGTCGTTAAGTTTGCTGAAATTTTCCAATTTTCTGAGCAATTTTCTTATTTTTTCTTTGCGTAAGAACCTTCTCCTTACAATAACAAACACAACAAAAAAGACAAAAAGAATTAGCCAAATTGTCCAGCCGTTCACGCGTGATGCCGTGACCAAGGGAAATAGGGATTCATTTCTCGTACATATAGATAGACTAGCTTCTATCCGCGACTTCTGCGACAGCTGGATACCAGTATTTTACATGGGGCGACTGCCTATCTGACCTCCACAAGCCAGTTACTAGGTAACACGATACTCGGTGGCAAGACCGGTTGTCAGACTTTCAGGCTTCTGACTACCAGTAGCGAGTGTCAAAGATCTACGGATGACAGCCGGGACCAAATGCTTAACGTGTTTTCGGAGACACGGAGGGTCTCGGTACGATAAGGATGGTCCACAAATGCTACTTTATTATATGAGTATAGGATTGCTGCTGACCGCGGCTTCTCCCGCGGGTATTCCCCTAATTCTTTTCTAAAATAAAAGTAGCCTAAGTTACTCCTTATAATAAGTCAATCAGCTATCTGCCAGTGAAAGTCTCGTCAAAATCGGTTGAGCCATTTCGGAGATAAGTCGGAAGAAACACGCAGAAAGACAATTTTTTTTTGTTTTTGTTCTAAGTGCTGTACTTTATTCTTTCATAGGCATTTAGTAAAAGGCTAAAATACATTTCAAGAATTTTTTTTGTATATATAGATAGTTTTGGCAATCTAATCTTTGGCAAAGTCTATACCTACCGCCACCAATGGATATGAAATACCAGAGACATCGCAGGCCTGTAAAATTCCAAAGAGAAATGTCACCCTATATAATTATATTTATACAAATATTGCTCGTTTAATAGTATAAGATTACGTCTGCAATATCCGAAACGCGATTCATCTAAAACCCTGCATACCTCCCAAAAGTTCGTTTAACTTCGGAAGTTAATCGCCCGCGAACATTTTAATGGCCCATAGTTTGCAGCACAAGACTCCGCTTACAAAAGGGTTACCGGAGACTTGTAATTGAAAGCGAGTTTAATTGAGAGCTAGTAATCGTCGGGCTGTTAGTGATGATGATAGATGTGGCATGGATCTGATTAAAGATATATTTTTGTATAATTAATTGAATTTCGGTTATCACGAAACACTTTAATAGTGTCCAACCGAAAATGCATTTTCAGCTTTAAGTCTTATTTTCGGCCGAAAATGTAAATTATTTGGACATTCATAAATATTAATATTTCCGCTGCACACTGAAATCTTGTCCGTCAGCTGAGTGAAGCCCCGACCGGACCCGATTGACCCCGAAGTTAGCCGACACCTGATATTGCTGAGCTTTACGAAGTAAGCCGAATGACGCGCGACAAATCACGAACTTCTGATTTTCGGCTTGGCCGAAGCTTCGTTGGTTTATGGCCAGAAATAAAAATTTTTTGGTCGAACATGGCCGAAAAATAACTTTAATTTCGGAAATCGGTGTCTTTGGTTTTGTATTTTCGTTATTTGCCTCCGACTTCCGAAGTTTAAGTTATTTTTCACTTTGTAGTGTTTTTTTTTCGGAAGTCGGTTGTTTTTTTTTTTTAATAGCCTAATGTCTATTGACCATCACCTTTTTACAAAATATTGCCCGCAACTGGCTGCATCTAGTCTGGCTTATGGCTTGGACGCCAGTTTACGTGAACACCTAATTCATAGAGTACAGCAGCTTCCCGATCTCCATCGCGTTCATTTATTTCTCATACCGCTTCGCTAGTATCACAAACCTATTCATGTTATTAAAAACCCTACAACCACAAATACACAAACATGGAAATAATTAAAGCCTCAACAAATACAACTCTCAATAAGTCAATAGCCGAGCGTCCATCCTTTGCAGAACGTTCAGATCAATCAGTGTTTGTTAATGAGCACTTTTGGTTCGGTCCGACACAGAATATATAATAGCTACAGAAGGTCCATAGAATTATGGGACACGCACGCACACATAGACAAACTTCATGTACAGTAGGCAAGCGCCTCGAATTTTTATGTCTGTGAACCTAGCTGCTTTCAAAATCAAAAAAATCTCAGAAATCTCTAACTAAGGGAACGTTGTCGCGCAGTCTCCTTTCTTTTTAAAGTCCGTATTAAGTGAGATATTTCGATCTGCAGCAAATTTCACAAACATAACTACAGCGAGTGCAAAGATACTCGCGACTGGCAATATTTTGACATAGTTTGAGATCTCCGCGCGTAAATTTCCACCTTTCGTGGTAATTTTTTTTGTTTAATACTCATTTACTTAGAATTTTTAATTTTACTAATTGTATTTTATGTTTAGTTTTTTTTCTAGTTTATTACGATGTTGTTTTGTGGTGAATGCTGTGTACACCTATAATAGGCATACATACCAGTACTTATATTATGGTTTTATTCTGTTTTAAATTTTGTGTATGTACTGCTGTTGGTGTACCAAATAAATAAATAAATAAATAAAAAATAAAAATTGTAATCGTGCACCTGTTTTCGCTCGTGGTATGGAATCATCCTTCTGTACATCAATTTTATGGATTCGTTTGCCAACTGCAAATACCAAAGGTATTAAATCATAATGGAGGGCAATTACCCGTGGGGGGAGGGTAAAATAGGAGTAGGTTCCAAAAATAAGGATTTGTTAATTGATTTATCTGTTCCGTTATTGATTTAATACAGACATGGTCAGTTCTAACTTCGGGTGGATCCGTCTGATCTGACTAAAATTGTTACCGTCAAGACTTGAAAATGAACGATGAAAAGATTGCGACAGGAACGATTACTACATAATTATTATTGACAAAACAACACAAACCAATGCTTGTTATGTTTGAAATATTAATCTACTCTACCGCAAAAAAAACTTAATGAATATTATGGAATGAAAACGATTGTCATTCCCAATGTGTTACACAATTAGGTACAGGATCTCACCAACTTAATCCCAACTTATTTCCACTCCTCATCGCATCTGTTTCTAACCCAACATCCCTTGTCAAGTGACACTTCACTTATTTATAATCCTCCGTGTCTCTCAGGAATATTTAAAGCGGTCAGCGGCCATTTTGTTGGCGTGTTTATTAAAATGGCTACCTTTAGTGAAATACTGTGAGAATGGGTGATTGGGATTGGTAGTTATGGATGTTTGTTGAAGCGTGGTGTGTGTTTGGGCTTGAGATAATATGGTACGTAGTTAAATATTATTTTCTGAGTGTTATAACTTTTGTTTTATTTTTGGTAATTGGGTGAATTTAAATAATTTAACACGTTCAGTGCTGGGAGCCACATCCAGTGCCAGGCTCATTTTAAATGTTGGTTTTTCTTAGCGAATTCGGCGTTATAAACTGTGAAAATAAAATCTGTTGTATATTTTAATAAGAATTTAAACCTAAATGCCGGTGACCCTCTTGGAGTCAACTTGCAACATGTATGGCGGCATGACCTATGAGCTCTATAAAAAATGGGTGGAGTCAAAAGTGTTAAATACTGGTATTCAGCTGCATCCGGTTAGACTGAAAGCTGACCCCAACATAGTTGGCAAAAGGCAGGCAGATGCTGATGATCACAACGGGTGAATTTAAATCACTGCGTTCGTGGTCCCGTTGGCACCCTTTGGGTATGGAATCCTAAACATGACGTATTGGTCGTTCGTCACTGGTAAATTCCCTTCCATCACAAGCATACTATACTTCATAATCAGCTTAAAATGTCCCCCACTGTTGAGACAAAGGCCTCCTCTCTTCGAGAGGGAGTGGGCTGTAGTCTACCACGCGAGATCTTCGAATTTTTGGTTTTAAGACACGTTTCCCCACGATGTTTACCTTCACCGTTTGATACTCGTAGCATATACAGGCTTAGTTTTTGTTTACCCTAAACCTCTTAGAGGGTCATTGTACTTATCATTATGAACAACGTACACTATGGGAACAACGCATAATCGCGAAAAAAAAATCTGCTGTTCCCTACATTTCGACGAGATATGCGAACATAAATGTAGGGGACAGCTGATTTTTGTTGGGCTATAATCTACCACGCGAGCCCAATGCGGGTTGGTAGATGTCACATGTGTTCGGATTTTTGGTTCTAAAACACGGCGGTTTCTTCACGATATTTTCCTTCACAATTTTGAAAGCAGTAGTGATAAAATAGTTTACACAAAGTAAAGTGCCTGCTTGGGTTCGACTTCGAACCCACGACTCGTAAGTCGCGACCGTAACCGGCCACTACAGTTCTCATTCTATACTTGCTATCGAGTAATTCAAGTCACATTGCTAGAATTATTTCTAATTAAAGAAACCCTGCTAATAAGTTATAAGTAACGCTCAAACTAGTTATACCTGTGTCAGATCTCGTTCTTACAAGATCTAGTGTAAAGAAATGGAGGGATCGAAACAGATGCGCGTGATTAGCATTCGATATGGTTACGATTAGAGAGGGTCCCACGGTACTACGGTAGCTATGAGATTGCATTTAGATACTAGATTGCCTATTTGTTTGGTGCAGGTTTGTGGGTAAACTACTGAGCAGATTTTGATTTAAGGCAGAGAGGACCATTAGGAAAAGGTTTTTAGTCACTGGTGAAGGATATAATGTTGAAATTATGGAAACTTTGTCAGCTATTTTGGGCGCAATACTCGTTGGCAACGAGGTGGCACTCCTAATGCTTACTTTTTCCTGTTAGGGACTTGTGGCTAAATAATAATAGCCGCACGACGCTTGCCGCGGTCGGTTCTTTGATGGGTGACCTTCCATTCCATATCGAGACCCCTCCGTGCCACGGAAAGCATGTTAAGCCGTTAGTCCCAGCTGTCATTCGTAGATCATCACTTCACTTGTAACAATTTATTTAAAAGAGTGTCCGTGGAATTTCTTGCCCGTTCTTCTCCATAGGTACCTACTACGCTTTGGAATGGGCAACTAGCTTCATATTTCTGACTGACCGAGTCCTTGACAATTGAAAAGTGCCTGTAAATGGTTTAATTGAAATAAATGCTTTGAGTTTGAGTGTGAGTTTGATCTTTGACAGTCGTTACGGGTATTTAGAAAACCAAAAGTCTGACAATCAGTCTTACCAAGGGGTATCGTGTTACCCAGTAACTGCCTTTTGTGGAGGTCGGATAGACAGTCGCCTATATATAATACTAGTATTCAGCTGCATCTTGTTAGACTGGAGGCCGACCCCAACAGAGTTAGGAAAACGCAGATGATGATGATCTTGGTCCTTCGAGCCGGATCCTGCAAAGAAAATTATTTATAAAGGACTTTTGCTCAACGATTTGGTATTGATTGACTTCTTTTGTTTTTCGTGGTCTTCTTCTGCTTGTACTTATTTCAGCAATAAGGTAGGTAGTATTTGTACTCTTTTACTCCATTGGCAATCATATCGTAATAAATTCTTCTTTAGTTCATAGATTATAATCTGCTACAGAACGATAGATTCAAGGCCTTATGGGATCATTCTATTGAAAAGTTCAGAGCAGTATTAGTATCTATAAAATATCAATAACGTGCACATCGAGGCGATTCGCGATAACCCAGGATTATATCAACCGTGAGTCGATATAAACCTAGGTTATCATGCATCTAATATGAGACATATATCCTATAAACTGCGGTTTAGATGATGAGAGCTAGCGATGACTAGGCTATATGAATGGAAAAAATCGGGACGTGTCTTCCAAGGGTCGTAGCGTAATGAAAATTGGCAGCTGTATGTAGTTCTGATGACAATACAATAATATGGTACTGTCGAACTGATCTGATGATGGAGCCGGAAGATATCAACTAAAAGCGTGTCTAGTGTTTTTTAAACTATTAATTTATTGCTGTATAATATGTATTAATACAGAGCCATCTAGTGTGGTCTCAAGTGTCAAATCCTATAGTATTAAACGAGCAATATTTGTATATAATATTTGTTATCACGTTCTTGAAAACGGCTCTAACGATTTCGATGAAAGTTGCAACAGGGGTTTACGCGGGCGAAAAAGCGATCTAGCTAAGTCTCATATCTGGGAAAATTCGTTTTCTCCGTAATTTTACCCGAGCAGAGCTCGGTCGCCCAAAGTTTAGATCAAGATGGCTACCTTAGAATAATGACATGACAGCATGGAATTAGTATGTACTATACATGGAATTAGTATGAAACTATTAAATGAGCATTCTATATTTTCACCCGAGCAGAGCTCGGTCAACTAGATACTACTCGTAAGTATAACATAATCTGTATTAAAAAACAGAAACTTTTGACACTTGAAATTGAAACTAAATTTTTTGGGCATATAGCGAGCCGACCACCGCAAGCTAAACTAAGTTAATTTGCAGTTAGTTTAGCTCGTCAGTTTTTCATACATGAGCGTCCAGCCACATGTATGAAAAACTGACAAGCTAAACTCACGGTGGACGGCTCGCTCGCTTTAAGCTTTTTCATTAAGTGACGATTTCTGCCAGTTAACTCCTAGAACTTCGTTCCAAGAGATACGATTGTGTGGCCAAAATTGTGTAAAGAAAGCAGTTTGTTATTTAGGGTTAAATGATGATGATTTTATGTATGTAACAGCACGCCTATATTTCCCAAAGGGGTTGGTAGAGCTGTATCTGTACTGTCACCCACATTTTTAGAGCGTGTCTATACGATGCGTATCATTCTAGGTTTTGAGAGCGTGGTGTTGAAATAACTTAAAAAAACTACTCGTATAGTGCCTGCCTTTTTTTTGATGGGTGGGAAAATCATCTTACATTTACCATTACAGGTTACCCCAATGCGATAAATGCGCTTATCCTAACTTAACATCTATAACATATTACAAACAATGCATTCCTTGTGAATTCACTCAGAGAACAACAGAATAAGTCCGTCTCACTCGCTACGAGGTTGAGCGTGCGGATTATCAAATAACTTCTCCCGCTCTGGGCGGAGCGGGAGGGCGTGTCAGACTCTTACTGACTAAAACCCACCCGTGTTCCTTCAGTTGCCTGTACGTTGCCAGGGGCCACGGTACCCCTTTCGGACTTTCCCGCGACCCCGGCAGGCATCGGTCTTAGCAGACCCCTTCAGTTGTGCTGACATCTCTTTTATCTCTGGCCTCTCTAGCCACTCCTCAAAGAGGGAACTTATCGCCGCAACTGTGGCGTGCCCAGTGCCTGCCTGGGTTCGAACCTACGACCTACAACTTGAAAGTCCACTGGGCCACCACGGCAGCAGCACTGCTCGTCAAACTTAGAAAGTGCGTATAAAATTGAAAACGTAACGATTGCATCATATCATGTTACTATGTAGGTATCGTATAATTATCACTTGCTTCAAAAACGGTGAAGGAAAACATCGTGAGGAAACCGGCATGCTGGAGAGATATTTCTCGACGGCATGTGAAGCCAAGTCAGAGGCCCATGGGCGGCTTTAAAACTCTGCTACTACTAAAACACCAGGTTAGTCGCTACACGCAAAGAAGACTACTACTAGAAGTCGAAATAACGTTTCTACCTACACCCTTGACAGATCGTCCTGTAGTACTAAGACTATTTCCAGACGGAGAGACGACGACGTTGCGTTTAACAGATGTTATCACAAAGTCGCTAGTTATCTGTACCGCATCTGTCGTGACGCCACGCGCTTGATCTTACTTGTGACTATTTTAATATTAAGCTTTGATTGTTTGTGATTGTGTGTGGTAAATGAAAATGGCTTCTTTAAAAGTATTATCTTTAAAGCGTCATATGTCACAAGACGCATGTCATACTTTTTGTCATATTTATCTCAAACAAGTTACAAAGTTCAACAGACACACAAGTCGCTTGTATTATTTATCCGTGTTTCACTAAAACTAGATAACGCCAAAATGAATGTCTAAATAAAAGCGCGCTGTTCGATTTTCAACTTTCAGTGCTGAGCCAAGCGTTGAAAATCCAACAGCGTTAGTGAAAACGTGCATTAGTCGTTCTTATTTTTACCTATATATTTCGCGGCTAATTTAAACTCTGCTTTGTAACCTTCCCTTTGCTCCTGTCTGTTCAAGTTCACGAGGTTTTATTTTGATCTTTAGACCACGACCGCACTGGCGAACTGACATTCAAGACAAAACAAATGAACAGAGATCTCGCCGCGTTTGTAAAATGACTACTGTCTTACGTTTGAGGTTTTTTTGTCGTGTCGTGTCGTAGTCTCAGTGTCGACCGGGGTGGGCTAGGTTTTACCCCGTGTCCTAACCGAAGCGATCGGTCGCGTTTATATGTAAAATTTTTGATCGACGACGCGTTTTCGTCGAACAAAATGAACGCGACGGCGTGCGATGATCGCTTTGGTTATGACATAGTCTTATGTAGATACTAGCTTCCGCCAGTGGCTTCGCCCGCGTGATATCTTTATAAATTATAGTCTATGTTACTCAGTGATAAAATAGCATTCTACTGGTGAAATAATTTTTAAAATCGGTTTAGTAGTTTTTGAGTTTATTCATTACAAAAAACATTTTTTTTCATTTTCTTTTATTTTCTTTTTAAGAAAGTAAATGTATTTATTGAGACTCGCACAGGAAATCACAGTTTAAACTAAAAACACACTAAACATAAATAAAAATAATAAAGTAAAATTAAAAATGTATGCAGTTCTGTACGAGGCCAAAAGGCTCCTATCTCAGCACGACATGCGCGCGTTATGCTACGACATTTAAAAAATAAATGTCGCATCGCGGTATTCTGATAGGGCCGGACATTCATTCAACCATTTTTGTTTTTTTAATATTCCCTTTTCTTTTTTTTCTTCCATTATCTTCTTTTTTTATGTTATTCGGGTAGATAATTTTATGGACCCTTTGATGATCTCTAAATAAATGTAACTAGCTGCGCCCCGTGGTTACACCCGCATAAGTCTCGATCCCGTGGAAATATTGGTATAAAAAATATCCTATGTCCTAACCCAGATCACTGTCTACCCATTGGGCCATTGTCCCGTTCTAGCGTGAAAGCGTAACAAACAAACAAATAAATAAAATAAAAGATATCTATATAATTATTATGACAACCCAATTTTTATGTCCACGCAATCACTGTCCATTCCAAGGTTGCCTGGAAGAGATCGCCGAAAGCAATAAGGCCGCCCATTGTATGTTTTGCAGTGTTAAATTTATTATTTGCTATGTATTTTCTGGTGTACAATAAAGTATATATAATGTATAAACAAGGATAGTAAGAGACGAGATTGTTTAAGGAAAATCGAAAATGAAACCGAAATAAATTTCAATAAGGCAAGAAAGATGATGTTTGACGAAAATCTATGGTTTCTATAAAGTTATGTTATGATTGGTTAACCAAAATAACATTGACAGCAGATTTATTATTCAGTTGTTGAGGCAAGTTTCGGAAAGTGTTGAGAAACCGAAAGTGAAGCCGGATTCATATTAATGTGTCGTGTCGTGTCGCGTTCTGACGCAGTGATAGCCAATTATTGTGATTTGAAGTAGTCCTGAACGGATTCGTTTGATTGGTGTATCCCGCGTCACGACACAACACGACACAGTAATGTGTGGGTGGCTTAAGCTATCTTTAAGATCTGATGCTGTTTCGAAATCGAGCTACTGTATAAATAACCTGTCTACGCTAAATTATTCCAATAATCATCAAAACCCACGCATTGTAATACGTGTGAAAATGATCAGTTTTTACATAATCAATTAAAAGTTTTAACGTTAACATCACGATCTATCAAACGCTTAAAACGCTACCTACAACTATCTTACCATGGAGTAGATAACTTTTGGAGAGATCATTATACTGTAGTCTATGCGAAAATGTAAAAAAAAAATTAAGTCATAACAATGTACTCAAATACCGATATTAAATTAAATTAGCTTCCATGAGCGACTTCGCCCGCGTGATATCTTAAAAAAATACTAGCTGTTGCCCGCGACTTGATCTGCAATCCAATATGACAGGTAGCCTATGTCCTTCTCCAGGTCATGGTTTACCCATGTGCCAAATTTCATCCAAATCCATTCAGCCGTTTTAGCGTGAAAACAAACAAACAAACTGACTTTCGCATTTATAATATTAGTTAGGATTATGATATAAGAACATAGGCTTATGTTACTCAGTGATAATATAGCATTCTATTAATGAAAGATTTTTTTTAAATTGGTCCAGTAATTTTTAATTTATTCATTACAAGGAAAATACATTTTTTTTTTCTTTATTATATTAATGTTGATATATTGGGCATACCTACCTCCGACATAATAGCAAATTAATCAAATAGTATCTACAACGCTTCATTGTCACTGAATCAATGATAACCACTTTAGGGGTATGCGGAACAGGGTGTAAAGTTCATTCATCCACCATAGAAAAGGGAGGATCCTCCGACCAGACGGGTGTCGTGTCTGGCGGGCAACTGCCCAGAGGTTGAAGTTGGGAGATTGTATGTTGATGTTCATCGCGCGGTAAACTCTAATTGCGCGATGCAGGATTTGTGTGACGTCAGGATGTTGTGTGACGTCAGGTCTTTGATGCGTAGTTCGCATGTGGCAATGTAGATGCCGCCACACCATGACTCAAAATGCCCTCTATTTCATCTTAAAAATAATATCTGTGTACGCGCGCTCTCCATTTCCTCCTCACTCCGCGTGCGTCCCTTTCCCATATGCATTAGCGCGGTGTTCAAGATTCGCGCCCGTACGTGTTAATTAATGCTAATTACTTGCTCATGGTTTGAGTTACGGACAAGCAACGGTATATTGTGATGAACTTGCAAAATGACCGACCTACATAATAAGGTAACCCCCTCCTGTGTTCTTTGAAGGTTCTTTGGCAAGGAAAAGTTATTAATTATAAAAAAATTGCCTAATCTTCTATATCTATACATACGTATAGTATAAAACAAAGTCGCTTCGTGCTGTCTGTCCCTATGTATGCTTAGATCTTTAAAACTACGCAACGGATTTTGATGCGGTTTTTTTTAATAGATAGAGTGATTCATGCGGAAGGATTCATGCGGAAGGTTTTTGTGTATAATACGGCTGAAATATGACGATTATTGTCGAAGATGTCGGAGAAAATCATGCCGACTGGGAGCTTTACTGGCGTGCGCCGCGTAAGCCGTAAGAGATACATAAAATTTATGTTTTACAGATTGTATATCTTAAAAAGTTTAAAAATAAAGTTCGCGATAGCATATGCCTATCTTCGAAGGATGACCTACAGTAACCATTATTATCTTTCAGAATCTGATAAAAATTTCATTGTTATTTCCGAAGCTATTTTGACCGGTATTTTATTTAACCTTATTCAATAAAATATGTTATTTAAATTGGGCATTTAATTTAGATTAAAATATGCCTTGACATCATATCATTAAAATTAATACTTTCAAAGATATCACAGATTCAAAATTACGCGTGACAAAATAATTATGGTTGCCCACAACGCGGGCGCAGCGGAAGGAATCAATGACTTTTCCTCGGATATTTAGGTATCTAACTAATCCCGGTAGTACGTACCCGTGGGATATTTTCCGACATCCACGTGGGCGAAGCCGCGGGCAAAAGCTATTTTTTACATAAATGCTAAATAATATTCACAAAACGATAACCACCGCCACGACCTGCCATGTTATCTCTCCACCACCCTCGGTTTACTGGTAATGTCTAAGGCATTCGGTTCACCTTTGTGCCTTTATTGCGGACGAAGATAAACAAATCACTCACTCACTCGTCACTTGTCCCTTGTCCCTACATAAAGGTTCATTAGAAAACCAGCGTCAGACAGCATCTGTCTGGCATTAATGCTGAAATAAACCTTTTTGGCGCAGCCGTGAGGCACACACTACACGTATTATTGTTAAATATTATTGTCACTTTTTTATTATGTATTTCACGAACTGTGTCCAAATAAACATTATTCTTTCTTTCTTTTTTTTCTTTCAAATAATGGAAAACAATATTACGAAAACTAAATGATGTAATTTTTTTATTTTACATTCTCATTACACAAACACACAGACCTATTTGAAGTCAAAACTTCTTTTGGCGCGTTGAGCACTTTTTGGGTGAACAAAAAGCGTGAAACTCGCGTCATCGTCACCGAACGCTTTCCATGAGCTATAAGTATACTGTGTATATATTATGTATATAGTTAGATAAACAATTCACAAATTACTTAGTTTTCACTTCTATCGGCAGTCCCCAATTTTTTATATTTTTTATTAGGGCGGTATATTATCTAACTTCTCCCGCTCTGCGCGGAGCGGGAGGGCGTGTCAGACTTACTGACTAAAACCCACCCGTGTTCCTTCAGTGTTGCCTGTACGTTGCCAGGGGCCACGGTATCTCTTTGGGACTTTCCCGCGACCCCGGCAGACCCCTTCTGTTGTGCTGACATTTCAGTGAGGCGCGCGTGGAACACAACGTGCCGTCGACCCGGGCCTGGTCCTTGTCGGACGGCGAGCTACCCATTGCTCACCGCCCGCAAACCCGCGCCTACGGTGGCCGGGAATCAGTCTGCGATTCCCGACGTCCAGGGGGCTCTCCTGCGGCGGCTAGGGGCGTGGGCTCACGCGCTCCGCCTCCACCTCCACCTTCGTGAGCATTACTGCTTCGCAGAAGGAGGTGAGGGCTTCCCACTCCCCTTCGGTCCGTACCATGACCTGGACTAGGTCCGGACGCGAGAGATCACTGCCGCCGATCGGTCGTATTTGACTGATCTCTGAGAATAAATGCCGAAACAAACTCAGAGGAGTTTGTTTCGGCATGGTCTCTTTTAAAGTACAAACATTAACGTCGTTTATAGTTTTTATTTTCTTATATTATTACATTTTTAAATATTTAATTAAACTCAGAGGTCTCTATTAAAGTCCAAACATCAAATGTCGTCATATAATTTTTATTTTCTAATCTTATTAATTTGTTATTAAAATAAAAATATAGAAATAAAAAAACATTAAAAACTATTATTAAGATGTTATGGGTCTTGTCTGGATGGGCTTTTTGAAAAAAGAGCCATTGCAGCTTTGAGTTGACCTGCTCCGACAGACGGCATAGAACTGAATAACAACTGAACAAACCATTTGATATGCCCCTACTAACGACATACGTCACTTGCATAAATCACATGCAAAGACAGCCAGCTGCGTAACAAATACCTCATTACCGTATCGGATCTTATTACCGTACCGGACCTAATTACCGTATGGGCCAGACATCCGCACTTTACCGGAATCGAACCTATGTGGCTACGTATATGGGCATCGGACAGGACGCGCCAAGTCATTGGGTCATTTATTTGGATTTGAACGGTACCGGAATTTTTAGAAATATAATGGTGCTGTGCGCCTTGAATAAAACTGCAACTATTAAAGTGTTCGGTCAGAAGATAGATTTTTTATATTAGTACTTTAATTTTATCTTTCAAAATTTTTGTTTTGTTTTATATAGTCTCAATTTTGTCTAACATCCTGGGAAGGAGCGAGATAACCCCAACACAAGTATTATTAATAACTTACTGGGGGTTGTTTCATTTAAAATTTCGAAAATATCGTTTGAGACCAAATAACCTATTTTATTTATTTTTAGAAGAGATTTAGAAACAATTGACAGTTCCACATCATCAGCGTAGCTTTTTCCCAACTATGTTGGGGCCGACTTCCAGTCTAATCGGATGCAGCTGAATACCAGTTTTTTACATGGAGCGACGTAACCCAGTTACTGGGTAATACGATACCCCTTGGTAGGACTGACAACAACAACTGAAACAATTGACAGTGAATCACTCGAATTAAAATTCAAAATATTTTATTTCACATAAACCTACAAGGGCACTTATGAAACGTCAGAAGCTAGGTGCACGGTTCCAATTGGTCGTTTCCTATGGAGAAGAGCCGGCAAGAAACTCCACGGTTACTCTTTTAAAAGTAAATGGTTTTTACAATGTTTTCAAATTACAGTGTTAAAAGGTATGAGAGGACAGTGTAGGCCTATCAACAAGTACCAATTAATGCGTGCACTGAAGCTCAGTAGTTATACGGTACGGTTAGCCAGAGTTCACGGGTTCGACTCCTGCTCGTGCCAGTTGTTTTAATCCTAAACTATTAAACGAGCAATATTTGTATATAAAAATAACAAGTCACAGGTGATCAAGAAGGCTGTTGGAGGCAGCATTTACCGAGCGGTCCACCGAAGACCGCATAGCTTGGGGACGCGTCGTATGTGGTCGCGATCTTCAGCATTGAGGGAACGATTAAGAAGCAGGTTATTAACAAAGTTGTCAGAGAATACAGAATACAATATCATGAAATAATGTGACAGTGTGAAACAGTTTCTGAAGTAGTTGACAGTAAAAACTTTTTACAAAAAAAAAAACAACCGACTTCAAAAAAAAAAACTTAATTTTGGAAGTCGGTGTCTTTGGTTTTGAATTTTCGTTTTTTGCCACCGACTTCCGAAATAAAAGTTATTTTTCACTTTATAGTGTTTTTTTGGAAGTCAGTAATTTTTATTTTTTTGTAAAAGTTTTTTACACTTTTATTTTGACCTTTTAATTATTGAATAATTATCAGGTTTTATTTATTTATATATAATTTATTGTACATCAGATTATACATTACAAAAAGAATAAAAACTTTAAACAAAAAAAAACCGTCTTCACACTTTGTAGTGTTTTTTTTTTGGAAGTCGGTTCTTTATTTTTATTTTTTACTTTCTAGTTGTGGTACCTACCCCACACAAATTCGAATACCAGTACCTGCTATGTAAATAACAGTGACAGGAAGTTATCATCATATCATCCACTTAAACTAAGTGGGAAAAATACGTATTATTGAAGCTTACTCAAAAACTATCCAAGCAAAGTTAATTAAATTTATATGGGACCAACTTGGGAGCATACCCTTTCATACAATTTTATTTTTTTCAATATCGGTCCACAATTGGCGGACATACATAAAAAAAGGAAGTCGGTTAAAAATAGTTTAAAGCAACTAAATCAAAGACCAAGTTACGCTGGGCACAATATTGGTTAGATTTTTATTACTTATGTTTCTATTTAAGAGAATTGGATAGTTAATGTTACGTTATTTTTACGATGGTCGCATGTGGGTGACGGATGGCTGAACGTGTGGGAATCTTCGGGTTTTATTAGTGAAGACATTAATCCTCTTTGAGGAAAGAAACGTATTTGATGTGAATATTAGAAACGAGAAATAGTTGAGTTCAAAGAATTTCACAGCTGGGTGCTTGCAGATCAATATATGAAAAGATGTCTTTTATGTTACAGCCATATTAAGTTTTGCTTCTAAATATATTTTTAAGATATGTAACTATGTGTATTTTATTATAAGCTCCGCGTAATGGCGCATAATATTATTTATGTCTTGTCTATAAGTGAATTTGTAATTCTTTTGTGAAATAAATACCTATCTTAAACCGTAAATATAATATTATTCAAATATTAGTGCCTAGGCTACCAAGCTCTGCTCTGGTGAAAATAGAGAATGCTCATTTAATAGTATAGGATAGTACATACTAATTCCATTTATAGTACATACTAATTCCATGCTGTCATGATAGTAGGTACTTACTAATTCCATGCTGCCATGTCATTATTCTAAGGTAGCCATCTTGTTCTAAAATTTGGGCGACCTGCTCGGGTGAAAATACGAAAAAAACGAGTTTTTCTAGATATGAGACCTAGCTAGATCGATTTGTCGCCCCCGTAAACTCCTATATTGCAACTTTCATCGAAATCATTAGAGCCGTTTTCGAGAACGTGATTACAAATATATACAACCTTAGTTTGTGTTTACACTAAACCTCTTAAGGGGTCATTGTACTCATCATTATGAACAACTTTCACTATGGGAGCAACGCTGAAATCGCGAAAAAAAATCAGCTGTTCCCTACATTTCGACGAGATATGCGAACATAAAATGTAGGGAACAGCTAATTTTTTTTTCGCGAATTATTTAATTATATTTATACCTCTCGCCAATTATTATTTATACCTCTTTTATCTGTTCTGTGGTTGTATATGTATATAAACAAATATTGCTCGTTTATTAGTACACGATACGATAAATAATTATTATTATTCTGTCTAATTCCAAAACTCTCTAGTCAGTCCAAATATAGCGCGAGTATATAAATGAACTGACTTTGATCTCAGCTGTTAGGACGGACAATTAGCGTTTTACTACCGACAGATGTACTTACATAGGATAGATGGAGTAGGTTGAATTCGAGCAAACTCGTGTTTTGCTGTTAAACCGAGTGTATTGCTATCTCGCTTGATAACGACAGACGAAGAACAAAGTACGTAAACATAGCCGACGAGCAATTTATGGTTAGTGTCACTGCTAGTCCATTCTCACACGGGGTGACGGCAACTTAACCTGAACTGGTTGGCAACTGGTACTCTCACATGGCGCAACTAGGGTTTCTCATTTCCTGACTTTTTTTTGTTCCCGGATACCGAGACTTCTCGAGCACCATTTCCCGGGAATTCCCGAGTAGTCGGGAATTTGACTAACCTCAATAAAAATGTATGAAAAAGGTTTTAAAATAAAATACACATTTTCGTAATCAACAATACGTTCATTTTAATTAGTATTCGTCAATTAACAAAAAAATATGCCTTCTTAATTTCCTTTATAATCACAGAGTTTTAACCGAGATTTTAGATGGCTGAACCGGAAGAAGATGGAGTTGGTTCTTCTGCTGCTTGTGTCTTTACCGAAATCTTGTGTACAAGCTCTAGGTGTTTTATTAGTCCGCTTGTGTTTGAGCCTTATATAGAGAGCTGTTTCGGGCATTTCAGGCATTGTGCCGTCAACGAATCTTTATTCTTCGAAAAATACTTCCACACTTTCGACTTCTCCATACTAGTACCTTTAAAAAATACAACATGTTGTTTACGATACCAGATAAAAAGAGTAATAAAAATAACATGCGCGGAACGCTGATTCATTCCTAGGTAAAATACGTACCTATTGTTTGTTAAGTTAAAAGAGTCGTAAAAGTGAGAGTTTGTTTAATAAAATGTTGGCGCATTGGATCTAATATGAATTTGTATTAAAAGATATGATTAAAATAAACTCCGCTTTAGATATTAACATAAATCGAAAAACAAACTGCACTAGTAAACATGAAAATAAAAAACTAAAATAAGATGGTTCTGCGAGTGCACAATTTCTAGGGATATTCATATTTATTTGCTACTTATTCCATATATAAGTTATGTAATCAAGAAATATAATATTAGGTACTTCACGTTTATTGAGAAGGCTGATATTTGGAACACAAGTCTCCGGCGACTCTAGATAGGCGCACCGACACAAGCTATGCCGGCAAATGTTTGCGAGTGACTGACTGAACTAAACAAACAGAGAGATCACAGGGTGGGGCGGGCGGGAGATGGGTGCCTTATTGGGTAGTAAAATGGGAGAGGAGATAGAGGATATAATTTTTGTTATAAGTAACACAGGAATTAACATCAAATTGCAATTCTTTTTAATTTCTCGACTTCCCGGGTACTCAACCTTTTTTTTCCCGTCTCGACTAAGGCCAAATTTCCCGGGAATTCCCGCTTCGAGACTTCTCGATGAGACCCTAGGCGCAACTCAAGTTGTATGAATTTTAATATATATTTTTTTGCTCCGACGACATGACACACGATAATGCGCCAATTTTATGAAAAATTGTGTTGGTAACGACCGAGCGACCTGCACTACCAGTCGCACGTGACTGGTTGCGTCTCCATTGAGAACTAGTTGTAGTATAACAGAAAAGTTGCGTCATGTGAGAACCGCCATTGACATGAAATCACTTCGGGTGAGAATGGGCTTAGTTATCACTGCATCTGCAATACCAAAGGCGTCGTAGGTACGCTGCCATCTCGGAGACAACCATAGCATAACATAATCAGCCTATACTGCTGCGACACAGGCCTCCTCTCTGTGAGAGGGAGAGGGCCGTAATCCACAACACAGGCCAAGTGCAGGTTGGTAGATGTCACATGTCTTCGAAGTTTTGGTTCTAGGACATGCCTGTTTCCTCACTTTTGAGAGCAGTGGTGATGAAATAATTTACCCAAAGTAAAGCGCCTGTCAGGGTTCGAAACTACTACGTACAACTAGTAAGCGTTGCTTTCAAAAGACATGTATGTACTCTTTCTTTTTAATCTTGTAACATTTTAAACTGTTTTCTTTATATAATGTAACTTTTGTCAATTATGGAGACCAAACACGCCAGGTTAAAGTACATCTTTAACCTGGCGTGTTTGGTCTCCTGCACATTCCCTGCCTAAGTAGAAGTGTGTTGGAGGGCAGACGCACGGACCTTGCAGCTGTTATTTTGTGAACTGAGTTTTTTACTGCAGTTGCCTTCTTTATTATTGTTGTTGCTAGTCATCTTGTGCGATTACGCTTTGGGTGATAATCAGGTCGAAACCTTTAATGTGAATCTAGTGATATACGTATGTGATTGTTACCTGTTGTAGTTGCCTTGTAATAAATAAATAAATAAGTAAGTCTTGGCCCACCATTGGGCCATTGGGCCACCGCTGCTCTGAAATTCCAGTGTTCATATGCATTGAGGAGCCATGTCTCATATTTAAACGAGGGTACTACCAATATTTAGTAGTAAATTAGTCGATTTTATAGGTCCGATCCTGGAATTTGTAGTAAAACCCTTAAAAAATTACAAGACGTTTAAGGTGGCTCTTCAATTCAGACGTCTGAATTGATGAGAAACCTTAGAACTCGAAAACTAGCTGACGGATATATTTGAAAATTTGGAAGGAGTTGCATGCCTGCCTAAATTCAATGTACCATCAAAGAAGTTTAATCTAACCAGTTTCAAAACAAAATCCCGTGAACATGATGACCACATCTGTTACCGGCCCGGTTCTATAGCCGCCGAGCGCTGCAAGCAAGAATAGTCCTTACGGTGGTTAGTTATGAACTTCACCGATGGTACAACTTAGTTCAAAAGTGATCATCGTGTTTGACGAATTTTGCCGATAGAAATTTTATATTGTGTCGTAATATAACAGTTAGTTTTCTGCATCTACCTCTGTTATGGCTCGGAACAGGAGCCGGGAAAGACGTCTCAACTAGTTGGCTTTTAAATAGTAAGCCACGTGGCGTGTTGGTTGTTAGTGCGGTCAGATATAACGAGGTAGAGCTGCAGTGCCAACGAGAAGAAATTAACTATTAAAAAAAAACGAGCCAGCTTTACAGTAGTCGCTATGCTGACATCTCACCTTGGTAATAAACAACATTAAAGGGCCTCGCCAAGGTCGTTTGTGACGGTTAACTCAAGCACCGCGCGCGCTCATTGGTCTAATCAAATAGCGCGCGCTTCCCCGGCTTCCTGTTACACACTTCCGTCCCTTTTCTGGAAATCACTCCCACAAATTTGATTATTTAGATTTAGATTGCAGGGAACTGAGAGGAAAGATGTGTGATCCAAAACAGTCAGATATCCCAACAACCTCTATAAATTACCAGAGATTGAAGCTTCAAATGCTATGTACGGGTCTTCAAACATACGCTCAAGTCACTCGCTGTCCCTCGCACCATACCTCACGTTACAATGATGGATGTCCACGTGTTCCATGCCCGTACGCATATACATACGCATATGTTATGTTGCATCTGTGATTGACGCGGGATCACCATGAACGCTCAACTCTAATATATCATGAAACACGAATGGGATGTGATTGATGAGATTTTAAAATGTTTTGCTATTTATGGCTTTGTGTTTGCCGGTTCCTGGTGAATTTAATGTTTTTAAGTTGTGCAATAAGCAAGGGGAATAAGCAGCAGGTAGTGGTATTCGAATTTGTGTGGGGTAGGTACCACAACTAAAACGTGAAAAATAAAAGCTTCACAAAAAAAAATATCCGATTAAAAAAAAACACTTATTAGTGCAAAATAAATTTAATTTCGGTGTAATGTCGGTTTTTTTTGTTGACTGTATTGTTTATTTTGTTAATTTCTCAATATTTACATTAAGGGGCCTATTACAAAAATGCGCGTAGATGCATGATTTCCTCGTTGAAATTGAATACTATTCGTTGGTTAGTATAAATAACAATTACTTGGTAAAAATAGTTCGTTTTCTCTTCTACAATAATAATAAAGCGATTTTTTATATATAATCGTTCTCCTGATGCATGTTTTGGCAAAAACTCATGTAGAGCTCATTTTAGAGCTCTAATTTGCGGATTCTGTTGAATATAATTCATCAAAACAATTTTTCTCATATTAAACATATCCGATACTTTGATAATAATAGAATTCATTTTTGTTATATGACTTTTATTTAAAGAAACAATGACTGGACCTAATTCAATTTTCTACTAAAAAGGTTTGGAAACAAGTCTGAATATCCGAAGTTCTACATCATTTTCGTACGTAGTATTTATACTAAAATAATCTCCAACATTTGTTTAATAACAAACAATTTTTTTTATTTTTTTTATTGCTATTTCTATTTTTTTATGAATAAAATAAAAGTACCATATATTTCACTGCGCCGGCAATGTGCGCTCAGTATCGCAAGAATGCTTTAGCGCAGCACCGAAATGTAAGAGGGCTCTTAACTAGAAACAATTTAAAAACTAACAGACTTAAAATAATAATATGTACAAGTATATAAGAAAGGGGTGGGGGGGGGGGGGGGGAACAATCATAGGGCATCAAAACATTCGTCCGCATCACTGTCAACAGGAAAAGTGCCCAAAGGCTGGCGGCATTGCCACGCGTTGTATGGCAATGCTTATTCTCTGGCCGAAGTTTAGGCCAGCCTTCTGGTCACATGAAGAGTCGACCAACCGCTTTGCGATGTCTTGAAAGACAAGTCGGTGTTTTTGGTTCTGTATTTTCGTTTTTGCCCCAATTTCTTCAATTCTTTTGTTAATGGGTTAATTTGGGCTGTAGATAGTGATGAATGTGATGATAATAACATACCTAGTTCTTTAATAATTATAATGAATGTTAGTGATCCAGTCTTTAGTCTTTGGTTTATTTAATTAATTATTTATATGTTATATTTAAAAAATTGCAAGCCTCGTCAGGCAAAACATGTACTTACGGACTTTTTACCTATACCTTGCATGTTCGAGTTGTATGTTTGACAAATAAAATATCTTTTATCTTTTTTAAACAAGGTATATACTCACGTTTGCCAACTTAATACCTTATTATTTACGTTTTACTTCAATGAAAACAACTCTTCTCAAAAAGAGAAGCATCGAGAATTGATCACAAGGCTTGCTCATGCGTCTTGTCAATTTTCTCTCGATCATTTCCCTCGCAACCAAGCCAGGGGCCTTACTCCCGAAAACGATTCGATTTTGATTTGGTTTTCGATTCGAACTCGCTTCTGATCCGAACTCGATTTAAAACCTTACTCCCGAACCAATTCGAATCGTAAACCAAGATCGACATAGCGTTCGAATCTTATCAGCGTCGTTAGCCGTACCCAGTGGATTACGTCACCGTCAAGTGTTACAAGCCTTTAATGTTTTTACTTCTCTATCACTTTCCCACGTAAAAAACGATACCCTAGTCCTTTATTTACACATAACAAACAAAAACTTATGAAAAAACATATGATTTTTTATTATTTTGGAAAAAAAACTGTAACCGAACTGCTGTCCAGTGTCAAATCTTATGCAAAGAGCGCTGTTGTTCAAAAGTTTATTTGTGTGTCTGCTGCTATAAGAGTTAGTTATTTAGATTCAATTCGTATATGCACAAGCTCGCCAACAGACAAAACAAAAAAGGGAAGAGGTCACAATTTTATTAAATTCCCTGCAATAAAAGACTATAAGTCATGGGCAAAAGTAAGTTACCTAAACACAGTTGATATAGGTAACGTAAATATTTATGCTATCCGAATGAATGATAATGGTGTACTGTCTTGTTTGGTTAAAATTAAAACATACATATAATTTGAAATGTTACTTCGTCTAGTTGGTTTCTTCTTGTATAGTGTTAAATTTTCTACCAACACATCAAACAATGCCTTCGACAAAAGATAATTTCTCCGAAATTCTTCCGAATCCATTTCCATACCCCGGGTGATATAACGATTAATCCTTTGCATATTTCTTCTTGCACAAATACCCATACGATTTGCTTCCACAACAACATTGAAAAACAACGCAAATAATAATGAATTTTAAGACTATAATATGTCTTCAAATTAGCAGTAAATGACACTAAAAAACCTCACTCGATCTGAATAAAGTAGCTTCTTTGCTATCGTGTAATTTGACGTTTAGTTTCGATCCAACAACTCGATAATCAACTGTCAGACGGCGTGTAGAGTACGTACTTTTCGATCCTAGCGAATCTCTCGATCGAAATTAGTTTCACTTTGAACCACTGCACGATTGTGCGCTAGTGTCGGATTCAAGAGTATGAATCGGTATTGAATTCGATTGATTCAGAACTCGAAGTTGTCGGAAGTAAGGCCCCAGCATTCGACTTACTAATATTGCACACACGTACAATTAGAGAAGGGAATAGATTGCTTAACGTCAATAAATCTACGACAAGGTATCAATTTGCGCAGTAAATCATCTGAGCATATAATTTGAGCGAGCTGCCCAGGTGCGTGCAAACATACAGGCATACAACCAAATGCAAGAATATAATGGTACCTGTAGCGAAGCTAAAAGTTCCATTAGAGGGAAGCCGAAGAAAAAAAAAACATTTCTCATGAAAGTCAAAATACATAATAAAATTAAGTCATTCCTTTAATTTTTTATTTAACGCCATCTATGGTCAAGTAGTAGAACCAAAAAGACGCTATCACGATACAAACAAAATTATCAATTTTTTACTTACAGATAAAACTATATTAAGTATGATCGATTATAGTTTTATTTCTGCAAAAACAGTCTATTAAATATATTATAAAATTATGTTATAACGAATAAAATGCGAGGGACAGATGAAAACCAAATACACGTGAATTTATTTGTCAAGACATCAACACAACAAATCTACGAAATGGAACATTTATAATTCTATCTACCTATCTCTCTATTATTATCAAAATGACAACGTTTTAAACTTAGATTATATAACATTTCAAACACAAACTCACGTTCAGGCGCGGTCCAAGGGGGGGGGGGGGGTCCTGGGGGTCATGACTCCCCCCAAAATCATTGAGGCTGTCGACAACTTGAATGATTTACGTGTCTTACTAACTAAAAACTGTAGGTACTTGAGCCACAGTGACCGCGATGGGCATTCTATACAAAAAAAACCGGCCAAGTGCGAGTCACTCGCGCACCGAGGGTTCCGTACTAAAAATATTTTTATTATATGATGTAATTAAAAATTTATGCATTTCGCAATTTTTCCTTTATTTGTGCTATAAGACGTTGCTTCGTACCAAATTTCAAGATTCTGAGTTCACGGGAAGTACCCTGTAGGTTTTGATTCCCTTGCGAGTGTCGAAAATTTGCAGCATAAACGGCTGTATCTTTTGATTGCGTTAGCTTAGAAGTAGTCACAGCTCCAAGGGACAGTAGACTTGAGTATTTAATATGAATTTCGGCTTGATCCCTCCACGCGTTCCTAAGAAAAAGGGTCTTGACAGACACACAGACAGACAACAAAGTGATCCAATATGGGTTCCGTTTTTTCCTTTTGAGGTACGGAACCCTAAAAATATTAAAAAAAAAACCTGATAAGCAAACTCGGGAATTTGGGTATAACTACACTCGGGTTAGGGCCAACTTTGAAAACCTAAACTGCTGTAAAACGAGTTAAAGCTTTTCTTCTCGAACCTATTGAAGGCGGGGTGCTAAAATTTTGAGGCTCGCCTTGTCTTGAATTCTTGATTCTTGAGCTTTTCTTCATAAGTTGACAAAGCAAGTAATGCTTAGTTCTTTTCGAATGATTAAAATAAAATCTAACGTACCCGAGAGTGCAAAATTTTTGAGCTCGCTTCGCTCGCTCTTGTATCCTACATTTTTATAGTTGCTTGGCCTTTGAGAGTTACATTGTCGACTTATGCAGAAGTCGACAATGTAACTCTTAGTTCTGTTTGAAAATGTAAATCAAATCCTAAGAAAACAGAACCTATTCAAGGCGGGTGATTAAATTTTAAAGCTCGCTTCGCTCGCTTATCTTGATTCTTGAGCTTTTCTTCATAAGTCGATAAAGCAAGCAATTTTTTGTGCTTTTAGAATGATCAAAAGAAAATCGAACGTATCCAAGAATGTGCAAAATTTTAGAGCTTGCTTCGCTCGCTCTTATATTCTATATTTTCATATTTGCTTGGCCTTTTCAGCATAAGTCGACAATGTAACTCTTAGTTCTGTTTGAAAATGTATTTCAAATCCTAACTTATCCGAGACGTTGTATTAAAATTATCGAGTTAGCTTCGCTCGCTCTTCTCACCCTACATAATCTACTGTCCTAATATTTATTATTTATCAAAAAGCCAAGGTGACCAATTTGGCAGCATCGTAAAGTACCCTAGCTTAGTTACTACGACCAGCGACCAACTGTGAGAAAAGATCAGAAAGTTAAAAAGTTACTTATTTAAAAAACTTTTTAGTCAGATGTTGATGCTGTATGTAGGCCACTATATAAAAATAAAAAAAACCGACTTCAAAAAAAAAACACTACAAAGTGAAAAATAACTTTAATTTCGGAAGTCGGTGGCCAGAAACGAATAAACGAATATTTTTTCACTTTTTAGTTGTGGTACCTACCCCACACAAATTCGAATACCACTACCTGCTATAGAAATAACAGTGACAGGAACTTATCATATCATCCATGTAGACTAAGTGGGAAAAATACGTATTATTGAAGCTTACTCAAAAACTATCCAAGCTAATTTAATAAAATTGAAATGGGACCAATCCGGGAGCATACCCTTACATATCATACAAAAAAAGAATTTTCACAATCGGTCCACAATTGACGGAGAAATCGGCGGATATACATAAAAAAAAAAAAAAAAAAAACATACATACGCGGCGAACATATAACCTCCTCCTTTTTGGAAGTCGGTTAAAAAGTACCTATGCATCATTAGATAGTCAAAAAGTTTTTATAGTAACAATTAAATATTTCTCCAATATTCCTCGGTACCCATGGTGACCCCCCCCAAAATCTTAGGCTGCGACCGCGCCAGCTCACGTTAATCAAAATATTATCTGGCACAAATCACTGAACTTTCGATAGATTTTAAAATTATGATGAGAATCAAATGCAAAAGAAACCATAAAAAGTTAATTTATCTGTCAACAAGTAGACACAATTGTTTTTTTTTTTATCGACACCTCGTTCTATAGCGCTCGCGCCTACGCATTTTTTTCTTTCTGTCCTGGTAATAGTTTAATTGGAATGAAAAGTAGCGTCTATGTCCCTCTCCAGGTGCCACGTGCATGCTGCGAGACTTCCGTTTTTTTTTTTTTTGTACACGTAGTATTTTTGATGGGATGCATTTTCGGAGTTTTCCGAAAATTCCATAACGACCGGTTCATTGGTTTAGGCTTGAAAAGGTAAAATACAGACAGACATACTTTCGCATTTATAATATTCATATTAAAGCTGTATCTGGTTAAGCTGGGTGATGTTTAGAGGTGTATTCGTCTTCTGAATCGCCTTCTGGTATGCTTCGTAGCGTCCTGGGCATTCGGTCCTACTTTTGACCTTTCTGACTAACTAATCTTTCTTGTATATCCGTTGTTATGAGCACTTTCACCATACAAGTACAGCAGTTTGTATAATACATATGTTACTGACTCCCAGGAAGAGAGACAATTCACATAAGTATCGCATGTCGCATGTTCTGGTCCATCGCGTCACTTCCGTCATGCGTCAGCGGCTGATGCGTTGCGAAACTATTACTTTTATTCAGTGTTGTGCTGATATTGCGTTTCCTGATGTGTATTACAAGACAAGCAAGGAAATCAGCACGCTATTTAGACACCTATGACTTCTCTAGATCCTATATGCATCATTTATCATTTACAAGCATTTTTTTTTCTATTCCAATAATAGGGATGATGACAAAAAAAAAATTGAGTCCGTCTTTGTGATTTAAAAATATTGGACACGTATTTTTTCATTTTTTACGGAATCTAAAGATTACGGCGATACATTGTGGTAAAATGTGCCATGACGTCACGAGTATGTAGATTTTATACGTACTAGTGACGTAGCGACCCCCACTCCTCAACTTAAAATGCGTTTTATCTAAGTAATTTTTTATTAATATGATAAAGCAAAAAATACGTGTCTAATATTTTTTTATTATCTGACTGACGGACTAATTAGAATTTCAATTTCTTTACCCAGGCATCATCCCTATTGTTACCATGACGAGGTATGAGGCAGGTTCTTCATCCTTCATAGAAAAGAGGGGATAATCGGGGAAGCCGACCTTGATCTTTACAATTTTAACATAATTAGGGAAAACGAAAATTTTATCAGTCTAGGGTAATTTAGCAACAATCACATGTGGCGAACCATTGTTTTGGGATTTCTGTATATGTAGGATATGCGTGACGTCAAGTGTGATGCGTTGTTCGCATGTGGTCTTGTAGATTACATTAATTTAACTTTAATTTGCACACCCATTTAACTTTTACCCGCTGAAGACTTTCGGCGTAGAGAATGGAACTCTTCAATGGCTGACAGCAAATTTGCCGCAGTTGGTTCAAGCTTACGGCTTTGTAGCATCGGAACAGGACATAACTGTTCCTTTAAAGATGAATATGCTGATACGCCGAACGCATCAATATCTATAATAATAATTGCTTTGACACAATTGTGCATTCGATACGCCGGCGATACGTATCCGGTAACATGGCCCGGGTGCCGAACGGCTGGCATACTCTTCACGATTCACGAGGATATCTAGGAATGGCTATTTATAGACGAAGCTCGTGCCTATAAGTATTTTTAAGTACTTAAAAAATTGCAGAAGAAAATCTTTAATTGCAAAATTATTTAAGTTTCTGTAAAAATCAGTACCCAAGCTGCAACAAGAGACACGATACAATTACTTAGCTCTCTATTTTTCTCTGTATATTCTTGCGTTTCGAACTTTCTATGGCTTAATTATATAATCAATCTTAAAGTCGAAATTCGTTAAAAAAATACCTTGATATAAATGTATACTCAGAAATCTTTTTGAAGGTTATTGCAGGATTAGCAATAATGCTAATCCTGCTTCATATGTTCAAAAAAATTGTCTGCTCAACAACATAAATAACGCAATGAATGTTGTTGAACTGTCAAAATGAAACAGATTGTTATTGATCGTGTGTAGAGTGCTGGACTCACTCACTTCATTCCAAAAAACAATAAGTTTAGTCATATCATGCCTTTTTTTTTAGAACGACTTCCATTCTCATGCCAAAAATATACATGAAAAGCTAATTCCAAGCGTGTCACCATCATAACTTTATACATAGGTACTGTAGATGCCAAAAATATACAAGAAAAGCTAATTCCTAATTCCAACCGTGTCACCAACATAACTTGATACATTCTGTAGATGCCAAAAATATACAAAAAAAGCTAATTCCTCGCGTGTCACCAACATAACTTTATACATACTGTAGATGCCAAAAATATACAAGAAAAGCTAATTCCCACCGTGTCACCAACATAACTTGATACATTCTGTAGATGCCAAAAATATACAAAAAAAGCTAATTCCTCGCGTGTCACCAACATAACTTTATACATACTGTAGATGCCAAAAATATACAAGAAAAGCTAATTCCCACCGTGTCACCAACATAACTTGATACATTCTGTAGATGCCAAAAATATACAAAAAAAGCAAATTCCAACCGTGTCACCAACATAACTTTATAGGTACATACTGTAGTAGATACTCTAACACCTCATGACACGACATATAACATTACCTGCACTCAGCTTGCAGATAATCCTCTAATTAATTATGTAAGTACCTATGATGGCGGGCGAGGAGCTTGCGTGGAGGCTTTTAGTTTAACAGCTTTTTGAGAGGAGGTCTGAGGGACTTTGAGTTATCATTATCACTTCATATAATATAGTCCCCCCGCTGCGTCGGTCTCAACGCGATAAATTCAAAAACTACCGAACGGCTTTTCATACGGTTTTCACCAATGGACGGAGTGATTCATGAGGAAGACTTTTTTTCCAAATTGAAAATTCAAAAGTCATTTATTCAAACTAGGCTGAGAATCAGGACTTTTTGAACGTCATAATTACATAAGTTCAATCTTTCTACTTAAAAATCTTAAATTGGTTCACTGACAGGCAACGCCCAGCCTTTAAACTGCTCGGTCTAGATGCATGAAATATTGCACAAGAGTTCCATATATAACCGTGTGGAGCACTAAGGAAGAATTTATAAAAAAATCATCTCAAAGGGGATGTAAGTTTGTATGGCAGTTCTTCATTTTTGCCGATGGGAAGTCCCATCGATGACACGGCTCGTATTTCATAAAAATATGTGATGTGTGAGTGTGAATGAGAGCAGATTCTCATTGAAAAATAAACTTCGGACGCCGTGAAACGGTTCCTGGCTAAATGGGCTCTTTAAATCAAATCAAAATCAAAATTCATTTATTCAAACTAGGCTGAGAATCAACACTTTTTGAGCGGCAAAGTTACATAAGACAGACCCCCGGCACGCGCACCCTTCACCACTTCCTAGTGCGTTTGCTGGGAAGAAGAAGTGGCGCAACAAACTGTCCCGCAGCACTTCTGTCTGGTCATTTAGAAGAACTTGATTCTATACAATAGTATGTAAAGTAATTAATATTACGAAACACAACACCTCTTGACATTGTACATCCAAAGTTTAACATGATACGTTATGTCTTAATATTAATGTTGTCTGTGCGGAAACAGAATAGTAAAATAATAAGTCATTAAAAAGTTAGGAGCAAACAAAGAATCGTTTTTCTTGCTAATTTTATCGCAAATGTAATAAAAGAAGTGTAAAATCTCCAAAACAAAATCGGCACCGACAAAGCTCAATTATTGAAGAGTTCAATAAACTTTATTTGTAATTGATCTATGCAGTGTTTTTTTCATAAAATTCTATTTTCTAAAGGACTTTTCGTAATTTTTTACTCGCTCGTTTTACTAAAATAGTTCGGAATGGTGTTTGTGTGCTTGTGAACTAGATGTTGTGCATGTAACCCAGCGTCTAAATTGCTCATCACTGATACTACATATCTCTGTCGGACACGATGCCAGGTGTGACAGCGTGCTTTTTGGCCATACCCACTAGTGAGTTCGAGCCCGCGACTAGTTCAACCTTATGTAAGATTTACCGTTCCTCCTAACTAAATGGTTAAACTCAAAATCCTGGTAACATAATGTGTAGTATTGCCACTCGTATTGCGCACTCACTTTGATGTCTCGAGTAGCTGCGTGCGGCTTAGCGCGTAGTGATGTGCTCCGGCTGCGGATATGCGGATACTTTGTGGTTACGCGTGGATATTACAGGTCGTGTTGTGATTGTTTCATATCAAGATAATTAGTTAAAAGGTTAGTGCAGTCAACCGCACATCAGTAGTTACACTTAAATTACGAAAACCACTCTACTGCGATAATGAAATGAAGGTGCCGTTTATGTCAAATTGTGACCATGGCAGTGCGGTTGAGTGTACAATAACATCTGAAGAACCACAGATGAATACTTAAGGGACTCTCCGCAGTTTAGGTATGAAGTTACAACGCGGCGGGGTCGACTTGTTGCCCAATTCAGTGATTGTAACGTAGTCAGAAGATATAAGAGTTATGCGATAGAGAGGCAACTTCTAGGTGAATATAACTATAGGTAATTAGCGCTGTGCGAGCTGAATTGCACTTTATTGTGTCAATCCAAGAGTCGCTTTTTATTTAAATGATTTTGCGGAGTGTGTTATCTGTATTAACTTGTGGTAGAACAGAGAGAGGACGTAATATTATTTTATTTTTAATAAAGTGGAATTGAAAACCTCACCCTTTTTATTTAAAATAACTTTAGAAGCTTTTTTACATTTTCATGTAACATTATAATTTATTTTATTATTGAAATGTCTTTTTTGACGTGACTCCTTCATACGTGAAGGTTAGACGCAATAAAGGTAAAACAGAATTCATATTTTTTTAATATTTTTATTAAATCTCTGTTGACCTTTTGGCTAACAGCGCGAGGATATTATTATATTCTGATTATGTGTGACCTCTAAATATAATTATGACAAACTTACAGTTTATTATCCGTCAAGCATTGCGGATACGTGTATCAAAATCAATCTGCCTAGCCTTTTCCAACCTTGATGGGGTCGGTTTCCAGTCTAACCGGATGCAGCTGAATACCAGTATTTTACATGGAGCGACTGCCTATCTGACCTCCACAACCCAGTAACTGTATAATAAGCTACCCCTTGTTAAGACTGGTTGTCAGACGTTCCGGCTTCGGACGACCCGTAACGACTGTCAAAGATCCACGAATTACAGCCGGGACCAACGGCTTAACGTACTTTCCGAGGCACGGTCTCGGTATGTAAAGATGGTCACCCATCCCCGGACCAACCCCGGCAAGCGTAGCTTAACCTGATGGATCGACCCATGCGGCTGTTATTACTGAGCCACGAGCTCCTGCGGATACGCGTATATTAGTACTCTAATAACATCCCTAGCAATTTTAAAAGTTACACCCTACACACGCTCATCAAATCAATTAAAACTCTATCAAACTTACGATAAGATTCAAATTCAATTAGCAAAATATTCCCTACAGTTTTAACGAACTAACAGATACATATTAGTCTAATTGCTTAATACATTACTACGTGCGGAATTGAACCCTGCGGTAGCAAATTAAGGTCGATTTTAGATTAGCGAATTTATAGTGTAGGAGATATTAATTTAACGTGTTTTCTGTGTAAATGCTTAGGGAATGTTGATAAGTGAAATAAAATCCTTTGTCTCTGTGATTAGGGTGCATTTTCAATTGATTTTGAGAATAAGGTATGGTGTATGAACACTTTGTATTCAATATTTGTTCGAGTTTATCGTGTTATTACTTTCAACGACTAGTTATAATTAATTGTAAATATATGAGGAGAGTTTGAGCATGACTGTGGGTGGCTATAAGAGTAGGGAAGACCAAAGAAACGATGGATGGACTGTGTGGAAGATGATATGCTAGAAAGGGACAGATTACCGAGATGACGACTATGTATCTATCTTTCCGTGACATCACTGCGGGCCCTATCAGAATACCAGCGCTGCGACATTTATTTTTTAAATTTCGTAGCATTATGCTGAGATAGGAGCCTTTTGGCCTCGTACAGGACTGCATACATTTTTAATTTTACTTTGTTTTTTTATTGTTTTGTATTTTTTATTTATGTTTAATGTGTTTTTAGTTTAATTTGTGATTTCCTGTGCGTGTCTCAATAAATACTTTAACTTTCTTTCTTTCTGTGCTCAACCCTTCAGGAAATACCAGCGTGATGTTATGTTATGTTTATTAATAAATAATAACAGGTTCTAAGAAATTAATATTTTAAGTTAAGCTTTCCAGCTCGTTCAAATAAATACTGCCAATTATAAGTTTCTACAATCACACGTTGATAAAGTACAGTTAACAAAACTAATTATAATAAATTTTAATTAAAATTACCAACTTAATGCTTCATAATTATAATATTTCTCTTAATGTTACTCAATTCCAAACAATCATATATTTTGTCCTAATTTCTGTGGAACGATTCAATATTATGTTACTAGTTATTGTAAAATGTACTTTGTTCACTAGCAAATAAGGTGGATTTTAGTTTGTAGTGTGAGATTTAAACGAAATAATTATTCTTTCGCAATGGCAGCGATTAAGGGATGCTAGGGTGTGGTGCCAGTGACAGCGATAAGATCTGGTCACTAATTAATATTTAAAAAAAAAAAAACATGCGGGGCAGTCTTTGGGGACTGCCGATAAAACTAAGTAACTTGTGAATGGACCGGTGTGTGGTGGACCTGCTCATCAATACCCGAGAAAAAATAAAGAAAAAAAAAAAAATTTTTTTTTGACAACAATTTTTCTAAAATTCCTTTTTTTTTTTAATCGGCAACCTAAGTAGCACTGCTATCCACCACAACCCTTAAAAATCCCAGAATGCCTGTAGGTTTCGGAAGCGTGCGGACGATGACGCGAGTTCCATGATTTTTGTTCACCCAAAATATAAGTATACACAGTATAAATATAGCTCATGTAAAGCGTTCGGTGACGATGACGCGAGTTCCATGATTTTGATCACTCAAAAAGTGCTTAACGCGCCTCAAGAAGATTTCACTTCAAAAATAAAGAAAATACATTTATTTAGCACAGACTAAAAGGCACACAACCCAACATATTGTAGTAGAAGTATAAAAAGACAACAAAAAAAAGTGTAAGATCACCGCGTATCACCTGCCGTATATCACTCCCGTAAGAGGTAGGCAGAGGTGTTTAGTATCTACTTCCACATTTCGCCAGTTCTGTTAAAGTCCTATGAATGAAATACGGCGAGCCTATTGCCATTTACCGGACCCAAATTCTAGTCGCCGCAGAAGACGCCCCGGGCGTCGGGAGTCGCGAGCAGACTTCCGGCCACCGTAGGCGCGGGCTTGCGGACGGTGAGCAATGGGTAGCTCGCCGTCCGATAAGGACCAGGCCCGGGTCGACGGCGCGTTGTGTTCCACGCGCGCCTCAAAGAGATGTCAGCACCAACTGACGGGGTCCGTAAGGGCCAATGCCTGCCAGGGTTGCGAGTTTGTCCGAAAGGGATATCGCGGCCCCGGCACACAGGCAACGGAAGGAACACGGGTGGGTTTTAGTCAATAAAAGTCTGACACCTTGTCCCGCTCCTCCCAGAGCGGGAGGAGTCATTTGATGATTTCCCACCCTCAAAAAAAAAAAAAAACCCAAATCCAGACACCTTGCTGCTGCTGCGAAATTTATAGTGACAGACCCATAAAAGGTTGGTCAGGTTGTCTTGTAGATATGGCTATAAGCGATACAACCGTCATTGCACCCAAGAATTAGCGATATTATCTACTATGAGATGTGTCATAATTTTGGTTTACAAAAAACTATTTTGTTGTAGAAATAATACAGCTCTCAAATAAGTAGAGAATCTATCTATTTAACAGTTTCTCTTCTGGAGCAGTGGTTGCTCAGCGGTAACGGCCCCGACTTGCGGGTTGTAGGTCGTGGGTTCGAACCCAGGCAGGCACTTTGCTTTGTGTAAATAACTTCAACGCCACTCCTCGCAAAAACAGTGAAGAAACAGTCCGGCTACCAAAAATTCAAAGACGTGACATCTACCAACCCGCACTGGGCCCGCGTGGTGGATTACGGCCCACTCCCTCTCACAGAGAGGAGGCCTGCATTACAGCAGCGGGAACAATATAGATTATATATACTTATATATTACCTCCTGCTCCACAACCACAACTATTTGATTAACATTTGAAAATACTGTTGGAGCTGCTGAAGAGTTAAAGACCATCTTTGCATTGTATAAAATCAATTTTCTTTGTATTATATAACTTCAGAGCACAGGTGTGAGTACTATGTACTAAAGAGCTAATATTTACCGGGTAATACGTCTTTCATTGACTTGAATGTGCCCTGGCGGCTGTGAGTATGTCATGCTCACTCAGATGTCTCGCTGATGGTGGCACGCGCCACCATCAGCGAGACATCTGAGTCAGCAGTGTTGGATCCATAGATATAAATTCATATTTCTATGGTTGGATCATTTAGCTCCCTTCAAAATGGTTGAGCTGAATGGTGCTAATCCATGCGTCATGTTCGTGAACGGGTGCCGTCAGTTGGGACTGGTCAACTCTTAGCTGCCTTGGCTGATTTAAATTTTTGAATTGTTCTTTGTTTTATATTTTTATTACGGACGCTTCTAACGTGCACGTCTTTCTACATTGTTCTCACGTGTTTAATTTCAACGTGAATGATGTAATACTATGTAACAATTTATTTAAGTGAGAGTGATTTATTAAGAGTGTCCGTGGAGTTTCTTGCCCGTTCTTCTCCATAGGTACCTAGTACGCTTTGGAATGGGCAACTAGCTTCATATTTCTGACTGACCGATTCCTTGACAATTCAAAAGTGCCTGTAAATGGTTTAATTGAAATAAATGCTTTGAGTTGAGTTTGATTATATAACAAGAAATTACAAAAATAACTGTGTAATAGAAGTCTAGCAATACTGGTCTTCTAATAAAAGAAAATAATTATTTTTCTGTCTAACTCCGAAACTTCCTAATCAGTCTAAATATAGCGCGAGTATATAAATGAACTGACTTTGATCTCAGCTGTTAGGGCGGACAATTAGCGTTTTACTACCTACGGATGTACCACTTTTTCCGACCTGGGATTTGAACCCAGGAGCCATCGCAGTCCATCGACCACCCTTAAAACCACTACTCCAACGAAGTAGTCACATCACTATTCTCCTAACCCGCTCCCCGCACCGCTCGGACAAACACCGCACCCTATAAGCTGCAAATCGCGTGTTTGAAAGCATTAAAGTCTTATCGACACCTCATAAGTCAACGCGCTCAAGTGAGAGGCAAAGGCTTGAATGATACGTCCAATGGCATGTTTACGTCCACTAGTCGAGTTTGGGAATGTTATGAATGGCACACTGACCCGAATAATGTTTTCCTACCAGGATTTGGAAACTATAATAGGAGCCGGTGAATTGATCGGGGGCTGTCTAATGTTAGCATGCCACCCACTTTCTCGGGTCGGCATTATTCGGCACAGCCCGGGTGGCAAAATCGAATAAACATATAGGTATTTTGCCGCTCTGTCTGTGCCGAATTATGCCGACCCGAACATGATTTTGTTTTTAACCGACTTCCAAAAACGAGGAGGTTATATGTTCGTTGCGAATGTATTTTATTTTTATTTTTTTATGTATGTCCGTCAATTGTGGACCGATTTTTCTTCGATTCAATCCTTTTTATTGATTTTTTTTTGTATGAAAGGGTATGCTCCCAAGTAGGTCCCATATAAATTTTATTAACTTTGTTTGGATAGTTTTCGAGTTAGCTTCAATAATACGTATTTTTCCCACTTAGTATATGTGGATGATATGATGATAACTTCCTGTCACTGTTATTTACACAGCAGGTAGTGTTATTCGCTATTTTGTAGGGTAGGCACCACAACTAAAAAGTGAAAAATACAAAAAATTACAAAAAAACAACCGACTTAAAAAAAAACACTACAAAGTGAAAAATTACTTTAATTTCGGAAGTCGGTGGCAAAAAACGAAAATTCAAAAACCTGACTTGAACATGTCTGTAGCATGCCTTACTTTTGACGTTCCAAAAGTGCCGATTCTCAGATTTTGTTTTTGATGTGTAACATCTTTCCTCTTGCGTTCCTTCAGTCAAAATCTGAATTTAAATAATCAAATCGGTGGGAGTGATTTCGTGAAAAGTGACGGAAGTATGTAACAGGAAGCCGGGTAAGCGCGCGCTATTTGATTTGACTAATGAGCGCGCGCGGTAATGGAGTTCCATCCGAGAGGTTTTAAACTATATAAAACCGGCCAAGTGCGTGTCGGACCACGCACAATGAAGGGTTCCGTAGTTGGGATGAATTTATCCCAAGAACAAACTTAACATTGTTGTTGAAAAACATGTTCTCCCATACGGAATGTATCGGAATGTATGTGTGAGTGATGAATCATCACTATCACCATCATCGTCAACCAATATTAATCATCATCACTGATGATGATGAATATTTTTTATATCATAATTATAGGTACGGTCAGCCAAGATGTCACACATATACCTACACATACACATATACATATACATACACATACACATATACATACACATACACATATACATACACATTTTATTATATGCATGCGACTACTGTAAGGCTCTCGTTTTTATTTATTGCCTAAGGCTGCCTGTTCATTGAAGCGGAGTGAGGCAGCGGAGAGGAGAATGGCAGCAGAGTGGAGCGAAGTAGCGGTGTGCCTATATTAACCAATGGAATTGCATAAAACTTCCGCTCCGCTTCAGTGGACAGGAATTTGCGAACTAATTTAAAAATTCATACAAAACTGGGAAGCGGAGCGGGGAAACGGAGCGGAGAAGCGGAGAGGGGAAGCGGAGCGGAGAAGTGGAGCGGGGAAGCGGAGAGGCGATGCGGAAAAATACGTGAACTCAGTCTAGCTCCGCACAGTCGGCAACACCGCTCCGCTACCTCGTTCCGCACAGTCCGTAACTCCGCTCCGCTACCTCGGTCCGCATCAATGGACAGACACTGTCCGCTTGATTATATTTTATTTGTAGGATTTACTATGGTAAGGCCATACGTGGTCAGCCGTCTATGATCATGGCCACCTTTAGATCCGTGTGGGGCTATCACAGCCTCAAGATCGATCGCTTACGACACATAATCAAGTACATACTTACTATTACACACCAAGTACTTACCTTTAGACACCAAGTACCAAAACTAATTAAAGTTTTTTTTTGTTTCCAGGTACGTCACGGTACACGTAAGAGTCAGGAAGATCGAGGTACCTATAAAATTAAATGTAAAAATGTTCGTGATTATAGAACTCCGTGTCGCCATCTGTGTCACTGAGGACAAGATTCACAGACCTAACGTTGATTTTACTTTGCTTAGTACATACGAATATGAATATGAACCCTCTCTTAAAGCTGTTAATGTCCATTATCGTATGAAGTGCTTGTACACATTTGCGAATACCGTAAAGGCTTGTGCAGACCAGCGCGACTTGTCGCGCGACGCGACATTAACAATACAATTTCTAAGAAAACTTCACAGTATAACAATAACCGGTGTCGCGTCGCGCGACAAGTCGCGCTGGTCTGCACAAGCCTTAAAGCCAAAATTACAATACGAAATAAGTGACTTCAAATTAGTTTCAGTAACAATTTCACGTGTAAACTTCAAATTTCATGATGCATGCATTAATTTCATGAAATCAAAATATTTTCATACCAAGCGAGATTTTACATAAAAGTAATCTCGCACAACTAATTTCACGGTCAAATGTGACGTGAAACTAGTGTCGCGAAAACACAACATTCGTACGACATTATTGGACATTGCAAAATAAACCTTTGATCTGATGCTGACGGGGCCATGATTTCGGTGTATTTTCAGTCATACCGAAGATTTCACGAAACAAGTTGCACTGTTATTGAAGCTTCGTGAAAATAATTTTACCATGCATGCTGTAATGTTCGGCTTAAAAATAAGGTTCATGTATGATCTCTTGCTAGACTATACATTACTTTTAGATGAGGGATAAATGTGAATGAAAGAAGGTAAAGTATCAAAACACTATCGTATTGTTCCAAAGATACTTATTGGTTAAATGAGCTTAATGAACTGATGGTGTGGAAATGAAGTGAGTGACGCAGCCCTTGTTGGCTGTAACGAGAACGCCTGGCTGCCTTGATAGCCCAACGCGAACTAACATTAGTATATGAGTTGAAATGAATGTGTTGCGTAAACTGCGGAATTGCAGAATGTGCGGTTGCACCGTACAGTTCATATTCCTATGACACGCTTACGTTACTTAGCAAAGTCACGGACTGAAATTAAATGTGACAGTATCTTTCTAAACTTCAATGTGACATATTTACTGCCAGGTACATTTACTATACAATCATGTGGATTTTTGAGACAGGCAGATAAGGCAGCTACCTTAACCGTTGTCGCTAGAAGAAAATGGTCTTAGGAGACTGTCCTCAACTTTTTGATACATTTTGATCTGCATTTTCAGTTTCAGGCCAAATATTTTTTGATATTCGGATAGCTGACCTAGAGGTGCCTTAAAGAATATGAATTAAATCTCGACTAATTAAAAAGTTATGCAACAACGCGAAATGTCGCAGGTATTCACTCGTTAGTTACATTCCTTTAAGCCATAAAGAGATGAGTAAAAAACTTTTTAATTACATTGCAATGTTTAATTACGTAAATCAGTTATAATGTCTGTTTGAAATAAAATGTCACCCGGGCGTAAAACAGTTCGCTGATAGCCCAACGCGAACTAACATTAGTATATGAGTTGAAATGAATGTGTTGCGTAAACTGCTGAATTGCAGAATGTGCGGTTGCACCGTACAGTTCATATTCCTATGACACGCTTACGTTACTTAGCAAAGTCACGGACTGAAATTAAATGTGACAGTATCTTTCTAAACTTCAATGTGACATATTTACTGCCAGGTACATTTACTATACAATCATGTGGATTTTTGAGACAGGCAGATAAGGCAGCTACCTTAACCGTTGTCGCTAGAAGAAAATGGTCTTAGGAGACTGTCCTCAACTTTTTGATACATTTTGATCTGCATTTTCAGTTTCAGGCCAAATATTTTTTGATATTCGGATAGCTGACCTAGAGGTGCCTTAAAGAATATGAATTAAATCTCGACTAATTAAAAAGTTATGCAACAACGCGAAATGTCGCAGGTATTCACTCGTTAGTTACATTCCTTTAAACCATAAAGAGGTGAGTAAAAAACTTTTTAATGACATTGCAATGTTTAATTACGTAAAACAGTTATAATGTCTGTTTGAAATAATAAAGTTACATAAACATAACATGACGTCTCTGTACCCCGAAGTGTTGGGCAGAGATGTACCTATAGTACACCCACATTTCGCCAGTTATGTTTAAGTCCCATGTAATAGGGGGCGAGCCTATTGCCATCAACCGGGCACAAATCCAGACTCCGGACTGCTACTGAGAAATTCCAGATAGAAAAAACCAATAACACCCCGACCCGGGATTTGAACCCAGGACCTCATGCTCAGCAGTAGCGCTTGAGGCAACTAGACCAACGAGGCAGTTTGTTGATTTTCCGGAAGCAAAGCAATAATTTTGAGAAAAAGCAGAGGGACATAATCTGCGTTCGAAATTGATTTGTCAAACATGTAAACAAACACGAGTTTTTAGGAAAAACAACTGTAATGCCTAGGCATACGGTTCAGTTTGCGCTACAACTTCATTTTTTTATGACTTTTTCAACAGTCTAAAATCAATTTTATTTTCACTCACATAAAATTGATGTTTGTTTAAGTGGAAATAACATCAATTGAATTCAAAACAATAAATAGACCTACATATGCAACACAGGTTAATTGTTAATTACTTTCTTATCATAATAGTTAAGGCGGGCCACACACGCGCACAAAAACTATCTCATTTCAAAAGGTCAATTATCACAGAACACGCATCTGTCATTTCGTGATACTTGTGATGTTGTTGTCCACGACGCTACGAAAAAAGCAACATGTAAAGATGTGTTTTCGGCGCGTGTTTTTTCGAAACATTACACAAAGAAACCTTACACATAAACATTTGTTTTCATATATAAGCTGTCTCCTGCGCAAGTATTTTTTTTTTTTTAGATTATTATCACATTTTGTGTAGATGTAGTAATGAGTTCCGAAGAGGAAGACGTGCTTAAAAAGTGACGAACAGTATCTCTATCAATTCGTCAATTTATCACAACTTGTTTACAACTATTTACAGGACAATTATAACCTCAAAACCTGTGTTGACTGACAGTGACAGATGTGCGCGGTGCGCGCGGCGTTTGAAAATGAAACAAACCCCCTTCACCCGTGCGGGGAATGTATTCGATGCAGCTCGGAAAACAAAAACATCGTGTTTGTTTCGCCTCTTTGTTTCGATGTTTTTGTGTAAAGTTTCGAAAAAACACGCGCCGGAGACACGGCTTTACATACTTATTCATATCACCAAAGCGACGCACTTACTAACGCGTTATAGACGCTACAGGGTTCTGACAGCGCGTGGCCAAAATCGGAACTAACGCCCCCATCTTGTTTTGTCAATACAATTTCTGTGACAATTTCACAAATGTTTACCAACAACGCCCTCTGTAAATGTCAATCAAGCGCCAAAAGTATGAACGTCAGCGCAGCCTTCGTGCGTGATGTCATCATCATCATCACGCCCGCAAGCTTTCATGAGGCGAGTCACACAGCCAGCCGGTACCCACAGCTTCAAAAGGGGAACCTGACCACCAGCATGCAACGAACGCACATTCCTGGTCATCACCCTCAGTTGGCACAGCACCTGCACTTCCGACCGGGCTCACAAGCAGCTCTCCATTTTTGAATAGCGTCGTGGACTATGGGGCTTAGTGGACACGTGACATTGTTCTCTATGGCTTTATATAGATCGTTGTTACTGCTAATGAATGCGATGTTAAAGATAATAGGCTATTGTGTCTTTGGTGGAGGAATTATGTAGCAACAGGTGTTTGAGACACCTGCCAATTACATACACACTGATATTATAAAATACTGAACTAATGATATAGTCTAGTGGTAAGACCATCTGTCTCAGGTTTCCCCGTGTGAGCTACATTGTCTGCTCGGTTTGTTTGGTGGTAGGGCTTGTTCTAAGTCCGCCTGGCTAGCTACCACCATCTTATCTGTCTGTCGCCATAACGCGAAAATTACGCGGACGGAGGAGTATGAAATTTGGCACAGTTAAAGTTTAAATGGAGAAGGAGTGCAGAAAGCTAATATTTTTTTATATAATGTACATTAGAAATAAATTAAATTAATTTAAAAAACATTACACACACTTAGTCCATGCGGTGTATACAAGATGGACCTTTAAATGACCAAGATGACCTTAGAATCATGAAATTTAAATGAATTATGGTCGAATTTCGACCTCTGGGCGACCACTATTAGTAATTATAAATTCAACATTAATGATAAATAATAATAATACATTTTATTCACAAACTTTTTTACAAGAATCCTATGAAAACCTTGACTTCTGAGCTAGGTAAAAACCTGTATTACAGAAGTCAGTGCCCTCTCCCACTTTGTACTTGATACAAATTGCGAATAAAAAAATATAAAAAGACAAAATAAGATGAAATAAATCGAGTGTTTGTATGTGTGAGTGCGAGTGTGTGAGGGTGTGTGTGTGTGATGGATGTATGTATGATGTAGGTTCTTAACTAATATTTTTGTAACAATACATTTAAAAGAGTGTCCATGGAGTATCTTGCGTTCTCTATAGGAACCTACTACGCTTTGGAATGGGCAACTTGCTTCATATTTCTGACTGACCGACTCCTTGACAATTCAAAAGTGCCTGTAAATAGTTTCATTGAAATAAATGAGTATGAAAAATATAGTTGTTTAGATGTTCCGATTTCTTCGATAACGATTTCAAAGGTAATCATTATTCCGAATAGTAGCTACCTTTCAACTAAGCCCCCTGGCAGACTGAAAAGGTGATAGTACCCCAAGAGTGGGTTACCAGGTCCTTCACACATACGTACATACATCTGAAACTCTATGAAGATCCCTTGTCGGTCAAAGACACTGGCACCCTTACAATTTTATGATGAACCCAACTAAGTAAGCCTAAGACGGTCCTGCACCCGAATTGCATCTATGCAATTTGATTGCATAGATGCAATTCGGATTGTGATTGATCGTCTATAGACGATCAATCACAATCTATTTCATTTCGACAGTTCAACAACATTCATTGCGTTATTTACGTTGTTGAGCAGACACATTTTTCGAACATATAAAGCAATGGACTAGCAATATCCTTCAAAATGATTTAGATTGTGTTGATGTTGACAAAATCTACTCATCACAATGTTTTTTTTTATGAGTTGTATTGCAATACGTGGTTAGCTAGTGACCTCGACAATTGATCATATTATTTATTGTTATTAGTAATTAACTGTTTGTTTATTTATTTTACATTCGATGGTCCTAGTTTATTATTTATAACTTCCAGTTACAACTACGTATATGTAAGCGGGCACGCCCTTTATGCCTGGAGGCTTTTTATTTAGATATTAAGTTCTGTTTACGTTTAGTTTTTTATTTCGGCCTGAGTATAGTTCTCGATGATACATTGGCGTGTGCTAGCTAATAATTTAAATTATGTTTTGTGTTGCGTAATGTAAATTATTTTGAATACTATTATATAGAATCTTTTTTTTTTTGTTCTTCTAACTGAAGAGACAGCTGTGCTGCTGGGGAGTTTGTTGCGCCACTTCTTCCCAGCTAATACACTAGGAAGTGGTGAAGGGTGGGCGTTTTGGGGGACTGTCTTATGTAATTTTGACGTTCGAAAAGTGCTGATTCTCAGCCTAGTTTGAATAAATGACTTTTGATTTTGATTTTGATACAAATATTGATCATTTAATAATATAGGATAATAAAAAGCGATCGCTGTAACACTATCGCTCGTAAAGATAAAAAAAACTATATGGACAAAGATAGTTAAGTATAACGGTTTTTATAGCTAGTACAACACACATGTTTTCGATTTATTTAACAAACCATTTTCAGAATGCTAGAATTTAAAGATAATATCCAAAATATAATAGGTTTTATTTTTTAATCAACCGTAAAATCAAACCAAATGTTTTTCTTAATCTGAAAATTTAAATCAGAAAAGAAATCTTACTTTTTCAATATTATTATAATCATATACTTAGGGCAATGTTTAAAAATCAGAGACTGGTATTTTTAAACGATGCCTCCATGTATGCAGTCTTACCAAAGGGTATCGTGTTACCCAGTAACTGGGTTGTGGAGGTCAGATAGGCAGTCGATCCATGTAAAATACTGGTATTCAGCTGCATCCGATTAGACTGGAAGCCGACCCCAACACAGTTGTGAAAAGGTTCGGCCGATTGATTGAATTATTATAAAAGTCTGTCAATGAACCGAATAAGTTTATAAATTTTACTTTGTTCTGGAAATTCTCTTTATTTTCATCGCACATATAGAGGTACTAAGGGCCTATGGAACGATTACAGCGTATCGTTGGAACGCGCCAATCTTACAGTGAAATGGCTTTGAAAATTGCGCGCCGTTTGCCTCGCGAACACACATGAGGGGGCTATAGGCTGTTATGGGAAATTGCTCCCAAATATACTGCGGGTGAGCTGTGTTTCTGGAAAATAAGAATAGAATAGAATAGAATATTCTTTATTATGTACACCATAAAAAATACAGATAAAAATGTAGTCATTTTACATAGGGTGACACAATGGGCGGTCTTATCGCTAAAAGCGATCTTTTACAGACAACCTTTGGATGGATTAAAGGGAGAAGGAGAGACAATACTGAAGGTAGTCAGTGGTGTACCATTTACATACACAATAAATACATACATTCATAAAGCATACACTTATCTATATATATATATATATATATACAATAATAAACATGAAACAAGATCAAGGAACTATATGTAATGATGATGTTTAAGGAGAGAGGAAGTGTTTTTCATCAGCGTAGTCAAGGATGGGAAGTAAAAGGGATTGTGCAAGCGCAGTTTTAGTGGCGGTTGGAAGAAAGTTCCGCAATCGTCTCAGGGACTTACCAGATGCAAAAATTTTGTGGCTTACGTCCTGTAGCTGGGGACCCCAAGAAAGATGTTTGTCGATCCACCAATAAGGCTTTCTTCGCTGATTTCATACATACATACATAAACTCACGGTTTTTTCCCATGTGGAACTGCAGTGCTCCATCTGCTACGATTCGTGCATGATTTACTCTTTTTGCTTAGTTTACATCTACGGAACACCCTTCGTTGTGCGTGGTCCGACACGCACTTGGTCGATTTTTATACAATGTGTTTTTTTTGATACCCCATAACTCTAGGGTATGATTGAGACCATATCAAAGAACCAACTGGCATATGAATTATTCTTCAATCATCCTATTATTTTTGTTTTTATTTTTCATACAAAATAATTCGACAAAGTCACGATTATTAATGTAAAACACCCTTACGTGAAATATACAACATCGCATTTTCTTAGCTTTAAATATGAATGATTGGTTTGAATATAAATGAATTACTTTACTACACTACTGCGAAGTTTGGCAACGTCGCAAAAGTAAAGATTCGTCATACTGGTGACAATTTTTGCCCTAATTTAATTATGATTGATTATATTATTATTAGTTGTGCGGTAGGTGGGATTGTCCGATGCTGCGTCACTGGATCGGACTTCATACGTCTAATGGTATGAACTACTTATTACGTGGATAGTATGAGGTCCGACTCCAGACTTAGGATTAGGATACTAACATTAGATTTAGTTTTTCTTTACTAACACTATATGGATTTTTTAATGTCTGAAATAAAGGTTTAATAATAATAATAATATATCTTCCAAACTATGCATTTTTGGACCACCTATTCTAGGAGACTTTGTGTTCTTTTTACTTAAATAATATAACCCTAGAGTTATGGGATATCAAAAACTACACGTTGTATATCGTCGCCTTAAAGTGAAAAGCTTGGGAATGCAATTTTGACTTTTTATTTTATTTTATTACATTTATGGATAAAAAAACCTCGCAGCACACGCAGTTTTGTGGCAGCATCTATATCGCCACATGCGACCTACGAATCATACTGACGTCACGCAAAATACTGCATCGCGTAAGCAGATTTTATCGCGCGATCAGCATATAATATAACTTCCCAGTTGCCCACCAGTTTTTCGCATTTAAGAGGTTTTCACTCTATGACGACGATATGTAGATTTCTCTGTAGCAGCCCGCCGTCTGCAGATTTGTGCCTCTAAAACATGGGATAGGTGAAACATACATCAATATGTATCAATCATACATCTCTGCCTAGCCCTCTGAAGAAGGTAGGCATGTAATGCGTTTTTAACCGACTTCCAAATAGGAGGAGGTTCTATGTTCGTCGCGTATGTACATGACAACTAATTGTATTCCACACCATTTTTAATCGCGATTAAAAATAGTCAGATATAATTAGACTTTCAAAATTTTAGGTGAAAATCGTCAAATTCAGAATTGCCATTTTCACAAAATTAATAACTCAGTGCCATCTTAGTGCTGTCAAAATAAAATATAGTTAAGCTGTGTCACCTTAGTCTATTTCAGAATGGGAAATCGTCGTTTGACAGGAATAAACAAAATTTTGGTGATTTTTAGTCTGGTTTAGAGGCATTTGTGACAAGACCATTGACCAATATTTTTGTGTGGCAAAAACATCATGATACCTACATTAGAATTGTACAAAAAAAAAATCGACCAACTCCCATTAAAAAAAAAAAACGAAATAGAATTCCAAAAAACACGACAAAACATTCAATACAAATAAAAGTATGATGCTGCTACGACGTAGCGTCGTCGTAGCGCTACGTGACTACGGCGTAGCAAGCATTTTGCTCGTGGAAGATAGTTCACGTAGATGAATAATGTGATATGGACTATTTACTTAGTTCCATCTTTTTGATATAATATCGCGCTTGTTTTCCTCGGGGGAGGCAGGTTTACCTTGAGACCGATCTGGCGTAGATTCGTCGGCCGTACGGGTCAATTTTCAAGGTTAGAACTGTTAGAATTACCCAGTTACTGGGTTGTGGAGGTCAGATAGGCAGCCGCTCCATGTAAAATACTGGTATTCAGCTGCATCCCATTATACTGGAAGCCGACCCCAATATAGAATAGAATATGGAAAAAGGCTCGGCTGATGCTGAATTGTTTTAACCTTAAAAAACATCGTATAAGCAAAAAAAAAGAAACTTCTAACTAAAATGTAAATTTTGTTTCTTTGGTTAACGATATTAGGTATTACAATATACCTAATATCGTTAACCAAAGAAACAAAATTGAACACAATCCACAATTTACATTTTCTTAAGGAACAGTCGGAAATTATTCAAGTATTCAACTCATGTTTCACTTTTATTTTCTTTAGAACCTTATGAACGTTTGAAGAAGTGTTCTAAATAAAGTTTGTAAATAATTCTGGAGCAATTAGTATGCCAGTCTTCTGCTTAGGAGGAAATGCGGTCGCCATTTTGGGCTTGAAACGGTTTTTCTCCTTGGAATTAATAAGTACTATCTTGCTTTATCTAATTTCGTCCTCGATAGCTTTCACTGCCTCGTTGGTGCGCGTGCGACTGCTGAGCAGGTTCCTCGGTTCGGTTCCCAGGTTAGGCATATTTCCTGCCAGGGTTGCGAGTTTGTCCGAATGGGATATCGCGGCCTCGGCACACAGGCAACGGAAGGAACACGGGTGGGTTTTAGTCAGTAAAAGTCTGACACACCCTCCCGCTCCGCCCAGAGCGGGAGAAGTTATTTGATAATATCCCACCCAAAAAAAAAAAAAGTTTAGCCATATTTATTTCCAAAGCACTTCGTCCATTTACAATACCTTCTCAGGGTTTATCAATATTCTGGTGAGTCGTTCATTGAATTCTGAAATCATCATATTATCATAGGCTGATTATTTCAGAGCTCCGTTCGTCAAACGAAAACACGATTCCATATTTTCTCGACAGAAAAAACTACAAACCGAACAATAAACACATTGTATTAATAAAAAACTTCTAATTAGATCATGAAACTTTGCATAACTAAATGATACAGATACTACATTATTGTCACCGTAAAAATAAATTACCTAAACTATCGGCGCCTTGGAGCCTTCTCTCCGCTGCTCAGTCTCGGTCTCAGTCAGTCTGTGTGCGAGCGAAATAAAGACTGAATTTGAGTTGAGGTATTATGGACTCTTAAATATCGTTCCTTAAAGGCTCAGTAAACTTGAAATGCCAAGTTTTCAAGGAAACCTGGGTAATCAAGTGAACATTATTATTATTCAGAGCATGTGCTCGTTTTATTTGTTCTAACCGAAGTTCTGTAACGTGTACTGAAGTCTGAAGTCCTTGGAACTTGGCGCGTGGCTTAATTACTTTATAAGGCTTTGTTTGGATTTAAATTATTCGCTTCCCGAGGGCGATGTTAGATGAGGATAAATATGGATAGGAACAATTTTAGATTTGTAAAAAAAAAGTTTGTATTTTTTTAGGAAAATTAATAAATGTTGTTCTTGCTATCTTTCAGATGATAAAAAAACGTTTTCCAAAAAAAAAATACCGACTTCCAAAAAAAACATTACAAAGTGAAAAATAATTTTAATTTCGGAAGTAGCTGTCTCTGGTTTTGAATTTCAAAGACAGAAAGGCAAAAAACGAAAATTCAAAACCAAAGACACCGTAAATAAAAGTGTCAGTAACTTATCATAAGATAAGATTATTTATTTGTGTGTGTACATACCTAGAAAGTGCATGCAAGATGATAAAATTAAATTAAGTGCAAACGTTTGCCACTACGTGACGCGCAAAATAATTGATTTATACAATTTAAAATTATAAAAGAAAAAAAAAGACAAAATATTAGAAGTTGTCAAACTTAATTATTAATATTAAAGGGTTATTAAATTTATAGAGTAATTCAACAAGTGCGTTATTAAAATTATGGAGTAATTCAACAAGTGCGTTATTAAAATTATGGAGTAATTCAACATTATTATATAAGTAGCTCCAAATTAATCTAATCATAGCATCCGTAATTATACCTAGATTAAGTGGGAAAAATACATATTATTGAAGCTAATTCAAAATCTGTCCAGAATTGACGGAAAAATCGATGCACATACGTACAAAAAAAAAAAACACATACGCTGTGAACATAGAACCTCCTCTTTTTTGGAAGTCTGTTTAAAAGCCAAGTTTTCCGGTGTACGGTGTACGTGCTAAAGTGTCCTAAGTGCACCTCGGATGACCTAAAGAATACCACTGATGCCGCAATCACCGTGCCCAACGTGGCCACCTACTGGACTCATACAAAATATACAACGAAGAAGAGTAGGTAACATCGACACTAAAAAAAGAAAACTTGAGAGGTGTCAAGGGACACCCGGATAGAACGAAGTTCCTCTTTCTATGAGAGAAAGAGAGAGAGAGAGAGACAGACAGAGAAACACGCGCACGCCGCACGGCTTACAACTATAGCAAAAAGTGTCGTTACAACTTTTGGTCTCGAAGTATAAGTATAAGTATACAAGTATAAGTATACAAGTATAAGTATACAAGTATAAGTATACAAGTATAAGTCTCTTGACTCGTGTCGACTTATACACTCGCTCGACTTCAACTTCGACTTCGACTTCGACTTCGACTCCGACTCCGACTCCGATTTCGACTCCGACTCCGACTTCGACTCCGATTTCGACTTCGACTCCGATTTCGACTTCGACTTCGACTCCGACTTCGACTCCGACTCCAACTTCGACTCCGACTCCGACTTCGACTCCGACTCTGACTTCGACTCCTACTCCGACTCTAACTTCGACTCCGACTCCGACTTCGACTTCGACTCCGACTTCGACTCCGACTTCGACTTCGACTCCGACTTCGACTTCGACTCCGACTCCGACTTCGACTCAGACTCCGACTCCGACTCCGACTCCGACTTCGACTTCGACTTTGACTTTGACTTTGACTTTGACTTTGACTTTGACTTTGACTTTGACTTTGACTTTGACTTTGACTTTGACTTTGACTTTGACTTCGACTCCGACTCCGACTCCGACTCCGACTCCGACTCCGACTCCGACTCCGACTCCGACTCCGACTCCGACTCCGACTCCGACTCCGACTTTGACTTTGACTTTGACTTTGACTTTGACTTTGACTTTGACTTTGACTTTGACTTTGACTTTGACTTTGACTTTGACTTTGACTTTGACTTTGACTTTGACTTTGACTTTGACTTTGACTTTGACTTTGACTTTGACTTTGACTTTGACTTTGACTTTGACTTTGACTTTGACTTTGACTTTGACTTTGACTTTGACTTTGACTTTGACTTTGACTTTGACTTTGACTTTGACTTTGACTTTGACTTTGACTTTGACTTTGACTTTGACTTTGACTTTGACTTTGACTTTGACTTTGACTTTGACTTTGACTTTGACTTTGACTTTGACTTTGACTTTGACTTTGACTTTGACTTTGACTTTGACTTTGACTTTGACTTTGACTTTGACTTTGACTTTGACTTTGACTTTGACTTTGACTTTGACTTTGACTTTGACTTTGACTTTGACTTTGACTTTGACTTTGACTTTGACTTTGACTTTGACTTTGACTTTGACTTTGACTTTGACTTTGACTTTGACTTTGACTTTGACTTTGACTTTGACTTTGACTTTGACTTTGACTTTGACTTTGACTTTGACTTTGACTTTGACTTTGACTTTGACTTTGACTTTGACTTTGACTTTGACTTTGACTTTGACTTTGACTTTGACTTTGACTTTGACTTTGACTTTGACTTTGACTTTGACTTTGACTTTGACTTCGACTCCGACTCCGACTCCGACTTTGGCTTCTACTCCGACTTCGACTTTGACTTTGAGAGAGAGACAGACAGAGAAACACGCGCACGCCGCTCGGCTTACAACTATAGCAAAAAGTGTCGTTACAACTTTTGGTCCTAATTTTTTCCGTCTAGCCCCCTTTCGCAACGCGCGTTAAGGAACTTCGTTCCAAAAAACTGGTGTACAAACTCCTCCGTCCTAGCAGACATCTGCGGCGGACTGTCACTAACGTGGCAGCCTGACAGATTGACACTTATAACAGGAGCTTGCCAAAAAGCCCCGACATAATGTTGTAAAAAGTATGGCAATAATATAAAAGCTTAACCCTCAATGGAAGCCTTTTCCATAAACTGACGCACCCAGACCACGTTAGCTTTTTAGATTAGAAAATAGATAATAATCAACTTTCAAAACCCTTCATTTTGATACCTCACTCGATAGGATACGGAGAATATTTGTTTTTTTATATACATTCCGCCATTTTTTACATTTAATTTACCCATTGAGTGTGACACTCGCGCAATAAAGACAAATCTAACAACATACATATCATTCATCAAAATCGGTTTAACCGTTTAGTAGTTACGATGGAACACAAACACGGACATACACACATACAGGTCAAACACATAACCTTCCTTTTTTGGCTTCGCCGCAGTCGGGTAGAAAGACTTCGACTAAAATTTTACTTGAAGTAGGTCTTACTAAATAAATTATCCTTATTATTGTGATTGAACTATTTATTTAGCGATGTCGTAAAAAGATGCCCATCCATAGATAAATATCTCGTCTCTCCACTATTCCATTGCCTACCCTTTTTTTTTTTTTTTGCGGATGGGTGCTGACATCTCTTTGAGGCGCGCGTGGAATACTACGCGCCGTCGACCCGGGTCCATTGCCTACCCTGGGATGCATATCCGGTACGGCTCGCAAATCTTCCCATATTCTAAGGGCACGTCTTCTTACCATTACTGCGCCCCCCGGTCTACTCCTCGATATACAATGTCCTCTGTAGCCCCATGAAGCATGAGGCTCCGGGCGCAAATAACGCTTGTGCTCGGTTCTGTTACAACATTCCTCGCAGAAGCCATGTTACACCTTTCCTTAACAAGCACTTTTCTTTGAAAATGAAGTCCAGACGCAAATTACACTTGGCTTGCCTTCTGTTCGGTGTAGTTAAATATCAGAAACCGGACTACCTATTCAACAAGCTAAGTTGGGTTACGAGTAGACGGGAATGCGGGAGACGGCAATGCTCGCAGCAGCTTTCGACTCAGTCTCAGGGAACAGCCGCTTTTAGAGGCAGCTTTCGTTATGCGGCTTCAAAAGTATGGAATAACCTGCCACCACCGATTAGGGTAATTAACACTATAGACGCTTTTAAACGACGCTTACGGCAGTACCTCATAGAAGCGCAACGGAAGCTGGATATGGTCACACTAAATGTCTCAATTATATGATGTATGTACCTACCCACTTGGGTATGTGTCAGTGTCTCTGTCGGTGAATGTTGCACGTAAATTTAAATAGGTGCTGTTATACTATACAGTTTTACTGCTGGGAATTACATATTCTTTATATTTATGTTTTTTTATTTTTATTTTTTTTTATCTGACACAAATTTATTTTATTTCAGTATATTGCATACACGTTACAATTATAAAACTGATTTACATCCGTCACATCACACTCTCAGGTCCAGTTGAAAACCAGCGTCAGGCACTTATAGTTGTCTGGCATTTTTGCTGAACTGGGCCTTTTTGGCGCAGCCCTGAGGCACACTCCCCATAAAATTTCCTGCTTATATCGCACTTTACAATTTTATTTGATTTTAATTTTTTTTTAATTTTTTTTATATTTTTATCTGCTTTGTATTATATTGTGTGCTTTAGTCTGTGCTAAATAAATGTATTTTCTTTCTTTTTCTTTCTTTCAAATCTCGGGGTTCATTGGATTTATCGAGTCAAGTCAAGACGAGGTTAAACAACGCTGGGGTCGGTGCATTTCATTCATTCATTCATTGAACTATTTATCTAAACACCGAAAAATAAACAAGAACACATTATGAGTAAGGTACAAAGGCACAGCTTATTTCTAAAAAAGAAATCTCTTACAGCATACAGTTTTATTTTGTACTTTATTCTTTCCTATGAAGCCTTAAAAAGTGACCTTATAATCACAGCATTAAAGCACAATATTCATAATCGAAACTCCATCAAAATATTCAAAGGCATCCCTACACAATCATAGGCGGTCTACACATGATTCTATAAAAGGAGTACAGACGCACGTAACCGCAGACGTAGGGGGGACTCGCTTGTAGCCGCCCTGCCAGACGCTCGTAAATGATGCAATACCGTACTGTGAATTAAGTTACAATAGCCATTAGAATCGTGGCTAGGTGGCTAAATGGCTAGAAATGGATTGGAGAGCAATGACAGTAATTTGAAATAGCTCTATGTAATATGCTCTCCCAAAATTTGTCGTTCAATACAGACACAATTAGAAAAAAACTTTTTACAAAAAACAACACTACAAAGTGAAAAATAACTTTAATTTCGGAAGTCGGGTCTTTGGTTTAGGATTTTCGATTTTGCCATCGACTTTCGAAATTAAAGTAATTTTTCACTTTGTAGTGTTTTTTTGGAAAAGGGTTGTTTTTTTTTTTTGTAAAAAAAAAAATCAGTTTGAGAATAGCTCATGCCATGGTAAAAATATTAGCAAGGTTGACTGTCAAGAGCGTAGACAAGTAGCAATCGCTTTCAAAGCTTTTGTATTTCTACAACGACTTTTAACAGGATTGATAAGCTTATTGGAACAAAGATCTTTAACATAGCTTGTGGTAGGCGTAAACTGGTAGAAATCGTCACGTAATGAAAAAGCGTTATGCCCTATGCGACTTTCTCTAGAGAAAGTGTGAATTTTGTTAAAATGAAAATCCAAGATGGCGACGGCGATGGATGGTTTATTTTCATGGTTTTTGAGGGTGCCTATGCCGATAGTGAGGTCAAAATGAAAATCCAAGATGGCGGATGCGAATATTTAAAAAAAAATCTTCATGTGTGTCGTTTTCGTAGTTGTCGAGGGTGCTAAAGTCGATAGTGAGGTCAAAATGCAAATCCAAGATGAGAGCAGCGGTTTTTTTGTTGTTTTATATCATACGTGAGAAGGAACTTCGTTCCTGACGGAGGTCCCCCGACCGCATACGTTTTATCTATTTTAACTTCAACAGTAGTGGTACATAGGCGAACTTATTGCCAGAAGTCATTCTTTACCAGTCAACCTTTGGTTTAAATGGGCAACAAAATAATTAATATTACAATTCATAGAGGGTATTTTAATGCACACCGTCATTCCTATTAAACCTACGATATAATTGAATTAACCAATGAAACTACAAGTCACGACAATGACTCGGCTACTCATTACTATTGAAGACACGCGCCGAGCCCCAGCGACTGACAGCCGGCGTGTGACGTCATCGTGAAACAGTTGACAGCTGTCACAGTGACATTATTGAAATGACATAATGGGAATATTGGTGGCCCAGTGGTAATGGCATCGACGTAAATCAGCGTCAGGTGGTATAGGAGTACCTTGAATTGTATTATCATCTGTCATTATGCTGAGCTGCCTTTTCGGCTTTATAAGCATTGTTTTCTTTCCATTTTCATTGTCTTCTTCTTTTCGTGTCGTTAGTGACTAACCTTGTGTCAGAGTTTTAAAGCCGCCCAATGGGCCTCTGACTTGGCGTCACATGCCACCGAGAAATATCTCTCAGGCATGCCGGTTTCCTCACGATGTTTTCCTTCACCGTTTTTTAAGCAAATGATAATTATATAATATCCACATGAATTCGAAAAATCAGAGGTCGTGCCTTGGGTTCGAACTCGAGTCCTATGACTTGGCAGTCTGACGGTCACACCACTAGGCTATCACTGTTTATGCTATCATTGTTTCAAGGTGTTTTTTGTTCTAATGCCAATAAAAGAAATATGCGTTACTTTTCTTTCTTATGAGTTGTAGTTTGAGCAAAAAAGAAAGAAAGCAAATACGTTTGTGTGCGGCTTGTGGGGAGTTTGTTGCGCCACTTCTTCTTCCCAGCTAACGCACTAGGAAGTGGTGAAGGGTGGGCGTTTTGGGGGACTGTCTTATGTAATTTTGACGTTCGAAAAGTGCTGATTCTCAGCCTAGTTTGAATAAATGACTTTTGATTTTGATTTTGATTTTTTGATTTTGGTAAACAAGACGTAAAGAAAGAACAAATACACGGAAAGAAATGAGAAATTTGGGGGAAAATATGCGTCACATCCACGCCAAACGGTCATCGCTCAGCATAATGTTGCGACCCTATGCGAGACAGAACCCCAGCGCTGGTTTTTAGCGACAGCCGACGTTGACCGGTGCAGCATAAATTTTGAAATAACAATAACATTTTTTTATTTTTTATAAATACAATACTACAAGGTGGTGTTTGCGGGAACAAGCATTATTATGTATAAAGTACCTGGGCGTCCGAGCTCTGCTCGGGTCAAAATATAGAATGCTCATTTAATAGTATAGGATAGTTCATACTAATTCCATGCTACCGTGACAGTAGGTACTTACTATTTCCATGCTGCCATGTCACTATTCTAAGGTGTCATTATTCTAGTTCTAAACTTTGGGCGACCGAGCTCTGCTCGGTTGAAAATACGGAGAAAACGAATCGCCCCCGTAAACCCCTTGCAACTTTCATCGAAATCGTTATAGCCATATTCAAAGAAAGTGACAAAAAAAAAAAAAAAATTCGTTTAATAGTGTAGGATACAGTTTGTGCAATTTGTTTCAACCTCAGTGCTCTTAAAATGGTGAAGGAAAAGATTAGAAGGAAACTAGTATTCAAAGACAAGTGACATCCACCAACCCGCACTGGGCCCGCGTGATGCATTACGGCCCACTCCCTCTCACAGAGAGGAGGCTGTGGCCCAGCAGTGGAACCGTTATTGGCTTATTAGGCCCATTAGGTACATCAACTATTAGAAACAGTCAAATATGACATGAGTGGCACACAACTGTTGGCTTACACAATATTGTAAAATATATTTTTCAAACCGCTTGCTCGTAAAGTGGCTCTATGCATTTTGAATGAACAACATTGTTTTAATTTTTTTAGTTTTATTTATTGGTTGAATACAAGGCCTTTGGCTACTTTTATATGTGTGTACTTTATGTCTTTAAATGTGCGTTTTGTTTGTGCAGAATAAACAATTTTTCTTTCTTTTTTTCTTTCTTTATTAAACAAGCGCGTTTGTTACTTCATATTACCGCACTAGTGCGGTATGGTGCGTGACAGAAAAATATTGATATCGACCGTTTATTTATACCATTTTTTAATCCAACAACCTGCAATTTAATTCTTGAATATGCAAAAATCTTAAACCGCATAAAACCTCCATCTTCACCCAATGCGCTCTTCACACAATTCATTACGTTAGTTATGGTTTTACCGCGGGTGGGACGCGGGTTCAATACCCGCACGATGTAAATATTTTATTTTTTGTTTATTTGGGTTCTGCGGCCGATGTGTGAGATCTGAGGAAACAAATGGAGTTGCTTTGATTCTGTTTGATGTTAAATATTTTGATCGGGTCAGTGAATGGTTCGAGAAGATATTTCTGTTTTCAGCACTGTTGACTATAGACAAATTAATGATCTCAGCATTTTGTTATTTGTTACTAGCTTTTGCCCGCGGCTTCGCCCGGGAACGTAATAAAGGGATAAAAAAAAAAAAAAAAATTGTGTTTTATTTCACGTAAAATACCCATATACAAAAAAAAATAGAATAAATAAGTAGGTATTAAAATCATTAAAAATTATCAATAAAATTATCATTAAAAAATAATCAATAATAATTATCATTAAAAAATTATCATTAAAAATTATCATTAAAAAATTATCATTAAAAATTTTCATTAAAAAAAAAGTACCCTATGTGTTAATCCAGGTTAACAATGTATTAATTCCGTAATACATACATATATTGCTTTCATATTTCATATAACTCTTTTGGTTTACGCGGCGCACGCCAGTAAAGCTCCCAGTCGGCATGTTTTTTTCCGACATCTTAAACAATCATCGTCATATTCCAGCCAATTTACACAAAACCTTAATGCACCAAAAAAATTATACACGTAAAGCTTCCTCTTGAATCACTCTGTCCGTTGGTGAATTTTCATAATTTTCAAAATCTGTTTGGTATTTATTGGGTTTATCGTGTTCAGACAGACATATAGACAGCCAGACGCGACGGGGCGACTTTGTTTTATAATACAGTGTCCCTGGATAAATGGTTGAACCACTGATATTAATTTCTGCTTGATACTGAGGTATCAAGCTACGCGTTCCGTTAGGGTTCCGTACCTCAAAAGGAAAAAACGGAACCCTTATAGGATCACTTTATTGTCTGTCTGTCAAGACCCTTTTTCTCAGGAACGCATGGAGGTATCAAGCTGAAATTCATACCAAATACTCAAGTCTACTGTCTCTTGGAGTTGTGAAAAACAAACTTCTAAGCCAACGCAATCAAAAGATACAGCCGTTTATGCTGCAAATTGTCGACACTTGCAAGGGAATCAAAACCTAAAGGGTACTTCCCGTGAACTCAGAATCTTGAAATTTGGTACGAAGCAACGTCATAGAGCACAGATAAAGGAAAAATTGCGAAAAGCATACATTTTTAGTTACATCATATAATAAAAATATTTTTAGTACGGAACCCTCGGTGCGCGAGTCTGACTCGCACTTGGCCGGTTTTTTAAAACTAACAGAAGCCCGTTTATCAGTCGTGAAACTGCTACAAAATAAAGACTCTGACCATTGAAGTGCAGCTGAGGTCCCTGATATACCCAACCGATGTTACACGCAATCAGGAACTGTAGCGCAAACATTGAGTTTCTGGCGTATGGGTCGCTAATTCGATTCCTACAATGAAAAAAATATTATATTATTTCACCACAGATAAAAAAAGATGGTTCAATCCGCAAAATCATTTATTTAAATAAAAAGCGACTTGCTACGACACAATAAAGTGCAATTCAGGTCGCACAGCGCTAATTACCTACAGTTATATTCACCTAGAAGTTGCCTCTCTTTCTATCGCGTGACTCTTATATCCTCTGACTACGTTACACTCACTGAATTGGCCCAGCAAGACGGGCCCGCCGCATACTTGTAGCTTCATACCTAAAATGTATGGAGATTCGTACAAGGAAAACCATAGAGTTCATAAAAATAAAGATAAACAAAAATTCCCCCTATGTTTTGTACAATCACGCACAATAGTGATTGTTCGTAACATCCGCATTATACTGACGCTGCTGTGCTCGACTGTACGCCCTTTTTTCAATTTACATAAATTCGCCAAATCTTTGCCCCCAAAAACATTTACTTGCATTGAAAAAGATACTTTATATCAAAAAATATAAAGCTTATTCTGCATTGAGTAGTTATGCTCACACTTTAAATATTCAGAGTAAACCTTACAACCATGATAATAAAGCACACATTTGCGTACAAATATATTTGTTTGTGAATCAAACCGGAGCGAATGCGTACGTGTTCAAAGCAATGCGTTTTGTGTTTAATGTTAATAAAACGAAGGTGTTTATTTGAATGACAAAGGGTCGAGAATTTCGGCTGTAAGGGCATCGTCATGGCTATTTCGATGCGGTGTGGGTTGTTAGGCTTGCTACACAAGTACTCAACTTGTTAACCGACCGGGTCGGGTCGTGTAGGCAGGGCCTTAGGCGGATAATTAGGGGTTCTGAGAGTATTTTAGAACTAAACTTGTAGGAGTTGTAAGTTTATTACAGATACCTAATTATGTAGAATTGTTAGTAGTGCCAGCGTAGCGTAATGCTGCGGTCTCATCTCTACTCTGTAATTAGCATTTTGTTTTTGTTATGTTTTTGTTGTCATTTGCCAATGTCGCAAGAGTAATTACATTACGCAATATTGTCTTTGGTCCGTGGCCTTGACATCAACCAATGAACAACAGTGTTTTTATTTTTAGTTATTGGTTGAATACGAGGCCTTTGGCTACTTTTATGTGTGTGCATTTTATGTCCTTTTGTCTTTATATGTGCGTTTTGTTTGTGCAGAATAAACAATTTCTTTTTTCTTTTTCTTTTGTTTTATTCTAACTCAACAAAACAACTAGAAAGTAATATGAGTTTTTTTCCTGGACATCGATAAAAAAAATCTGCAGTATCCGGACCCCACTTAAAATTACTTGCCGACCCCTGTTCTAGACCAACGAGATTTCGTCAACATATTGTTTTGTGTTGCAACCTCTTCACTGCTTACCCTCCATAACATAAAGTACCGAGATACTAACGGCACTATAAAACATAGCAACAATGGCTGTCGACTGGTTACTGCAGATTTATGTTAACTGCAGACTCTGACTGCAAAATGTCTGGTTTATAACAGTACTATGAACTAATATGAACCTCAAATACTTGCCGCATAGAAGTCAAAAGGTATCTTACTTATCTTATTTTGGCTTTTAGGAAAACCACCAGTTTTCAAATAAAAAAAATGTGGCAAATTCAAAAGTGTAAGCCTCATAACGCACATTCAAAAACAGAATTAAAAAAAAAGAAAAACAAAAGTTTTTTATTAATCCAATCCTATACAAAAAAAAAAAAAAAAGACGACGTATATTTAGTTATTACGTTTACGTTTTACGTTGTTACGTTTATTTCGTTTATTTATTAATTATGACTCCTTAAGAACGGTTCAGCGGATTAGGTTACTAAATATACTACGTCTATTGTATTTTATAATGGATTTCCGCAAAGTTACGCCTGAGTCAATTAACTATCTATCCTATACTATTAAACGAGCAATATTTGTAAGTATTGTATTTGTAATCACGTTCTCGAAAACGGCTCTAACGATTTCGATGAAAAGTGCAATATAGGGGTTTACGGGGGCGAAAACTCGTTCTAGCTAGGTCTCATATCTGGAAAAAATCGTTTTCTCCGTATTTTCATCCGAGCAGAGCTCGGTCGCCCAAGGTTTAGAACAAGATCGTCGGTTATTTAAAAAAAAAAACAGCTGCTCCATACATTTTGACCGCGTAGGTATTGCACTTTTCTATGAAACAGCAGTTTTTTTTTTTTAATAACCGACGAAAAATTTCAACGCAGTGGGGTTCAGAATCATGTACTGAATCCATGGTAGCCGGCTTCGCGTCGATGTCCCTGCCACCCTGTATATATTTAAATAGTATTTTGATTGTGCATATATAGCCCTTTTTTAATGCAAATTTGCACGCATATTTTGGCATTTTGATAGTGCATACAATCCGATGTCTAGTAATAAGGTTCAGTTTGGGACCCTTCGGGTACGAAACCCTAAAAAGATTATCCAAGAGATATGAAGGTAATACATGTTCTTCCAACATCGATGGGTCAACCACATGGTCTGTTAACCCTTCGCCTGATTGGCTCTATTGTGGGCACACACATTCCCCGGATGTCTGACCTCCAGCCAATAGTGTCAATTATCTATGTTAGTAAGAATTTACAAACGATTCGGTTAGAAATGTATTCTGTCTGTTACCTATTTGTCTGTTCCGCATTGGTATCAATATTACTGCAAGACGGTTGTTGCTAGCCTCCTTGGTCTAGTGAACACTACCGCGACTGCAGAGCATAAGGTTTTGCCAGGATTCGATCTCCAAGTCGGGATTTAAAAAAAAGTTAAACTCAAATACAGTACCATATATAGTATAGTTTCCTGTGCGAGTCTCAATAAATACTTTTTCTTTCTTTCTTTCTTTCTTTCAAATAAACCAATTACAGGCACTTTTGAATTGTCAAGGAGTCGGTCAGTCAGAAAGATGAAGCTAGTTGCCCCTTCTAAAGCGAAGTAGGTACCTATGGAGAAGAACGGGCAAGAAACTCCACGGACACTCTTTTAAATTTAAATATTGGTGACATCATTCATATTGTGAGAACAATGTAGAAAGACGTGCACGTTAAAAGCGTCCATAATAAATAGTTAAAAACAATTTAAAAAATTAAAATAAGCCATGACAGCTAAGAGATGACCAGTCTCTTCTAACAGCACCCGTCCAAGAACGTGACACATGAATCAGTACCATTTAGCTCAACCATTTTGAAGGGAGCTAAATGATCCAACACACACGCCACCACCGGCGAGACATTTGGGTGAACATGGCTTACTCTCAGCCGCCAGGGCTGATTCAAGTCAATGAAAGACGTATCCAGTAAATGGTAGCTTCATAGTAGGGAATTCTAAATCCAGACTCCTGGCAACAACCGGCAGGGGACAATCGTGCGGCTATGTTATATACAAAACAATTTCTTTTTCGCTATTACTATTCAGTACCTGGGCCTGGGCGACCAAGCTCTGCTCTGGTGAAAATAGAAAATGCTCATTTAATAGTATAGGATGGTAATTCCATGCTGCCATGATAGTAGGTACTTACTAATTTCATGCTGCCATGATAGTAGGTACATACTAATTCCATGCTGCCATGTCATTTCTTGTTTTAAACTTCGGGCGACCGAGCTCTGCTCGGGTGAAAATACGGAGAAAACGATTTTTTCCCAGATCTACCAGATCAGACCTAGCTAGATCGATTTTTATCCCCGTAAACCCCTATATTGCAACTTTCATCGAAATCGTTAGAGCCGTTTTCTAGAACGTGATTACAAATATACATATCATACAAATATTGCTCATTTAATAGATAGGATAAAACTATTACGTACCTTTCTGAACAGCTGACAATTTTATCATCGAAACCTTCACACATCAACTATTTCAATATTATAGCTTGGATGCAAAAACGTCCTGCTTTCGGGCACAATATTGTGGATACCGTACTATCCGTGACACTATACGCTGTAACAATGTTCTGTATTATAACTGTAGAGTCTGAATTACGATTTCGTTGTTGACCGAAAAAAAAAAACTTTTCTGCAGTGGCCGAAAAAAATAAGGGCCGGCAAAGCAACACTTTCAATTTATTTATTCAGAGAAAATGCATATAATGGTTGTAACAATTAAAAGCACAATAACTGAATAAATTAATTCATTTAAAAAAAAATGCAGGCGGGTTTTAAATTTTTTAATTTATATATTTTATTTTAGACCTTTTAGTGTCCCGGCACATTCTTATGAACAAACAGTGGTCCGACACAAACATGGCCCATTTTCACGCTATCAATAACTTTTTAAACCAAATTAATATTCCTTATTAAATTCAAACATATAACTTATACAATATATGTTTGTAATCCCCATTTAATTTCTTTTATTTTGATACCCTATTCGATAGGTATGGTTTTTTAAATATTTTTTTCTATCGCCAAACAAAGAAACATTAATTTATCGTTTTCGGTGTTCGGCCGAAAATGTAAAGCAGGACGAATATCACTTTCGGCCAAAAATTGAAATCGTTTTCGGTCGGCCTCTACACAAATGTCACACAATGGACGTTCAATTGTCAACAAATGTGAAAGAACTGTAGTGTGCAGATGTGTGGACGGCTGCGCAAGAGTGCTAGAGTGGACGTTGTAGGGTTGGCAAATATGTGTGCATTGTTTGATAAGTGACCATCAAAGTCCAGGTAGGAAAAAAAAATCGGTTGCAGCTTCCTAAATTGGGGTTTCGTACCTATTAGCGGAGCATTTGCTTTCGGAGGTATGGGTTTGCGATTTCTGTACGTTCATATTTATGAATGGTATCAACCTTGGGGATTGTCCGACTGCTTCACCGGACTTTCCTGTGGCCTCCAGCCTGGGCATAAAACTTTAAAACTAAGCGATTACACGCTAAGATAGATAGATATATCGTTTATTTGGTGCACAAAATATAAAAACACGGTTAAATAATAACTAAATACATGAATATAGCTATAAGGTGCCAATATACAAAAAATAAAATATAGAAGAAAATAAAGACATTGTGATGACTATTGGCTAAGACACATACAAAGTGCGGTGTGCGTCTCAAGGTTGCACCAAATAGGAGTCCAGCTCAGCATGTGTCAGGCAAATATACCTGACGCTGATATTCTGCTGGATCCCTGCAGTAACACACAGACGTCGAGCAGATGAGATAATATATATGCGAATTATTGGTGTTGTGAAAAGTGAAATGAGCAGAATGAAATTACGTAAGTATACCAGCAAATTAAATGATGACAGAATTTTTGAATGATAACAGGAAAGTTTAAGGCTAAGGGCATCCCCTCGGGTTAGAAAGTCGCTGGGGGAGGACAGCAAGGGACAGGCTGGGTCGAATTAAGACCGTTTATTCTGAAAGTGGGCAACGTCGCAAATAGATGTCAAATATTTCGATATTTTGATTAATTTGTCAATATTACTGTATGGAAATAAGAAATGTGGCTAACTAACGAACTAGAATATTGATTATGAAATGCAATAATTAATATCTTAACACCGAATATTTAGTTTTGGATGTAAAAAAAGCATTTGGAGCTTTTATTACCCCTAAAACGGGTACAACATCAAATTCAATGTTATAATTGCAATTCATTATTAATATTCAGTAATATTGCCAAATTAATCAAAACAGGTAATTTTATGACAGCTATTTGCGACGTTGCCAACGTTTAGGATAAACGCTCTTAAGATTATTTGGGGACGAATTTAAAGCTCATACTGTAAGAAGTAGGCTGTCTTTACGCTTACCCCATTGTTTGACGGGTACCTATTATTATACAGCATGTTTGTCCGATGAGTAGTCAGCCGTACGGGGGTGATGCGTGCGGGGGACGGGGGTAGCGCAAGCGCACCTGGCGCGCACGTGGGTACCGCGCATGTGTACTGCACAAGTATGTGCAGAAGGCTCACTTGTAACTTAAACGTGGACCCGGTGGGGTACCGTCGACTGGTAATTTTTGATGGTTTTATGCATGGCATCGCCGGCAACTGGGTTGGTTGCTTGATGATGGTAAAATAACACCAGATTGTTACTACTTTAGTAATACAACTATATAATACCACAGCTGTATCTCGAAGAGAGTTAGAGGCGGAAAGTAGACTAACAGTATTATAAATCCCATATACCTAATAGATGAGCGCCACAAATCGGGCATAAATCCAGACTCCGGGTTGCTACAGAGAAATCTCTGATAACCATAACCGTGCCCGACTTGTAATTATAAGGCCTAGCCCGAACTGCGAAATCACAACTCGCGATATTTATTCGCGCGGTTTATATGCAGTGTTCGGAATTGCAACGAGTGCGAATTTTAAATCGCCAGCGCATGTAGATACCTATATAAAATACTATGAGTTACAGAATTGAGATGAAAATTTCGTGCGATTTTTTATCGCAACCATCCCACACCAAGGTCAGAACTGACTTTCTCGCAACCATTTTATCCATCAACCAAGGTCAGAACTGACTTTAAAACCCTAAATGAGCAAGTTGTCTTTACTACAACCGATTTTATTCTTGGTTTCACATTGTATTATCCTTCTGTGCTTACATTTATCTCTGCCACGTGTTCGGTGTCACTCAATGGAAGCTCGTGTATGCTCAATCAAAAAGAATGCTATTGTTAGCGCAGGAGAGATAGTAATGGATGTCGTGGATGAATCGGGATGTTGCCTCGCTTAAATGTTTATATAGAGCTTTTATAAATGGTTTGATTTGATTATCCTAATATAATATGATTGGTTTTCTTTTGTTTTTTGCCTTTACCAGGAAGTGGTGAAGGACGGTAAGGATCTTGTAGACAGGCGCGACGCGACACCTGTAGAACAATTTCCGTTAAGTTTTCATAGAAATTGTTCCAAAGAAGTCTTTATGGGAACTGTCTTGTGTAAATTTTGACGTTCAAAAAGTGCAGATTTTTTCTTTAGCATAATCACGAGTGAGATAGGTTCCGTCAAAACTGGAAGGAGGACGCGCGGGCTCGCGAACGATGGAAGGAGTGGAGGGAGGCCTTTGCCCAGGAGTGGGACAGCGTAGGGAAGTAAAAAAAAAAAAACAACTGCCCATAATGTTCGCACTGCTGGGATTCAGGCCTCCTCTCTGTGAGAGGGAGTGGGCTGTAATCCACCACGCGGGCCCAGTGCGGGTTGGTAGGCACTATTTCTTCGAACAGTAATTAATTATAAGGGAAAGATGCGATCGTCCGCGTAGAAGTCGAAAATGGTTCTAACAGGATTTTTATTGGTTTTTTAAACCTGAAAAAAAAAATGTAATATTTTATGAACACGATCCTTTGATCTGGCGAAAGTTACACGGGTGTATTATCTTTTTAAAACGAAATCGAAATACTACACCTACCGCTGTATGTCTTTATAAACAATATTTTTTGTTTTTCTTTCGGGAGCTGGAATCACCAGGCTACTCTGCGGGCTTACTCTGGAGCATGCCACATACGTGATGTAGTATTAATAGTTAGTAAGCAGGTACATCACTAGAAGAGAGACAGGATGAAAGGAGAACACTAACAAGATGGCGTCGGATAGTGATCGGAATTGGTGATGACTGATCTAAAAAAGTACATGTGCTGATTGTGATGTTAAATATTGTTTTATTAAACAACATAATACATGGCCATGTGATGAGTGTATATTTATAACATTTGCTGGAACCCAAATATTATCCCTTAAGTAAACTACGTCTTGGCCAGAATAAAAAGTGTGTTTGTTAGTAATATTTTATGTTCGCATGCCAAACAAAAATAACACAAAACAAAGAAACCAAATCTCCATTTAACCTCAAAATTATCAGTTTCCTTCCACATCAGGCTTGTCGGACACATCCGTGCATTAGTCCGCGTACACACTGCCCGACTGTCGGTGTCGGGTGTCCGAAATCGGTCAATGATGGATGCGGTCGCACGTGTGCCCGACGCGCAGGAGAGATCGGTACAGAAGGCTAACTCCAGGAAGTCGTGGCTTAGTGATAGCCGCACGGGGCGACCGAGGTAAAAAACAAGAAAGAATGAAAAAAGAAAAAGTATTTATTAGGACTCGTACAGGAGATCACAAATAAAACTAAACATACTCACATAAACATAAATAAAAAGACAAAGTGAAATGAAAATAAAAGCAGAAACGTACAAGACGTACGAGGCCAAACGGCTCCTATCTCAGCATGATGCTGCGACATTTAAAAATAAGTGTCACAGCACTGGTATTCTGATAGGGCCGAGGGGATCGAGCGAGGTTGCAACAGTATATCTCGTCAATATTAGCTTTTAAACTAATATTATAGAAAAGATTTGACATTTTGTATGTTTGTTTTTATACCTACTCAAAAAATAATAATAATTACCCGATAATAAAAACACCTATTGAAAGCTACGAGTACATTATCAGCGATTAACATGATATATTATAATTAATGAAAAAAAAAAAACCTTGAGAGGTGTCACCCGGATGGAACGAAGTTCCTCTTTCTATGAGAGAGAGAGAGAGAGAGACAGACAGAGAAACACGCGCACGCCGCACGGCTTACAACTATAGCAAAAAGTGTCGTTACAACTTTTAGTCTCGAAGTATAAGTATATAAGTCAAAATTCAAAAGTCATTTAAGTATTCAAACTAGGCTGAGAAATCAGCACTTTTCGAACGTCAAAATTACATAAGGCAGTCCCCCAAAAACGCCCACCCTTCACCACTTCCTAGTGCTTAAGCTGGGAAGAAGAAGTGGCGCAACAAACTCCCCAGCAGCACAGCTGTCTGTTCAGTTGAAAAAACTTGATTCTATATAATAGTGCATATTATTATGCTAAAATAATTTACATCACCACAAATTGCAATACAACTCATAAAATAAAAACATTTTAAAGAGTAGATTATGTCAACATGTATAAGTCTCTTGACTCGTGTCGACTTATACACTCGCTCGACTTCAACTTCGACTTCGACTTCGACTCCGACTTCGACTTCCAATTCGACTCCGACTCCAACTTCGACTTCGACTCCGACTTCGTCTTCAACTTCGACTTCGACTCCGACTTCGACTCCGACTTCGACTTTGACTCCGACCCCGACTTCGACTTCGACTCCGACTCCGACTTCGACTCAGACTTCGACTTCGACTCCGACTCCGACTTCGACTCCGACTCCGACTCCGACTTCGACTCCGCACGCCGCTCGGCTTACAACTATAGCAAAAAGTGTCGTTACAACTTTTGGTCCAAATTTTTTCCGTCTAGCCCCCTTTCGCAACGCGCGATAAGGAACTTCGTTCCAAAAAAAATATATTACAAGTTAATCGAAAGTGGATGACATTTGCAAAAGAGTCAAAAGGGGTCATTTGGTTGTAAATGAGCTCTCCTACACCCCTTAATGGATTGCCGACATATAACCAATAACTCTAGACAGAGTGACAGGCACATCGGCGCAAAAACTGTTACCATGGATTCAGTACATGATTCTGAACTCACCAGCGTCAAAATTTGACGTCGTTTATTTAAAAAAAAAAATCTGCTGTAGTAAAGTGGAATAACTACGCGGTCAAAATGTATGGAATAGCTGTTTTTTTTAAAGAACCTACGAAAAATTTCAACGCAAGGGGTTTCAGAATCATGTGCTGAATCCATGATAACAGTTTTCGCGACGACGACATGCCACCTGTATATGTGCATGCATGTTTGCTGGTTGTATGGAGCCGACCTTCTGTACCTAACTACTTGGTGTAGCCGTGTCTTTAACGGGAGCCAATTGTGCTATTTATATCTTTAAGTCATTTGTTTTTGAACTTTGAAGTTATGTCTTTGTGGAAGAATTTTGAGGAATTTAAATGCTTACTAGTGGTCGCCCAAAGGTCGAAATTCGACCATAATTCATTTAAATTTTAAGTTGTATAGTACATACTAATTCCTTGCTGCCATGTCATGATTCTAAGGTACCCATCTTGTGTCAAACGCATGATATTGTGTAAAGTTTTTTTACTTTTTCTGTTGTATAAAAATATTAGCTTTCTGCACTTCTTCTCCATGTAAGCTTTAACTGTGCCAAATTTCATACTCCTCCGTCCGCGTAATTTTCGCAAAAAGGGGTACAAAGTTTTTGCTTCACATGCTGCGTTCTGGAAATTTGTTTTTTAGACTTGTATGGTTCTTTCATCAAAGTAATAAATGAAAGGAATTGCAAAAATCTACATATATTTTTCTACGTTATATACGGGGTGTCAGGGACATCGACGCGAAGCCGGTTACCATGGATTCAGTACATGATTCTGAACCCCCCTGCGATGAAATTTTTCGTCGGTTATTAAAAAAAAAAAACAGCTGCTCCATACATTTTGACCGCGTAGGTATTGCACTTTTCTATGAAACAGCTGTTTTTTTTTTATAACCGACGAAAAATTTCAACGCAGTGGGGTTCAGAAACATGTACTGAATCCATGGTAGCCGGCTTCGCGTGGATGTCCCTGACACCCTGTATATATAAAAGAAAGTCGTGTTAGTTACACTATTTATAACTCAAGAACGGCTGAACCGATTTAGCTGAAAATTGGTGGAGCGGTAGCTTATAACCAGGAGTCTAACATAGGATACTTTTTATCCCGGAAACTACCCTCTAAAGGGGTGAAAAGGGGATTGAAAGTTTGTATGGGAAATTAAAAACTGATGAAGTAGATAGGGTACCTGCCACCCTGTATAGTATATTACTATCGCGGCCTGCAACATGGGCATTGATGGACGATAGTGAAAATGTGGGCCGAGGCGAAGCCGAGACACATACGTGAGTCTAAGGCTTGTATAGTACTTTTCTCAAATAATGCGCGGTAATTCAAATTAAGAAAATTAATTATAAATTCCAGAATCAATGACGAACAGCGATAATTTTTCACGTGTCAAGATATTCATTTGTAATTTTTTTACTTTTAACAGCTCTATTTGCAAGCCAAATCGAAATTTAAACAAAATCTTTGATAAGTTACCTCTTTGGTTGCCTTAAGTTGAAGTAAAAAGGTCGTTCCATTTTTAAATAACACGACACATGAGTTTTCATATTAATTTATTTGGCCGCTAAAAACGACATATATGGATTTTCATAATAAGGTTGCCGGCCGCCATCTTGAAGAAGGCTGTCAAAATAATGCTCTAATTTTCAAGCATGTTTGAGAAAAAATCTTGACATACTACTTTTAGGTTTAAAGACAGCCGAGTTTCTGTGGCCAAAAATTTTACAAATGTTTCTATATCCTCAATTCCAGAGTTGCTAGATGTAACATTTTGATTCTGGGACATGCCGGTTTCCTTCACCGTTTTGAGAGCAGTATTGATGAAATTATTGACACAAAGTAAAACGCCTGCTTGGTTTCGAACCCATGACAATCAACTCGTAGGTCGCCTCGGTTACCACTAGGCCACTACGGCTCTCGCCTAACTTACATAAAGTCAAATCAAGCTGCGAGTCAAAAGTGAACTTTAAGTGATTTAAGAAAGAGCTCAAAACTTGAAAATCTTCGAAAAACCTCTCCACATTGTTAAACCAGCCAGCATTTCTTTATCAGCTCCATTTACCTCCTCAATTTACATACAAATAGTTCCGGCACATGTTACAGTCTACTTGCAATTCTTAGCACTAAAGCTTCTCCGCATCATCGATTTTGGCACAGTCTCCAGTTTTCAGTCCTAGTTTTCGTACGATCTCGTACGATTGTGTATAGTCCGCGAAAGAGATTAGTGTGCAGCATATTGTATATTGTTTTGTGTTGCAACCTCTTCCAACACTGCTTGTAGCTAGTGTGTAATATTTATTTAGAGCCTAGAACCCAAACTGTTTCGCTGTCTGTACCCACTTCAAATGTTCAAACGTTTGATATGTTAAAAAGAAAAGACAGAAAAAGTATTTATTGAGACTCGCACAGGAAATCACACATTAACTAAAAACACACTGAACATAAATAAAAAACAAAGTACTCGTAACATTAAAATTTAAAGAAGGAAGTCCGTTTATTACGTTGGTTTATGTTTAAATTAATGTAAATGCTTTGTACATATTTTTTAACAGAATAGTGGCTGAAAATCTTTCCTTAATCGTGTTTTGTTGCAATAAAGTGGCAACTGGATAGTGACGTAAGCATGTGTTAGTCCCGGAATGCCAGACCTTGTTTTATTAGACCATGGAATATAGTGAGATACGAATCTAGTATAAGCTTAATATAACTATGCATGCCAGCGACAAAGCTTGTTGGATTATTATAGAGGACAGAAGGGCTTACTGCAAGCTCGGCCATGTGTCGTTAGGTTGGACGCATGCGTGTTTATAAATAGTCTTGTATAGTCAGGTAAACATTGTTAAGAGCGTTTATACTGAAAGTTGGCAACGTCGCAAATACCTGTCAAATATTTATCTGTTTTGATTAATTTGGCAATATTACTGTATGGAAACAAGAAACATGGCTAACAAGCGAACTAAAATATTGATTATGATATGAAATAATTAATATCGTAACACCGAATATTTCGTTTTAGATGTAAAAAAAGTATTTAGAAAATTTCCGTATGCCTTTTTTACATCTAAAACGGTTACAACATCAAATTCAGTGTTATAATTGCAATTTATTGTTAATATTCTACGAGTAGTTCACTTCTTAGCCACATTTTATATTTCCACACAGTAATATTGCCAAATTAATCAAAACAGTGAAATATTTGACATCTATTTGCGACGTTGCCCATCTTCAGAATAAACGCTCTTAAGCAAATTGCCACCCTCCGTGAATTTGCCGTGTTATAGCCATTTTATACAACTGTCATTGAATGACAGTCATGATTTGATTATACAGACAATTAAAGTTGGTAAGTATTAGTAGTAATTTGTTGAACAAACAATTTCCCTGACTACATTGAAAATCATCACTGTTACTGACACTATCCGAAACCACCCTGTGCACAAATCCCGCGTCATTCTAATTCGATCCGACATCGAATGTCCAATCATCCTATGTATATGTAGAATCAGAATCCTAGTTAATCCCAGTCCGTTTCGTCTCATAAATCACCGTAGATCAGGCAGATCCGCGGTGATATCATCCGAGGTTGATCGCCATCTGTTATCTGTGCTGTATCAGATTTGAGCCGCAGCAGAGATAAATATACAGATGGTTCACTCCGAATTTTAGGTATGAAGCTACAAGTACGCGACGTGCTCGACTTGTCGGGCCAATTCAGTGAGTGTAACGTAGTCAGAAGATATAAGAGTCACGCGATAGAGAGGCAACTTCTAAGTGAATATACCTGTAGGTACCTAATTATAACTAATTATAACTTCTCCCGTTCTGGGCGGAGCGGGAGGGCGTGTCAGACTTTTACTGACTAAAACCCACCCGTGTTCCTTCCGTTGCCTGTGTGCCAGGGCCGCGATATCCCTTTCGGACAAACTCGCAACCCTGGCAGGCATTGGCCCTTACGGACCCCGTCAGTTGGTGCTGACATCTCTTAGAGGCGCGCGTGGAACACAACGCGCCGTCGACCCGGGCCTGGTCCTTATCGGACGGCGAGCTACCCATTGCTCACCGTCCGCAAGCCTCCGCCTACGGTGGCCGGAAGTCGGCTCGCGACTCCCGACGCCCGAGGCGTCTCCTGCGGCGAATAGGGGCGCAAGGGCGCGAATCTTGCCTCTCCCTCGCGCGCTCCGCCTCCTCCTTCGCGATCATTACTGCTTCACAGAAGGAAGTGACGGCCTCCCATGCACTCTCGCTCCGGACCATGGCCTGAATTGCACTTTAACTTGTCGTCGCAAGAGTCACTTTTTATTTAAATGATTTTGCGGAGTGAACCATCTGTATTCATCTGTGGCCGCAGGGATATTAGAGATAAAACGTTGTACTAGGCTTTAGGGACAAGTCATTGGTTTAGTAAGCCAAGTTGCAGGCGAAAAGGATTGCTTTTCGTGGATACGGTCAAGACTTTGGGTTGCTGCTGAGAAATTCCTACTGGATTAACCTAGTAAATCTTTGCTGAACTGAAAAACCCAGGAACGCATGTGAATAGATAGGTAATATTAATTACCTAGTTGCATAATAACCCTAGAAGGATCTTCCTTACCGAGTCTATGGCAAAAATATTACAAAATATACATAGGTATTTTTTATTGGCCCAAATGTTGAATTCAATCCCTGAAAACAGGGGCTGGCCAATATTGTACACTAACTTTGCAATAAATGTTTTGACGTTAGTTCCCACTCTATAGCGGGTCAATCTTAGACAGAAAGTGAAGTGTATTTTGTACCACCTGCGTTGCAACTAGGTACTAACTGCCAACTTGATTTGCCGTACACATCAGCCTGCTGGACAAAAGAAAATGGCGTCAAACATGCAAATAACAGACGTTTGATATATTAGAACATCGGCCGCCGTCACTAGGAGCGCATAGCATTGCGCAGTGTCCCTTTCACACCGGCCCGCCCACGCGTCGCACTACGGCTTTCTACTATTTGCAACTCTGTTAGTTTATAGGCGCCTGGTACTTTTTGATGGAACACATTGTTCGCGTTCCAATCTATTGTTCAGATTTTGAATTTCTGGGGGTACACTTAAATAAATGGCTAGCTTTTGCCCGCGGCTTTGCCCGCGTTGAGGTCGGGAATTATCCCTTGGGCACGTATCCCAGGTCATGCTACTGTGCGCCTCATCGAAATCCGCTCAACTTTTAAGGAGTAAAAAGGATGATAATACATAGTATAGTTTGATCAGGACCGCTGTTCCGCGCTTTAGGTATGTGCATGGCGAAACGGGGAGCAGTGTAGTCCGCTCATTCGTTAATGCTCAAGGCTTCCTGCCCGCCGCTTCTTCGTCAACGCTGCCCCCCCCCCCCCCCCCTTCCATTCACGGAAGAGCGGTCCCGGTCAAACTATAGTATGGATACGGATTAGACGGGACGTCACTGCCTATCCACTTGACATTTTTTCCGACGTCTTTTATCATCACCCAAGAAGACGTTGCATATTCATTTTTAGGTACCAGGGCACCAGGCATTGCTAGGCGGCTATATTAAAACTCAGAAAGCATTCAAATTAGCCTCCTTACGCAAGGCGCGCTAAGATACAGTTAGATACGAGAAGTTACTTAGCGTTAAGTATATTCTGCGGGTAAATTAGAACTTTGGTTACGTAATTAGTTTTACTTAAGTAAATTCTAAGAGATTCTAGTAGCTTTTGCTAATGAGATGAGATGCGTACATAAGTTAGCAGCTTCCTTTGATATGTGTTCAGCTGGTCTTTTATGTGCCATCTCTAGTAGCTAGTTCGTTTGCTATGAAAAAGCCACAACAGACTTCCAAAAATATAATTACATAAGAACAGGCTCCAAAACGCCCCCTTCACCATTTCCTAGTGCTTTAGCTGGGAAGAAGAAGTGGCGCAACAAACCCCCCAGCAGCACAGCTGTCTGTTCAGTTTGAAGAATTTGATTCAAATCAAAATATTTTGTTTCACTTAAGTAAACCTACATGGGTGCTAAACGGCACGAGTGGGCGTCAGAAGCTCCAATTGATCCAATTGGTCGTTACCTATGGAGAAGAGCCGACAAGAAAGTCACGGTTAATCTTTTAAACATCAGAGAGTGCTGAAGACGCGCCCCACTCCGTACGCTGTAAGCTGTACGTTAGTACGGAGCTGAGCGGAGAAAAGGCGCGTTGTCGTGGCTGGCACTATCTATGCAATATTTCCAGATACCAGTGTTAATAGATATGGGAGGACAGTGTAGGTCAACAAGTACAGGTACTTAACAGAATACGAGTAGAATAGAGATTCTATTCAATAGTCAGAACAAAACAAAGAAGTAATTAATATTACAAAACATTCAATTCATTAATTTGCCACATGTCAGCTAGCACTCGTCAATACGAGTATACCAACAAAAACATTGGAAAATAAACTCAATCGCATCGTGTAAACTTTCAATGCAAGTCAACTAAACATAAATTGTTAAAATCGCAGCTGTTGTTAAGGCACATCGAGTTCTAGAAGGTCAGCTTTGTAAAGCGCTATCTCTGTCACTCAAAGCTGTGTGCCAGTCTCCTTCTGAAGCTCGATCTGTCATTTTATTAACGCTCAGGTTGGGTTGGTCAATCGCCATTTTCCGCGGTTGTACGTTCTAATTGACCAGGCTTCCAGAATCGAGAGGTGGCTACCAGATACCACGTAATTGGCAGCATGGTGGTCAAGAGATACTGTCACACCATCGTACCCCCATGAGTAATGTCGCGGGAGATAAAATATGGTGTTATCTTAATTAAGTTCATGGTTCGGTTACCAACGAAGTTATAGGAACCAATCTTATGATTTATACCCGCATGGAGAGTTATTTATGGCCTGGCCAACTATGTTGAAAAGAAATAACATCACACCAGTATAAATATCCCAAGAGGGTGAGCTGAGATGCGACATTTCGCCAGTTATTTTTCCCACGAGCCCATTGCTTATAACCAACCGTTTATTAATCTAGACTTCGAATGTGCATTGCTAATGCTGGACAGGTCCACTCAAACCTGTGTGGTTCTTTCCTTAAAAGACCATTCAGACACTAATCTACATGGTTCTCATATGGCCTGAAGATTATGTCCGGACTTTAAAAGAGACTGCGACCTCTGAGTTTTTCTTCTCAGAGTAGTCAGATAGGAAACGTCCACCTCATCTAGCTTATTTTTAATATTTTTTAATATGAGGTGTAAAAAGTGATTCACATACCCTATTTACAGAATAAACGATTACATTTAATTTCAATTGAAAACTCAATGACACTGGCATTAAAAGCATTATTTTTTGTTATTTATAGTTTTAAAAGTATTTTATTTTATTTTATTTCTGTCTTTTCTTTAACTAACCCACCTGAAGATCAAAACCACGACCTTCCATCCTCAACAGTCTCGCTTGCAACCACTACACCAACAGTCATCACTTCAGTCAGTCAGTTTTCTAATTATTCTTGAATTATTTCATTCACTTTTTTATTGTTCTACCTCTAGAGGTATGAGGAAGAGGGTATAAAGTTCACTCATCCTCTGTAGAAAAGGAAGGATCCTTCGATGGGTCGTGTCTGGCGGGCAACTGCCCAACGATTGATGTCAGGGAAGTTATAAACATATTGTGTGACGTCAGGATTTTGTGTGACGTCAGGATTTTGTGTGACGTCAAGATTTTGTGTGACGTCAGGTCTTTGATGCGTAGTTCGCATGTGGTGATATAGATGCCGCCACATACCCATTTCTTAATTTTGTTTTCCATCTGCTATTCCTGTCTCCGCTACATTAACCCAAGCACATTATGCACAAAACAGCACAGATTACTTTAAATAAATAAATTCCCTTACAAAGCTATACAAACATCTGTCTGAAACAGTCGTCTTCATGCTAGTCATTTGCATTTAATTGACTATTGCGCTGAAAGGCCAAGACGGGGAGCTCTCGACGGAATATATCTAGAATTGTAGACTGCAGTGTTTCTTGAAGTTGAAATGTCAGTAACCTGGTATGGTGTAGAAGATACTGGGTATCCTAATTAATAATGCGAAAGTGAGTTTGTTTGTTTGTAACGCTTTCACGCTAAAACGGCTTAACGGATTTAGATTAAATTTAGCACACAGATTAACGGTGACTTCGGCAAGGAAATAAGTTACTTTTCATCCTACATCGAAGACGAAGTAGCGGGCAACAGCTAAAAAAGAGTATTAAATAAAAAGAAGAGTATTAAAAGAAGAGTATTAAAAGAAGAGTATTAAAAGAAGAGTATTACATGAAGAGTGAAAGATCTTTCGTTTGTAGGTATTTATTCTTTTAAATCCTAATTAATATTATAAATGCGAAAGTGAGTTTGTTACGCTTTTACGCTAAAACGGCTGAACGGATTTGGATGAAATTTAGCACATGGGTAGACCATGGCCTGGGTTAGGACATAGGATACTTTTTATCCCGACATTCTCACGGGATCGAGATACTCGTATATACGGGTGAAACTGCGGGGCGCAGCTTGTGATATTATAAATGTGAAAATAACTTTGTTCGTTTGTAACGCTTTCACGCTAAAACGGTTCGACCGATTTAGATGAAATTTTCACACAGATGAACCATGACCTGGAAAAAGACATAGGCTACTTTACATCCAGGATGACAGCATGGACAGGCCAAGTCGCGGGCAACAGTTAGTATAATATAATATTAAAACTGAGTCTGACACGCAGGGTACCTTTCATTCAGAAAAAAACCTACTGTTCCCGAGAGATAGAAAAACGCGAGCGAAGCCGCGGGCAAAAGCTAGTCTTTCAACAAACCTCTAATTTACCTACATATTTGGCAAGTTTATGACATTTATTGTCACGGAAATGACACTTGAATTTGAACGTGTTTTTTTGTTCCACTTTCACGCAAACGGCTGAACTGATTTGGATGAAATTTGTCACATGGGTAGACCATAACCTAGGTTAAGAAGTTCTTTTTATCCCGATATTCCAACGGTATCGAGACTTATGCGAGTGAAACCGCGGCGCACAGCTAGTGTTTAATAAGTTTATTAGTTAAATGTGTGTTTTAAACCTGCGTGACTTCACATACATCCAACAGCTTAGCGCTTTACATATTCATATAACTTTGGAAGCTTTTACAGTGTTTCTACTCAAAAGATAGTGGCGCTGATGTTGTGCACAGACTAAACTAAAATTAAAGTGCTATCTCTTACTAACAGGCAGTAATAGCCTAGTGGTTTGACCGTCAGACTGCCAAGTCCATAGCTCTCGAGTTCGAACCCAAGGCACGCACCTCTGACTTTTCGGATTCATGTGCGTATTGTATAATTATCACTTGCTTCAAAAACGGCGAAGGAAAACATCGTGAGGAAACCGACATGCCTGAGAGATATTTCTCGACGGCATGTGAAGTCTAGTCAGAGGCCCATGGGCGGCTTTAAAACTTTGACATCAAGTTAGTCACTAACCACACGAAAAGAAGAAGACTATCTTAACACGCTGAGTTAGAAAGAGATGGTGGCATTTTAGAAGTGTCAAACTATTTGACATGGTTTAAGATGGCGTTTCGTAGAAAGGTCTTGTAAATGTACTTAGAAGTTTTAGCTCCAATAAATTTGAAAGCTTTTAGAACAGTGATTGTGACAAAACTAAGTAACTTTTAGATTTCTTGAAGTTCTTGACATTTTAGTCTTGATTTTGTTAGTGTTTGTGTTCAAAACGAATCTCTTTTGTCTTCACTCAAAGTTAGATTGAATTCGGAATAACTTTAATTTCATTCACTCAGTTTTAATTAAACTGCCAAATTCAATATGTGCGTAAAGTCTACACAATTGCCTTTGTAGAGAATACTGACTCACCACTCTCACGCCTAGAATCTTCGAAGGGGTGAGTAGACTACAGGTATACATATAATATTAAGCCCTTTTTTCTGAATACCGAAGTTAACATTTCGTAAATGACAGTGTTGACGTTTTTATAAAAAATATCAGGCAATTCAGAGTGCCTCTTGGCATCGGCCTCCTCTAGCATCTTCCATTGGGTTCTGTCTCGCGGTACCCTTCAGTGGTATCCAGCCGTGAGCCTCAGGTCATCCGCCCATCTCGCTTGTTGACGTCCTCTATATTGCGTTTACCGTCTCTGAGGTAACAGTCAGTGAGGGTTGTACTCCATTTGCCTTCCTTGTCTCGAATCATGTGACCGGTCCATCTCCACTTCAGTTGGTCTATTACAGTGAGAATGTCAGTTCGTTTTGTTTAACATATAGCACGCCCAGATTTCGCTAGTTATGTTTAAATCCCATGTAATTATGGGCGAAACTATTCAGAATTTGTTCTGTTACTTACTGAAAATTATTTAATGGAAAGGTTTGAAACGATAGTATTGTAATTATTACAATTTAATCATCATAGTGATAACCGCCTCTGTGGTCTAATGATAAGACCATATGTTATCTCAAACCCAGGTTCGATTCCTAATATTGTCTGCTCGGTTTGGTTCGTGGTAGGGCTTGTTCTAAGTCCGTCTGGCTAGCTACCACCATCTTATCTAAGACTGTCGCCATAACAACAATGTTAACAGCATTGTTGTGTTTCGGCAGTTAGAGGTAAGCTTAAGATAGCCAGTTCCTCTGTGGTGGAGGATTAGGGTATAGCTCGTTTTCACCTTCAGCCTGATCATCACTTAGGTGATCACATCAGGTGAGATGGAGGCCAAGGTAAAAAAAAAGTCGCATTTGATGCGTAAAATCTGACATCTCACCAACTGACGGGGTCCGTAAGGGCCAATGCCTGCCAGGGTTGCGACTTTGTCCGAAAGGGATATCGCGGCCCCGGCACTCAGGCAACGGAAGGAAAAGGTGGGTGGGTTTTAGTCAGTAAAAGTCTGACACGCCCTCCCGCTCCACCCAGTGCGGGAGAAGTTATTTGATAATTTCCCACCCTTAAAAAAAACAAAAAAAAGGGGGGCGGGTCAAGGTCGTTTCTGACGGCCAACTCAATTACCGCGCGCGCTCATTGGTTAAATCAAATAGCGCGCGTGTCCCCGGCTTCGCGTTACACACTTTCGTCCCTTTTCACGAAATCACTTCCACAGATTTTTAGGGTACTTATATTTATGTTCTGTGCACAGATTGTAGGAGAGCTTGAGGAAAGATGTTACACATCCAAAACATTTGCGTTTGGTTTCTACTTTCGTTCGATACGTAATCTAAATCATCATATTTTATTCTACAAACTATTTCTGAACCCAAAACAATATCATCCATGTAAACAACCGCCTCTATTAAGCAAACGTGGCATTCAAATACCAGCCGGATTAGTAGCCATTTGGTGTTCAAATAAAACGGTCGGGACGTTATCAGGCGCCGCTCCATTCAGCGGCGCATAATGTCGGAACGTGCGCCCTCCACCGCGTCAGCGACGCGACTGACTGGCGCGCGGCCAAAACAAAATGCTCCATAGACAAGCGGATATCATTTACTCTATGATGCTTACTTGATAATGTTTTTCTTTTTGTTACAGGTACTTTTTTCGACACAGCGGTCTTCAAAGATGAACCGTCATCAAGAAACAAAGGTTTTTAGTTCACATTTTTTATTGTCTTTAGCACTGTTGCCCACTGAGTCGTGTCGTAGTTTAGTAGACAAAAGGTGCTGTTATTATTGTTCTGTTTCCGTCGATACAATATGTTGCGCCTCAGTGGGTTATAGGCATAATGAGTTTAATTAGAACTCTTTGGTTTGGCATGTTACAGCTGATTGAACATTTGTTATAGGTAGGTGTAATTTTGATTAGAATATTATGGATAAATTAATGATGAAAGCTTTTATTCACTACAGGACTTGGATAAAATTATTGAGCTCGCTTCGCTTGCTCTTTCAGCTCAGTAACTTTTATTTCTCAAAAGAAAATATATTTTATTCGAAGCGGGGTGCTGTTATATCCTATACTATTAGGATTAAACGAGCAATATTTGTATATATATTTATATATATATATATTTATAATCACGTTCTCGAAAACAGCTCTAATCGAAATTGTTCTTCTAACTGAACAGACAGCTGTGCTGCTGGGGAGTTTGTTGCGCCACTTCTTCTTCCCAGCTAACGCACTAGGTGGTGAAGGGTGGGCGTTTTGGGGGACTGTCTTATGTAATTTTGACGTTCGAAAAGTGCTGATTCTCAGCCTAGTTTGAATAAATGACTTTTGATTTTGATTTTGAATCATTTCGATGAAAGTTGCAATATAGGGATTTACGGGGGCGAAAAATCGATCTAGCTAGGTCTTATATCTCGGAAAATTGGTTTTCCCAATATTTTCCGTTGCCCAAAGTTTAGAACAAGATGGCTACCTTCGGTTTAAAGACATTTATTTCTCAAAAAAAAAGAACATTACAGTTCACTTAACATATTGAGAAAAGTAAGATAAACCTAACCTTAGACTACTTATTTGACATTTGACAATATGTGACAGACATGGCAGCATGGAATTAGTAAGTACGTACTATCACGGCAGCATGGAATTAGTAAGAACTATCCTGTACTATTAAATAAACATTCTCTATTTTCACCAGAGCAGAGCTCGGTCGCCCAGGTACTAATTGTATATTTTTTATATGTATTCTTTTAAGTTATTGAAAGAGAATGAATCCTAAAATCAGCATAGTACAATACTAGATATGGGAGACACTTCTAACCTGTCTGGCCCATGTGCCCCTCCCAGAAATAAATCCTGGATCTGCCCTAGATACCTACCATACTACATTAACTAAACTTATACAATGTTGCCCATGGGCATATTCATGACAAATTATTGAAAATAAACTTAAAAAGGGGGGGTCTATCTTAATTTTTTTCATTATCTCGCTATGATTTTATGGACATGCGTGTTATAAAAATAATATGTACACACTTCTGTTTTTTTTTCATAGTCGACATATTTTATTAAAAAATATTAGTGAAACTCATAAGCTTTTAGAATTAATAAACAGAATCCATAACATAGGAGACAATTATGACAAACGCTACTAAAAAAAAAAAAAAAAAATGAAAAATATTAAAGATAGACCCCCCCCTTTTAAAGTTAATTTTCGCGATAATTTTTCATGACTATTCAGAAAATCACTGGCGCCATGCCCATGGGCGACATTGTATATGCGTTTTTCTTAATTATTCCATTCTTAAAATATCAATCTATTTGCAACCTCTTTACTTACATTTCTACAAAGATTACCAATAATATCTGCTACACGCTCTCCCACCAGGTCCCTTTACAGTAAGTAGTATACTCGGTGACTCCTCGCTCCTCCCAGGCGGCGGCGTTGGCAAGTCTGGCAACTAATACCACCGAAATGAAGCTTCATTATAAATGAGGCGAGAAGCGTGTGGCAGACGGGACACTTTACTGTTGCTCTTGTGTAGCGCGACTTTTTTTGAGTGGTCTGAAACAGTCAGAGAAATGTATTCGAATTTACTTCCTACTAACCTACTTAATCTGCGTTCGCAATTCATTTGCCAAACATGTAAACAAACACGAGTTTTAGGAAAAACAACTGTAAAGCCTAGACATAAGGTTCAGTTTGCGCTACAACTTCATAATTTTGGTCTAAAATCTAATTTATTTAGACTTGTATAAAGTTGATGTTTGTCTAAGTGGAAAACCGTGTTTGTTTAGATGTTTCTGCAAATAAATTGCGCACGCAGATTACATAATATTAGCTGCGCCCCGCGGTTTCACCTGAATAAGTCTGGATCTCGTGGGAATATCGGGATAAAAAGTATCCTATGTCCTAAACCAGGTCATGGTCTACCCATGTGCCAAATTTCATCCAAATCCATTCATCCGTTTAAGCGTGAAATTTAGCACACAGATAGTTTATAACCTGGATTAATACATAGGATACTTATTATTTATCCAGGTAGTACTTTCCCGCAAAATCCCCCTCCACGTGGACGAACCCGCGGGCGAAAGCTAAGTACCGTCTTTCTTTATCAGTTGTAGGAAATAGCTATAACGACCAATTCACGTAGTGTCAATCTGCTAAACAATATATTTCCCTGACTATCTACTTTCGTAGATTTTGTTGCTAAATAATGTACGGTGGTACGGAACCCTTCGTGTGCGTGTCCGACTCGCACTTGGCCGTATAAGGCTGTTTATGGCGTTAAAAATTGGGAAATAATAAGTGCAACAACAAAAGTTTTCTTTAGCACCTGCAACCTAACGTCTTTTTTTATATGTAGGCTACGAGTTAATAGAACAGCTTCAATTATATTCATTCATCATCTTTACTATTCCAACAGAATACCAAAAAACCAGCAACAATTTACGAACGTAAATTAATATGACTTAGAGCTACCGATAAATATATTTACTTCTGACTTGATAACTCAGCGACTAATGTTGTAAGTCAGCTACTTTATATATTTTAGAGATGCAACAGCTGTCTGCTCAAAATTAACAATCAAAGTTTTTTATTCAACAAGTAAATTAATAAATCATATTCATTTTTCGTGAAAATTAGCAACACAAGCGCGGGACTGTACCTGACGCTCGTTGGCAATGAGAGGGGCGCGATGAAAAATGTGAACTGGGCGAAATGGAACAGATAACGGAATATGAAATGGGTTAGGTTAGGTTAGGTTATAACTGTGTCAACCGCGCGTGAGCCGAGCGAGCGAAGCGAGCGGTGCCGCGGTAGCGGCCGGCGAGCGCTACTTCCGAGTTGCTCGCAGCCAGGCAGGCTAATTAGCGCAAGGTGCATTACGTCGCATTTGTTTTTGATTACAATATTTTTTGTATGTTCAATTGGGTAGGTATAATAGTCAAGTCATCAATTACTTATGGTAACATTATAAATAGATAGGTGAATACATGAAATTAGAGCTTTCATTGACCATTATTTGATGACAATAATAAGGTAATTTTATGTTCAAATATAGTAGATTCACTCATCAATTACTTATGTTAACTTATAAAAATAAAGGTGACTATAAGAAATTAGAGTACGTTGATATTATATTATAGATGCAGTTGATACACTTATTAGAAGCTGGCAATGCGTAGACATATCACAAATTTAGTTGCTTAAGAATTATCACCATGCTGCGTCATAATAACAGTAAGTTGTTTTACAATATATGGTCGCTAGAAAACCATTTATTAGACGCTAAAAGTTCGTCGCTGACCTATTAATTCATTAGACAACTAAATATATTTGAAGACGAGAATGACATTTTAAAGAAGCTGCCTTAATTAGCACCCTTAAAAATTTACTTTTGAAACTTTAAGAAGTGCTTAGACCATAGAACTGGATAACTTTTACTATGGGACTAATATTGAAATCGCGTAAAAAGAATCTGCTGTTCCAGCTTGCTACCAGAACAGCTGTTTAACACCTTATATTCTTAACAGAATATTGTAGCTTGCCAGTTCCCCTCGAGTAGCGCGTCTGTTGTCCCAAGTGGCTCGTCTGTGGCTCGAAGTGAACAACTGGGTCGCTCCCGTATACATGGCAGTTTGATTGTCACATACATGCTGGATTGACTTCAGTCTGCAAGTAGTAGAATAAAACATGGCGACGGTCACATTGTGGCGTGGAAACTTGTAAAGGATAGTTCACACTATTGTTCTTTTAAGACTTTGGAAGCTATGATATGGCCTGTACTAAAAGTATCGAATGGCAATGTAAACAAATGGATGAGAAAACGTACCTGTGGATGCAAATTTTTGTATCACATTAAAATTGAGTGCTTAATTGTTTTGATTATTTCAATATTCGAAATTCCAATTTTAAATCTTCTGGGTAAGAAAAAGAAATTCTAATTAGTCCGTCACTCAGATAATAAAAAAATATTAGACACGTATTTTTTGCTTTATCATATTAATAAAAAAAAAATCGTTAAAGTTTGCAACGCCGCGTGATTAATTTGGCAGTATGTGAATATGAAATGTGGCTAACTAGTGAACTAAAACTTTGATTATGAAATGCAATAATTAATATCGTAACAACGAAAAAATTTTTGATGTACATAAAGTATCGGGAAATCAAATGCCTTTTTTACACCTAAAACGGTTACAACATCTAATTCAATATTATAATTGCAATTCATTATTAATATTCTAGTTCACTATTAGCTAGCCACATTTCTTATTTCCATACAGTAACATTGCCAAATTAATCAAAACAGCGAAATATTTGACATATGTTTTTGACGTTGCCTTTGACGACGTTGACTTTCAGAATAAACGCTCTTAAAACCTGTAGGTACAGGGCTTGTTAATACTTTCATCAGATACAGCGTTATCACACTGACGATTTGCCGGCGTGTTTCTAACGAGACACTCCGACACGCGACGTATACGCTGCGTTCTCACGGCCATTAACATAACACATTGAGTTACAGAAAGAGATTACATACTATCATAAGTGTGAGTGCGAACGCTTCACAAAGCCGAACTTTTGTAATTCTATTTGTCCATTAAGAATTTGTCAGTAACATTTCGGAGTTTGGATTAGTGTCTGAGTGATGGCAATAAGGGGCTATATTACAGCGAAATGTGGGTTTAGGTCCGTGCGTCATGTTCGTGAACGGGCGCCGTCAGTTGGGACTGGTCAACTCTTAGCTGCCTTGGCTGTTTTAAATTTGTTTTATATTTTTATTACGGACGCTTCGAACGTGCACGTCTTTCTACGTTGTTCTCACATGTTTAATTTCAACATGAATGATGTAACCAATTTTTTGTAATGACTCCTCCCGCTCTGGGCAGAGCGAGAGGGAGTGTCAGACTTTTACTGACTAAAACCCACCCGTGTTCCTTCCGTTGCCTATGTGCTGGGGCCGCGATATCCCTTTCGGACAGACCCGCAACCCCAGCAGGCATTGGTCCTTCCGGACCCCGTCAGTTGGTGCTGACATCCCTTTGAGGCGCGCGTGGAACACAACGCGCCGTCGACCCGGGCCTGGTCCTTATCGGACGGCGAGCTGCCCATCGCTCACCGTCCGCAGGCCCGCGCCTACGGTGGCCGGAAGTCAGCTTGTGACTCCCGACACCCGGGGCGTCTCCTGCGGCGACTAGGGGCGCGAGGGCGTGCAGCTTCAATCTCCCTCGCGCGCTCCGCCTCCTCCTTTGCGAGCATAACTGCTTCGCAGAAGGAGGTGACGGCCTCCCATGCACTCTCGCTCCGGACCATTGCCTGAACCAGGGCCGGACGCGAGAGATCGCCGCCGCCGATCGCCTCCGTGAGGACGCGGCGGTGCTCCGCCCAAGCCGGGCAGACCTCCACCGTATGCTCCACCGTGTCCTCCGGGCGATCCACACAATGGTGACACCCGGGCATTTCCTCCCGCTTGATCCTGAACAGGAACCTCCCGAAGCAACCGTGTCCGGTGAGGACCTTCGTCAGGCGGAAGGTGAGGACGCCGTGGCGCCTCTCCAGCCACTCCTCAAAGAGGGGACTTACCGCCGCAATTGTGGCGTGGGCAACTAGCTTCATATTTCCGACTGACCGATTCCTTGACAATTCAAAAGTGCCTGTAAATGGTTTAACTGAAATAAATGCTTTGAGTTTGAGTTTGAGACACCTCTGCCCAACCATTTGGGGATTACAAGCGTTATACACAATAATGTACAGTCGCTTGTCTCGCTCTCTCTTGTACACTCACATCAATCGCTCTCGTTACGCAATCCACTGCGAACACGTGGCGCACACGTGGTGAGCGCGTTGAACAATCGCATCGCCAATAACTCGCTCGCAAATCGCCAGTGTGATAAAGCCCTTAGTCATTTATATTACTTATATGGAATAGTTATGAACTTGACTTGTTTGATATTACTTCCCTATCAATATAATGCCGCTCTGATAATAATATGAAGTCGCGTTGAAGCCATATATATACTGAATATATTGGCTTTAGAAAAAAAAATTGCCGTTTATCCGTTTCATTCATATGGTGCACATTAACAAATGCCTCTAAACTAGAATAAAAATCACCAAAATTTTGTAGAACTACTGGAGCAACGTTAGCGAGAGAGAGCGAAGAGACCAACGAGACACAAAATAATAATAGTTTTTTTTTTGTTTAACCATAGCGGGGTAGCTCATGGCCCGCATCTCACCTGATGGTAAGTGATGATCAGGCTGAAGGTGGAAGCGAGCTTCACCCGGAATCCTTCAACCACAGAGGAATATCTTACCTCTAACTGCCAAAACTCAACAATGCTGTTAACATTGTTGTCATGGCGACAGACTTAGTTAAAATGGCGGTAGCTAGCCAGGCGGACTTAGAATAAGCTCTACCACCAACCAAACCGAGCAGACGATTTTGCCCCCACTGGGAGTCCAACCCAGGTCTGAGACAGGTTGTCTTACAACGAGACCACAGAGGCGGTTAATTAGTAATATTAAGACGCAATAAAAGACAAAGTCCTTTGTAGCTTGTACATAACTTGTATTGTTCTGGCTGAAGTCAAACGTCGTAATCCTAATTCCTGATAGAAAACCAGGGCCAGAAACAGCTATTTATTATTTGTTATAAGGCTGTGATGTCCCACTGCAGGGCAAAGGCCTCCCTTCCCTCTTTCCACTTTTCCCAGCCAGAAACAGCTAAGCATTTCAAAACTGATACTAGAATATTTACAACCCCGAATCACCTGTTCTTCTAGATTCTAGAATATTGAACTTTATTACATCGTACTGTGGCTACTAAAAGTTCGTTTCTCGCGGCGTCGAATCTTCTGAATACTGTATTGTGCAAAGATTGTCTGTCGCCGAGTGAATGAATCAGTTGTTCTAGATTCATGTGACCCTGGTAACTTTGGTCTAGTTCTGAACCAGAGAGATTTACTTAATGTGTTTTACTTAATGTATGTTAAATAAGAATCCCTGTAGTAAAACCTAAGATATAACAGTGATTTGATAATTATGATTGGGGAAACTCAATGGTGTTGGTTTAAGTACAAACACGACACATACAACGTTTCAGCTTTGTCTCCGGGATGCCAATGCATCTGCGATCGGCAACTTCCTTTTGCAATTAATGTCGATAGCCGTGTGCCGATGTTATCTACATCGCCACTTGTGAACTACGCATCGAAGACCCGACGTCACACAAATCCTGTACAATTAGAGTTTACTGCGCTAACAGCATATACTACCCGCCAGACACGACATCCGTCTGGTCACAGGATCCCCCCTTTTCTATAGAGGATGAGTGAACTTTACACCCTGTTTCTCATGCCTCTAAAGCCGCTTACCATGAATTGGGTCGCCGGTGGGTTTACCATCCCATCTTCCTCTACCTAGCAACTATTTTCGAATACCACTATTTTGAATGGAGCGACTGTCTTTCTGACCTCCACAACCTAGTAACTCGGTAAAACAATAACCCTTGGCAAGAATAGATGTCAGACTTTCACTATTCTGATGACCCGTAAAGACTGTCAAAGATATACCAATGACAGCCGAACCAACTCCTTAACGTGCTTTCCGAGGCACGGAGGTAATGGATGATCACCAATCCACGGACAGACTTTGGCAAGTGTTGGTTTACCTTCTAGGTCGACCCGTGCATCTGTTGTTACTTAGCCACGAGCCCCTCGTAGGTTTGCCATCGAGTAACATACAAATGCGATAGGAGGGCAGGATCATCATCGACATCATCATCATTTCAGTCGAACGACAGTCCAGTGTTTCAGTCCAATGCTGGACATAGGCCTCTCCCAAGCACCGCCACTGCTACCGATTCTATGCTTCTCGCATCCAGCGGATTCCTGCGGATCATGGTGAAGATAATATAACTCTAACTAAATTATTATTATTATATTATTTTCATGCAGTAAATTACTACGACTCTTTAGTTCGACAGTCGATGTTTCTGCCTAGCTCGCGTGTCAAGTCATGCGTGATGCCAGGATTTATACAATAAAACGGTTTACGCGTCGAGTGGGTTTAACGACGAGTTATTATTTTATTGCGTCGGAAACTGTGTGTGTAATGTCGCGCTTATGTTTTTGATATTTGTAGCTAAATCTGTACGTGAGCGGCCGTAAGCAAACGTGGAAATAACGCTTGTAATCCCCAAATGGTTGGGCAGAGTTGTACCTAAACCTACATTTCGCTGTAATATCTCCCCCTATTGCCATCACCCAGACACTAATCCAAACTCCGAGCTGTTACTGAGAAATTCCTAATGGACAAACAGAATTACAAAAGTTCGGCTCTGTGAAGCGTTCGCATTCACACTCACGATTGTATGTGATAATCTCTTTCTATTACTCAATGTGTTATGTTAATGACCGGGTGAATTTATTTTAGCAGACTGGAGGATACTTTAGACATAAACTCTTTGTTCTTTCTCATAATCACCCTATAATATTCCCACTGCTGCTCTCTGTGAGAGGGAATGAGCCGTAATCCTGTCACACGTCTTCGAATTTTTTAGTTCTAGGACATGCCGGTTTCTCCACGATGTTTTCTTTCATCGTTTTAAGAGCAGTGGTGATAAAATAATGTACACAAAGCAAAGCGCCGGTTTGGTTTCGAATCTATGACCTACAACTCGTCGCGGCCGTTACCACTCAGCCACCACTGCTCTCTTATATTTCTCACGCCAACAAAATTCAATTTTACCATAAATATTATTTTTATCTCATCCGCTAAAATTGTAAGACTATTTATGTGACAGTAATGAAGATCCTAATGGGTGCAGACGTGAACCAATTGACGGGGTTCTTGTGCCTAACTTCGACCGCTCCTTAATATCGGCTATAAAAGCCAAAGTCCTTAATTCCGGTTATTGAGTTCGTATCATTTTTATGATGAGGCTTCGTAAAAAATATATTAAGGCTATATTCTGCAGGGCTTTAATACGATGTGTGTCAATTTCCGAAATTTTTGATTGCGTCATGTTTGCAACCCATTTAGCATTTTTTCGCCCACACTAATCATTGATGAGACTCTTATTACATTCCGAGCAAAAGTATTTTTATTTTAGCTTTATACTTATTTATAGAAAGGATCCAAGACAGTGAAATCTAATGAACATTCCAAAATTACTCTCAAATTCTTCCATTCTCTTACAATTTATTCGTCCATTCTACCCAATTTCATGTACTACCAATGAATTCATAATGTATTGACCGCTTGAAACATGTAAGCCATAATGTTTTATGTATACGTTGACGACATACTCGTACTTAAGATTGCTTTTAAGTGACTGTTCAGGGGTCAACGCTACGTTCTCCGACCTTATGAATATGTTATCAAAGGTAAAAAGAGGGTAATAACTTGTTATTTGGCACTTAGCTTATTTATAGGTCCTTAAAAACGTGAAGTTGGTGCTTAGGGGTATTTGGTAAAAGGTAAGAGTAATGGCGAAAGAGTTATAAATAGCAGAAAAATGTAGATTTCGGTAATGAATCTTGAGACTTACCTTTAGCCTTGCTTTTGCACTTTTATTTTTTCATTGAGTATAAGTGGTCACATAGGTTGAAGATAAGGAATATCATGTTTCCTAACATTAGATAAATGTAAAGAAAGTAGGTATGTAAGAATTTTGTGACGAAAGCAGAAGGCAGAGAATACATACTGTTACTGTTAGCCTACATCATCCCACTGCTGGGCAAAGGCCTCCCCCCCAGAGTTCCAGCTCGTTTGATCAAATCATATCACCTTACAATGTTTCTTATAAGATTTCTCAGTATCTCCCTCATGCATATTACGAGTATTTGCAAGAATAATATAAATTAAATTGTAGTTTCTAGTAACACAACACAATGCAATCTCACATTTCATACTGTTTGAAGAATATCTGAAGGTTTTATTATACATACTCGTACTATATTGAAATAAGTACATTTTGAGCTGCGATCCGCACATTCCTCGGTTTGCTTTAGTAACAGAAAAATATTCTCTGAAAACAAAATACAAAAGAGAAACACAAGTATTTTCCTTTTTACTAAGCTAACAGAATTGCAAAGAGGTTACAAACAACGTAAAAAATAACATAAATCCAAAGCGTTTGTTGTGATTAAAAGAGAAGATAAAATATCACCTGCGTTAAGTACCAGGGCTACATGAAACGCAGGAGCTCTTAATATAATTGTCAAACAAAACATTATTGTTCTGTCCACCCTCCTGTTTGAAATCCAAACGACCCTGGACTCTATTGTATCAACTTTAAAATTCGTATTTGCTAATCAGTTAACGGATATTAATGATCTTCGTGCCCCTCATTTAGATGTTTTAAATGTCATATTACATTTTATGAGGAAAATATTAAGGTTGAAATTGCATTAGCAACTCAGGCATTTTTGTCTATGCCACGTGCATTCTAAATTGTACATTATTTTCGCAATGATAAAATTGTATTTAGGTTAATATTTTTTTGGTGTATTCAGTCTGCACTCAGGGGAAATAGTTCCGATAATGGTCAGCAAATATTGTCCTTGAATCGTGTGTGTTATGACATTAAATAACATAATATTTGCGGACTCATATTGAAGGATTCAGATATTAAATGTTTAAATGCTTTTGCAATCAGTTACTGTTGTTATGTTAAATACTTAATTATCACGGTAACGAAGTATTGTTTGATTGAGACTGGTAGGCAAGTAGAGCAGGTTTTACAATAATGGGACTAAAGATTCGAGAAAACCTTTTCTGAATCTGTCGTACAAAAAAAAATCTAAATATATACACTGTGGTCGTATGGAAACCATCATCATCATAATATGAATTGCACTTTAATGCTTCAAACAGACCATCAACAGTACAATGACATCAACTCATCCCCAAAATAGGGGAGTGTTGATGATTAGCACTAGACATTTATAGCTTAATAAAGTTAATATCAAAGTAAAACAATACTTTATTATTTACTTTATTAAGCTATAAATGTTTAAAGACTGGAACAGCAATAGTAAAAAACCTTTTACAAAAAAAAAAACTACCGACTCCAAAAAAAAAAACACTACAAAGTGAAAAATAACTTTGATTTCGGAAGTCGGTGTTTTTGGTTTTGAATTTTCGTTTTTTGCCACCGACTTCCGAAATTAAAGTTATTTTTCATTTTTTGGCATTTTTTTTTTTGGAGTCGGTAGTTTTTTTTTTTACTTTCAAGCTGAGGTACCTACCCCACACAAATTAGAATACCACTACCTGCTATGTAAATAACAGTGACATGAAGTTATCATGCTAGTTATATTTTTCCTACTTAGTATTTATGTATACGAAGTAAAAACTATTCAAGCAAAGTTGATAAAATTTATATGGGACCGACTCGAGAGCTTTCATACAAAAACAGAATTTTCAAAATCGGTCCACAATACACGGAGAAAAAGACGGGCATACAGAAAAAAAAAGGACGCTACGAACATAGAACCTCCTCCTTTTTGGAAGTCGGTTAAAAATATCGAACGGCTTATATGAACTTTTTAATTCTTGCCTATAAAAGGAAGACCCTAATAAAATGAACGTACAAGAGTAAGTTCGCAGGCAACTCGCGAACAAAAGTTATTTGCACTAAGGCTAGTCCCAGGTTGGGCGCCAATTCGCCCGCACTTACCGCTTTGTATTTGTTTGTCCTGTATTGTGACAGAGAAAGCAAATATCTTTTATGTTTTGTTTAAAGAGTATACAATCTACGTCTTTGAATTAACTTAGCGTAGTAGAATGCTTCGCATAATTAAGAAATTGAGACATTGTTTTCAAAATGATATTCTGCGAAGGCTCCAAGCGCCGAGGCGTCTGGAATTTATAATTTTAATAAAACAAGATAGTAAAGTAGATGAGCGTAAATCTTGTTTTAGAGTTTCTTAACTTGGGCTAAACTTAGATGGAATATTTCTCGAAATTTTCATCTGTTAGCCGTAAGCAAAACTGTTTGACGCAACGTCAAAAGTACAGTCAAGTAAATTTAATAGCAGTAAGGTTTCTAGAGTGTATTTAGTGAATGGAATTCGTTTCAGAGACGTTTGGCCACCTAAAAGGTAGTTATGGATACCAAAATATGTAGAGGTAGGTATTTAATTACTTGAAATAATTTATTTTAGCTGCCTAAATTAGATGAAACATTTGATATCATTAGTTCATCAGGAAAATAAACACAACAAACAGACATTTTCAGAAAATATTTTTACATTTGTACCGACTTTGTGTGAAAGCAAACGCTGGGGCTGCTAAAAGCACATTGGATTATGGCCGGGTCAGGTATCCCTCGGGAGCCGTTGGCTGGACCAACACGTTTTATGTTGGCCCCATGTTGGGCGCCATTTCGCTCTACGCACAACTACCCGCTTTGACGGCGTGAACTCGTGACGTACGGTCATCTGTACGTCCATAGAATAATTTGACATTGGCAGCAGCTTTATTTTGTAGCAGTAAGGGTGCTTTTCGTAGTTCGTGTTAACTGAGGTGCAGTTGATCGTACAAAATTAATGTAAAACCGCGTTACGCTATTTGGTTTTATAGGAATGTATTATTATAGCGCGTGTGTTCATGTTATCGTATTTTATTGTTTTAAGTGTATAATTTATATTACCTTTAGATTATATACAAATAAAAATAAACGAGATTAAGTCGCAGGTGAGCCGTTTATTGAGCATAATGTGTTTACGGTCCCACGTTGGGCGCCATCCATTCGCCTTAAGCGCGTTGTGAAATAGTGGAGGCGTGGCCGCTCCGCAATAAAACGATTTGACAATAAAAACTACAAACTGGATTCAGGCGAGGATTAGTTTAGCCGCAATATTTTTTATGCTGCCAGGTCCAAATAAAAATAGAGTGGTTTTGTAAAAAGTTTAACACATTTTTCGTAGATAAAAAGGCTGGGTTTTAAAACTTTTTTTGCAAGTCTCTTGACAATAAACCCTAATCGAAAATGTTACTCAACACAACACCTATGTATATTTTAAACTACTTTGATCACGAAAGCAAGTTCTAACATACATACTGAATACATAAGCAGACCTTATTTGCGTCCTTGTTTTAAAGCTTCGTAAACATTTACCTGGAGATTTCCCGCAAGCTTTAGTTTTACACGAAGTTCGGAAAATGAATAATTAAACTGAGCCAGGCATCTGCTTGTCCTTATTGCTCCAGTTCATTTTGACTCCACGTTATTTATTCATCGTTTCTGCTCTTATATTACTGGAGGCAAGGAACATATTTCTTTTGGAATATATTAGTAGTGCCTCCGAGGAGGGTAGTTAAGATAAACTTGCAGCTTCAAGGTTAATTTTGTACTTTACTATGTTAATTTATAGTCAGGGTTAAAATTGTTGGAGCTCTTTGTAAAATTAAACACCTTAAGCTTTGGTTAAGACAGGTTTGTAATAGCTTTGAGAGATTAATAAACTTTTTTTTTCTAACAATAATATAACATAACATCTGGCCTGTAACCCCAAACGGTTAGGCAGAGTTGTACCCTATTGTACACCAACATTTTGCCAGTTATGTTTAAGTCCCGCGTAACAATAAAGGGTGCCATTATACATTTCAAATACAGCTAATCACGGCCTGTGGTTTAATTATTCTAGCTTTGCTAGCAGCTCAATAAAATAGCAATTACGAGTATTCCCTGTATAAACATAATTCATAAACTTTCCCGTGCGACTAAAATAAAGTGTTATTACTACGGTCGAAATTTATGTGAATTGTTGTGCATATTCATTCAAATAGTGAGTATTTAACTGGGTATTCTATTTTGTCTCTGACTATTGGTGCCGAAGTCGACAATGCTGTCAATGTCAGATGTGAAGTTGAAAAGAAAGTAAATTGAATGAAACGTCAGTCCTTCGACATTAATAAAAATCTTTGATTGATACAGTAGAAGTCAATGCAGAACTGGTGGGGTCAGTACGAGACTGAAACAAACAGTAAAGACGTGTACGCCTGTTTCCTTGACCTCTCAAAGGCCTTCGATCTTGTTTCCTATGATGTGCTTTGGGACAAGTTGAGGGACAGGGGTGCCCCTGCTGAAATACTGAAAATTTTCCAGTACTGGTATGCCAATCAAAAGAACCAGGTAAAGTGGTCTAACACTCTCTCTTCAGCATATAGATTGGAATGCGGTGTGAGACAAGGGGGTTTAACATCCCCCAGGCTTTTCAATCTGTATGTTGATGGCCTCATCACTGAGCTCAGCAGCATGAGTATTGGATGTCGAATAAATGGAGTAAGCGTCAATAACATCAACTACGCGGACGATATGGTGCTGCTGGGCCCAACTGCTGGGGCAATCAGAGAATTGCTCAGAGTGTGTGAGAATTATGCTGCCTCACACGGACTGATTTATAATGTCACTAAGAGTGAATATATGATTTTTAAGGCCGCGGGTAGGTGTCCGGACTCTGTTCCGGAAATAATAAGACTAAATGGGCTCCCGTTAAACAGGGTGTCCAAATTTAAATATCTTGGACATTTCATCACCGACGACCTTACGGATGATATAGACATAGAGAGGGAGCGTAGGGCTTTAGCGGTCAGAGGTAACATGTTGGCCCGTAGATTTGCTCGGTGCTCTGACCAAGTAAAAATTACGCTTTTTAAGGCCTACTGTCAGAGCTTTTATACGAGCAATCTATGGGTCAGTTACACCAAGAGATCGCTGGGTGCCCTGCGCGTACAATATAATAATGCATTCAGGATATTGTTGCGACTGCCCCGTTTCTGCAGCGCTTCGGAAATGTTTGCTGAGACCCACACAGATGGCTTTCATGCTATAATCCGTAAAAAAAACCGCGTCGCTGCTGAGCAGAGTGCGAGGTAGTCGCAACTATATCCTGAGAGCTGTGGCGGAGAGCTATACTCCAAATATTCGGTATTTTATCCGGAGGTTGCTCAGGTAGGAAACATGTTTTCTTGCCTGCTCGTCCTCTGCGTGGAGTGTGCATCATTGTATTTTATTTTATTTTATACCTACCTTTAACTACTACTAACACTAGAATATAAGTTGTTTTTGTAATACTAACATAATATGGATCCCTGTTATCTGTAATAAATGAATTTTAATTTAATTTAAACAATATCAAATTCTCTTCGTAATTTAATACTTGTCAAAAGTATATTCCACATATTAGGCCGGGTTAATACGGGATGTCGTTGAATGTCATTTCCGTGTTTCCTGTCCAACCCTCGCATTTCGGGAGCACTTTAAAAGGTTCCGTCGCGCCCTCTTGACCAAACCCACTTGACCGACCGCGCCGGGGGCGATGTGATGTTACTTTAGTACGGTCAACTGTACGTCGCTGCAGACACTTGAACTATGAAAGCCGCCCTTACTGCCTCGAAATAAAGGCGCAGTCAATGTCAAATTGTTAACATCGGTGTGTGATTGAGTGTACAATATTGGAGGGTTGGTTTGATGATTGAGTATGCATTTACATGTTCTGAAGTTTTGAGGGTAACTTGCCAATTTGTAGATCTTGTGCGGGCATTAGAATTAAATTTATTATACTAATTCACTTAATAATGGTCCTATAATTGTATTGGTACTTGGATTTAAATTAAAGGACAGCCTTTTGAGTCTTTGGAGGTTTTAATTGAATCATATTAATCGAGTCCCCTACGTGCTTATGAGAGCTCGTTAAGTCGGCCGGAGTCGTCATCCAAATATATATGACAGTCTTGGTAAGTACCAACACCGCTATTTTATTTATAAACGTGAATTAGCTTGCTCCACTACATTTCACTGCAAAATTACATTTCACACATAACACTGCGTCAGACACAATTTTTTATGGGAAGTAATATAAACGATTTTGCTCAACCACATACAGTATAAATTTCGACCTTATTCCCAAGGCTTCAATAGGCTTCTAGTACTGTAGTTGTACTTGGATGTAAGTACGACTACAGTTAATTGAAGCCTATTTTATTACCAAACTGGCAAATCATTATTGATGTTACATGTATACAATGTGTTCCTTTTATGTCCCATAACTCTAACAGCCTTACTAATAAAAATAAGTTAAACGTCTGTTTAACGGTTGTATTGTTATACAATGTATAAGCTGTGAATAGGCGTTACACACTACCCTTACTAATAATCAGTCTTTAAACAATGAGTAGTTACCCACTGCTTATGACAGAAACCACTGGCAACATTAAAAGGTGCGTTCTGAAATTGGTACTTCATAATATCAAGGACATTATTTTATTTGGGAAAACATTTATAACTTTGTTATATATATATACTTTGGTATATGTTTGAAAAATTTAAACTTAAATAATTACGTTAATTTTATTTCCAGTACTACTGATTTTGCGTTATTTTACGGATAAAAAAATATATTTTTTGTTAATTCACTAATGAAGCATGCAGTAGGTTAAGAACGCAACCGTAAAAGCTGTTATTGTCAATCTTGAACGTCAAAATATCTCAAAGCCAAATTCAGTACGATAGAAATTATAAAATTATGGAGATATTTTTTTTTCTACAATATTGAATGGCTGAAACGAATGATATTTAACTAATAAAAAAAAATCTTGCATAATAATATTCTTTGCTGAACTTATATTTCAACCGAAACTTATTTTCTTGCTAACAGAAAGGATCATAACGATTTTTGTAACATTTTCTTTTTCTTGGTGGTTTTTCATTGCCAATTTCATCAAAAATATCGAAATATTGTAAATAATCCATGGTTTTAAAACTCAATACGACAAAGGCCACTAGATATTTTAGGTTATACAATCGCTATACAAGGTCCGAGGGCTGAATAACGGTTGTACAAAATCTCATTGTTTAAAGTAGTAAGTATCTGTTACACCAGATGTACACAACTGAAACGTCAAATATCGTTTATTGGTAACGTTGATGTTGTATGCTTGGTATACGCCGTGCGTAAAAGTTTATTAGTAAGGCTGATTGGTTATATGCTATAAGTATAAATAATACAAAACGTCCTAGAACAAGTGTTCCAAAAATACATAATTTTGAAGATAATAATAATAACACTAGACTCTCGATGTGTATATCACAGTAGGTACAATTAATTTAAAAAAAATAATTAACAAAATATATGTCGTAAATGCCAATGGGCTGATGGCCGAAAGCCTCGACCAATATCTGTCAAGGCTCTCGCTAGGCAGTTGGATCAAGGGCCTGATTCAGCAGGCAGTACTCCTCGATACGGGTCGCATTGTGAGGAGGTTCCTGTCTCTGCAGCTCTAACCACCGGTAGCTGCCTGCTCCAGACACCGGCGGAACACTATTTTTTATATTTTTAAATGTTTATTCTATCAGTTTTTAAGAAATATGTATTTAAAAATGTATTTTATATGTTAATTTTTTTAATAAACGTAATAATAATATAATATTGATTGAAATACTCGTATATCATTTTCATACGAACCAATCATTCATATATAAAGCTTTTTTTTTTTTGAAGGTGGGAAATTATCAAATAACTTCTCCCGCTCTGGGCGGAGCGGGAGGGCGTGTCAGACTCTTACTGACTAAAACCCACCCGTGTTCCTTCAGTTGCCTGTACGTAGCCAGGGGCCACGGTATCCCTTTAGGACTTTCCCGCGACCCCGGCAGACATCGCTCCTAGCGGACCCCTTCCGTTGTGCTGACATCTCTTTGAGGTGCGCGTGGAACACAACGCGCCGTCAACCCGGGCTTGGTCCTTATCGGACGGCGAGCTATCCATTGCTCACCGTCCGCAAGCCGGAAGTCGGCTCGCGACTCCCGACGCCCGGGGCGTCTCTTGCGGCGGTTAGGGGCGTGAGGGCGCGACATTTGTCTCTCTCTCACGCGCTCCGTCTCCTCCTTCGCGAGCATTACTGCTTCGCAGAAGGAGGTGACGGCTTCCGACGCCCTCTCGCTCCGTACCATGGCCTGGACCAGGGCCGGACGCGAGAGATCACTGCCGCCGATCGCCTCCGTGAGGACACGGTGGTGCCCCGCCCAATCCGAGCAGACCTCCACCGTATGCTCCACAGTGTCCTCATATTTAAAGCTAAGAATAGAGTTGTCATATTTTTTTATATTTCAAGTAATGGTGGTTTTTACATACATAATCGTGACTTTGTCGAATTATTTTGAAAGAAACATAAAAACGAAAAAAAAAAAAATGCCATTTCATTCTTAGACATGGTCTCATTAATATCCTAAAGTTGTGGGATATCAAAAGGATCACATTGTATATCATTAGAATATATTTCTATGATTAAAAATCAATATTGACATCAAAAACTCGATTACATAGACAACGCTGTGCACATAACTGACTACTACAAAATTCCGAAACCCTTAATACGCAGAAACTACATGTTCAACAAACAACAATACAATTTGTTTGGTTTTAATCCAAAAACTATAAAAACAGGTGAAATATTATGAAAACGTTATTAAATAAACACGAAAATCAATTAGTGTTGGTGAAACGACACTCATTCAGACTTGGCGCTTAATTGGGAGGGTAGTCGTAAAAATAATAGCAATTCTACGTCACAAAATAGATAGGTACAGAAGGTCGGCTCCAGCACAGTATAAATATGGACAGTACAGAAACTACGTAGTAAATGTTCAAAACGGCACACTCACATAGACGCGCCCATTGATGACCCCCAACCTCTTTTTTTTTTTGTTATAAGTGTGTTTTTCTGCTGTAATGCCAATAAACGCATTTTCCCTTCCTTCTTTCTTTCTTTCTTTTAAAATGAAGGATTTCAACAAATAGGCCTAGTTTCCATACTGTCCATATTTGTACTGTGGCTCTACTGGATCCAATTTAATTAGCTGGCGAAACTACACAGAAGCGCTGGTATCAATATCTAATGATGATTGGTTAGCTAATTTAACTTGACCCTGTATACAACAAGCGAAAATCGGCGCACACACATAAAGCGAACGTACAACGATCTCGGTCGAATGCCAGTTGCGACTCCACGATTGCACTTGCACTCGCTGTACGTGTAGCGTGTCTGTGCCTGCGTTTTTCCTTGTTGTGTGGACCCGGCCTTCTGTATCTGTTTTGTGTAAACGTTGTGTTGCGTGTCCGAGCTACGTTTTATTACGAGAGCACGTTTAAGTAATGTGTGACGTCACTATCTTGTTGTGTTGAGACAGTGGGGGAAGAATGAAGTTACATTGTAGTATGTAATAAATAATTTCTAGATGTTTGTGGTGGTGGTGTCCATTTATAATTCTTAATGAGACTTTTCTGTTAATACAAATAATCAAATGTCCATGTTAAGTTATATTTTACTTTATGCCTGTGCTTTATCCTTGCCTATATCCAGTTCTCCGGTTTTTCGCTGTTCAAGTGACGTGCTGTTGACAGTAGGTACTATAATAATCTGGTTCTATAAAATATTTTATTAGTAAACTCATTCCACAAAATCATAACTAATTGGAGTTAATAGGTAAATCTATAAATAAAAGCAATGAAAACTACGCTTCATTATTGGTAAAGTTAAACGAGTTTTAGTTTTGACCAATAACAATTATCGAATGATAGCGTATTCCAACCATTTATAACGTTATACGACGTTTTGTTATGTGATGGTAAAGCTTTAAAAGTTTAGTTTGACAACTCCCGTATGTGTTCTCGGTCTAATTTCATGCTCAGTAGTAAAATCTGTTAAGTGTCTGTTAAAATGCGTCGCTTAATTTAAAGTGTCGTGCCAAACAGTAATATAAATAATTGTAAGCTCCGAATACAATTTAATTACCTTTACCATAGTGACCATAATGAAATAGTAACAACACCGCTGTATTTTAGTAAAGTTATTTTTAATTATCGTATCATAAAGAGCTAAGTCACTATCACCAGTCTTATTGCCTTTTTTCTCAGCCCGTAAACGCGTGTGCTGACCATGGACGCCCATAGACGCTACTGTAAACGGTCATAAGGGAAAAAGCCTCTTTTTGCTGGCATCCACAAATAGAAATTGTACAGAAATTTTCACCACTAGTAAGTAGTAATGTAGTGAATGCGAGGGTCAGGAGTCCCGCGGGGCTCGTCGGCTCCTCTCCGCATACAGAGGGCGCCATTATCGGGCCCCACGTTGGGCGCCACTAGCCGGCCGTGGCCCACGCGGGCGCCATTAAGACCTATTGATGTTTTCTCTGCGAACCCCTACGTGCGGATTGTTCGTTTATATTTACTTCAGTTGGTGAATGACGGTGTATTACGTGTTTTTTTCTCTTTTGAATGTGAAAAATTATGTTAAATGATGTCAAATTAATGTTATTTGTAAAAAGCAGATATTTTGATCGTCTTTGAGATTTTTAGGATGGTAATATAAAAGTTATGAAGCAGTGAGCTATGTCACATGAAAATACGGACACCCAAATTCATACAAGAACATCTGCTGCTCAGCTATGCAACGATAAACATAGCAAAAGTTCACATCATAAATATAAATATTCACTTTATTCAAGCTAGAGAGAAGACTCCGCTAATCCCTCTGAGAATAATACTGAGAGATTACAAATTTCCACAACATAGGTTTGATACAAAAGTTCGGGAGAATTCAATATGAGCATCGAACTGAATCTCGCCCCAGGGACGAGCGTCGTTCGCCAGTAATGCTGTACTCTGGCCTGTATCGATTGATTGTCTGTATGTGCTCAGCATTACTATGTATGTTTTGAGTTTCGAATGCTGTTTTATATTGTAATGTTTTTGATAATCAAATATACAATAGCGTATCGGAAACTTAGAAATTGTGGAATGTTCACTTTAGGAGTTATTCTTAGGTGGCCACAAAACCGGGAATCGAAATACTGAAAGAGTTTCCGTGGGATTCGAGTTACGAACGCAAGAGCGGTTTTTTTTTGCCCGGTCCTTTGTGATAAATACCTTTCGCGAAAAGAGTATTGATTTACTTTTCATAGCCAAATTGAAAATCAAAATATAATCTGAGTAATATGCAAGCAAGACTGAATGGATGAAGTATATAAATGCTTTGAAAAAATCTACAAATCTATTTGCTTTGCCCCGTAGCCCTAGCCCCCATTACTGATATCGTGTCGTCGCACGGAAGCGTTGACGCGTTGTTTGCAAGTTTCACATCGTCGGCGCCGGGAGTACCGACTTGCTAGTGATGTTCTGATGACTTATTGACTTTCATAGCGTTTATGTTCCGTCAAATGTTGATGGTTTCGGGTAGTTATTTACCGAACTGATTTCAAGTGTTAGATTCGGTTATGACTTTTGTTATTTGTATCAGGAATTGTTATGGTTTCTGAATCTTGTCACTAACTGAAACACTTATATGAAAATATAGAATGGAAAATAATTGTATTTATTGTTTGTTTCAGGTAATTACAACAATATGAAGATGGTCAACATTAAAAAGTATCACCATAAAATAAATAGGTTTTACTGTAAGTTTAGATCTAAGTCTCACGGTAAAATTCCCTTGTGAGTGTGCGATAGTGAATACAAATCACTACCCAACATCTTACAACAAAAAATACTTTAGAGAATCCTGGTGTTGAAATTGTAGATATATTAAAAAAGTGGTATCAACTTACATCTCGCACTTGATACTTTTGGCACATGTTTATTAGATAGATAGAGTAATTTTTAATGTACTCGTATGTACAGGAAAAAGTAAAAAATATCAGTTCAGATCGATAAAAAGCTGATAATTGCCAATTGCCACCCATTATGATGCAATTCACTTTTATCGCAATTCGCAATAGTTTTCTTCGAGTAGCATGCCTCTGAGTCATTAAACACAAGAAACACTTTTCTTTAACACTTAATAGTTCGTAGTTCGCAATACAATTAGAATAATTATCTTCACTGTTAATTGGTTAGACTAGAGTTATTGCCTGGGGAGACTTTTGTTAGCATCTTTAGAGGTATGTAAAGAAACTGAGTTTATTAGGACAATTAGGTTTGTTCTTTAATTGAGGTTGCCTTGGGGACCAAGATAGTCTTGATAAGGAGCACGATTTGGAAGTAACTTAGCTACAAGTTATTGTAATTTAAGATTGCCTAAAATTTCTTTTGTCACGGCTCTATTTACGTCAAGAGTTCGTAGTTTTATTAAATCTCTCTATACTAAATATGAAAATCAGAAATATTGATTATGTTGGTAATAAAATGGAAATATTTCATTTCTTTAAAGTAAACTATAATTGTACGAAAACCAATGGTTAAATAAATATAGCAATTTTTCCAACATTAAAAGCATGTTATAAAACGTGCCGTTCAGCAGAACCCACCGCCATATTTTAAAAGCGACAAATAATTCCGCGACGCGACGCTTGTTCGCCGAGTCAAACCTATCAATTCGTGATACGTATTCTGGATAAAAACGGCGGCAAACCGCAGCCGTGACACTAATGTGGGGGTCGACGCACTGTCGGGGCGCAGGGAGGGGGTGATGTTAACAAAGTTGTCCCGTAGACAAGTAAATTACACGTCACTGACGATTCAACGATCGCTATCGTCGCATGTTCCAAATGTTGCTATCCGAACATTTTTTCGTTTGATTTAATGGTCTTGGTATAAATATTTGATTTAGATGTTTGGATAAACATTCGTTTATGTTTTGACGTTCGGTTTATGAATTTATTTAGCTCTCATATTTTATTTTTCATAACGGAATTTGTTTTTGATTTTTTTATTAACTGGAGCAAAAAACGTTTGGCCATTATTTCAAAACTACCAACCTATAAAATGTTTGTTCATTTCTCTTGGATCGGAAATTAATTCCCGTTGGTATAGCCAACGAATTGTTCTTATTTTGTGAAGTCGTTTAGTTTGCTGGAAGCTTCATTATTTCTTTTATAAAATAAGAGCTGATTTATGAATAATGCAATAATAGAATGTCCAATGGCAATCAGTTTATGTAGGGACCAGCTGCTTCAAAAAGAAAGAAGTTTCTGCCGGCTCTTCTCCATAGGTAACGACCAATTGGAACCGTGCTTTCTGCATCTGATGTTTCATAAGTTCCCATATAGGTTATGTGAAATAAAATATTTTGATTTGATTTAAGAGTAATTTAATATAACATAGACATTGTTCTGTATTTTTTGTCAGTGTTGCAATAATATCTTTATTTTGTGACTATGATTGATTATGAAATAGATAACATAACTTATAGGTAAGCTTTGAGGAAAAATACTCTCATAAAAACACTTCGACCATGTTGCACCGTCATTTCCGTCATCTATCACTGTATTAAATACAATGCACCGTCATTTCCGTCATCTATCACTGTATTAAATACAATGTTATTTTGGCAAGAGACGTCAATTAGCTGCCATTTAATTGTAAAAAAAAAATTATCAAGAAAATACATTTTCTTTCAACGTCTTTAAGCACTCAACGTGAGCCCTAAAATTGTTCACGCTCGGAATACAACGATAACACGCGCCGTCCACGTGCTGGATTGTGTACTTTCCTTTAAAGCTCCCTTACCGGCTTTGATGTCGTCGAGATCTTGTTTGAATTGAGGGACGTAATAACCGAATACAAATTAATTACATGTTTGCGGCTCTTTCCCCTACAAGAAAAATCCATACATGAAAAATGTTTTATTTTTGAAGATTTCCTCTTGCTTTTATTCGTTAAAGCCTTCATTAATTTTAAAGGAATACATCCATCTTTGCGCGGGAATTCATTACTCAACGTTCTACAGCGTTTGGTAATGCAGGCTTATTGGCGCCCAAGTGGGCCCCGTCATCAGTCACCGCGGAGTGACGCTAGCATAAACACACGGTACACACGTGACGGATTATGTTGCTACATCTCGCTTCAATGTACTCTTATGTTGGTAAAAAAATTGTGAGGTTGAAAGTTGGCGCCCAACATGGGACTGTAACAGTCATTGTCTTTTTGAAGATATGGGTACAAGCGTGTTAGTTTTTCCGTACTTTTAAAATGCATGTAAATGTATTTTTTGATATTCCTAAATGGGAATATCAAAAAATACATTTACATGTTGCCAAAATAATTATATGGGTCAATGTAACCTAAATTCCAAAACTTTGAAACTATTTTTAATCGTACAATACTGCGCTCGACAGTAAAGTAGTTTCACGAAGTTAAATGTACTTCCAGCTGTCACCAAACCTGAAAAGAACATTTATGACTCAATATCACGCCATATAAAATGTTGCCTCTAATAAAACTCAACGATGTATGGATACTTCTGTGGGAGTGTGCATACTTTTTAGATAAAACCGAGCAACTATTCGAGCGAATATATGTACTGAAATGAAATGAAATTGTTTATGCTGTAAATAGGATATCGGAATCACTTATACACGTCATATAATTTGTTTTTTAAAAATAAGCTAGGTGAGGTCGGTGTTTCCTATCTGACTACTCTGAGAAGAAAGGCCGAAACAAACTCAGAGGTCACAGTCTCTTTTAAAGTCCAGACATAATCTTGGTCAAGTCATGTGAGGACCATGTAGATTAGTGTCTGAAATGGTCTTTTGAGGAAAGAACCACATAGATTTGAGCGGACCTGTCCAGTCAGTGCAAGCATTTGTCAGTAATCGTGGAGCTCAACTCAGAACTTAAGGAGCTCAACTCGACGAACAATACCAAGGAAAGGATATTTGGGTAGGCCGCATCAACTACTCAAACTGCCAGACCATCATTAAAACTGAGAAAGAAAAAAGAAATGAAAAGGGAAAAAAAAATATCCACATAGTCCTCACATTCACAATAATTAAAATAATATAATACTTTACAAAGTAATCGTGTCATTTTGAATATAATTTTCAACAATGTCAATGTGTATATAAAACTGGTTTATTGTGATGAATAATTAAAATGTCAAGTTTTATGGTTTTCACAAGGCTTAGCAGAGCGAGCAGCTCAATCCCAAGCTTTTTTTATCTTCTAAATAATCTGAAATTTTATAGTACCCTTTTTTACAAAGTTTGGTTTTAATACAGCTTTTAAATCGTTTAATGGGTAAAAGCGTATACATTGACCCATGAACGAGTTGCTTACTCTGTGGAGACGTGTGCGATGTACAGCAAGGTTGTGTTTATTCCTGGTATTTAAACTATGAATATCGGACATTTTCTTAAAATTTGATATATTTTTGTGTACATACAATAGGTTTTCAAAAATATATTGTGAGGCTACAGTCAGAATATTTATTTCTCTGAATTTCTCTCGAAGGGAATCTCTTGGACCTAGGTTGTACTACCGCATCTATTGAGATTAGAAGAAGCTTTTCTGATTATGACGAAGACAGTGTCAAGCCTTTTATAATTTTCGACACATAAAAATAAGAATATGTAGGTATCTACAAACAATATTTCCATGTTAGTAATAACAAGTTGATGGTATCATAACTGACGTCCCCAAATTTTTAATTAGAAAAGTTTCCGAGTATTATCCCGGGATCCTTCCTCCGTGTTTTTCCTCGGAACAAATTAGTTTCTGGTGCCAACTGTTACATAGTTTTTTGCCCTCCAATGCACATTACAAAACTCAGTATATAAGTCGTGGGTTAATATAGTATATCATATAGTTTTACAGTAAGTATAAAAAAGCTACTTAACTAGAATAGTGCGGTTGGCTGAATACTAATTCATCGCTAATGGAAGCATAATTTTACGCTCCAGCTATCTCCTTTGAAAACTACGTCGATAACGTTTTAATTTAAGCTCTCAATAAAAATAAATATGATTATGTAGGAGAGCACAAAGGTAAATTGTTACAAACTTATTTATTATTTGTTCTTTGTCGAAAGAATTAATAGACCAGTAGCAAACTCGGTAAAGGTCGTTTGTATGACGTAAATTAATTAATGAAATTTTTTTTTAAATAAGTACTCAATCGAAATAAAAGTAAACCGTTCCCCAGACATATATAAAATTTAAGTCCTAATTTATTCTTTGTTCGAAAATTTACTACGTCACTACACCCACCGTTCTTCTGCCCTGACGTCACAACATGGCTATTTATTATTACCTACTTATTATTAGCCACCTTATTAATTATTGGAAAAATGAATACTCCTCACACCTGGATTCCCTGTGAGGGTGACTAGGGATGTCCTATTGTAGTAGTTACTAGAACATTTTGTTGATCATTGTCTGAATCAGAACGTAAAAGACGCCTGTATTCCTGGAGTGATAGGCAGAGGTGTACACCCACATTTCGCCAGGTATGTTTAAGTCTCATGTTATAGGGGGCGAACATATTGCCATTCCCATCTTTAGTATTTCAAGAAACATTCTCTCTCTTATTAAATTTTTCGGTTTTAATTAATTCTGCAATATTCCGGTCACCTAGCAGCTTTTACTGTCAATAAAGAACCTAAATTACCCCCTTTGCACTTCAATCGAACTTTTTATATGGCTATTAATTTATAAATTGTTGCTATAATACAGAAAAGTGCTATAATTCATGAATAAAGTGTAGTTTGTCGTGTCGCCGGCAAATAACCGTGAATCGTCGCGTCGCGTCAATATTGTCTGGGGTTAACCCGCGACACGTCCGTTGCGAGCGAATGATTGACATCGAGTGGACAGTTTTTAGGGAAACGTTTTTTCTAATGCAATTTGTGGAGCTTTACCAGACTATGTGTATGAATATTCAGTTTTGAGAACTAAGGTCATATAAAAAGCTTCGTACCCGAAGGGTGCTGCTCGTATTTAGGGTTCCGTACCCGAAGGGTGCCAAACGGAACCATATTACTAAGCCTCCGCTGCCCGTCCGTCCGTCTGTCTGTCGATCAGCGGGCTGTATCTCATGAAGCGTAATAGGTAGACAGTTGAAATTTTCACAGATTGTATATTTTTATTGCCACTCAATCAATCTGCCTAGCCTTTTCCCAACTATATTGGGGTCGGCTTCCAGTCTATTCGGAAGCAGCTGAATACCAGTATTTTACATGGAGCGACTGCCTATCTGACCTCCACATCCCAGTAACTGGGTAATACAATATTCATTGGTAAGACTGGTTGTCAGTCTTTCGGGCTTCACCCGTAACGACTGTCAAAGATCCATGAATGACAGCCGGGACCAACCGCTTAACGTGCTTTCCGAAGCACGGATGAAGATGGTCACCCATCCACAGACCAACCCCGGCAAACGGAGCTTAACCGGATCGCCCCATGCAGCCGTTATTACTTAACCACGAGCCCCTGTACGAGTATTTCCACTATAATAACAAATAATGATAATAAACTAAAGTTACAAATTAAGGTGAAATAGTATCGTGGTAGCGTTTTAGGAGCGGCGGCATGACTCGGCCCGCGCGCAATTCAATTGCACTATAATGTTTACAAATATTGAATTTAAAAATTTACTTGTGTTGATATAGAAAAATAAGTCCATAATTCCTTAAAGTATTGAATAGTGGACACGTAGACAAAATTTTAATACAATTGCTTTGTTAACAATCGAATGGAATAGGTTTTTCTCTTAGTGGTTGTAACAAAAACAGCAGATTTTAAGGTAACTTTGCCGTTTTTTCTATCTAAGAAAGTTTTGTCAATCGTGTTTCGGGCCTCATACTTCACTAAGGACACTCTTCAATTTTCGTAATCATAAAAAAAATGCAAATTCGTTGTTTTTTTAAGAGAAACATAGATTTTGCGTGAAGTCGAAACATCTGCTTTGGAACCCATTTCACCTTAAGGGGTCTCCATACAAGAAACCTATTTTTGTACTAAATAAAAAAACGTAGTGTTAAATATAATACGGTGGTACGGATTTTTTTTTATGGTTTCGGATAAATTTATTTGGACTTTCACATTTTCACGTTTGTATACCTATTTCAAGACTAGCTGCGTACGCGGTTCCGCTGACGTGACTTAATATTCTTTTGACTTACAAATCAATGGAAGCTGGACTTACCGCGGTCGGTCCGTGGATGGATGGCCATCTTTGCATACCGAGACTCCTTCAAGGAGTATCGTGTTACCCAGTAATTGGGTTGTGGAGGTCAGATAGGCAGTCGCTCCATGTAAAATACTGGTATTCAGCTGAATACCAGTATTTTCATAGTAGTCTAACCGGATGCAGCTGCATCCGGTTAGACTGGAAGCTGACCCCAACGTAAGTAGTTGGAAAAGGCTAGGCAGATTGATTGGAAGCTATCTAAACTATATAAAGATAAAAGGTTTGATTTTTTGTATGTTTGTTTGTTAAGCTTTCACGATAAAACGGCTGCACGGATTTGGTTGAAATTTGGCACATGGGTACACCATGACCTGGAAAAGACATAGGATACCTTTCATCACGATATTCCCATGGGATCGAGACTTATGCGGGTGAAACCGTGGGGTGCAGCTAGTAATATGATAAAGAGTAGATTAGCTAACTGATTTACATCCGTCACATCACATCACACTCTCAGGTTCAGTTGAAAACCAGCGTCAGGCACTTATATAGTTGTCTGGCATTTTTGCTGAACTTTTTTTTTTTTGTTTGTTTGGGAAATCATCAAATGACTCCGCCCGCTCTGGGCGGAGATAGAGGGAGTGTCAGACTTTTACTGACTAAAACCCACCCGTGTTCCTTCCGTTGCCTGTGTGCCGGGGCCGCGATATCCCTTTCGGACAAACTAGCAACCCCGGCAGGCATTGGCCCTTACGGACCCCGTCAGTTGGTGCTGACATCTCTTTGAGGCGCGCGTGGAACACAACGCGCCGTCGACCCGGGCCTGGTCCTAATCGGACGGCGGGCTACCCATTGCCCACCGGCGCAGCCCTGAGGCACACTCCCCATCAAATTTCTGCTTACATCGCACTTTACACTTTTTTTTTTATCATCTGTGTATTTTATTGGGTGTGTTTTAGTCTGTGCTAATTAAATTAATTTTCTTGCTTTCTTCTTTCTTTATTAGATTTTTTGTCTGTTTGTTTGTAATGAACAAACTCTAAAACTACTGAAAAAGTTATTACGCCATTAGAATACTATATTAGCACTGAGTAACATTGGCTATAATTTATAAAAATATAATAGAAATGCCGCTGGCGGAAACTATTCATAAATAAATTGATGAAAATGCTTTACAATATACTTCTGCTACTATTAAAAGTGTGACAAATGTCTTTTCTTGTTTCTTGTCACGTTAACATGAGATAGACAAATTATCAAACCAGATGGTTGGTAGCCATGATTGTGACTCGATATACGATGACGTCACAATAGCTCGAAGTGAATGCATCAATATTAAACGATGTAACTCGAGAGGTAGCATACATTACTTCGTAGTTCAGTGAATTGAAGTACAAACGCTTTTATAGTGAACTAGTTTTGGCCGCGGCTTCGCCTGATGTCCGAAAATACCCCACAGGAGGAATAATTCGTATTTTTTTTTTTTTTTGTAATGTTACGTATTGTTTAATATTGTACTCTCGTGTGCCAATTTTTTACAATTGATGTATGTTCGTCTGTAGGATGTAGTTTTTCCAGCCACTTTAAACTTTAAAACAAGGAATTTTGTCACAAGCAGCTGTTACCTCAGAAAAGATAAATCGTCTTCAGTGACATGTTTTAAGATAAAAAGCGAGAAATAACAACTGTTTTCCAAAAAAAAAAAACAACCGACTTTCAAAAAAAAACACAAGTGAAAAATTACTTTAATAATTTTCGAAAGTCGGTGTATTTGGTTTTGTATTTTCGTTATTTGCCACCGACTTCAACGTCAGTTTGTAATTTAATAGCCTAATCTCAACTACTCATCACCTTTTACAAAATATTTTTTTCCCGATGCAGGGACGCTAATCATTGAGGAGTTCTCCTGGTACTTCACCATCAGCTCCACTTCTCCGTAATGCATTGTGACGAGCATTAATTGCTTGGCAACCAAATTAAAGTAATCGAATCGCAACCTGTGAAAAACTTATTATAGAGCAGTTCCGGTGGCCATCTGTGGTCTTCATCATCAGTTTTACTTCAACTATAAAAAATACCCTAATCGCTATAGGTGTGCCTATATTATTTGAAGAGTTCCCTTGATTTCTCCAAGATCCCATCATTAGATCCTGACCTGATAACAATGGGACCATCTCGGAAGATTACCCTTTCAAACAAAAAAATAATTTTGCAAATCCAATGCCCATCCAGAAATGTATGACGGAGTTATGCCCGAATATACATTTAAAAAAATATATAAACATCTGAATTGATTACCTCCTCCTTTTGTTAATCGGTAAAAAATATATTTTGCGTTATAATTTTCGGAATGCCTTGTCATAGTGTCTACATAATCGCTTGCTGCATTGCTGAACATTAAAAAGGCGTTTTCATTGTCGTATCATAAAATGATACATACATAACATCACACCTGGAAGTGCTGATTAGCAAAAGACAGAATTGTTTGAAAAAGGGAGAGGGAGGCCTGCGCCCTGCAGTGGGGCAATTTAGGAAGATTAGATTAGATCACACCTTTATTCCTTAAAGGGATGGCAGAAGTTCATAGCGCACCTACATGTCGCCTGTTATGTTTAAGTCCCATGAAATATTAGAGAGTGAGCCAATTGCCGTCAACCGGGCAAAAAATCAGACTCCTGAGAAATTCTTAGCGGAAAACCCCAATAACATTCATTGTGCTATCTTTTTAATATTTATTATTTTCTTTTTATTTCATTTTGATTACTTACCGTACTTATTATTTACATTTTTAAATATTTTTATAAAAAAACTTTTTACAAAAAAAAAAACAACCGACTTCCGAAAAAAACACTACAAAGTGAAAAATAACTTTAATTTCGGAAGTCGGTGTCTCTGGGTTTGAATTTTCGTTTTTTGCCACCGACTTCCGTCGACTTCGGCTCAGTAGTCACGCTTGTGAACACTGTACCAATGAAGCAAGTTAATACTGCCGTGTCGTTGTGAAGTTTTAAACAAAAAAGTTCTCAAATAAAAATGTTCTCACTGTAACACGACGACGCGACGGTTGGTAGCCCTAAGCGCTAGTATCATCCACACGTGCTCTGTTTACTCTTTGTTCTCATTATGAAGATTGTGTGCAGAGTACACCTTTGTTTTAGTAAGTTGGCACTCTTGCGTGAGAGCGAGATAAACGGGGGGTTACTTTGGGAGACACGGCTTAGGTACTTATCGTTGTGAAGCAGGTTTGTGGTTATTAGATGTGATGAAATGGAGAGAGAGAATATTAAAAGTGATATTAATTATTATCCTTATATGCATAAATCAATGTGAACCAATGACCTGGAGGCCTTGGCAAAGTGATATTCTATCAGCGATAATGTTAAATGTATTGTGTATCTTCTAAAGTATCACAGAAAGTCGAAATTTTGGATTTGTAAGGTACATAATAGTTTCTAACTCCGAGCACTACTGGGCGATCTGAAAGTATAATAACAATAAAAATAATCATAAGGGGCCCGCTAGCAAGACACTTCATAGAAACGTCATTTAATCAAAAACTGTCGAGATACAAAATATATCTTATTTATTTTCTATAGGTAGAAAATAATGTCCCTAAGTAAACCTATCACCTGTTGATAAATCTCGTTGGGACCTGCCAGATAGACCCACATCCAAAAAGCTTATGGCATTTGTCCCACAGCTGGTTTACACGATTAACTTAATTTGTTACACGATTAACGAGTAGCGAGTAGAGCTGAAAACTAGTTGGTGAGCAGTGAGTGTGTAGTTCCGATAGTTTTGTCGCTGGGCTATCAGCGAGTGTCCGAGTGCGACGGGCGATTCGCACCACTCGATCGGGGCGGTTAAATGATGGCTGTTTGTTCTCTCGGCGCGAGTTCTGACCGCCAAGCGAGCATCGCTGAGCTAGTATCGCTCAGCGAGTATTATCTTTGATAGCTCTTGTCACTCAGCGACAAACTAATGGAGCGAGTCCTCGTCGGCAGTGTGAACTGTCAGCGATCAACTACTCGTATTAATATATGCGTCTCTTTTGAATGTATATCTATTGTACGTTTCTTGAGCGAGAAAATAGCCGATAGTTAGTCGCTTCCTCGCCGGCGCGCGGTGGTGGGCTAACTGCCTTAGTCAACCATGTTGAAAGTCGTTGTAGAAATATGAAACGCTTCGAAAGCGCCATTGCCACATATCTAGGCCCCCTGGTGGAGATCTCGCGAATCCGTTGGATGCGGGAAGTACCGATTGTTGTGCCCATCTTCCAATGCTTGGGAGAGGCCTAGGTCCACCAGTGTACGTCTTTCGGATTAGCGATGATGATGATGATACTTGATAACTCTTTGGGAACATTTCAACTTGCTACAACGAAGCGGAAATACACGTGCAATATTCCGCCGCGTTTTAGCGCTAATTTTTTCGCTGCTGCGGTTGCCTTGGCGTCCTGTAGGGATAATAACATTGATAGTTTTGCCGCCATTATTACAAAAAGATGTTGTGCATCCCTGATGTCGCGGCAGCACCAACAGTATTCTCAGTATCCGGATCGGTCGGATTCTCCGATGTTGTGGAGGTGGATGCAGCTCCACGCTGAATTATAATTTTATGTTAATCCGTGTCACCTACTAACACTAGATGTTAAGTACAATTGTTACTAAGCCTATGGACTCTGTCCAAAATAAAAGTAATCTATTATATTAAATGTTCATATTTTTATTCAATTTCATCACTCCCTGCACTCACTGACGATGCAAGCAAAGGGGAGCATTGCAAAATAAACATAAAGAAATGTAATATTAGATCGATGCAGTCAATTATTGCACATTTTGTGACACGTGTGTGGGGCGGGATGGTGAGGGTGGCAGGGGATGGAGGGACGATATCATGGATCTTGTGCGCCTTCTACGATCCCCGACTGCTGGTCCCTCTTTTGTGGGCCACCTCAGGCCCTCAGGACCAACAAATAGTCAAACTGTTGTTATATATGTCATAAGATGTTACCTACATTTATGTATAAAAGACCTATGTTCTTTTAAATGGCCAAGGACGAAAATTATATTGTGAATAACAAAAATGACTAATTCCGTGTAAAGCAGTATTAAAAGCATGATACCAATGTAATAAAAAATAAAAAAAATTGAGAAATCTTTATCACATCCAATTCTGAAGGAATTACTAAAAAAATACCCAAGAAATTATGCATAGTCACGTAAACTAATTCCCCCTTACGGCCGGGGGGCGAGGAGCGGGGGGCGGGGGTGTGTTATGTTGTAATGTTATTATTAAACAATGTGTGGCAGTGTGTTAGAGGGTCGCGGGGTCGACCCCCAGTTGTCGGGAAGGAGCTATTGTTGTTTAGATGCTGGGAAGTTCTGGATAAGCGTTGTAACATGCTTGAGATTAATACAGATGGTTCACTCCGCAAAATCTTCTAAATAAAAGCGACTCTTGCTTCGACACAATAAAGTGCAATTCAGGTCGCACAGCGTTAATTATCTACAGTTATATTCACCTAGAAGTTGCCTCTCTTTCTATCGCGTGACTCTTAGATCTTCTGACTACGTTACGCTCACTGAATTGGCCCGACAAGACGGGCCCGCCGCGTACTTGTAGCTACATACCTAAAATGCGGAGTGTCCCATCTGTATTCATCTGTGGATGCTGTATGTTCCAGGAATGAGAATGCAGTGCACGTTTCAAGTTTCAATGAAATTTTAAGGACGCGTCACGTATAGCCACATTTCAATACACGAGAGAGAAGAAAAACAACTCTCTCTGTCTCTCACACTAAATCTCTATTGTTTTTAACTTTTTTAGAAGTATCACTTCTATCACGTGTACGGCGCTTGCTGCACGCGCAATTTTTCATTTTGCAGTGGTTTATTTTGAGGTCGATCATCTAAAGGGAATTGATGATTTTTATATGGAGCCTGGCATACCTAATGTCCACCATTTTTTTTTTCAAAATGGTGGCTACGGCTGGCACCTATATAAATCGATAGCTGACATCAATGCAAACAGAAAACATGATGGGACCAAACCCCGTAAATCGTCACGTTTCCGAGATATTAACGTTCAAAGTTGATCACGTGACATCAATATATTTTATTCTAATTTGCGTACGTCTTGTTTCTTAGATGTTTGAAATAATCACTCTGAATAAAAAGACCTGAGTGGCAATTCCCGTAATTTTTAAGAACGTTCACATTCGCATCTCATTCGCAATCTGTCAAAAATACAATCAATTTACCAACATTTTTGACAAGTTTGACAAATTGCGATCAATTTACCAACATTTTTGATAAGTTTGACAAATTGAGACTACGAGTACAGTGTGACAGACTAGAGTGTGAACGTTTTTTAAGTAAGAGAATTGGCCTTCTGCTGTGTAAGTGTGTATGGCATGGGGACAACTGGCCAGTTTACACTTGTTTTCAATGCTCAAACGATTTTTTTCGCAGTACTCTATCATTCAGGCTCGATGTCAAAGCCTCTCAACTGACATACACACCTGTATGTATGTGTGTGTGTGTCATATCTGTATCGCAAAGAGAGCTGAGCCCTTTATCATCGGACCCGGCGTTTGGGACTACGTAAGTGGTTCATTCGCATTGTCCTCTATAAAAGAATGTCGTTGGTAAAACTGGCTATTGTGAGCTGATGTAGATGTATAAGAATCTTTTTAACCGACTTCCAAAAAGGAGGTTATATTTTCGACGCGTATGTATATTTTTTTATTATTATTTTTCTATTTTGCCGTCAATTGTGGACCGATTTTGATTTTTTGATTTTGAAAATTCTTTTTTTGTATGAAAGGGTATGCTCCCGGATTGGTCCCATAATTTTTTTATTAACTTTGCTTGGATAGTTTTTGAGTAAGCTTCAATAATACGTATTTTTCCTAGTATATGTGGATGATATGATGATAACTTCCTGTGACTGTTATTTACATAGCAAGTACTGGTATTCGAATTTGTGTGGGGCAGGTACCACAACTAAAAAGTGAAAAATAAAAACTTAATACAAAAAAAAAAACAACCGTCTTCCGAAAAAAAAAACACTACAAAGTGAGCAAAAAATGAAAATTTAAAACCATAGACACCGACTTCCGAAATTAAAGTTATTTTTCACTTTGTAGTGCTATTTTCGGAAGTCGGTTGTTTTTTTTTTTGTAAAAAGTTTTTATTTCTTTTAATGTTAGCTTTATGTCTCACATCATAATCAGCGTATAATGCTCTGACTGCTGGGACAATGTTTTGAAAACAGTGGTAATGAAATAATTTACGTTGTAAACGGTGAAGGAAAACACCGTGAGGAAACCGGCATGTCCTAGGACCAAAAAATTCGAAGACATCCCCATTGAAAACAACTGCGGCGAATACTTTTTCGTTTTTATTTATTTAAACTTTTCACACTAAAAAAAGTATAAAGCCGGACTTAATGCCTTAGGCATTCTCTACCAGTCAACCAAGGGTAGTGAAGACATTAGATGGCAGGTGCACTCTGTTTGAGAGGAACAAAGATAAATTAAAAAATAAAGTATTCTAATGCATTATAACTAAAATAGGTACAACAGTACAAACTACATATACATACATATTTACTATAATATATACCTATATTATATATATGTACATATATACGAATTCAAGGGAGAGAGGTGTTGAGATGACTCTACTCTATTTATTTTGAAAATAACTCCGCAATTTCCGCTGTTTTTCCTGAAAATTACCACTTAAATAGACTCTCAGTACGATTCTTAACAACACACTCACGTATCAGACAGGGTTTTTGTTATACGTTGTATTTGTTATCTAACACATTTACTTTACTGTGTCTTATTAATGTGTCGGTATGAAGGGTGCTCCAGAACCCTACTAACATAAAATAAATCCCAACATTTCCATTCAATCCACGCATCTAACACTTATCTCCAACTGACCGGCTATCAACTATAGCCGATCGGTCACGGCTATCGGCCTCAATCGGCTATCGGCTAATATCTCGCCTCGTTGAACCCTCTCGCCCCCATCGGCGCGACTTTCACACACGAGCGCGTGGTGTTTTTAATTTAGTAGATTGGTTGTATACTGCGTTCGCAATTCAGTTTCCAAAAATGTAAACCAATCAATATGCCTAGCCTTTTCCCAACTATATGGGGTCGGCTTCTAGTCTAACCCAATGCAGCTGAATACCAGTATTTTAAATGGAGCGGCTGCCTATCTGACCTCCACAACCCAGTAACTGGGTAACACGATACCCATTGGTAAGACTGGTTGTCAGACTTTCGGGCTTCTGACGACCCGTATCAACTGTCAAAGATCCACAAATGACAGCCGGGACCAACGGCTTAACGTGCTTTCCGAGGCACGGAGGAGTCTTGGTATGTTAAGATGGTCACCCATCCACGAACCAACCCTGGCAAGCGTAGCTTAACCTTGTCGATCGAAAGATTTATTGATTTATTGACGTGTAAAAGTGTTTTGTCCAAACCCACTTACAGAAATAAAATCATTTATCATTTATCATTAAAAGGTGCGGCTGTTATTACTAAGCCCCTAAATACTCATAACACGCATAGAAAACAATAAACATCTTTCAAGACCAATCTTTTTTTAAAGCAGTATTTTGTAAAAGGTGATGAGTAGTCAACTGTAACTTAAATAAATTACAAACTGACCCACTAAAAAGCGAAAAATAAAAATATTTTTCCAAAAAAAAAAAAAAACAACTGACTTCAAAAAAAAAACACCACAAAGTGAAAAATAACTAAAATTTCGGAAGTCGGTGGCAAATAACGAAAATACAAAACTAAACACACCGACTTCCGAAATTTAAGTTATTTTTCACTTTGTAGTGTTATTTTAGAAGTCAGTTGTTTCTTTTTTGTAAAAAAGTTGACAATCAAGTAAACAATCGAATTGATAACCTCCTCCTTTTGGAAGTCGGTTAAAAAAGAGCGGGCACATAAATTCATAAGATTTAACGTGGGAGAAAATGAGATAGGAAGCATTATACAGTGTTTCTTATATTCGTGGTTCTCTTTGTGCTCTGCTTCGTACCCCCTCCACTCGTGTTTACCAAGGCATAGTGCGAGTTTGCTTGGGCCTCAGCGTTGTACGTTTGTTAATACGTGTTTGTGCGCGCATGCGTAGTACAATGCTCGAGAAAAGGCATATAATCACAACAAAAATGTAAAATAATTATCAAACTTTGTATCACTATGATCATTACTAAAACCTACAATTATTATCCTCTTCCCGAAATTTTACATTCGTCTCAATAACTTAAAGCCAACATTTTTGAAGGTTTCACTTCTGCCACGTGTGAATTGCACATGTTTTTTTATTAATATGATAAAGCAAAAAATACGTGTCTAATATTTTTGAAAACAAGTGTAAATTGGCCAGTCATTCCCATGCCACACACACTTACACAGCAGGTCTTTTTAACCGACTTCCAAAAAGAGAAGGTTCTATGTTCGTAGCGAATGTATATTTTTTTTTATGTATGTCCGCCAATTTCTCCGTCAATCGTCTTCCAAAAAAAAACGAAAGTGAGAAATAAGTTTAATTTCGGAAGTTGGTGTCTTTGGTTTTGAATTTTTGTTTTTTTGCTACCGACTTCCGAAATTAAAGTTATTTTTCACATTGTAGTGTTTTTTCCCGGAAGTCGGTTGATTTCTTTTTGTAAAAAGTTTATATTTTTCACTTTTTAGTTGTGGTACCTACCCCACACAAATTGGAATATACCCTATATACCTGCTATGTGAAATAACAGCGACAGGAAGTTACCATCACAATCACATCATCCACATAATTATACTAAGTGGGAAAAATACGTATTTCTGAAGCTAACTCAAAAATTATCCAAGCAAAGTTAATAACATTTAGGGACCAACTTGGGAAAAATCTGTTTTTGTATGAAAGGGTATGCCCTTTCATACAAAAACAGATTTTTCAAAATCGGTCCACAATTGACGGAAATATCGGTGGACATATATAAAAAAAAAAAACATACATACGCTACGAACATAGAACCTCTTCCTTTTTGGAAGTCGGTTAAAAATAGAAAAATCATTCGAAAAATGAAGGAACTTACTTAGATGATCAATGAGTGTTTTTCATTCCTAACTAGACCATTAAACGTTGATAAAGCAACATCAATAAGCTTAAAGAATCCTCCCCAAACAAGTCGGTCCTCATTACACAGCACCCTGTAACTTATTACCAAATAAACATCCTGTATTTGCACTAAACATTACTACAGAGGGCGCGACCCTTACTCCTCACGCACATAGGAAAACCTACCTTATTGACTTCAGAAATAAGACCGAAAATCGGCTAAAAATGATTCTTAATAATTGGGCCTTAATCAAAACTACTGACGAATAAAAATATACTCTGACTCAACAAAAATAAGATTGGCATTAGCTTGATAAAGTTTAGAAGAGATTGCCTTATAGGTAAACCAACATTTTCGCAGGAAGAAAAACCAACCTTCCAGTAATGAACTCAAGATAGACTTTAGCTCGTTTTTATAAAGATAGTAGAAGAGCTAGGGTATCCTTAGTATTTGCTTACGTGTTATACTAACAAGTGTGCGTGTAATGTTAGGGGAGGATAAAATTAATTGATCCCGCCCGGGGGCGGGTTAGGGGGGAGAGGGGTCTTTCTTACTGAATTGTTTAGTGAGATAGGCCCGGGATTTCATTTAGTCTGTGATTAATTTTAGGAGATAACTTCAAAGGAAGATAAGTTACAATACAAGTACGGTAAGAGACAAGTTCTCTATTTTGACGATTTTATGTTAAGAAATATAAATGATAATAAATTATCTATCCTATATTATTAAATGAGTAATATTTGTGTAATATAAATATATTATACAGTATGTTAATTAACAGAGGGCGTTCCCGTTAACGCAACAACAAAAAAATTGCATTGGTAAAAAAAATATAAGTAGGTATATAAAATTTTCAAATAAATTTATACATACGTAAAAGAAACACTCTCGTACACGCGCACTTGTCTTTCAACATGTTTCTTTTACATATCAATTTAATCTTATTTGTGAACATTTTAATAAAAAAAAATAAAAAAACTATGTTGTTTTTTTTTTTTTTGCATGTGTGGACCCTATACTATTGCGGGTTAACGGGAACGCCCTCTGTTAGTTAACATACCGTATATTTATAATCACGTTCTGGAAAACGGCTCAAACGATTTCGATGAAAGTTGCAATATAGGGGTTTACGGGGGTGAAAAATCGATCTAGCTAGGTCTCATAACTGGGAAAATTCGTTTTCTCCGTATTTTAATCATATTTTGTTATGATAGAAACTACTTTACTTGAAGTTGTAAACCATGCGCAATTAGACCTATTCGGCACAGATAATATGCACATTAAAGATTATATAATTTTTAAAAATTGTCTCTTTTTTTTTCTTATACATTCCTTCTTTTATTTACTTTTGCCGCACGGGTTGGTTGATCCATAACGTTAAGCTACGCTTGCCGGGGTTGGTCCGTGGTGACCATCTTTACATATCGAGACTTCTCCGTGCCTCGGAAAGCATGTTAAGCCGTTGGTCCCGGCTGTCATTCGTGGATCTTTGACAGTTGTTACGGGTCTTCAGAACCCCGAAAGTCTGACAACCAGTCTTACCAGGGGGTATCGTATTACCCAGTTACTGGGTTGTGGAGGTCACATAGGCAGTCGCTCCATGTAAAATCGGGTCCTATCAGAATACCAGCGCTGCGACATTTATTTTTTAAATGTCGTAGCATTATGCTGAGATAAGAGCCTTTTGGCCTCGTACAGGACTACATAATTTTTTAATTTTACTTTGTTTTTTTATTGTTTTGTATTTTTTATTTATGTTTAGTGTGTTTTTAGTTTGATTTGTGATTTCCTGTGCGAGTCTCGATAAATACTTTTTCTTTCTTTCTTTAAAATACAGGTATTCAGCTGCATCCGGTTAGACTGGAAGCCGACCCCAACATAGTTGGGAAAAGGCTAGGCAGAGATTTACTTTTTTCAAGATAATATTTACATAATTTAAAAACTTACACACTTAAAATAATAATATGTACAATGTCCCCTACATTATAAATATAAAAAAGTAGGAGAAATAATCATAAGGCATTAGAAAATTCGTCCGCATCTCTGATAACAGGAAAAGTGCTCAAAAGACTGGCAGCATTGCCACCACGTTGTATATCAATGCTGATTGTTGGGCCAAAAAATAGGTCAGCCCTCCGTCTACATTGTCTCTTGTGATAAATAAATGTTTCTTTCTCATTTTTTTTTATGCGTTCACGACCATTTTTATTAAGCATACAACTTTCTATCTTAATACTTAATTAACTAAATAGTAATTGTCTTTTATTTTTTCAAATAGAACTCGAGACCTCTTTTCCTCTTTATCTCCGCCCTCTCCCTTAACGTCTTACATAAATCAACAACATTGTACTCTTTTAAAACGCCAGTTAATAAATTAGAAGCTTCTCAAATGTCACCGGATTAGTATACTGTACCGTTTGTACAGATAAACTTATTGAATAGGGTTCCGTACTATTCAAAGGCCGTCCCTTTATTTTACCTATTATTTTTCTAATGACTACTAATCACAAACAATAACCAACCTTATCGTCCTACTTATTAAGATCATTTTTATATAAACAACTTTGCATTTCTGTATGCAATGAAATTGCAACCTTATATTGTTGACTCTTACGTTGATATTCCAATGTTATGCCATAATAATGCTATTTAGGTGATAATATACAGTCTGGATAATTAGTTTTACGTGCAATCTCGAATAACGCTGTTCCATGCATTTAGACGTAACCAAGGGATTTTAAACCGTATAAGAAGGAGTTAAGGTAGAGAATCAGTTATGAAGTACTAACAAATAATGTATTTATAACGTTTTGAAATGCAGATGAAGTTTTGCATTTTTATTTTCATTTAAGAGATTGTCGGAATATGTAAAGTTGTAAGCTAGAAGGTGATGTGGTTCTAAGTTAAGTGAAGGATGTCGCTTCCTAACACGTGGGTGCAAAAAAAGTGACTTGGGAATTAAATCATGTGAAAATTGCTGCAAAATATGCTTGTTAGCTATTTGGCAGAAGGCGCGTTGTGTTCCACGCGCGCCTCAAAGAGATGTCAGCACCAACTGACGGGGTCCGTAAGGGCCAATGCCTGCCAGGGTTGCGAGTTTGTCCGAAAGGGATATCGCGGCCCCGGCACACAGGCAACGGAAGGAACATGGGTGGGTTTTAGTCAGTAAAAGTCTGACACTCCCTCTCGCTCCGCCCAGAGCGGGAGGAGTCATTTAAAAAAAAAAAGCTCTTTGGCAGAAAAGATACGTTTAATAAATCCAAACTCTGCACTGCTACTGAGAATTGTCTATAGAAAATTCAATAACGATGCCCGAACCAGGCATCATGCTGAACAACGATGCAGTAAGGTGTAATCAATATTAGTGTTGAAAAAAAAGCAATATGCCTAGCCTTTTCTCCACTAAGTTGGGGTGGCTTCCAGTCTAACCAGATGCAAGTGAATACCTTTATTTTACATGAAGCGACTGCCTATCTAACCTCCACAACCCAGTAACTGGGTAAATCAAGGGTCCGCAATTTTACTTCGAGAGTCATATGTTCGATTAATGGAAAGTTGAGTGAACGATTGTTCGAATGAAATTTATTGCGAAACAACCTTTTATCGCCAAACGGTACTTCGACTGAACGATTGATCGAATATTTATAAATCGATGAACTGCTCTTTCGAATGAGTTTTAGTTATTATATAGTTTAATCATTGAAATAAAATTATTACATCTTGCTTCAAGTACAGTACGATACCGCTTGGTAAGACTTTCGGGCTTCTGCCGACCCGTAACGACTGTCAAAGATCCACGAATGTCAGCCAGGACCAACGGCTTTACGTGTTTTCCGCGGCACGGAGGAGTCTCGGTTTGTAAAGATGGTTACCCATCAACAGACGAACCCCAGCAAGCGTAGCTTAACCTGATGGATCGACCCGTGCGCCTGTTATTACTTAGCCATGTGCTCCTTCTTAGCCATGAGCTCCGAGCAATTAATTAATCAGTGTTCATCTGTTCATGGTATCTCAATTAAATCATCATTGTTTTACCCGACGCGACCTCTTGCGCATCTGTTAACTGTACACTGAGATTCATATAACATACTCGTATCTGCCATTAGGTATGTATGTGTGGGAATAACATCCAAAACAGCTGTATCAATAAATTTAACGACGTGCTGTTTGTTTGGATAACGTAGGAGTGATATGTTTGTGAGGGATACGGTTTATTTCTAAGAGGTGTTAGCAGACTGAACAGTCATGCGTTGGTTAGAAGGATGACCTGGTCTTGGTCATCCTGTTTTGTGTCCAATCCGTTTGACAGGATGAAACATTTTATAGGTAACCTAGCTTCTGAACTTTTTTTTTTGTCAAATATTTTGCTCGAGTTTTGAAGAACTGGCTTCGATTCCTCTTCTTCGTGGTTCCCTCAATGCTGAGAATTTTCACCACAATCGACGGTTTGCAATACGGAATTCCAAGTTATGCGTTTTTCAGCCGTGTGGACCGCTCGGGTTCAATACTTAGGTCTGGCAAAAATAAATGTTATTGAGTATTTCCATTTTGGAGTTCTCAGTAATACCCCGGAGCCTAAATATGCCCGGTTGAACGCAACGAGAAATTCAGACGTGATAAATGTATTTTTTTTTTATTTTTTTTTGTGGATATTGTGTGCCTGAACCTGTGTCAAATAAATTTATTTTCTTTCTTTCTTTCTTTTCTATTTTCTTTAAAATTAGCAGAGATAGCTTAGTGGTGTGACCCTCGGACTGCCAAGTCATAGGTCTCGTGTTCGAACCCAAGACACCATCTCTGACTTTGCGGATTCATGTGCATGTTGTATAATTATCACTTGCTTCAAAAACAGTGAAGGAAAACATCGTGAGGAAACCGGCATGCCTGAGAGATATTTCTCGACGGCATGTGAAGCCAAGTCCATAAAATAAAAGAGCGACATAAAAACTAAATATCTAAATAAAGACACCAGGTTAGTCACTAACCTCACGAAAGTATTACATTTTCTTTAAAATTAAGAAGATTCTTTAATTTATTTATCCCATATTTTCTTACGTAAAAGAGCATAAAACCCAAGCATATAATACAGGTAAGTAACAATATCCACAACATATTTTTGTCATAAAAATGCTCACTCACGAAAAAATCTCACCTATTTTCCATATAAACACGCTAGCGAAGTAAGTTATCTCCGAAAGTATTCGTTATTAGTTACATCGAGCGCAGACGCAGACTTTATTACATTTTGTGAGAATATTGTCCCACCGCTCGCGTTGGGGTCTTGTCGGTTGATTCGCACGAATTTACACGCCCGGAACGGGCGCATCGACGCTGTTAAATAATATTATTTTATCATGAGGCGATTCGCAGGAATATTTTGTGGGCCAATGGACAACTCTAGAAATACGGATTTGGCAATTGGCACATTTTATGCAGTAAAGTTAGTGTACTTTTTCCTTAGCTCTACTGCATAAAATTCAAAATGTGTCGATTGCCTAATACGTATTTCTGGAGTTGTCGATTCCCCCACAAATAAATTATCTTCTTGCGAATCGCCTCATCATCTCAGCTGAAAGACTACTGGACATAGGCCTCCCGAAAATGGTTTACCATAATCGCCACGCTTGGCAGGCGGGTTGGCGATCGCAGTTTGGTGTTAAAATGCGTAGAGAACGCTGCTGCCCATTCTCTAGTGAGTCCCTTAGTCGCCTTTTACGACACCCACGGGAAGAAATGGGATTGTCCTATTCTTTACGTACGACAGAACCGCATCACGGAACCGCCTCTTGAAAAAATTACATTATTTAAAAGTGTCGATTCGCCCGGTCCGGGCGAGTAAATTCGTGCGAATCAACCTATAACTCGCGTTGGGATCTTGTGAGGTGAGTTCTCTCATATCATATGCAAATGTAGGAATAATATCGTGTGCCGAGGTTATGATTTGGCTATGTAGCTACGTTATGTAAAGTGCATTTTTAGGGTTCCTTACCCGAAAGGTGTTAACAGGACCTTATTAAGTTACTAAGCTTTCGCCGTCTGTCAGTCTGTTTGTCACAGTCTCACAGGGCAGTATCTTTGAAATTAAAGAATAAGTACATGTTCAATCAGTCTCATGCAAATGAATAATTACAAAAAAAAATACTAAAAAGTGAAAAATTACTTTATTTTCGGAAGTCGGTGTATTAGGTTTTGAATTTTCGTTTTTTGCCACCGACTTCCAAAATTAAAGTAATTTTTCACTTTGTAGTGTTGTTTTTTAGAAGTCGGTTTTTTTTTTCACTTTTTAGTTGTGTTACCTACCCCCCACAAATTGGAATACCACTAGGTACCTGCTATGTAAATAACAGTGATAGGAAGTTATCATCATATCATCCACATATACCTACTAAGCAGGAAAAATACGTAGTATTGAAGCTTACTCAAAAGCTATCCAAAGAAAGTAAATTATATGGGACCAACTCGGGAGCATACCCTTTCCATACAAAAAAAAATTCAAAATCAATCCACAATTGACGGAGAAATCAGTGGACATACATAAAAAAAAAAAAACACATACGCGACGAACATAAATAACCTCCTTCTTTTTGGAAGTCGGTTAAAAAATATGTTAATATAGATTTATAAACATAAGATCGGTCGATCCTAATGCGATAAGTAGTGCGGCTACTTATCGCATTAGGATCTACCGACCTGTAATGATCTGTAATGATGATGAATGATGAGTTCTCGATGATTTTGTTTGGCATATTGGCGTGTGCTAGCTAACATATGGCTAATAATTTGAATTATGTTTTGTGTTGCGTAATGTAAATTATTTTGAATACTATTATATAGAATCTTTTTTTTTGTTCTTCTAACTGAACAGACAGCTGTGCTGCTGGGGAGTTTGTTGCGCCACTTCTTCCCAGCTAATGCACTAGGAAGTGGTGAAGGGTGGGCGTTTTGGGGGACTGTCTTATGTAATTTTGAAGTTCGAAAAGTGCTGATTCTCAGCCTAGTTTGAATAAATGACTTTTGAATTTTGAATTTGAATTTGAATTTTGAAAATTTTGATCGTAATTATTATTATTATTATTTATTTATTTCAATAAAAACTCCATAATTGGTTACATACAACAAGAACATAAAATCATACTATGTTAGTGTGTTAGTTACAGAATTGTACCGAAAAATATGTTAGTATTGTTAGTATCTATTTCAACTGATGCCTATGGTTGTCCTTATCCACAGATTTTGGAAGGGACAGTCAAAACGGGCAGCAATAGCATTTAGGATGCTGTTGCTGCTGCTTCGTAGACGGTGCAGCTGGGAGTTTGCTCTCTTGCGCATGATGGCTTGAAACCCATCCGTACGCGCTTCAGCAAACATGCTGGACGCGCTGCAGCGCCACGGCAGCCCCAACAGCATCCTAAATAAGGATTTTAAAATCATTAAATAAACTCCAAATTAATACAAAATATGTTTTGTCAATGTTATTGATTTAGAACTGGACGACTTGTGTATAAAACAATCTTCAACTCTCGGTTTGTCCTGCCTTTACTGAATGCACTTAGACACTCTAAGGAAATTATTTTCAAAAAATCATCCGGTATTTACATTTCGAAAACTAGCCGAGTAATTCACCACATAAAAAACCGTACAATTTACCCACAACTCTCATGTAGAAAAAAGCTCACAAAAAGCAACCTAATAGCCCTTTTAACTGCAGCATCCAGAGAGCAAAGAGTTTTCTTTTTAAAAAGACATTCATCCTCCTTAACTTATTTCCAGCATTTTATTTGCAGAGACAAGTAAGGCCGAGTGCAGGCAGGCGACTCTGCCGCAATTAGTCGCAAATTGTCGCGCGTCTAGACGCCAGTTTATTTAGTTTTATTATGCTGGTCTTTCAGCACTTGAGGGACATGTGGCCACAGTGTAGATTTATGCAGTAGACCTGTTGCGATTGTGTACGTAATGCTTTAAAAGGGTCGGCACCTGGAAATGTGTTATGGGTTTTGGATAAATTTGTAGAATACTTAAACTAGTAGCTACGAAAAAAAACAATCAAGAGTTTTGAAAAAAAACCGATTGAGAATAAACCTTGTAGATAATTGTAAAAAAAAAAATGGAATATCACTCAAAAACGTGCAAAAGCCACTGCCGTATTTTGATACCTTTAAGAAGTCACCTAAACTTAAATAAAGACAGCAAAGAACTGTGATCCCACAGATTTTTTCGGTTTTCCCTAACATTACTTCTGTTTTGCGAAAAAAAGTTCGGAAATTATGTGAAACTCTTTTTCGTGGCTACTACTTTAAGTTTTCTATTAAGAGGGTTTATCCTAAAAGTTAACAACGTCGCAAATAACTGTCAAATATTTACCTGTTTTGATTCATATAGCAATATTACTGAATATAAATAAGAAATGTGGGTAACTAGCGAACTTGAATATTGATAATTAATTGCAATATTATAACTTTGCTTATTATTATAATGTTGCAACCATTTTAGATGTAAAAAACGCATTTGGAAAGTTTCCAAATAGTTTTTTTATATCTAAAACGAAACATTCGGTGTTACGATATTAATTATTGCATTTCATAATCAATATTCTAATTCGCTAGTTAGCCACATTTTTTATTTCCACACAATAATATTGCTAAATTAATCAAAACAGTGAAATATTTGACATCTATTTGCGACGTTGCCCACCTTCAGAATAAACGCTCTTAAAAAAAACTTCTCAACCAAAATCTAAAACACGATTTCCTGGTGCCGACCCTTAGTACATATTTCTAGATGTCCGACTAGTGACTGCTGCATCAGATTAGTGGTAGAAAGCAAGAAAAAAAAAAGAAAAAATGTGGTCGAAAACGCGAGCAATTGTTGCTGGGTTTTTCCCAGCCCAGAGTTTGGATCGGTGCCCGCAAACGGTAGTTATAGTTTAGCCCCTATAAGAAGAGACTTTAACATGTCTCACAATGTCTGACTTATAGTTTTTTTTGTCTTAATTACCCCTTGGAGAATACACGCGTGATATTACGTTACAATAATAAAATATTTATTTTCAAGTAACATGGACTCATATCGTTGGTAATAATTTACTTACAAACTATGTTAGTTATATTAATAAACAACTAAACAACAAAAACAAACAAAGTTCCATGATCTCAAACAATTAACCATTAGTAGTTTTGTTATTATTGTTGTTGTTGTTGTGCTAGTTGTTTTTTCTAGTAGTAGTTTTTTGTAAATTTTGACGTTCAAAAGTGCCTTACAAGGACCTATTTTAAATAAATGTTATGACAATCCAGTTTGCTAGCAATGACTACCGGAGACTGTTGGAGCTGGCACGCACTCTGCGCAACAGGGATGCAGCACTTGCATCCGATCGCATCGGAGCCGCCAGTTTGCGCGTCCGCAAACATACCCGAGGCACTAAAAAAGCGTGGCAGCCCCAACAGCATCCTGAATGAACTGTTGTACTGAACACGAACAGCAAATTAATAGCTTTTTGAAAGTGGGCAACGTCGCAAATAGATGTCAAATATTTCGTTGTTTTGATTAATTTGGCAATATTACTGTATGGAAATAAGAAATGTGGCTAACTAGCGAACTAGAATATTGATAATGAAATGCAATAATTAATATCGTAACACCGAATATTTAGTTTTAGATGTAAAAAAAGGATTTGGAAACTGTCCAAATGCTTTTTTTACACCTAAAACGGGTACAACATCAAATTCAATGTTATAATTGTAATTCATTATTAATATTCTAGTTCCCTAGTTAGCCACATTTCTTATTTCCATACAGTAATATTGGAAAATTATTCAAAACAGGTAAATTTTTGACAACTATTGGCAACGTTGCCAATTTTCAGAATAAACACTCTTAACAATATGCCTTAAAAAGTTTGATGTGCCATTCACGACAGAGTACTGTAAGTAGCTAGCCTGTGCCACTATTATACGGAAACTGTAAGCTTATAGACCATATCTTCCCTATTTTTTTTATGAATTAAAAAAAGTTGTCCTTCTGAATAATCTATCCTATGTCCAAGCTATACTTTCGTTTAGTAATATAATCTAAAGACGTCGCCAGGAAGATGTCTTAGAAATTCATCTTGAATGTACCGTTCCTTTAAATTAAGGAAAATGTCATCCGTATTATGAGCTATGTAGATTTTTTAATTTTAATGGGCCGGGGGGGATGGGAGTCTTACCTTTAATAATCTTAGTTAGCCCAGGTTCGCACGAGCGATTTTTTCCACGGCGATTTTTTTTTTAGATTTTTTTTTTTTCAACGCTCTGGGACGAGATTGCGTCCTGTCGCGGTCGATTCTCAACACTCGGCTCAACACCAAAAATTGAAAATCCAGTGCGCGATAAAATCCCGCCGCGATATTTTTACATCCGTGCGAACGTGGTCTTATGACTTTTACTTGGGAAATGGAATAAATAAGTCATAAATAAACTCCAATATACAAACTGCATAATCTAACCGCGCGATTTTTTTACAGCGGTGCTAATCTGCGTTCTGTGAGGAGCTCGTGGCTAAGTAACAACAGCCGCACTGGTCGATCCATTACTTTAAGCTACGCTTGCCGGGGTTGGTCAGTGGATGGGTGACCATCTTTACATACCGAGAATCCTCCGTGCCTCGGAAAGCACGTTAAGCCGTTGGTTCCGGCTGTCATTCGTGGATCTTTGACAGTCGTTACGAGTCGTCAGAAGCCCGAAAGTCTGACACCAGTCTTACCAAGGGGTATCGTATTACCCAATTACTGGGCTGTGGAGGTCAGATAGGCAGTCGCTCCATGTAAAATACTGGTATTCAGCTGCATCCGGTTAGACTGGAAGATGACCCCAACATAGTTGGGAAAAGGCTAGACAGATTGATTGCTAATCTGCGTTCGGAATGCGAATCCTTTTTTTTTTTTTGGGTTGGAAATCATCATAAGACTCCTCCCGCTCTGGGCGGAGCGAGATCCCTCTCGCTCCGCCTAGAGCGTCAGACTTTTACTGACTAAAACCCACCCGTGTTCCTTCCATTGGCTGTGTGCCGGGGCCGCGATATCCCTTTCGGACAAACCCGCAACCCCAGCAGGGGAATGCGAATCCTGCAGTGTATTATTTGCGTTGCTTGCATTTGATTATGTTTTTGTAAAATAAACAGATATTGCCCACCCCCACTCTTGTCACTTTCGTCAACACTCTTGTTGACGCTCGTGTGACTCTCGTTGACACCAGAATGACATCAGTGTGATGAGTGTCATCGGCACTTGAGTCACTCGTTGAATTTCGTGACACTCTCATCGACCGTTGTCACAGCTATTGCACGTCTGTATGGACTTGCTGATTTTGTTTTGATGTCACAGTCGGTCCCATAATCAAATTCGTTAATTGATAGGCTCCATGAGTAATATCGCCTCTCAAGTGCGCTAAGTTAGCCCGCGCAATTCAAATGTCCTCACGTTTTTTGCAATTTGCAGGTCAGTGTCAGGTTGAATTTTGATCTAAATATGATTTGCAACCAAAACCAGTATGTATTTATAATCATGAGAATCATGAATATTAACTCTCTAAGTTAGAATGAATAAATAATAATATATGAAAAACCGGCCAAGTGCGTGTCGGACCACGCACAATCAAGGGTTCCGTAGTTGGGATGAATTTTGCCCAAGAACAAACTTAACATTGTAGTTGAAAAACATGATCTCCCATACGTTCCGTATGGGAGATCATGTTTTACAAACCGCAAATTTAAGTTGGTTGATTATTACTCGTTAACCTGTACAGCCTAATTAGCTCTGATAGTTTTCCTTTTAATTTCGTTATAAATACTACTGCTGTGAATTTTATCAAAAATCCAAGTACAACCATTTAGCTGGCAGGGGGGGGTTAACGATACCCCACAACATGGAGTAGACAAGAAAAAAAAATACATCCCCACTTTACGTGTAGGGGAGGTACCCTAAAAAATATATTTTATTTTACCACTTTGTCGGAATGATTAATATGTATACATATTATGCCAAAATACAGCTTTCTAGTATTAACCGTCTCTGAGCTAAGCCGCGGACAGACAGATGGACAGACAGACAGACGGACATGGTGAAACTATAAGGGTTCCTGGTTTACTACGGAACCCTAAAAACCGACCAAATGTGAGTTCAAATTTCACATGAAGGGTTCCCCCCCTGACAGACAGACGGACAGCGGAGGCTTAGTAATAGGGTTCCGTTTGGCACCCTACAGGTACCGAACCCTAAAAATTAATTTCGCATTATAATTGTGTCTTTGTACCGTTTTTCAAAAACCTACCGATACTTCTGCCCGGCCCTCTATAGCTACTAGCTGCCAAATGTCAGCCATCAATCAACGGGCCGTCTCAGTGAGTAGTGCGAAGTCGTTGTCATTCGACAAGTTGTCGTCACAATCGACAACATGTCGACAGTCGGTTGACAGGCACATCACTGGCTGTTGACTGACGATTGAATGGACTTTGAAGTGTTGAGCGCTTTCTGATTGATCGTGAACGAATGATTTTAGAATGAGGTGACATAATAGATATGAGTAAAAAATAGTAACAGCTTCTATTGCCCGATGAATCTGGCACAGGTGTTAGGTCACTGGCGTGTTCCCTAGTACCTAGGTTGTGGAGGTCAGATAGGGAGTCGCTCCAAGTAAAGTACTGGTATTCAGCTGCATCCGGTTAGACTGGAAGCCGACCCAACATATTTGTGAAAAGGCGGAAAGGAAAACCAGATGATGATCTCCAAATAATCTTAAGTATGTTTATTTCTTATTAGCTTTGGAAATTATCTCACGGGAACGTACTATCGAGATAAAAAGTATCCTATGTCCTAACCTAGGTCATGGTCTACCCATATGCCAACTTTTATCCATATCCGTTCAGCCGTTTTAGCGTGAAAGCGTAACAAACAAACAAACTCACTTTCGAATTTATATTAGTTAGGATTTTGATACCCGAACATAACAAAAATAGAACGAGCTGGACTATTTCCCTCTTTAGTCCCAAGTTTCAACACCAAACAAACACAATTAACAAGTATCTGTCCACAATAGTTCTACAAACGTTCCTAACTGCAAATTGTTCTGGAAAGGAAATGGCACAAGTGACGTCAGTGGCCTAACGCCGGCCGCGCCAATATCCGGCGCCGGCCGAAGAACGGCGATAGGGAACGAACGGTCAAATGATCGTAGGTATATTGTGTTTGTTATAGTACGAGTTCTGTAAGTACTTCTGTGAAGCTCGTGGTCAAATAAAATGCAAGCTTATAGATTCTCCTGTGAGGATAAGCTACAATTATTGTCGCAGTCAGTTTGTGCATGAAACTGAAACTAACAGCATTCTTTTTCGTCTTTTTGGTGTGATAATGTCGAAAAATATCTCTCAGGCAAGCCGGTTTCTTATTTATAGGCACTTTGGAATTGTCAAAGGAGTAGATTAGTCAGAAAGATGAAGCTAGTTGCCCATTACAAAGTGTAGTAGGTTCCTATGGAGAAGAACAAAACGAAGAAAACTGGTTGACAGTTTGTTACAAGTTTAGTTTTAATTGCTCTCGCAATCGTAAACTGAATCATGTTCAAGAAATCTGCATGCTATTGCGTAACTTTTGTTAGAGGAAAAAACATCTAAAAGGGTGTGAAAAGACATGTATTAACATTAACAACGAACTGACACGTTTGAAGATGTCACAATAGACATATGGGACACGTCCTAATGTCGGTCGCGCCAATATCCGGCGCCAAGGAGCTTCCGACCTACAGGCCAAGCGGAAAATGGACGAATGACATATTGTTACGAGTAGGTTAATATACGTATAGGCAAGTCAATCACACTAGACTAAAAGCCAGTGTTGGAGTCCAGTTCAGGAGTCTAGTTCAGGAGCCCAGTTCTGGAGTCCAGTTCTTGAATTCGTTTCAGGAGTCCAGTTCAGGAGTCCAGTATTGGAGTCCTGTGTTGGAGTCCAGTGATGAAGTCCAGTGTTGGAGTCCAGTGTTGGAGTCCAGTGTTGGAGTCCAGTGTTGGAGTTCAGTTCAGGATTCCGGTTCAGGAGTTCAGTTCAGGAGTCCTGTTAAAGAATCCGGTTTAGGAGTCCGTTTCAGGAGTCCGGTTCAAGAGTTCAGTTCAGGAGTCCTGTTAATGAGTCTGGTTCAAGAATCCGGTTCAGGTCCAGTGCTGTATTACTAGTGCTAAAGGCTAGTGCTAAAGGCTAGTGCTAAAGGCTAGTGTTAAAGGCCAGTGCTAGAAGCTAGTATTTCCTGTTCTTTCCCCCAAAGCAATACATTTTTTTTTTCAGCAAAACGAAACTGAAAGTTAACCTAAATTGAATCGTGACAGCGGTCGTCAATCTACATAGGGTTAGCGTGAAATATATTCACCTATCAAATTGGGTTCGTGCCCCGTATTAGTTACCGTTGGGTTCCGTACGTGAGATGTGCTCGGATATCATCGGGTAAGATCGGGCTCGTTCGTCACCGAAGGTGTCTCAATCACGGTGAATCAGGTAGCGGACCCTAACATAACTCGATTGTGATTTTATTAACGATAGGGTTGCCACAGCAATTTTTCTCTTAGACTTTCTGGTTGGTCTAGTGGTCGCAAGCGGGTCTGTTGATTGTGGGGTTCTGGGTTCGATTCGTTCGGGGTAATAGGGATGATGAGAATTTTTTTTTGTCCGTCTTGGAGATTATTAAAAAATATACGATACATATTTTTTCGTTTTTTTACGTAAACTAAAGATACGGCGACACATTGAGTTAAAATGTCCCATGAAGTCACGAATGTGTAGATTTTATACTTGTGACGTAGCGACCCCCACTCCCGAACTTAAAATGCGTTTTTATCTAAGGATTTTTTTTATTAATATGATAAAGCAAAAAATTCGTGTCTAATTATTTTTTTATTATCTGACTGACGGATTAATTAGATTTTATTTTTTTTACCCAGGTATCATGCCTATTGTTTTTACAACATACACTGGCAATCGGTGGCAATGCCTTTAATTTTACAGTTCAGCCACGTTCATTGTGTTACTAACTTTATTCGTCGTTTTTCAAACCTATGAAGCAATGTATTAGGAATTTCTTTCCCTCGGATATTGATTGAAACTGTGTTACTCAATGACGGTGTTGTTCGGGCGGTGTTTTTGGATTAGTAATAATTTCTTAATCAGTATCGTTATCGTCTTGATTTATGCCCGGTACAACGAGTATAATAGGCCGTCGATACCACAGTATAAATAAGTAACAGTATTATGTCTTCATAGAAAACTACGCGCTTCGACATCTCAGTGCATGCCCGCAACAGTCTCGAGTGCGAGGCAGATACGCACGGACGCGGAAAGTTTATCTATCGAGCGGCCGTAAGTAATTATTTCAAGGTCACTGCCGAGACATAATTCTGTTACTTTATTATAGTGTGCATTGGCACACTATAATAAAGTAACAGAATTATATCTAGAGAGGGTATCGACCCTCTCTAGTAGTCTGTGTGTGAGTAGTCTATAATCCCTGTGATGAAACACAGAACACAACATTCCTAATTCGGCCAATTTGAATTTAGAATGAACTTAAATAAAATATTGATGCCCCAGTAAGTAGACGATTTATTTATTTGTTATGGCGTTTATTCTGAAAGTGGGCAACGTAGCAAATAGATGTCAAATATTTCGCTGTTTTAATTAATTTGGCAATATTACTGTATGGAAATAAGAAATGTGGCTAACTAGGGAACTAGAATATTGATTATGAAATGCAATATTTAATATCTTAACACCGAATATTTAGTTTGATTTAGATGTAAAAAAAGTATTTGAAAACTTTCCAAATGCCTTTTTTACACCTAAAACGGGCACAACATCAAATTCAATGTTATAATTGCAATTAATTATTAATATTCTAGTTCGCTAGTTAGCTACATTTATTATTTCCATACAGTAATATTGCCAAATTAATCAAAACAGGTAAATTTTTGACAGCTATTTGCGACGTTGCCAACTTTTAGGATAAACGCTCTTAATCAACCGTATCTATTGATAGCATCATAACAAAACCACACGGCTATTCCCTGAGAACAGGCATACAGAGGTATTGTCCCACATTTTACCAGCTATTCATGCGAAAGTGAGTTTTCTTGTTTGTTTTGTTTGTAACGGCTAAACTAATTTGAACTGTGTGAGCAATTAGGCACATGGGTAGAGCATGTTATAGGTTACTTTTTATCCAGGTAAAGGCAGATGAAGTTGCAGGTAGAAGCTACTTAAAAATAAATGAATCTAAAGTAAGCCAGTAACAGCCCTATAAATAAGTATTTGCAAATGTTGAGCACCTGCCGACGTGGCGTCCCGACGGACTGCGAGAGACGTAACGAAGTTATCGGGACATGTAACACGGGACGAGACGGTCTGCAGACGATGATTAGGTGCGAAGTACCAGGGTAGTAGGGAAGAATAGGAAGTGAGAAGAATGAGGCTCATTGTAGTAGGGTCAATACTCGGTAGAAGTTTGAAAGTTTGGGTATTATTCAAACTCAAACTCAAAGCATTTATTTCAATTAAACCATTTACCGGCACTTTTGAATTGTCAAGGAATCGGTCAGTCAGAAATATGAAGCTAGTTGCCCATTCCAAAGCGTAGTAGGTAGGTACCTATGGAGAAGAACGGGAAATAAACTCCACGGACACTCTTTTAAATAAATTATTACAAAGTAATTGTTACATCATTCATGTTGAAATTAAACACGTGGGAACAATGTAGAAAGACGTGCACGTTAGAAGCGTCCGTAATAAAAATATAAAACAAAGAACAATTCAAAAATTTAAATCAGCCAAGGCAGCTAAGAGTTGACCAGTCCCAACTGACGGCGCCCGTTCACGAACATGACGCATGGATTAGCACCATTCAGCTCAACCATTTTGAAGGGAGCTAAATGATCCAACACACGCGCCACCATCAGCGAGACATCTGCGTGAGCATGACATACTCACAGCCGCCAGGGCACATTCAAGTCAATAAAATACGTATAATACGTACGTATTAATGTGGATTGTGGATAGGGTTGCCAGGTGTCCGACTTTAGCCGGACATGGCCGGTTTTTTTTACAATCGTGTCCGGTCAAATATACACATGTCCGGCCTGTCCTGTGCAATAAATTTATAATCACATATTTCAGTGAAAATGAATACTAACCCGATTTAATAAGTCACGCACCTGGACGTCAATATGTCATTCCATAGCTAATTGCTGAAAAACAGCGCTGTTGACGTTTGGTTCGTCCGAATTCACAGCATTTCGCTGAGCAATGACCTGTTCTTGCACAGATGCGACGCACAGCATAATGTTTCTTATTAGTTGTTACAAAAGTAGTTAACTCTGCAATCAGCATTTTGATTTTGTTATGATTTTGTCGTCATTTGCCAATGTCGCAAGAGTAATTACACAATATTGTCTTTGGTCCGTGGCCTTGACATCAACCAATGAACAACATTGTTTTTATTTTATTATTTTTATTTATTGGTATTTATACGGAGAAGGCACAACACAAAGAAGTCTGGAAAGATATGGGGGAGACCTTTGCCCAGCAGTGGGACAATACAGGTTAGCAAAAAAAAAAAAAAAATTGGTTGAATACGAGGCTTTTGGCTACTTTTGTATGTGTGTATTTTGTCTTTTTGTCTTTATAAGTATGTGCGTCTTGTACAAAAAAAAAAAAAACATTTCTTTTATCTTTTTGTCCGGCTTTTGGTCAACCCCGCCCCGCCAAAAGAAGTCTGATTATTGATGGTTTTAATTACTTTCAATGTAATGAAGTTACAAATTACGTTAATAAGAACTAAATATGATTCATAATTAAGAGAAGAGGTCTCAAATGAATAACAGTAATAAAACACACATAAAAGATTATTTTTTTTACCTTTGAGACCTCTTTGGTCTGGCTTTCAGGGCAAAATGTCCGGCTAAATATGATCCTGTGTCCGGCTTTTTGGGCCTGGCAACCCTAAGTGTGGATGGGTATAAAAGTAGAACAAGACTAAAGAATCAATAGACTGATTCTGTGAAAGATGAAATAACTAGAAAGGGTGTACTACCGAAATGACAGTTGATGAAAATGGGTTCCCTACTTGAAATCGAATGACGTAAGATCGAATAATACTTGCTCGAAAACGTTAACTCGATAGTACTTGAAATCGATAAATTATGAGCGCGACAGTTCACTACCTCGATGCATCAAAATCTCGAATAACTATAACATAATGGGCTTCGCGCTGTCGATCATTCGAGCATAGAGTAAGCAAAATTTTATGACTCGCGTAGTCAAACGCCTTCGTCATATCGATGTATAGAGCACATACCGGAGCTCTTTCATCAACAGACGTCATAATATGAGAAAGGAGGTCGAACAGTGCCATATTGATATTAGTATTTTTCCGAAATCCTTTTTGTTCGTTGCAAAATAACTTATTACTTATATTTTTCAAAATAATTGTAAATAATCGTTTCGATTTTTTTTGAAAAAATAGGAATTTCTGCTATGGGTCTATAATTTTTCACATCAGATTTATCATCTCTTTTATAAATAAAGGCTTACGTGAATATAACTGTAGGTAATAAGCGGTGTGCGACCGCACTTGCACTTTATTGTGTCGTAGCAAGCTTTTTATTTAAATGATTTTGCAGAGTGAATCTGTACCATCACTCAAAGACTTTGTGAGCAATACAAACTCCCCAAACACTACAATTCAATCCAATCAGACTGAAGAACAAACTTCGTACACGTTATGCACTCCTAGTACAAATTGACAAATACATTCACCCGCTTCGCGCATAATCAAACAGTGAGGAACTTGTCCCAACCCAGTGCCTTAGTTACATCTCCATACGTTGTATGCGCTCCTGGTAGTTCTAATTCTAACATTGAAGTGACAGCACAAGTTTAAATTGATCGCTGCACGTTGAGTGAATGCTTGAATTTGCATTTGTAAAGTTGCTAGCAACAATGAACGTTTTCAGTGTTACTTTGTTCGTGTGATTCATCTTAAACTGTCTGCCAGGTGTGAATCATTTCTAAGATTATTAGGGAAAACCCTTTCATCATCCTCAAAACTTGCATTGATTTCTTCAACCGGGCCAGATAAATTCTACCAGTAATAAAAGAACCCGGTATTTTTTAATGACACGGGTAACTTACGAGGACGTGAGAGAGCTAATTTTAGGTTTTAAGCTTTGGTTTTAAGCTTAAAATTAACACTCTCATGTCTCTGGCTGACGGCCAAATAAACGAATTTAATTAGAGATCATCATCAATCAATCTGCCTAGCCTTTTCCCAACTAGGTTGGGGTCGGCTTCCAGTCTAACCGAAAGCAGCTGAATACCAGTATTTTACATGGAGCGACTGCCTATCTGACCTCCACAACCCAGTAACTGGGTAATACGATACCCCTTCGACTGCTTTACTGCTTTTGACGACCTGTAACGACTGTCAAATATCCACGGATGACAGCCGGGACCAACGGCTTAACGCTTTCCGAGACACGGAGGAGTCTCTGTATGTAAAGAAGATGGTCACCCATCTACGGACCAACCCTGGCAAGGGTAGGTTAACCTGATGGATCGACCCATACGGCTGATATTACTTAGCCAACCTTTTTTTCTATTTACACTGTATACTATACAAATCGAATATAAACCAAACTTTTCTGTCTTTCCTCATTGGAAAAAAAGAATTTTCTAAACCTATATTTCGACTTCCAATTCATCCCAGTGACCTACTCTTTAAGTTTCACAATCAGCACCTACAGGTGCTGATTGTGCATTTCAATCTCCATCACTCAGCACAAATAAAAAAGGGTACATTACCACTGTCCAGCTGTCCCACATCCGCCATTTTTCAATCATGGCGCGCTTTGTTTGACAGCTAGCTTTTTTTTTCTCCATCGTGATTCGTGATCAAGGCAAGCATCCATTCTGCCTTTGTGTGCCCACTGTGGCTCTGTGACACAGATATTGCAGTCTTTTATGTCAGATTTGGCCTTTTTTTAGGTCGTTTGTGTGAATAGTCTTTTGAGACTGAACTGAAAGGTTATTGGAAATGTAGAGGGACGTCTTATAAAATCGTGTTTAAATTAAATTGTTCTAAGTCCTTATTTTATTAACATTGTAGTTGAAACGACAGGACATTCGTGTTTTATAAGGTGCACATAGTACACCCACATTTCGCCAGTTAAAACTTTTAAACCTGTATATGAAAATCCTAACTAATATTATAAATGCGAAAAGTGAGTTTGTTTGTTACGATTTCACGCTGAAAAAAAAAAAAAAAGTTTTATTTCAGGTAAAATACCCATATACAAAAAAAAAATTGAATAAATAAGTAGGTAGTAAAAACATAAAAAAAAAAAACATAAAAAAAATAAACTCAACAGATTTGGATGAAATTTGGCATATGGGTAGAACATGACATGGATAAGGACAAAGGATACTTTTAATTCCGATATTCCTCACAAATCACATTGTCACAGTTCTCACCTAACCTATTTCACCCAATTGCTCGCAGAAATGTTTTCACCATTTTCTATTTATCCGTGTTTTCGCAAAATCCCTAGGGTTTTCGCGAAAATTCTAAATATCAAATCATTTTACGACATACATATGTATATCTCTATCTGGTAGCATATTGAAGTAATGTTCCTTCACTCTCTAGTGACTTGATGAACCTTCTTTGTAATCTCTTCGTCATCCAAGCGTTGTCCCGGTCGGAAGTACGAGTAATCAGCTTATAATGAACGCTCCGGATGTTCAGTGATGATATTTCCAAGCATTCTATCTAGTTAGTAAAAGGTCTGCTACTCTCGTTAAAACTCTCTACGAAGCCAAAATTGTTCCTAAACTACATGTGCCATAATATTGTTGTTAAATTAATTAAAATAATGAATGTCATTGTGGTTTTTAACCGACTTCCAAAAAGGAGAAGGTTATAATGTTCGGCGCGTATGTATGTTTTTTTGTTTTTTAATTTATTTCCGCCGATTTATCCGTCAATTGTGGACCGATTTTGAAAATTATTTTTTTGTATGAAAGGGTATGCTCCCAATTATTATAGGAATTGGTCCCATATAAATTTTATTAACTTTGCTTGGATAGTTTTTGAGTAAGCTTCAATAATACGATTTTTTTCCACTATGTAAGGGGATATAAGTTGGTGATCCAAGGTAATTTGGTGATAGTTTTTTTAACAGAATATCACACAGTTCCCTATTCAAGCACATGTATGAGACAGCGCTAGCGAGTTGTCGCGAGTGCGAGAAGGATAAATATACATCACTTGCTAGCGGAGCGCGTTCGTGAGTTTAGTAAACAAACTTTTTTGACAGTCGCGCTTCAGAACCGCCATTGTTTGTTGATTTTGGTTGCGATCACGTATTGGCATAAAATTAAGTCGATTAATAGCGGTGTTTCGTGTTAAAACTATATGCAACCAATAAATAAACTAACGAACTGTTGAAAAAAGCTGTATTGAAGTCGTGATTCAGTGAAAGTAAGTTAGTATTCCTTAAATTGTGACCGTGGTTTCTTAGTGTTTTGCAAATTTTACAATGCTTTTTTTAGAGGTTAACTTGAGAACTAATTTGCTCTTATATTTAAAATAAACTAGAGAAGTCAAAAATAGTGTGTAAAAGGTTATGTTTTGAGGTATTCGTGAATGTATTTTATTTTTCAAAATTTCGTTCTCTTTTTTATCGCCAAATTACCTATACAAGTTTTTATATATCACCAAATAACCTATTTTATTTTTTAATTTTAAATTAGCAATGGAGAAAGAGAGTAAATATAGAAAATACAGTCATCAGCAACTTCAAAAAGCTGTCAAGTTAGTTAGAGATGCAGGAAAAACAATATATAAAGCTGCTAAAGAATCAGAAGTCCCTTGGAGCACTTTGAAACGTTACCTGAGGAATGAAGAGGATTCTGCAAGAAAAATGGGGAGGCCTTTTGCATTGCCTTGTGATATGGAGTTAAGGCTTTTTAATTATATAATAGAAATGCAAGAATTGGGTTTCGGGCTGATAGTTTATATGTTATAAAAAGGAATGGAGCTAAATGGATCCAGTGTTCATACTGTTTGACGCCATACCACGAGATTTGCGTTTCTGTTGAGGAACAACTGTATTACAGATGTGATCGTTGTTTAGAATAATATTTTGATTTACCTGATTATATTGGCAATTTCCATAATATCACCAAATTTCCTAACCACTATCACCAAAATACCGGACTCTGTCGCCAACTTATCTTTGATTATTAATTTGATATTTATTGGCATTTATGTTAGTTTTTTGTCAATTTATCTTTTCTATTATTTACTTCAATAAATAAGTAACATAATAAAATAAAACTGAATTTTTGTTTACTTGTCGAATTCCTAAGTAATTAGTTTTATAATTTTTTTATCGCCAATATTCCTTCCCTTACCTACAGTACAGTAGTTTTTTCTATATAGTATATGTGGATGATATGATGATAACTTCCTGTGACTGTTATTTACATAGCGGGTAGTGGTATTCTAATTTGTGTGGGGTAGGTACCACAACAAAAAAGTGAAAAATATAAACTTTTTACAGCAAAAAAACAACCGACTTCCGGAAAAAAACACTACAAAGTGCAAAATTACTTTAATTTCGGAAGTCGGTGTCTTTGGTTTTGAATTTTCGTTTTTTGCCGGAAGTCGGTTGTTTTTTTTTTGTAAAAAGTTTTTATTAAGATGTGGTAAACTTGGGGGGCGCTGAAAAATAATTGATTTTCAAAGTGGGCGGTAGATGAAATAAGTTTGAGAACCTCTGGCGTAGTGGGTAAATGAATAATTTTGCATGCCGTAAGGCAAAATGTATAGGGACAATTAACAAATAATCCAACTTATACTTACCTACATTATTAGCAAATAAATGTTTTTTTTCTTTCTTTCTTTCTCCTGACTACGTTACACTCACTGAATTGGCCCGACAAGACGGGCCCGATGCGTACTTGTAGCTTCATACCTAAACTGCGGAGTGTCCCATTATATTCATCTGTTGTTCAGGTGGGGATTCATAGACGACTCCGCCTTGGAGTGTAAATGTGGTGCTGTTCCACAAACGATGGGACACTTGATATCATGTCCTGCGTGTCCTGTCAGCTGCACGTTACAGGAACTGATAGACGCTAGTTATGGCGCCAAACACGTGGCCGAATTCTGGGCCGAGTCCTTTAATTAACACGCTTTTATTAGGTCGACCTGCATGTAACTAACTATGTGATGGAATCTAAGGTAACTAATTTAACCATCTTCTTGGGTCGTAGCGTAATGAAAATTGGCAGCTGTATGTAGTTCTGATGACAATACAATAATATGGTACTGTCGAACTGATCTGATGATGGAGCCGGAAGATCATCATCATCATCATCATCATCATCATTGTCATCATCATCATTCATTGTCGTTGTGGTCATTGTCATTTTGTAATTTTTTTTAGTTATAAGGTGTATTTTTCTGGTGTTTGCCAATAAACGCATTTTTCTTTCTTTCTTTCTTTCTTTCTTTCTATATGAACTAAAAGCGTTTTTTTCTAGTGTTTTTTTAAACTATTAATTTATATTGCTATAGACACGCTAAGAAGATGAATAACTTTTTAATCTTATGGCATACTTAAGAGAGTGATGTAAAAGAATTGACTTATCAGCACACTTACAGCATTGTTTAACACTTTCGACTCTACCCACTTTTCATAGAACTCATACGCCATGCCGCCATATATACTGGAAGTGAACCCTCCGGGAGGGTCACCGGCATTAAGGCCGTCACAGACGAAGCTAATATTAATATACTTTGCTTGTTTTTGTGTAGTTTTCGGTGCGTACTAGAAATATATATTAAAGCTCCGTCTGAGGTAAGCTTTACGTTTGCGCTATAGTTAACCATCGGGTACGGCAAACGTCATGAGGTTTAAAACCGTGTTATAAAACACTGTAAAATGGGGGTCTTGTCGCTATACGTAGTTTCCAACTTTTCAAATTTTTTGTGAATACTTCTGTAGCTGCATCATCAACTAACAATACGCGCGCCGCGCGTGCCGGCCGAGCGGTTGGCGCGAAGCCCTAGCGCTCTGCTACCGCCACCGCGATGGTGGCGCCCCCGTCGTGAGTTTCGAGAACTACAGATCAATACGTGCTGTGCAGTGATTGGTCTATCCAAAATCGTATGTTTTCTAAGTTGCCCACATTAGATTTTTATAATTATAAGAATATATATGCTCCTAACACTTCTAACCGTGAACAAAAATATTTTTTTTTATAAAAATGCTTAAATTTTAAAACCAACGCATATACTAATAAATCTTGTTAAAACATAAATCAGATTTTATTTTCACTGTTTATAATGCTGTATTAGCTAAGAAAAACCTACATTTAAAATGAGGGCTCCCGGCGTCCCATATGCGACTAGGATGACACTCCAGGATTGCTCCCGTTCTGAACGTGTTAAAGCGATGGCAAATTAGCTACCTGTATACTAAATAACTTGTTCGACTGTAATGCATGGCTTGCGTATGCCTTGTTTGCTTGTTTGTAACTAAGTTATGAGCTACAACTTGTGTAAATAGCTCGTTGAACTTGTGAAGACGCCATCCACAGTTGAAGGTCTTATCGAAACTGATAACAAGTTGCCAGTTCAAGCGCACGTGTAGCCGTGTAGGTTACAAGTTTCTAACTTAGACTACAAAACATCATAAGATTGCTGCCTAGGTACCCCGAAAGCATACGCAGAGCTTTATATTATATAGTATACACACATTTCATCAGCTATGTTCAAGCTTATGTAATAGCGAACGACCCAATTGCCATTAACCCGCCAGTCTAACTGATAACTTATTTTTATTATTTTATTATCTATATATTGGGTACCTATGAAATAGGCGTTTTTTTCAATACTCAATACTCAATATATTTATTTGCGTTCCACAATGTTAGCAAAGGTGGTAGGTACATTATAAAATATACATAATTTTAGAACATTGTGGACCCTGTCGGGCACAGCAAGATAGGATAGAGAAAGAGGGCTATATTATATTATATTAGTATTTGAAAAAAAGTAAAATATAGATGTTTTTCCACTACTCACTTCCACTTTAATTTATTTATTATTTTTGGTATTTATTTTAAATTATTGTTTTAAATTTTCATTAAAATATTCATTAATATTATATATTAATAATAATAATAATTATTATTATATTATTTTATATTTCTCACAGATAGAGAACCTCGTCACTTCTATGATTTAAAATATTCACTAATTACTTGGTATTATATCGAATAATGACCATCATAGACAACTACCAATAGTAAAAAAACCTTATTACTTATAGTTTTATAAACATAAATAATACCTTAAAAATGACTCCTCTTTTTGTTAAAAAAATTACCACTATTTGTTTTAACTTAGCCAAAACTTATTTTTGTCGCTTAATCTAAGTGGAATATTACGTTAACTTAGTTTTTAAACATTAGTGCATAAAAGTTTTAAAACATTCGTGTTCATGGTTGTTATATAAATTAAGAAAATGTTTGTATGAAAAATGCAACTTCTGTAAAATTCTCCATACAAAACGCTGATTCCATAGGTCCCGACCTATTATTTAGATTCTTTTATATTTTGTGAATGCGAGAACGTTGTAGGCTTAATAGACTAGATCTGTAAACCATTTTGTATTTTGTTAAGTACCTGGTACTTGTTGACAGGCCTACACTGTCCTCCCATACCTATTAACACTGTAATTTGAAAACATAACAGCCTTTTATTTTTTAAATAGTAACCGTGGAGTTTCTTGCCGGCTCTTCTCCATAGGAAACGACCAATTGGAACCGTGCACCTAGCGTCTGACGTTTCATAAGTACCCATGTAGGTTTTTGTGAAATAAAATGTTTTGAATTTGAATTTAATTTACAAAAAATATCGCCACACAGAAAGCTTTCAACTTTGTGATACCCTTCACTCACTCCAAAAAAACTACTTCCTAACTACGAATACATCGTCTTCTCACAAATAGTACTAATTTACTTCTCTCCCCTACGTCTGCGAAGTTATCCGCCATAACGGAATTGTACAAAGTTTTTACGACAACTCCTGAATACTTCCGAGATAAGCCGACAAGAGCCGAAGTGATGACTCGATGGGGGTCGTTATATTTATGTCAAAGTTGACATCTATTCCGAAGTCGTTGTTTCTCTACAGTACGCGGTGGCTTAACCGTAGTTTAATTAAATAGTTTGTTCAGAATCGTTTACTGAATCGATATCTGTAATTTTTTATAAGTATAATTTTTTATTTCAAAATGTAATAGTTAGGCAATAAGGTCGATAAGTGGTCAGGCGCCAGTGATAGTATTTATGTAAATAAAAGGCTATTAAAGCACCACCTGAATCATGTTTAAATTGTACGTTTTTACCGTTTTTATAACTTAATTTTAGTTTATTACTAGGCGAAACCGTCGCTTATCTTAATTATTATGTTTTTTCTCGTAGGAGTGAATATTTGTATTCTTTTTGAGCGAAATAAATTTCTTAAACCGTAAACCGTATTTCCTGCTATGCTACGCGCCGTGCTACGGCGTAGCTACAGTGCTACGCCGTAGTGCTTTTCCGTGATACTTTACGAGTATATTATTGAAACAAAAATAGTACCTACACAAAGTCTAAAATCGCCGAAGTGATCAATGCTCGTGCCTTCTCTGTATGAGAAGAGGCCTTTGCTCTGCAGTGTAACCCCAAAACGCTGTTGTTTTTTTTTTAATGTCTGTCATTCTGGTACCCCGAAGTCCCGGACCTTACGAGACGCTGAAGCAGAGGCCCGTTAGACGTTTCTAATGAAATGAGGCAATTATTCTATTCTATTCTGGCTATCTGAGCGTGGCTATCTGAACGTATTTCTCGTTAAGAAAAACTTCCCTGAATAGCTTAAAATATTGCATTTTTTCTTTGCTTTAGAAATACTCGTTTAAAAAAAAAATTACAAAAAAAAACCAACCGACTTCCGAAAAAAAACACTACATGGTGAAAAATAACTTTAATTTCGGAAGTCGGTGTCTTAGGTTTTGAATTTTCGTTTTTTGCCACCGACTTCCGAAATTAAAGTTATTTTTCACCATGTAGTGTTTTTTTTCGGAAGTCGGTTGGTTTTTTTTTTGTAATTTTTTTTTATTTTTCACTTTTTAGTTGTGGTACCTACCCCACACAAATTCGAATATCAGTACCTGCTATGTAAATAACAGTCACAGGAATTTATCATCATATCATCCACATAAACTAAGTGGGAAAAATACGTATTATTGAAGCTTACTCAAAAATTATCCCAGCAAAGTTAATAAAATTTATATGGGACCAATCCGGGAGCATACCCTTTCAAACAAAAAAAGAATTTTCAAAATCGGTCCACAATTGAAGGAGAAATCGACGGACAAACATTAAAAAAAAAAAAAAAACATACGTACGCGTCGAACATATAACCTCCTCCTTTTTGGAAGTCGGTTAAAAAGTTAAAGCCACATGCAAGCCGCGCTTCATTTGTAACCGACGCCGTCAATGAGGCGCATTAGTGCGGACCACAGAGTAAGTGATACAGTAGGTCAACTCCATACAGTTTTATAATAAACACACACTGATCTTAAATAAAACTATGTTACTATCGGAGTTTTTATTTAAAATATTTTTTCGTAAACACACGTTATTTGTTGTTTTTACAATTTTACTCGCCAAACTTTCTATTTTAAAACTACCATTTATATACACTACTAGCTTCTGTCCGCGAGTTCGTCCGCTTGAAATTTCGGTCCCCGACCTACAGCGTCGCATCGCGTCACCCGCCCGCGCTGTAATAACTGTGTGATCATGATCATTTTTATACATTTCAGAATTATGTCTCTTAAGCATGTCTTCTGATGGCAGAAAGTCGATATAATTTTTTCGGCTTCTTTTAATTGACTGTTGTGCCAATAAAAAGATAAAAAAGGGTTAAGAAGTCTGTCAATAAGGCAACTCTTTAATTTGCTTCAAACTATTAACTATGGGTGGGGAATTTCCCCTAGTCCACCGCTATTTAGAATGTTCCCATGTTATGGAAAAAAAATACGCTCAATATTCAATCAGCCCTATTACGGTGTTTTTTGACAGCGTAATTACAGTGTAGTTGGCAACGCTGGTCCCATGTTATATGGAGTACAACCGTCACTAACTGGTACCCCAGATACGGTTAAGGCAATAGAGGTCGTGAACAAGTGAGATGAGCGGATAACAAGCACGCACAAAAAAAAAAAAAAACTTTTATATCAGGTACATGCCATGCTATACTTATCATGACCACAGTATAAACGGGTTTTGTCGATGGAAGAATAGACAAAATGACACATAACCTGTCATTCTGTCTATTCTTCCGTCGACAAAATCCGTAGATAACCGTTTCTATGGTTGTGCTCGTACAGAGCTCACGGCTCGACACCACTGGAGATGAGTAGCGCGAGACAGAACCCAATGGAAAATGCTAGAGGAGACCTCTGCGAAGAGGCACTCTGAATTACGTGATATTCTTTAGAAAAACCTCAACACTGTCATTTATGTAATATTAACTTCGATATTCAGAATAAAGGGCTCATTGTTAATTATAATAGGGGGTGAGCCTAATGCCATCAACCGGGCAAAAAATTTACGAAGTACATATGTCATGTATACTGGAGAGTGGTTTATTATGGGCCTTCTGAAATATTTACTCTGTGGTGTGAACTAATATAAATCATAATGTTACAAAGAGCTCGCATTAAGCTGCCATTACAAATATTGCTCGCTAAGCGAACGTGCAGGCAGACGAGCGGTTTTACAGCAGTAGTGAGGCGAACAGAGGAGTTTTTAGTCTTCAGCGTTTTATACCGGGGTCTAAAGTTACTGTATATGTAAAAAGGTCAGATTAGACAGAATAAAAAATCATCCTGATCCCCTTGCCCTTATTTAATGTATTTAGAGTCAACGCAACATATTCTTCTATTCAAGTTCAGAAGTTATGTTGTGTTGCATATTTATACAAATAAATAAAATTTAAGTGTCTGTTTGTAATGTCAAAATAACAGCTTTTTAGGGTTCCGTAGTAAAGAAGGAACCCTTATAGTTTCGCCATGTCGAGTAGGCTTTACAAGTTAACGAGTAATAATCGAATATGGAATGTATGTAGTTGGGATGAATTTATCCCAAGAACAAACTTAACATTGCAGGTTGAAAAACATGTTCTCCCATATGGAATGTATGGGAGAACATGTTCAATGAAATGTTCAAACTGACAAATTTAAGTTAGTCGATTATTACTTATTAACCTGTACAGCCTATTTAGCTGTGATAGTTTTCCTTTTAATTTCGTTATATATACTACTGCTTTGAATTTTTTCACAAATCATTTTTGTTAGAGTCAAGTGTGTGTGTCCCCTGCCAGCAATACCCGAAGCGCTACAAAAACGTAATTTACGTTGTTGAGCAGATTTTTTTTTCGAACTTATGAAGCATCTGATTAGCAATCTGTTTCAAAACGATTCAGATTCTGATTGATCGTGTATTAATTAGGCTATTAGGACAAGTCATACATGCACCCTGGTTGTGAGTACTGCTCAACTGACCTTTCTGAAGAACATAACCAATTAATACTACTTTAATATCCTAACATTATAAATGCGAAAGTGAGTTTGTTTCTTACGCTTTCACGTCTTAATGGCTGAACAGATTTCGATGAAATTTGGCACACAGGTAGAAGACCATGACCATACCTTTTTAACCGACTTCCAAAAAGGAGGAGGTTATATGTTCGTCGCGTGTATATGTTTTTTTATATTTTTTATGTATGTCCACCGATTTCTCCTTCAATTGTGGACCGATTTAAAAATTATTTTTTTGTATATAATGCTCCCAAATTGGTCCCATATAAATTTTATTAACTTTGATTGGGTAGTTTTTGAGTTAGCTTCAATAATTCGTATATTTCCCACTTAGTCTATGTGGATGATATGATGATAACTTCCTGTGACTGTTATTTACATAGCAGGTACTGGTATTCGGATTTGTGTGGGGTAGGTACCACAACAAAAAAGTGAAAAATAAAAACTTTTTACAAAAAAAAAACAACCGACTTCGAAAAAAATACACTACAAAGTGAAAAATAACTTTAATTTCGGAACTCGGTGGCAAAAAACAAAAATTCAAAACCAAAGACACCGACTTCCGAAATTAAAGTTATTTTTCACTTTGTAGTGATTTTTTTTCGAAGTCAGTTGTTTTTTTTTTTGTAAAAAGTTTTTATATCCCGATAGTTTGACGCTGGCGAAGCAGAGAGCAAAAGGTAGTCTTTTATATCGGAAAGCGAAGATGTTTTAAGTTTGGTACTTCAAAGTTCAGTAATCCGTGTTGTTGCCTCATCGCCCGTCTACCGCAAAAGGTTACAGCCGGTGTGACGAATGATCGACTCAACAATTTTATCGCCAAACTTTTGCCGCCGCGGTCAACATTCCACAGTTTATGAACAAAACTGTAGGTGTATCGATTTGTCGCCATTAGAGTGCGGCCGAAAACGAGAACGAATTTCGGCCTGATTTGCATTTTCGGTCGAAAAAAGAGACGAGAATATTGTTTTTTTCGTTTTCCAATGTTTTTTTGGAACGAAGTTCCTTATCGCGCGTTGCGAAAGCGGGCTAGACGGAAAAAATTAAGACCAAAAGTTGTAACGACACTTTTTGCTATAGTTGTAAGCCGTGCGGCGTGCGCGTGTGCGTGTTTCTCTGTCTGTCTCTCTCTCTCTCTCTCTCATAGAAAGAGGAACTTCGTTCCATCCGGGTGTCCCTTGACACCTCTCAAGTTTTTGATGTGAAACATCTATAGCCGCACGTAAAACCGATTTCTGGCGTGGCGACGCATGCCGTGGCGACGCGTCGCCACGCTATATGATGGTATATACCGTGAACAGTCTATAAGCAGTAGTGTGTACGGTGTGGCGCCGCGTCGCCATGCGCAATCGACTGTGCGATTAGTTAATTATTATAGTTATTAACGATTATATATTATGTTAATTATTATTAACGATTTTTTTTATGACATATTTAGTTCCTATCACAATATGTTCTTTTCTGCATATTACTTTTACAAACTAATGTCGATGTTTCACATCTGCCAGGCGTCCCGTGACGGCTCACATTTTTTTTTTTTCTAGTAAGTATCTAACGCGTTTTTCTTATATTTTTTTTTACCAGTGTCCTTATTTTGGTGGTCTGAATGATTTCCAAAAGTTTGTCCATCTATTTTAATGGGACCATATATATGCGAGAAAAAGCTATATTTTCAGCACTTTCTCAGTTATTGTGCTTTAAATTGTCTTGGCTATATAAATAAATTCATTTAAAGTACCGGCACTTTCAATATTTTATTATTTCAATTGAATTGAATTGCCGAAAACCGAAAACGCAATTCGGTCGGACTCTAGTCAGTGGCCGATTGCGGGTCGCGGGTCGTGGTCGCTCTCGGCCTCGATTTGCATAGTTCGGCAGTTTTTCAACTGAAAGTATGTAGAGGAGGGATGAAGGAATTTATTTAAAAATACTTTCTTATGTAACTTGACACGGGTTGTTTTGTAAGAGGTCTTCTCTTCCTAAGCTCTCAAGTTTATTGCGATTAGAGAACTGGAATTATTATGTTCAAAATAGTTTAAATGACATTCTCATTTGCAAATTTATTGTACACTATTGTCATTTATATTATAAAACGGTGAAGGAAAACATCGTGTTTTTTGTTGGTGGGAAATTATCAAATAACTTCTCCCGCTCTGGGCGGAGCGGGATCATGTATGTCGCGTGTCAGACTTTTACTGACTAAAACCCACCCGTGTTCCTTCCGTTGCCTGTGCGCCGGGGCCGCGATATCCCTTTTGGACAAACTCGCAGCCCTGGCAGGAAACCGGCATGCCTTTTTTTTTTTTTTTGAGGGTGGGAAATCATCAAATGACTTCTCCCGCTGTGAGCAGAGCGAGAAAGCGTGTCAGACTTTTACTGACAAAAACCCACCCGTGTTCCTTCCGTTGCCTCTGTGCCGGGGCCGCGATATCCCTTTCGGACAAACCCGCAACCCCAGCAGGCATTGGTCCTTACGGACCCCATCAGTTGGTGCTGACATCTCTTTGAGGCGCGCGTGGAACACAACGCGCCGTCGACACGGGCCTGGTCCTTATCGGACGGCGAGCTGCCCATTGCTCACCGTCCGCAAGCCCGCGCCTATGGTGGTCGGAATTTGGCTCGTGACTCCCGACGCCCGGGGCGTCTCCTGCGGCGACTAGGGGCGCGAGGGCGTGCAACTTGCATCTCCCTCGCGCGCTCCGCCTCCTCCTTCGCGAGCATAACTGCTTCGCAGAAGGAGGTGACGGCCTCCCATGCACTCTCGCTCGGACCATGGCCTGAACCAGCGCCGGACGCGAGGGATCGCCGCCGCCGATCGCCTCCGTGAGGACACGGCGGTGCCCCGCCCAAGCCGGGCAGACCTCCACCGTATGCTCCACCGTGTCCTCCGGGCGATCCACACAATGGTGACACCCGGGCGTTTCCTCCCGCTTTATCCTGAACAGGAACCTCCCGAAGCAACCGTGTTTGGTGAGGACCTGCGTCAGGCGGAAGGTGAGGACGCCGTGACGCCTCTCTAGCCACTCCTCAAAGAGGGGAGTTATCGCCGCAATTGTGGCGTGCCCAGCGCTGGGTTGCGACAATCGTACTCTCCATGCCGCCATGAGATCCCGCCGGAGCTCTGTTCGCTGTGCCGTGATTTCTCGCGGCAGCGGAGTTACACCCCGGTATTTCGCCTCCTCGCGCAACTCCCACATGTGCGCGAGGGAAAGCGGCATGCCTGAGAGATAATTCTTGACAGCATGTAAAGCCAAGTCAGAGACCAATGGGGGGCTTTAAAACTCTGACACCAGATTAGTCACTAACCACACGAAAAGAAGATTTATTTATATTTCATTCATTCATAATTATCCTATAATATTCCCCCTGCTGGGATACAGGCCCACTCTCTTTGAGAAGGAGTGGGATGTAATCCCACGGGCCCAGTGCGGGTTGGTAGATGTCACATGTCTTCGAATTTTTGGTTCTAGGACATGCCGGTTTCCTCACGATATTTTCCTCCACCGTTTTGAGAGCAGTGGTGATGAAATAATTTACACAAAGTTAAGCGCCTGGCTGGGTTACTCACGACCTACAACTCGTAAGTCGGGGCCGTTAGCACTTCTTCATATATCTTACTTATTATAATAAAATAAGTCGCTTTTCGTGTCTCTTAGTATGACCGCATTGTTCTCCTAAACTACGCAACGGAATTTGATGCGATTTTCACCATAATTTAGAGAATTTATTCCGGAAGGTGTGTGTTTAATTAATTAATATTAAACTTACACATATATAGATGGATTAGCAAAATTCTTTTTTTGTTTGAAAGGCGCAACTAACGAAAATATTTAATTTGTTTTTCACTATACGGGTGGATTTTTGAGATGGGGCAGTAAGGACAGCTACCTTAACCGTTGTCGCTAGAAGAAAGCGGTCTTACGAGACTGTCCTTAACTTTTTGAGAAATTTTGATCTGCATTCACAGATTTTGAAAAAATTGTACAGTCAGCAAGAAAATGGGCAGTTTTCACAAAAACTTTTTTTGATGCCAATCGATCCTCTTTCTTATAAGGATCAAAAACTATTTGACCAACTGAGGTTTGATTACTAGAAAAGACAGAAATCGCAAAAAAAATATCCTGTACATTTCGTAAGAAAAAAACTCCAACATACTTTATTATGATAGCAATAATCTCGATGTTTTGACAAGTCGTAAAAACCGTGCGGAACAGAGTCGGGTCGCAGTTGCATAATAATTTTAGAATTGTAATGGATGAACGTTTGCAAGCCCAATAGAAAACTATATAAAAATGACAACATAATTTATCAAAGTTCCCCCGTCCCATACAGCTATTCAGCTGTATTTTATATAGAGCGACTGCGTATCTGACTTCCCACCCTTGACTTACTGGGCAACACGACACCACTTGGCAAGACTGGTCGTCAGACTTTCGGGCTTCTGACTACCTGTAACGACTGTCAAAGATCCTTTCCGTGGCCCCTCCGTGCCAGAACTCTCGGTATGCTATGGATCTACGAACCCATCCACGAACCGACCGCAACAAACATCTTCGATCGAACCGCGCACCTGTTATCCCCGAGCTTATTTTACTTATCAAAGTAAAGTTAATTGCGGTCTGTAATTCTTGCGCTTATTGTCTCGCATCTCGTCTCCCCGATGCGTTCTATTTCCGCCATGATGTATCTGAGCTGACTAATTGACCTGCTTACTGCCCGGCTGACTCATAGACAACGCTGCTCTACACTCTATAGTCTTTTTATACTGATACTACGCCACGCCACTCAGACGGGCGCTGATTGAGATAAAGCATGTGTAAAAACGATTGTTGACACGAGAATAGCTTAGGAGTTACGTAGCAAAGAGAACAAAATAGATTCTCTCGAGTAGTACTCGAACTCGTAATTGCAATACCACCTTTAGGCCTTTTTTACTTGCCACGGTTCCGCGCCGTAGAAATTTTACAATCGGTTCAGTAGTTTTTCGAGTTTAGTCAATGTTAAAAAATGTCAATTTACTGGGAGTTTTTGTTAAAAGTGGTTTAGCAATTTACGAGGTCGACTATATAAACAATTGACAGCTGTGGTCTCAGGTAGCCTCGCCGTATCGAATGTGGCAGCTGTATTGAGATGCCACATGTCAGTAAACATGTCATGTATCTGTCTCATGTCAGTAAATACACAATTCATTCGGGGCCCGTTTTAGTTGGTTACTGGTGGTTATTTATAAAAACCGATACCTACCAGGGTTTAATTTATTTGAGATCGGTTACTTACGTAGTAAGTATTATGATGTTGATTTAAAAGAGTGTCCGTGGAATTCTTATTGCCATATAGTATTATTGTCAAAACAGTAAATATTTGACAGCTGTTTGCGACGTTGCCGACTTTTGGGATAAGCCCTCTTAAAGGTTTCATCGATTAATGTTCTTCTCCATAGGTACCCACTACGCTTTAGAATGGGCATCTAGCTTCATCTTTCTGACCGACCCCTTGAAAATTCAAAAGTGCCTGTAATTGTTTTATTTGAAATAAATGCTTTGAGTTAACTTGGTGAAAACTAAGGTGAATCGAAGGGTTCACTTTAATTGACGCTTAAGTAAAGTTTGACAAGTCCTCTACGTCAAATTCTCAATTCAGAAACTTCCATTTTAATGGAAAAACCCGAAAGCCGTCCGTCCCTGGAATCAGGTTCACAAGCTCAGCAGTCGCAGAAATAAAATATATCGAGAACAATATACGAAACAGTACTTCGATTAATGTCAATCGTTAGTGATCAATATTTAATTGTGTGTCACTGTTGTCTGTTGCAAGTGATTTACTGTGCTGCGCGCACGCATGCGGGCGGACGTGCAGTGACATGTTGGGTTTATAGCAAACCACAGTGTAGCCATTACGTAAGAAGGTACATTATAAGATCTGCTAGCAGTACGTGGTATATTTACGTGTTCTGGTAGTTTTTTTTTATTATGTTTTTACCGCCTCTGTAGTGTTGTGGTTAGACCACCTGTCTCAGACCCAGAGATCCCGGTTTCGATTCGTGGGGGCAAAATTTTCTGCTCGGTTTGGTTGGGGGTAGGGCTCATTCTAAGTCCGCCTGGCTAGCTACCACCATCTTATCTAAGTCTGTCGCCATAACAACAATGTTAACTGGTAAAATAGCCAGTTCCTCTGTGGTTGAGGACTCCGGGTGACGCTTGCTTCCACCTTCGGCCTGATCATCACTTACCATCAGGTGAGATGCAGGCCATGAGCTTCCCCGTAGTTGTAAAAAAAATAATAGAAATTGTTCTACTTGAGTCGCATCGCGCCGTCCTACGGGAGCCTTTGCGCCTTTTCGTTTACTACTTACCTTTAATTTATTCTGTTAATTTAATTTATTAGAACGGACACACACTTCCCTGTCTTTATTTATTTATTTATTTATTTAGGATCTCCAACAAAAGATGTAGGTACACAATACATGACACATAATTAAAGGGCAATATCGGGTATTGAGTAAGTGTACTCCTTCAATTATAAGAGGCCACAGCATGCACAATAAAGTTAGAAACTAAGCTAAAAAAGTTAACACATGATTATTATTATTACACATAACACATTTATTATTCTAGCGTATGGCACTCGTGGGTTGCAGCTGAAAATCAGCGTCAGATGGTACACTTTGTGTTGACATCTGACATTTATGCTGAGCTGAGGCCCTATTGGCGTTATAATCATTGTTTTTTTGTATTTTTTTAGTTATAAGGTGTATTTTTCTGCTGTAATGCCAATAAACGCATTTTCTTTCATTCTTTCTTTCTTTAGGAGGTACTAGGAGTCGGTCAACAGTTTATACGTACTGTACAGGGAGTAAAAAGACCCATAACGAAGCCGTCATGATGTACGCATTCTGTACATATTTAAAAGGTACTTTGTACAAAAATAATTCTTGAGAAACAAATTTTATTTTTGGTGTGAAAATTCGCTGTTTATGTTAGTGCGCAATCAGCGCAATGTAACGCACGCAGAACATTGTCCTTATGAGTGTGCGCAACGGTACAGGGATCGTGGGAGTATGTAAAGTTAAGTTATAAGTTTAAAAACATGTTTCCGTAAAAAACTAAAAAAAACCGGCCTAGTACGAGTGGGACTCGCACACGAAGGGTTCAAAATATGCCGAAAAAAACACGTTTCTTGTATCCCTTTAATTTTAGCTTTATTTTTTGTTATAGCCGCAATAGAAATACACAATCTGTGAAGTTTTCAACTGGCTACCTATTACGGTTCATGAGATACAGCCCGCTGACAGACAGAGAGACAGACGGACAGCGGAGGCTCAATAATAGGGTTCCGTTTGGCACCCTTCGGGTACGGAATCCTAAAAAAATATCACAATGGTAGAAATAATAAGTTTGTCTCAGTTTCGTTGTACACCCGAATGAATTGAATTTATGTGAAACTTTTTTTTAAATCTTTGCGTAATACACGAAATTACAACCCCTTCCATATTGGCCATGCAACAAAATCCATTGCTTTATTTGTTTGAAAAATTAATCTGCTCGTCAGCAAAAATATTGCAATAGAAATTTGGTTAAATTGACAACATTGCAAGTGAGAAAATTACGATTTAAAAATAAATAAATATTAGAATTGTTTGCAGTTGATTTTCGATCACTATTTTGTACTGTGGCACGACAGTGACAATTCGCCATAGCTCCGTGCCACAGGGTATTGGGTCAACAGCAGATGGGATACCGATAAAATAGGGATCACTGATATATGGCGCCCGTGGGGTCGGTCGGCGGGCCGATTGGAATCTACTCTTGTTTTGTACATATGTAAAGTTGAATGGAAACTATTACTTGTTTGTGGCTAAAGAATCGTGGTAAAAAAAAAAAGGATACGTGAAGCAAAAACTTTCGACCCCTTTTTACGAAAATTACGCGGACGGAGGAGTATGAAATTTGGCACAGTTAAAGTTTATATGGAGAAAGAGTGCAGAAAGCTAATATTTTTTATATAATATACATTAGAAATAAATTGAATTAATAAAAAAACATTACACACACTATCAAGTTTGACACAAGATGGCTACCTTAGAATCATGACATTTAAATTAATTATGGTCGAATTTCGACGTCTGCGTGACCTAGTGGGTCACCCAGACGTCGAAATTCGACCATAATTCTAATTAGCTCGTCAGTCGAATAATAAAAAAAATGATTAGACACGTAATTTTTGCTTTATCATATTAATAAAAAAATACTTACATAAAACGCATTTTAAGTTGAGGAGTGGGGATCTCTACGTCACAAGTAAGAATAAAATCTACATACTCGTGCCGTCATGGCACATTTTAACTCAATGTATCGCCGTAATCTTGGGGATATGCCATAATCGCCTCGCTTGGTAGGCGGGTTGGCGATCGCAGTATGGCGTTAAAATGCTTAGAGAACGCTGCTGCCCATTCTCTAGTGAGTCCCATAGTCACCTTCTACTACACCCACGGGAAGAAAGGGGATGGTACTATTCCTTACGTCTGGTACCACACGGAACAGTCTTAGTATCTTCTGTAATTGAAGAGCAGTGGTGGTAACAGCCGCGTTACGAGTTGTAGGTCGTAGTTTCGAACCCAGACAGGCGCTTTACTTTGTGTAAATTATTTCATCACCACTGCTCTCAAAACGGTGAAGGAAAACATCGTGAGGAAACCGGCATGTCCTAGAACCAAGAATTCGAAGGCATGTGACATCTACTAACCCGCACTGGACCCGCGTGGATGTGGATGAGTTATGACCCACTCCCTCTCACCGAGAGTAGGCCTGTGCCCCAGCACACTTAGTATGACCACAGTAAAAACGGGTTTTGTCGACGGAAGAACACACAAAATGACATAAAAACAATCATAATCTGTCATTACACAGCCCCGTCGTGTACCTCCAGTATATCTCAACGGTGTTGAACTGAATGTGGTAACTCAATTTAAATACTTGGGTCATGTTGTCACCAGTGACCTACGTGATGATGGGGACATAGAACGCGAGCGCAGGGCGATGGCGGTGAGGAGCAATATGCTCGCCCGTAGGTTTGCTCGCTGCACGGCAGACGTCAAAGTCAGTTTATTTAAAGCGTTCTGTCAGTCCTTCTACACGAGCCGCCTATGGGTGTCATATACGAGCCGAGCCTACAACGTCCTGCGCGTGCAATACAACAATGCCTTCAGGATGCTGTTGCGGTTGCCGCGACGTTGCAGTGCGTCGGGAATGTTTGCTGAAGCACGTACGGATGGCTTTCACGCCATCATGCGTAAGAAAGCGGCTTCCCTACTGCAACGTTTGCGTAGCACTCGGAACGGCATCCTGAAAATGATTGTTAGCAGAGTGGACTGCCCCATCCAAAGGCACTGGGTAGAATTAGGTATAGGTTTATGTTAAATAGAATTAAGTACTAACAACAATAACATAGCATGTAAGCACAGTTTGTTACTAACTACGTATGGACTGCTTGGGTCTGAAATAAAGATATTTTATTTTATTTTATTTATTTTATTTTATTAACCGACTTCCAAGGAGGAGGTTAAACGTTCGTCGTGTATGTGTTTTTTTTTTTAATGTATGTTCGCCGATTTCTCCGTCAATTGTGGACCGATTTAAAAAATTCTTTTTTTGTATCAAAAGGGTACCTATACCGAATTGATCCCACATAAATTTGATTAACTTTGCTTGGATAGTTTTTGAGTGAGCTGCAATAATACGTATTTTTCCCACTTAGTATATGATGATAACTTCCTGTGACTGTTATTTACATAGCAGGTACTGGTATTCGAATTTGTGTGGGGTAGGTACCACAACGAAAAAGTGAAAAAAAAAAACATTTTACAAAAAAAAACAACCTACTTCCAAAAAAAAAACTACAAAGTGAAAAATTACTATAATTTCGGAAGTCGGTGGCAAAAAACGATAATTCTAAACCAAAGACCGACTTCCGAAACTAAAGCTATTTTTCACTTTGTAGTGCTTTTTTTTTTGTGTATTCTTCCGTCGACAAGACCCGTAGAAAACCTGTTTCTTTGGTTGTCCTGCTACTACGGGCTGCAGTGGGAATATTACTGGTAGTACTGGTTTCTCAGGATATAATTTTCATTTATTTATCCTTTGTTTCACGCAACATATTTCACTCGTTTTATTCAAAACAAACAACTCCGGATTTGCCCCGATATGCCCCAAATATTCTCAAAATGGTATTAAACGAAAGTTGCGCTTGCACATAATGCAACATTGTTTGAAGACCATGCTGTACATTGGCACAAATATTCGCGTAATTTTGCTAATACAAAATTAACTTTAAGGTAAAAGTACAGGGTACATTTTGTATTGTCCAAGGACTGCGAATGTTTGAACAAATACGCCAATGTAATGTAGTGCTTTACGACCTGCCCACGTTCCCTTATACGTCAGCTATCATAACTCGATCATCGCAAAAGATTTTACTAAAAACATCTGTCTGTAAACATACAGGATTCTGTTTATTTTGACGAAGGACCAAATTGCGTATGAAAAGACCAGTGTTCTCATCGTTATAAAAGGACTACAAGGGCGGCAGTCTGATATCGCGGCCCCAGCAGATATCGCGGCCCCAGCACATAGGCAACGGAAGGAGAAGGAATACGGGTGGGTTTTAGTCAGTAAAAAATACCTCTAAAAAACTATTTTAACGATTCAAAACCGTATTAATATACATGCAATCATTCTGATTTTTTGTCAGATTATTCTACAAGCAACATAATTTTTTAGTCCAATCAATAGATTTTTTGTAAATAGATGATTGCTTCATATTTTGCAATAAATCACCAACAGCACTAATCACCAGCATCGCGCTTCTCTTTCTTTTCTATGCAGTCCGACAGTGACCGCGCTTTAGCTGTTGTCAGCCTCTTATGGGTTAATGTTTATTGTTTGAACAACAGACTACTAGATGGTTCACTCCGCAAAATCATTTAAATATAAAGCGAGTCTTGCTCCGACACAAGGTCGCACAGTGCTAATTACCTAGTTATATTCACCTAGAAATTGCCTCGTTTTCTATGGCGTAACTATACGAGGGCGACACTGAAAGTTTTTAGAACTGGCCACTTGTAAACGGTATAATAAAAAAATAAGTTCAAATTTTGGAAATGGAACTCTGTTAATATTATTGTGTATGTATTTTATTCATTTGTCATTTGTTTACGATTTGGCGGCAAATTGAAAATTGTCTGTGTCACGTCAGCATGAATTTAACGCGAGAAAATTTTCGTATCATGATTTTTTATGACTTTCGATGTCATTTATGTCAACAAGAAAGTTATGATAGACTTCGATTGGCCTTTCACGATGAAGACCCATCTCGTGTCACTGTTTACAACTGGTTTAATGAGTTTAAACGTGGTCGCACTAATCTCACCGATGATCTGCGTGAGGGACGGCCTTCTACGGCGACGACTGAAGATAACATCAGTGTTGTGCGGCGTATGATAGAGACTGACAAAAGAGTGACTTATCAGCCGATTCGGACAAACTAGTACTAGAACGGTATGAGTGAAGTGCACAAAATCCTCCATGAACATTTAGCGGTCAGGAAGCTTTCTGCCCGGTGGATACCTCATAATTTGACAGAGGCCGAAAAACTCCGTCGTGTTGATTGGTGTCGTGAAATGGTTCAAAGATTTAACGGAGGTGACTCAAATGCTGTGTTCGACATACTTACGGGTGACGAAAGCTGGATTTATTGTTATGATCCTGAAACTAAGAAACAGTCTGCTGTCTAGGTGTTTCCTTCCGAGGAGTTGCCAACTAAACTGAAGAGAGGTCGAAGCGTGGGAAAAAAGATGGTGGCCTCGTTCTTCGGAAGGACAGGTCATTACGCAACAATTGTTTTAGAGGATCGAAAAATAGTTACTGCAGAGTGGTACACTAACAATTGTTTGCCACTTATCTTGGAAAAAGTTCGGGAGAAACGACCTCCCAGTAGGATCCTCCTTCACCACGACAACGCCTCGTCGCACACCGCCAAGCAAACAATCGACTACTTGGCGACGTCAGACGTGGAATTACTGGGTCACCCGCCCTAAAGCCCCGACCTCGCACCTTGCGATTTTAATTTATTTCCGAAAATAAAAGAAAAACTTCGAGGAAAACGTTTTATGGACGCCGAGGAAGCAGTGGCTGCGTTTCAAAATGCCGTCGAAGAGACCCCTAAGGACGAGTGGGCAAAGTGCTTTTCCCAGTGGTTCCATCGGATGCAGCGATGTATTGATGTAAATGGACACTATTTTGAAAAGATATAATAAAACTAAAAACTTGCTTGTTTGTATATATCTTCTGACTACGTTACGCCCACTGAATTCGACAAGTCGAGCCCACCTCGTACTTACTTGTAGCTTCACATCTAAAATGCGGAGTGACTCATCTGTATTCGGCTTTTTCATATTCAATGATAAATTATTTTATTTCTGTAAGTCGGTTTTTACAACCACTTTTACGCGTCAATAGTATTTTGAAAACTAGATAAGGTGGCCGTTTCCTTTCGGACTTCTCCGAGGCTCTCTTGTAGACTTAATAGACTGTAGATTTGTAGACCATTTTCTATTTTGTTTGTACCTGGCACTTGTTGATAGGTCTACATTGTCTTCCCATACCTATTAACACTGTAATTTGAAAACATTGTTAAATCCATTTGTTTTTATAAGAGTAACCGTGGAGTTTCTTGCCGGTTCTTCTCCATAGGAACCGTGCATCTAGCTTCTGACGTTTCAAAAGTTAGGTTTATGTGAAATAAAATATTTAGATTTTGAGTTTGAGAACAAAAGCCGAAACAAACTCAGGGGTCGCAGTCGCTTTTAAAGTCCAGACATAATCTTGGTCAGATCATGTGAAGACCATGTAGATTGGTCTGAAATGGTCTTTTCAGGAAAGAACCACACAGATTTGAGTGGACCGTCAATGCACGCATTTGTCAGTAATCGTGCAGCTCAACTCAGAAATTAAGTAGCTCAACGATTTGACGAACAATACCAAAGAAAGGACATTCGGGTAGGGCGCAAAAAGACCATTTTATAACACGAATACTAACCTATACATTATTTTTCTTCCCTAGGCGGCGAGGAGCAGACCGACCCCGGCGTCCGCTTCACCAACGAGCCTTCGGACGCCGTTATAGCACCCGGTGAAGCTGCGCTGCTGCCATGTTCAGCCACCTCGCGCCGAGCCATCCGCCTCGCGTGGAGGCACAGCGAGACCGCCTCGCCGAGTAGAGACCATGCCGTCACCGACACTGACAAGTACAGGTAGGTAGTAGGTCCCTCGTGGCGTAACATTCGCCTCGCATAGAGGCACAATGTGGCTGCCTCGCTGAGTAGAGAGTACTGTACTACACTGACAAGTTTCGGTAGGTTGAGAGTTGCCATGCCGTGACTTCTTGCCTAATGATATTGGTAGGTACATAGTTACGGCCGTCTATGCACATCTGCCATCCCGAAGGCAAACTTGAAATGTTTCACGTGCTGAAATGTATCATGATGGCATCCCTTCAAACAAGATTGAATTCTTAATTAGTTTTCTGTCGTAAAATAGCTAAAGTCAACGTCTCGAAAAGCTATACATTTTGTAAACAAAGAACTCTATAATATACAGGGTGGCAGGGACATCGACGCGAACCCGGCTGCCATGGATTCAGTACATGATTCTGAACCCCCCTGCGTTGAAATTTATCATCGGATATTTTTTTTTTATCTGCTGTTTCATAGAAAAGTGCAATACCTACGCGGTCAAAATGTATGGAGCAGCTGTTTTTTTTTTTAAATAACCGACGAAAAATTTCAACGCAGGGGGATTCAGAACCATGTACTGAATCCAAGGTAACCGGCTTCGCGTCGATGTCCCTGACACCCCGTATAAGCTTTATACGTGTAGGTATATTTAATATGTTAGTTTTAAGACTTCGCTTATTCATATTTTATCTGATACTTCTCACACACTATTGTCTACATTTCTTTTTCGTTTCTCCTTACGCAGGTCTGCTGGAAGAAATTTCTTAAGAAATAAACAGTACCTTTGTACTCAAAACTATAACTATGTCGTATCTATGATGTATTTTACTGTTTGTATAGAAATAATAAAATAAATAAATAAACTTCTACTAAGTTACGTAGCGACAATTCAATCAACAACAAATAATCCCAAATTCAATCAACTCAAAGCAACATAAGTGTAATACGAAACTAACGAGCAATTTCATTTGGTCGGGTTTTGTTTTAGCGATGAAAAATCGCTGACGTCCAATGTTTTGTGGTACTGGAACTCCAGTTGATCAGAGTTGATTGAATTTGGGATTATTCGTGTCGCTACGTAACTTAGTAGAAGTTCTTTGTTTACAAAATTGATAGCTTCTCGTGGCGGGGACCTTAGACGTTACGACCGCACATCAATTTTAAATATTTTCAGAAAACAACTGCCGAACGGGTCGCTCTCCATCACGGATATGTCGGCGTCGCTGGCGGGTCACTACCAGTGCGTGGCCACTGTGGACGGCGTCGGCACCATCTTGTCGCGAGTCGCTACTGTCTTCCTAGCTGGTGAGTGCATTCAATACAACTTACTGATTGACCTTGCCTTGCAAATGAGTTGTTGATTGCAAGCGCGACTGCTGAACCTGGAGTCCTGGCATTCCCAGGTTGAGGAAAATGTAGTTAGGTTTATTCATTAACCTGCAGTCTGGTTTTCTGTCCGGTTAATGACAAGAAACTGCTCCCCTATTACCTTCGAGGAATACTTTCGTGTGGTTAGTGACTAACCTGGTGTCAGAGTTTTAAAGCCGTCCATGGGCCTCTGACTTGGCTTCACATGCCGTCGAGAAATATCTCTCAGGCATGCCGGTTTCCTTACGATGTTTCCCGTCACCGTTTTTGAAGCAAGTGATAATTATACAATACGCACATGAATCCGAAAACTCAGAAACGCGGGCCTTGGGTTCGTACTCGAGACCTATGACTTGGCAGTCCGACGGTCAAACTCAAAGCATTTATTTCAAATAAACCAATTACAGGCACTTTTGAATTGTCAAGGGGTCGGTCAGTCAGAAATATGAAGCTAGTTGCCCATTCCAACGCGTAGTAGGTTCCTATGGAGAAGAACGGGCAAGAAACTACACGGACACTCTTTTAAATCAGAATATTGTTACAAAATATTGGTTACATCATTCATGTTGTAATTATACATGTGAGAACAATGTAGAGAGACGTGCACGTTAAAAGCGTCCGTAATAAAGAAAAAAAAACAATTCAAAAATTAAAATAAATTCAAAACGGTCATACCACTAGGCTATCACTAATGCAGCAGTTATGTTATGTATGTGTGTATCTGTTCAATGTAATGTCTAATGGCCGATTCCTATAATTTACGAACCGTTATTGGGTATGGGTCTCATTAAAAGACTGAAAGTCACCCAAAGAGCAATGGAGCGGGGTATGCTTGGAGTTTCTCTACGTGATCGAATGAAGAGATCCGTAGGAAAACCAAGATAACCGACATAGCCCGAAGAATTGCCAAACTTAAGTGGCAATGGGCAACATTGCTCGCAGAACAGATGGCCGATGGGGCCGAAAAGTTCTGAAGTGGAGACCACGTACCGGAAGACGTAGCGTTGGAAGGCCCCCCACAAGGGTGATCGAAGACCTGATGCGAGAAGCATAGAACTGGTCGAAGTGGCGGTGATTGGGGGAGGCATATGTCTTTCGGCTGAACTGATGAATGATTGGTTAAAATTAAGACTCTTCATTTACACACACGTATTTACACAATTTAAAAACTAACAGACTTAAAATAATAATAGTAATGTGCACAAGTATATAAGAAAGGAGGGGGGGGAACAATCAGAGGGCATCAAAAAATTCGTCCGCATCGCTGTCAACAGAAAAAGTGCCCAAAAGGCTTAACGTATTGCCAAGTTGTATGGCAATGCTGATTCTTTGGCCGAAGAAATCAGCCTTCTGGTCACATGAAGAGTCGACCAACCGCTTTGTGATGTCTTGAAAAACTAAGTGGGCCCTCGGACCCCATGGCCCTAGTGTTTCAACCCCAAAAGGCTCAAACATATAAGTCCCAATAAGATTGGAGTATTTGCGCCGTTTGAGGTTTTCCGCACCTGCAGCAGCAGCCCCAGCTCAGCCCGCCGTGCTAGGAAGATGTAGAAGACTCTTTGTGTGACCAATAATCAAGCAAAGACCTCATAACTTTGCATATTAGACCCTCCCTTATAGAAGTAGAATCACAGGTAAACTTAGCTTACGAATTTATTTATATGCACAGTTTGGCAAAAAAAATATTACCATTGGTAAACTAAACGATTCGTTTTAGTTTATAAGAACCGAGCATAAGTAATTCACTAATAGGCTGTGGCGGCATCTACAATCGCCACATGCGACCTACGCATCAAAGACCTGACGTCACACAACATCCTGACGTCAAACAAAATCCTGCATCGCGCAATTAGAGTTTACCACGCGATGGACATATATACAATCTCCCAACTTCAACCTCGAGGATCCTCCCTCCTCTATGGGGGATGAGTGAACTTTACACCCTGCTCCTCATACTCCTAAAAGGCTATTGAATACAAAACCGAACTTATCATCTTCATTTTACAAAATGTTCTGCAATATATCTCGATAGTACTGCGACAAATATTCACAATGCCTACAGCCAGGCGCCTTACTTCCGCCCGACGCGACGCGGGACCGATCTGATGCCCTTTGTGGAGGCTTATCTTATCGACGGCGGGACATCTCGAGCGATGTACCTACGAGGGTAGGGTCAGAGGGCGAGCTAATATGTCTCATGTTTGAGGCTACGATCTGTGATATAGGTGGAAGCGTTTGCGATCGATTCTGAGTGTCTGTGTATCTTCTGTTTTATAAAACGCCTGTTGTCCAACTGCAGGCTGTTCTTATAATATAATTTTTTTCCTGGTCTACGGCGATTTTAGGCCAATACTTTAAATAAAACCGGCCAAGTGCGAGTCGGACTTGTACACGAAGGGTTCCGTACCACCGTATAATATTTAGCAAAAAAATATTAAAATACTAAAAGAAGAATATTCTTATTTTTCATCTTAATTCCTAACTTGTATAGTTGTTGAGATAGAGCTCATACAAAAATGGTCTAAAACTGACAACTTTATGGCCCTTTTCATCACCTTTGAAGATAAAAAAAAAAAATGTTTGTTCTCTACTCGATAAGCTCTAGACTATGACACACATGCCAGGGTTATATTTTTTTTATTATATATATATATGTCGGAGGAAAGTATGTGCCTCTGTCGTTATCAGGCATATTTTAACTACTGTACTGTGGGCGTACTATGGGTAGTGTTGGTTATTGCGCAATAGAAACACCGTTGCAGTTCAAATCAAATTATAATTTACAATAACATTACTCACACTAGCATTTCACACACTGTATGAACACGACACAACTATTCGAAACGCGGGACAGTTTCTAAACGTCTTCACGGGTTGACCGCCACCCATCCAGTCTGCCTCTGCTCCACAGATAACTATATACTAGTCTCTGCTCTGCTGCTCTGCCGAGCCCGGGCTGGCGGCCGATCCGAGCGCCACGTTGTAGACTCTGTCAAGCGCCGCCGCTAGGCGGCGCTGGCGTCCCGATTAGTCAACTCAGCAACGAATTTGCGACATATATATATTGAATTCTTTAATTTTTAAATTTATTGAATTTTTACTATTTGTTGTTAAATTTTCAACTATCTACCTATTATGGTTCATGAGATACAACCCGCTGACAGACAGACAGAGGGACAGCGAAGGCTAGTAATAAAGTTCCGTTTGGCACCCTTCGGGTAGTCTCCCACATTAAATTTTTCTGCCACTTTGGTACCTATTCACTGGCAAGTGTTTTTTGCCCATTGCTCTATCAACATGCAACAAATATGGCCAGCCCATCATCACCTGCCTGGCCTTTTCTCAACCATGACAGCTTCGGCTTCTAGTATAAACGGATACAGCTGAATATTTTACAAGGAGCGACTCCAGCTGGAGTCGTAGCCAGCACAGTTACAGGATCTTCAACGTGCTGCTTAGCACCGAGAGTTGAAAATCCAACAGTGTGTTTTGTAATGCGCTGGGATGCACTCTGTTGGATTCTCAATGCTCTGCTCAACACCGAGAGTTGAAAATCCAACAGTGTGTTTTTTAATGCGCTGGGATGCACTCTGTTGGATTCTCAATGCTCTGCTCAACACCGAGAGTTGAAAATCCAACAGTGTGTTTTTTAATGCGCTGGGATGCACTCTGTTGGATTCTCAATGCTCTGCTCAACACCGAGAGTTCAAAATCAATTGCGCCATAAAATATTGTCGCCCGTATAAAACCTGGGCTAATGTTGATCTAGCTTTTGCCCGCGACTTTGTTCGCGTTAACGTCGGAAAACAGCATAAATACCACCCACAGGTAATAATAATAAACTCAACCTAGAACCACAGAAGCACTTAGTACTAAAAATAGAACACAAACTCGCATGAGGTGGACTAATGAACAAAATGAAGCTTTAATTCGGTCTTATTATCGTGTAACAGATTTAGGTAGAAACGAAACAGTATATAGAAGACGCATGTATGAAGATTTTATCAACACCTTTCCTGCTCTTGCTCATCTAAGCGAACAACGGATAGCTGATCAGAGGAGAGCAATTATAAACAATAATTACATCACTAGTGACAGATTAAATTCAATAAAACTAGAAATATCTGAAGAATTACAACTAGATAATCTTAACTTTAGCAATTACACAGGCGAAACGACGATAGTAAACCCAAACCACAATAATAATTCTGAAACTCAATTTGACATTGACATTAACTCCACTCAAGAATCTTCAGTTACTTTAAATCATACTGAAATTAACATTACAGAAGAAATGCTACTTAACCAACAAGTAAACCTAAATAGGGACCCACTAATAGATGAGACGTTCCAACAAGCATTACAATATTATAAAGAAATTAGCCCTACAAATAGAATTTTTATTCCCAAACAAAAACCTTCTAAAAAACTTGCCAGTATAGTTAGCTACCTAAACAAAATAATTTTACCTGAAAACATTAATAAAGAAACAGATTTCTATACTTTACAGACTACTATATATTGTGCGGCATGGACCGCGGCTAAAGTTAACGGAGCAAAGATAACCCTTCAACCGAGAGTAGTCACCCAAATGGCAAAAAAAGAATATAAACCTAACTGGGAGACACGACTAGAACGAAAATTAAATGATTTACGATCGAAGATAGCTAAAATGACCCAATTCATCAACGGCATTAGAAGTAGTAAAATAATTAAACACGTTAATAAGATAATAGAAGAGTATAGAATTCACACTGTTCATGAAGAGCCAAATACACAAGCAGCACACACATTAGACACACTTAAACAAAAACTGTCAGTTGTAACAGGCCGTCTACAACGATACAAAGCATGTACCCAAAGAAAACTACAAAACACTCAATTCACCCACAATGAAAAACTTTTCTACCGCAATATTAGACAGGCGACATCGAACGTTCAGGATAATGATCTAAATGACGATGATCATAACAACCCTGACTCAGAGACGTTGCAAAACTTCTGGGCAGGAATTTGGGAACAACCAATCGAACATAATGCCCAAGCAGATTGGATACAAACAGAACTAACAAACAGCAACACAAATATTCAGGCAATGATATTTGAGCACATATCCCCAGAAATTTTCCATAAAGTACTTTCTCGTTTACATAACTGGAAGGCACCCGGTTCAGATAACATTCATAGTTATTGGTACAAAAAATTTACATCTATTCATAGTTTTCTATATAATCACATAAATACATTCATCCAGGACCCTAAAACAATACCATCCTACATAACTTCAGGTACAACTTTTATGATACCTAAAGATCGTAATGATCTCTCTAATCCAGCAAAATATCGACCTATAACATGCTTGCAGACCTTGTACAAGATTATCACATCTTGTATATCTGAACTTATATATCAACACATCGACACTAATAACATCTTAGCTGAACAACAGAAGGGATGCCGGAAATTCAGCCAAGGCTGCAAGGAACAATTAATTATAGACTCAGTAATTCTTAAAAAAGTTCAGAAAACCAAAACCGATCTGTTTAGCATGTATATTGACTACAAAAAAGCCTACGACTCTGTTCCCCATTCGTGGCTTATAAAAATTTTAGAGATATACAAAATACATCCAACAATAGTAACATTACTGAAGGTCATGATGACAACCTGGACCACTGTACTTAGAATAACTTCCTCTACTAAAACAGTAGATACCAGACCAATAAAAATTCAAAGAGGTATCTTTCAGGGAGATGCTTTAAGCCCACTGTGGTTCTGTCTTGCTCTAAATCCTCTATCTAATATATTAAACGCAACTACGTTAGGAATCCCATTAAAAAATACAACTACCCAAGACAATACTGAGGTTCAAAAAATAGAAATAAATCATCTGTTGTACATGGATGATATTAAATTATACGCCAAAAGTGAGACTCAACTCTATGAATTAGCAAACTTGACAGAACAATTCTCAAACAATATTAAAATGGAATTCGGCATAGATAAATGTAAAATAAATTCAATCAGAGCAGGACAGAATTACCAACACCAATACACTTTAGGAACAGGAGAACATATAGAACCATTAGAGGAACAAGATAGTTATAAATACCTAGGCTACACACAATCACGACAAATACACTATAAAGAAACTAAACAAAGATTAACACTACAATTTCAACACAGATTAAACACAATTCTGAAAACGCAGCTATATTCTCGAAATACTATAAAAGCGATTAACACCTTCGCTATACCGGTTCTCACATATTCTTTTGGGATAATTAATTGGACCAAAACCGACCTGAAAAACCTTCAACGTAAAATTAATATCACAATGACCAAATTCCGCAAACACCACCCACGATCATGTCTGCAGAGATTAACACTGCCGCGGAAAGAAGGAGGTAGAGGACTAATTGACATTCTAAACCTACACAATAGACAGATTAAAGCACTTAGACAATTCTTTTTTTCAAAAACGGAGACTTCTATTCTTCACAAAATTATAATACACAACGATCAACAGTTAACACCCCTAAATTTAAAAGATATATCTGAACAGAGAAATGAGAAAGTAATCGACGACAAAATTAAGCTCTTAGACTGGACCCAGAAATCTCTACACGGAAGACATCGCCAAGACTTATGCCACATAAATGTCGACAAAGAAGCGTCGAACGCGTGGTTAAATCGAGGCGAACTCTTCCCGGAGACTGAAGGGTTCATGCTTGCTATACAGGACCAGGTAATTGAAACCAAAAATTACAGAAAGTTTATCATAAAGAATTTAAATAATGACACATGTAGGAAATGCAATAGTTCTCCAGAAACGATTCAGCATATCACAGGCGCGTGTAAATCAATAGCCCAAACAGATTACAAACATAGACATGACCAAGTCGCTAACATCATACACCAAAAATTAGCACACCAGTACAAACTTACAGATTCCGTTACACCATACTACAAATACAATCCAGAAACTGTATTAGAGAACCCCTCAACAAAACTATATTTTGACCGCGCCATTCTTACCGATCGAACAATCCATTTCAATAGACCAGATATTACACTTATAAACAAGATTAACAAAACTGGATATTTAATAGATATTGCAATACCAAACACACATAACTTGCAGACAACAATAGCAGAGAAACTGAGCAAATACACTGAATTAAAAGATGAAGTAGCCCGACTTTGGCATCTGCAAAAAGTTACAATAGTACCAATAGTATTGTCTACAACAGGAGTAATACCGAAACAACTTCACCAGTCACTAAATTCTCTTAATTTACCTCCAAATACCTTCCATCTGCTGCAGAAGGCAGCGATATTAAACACATGCAGACTCGTGAGAAAGTTTCTGCAATGTGAATCAGAAAACCCACATCAAAACACAAATACGCTACCATCTTCTGTGCAATCCTCTGCACGTGACCGCACTTAATCCAACTGATAATCACTTGGCTTAGGCCCGTGTTATCAGCTCTTGCCGGCTAGCCGAGAACATAAAATAAATGTCAAAATAATAATAATAATAATAATAATTTATTTTGCCAAGAAAAGGATTGTACAAAAAACAACTTAAAAACTAGTAAGCTAAAATACAATACAAAATAGGAGCATCTGCAGCCGAACTAGGTAAAACCTGTATCTCGGCATGCAGCGCCAAACCTCTCAGTACATTATTTGCATAAGGAATTAAGCTAACAAGTACAGCTTTAAGTAGATTAAAGAAAAACAAGTAAAAATAAAATAAAGTAAACTAAGCTAAAAACTAAGTGTGTTGGTGTGCATGTATAGAGAGGGGGAAGTAATTGTGTAGGGGTGGTGAGTGTTATGATGTGTGTACGTGTGGTGATGTGTAAAATGATGAGTGTAAGCAAATGTGTGTGTTTCAGTGATATGTAGATGAAGAGTAAATACCTTAAAAGTTGCACAAAGGAGTCAAAGGACCCTTTTTACTCTAGAACGATTAATAGTCGTTCTGTATCATCATAAGTTAAGGTCAATAAGTACTTTTTTACAATGGCTTTGCAACGAACCCTATTGAGAGGGTAAACATCTATGACGGAGTTAATTTTATTATAGACATAGGGCCCCAAAAATACAAAAAATCTTCTAATAAAAGAAGTTTTAGGTTTATGTTCACGAGTACACACTAATTGTTTCTTACGCCTATGGTTAAGGTTGGGGTCATATGCTAAGCCTTGATGTTGCTTCAGAATTATAGTTAAAGGTAAACTGATATAGCTGTGTTTGCACTTTTCTAAATGTTCTTTTTCTGAATAACTATGGAATTTTTTGGCCCATTCTTCTCCATCAGCATCTAGAACCAATTCTAGTTGCCTATATGACGTTCAAAAATTTTTTTGATCAGCGAACTTACCCTATCTATAAGTATGTTTTTGTTTTTTTTATGTTAAAACGCACCCGGATACAGCTGAATACCGGTATTTTACATGGAACGAATCCAGCTGGAGTCGCGGCCAGCACAGTAACACTTTTGTCTAGCAGCTACATTGTCAGCGTTAAGTAGTCATTTGTGTTTCGGACCGAGATATATCATAAGTGGCATCGCTTGTGAGGAGGATTCGGAGGACTAGCAATAGCATCCTGAAAGTCGTGTCTGAGGACCCGAGAGCTCCTGTAACGAGGCATCTCATGCGGAATCATTGTCCACATGAAATACCTCGTAAGTACATGACTCACTAACTTGTCTGCTATTCTTTCCAAGTGTATAAGTTGTAGTATCTAAGATGTTTACTAACAAAAATGGTTCCTCTGTTGTCCCAAATAAAACAATTTATTTTGATAGAGTTAATCGTTTCAAGACAGCAGCTTTCTTTTCTTTTCAATCTTTATATCTTTCCTCTAATCCGTCTGTATAACATTCCCAGAGGTGCCCGACATCTCAGGCGGCGGTCGCTCAGTGCTGGGCGCGGCGGGGGGCGCAGCTCTCCTCGCGTGCGGCGTGCGCGCGCCGCCGCGCCTGGCGCTGCGCCTGCACACGGCCGCGACTGACAGGCGGGTGTACGGCGCTGCTCGGCTGCACAACGCGCCGCCGCTGCTCAAACTTAATGTGAGTACATGTTACAGTGAAGATTTTTTTGTCAAATTACAAATGAGGACAACTTTCAAAAGAAAAGTATGCGCTTCGGGAATAACCTTTGCAAGTACGAACGCGCGATGATAAGATCTAATATAGAGCTGTTACAACCATGGAAGTGCTTGCCTATTTTGTATTACCATGATTACAAAATTATAGATCAACAACTCTATGCAATTCCAAGAAACTTTTTGCAATACTTTTCAGTGTGTGGTTCACTCATAAATATCGCCACATGCGAACTACGCTGTACACTGGCGTCACGCAAAATCCTGCATCGCGCAAGCAGAGTTTACCGCGCCACAAGTATACAAACGACGTCCCGACATCAAACGTCAGGCAGTTGCCCAAAAGACAACACCCGTCTGGTCAGAGGATCCTCCCTTTTCTATAGAGGATGAGTGAACTTTACACCCTGTTCCTCATACCTCTATTAGTCTCAATTGTTCATCGGAGACCGGAGTATAGGTAACCCGATAGAGTGGAAATTTGATTGGAGAGGACTAAGTCCAGCAAATGCTACAGACTAATGGTGATGATGATTCTGAAGTTCATGTTGATACTTTCAGGTGACCTGGCTAAAGAACGGCTCCCCAATGCGCATTGAGAGCGCACGCATGTCTCTCACACCGAGCGGCGCGCTAGAGATCGAGCCGCTGCGGCCGCACGACGCCGCGCAGTACGCCTGCCGCGTCGCGCTCGCGCAGGTGCCGCATATCTACAAGTAAGTGTCGCTACAGAACTTGTCGCTGACCACAAGTTAGTTAGATGATCATGATACAACAACCAACTCTATAATATATAACACAAAGTTCAAATTACATTGTTTACAGAAAAAATAAACTACTTGAGTCATCATAATTCTGTCGTCGCCTCGGTAGTCACCCCATTTCTATCCATATCATCTTCCAAACAGTCAATCCATCGTTTCTTTGGTCTTCCCCTACTCCTATAGCCATCCACATTCATACTCAAAACCCCAACTTGAGTATAATTATATTTTAGAGATTATAATTCACACACACATTTTCATCAGAAACTTTTAGAACAGACTATAGTTATTTGAGTAACTGAACGTCAAATGTGCTATGTTAAAACCAAAATGGTACGACTAATCTCGTATTATCATTAATTAGGTCGTAACTTCAACTGTATTTGTTTCTCAGGACTAGCGACGAAACAGAACTCCGAGTGAGTGCAGAGACAGCCAACGTGGAGTCACCGCCGCGCTTCATCGCCACCCCACCACCCATCACCGTCATGGAAGGTACGCTTACTATCGCTCACCACTATTCACCACCATCTATTACCTCCTACCATCATCTATTATCACTTACCAACACCTACCACCACTTACCACCACCTACCACCACCTACCACCAGTTACCACAACTTACCACCGCCTACTAACACTTATCATTACCACCTAGCACCACTTACTTCGACCTACCACCACTTTCCTCCACCTACCATTACCTACCATCCCCTACCATTACCTACCACCCCCTACCATTACCTACCACCAGTTACCACTACCTACCACCAGTTGCCACCACCTCCTACCACCGCCTACCAACACTTATCATTACCACCTAGAACCACTTACTTCCACATACCACCACTTACCTCCACCTACCATTACCTACCATCACCTACCATCCGCTACCACCAGTTACCACAATTTACCACCAGTTACCACTACTTACCACCAGTTGCCACCACCTACCAGCGCCTACCAACACTTATCATTACCACCTAGCACCACTTACTTCCATCTACCACTAGTTACCACCAATTACCACAATTTACCACTTCTTGTTTCAGGAGCGTCGGTAACGTTCGACTGCGCGGCTGTCGGCAACCCCAAGCCAGAGATGACGTGGCTCAACAACGGTGCTGCCATCGACCTGAGGTACTGGCTTCTAATCTGAGCCCTTGTACCCACGGGATTTTTTTTTTCTCGCACTGGATTTTCAACGCACCGCTTAGCACTGAGAGTTGAAAATCCAACAGCATGTTTTTTTGACGCGCTGGGATGCACTCTGTTAGATTCTCAATGCTCGGCTCAACACCGACAGTTGAAAATCAATTGCGCCATAAAAGATCGTCGCTTCTGCAAAACCTAGGCTTATGTTGATCTAGCTTTTGTCCGCGTGGACGTCAGAAAACAGCACAAATACCACCCACAGGTATACTAAGTAATACCAGTCGCAAGGGTCGATCCATCAGGTTAAGCTACGGTTGCCGGGGTTAGTCCGTGGATGGGTGACGAACTTTACATAGGTACCTAGATTCCTCTGCGCTGCGGAAAGCACATTAAGGCGAAACCGTCAAGGTAGCCCGCGAAATTCAAATTTTCTTACGTTTTTTTGCAATTTGCAGGTCAGTATCGGCCGTATCAAATGTTTATTTATAGAATTTTAATCAATACAACTCTCTAAGTTCATATATTATAATCGCATTGAATAACTATTTCACGAAATCATGACATTTGGCGATTGTGCTTACGTATGGAGTTGTATTGCTGATTGTAATGATTATAATTATGTAAAGCCATATTGGTTACGGTCGCGAATAATATTTTAATCAACATAAAACCTCACACTGATCTGCAAAATGTAAAAAAACTAAAGAACATTTGAATTTCGCGGGCTACCTTAGCGCATGCCCTTTAAGCCGTTGGTTTCGGCTGTCATTCGTGGATCTTTGACAGTTGTTACGGGTCTTCAGAACACCGAAAGTCTGGTAACTAGTGTTACCAAGGGGTATCGTATTACCCAGTTACTGGGTTGTGGAGGTCAGATAGGCGGTCGCTCCATGTAAAATACTGGTAATCAAATGCACCCGGTTAGACTAGAAGCCGACCCCAACATAGTTGAGAAAAGGCTAGATTGAGGTATACTAATATAGCGTGTCTGCCCTTTCTACATGTTCTTTTTATGAATAACTATGGAGTTTTTTGCCTATTCTTCTCCATCAGCAGCTAGAATCAATTCTACTTTCTAGTAAATTTTGACTTTCAAAAATTTTTTGACCTGCGAAAGTACATGACAAGTAAAGCGCGGCGAGCGCCCCTGCATGTTCAATATTTTTATATTTTTTGACCAATAGAGTTGGCCGTCAGATGGTACCAAGTACCAACCCATATTCCGAGAGTTTGGTACTGTCAGCCAAGATAACAAATGTTACACATTACGAGTCTATTATGTGACTACTGCAGGGCTAGGTCGTTTTAATTTTTACGTTAATTTGTGTTCGATGCTTAGTACATTTACGAGTGTACTACATGGTGTATTAAAGTTAATCTCGAAGATGCAGCGACGGAACGTAATTACTATTTTAACGTCTGTTCCAGCGACCTAGACTCCCGCTTCTACCTGGTGGGATCGGGTTCCCTGCGCGTGCAGTCGGCGCGCGCGCTCGATGCGGGCGCGTACACATGTCGCGCGCACAACAGGATCGACTCCGCTGACCACACCACGCAGCTACACGTGCTAGTGAGTGTTACATTATGATACACACACACTTCTACTGGTACAGACGATTATTCATGCAAAACATTTAAAACGAATCGCAAAAAAAAATTAAGAAAAAATTTTTTTTTGAGGACACATTTTTTTTTACGTTTTATGGTCGAGTGAATGTGGTACCATTATAAGAGCATTTTAAATGCATATTTCGAAAAAACTATTTGTAAAAAACAATATCGAGAACTCTCCCCCTCCACTCCACAGACCCCCCCGCGCGTCACGCTCCCCTCAGGCAGCGTGCAGTCGGCGCGCGCGCGCGGTGACGTCACACTGCGCTGTGACGTGCGCGGGCGCCCGGCTCCTTCTGTCGCGTGGCTCAAAGATGGCGACCCGCTGACGCCTAACAACCATGATATTGCACTTGTGGATGGGTATGTACACTCATTTACTGTCATCTTTACATGTTTCAATAATTTGGCAATATTTCTATATGGAGATATGAAATATCGTTAACTAGTGAACTAGAATTGATAATTAATGAATTGCGGTTATAACATTGAATTTGATGTTGTAGACGTTTTAGGTGTAAAATAGCAATGGTAAACTTTCCAAATTTTTTTTTTACATCTAAAACGAAATATTCGGTATTACGATATAATTTATTGCATTTCATAATCAATATTTTAGTTCACTAGTTAGCCACATTTCTTATTGCCAAACAATATTATTGTTAAATTAATCAAAACAGTAAATTTGACAGCAATTTGTGACGTTGCCAACTTTTTGGATAAGCCCTCTTAAAGGTTTAATCGATGTATGTTCTTCTCCATAGGTACCTACTAGGCTTAATCTTCATATTTCTGCCTGACCGATGCTTTGACAATTCAAAAGTGCCTGTAAAAGGCTTAATTGAAGAAAAAAAAATTGTCTCGTGGAATATTTAACCGAACCAAAATAGTAGATTGTTTGCCTAGGGAGCAAACAACAATTTTTAAGGCGAGAGTGTTTCTTTGAATCCTGAGCACAGCGAGGGATTCAAAGTACGTCACTCGAGCTTAACATAATGTTGCTCCCGAGGCAAACAGTCTACTTAGTATCCCGAGCGTAGCGAGAGATTCAAAGTACGTCACTCGATCTTAAAATAGTGTTGCTCCCGAGGTGAACACTACTTTTTATCACTCTCTATGAGAAAAAAAAAGTGTGCGGTTTGACCCCCGTCAGGGACGAAGTTCCTTCTCATGTATGATTTAAAACAAAAACAAAATGGTAGCAGCAGCCGTCTTGGATTTTCATTTTGACCTCACCATCGGCTTTAACACCCTTGAAAACCATGTAAACGATACCCATGATGATAAATTTGAAAGTTTTCAGAGCCCCCAACTTGAATTTGCATGTTGACCTCACTATCGGCTTTAGCACCCTCGAAAACTATGATGAAACGACACCAATGATGTTTATTTTTTTAATTTTCATTTTGACCAAATTCACACTTCTTCCCTCTCATGCCAGCATGACAATGTTCCCGATTGATCTCTTAGGTGATTGGAACTTTTACTAGCAATATCCACATTCCAAATTCATCAAATCACTTTTAGTCCCTAGGGATCAAAAAACAATTTGGTCCTTGTTTACGAAGAATAAACTAGCTCTTATTGAATAGATGTGATAAAAATGCAATTCTCTAATGAAAATCTCAGTTTCTTTTTGCATGAATAGAAATTACCAAAAATATGAGTGACAGTGTGCCATGTGATGTCCGCAGCACGTCCCTGCGCATCCAGGGCGTGTTGCGCGTGGACGCGGGCATGTTCCAGTGCGCCGCCGCGTCGCCCGCCGGCTCCGCGCTGGCCGCCGTGCGCCTCGTCGTGCTGCCGCCCGACCACGGTAACTATGGCGGCGAGATGTACTGAACTAAGCAACGTACTCATAAGTACCAGACATGGTCAGTTCCTATCTTCAGATCCGGCTAAAATATATACCGTGGGCCGAAAACCGTAAACGCTCGACAACATTGGCCACAACGCGTTCTGGTATACAGGAAGACTACTACATCGCGTAATTCGGTTTTTATGATATTACACAATACAGGGTGGCAGGGACATCGACGCGAAGCCGGCTACAATTTTTTTTTTTTTTTTTTTTGGGTGGGGAATCATCAGATGACTCCTCCCGCTCTGGGCGGAGCGAGAGGGAGTGTCAGACTTTTACTGACTAAAACCCACCCGTGTTCCTTCCGTTGCCTGTGTGCCGGGGCCGCGATATCCGAGATTCATTCATCCATTTGTCTAAACACTTAGAAGCTGACATGGAGCTAACCAGTATTCGTGATATAACCAGACAACCGTCTAAAAAGGAAGCCATGACATCAAATATATCAGTTGAGTTTTCAAATACACTCGAAAAAACTAAGTTCCTTACTGCCGTCAAAAATTATAACAAAGCGAATGCCAGTAATAAAGTAAACTCCACCCATCTTAACTTCAACGCTGGACAAAAAACACCTATCTACATTGCCGAGCAGCTAACCTCACTATCTAAACGGCTGTTTTACTTAACTAGAATTTACGCCAAGTCACATCAATACACCTATTGCTGGACATCGAACGGACGTGTGTTTCTCAAGAAGGATTCGGATAGCCAATCCATTGTGGTTAAAAATGAAGAACAACTGAAGCAGCTGCCCTTAACCAACAATGCATGACTACGTAACTATAAGATTATTTACTATTATTCTTGTTCAGTCTCTCTATTTTTTAATTCCGTTTTTGTACCTTTGTTTTTTAAATTACATATTACTATCGCATGTTTAACTTGTATACAAATATTTAACACACGAACACACCATTACATCATCTTCACAAGTCATTCACAATACTTTACACACCCTAAATTCACACAATCACTTAATCATTTCTATAATTGGTTCGATCAACCACTCTGTGGCCATACATGGTATTTATTTACTTACTTGGCTTACCGAAATAATATACAGAATTATATTTTAATGCAGTCACAATTAAACTTATCACTTGATGGACTACTATTACTCTCAATATCACCACAGTTTTGCCCGTTCTTAACACGTCTCAATGGCTAGTGACATTAACCAAGTAATTGACAATATCGACCAGCTCTCTGTGTCAACCACTCATACATGTATACCCGAAGATACTCATTCGATACTATTGCATCCGCACAAGTACATAAAAATTTTGTCACAAAATATTCGATCTATTACTCGTAACTTTTTAAGTCTTCAAACGCTCTTACACCGCATTTCTCTTGACTCCGATGTGATCGTATTGACCGAATGCTGGCTACCTTGTGCTAGTAACTATAATATTCCAATCATGCAAAACTATAAGATATTTAAGACTTCTAAACATAAAAACCAAAGTGATGGTGTTGTGGTATATCTCAAGTCAAACTTGTTAGCTACCTGTGAAGAACCAGACTTCGACCAATCAGCCTCTGGTCTTATTATAAAGATTGGTTCTGAGATAGCAATCTTATGCATCTATCGCTCACCATCGGCTGACAGTATACGCAGTTTTATAGCCGCCCTCAATAATGTTCTCTCTCTCCTACACGCATTCAAATCGGTAATAATAACTGGTGATTTAAACTTAGATATAAAATCAAACACATCTGACTTGCGTTCTCACGAATACTTGGACTGTCTTGCTTTTCATGGTTATCTTCCAGCCCATGTTCTTCCAACCAGAGGTGAAAATTGTCTTGATCATACGATACTAAGAACAAAGTGTCCCACGCATACATTCGTCTATAGTTCCACAATTACCGATCATTTCTCCACTTTGTTATGCATCCAAAACAAAGGCTTGCCAATAGCAGCTTGCTCTACAAGTACGAAGATCGACTATGAGGGGCTTGATGAAAGTATAAGGCAATTAGATCTTAAGCCTCTTTACGACGAAAGAGATGCAAATATTATTACTGATAAATTCATAAAACTTATTAGTTCTGCCATTTCGGATAATACGAGTATCAAAAAGGTTCCTTCTAAAAAAAGGATTTTAAAACCGTGGATTACACCTGGCTTATTGCGGTGCATTAAGAATAGGGATGCGCTTCATAAAAAAGTAAAAAAATCTCCAGAGAACGAAATAATTAAAATTACTTATACGAGATACAGAAATTTTTGTATCAAGATCCTAAAAAAAGCAAAAAGACTGTATGATACTCAAGAATTAGCTAAGGCAGGTAATAACCCAAAATCCTTATGGGATACCATCAAACGAGTAACCAATACGACAAAAACTAAAACCACAGCTACACAATTACTTTCATTGTCACCCTCACCTACACAATCATGTAATCACGTTAATTCATATTTTGTTAATATCGGCGAAAAACTTGCTAATGACATTATAAAAGATAGAGGCAATCAAGCTTTGGCTCCGCCACAAGATATACACAATACCTCATCGGCTTCTTCTTTTGTTCTTGACCGTACAGATCGCGATGAAATTATTACTGTCATTCAATCGTTACGGTCTAATGCTGCTTCTGGTTGGGATGGCATTTCGCCTTACTTTCTAAAAAAATACGCAAACACCCTGGCACCTATCTTAAGCCATATTTTTAATCTGTGTTTCGATACTGGTATCTTTCCTACATGCCTTAAAAGGGCTATAATTCACCCAGTTTTTAAGGGAGGAGACGGGAGGGAGCCCAGTAATTATCGCCCAATAGCAGTTCTGAGTGCCATCTCAAAGGTACTAGAACGCCTCATCAATAAAAGACTAGTTAATTACCTTGAACATTATCACCTAATATCTTCGCAGCAATTTGGCTTTCGCAAAGGTAAATCCACCACAGACGCAGTTCATGATTTGCTTAACAATATAGTACATAACATAGACAAAAATAAAAGGGTGCTAACTATCTTTATAGATCTTGCGAAAGCCTTTGACACGGTTCCAATTTCGATGCTCTTACTAAAACTGGAAAGAATTGGTGTCAGGGGCTTGCAATTGGATCTCTTTAGAAACTATCTTTCAGATCGCGCTCAATTGGTTAATATAGATACCCACAAAAGCGAAGAGCTTCCCATCTATTACGGAGTACCCCAAGGAAGTATTTTGGGTCCGACGCTTTTTCTAGTCTTTATAAACGACCTATGTAACCTTAACATTAAAAATGCCAAGATAGTAACTTTTGCAGATGATACTGCTATAACCTTTGTTGCTGACACCTGGTCAGAAGTTGAGTGCCTTGCACAGTCTGGTTTCAACAAAATCTTAAAATGGCTCTACTCTCACTCACTAACACTCAACACCTCCAAAACTAATTTCATTACCTATTCAATTAGTCCCGCCAGCCAGCCAATATTTCCTGTATCTATTAAAGCCCACAAATACAGGTGTCTACAAGGAAATGCCTCTTGCCTCTGCCCAACCCTAAATGTAGTCGATCATATCAAATACTTAGGAGTATACATAGACAAAAACCTTAATTTTAAAACTCAAATAAACCAACTTACCAGTAGAGTCCGCAGGTTAATTTATATATTTAAAACCCTCCGAAGTATCGCGAATCCTAATATTATACGTGTAGTATATTTTTCCCTGTGCTTATCTATTGTTACTTACTGTATCACATGCTGGGGTGGTGCTGGGAAAACTATACTAAAACCACTCGAGATCGCTCACAGAGCGGTACTGAAAGTGGCTACTTCTAGACCTTTCATGTTCTCTACTCATCTATTGTATAGTAGTTGTAATGTTCTTAACGTTCGACAACACTTCTTCCTGCAAACAGTTCTTTTAGAGCACAGTAAAACCCCTTATAAAATAGTAACAAAGCGTAGGAAAGACTTAGTTTGCACTATTCCACAAGTACGCACATCATTTGCGAGTAGATTTTGTAACTACTTAGGTCCGACTCTTTACAATAAATTTAACAAAATATGCTTGATCTACGGTTTATCTAACTTTAAGTGTAAAAAGATTCTACGTTCATTTCTTCAGAATAAAAGCTATGATGAAACAGAAAATTATCTCAGTAAGTGACAGTGACAGATCAAATATTACCTCACACGACTTCAATGAAAACAAACACACACTCTCTTTCACTCTATCACACACACAGACATATACACACCACCAACACAATACAATCACTCACACACGAACACACACACACACGCACATATTCAATTATTCAAACTTTGTTGTAGTATTATAAAATTAAAATAAAAAAAAATATATAATTGTACTAGTTTATTGTATCTTTTTGTAAGGGACAGGGACTGCTATTTCTTAATACAGGTTATTCTATAACCTAGCTAGGAAAGCAGAACTTCACCCACCAGATTGTGTTTGACATGGTACAAACTTATATGTATACCTAACTATGTAAACTTCATATACTACAATCTCCTTTTTTTTTATGAAATAAATTTATTATTATTTATTATTATTATATCCCTTTCGGACAAACTCGCAACCCTGGCAGGGTTGTTAGGGAAATCGACGCGAAGCCGGCTACCATGGATTCAGTACATGATTCTGAACCCTAATGCGTTGAAATTTATTACTATCGGTTATTTTTTTTAAAACAGCTGTTTCATAGAAAAGTAAAATACCTACGCGGTCAAAATGTATGGAGCAGCTGTTTTTTTTTGTTCAGAATCTTGTAATGAATCCATGGTAACCGGCTTCGCGTCGATGTCCCTAACACCCCGTATAGAAAATATTACCCTTTTTGTTGTGTTCTGACGCTTTTTTAGGGTTCCGTAACCTCCTACCGTAACCGCCTACAAATATTTACAAAAAAATATATAGGTATTTCGATTATATCAAAATATTATGTGTTTTCCATTACTTTATTTTTCCTCAGTTTATTTATTTAAAAAAATAAAAGAAAATCAGGTACCACATAATAATTAACATAACAATATTAGAAATATTTTAATAACTCACAAATAAATTCCAAGAATAAAATACAACATCAACACAAATTAAAGAATGAATTAATTATTTGTTTGTTTATGATATTTTTAATTTTCAGATTTATTTTGTTCTGTTTAAGTTTAATTTAATTATGATTTTTATTATTTCCTTTTTTTGTTTTTAATTTTTCGTTTGCCCTAACCACTTATCTTCCAGACATGTCCAACATAACGGTCGAGTCCAACTCCACACACGACATCCTCACGAGCCTGGTCTCGTCAGACCAGGACCACACCCTGGACCCCACGCCCGAAGACCCTGACTTCTTGGGAGAAACCTCATCAGCATACACTTCAGGTCCGGATCTTGAATATGAGGACAGTTATGATGGTGATGATTCCTTTCATGCTGCCGAAGGTGTGGACTTGGATCTCGAGCAGGGGAACGCCAGCGTGGTGTCGCCACCCCGAGGGCTGAAAGCTGTGATCGTGAAGCATCGGTTTGTGACGCTGAGTTGGGAGGAGCCGGCGCATAAGAGTGAGGAGGTCACCGGCTACGCGGTTATATACAAAGTCAAGGGGAGTGAGAGGTAAGTTGTAAACTTTGTTCACTCTTCATGTGATTTTGGAAAAGTTACTTTAAACCCTAGTCGTAAGATTTAGTTTGCACTGCAACTTTAAGAGCGTGCATTCTGAAAGTAGGCAACGACACAAATAGATGTCAAATATTTCGCTGTTTTGATTAATTTGACAATATTACTATATAGAAATAAGAAATGTGGCTAACTAGCGAACTAGAATAATGATTATGAAATGCAATAATTAATATAGTAACACCGAATATTTAATTGATTAAAAGCAAGCACTTAGCAGACAGTTTGTTAGTTTTAGATGTATAAAAAGTATTTGGAAACTTTCCAAATGCCTTTTTTAAACCTAAAACGGGTATAACATCAAATTCAATGTTATAATAATAATTTCAATTCATTATTAATATTCTAGTTCGCTATTTAGCCACATTTCTTACTTCCATACAATAATATTGCCAAATTAATCAAAACAGGTAAATTTTTGACAGCTATTTGCCACGTTGCCAAGTTTTAGGATAAACACTCTTAAGATTTCAATGACATTTTCTATAGTATCTGAAGTCAACTTATTTTGAAGACATGAATATATGTAGTTCATTTTAATAGACTTTCGAACTATTTACAAAAATAAAAAATAATGAGAGAAACTAACTTTTGTATTTTTCTCAGTGCAAACTTATTTTTGTCCTTGACCACAGATTACTACAGTTCACTTCACAAAATCATTTAAATAAAAAGCGATTCTTACTACGACACAATAAAGTGCAATTCAGGTTGCACATCGCTAATTACCTACAGATACATTCACCTAGAAGTTGCCTCTCTTTCTATCGCGTAACTCTTATATCTTCTGACTACGTTACGCTCACTGAATTGGCCCGACAAGACGAGCCCGCCGCGTGCTTGTTGCTTCATACCTAGCGCATACCTACTTCATACCTAGAGTGCGCTTTTGTACTAACCTGTGCCTTGTACCATCGACATGCAATTTGACATGGAAAAAGTCTTTATTACATTGCTTTAAGGGCTATTTTCGTAATTAAACCGTTACTAATGACTTGCGGCTAACAGTTACATATTTGTGTTATACCTGTTGCTCAACAATCTACATCTCATGTCGCAGAGAGCGAGTATCTCGCGGCGGCCCAAATCGACACGAGATGAACGTCGCATCACTACAACCGAACACGACATACGAGTTCGCAGTGCTGGCCTACACCGAGCACGCGACATCACCGCCTACTGACGTGAGTATTGTAGCATCCTAGCTTTTACAGGTGACTTTGCTCTCGTGGCGAAATGTGGGTGTACTACAGAAAGACCTCTGCCTAACCCTTCGAAGATTACTCCCGTGATGATATGTTGCTCAGTGTTCTATGTTATTAAATGTTATGTTTCTAGCAAACATAACATTTAATAACATAGAACACTGAGCAATTCCCGTGGTCCAGACCACGGGAATTGTGCATTTTTATGGGACAATGAGTTGCACCAGTTTTTTAAACACATTGACATTGTTGAAAATTAACAAAATTACCTGATAACTAATGGAAAATAGAAGGCAGTGGTCTGATAATTAGTATATTTCGTGGTCAATATTTTTACACAAGTTACAAGGTTCATAAAACATATTTGAATCAGTGACAGGCGTGTGCAACAGGCCAGTGCATACATATATGCGACCTCTTCCAATAAAAACTTTGTAAAGTAGACTATGTGGATATTCTTTTTTCTTCTTTCTGTTTTTGAATAGTACTGATTCTCAGTTTAGTTTGAATAAATTACTGTTGAATTTCGAATTGAGGTTAGATTGGCAGTCACTGTATGTAAAATACTGGTATTCAGCTGCAGGTTACACTGGAAGGCGATCTCAAAATAGTTGGGAAAAGGCTGTATATCAAAATTTATTGCATACCGATAGATCCAAAAATGGTACAACGAAAAACAAAAAAAAAAACATAGTTTTAAGTAACTATGTTATTTTAAGCTTATCGTGTTTGGAATGCTGTCAGTTAAGAATGTAACATATTGCTAGTTAATTGACTATGGCGTGACTTTGCGGAAATCCATTATAAAATACAATAGACATACAATACAATAAACGACGTATATTTAGTAACCTAATCCGCTTAACTGTTTTTAAAGAGTCATAAAGAACCCTGTAAGAAATCGACACGTGTTTCACCTCTCAAGGAGGCATCCTCAGGATGACGATTGACTTGTTGCGAACCCGGACACGACGTGTTGCCACGTCAAGCGCCGAACGCAGTGCACACATGCAGTGCAAACATATCGCTATAAAATTAACAAAGATGTTCCGACTATAAAATGTATTTCATCTCTCCACAGCCAATAGAAGTCCTCACCTCGGAAGAGGAGGTGACCCACGGGCCGCCCCTGAATCTGCGCGGCGACGCAGTGGGTGCGCACGCGCTGCGCCTCACGTGGGCCGCGCCCGACACTCGCCCGCCTCCCACCAAGTACTCCGTGCACTATACTGAGGTACGGTGTAGCACAGAATACATAGGGTCTGGTCCAAAAGTATCTGACGGAAATGTAATAAATCAGAATACGGACCTCCGGATGCTAATTTGTAGTGCTACTTAAAGCTATAAGCTAAAGCTAGAAGCTATGACGTCACAAAATGGCGGATTTTGACGTCGATGATTTTTCAGTTACAATTTATGAGATTTTTTTTTCAACGTTCTAAACGATATTATACAGGATCTCTTTATACAGAGGTTGGTAAAAGTGTTGACATTATACAGGGTGACCATGTTGAGGTCAGTTAAAGTGGTGATATAATATGATGACCGTACTGATGTAAGTTGAAAGCTTTTCGTTCTCAAATATATTAATCGACACTTCAGGTGGAGAGCGGTCGCGAGCAATTCCAATGGGTAGAAGCGGACCCGTCCAGCCCCACGGTGAGCGTCACCGTGTCCGGCTTGCGCGCAGCCGCCGCCTACAGCGTGCGCGTGGCAGCAGCAGGCGGCGCGCCCGCCAGCACGCGCCTGCGCACGCCGGCCGACGCGCCCGCCGCGCCGCCCAACAACGTTACTGCGCTCGCTACTAGTGCTACGGTGAGTACCTACAGCGTGCGCGTGGCAGCAGCAGGCGGCGCGCCCGCCAGCACGCGCCTGCGCACGCCGGCCGACGCGCCCGCCGCGCCGCCCAACAACGTTACTGCGCTCGCTACTAGTGCTACGGTGAGTACCTACAGCGTGCGCGTGGCAGCAGCAGGCGGCGCGCCCGCCAGCACGCGCCTGCGCACGCCGGCCGACGCGCCCGCCGCGCCGCCCAACAACGTTACTGCGCTCGCTACTAGTGCTACGGTGAGTACCTACAGCGTGCGCGTGGCAGCAGCAGGCGGCGCGCCCGCCAGCACGCGCCTGCGCACGCCGTCAAAACTGTATAAGAGCCAATTTATCGCTCTGAACAAATTTAGTTCTCGCGTTTACTAATATAGGATGTACAACCCGCCCAGTACTTTTATATAAGTTAAATCAGTATCTCACATAATGCGGTTGACAATGGCGCACGTTTGCCTACACAAATGCTAGCAAAACTTCCACTCCTTTACTTTAATACGAAGTTTTATGATATATAATCACTATACCAGTAAAACATAACAATGGCATTGGTATTTACTCGTCTTTCCTTCTCTCCAGTCAATCCTAGTCCGCTGGGAGGCCCCACCGTCGCGCACGCACCGCGGGCCTCTGACAGGCTACAAGGTGCGATACCGCGCGGTCCCTGCGGCCCCGTCCCCGGGCCCCGCCCCCGCTCCGGGCCCCGCGCCAACACAACGTAGGAAGGCTGACTCGCTCACGACGCCAGCGGATCAGAAGAGGGCGGAGTTGAGGGGACTGGATACTGCTACTACTTATCAGGTATAGGAGTGATTATTGTTTCTGTTTTCTTTTAGTGTCTAAGGCCCACTTATAACACAAACCACTAAAACATTTTTAACGCTAAGCAAATATAAAACGTCGTGTTGTTTCTGACAATCCTTTGAAGATGACAGAGATAGAGTGATGTCAATACGCTTAGTGTTAAATTTGTTTAGAATCACTTAAACATTTCACGCTTTACAAGTGGGTTTTATTGCGGTTCTTCTCATTGTAATTTCTAGTTTAAGTATGCGGCTGTAAATTTAACGGCAGTAGAAGTTTTTTGTTTTTTATGTACAATCCTGTAGAACATTAATTTGATGTATCTCTTACGGTTTACGCGGTGCACACCAGTAAAGCTCCCAGTCGAAATGATTTATCCGACATGTTCAACAATAATCGTCACATTTCAACCAGTCTACACAAAACCTAAATGAATTATACACCTAAACCTTCCTCATGAATCACTCCGACCATTGGTGGAAACCGATTGAAAATCCGTTCGGTAGTATTTGAGTTTATCGCGTACAGACAGACGCGGCGGGGGACTTTGTTTTATAATATGGAACGGTAAGTTTGAAATTAAAAAAAATGGCTCGTAGGTAAAAAAATATTTAAGTAAAGGGCCTTAGACTAAAGTTAGAGCTTGTTTTGTAATGATTCGGTAAATATAACTACCCGCCTGCTCTGTTTTTGCGGTTTACTTAAGAGGATTTATCCTAAAAGCTGGCGATGCACGTCGCAAATAACTGTCAAATATTGACCTGTTTTGATTCTTATAGCAATATTACTGAATATAAATAAGAAATGTGGCTAACTAGCGAACTAGAATATCACTAACGATTTGCAATTGTAACATTGAATTTGATGTTGTACCCATTTTAAGTGTAAAAAACGCATTTGGAAACTTTCCAAATAGATTTTTACATCTAAACTAAACATTTTGTGTTGCGATATTAATTATTGCATTTCATAATCAATATTCTAGTTCGGTAGTTAGCCACATTTCTTATTGCCAAATTAATCAAAACAGTGATATATTTGACATCTATTTGCGACTTTGCCCACTTTCAGAATAAACGTTAATCTTGTTATTAAAATTCCCCAGATCCGCGTGTGCGCCATCAATGCGAACGGTTCCGGTCCGTTCAGCGAGTGGGTGACGGCGAGCACTCAGAGACAAGAACTGGACGAGGGCCGAGTGCCGCCCGCACCGCCGCCGCTTACTAGTACGTACGCATACTCACACAATTCTATGTGAGCAGTTTGTTATAATTAACATCGCTCCCCAAGCTTTCCGTCGAGTGAGATCACAAGCTGTACCACGCTGAGAGGATTTCTACGAGCAATCAAGTCCCTCCGCGATTTGAATCGTTAAATCGTCAAATTCAATTTGGAAACCTGCTTTAGTGGCTAGTAGATCGGTCTGAAAGGCACTTATGGAAATAAACGTTAGTGTTTAAAAAAAATAGAGGAGTTCGTGGCTAAGTAATAACAGCCGCACGGGTCAATCCATCAGGTCAAACTACGCTTGCCTGGGCTGGTCCATAGATCCGTGCCTCGGAAAGCACGTTAAGCCGTTGGTCCCGGCTGTCATTCGTGGATCTTTGACAGTCGTTACGGGTCGTCAGAAGCCCGAAAGTCTGACAACCAGTCTTACCAAGGGGAATCATATTACCCAGTTACTGGGTTGTGGAATTCAGATAAGCAGTCGCTTCATGTAAAATATTGGTATTCAGCTGCATCCGGTTAGACTGGAAGCCGACCCCACCATAGTCAAGGAAAAGGTTAGGCAGATTCATTATTTAAAAAAAAACGAATTTTATACAGGGCAGGTTTAATTTTAAATTAATTTTAATTTGAGTTTTCTTGTAAAGTTGTGTTGTTTTTTATTCAGCCCGTGCAGGCCGCGACTGGATCTCAGTGTGGTGGGGCGAAGACGACGGCGGCGTGGTCGTGCGCGGCTACGTGCTGGGCTGGGGGCTCGGCGTGCCCGACGACGCGGCGCGCGAGCTGCCCGCGCACCTGCACTCGCACGTCATCAGGGCACTAGGTACGTGGATTGTGTAATGTGTGGAAACTGGACTCAAACTTAACGACGACTTGAAATCTGGTTCCTGATAACTCACCCCCGTTACAACTCGGCCCCGTGACGTTATTTGAGAAAAATGCTTTGTGTTTGATAGGGTCCAGCCTATCAAACACAAAGCATTTTTTTCAAGTACATCAATTACAGGCACTTTTGAATTGTCAAAGAGTCGGTCAGTCAGAAAGATGAAGCTAGTTGCCCATTCCAAAACATAGTAGGTTCTTATGGAGAAGAACGGGCAAGAAACTCGACGGACAGTCTTATAAATCAAAATAAAAAAAAATTACAATGTGAACCCGAAAACTAGACACTGGCAAACAGCCCCTGTGAAAACTCGGTCCTATGAGAAGCTGACTGATACCTCCACCCTGACAGCTCGCCCCCATGACAACTCGGCCCACGGAAAATTCGCTCCAAACTCGCCCTCACGATCGTGTCAACTTGGTCTCTTTGATAACTCGCTCCCATAATGACTCAACCCTCACTGCGAACGTTTGTTTTTTCCGTTTTATTATTGTCCTACCTCAATGTACACACGGCTACACATCAAGCTATATATTTCCAGTATAAGCTGACCTTCAATCAGCTGACAATTCTTGGGTTGGGAACACTCTGGATACGGGAATAAATAATACACGTAGCAACGTACAGGCACAAGTATAATGACTGGCAGAAATCTTAGAACAACTATCTTCAATACTTATAATGAACAATATCAATTTACCCACAATAACTTATTACTACATAGGTATATTACAATGCGGAAATCCTATCCAATGCGAGATCAGCATCTTTACATTCTATTATGTTATTTCCTTTCTAGAATCAAACTCCGAATACGTGATCTCCTTACGCGCATCAAACTCCCGCGGACTCGGCCCCGCGGTGTACGCCACCGTGCGCACTAAACCGCCGGCCGACGACGAGGACGAGCCCGACGACGAGGACGAGGACGAGGCGGACGAGGACGAACCGCCGCCACTCATACCGCCTGTAGGGGTGAAGGTATGTACCTGTACTGCGTTCGCTTTTTAGTTTCCTAACATGTAAACAAATACGTGTTTTTGGAAAAAACCTCCTTAAAGCTTCGCGACCAAAGCGTCTGCGAAGTGGGAGCGTCTCACCTCTGACTTTTCAGATTCATGTGCGTAATATAAGGGACGATCCTCCGACAAAACGGGTGTTGTCTGGTGGGCAACTGCGTCCTGCCCGATGGTAGATGTCGGTATGTTGTATACACGAAGATTTTGCGTCAGATGTCTTGTCCAGTACCTACGTATAATCTTTAGGGAAATAATGGTGCAAAAAAGAAATGCCCTAGATTTGCAGATTTATAAAATTTTAATGGAAATAAAGTTTTTACAATAGCTTTTGGTGAGATAGGAAGGACAGGAACTCTTCAACTTAAGGAGATAGCTGCGTTGTGTTTTGTGTAATTGGATTTGTCTTGACAAGTACATTAGCCCAAGGTGTAGTCCAGATTCTGATGATGGAACCGGAAGGTGGCCACAGGAACTCTTCAACTTAACGAGATAGCTCCGTTGTGTTGGGGCTCGACAAAGTAAAAGTTTTTATTGGTAAAACATGAGTGGGTGTAACAATAGGTGTAGTAAATAAAATATGTAAGTATAGAGATCAATACGTAATGTTTTGTCGCTGACGGCGTACAAATATCAATGAACTACTGAGGTCTAAAATTACACTTAAGTGACAAAATTAAATTACAGTTAAAATTAAATGAAGTCTGTTAACGCTAAATTACTAACACTTATCCTAAAACAAAGTTAACAATTTTGCGTACATTTTTAAATCTTATTTTTGTTATTTTACCTCTTACAACTATCTTTACAGATCTTCGACCTAATATTATTTATATCAGATAGATTACAACGAAATATGTACATTATGAATTTACTACTTAAACAGAACAACTAAAATTAAACAAAAAGTACCTATCTAACAACTAAACATAGGTGCATCATTCATTAGTATAACAAACATTATAACTTAACAACTAAAGAATAATACAACAACTAAACATAACAGTTAAACATAAAGAGCTCTCTCTCTTTTATTAATTAAAATAAAAAGTCTTGACATAATTACTTATCATAACTTCTACACGAAAATATGTATATAAATTAAACATATTACCTACCTAAACCTACTAAAACCTTATACCTATTTAAATTATTAGAAAAACATAACGTTTCTGATACTTATATTATTTATGTACCTATACACATAATTATACGCTATTAAATAATATATATTTAGAGAAAGACAAATATTATTAGAGCTTTTACTACAAATTTTTTATATGCGTATCAGAATAAAAATCCTTATTTACTAGACTATTCAATAACATAGGTTTCGTTGTTAGTGCTGGACAGTGGGACCACATTAATTGTCTATTTGTAATGTTGTCAATTAAATTTGCGAGGTAATAGGGATGTTGACAAGGGAAAAAGAATACTAGTTAATCCGTCAGTCAGTTATTAAAGAGAAATATTAGACACGTATTTTTTGCTATATCATATTAATGAAAAATGGTTGAGATAAAACGCATTAAAGTTGGGGAGTGGGGGCTCGTTACGTTTCGTCACAAGTCGGTATAAAATCTACCGGGGAGTGACGTCATGCCACATTTTAACGTATTGCCTACTCAATTTACTGCCGTAATCTTTTGATTTCTTACTAAAACAAAGAAAAAATACGTGTCCAATATTTTTTCATAATCTACATGACGAACAATTTTTTTTTTGTCATCATCCCTGGTTGCGTAACACACATACAATGGCAATCGATGGCAATGCCTTTCGTTTTGACAGCCACGTCCATTGCATTATTTACCTTGTTGAGCGGACGAATTTTCCAAACCTATGAACCTATCGATTAGAAATTTCCTTCAAAACCCTCGGATTGCGATAACAAGAGTGTTTCACTATTTTGGTGTTGTATAGCAAGCTCCGCTGGCGCCGGCAGGCTGTCAGCAGACTCACTAACTGACACACTGATAACTGTCTCATGCATATTGATATCATTATGCCTTGCTGATAACCGTTTATTTAATGTATTTGCATAAAACTTATACCACAGTATTCGATTACTTTTAACAAAGACCAAAAAAAATGACAATACTATTGAGTTTAGGAAAAGATTTAGTAATTCTAGATATTTGTATATTATTGTACCGTTATAGACAAGGATAGATATTTGATAATTAGGAGACCAGTAATATAAAAATTCAAGTGCTGTTTTATATCTAGTCGATCGAACCAAATTTATGAAGTCTGTTGATCCGTCGTCGTTCATCCATAGTCTTTGCTTAATATAGACTGTAACATAAGTAGACAACAATGCGACGTCTCCCAATATGAATATCAACGTGGCGACGTACAAGCGACGCCATTTGTTAATAGCAGTAGGTGCGCTCGTGTTGGAGCCACGAAAAAGTGAAAATACAATTACAATATAAAGTAAAATATTCAGTAACAAAGGTAACATTAAAATAACAAAAGTTAAAGGAAAATCAGTATCAACATATACCTCTAATTTAATTGTAACAAAAGCAACAGAAACATGTAAAACGATTAACAGTAAAGACCCACCCCAGCCAAAGAGGGTACTTTTTAAATATCTCCGTCGAATATGCCCGTTGAAAACTTTGACAATGTCTGCGTAAAACATATGACAAAGCACAAGTAACCAGTGGTGCTTCACTGTTGCAAAGTAATCAGTTGTAATGTGAATTGCTGCTAACCACGCCCAAGAAGTTACTAAATCCGTAATTTCGTCGATTAGCTCCCAGAAATAACTTGAGTTCCGATAGAGGATAACGTATAAAAGGTTTGCCAAAATTACGTTCAGGCACACGTAGTTTCTGTAATTGCGAAATTTCTTTAAAATCCACCAGGATATCAGTCCGTATATCAACGAAGCTATTGTCAGCGCATACATAATGTACTCTATAGTTAACACCACAGTTTCGTGTATTTCCTCCATGTTGAATGTCACTGGTACAGTGTTGATTGTTCACTTTATGTCACGTTAACAATTTTTGTGAACAGCCGCCACTAAGCACTGCGATGCTCTTAATACAAATGTTGCCTTCAAAACTGTCGATGGAACAATAATGTTTAAGTTTTATTCAAAAGCTTCAAAAATAATGAATAGATTTTTTTTTATTGCACCTTATTTAAAACTTGTTTGACATTTCCTGTTTTTAATCTATCTATATCAATACTCATAATACAGCTGAAGAGTTTGTTTGTTTGTATGTTTGAACGCGCTTATCTCTGGAACTATCAGTCGGGTCAGGTTTTTTATTTTTTTGTGTGGGAAATTATCAAATAACTTCTCCCGCTCTGGACGGAGCGGGAGGGCGTGTCAGCCTTGCTGACTGAAACCCACCCGTGTTCCTTCAGTGTTGCCTGTACGTTGCCAGGGGCTACGGTATCCCTTTCGGACTTTCCCGCGTAAGAGCCGAGCAAAAAGAAAAAAAGTCAGTAAGAACGCTTAGCGAAAACAAAGTAGGGCAGACATTAAGGATGTTGACTGGGAAAAAAAATATTTAGTCCGTCAGTCAGAAAATAAAAAAAATATTAGACACGTATTTTTGGCTTTATCAAATTAATAAAAAATGGTTAAGATAAAACGCATTTAAGTTGGGGAGGGGGGTTCGCTACGTCACAAGTCAGTATAACATCTACCGGGGAGTGACGTTATGCCATATTTTAAAAATAAAATAAAAATAAAATATCTTTATTTCAGACCCAAGCAGTCCATACGTAGTTAGTGGTTAGTAACAAACTGTGCTTACATGCTATGTTATTATTGTTAGTACTTAATTCTATTTAACATAAACCTATACCATTTTAACTCAATATATTGCGGTAATCTTCCGTTTCCGTTAACGTAAAAAAAGAAAAAATACGTATCCAATATTTTTTAATCAACTTCCCTATTCGATGCGACAGGCTGGGTCGGAGAAAAAGAAATTTCACACAGACGAAGTCGCGAGCAGAAGTATTATTATATAAGAGTTTAATTATTTCGCTTTAGTCAAAACTTGTTTGACCTTTCCTGTGTTTTATCTTATTATTTATGATATTCAAACGCACATTTATAGTAACTATTAGACAATGACAGCGCCTTTATTGTGTAGCAGTAAAGGTGGTTTTCGTAGTTGCAGTGTGACGTACGGCTGTCCGTGCCATTAAGTAGCTACACCGTGGCCTTGACCACAGATGAATACAGAAGAGTCACTCCGCATTTTAGGTATGAAGCTACAAGTAAGTACGCGGCAGGCTCGACTTGTCGAATTCAGTGAGCGTAACGTAGTCAGAAGATATAAGAGTTACGCGATAGAAAGAGAGGCAACTTCTAGGTGAATATATATATAGTATAATAATATAATATATAGTAGGTAATTAGCGCCGTGCGATCTGAATTGCACATTATTTTGTCGTAGCAAGACTCGCTTATTATTTAAATGATTTTGCGGAGTGACCCATCTGTTCTATTAAGTGCCTTGACAAGCGTTTTAGAAACAACAACAACATTTTCCCAAAAGACAATCCACAAATGTCGTCCAAATGTCCATCACAAACGAGACCTATGTAACTGAATAGTGTAAGAGTGTGTTAAGAGGCTTATTACAGAAATGCGCGTAGATGCATGATTTCCTCGTTGAAATTAAATACTATTCGTTGGTTAGTATAAATAACAATTACTTGGTAAAAATAGTTCGTTTTCTCTTCTACAATAATACTCGTAATAAAGCGATTTTTTCATTATTTGTTTAATTATCTAGCAATAATCGTTCTCATGATGCATGTTTTGGCAAAAACTCATGGAGAGCTCATTTGAGAGCTCTAATTTGCGGATTCTGTTGAATATAATTCATCCAAACAATTTTTATCATATTAAAAATATCCGATACTTTTATAATAATAGAATAGGTACATTTTTGTTATATGACTTTTATATTAAGGTAAAATGCCTGGACCTAATTCAATTTTCTACTGCCAAGGTTTGGAAACAAATCTGAATATCTCCGAAGTTCTACATCATTTTCGTACGTAGTATTTATACTAAAATAATCTCCAACATTTGCCTAATAAAAACCACTACCAAATTTTTTTAATGCTATTTTTACTTTTTTATGAAAAAAATAAAAGTACTATATATTTCATTCCGTAGTACTCATAAGTGTCATCTTTATAACTCTGACACCAGGTTAGTCACTAACCACACGAGAGAAGAAGGAAAATAATCGTGTAGGTAAAGAAAAATGCCCAAGAATTGCAGATTTACAGAATTTTAATGCAGATCACGTTTATGCAATAGCTTTTGGCGAGATAAGAAGGACAGGAGCTCTTCAACTTAACGAGTTAGCCCCGTTGTCTTTGGGCTCGTCAAAGTCAAAGTTTTTGTTTGTTTAACATAAGTGGGTGTAACAATAGGTGTTGTAAATAATATATGTATACAGATCAATATGTTTTGCCGACTTACTGAGGTCTAAAAACAAAATTAAATTAAATTAAATTTAGTTAAAATTAAATGACAAAGTCTGTTTACGATAAATTACTTACACATAACCTAAAACAAAGTTAACAATTTTATGTACTTTTTAAACTTTTATCCTCTTACAACTATATTTACATATCTTCGACCTATCAACTATTATTACCTAATATTATTTATATCAGATAGATTACAACGATATATGTAAATTATGAAACTACTACTAAAACAGCAATGTACCTACTCAACTAAAATTAAACAAAAATGTACCTACATGTACAATGTGCATAAAAATAAATAAATAAAACTTACAAGTGCAATCGATAGCAATGCTTTTTCATTTTGACAGCTCAGCCATGTTAATTTCGTTATTTACGTTGTTGAGCAGAGAATTTTTCAAACCTTTGAGGCAATCGATTAGCCTTCAAAACCCTCGATTGCGATTACAAGTGTGTTACGCTATTAGGTTGTTGTATAGCAAGCACCGCTTGCGCCGGCGCCGGCCGGCTGTCAGCAGGCTCTCGAATAACTGTCCTATGCCTGTTGACATCGTGATGCCTTGCTGATAACCATTGATTTAATTTACGTGCACAAAAGTCATACCACATTTCTCGATTACTTTTAACAAAGACCAAAAATAATGGCAAGACGATTTATAAAAAGATTTAATAATACCACATAATTGTAAATTAATCCGTAAGCGGCAATAATCCTTATTGAAACAGTAGGAGACCACCTAAATATAAACTTAATTACATCTTCTTTCCGTTCTTTTAATGTCCATTGTACATGTTCTGATCTTACTTGTATCATAAACACTACAACATACGTAGACGTAGACAACATTGCGACGTCGCCCAATATGAATATCAACGTGGAGATGTACAAGCGACGCCATTTGTTAGTAGCAGTAGGTGCGCTTGTGTTGGAGCCACGAAAAAGTGAATATAAAATTACAGTATAAAGTAAAATATTCAGTAACAAGGGTAACATTAAAATAACATAAGCTATGGGCCAGTCGCCTGTATCAAAATTTAATTTGAATTTAATTATAACAAAACCTAAGGAAACATGTAAAATGATTATCATTAACGACACACCCCAAGCAAAGAGGATACTTTTTAAATATCTTCTTTGAATATGCCAGTTAAAAACTTTAACAATGTCTACGTAACACATGTGACATAGAACGACTAACCAGTTGTGTTTTACTGCTGCAAAGTAATCAGTTGTTATGTAAAATACTAATAACCACATCCAGTAAGCTTCGTCATTTAGCGGATCTTCTTCGATTTCCGTATTCTCTCGGATTAGCGATGTGAAATAGTCTGATTTCTGATAAAGCGCAACGTATAAAAGGTTTGCCAAAATTGCGTTCAGGCACACGTAGTTTCTGTAATTGCAGAACTTCTTTATAATGCACCATGATATCGCTCCGTATATCAACGAAGCTATTGTCAGCGCATACATAATGTATTCTAAAGTTAACATCACAGTTTCGTGTAATTCCTCCATCTTGTATGTCACTAGCACAGTGTTGATTGATTCACTATAAGTTAATTTATGTTAGGTATTTATTTATTTTCAGTTTATGACACAAACATCAATGTAGCCCTGGCACTTGTACTAGGAGTTACTGAATCACAAGAGCCAAACGAAAGTTTTGTGAACAGCTTGCCACTAAGGACTGCCAAGCCTTTAATACAGGTGTTGTCTCCAAAACTGTCTATGCAACAATGTGTTAAGTTTGATCCGAACGCTCGAAAACGAATGAAACCAGTTTTTTGATTGCATTTTATTCAAAACTTGTTTGACCTCTTCTGTTTTTCATATTATCATATATAAGGTATTCAAACGCACTACACTACATAGTAACTATTACACAATGACAGCGCCCTTTCTTTTTCGTGTGGTTAGTGACTAACCTGGTGTCAGAGTTTTAAAGCCGCCCATGGGCCTCTGACTTGGCTTCACATACCGTCGACAAATATCTCTCAGACATGCCGGTTTCCTCCCGATGTTTTCCTTCACCGTTTTTTAAGCAAGGGATTATTTTACAATACGCACATGAATCCGAAAAATCAGAGGTGCATGCCTTGGGTTCGAACTCGAGACCTATGAGTTGGCAGTCTGACGGTCACACCACTAGGCTATCACTGCTATTAGTTGCAGTGTGACAGCGCCCTTATTGCGTAGTAGTAAAGGCGGTTTTCGTAGTTGCAGTGTGACGTACGGCTGTCCGTGCCATTAAGTAGCTACACCGTGGCCTTGACCACAGATGAATACAGAAGAGTCACTCCGCATTTTAGGTACGAAGCTACAAGTACGCGGCAGGCTCGACTTGTCGAATTCAGTGAGCGTAACGTAGTCAGAAGATATAAGGGTTACGCGATAGAAAGAGAGGCAACTTCTAGGTGAATATAACTCAACCTGATTTGCACTTTATTGTGTCTTAGGAAGAGTCGCGTTTTATTTCAATGATTTTGCGGAGTGTCCCATCTGTATTTAACTGTGGTCCTGACGAGGCTTTTACATTTGACTCAGTTTTCAAGTTGCGTCCGGCCCTAGTTCAGGCCATGGTCCGGAGCGAGAGTGCATGGGAGGCCGTCACCTCCTTCTGCGAAGCAGTTATGCTCGCGAAGGAGGAGGCGGAGCGCGCGAGGGAGATGCAAGCTGCACGCCCTCGCGCCCCTAGTCGCCGCAGGAGACGCCCCGGGCGTCGGGAGTCACGAGCCGACTTCCGGCCACCGTAGGCGCGTGCCTGCGGACGGTGAGCGTTGGGCAGCTCGCCGTCCGATAGGGACCAGGCCCGGGTCGACGGCGCGTTGTGTTCCACGCGCGCCTCAAAGAGATGTCAGCACCAACTGACGGGGTCCGTACGGACCAATGCCTGCTGGGGTTGCGGGTTTGTCCGAAAGGGATATCGCGGCCCCGGCACACAGGCAACGGAAGGAACACGGGTGGGTTTTAGTCAGTAAAAGTCTGACACTTCCTCTCGCTCCGCCCAGAGCGGGCGGAGTCATTTGATGATTTCCCACCCAAAAAAAAAAAAAAAACCTATAGCGATTTGGGTATTTTTTATAATAATACGTGCAGTTGCTCTTGGAAAGCACCATTTGGTGAAGTGGAACTGATGATGAAGACCACAGATGGCCACCAGAACTACTAAATAATAAGTATTTCACGGGTTGCGAATCGATTACATTAATATGAATACCAAGCAATTTATGCTCGTCACAATGTATATGGACAAGTGGAGCTGATGGTGAAGTACCAGGAGAACTCCTCAACGATTAACGTCCCGATTGACGTAACGTTACGATTAATGTGATGCCCTTACCAACGAACAGCATTTCATTTATTTTATTATATTATTACGTTAAGCAAAAACTTTGTACCCCTTTTTACGAAAATTACGCGGACGGAGGAGTATGAAATTTGGCACAGTTAAAGTTTATATGGAGAAGGAGTGTAGAAACCTAATATTTTTATATAATATACATTAGAAATAAATTAAATTAATAAAAAAACATTACACACACTACCATGCCATGACATTTAAATGAATTATGGTTGAATTTCGACCTCTGGGCGACCACTAGTTTATATAGATATCCAATAGGTTCCATATTCGATTGCATAAAATTCAAAGTAATTTTTTTTATTCGCATAACTTTACTTGTCATAACTTCTTCGCATACCTGTTCTACTGATTAACTGATTTGATTAGTCATATTTATTTTCACCATAACAACTGATGTCTTAATAATCCACTGGTTTCATATACATTACATTATATTCTTTAAACTTTAGCTCACTAGCGACCTTCCCCTGCATTGCACGGATTTTACAAGTCGACAAAACATGGACATTTGTTAATTAGCTGCCCAAGTTCGATATTTCATACAACATCCGCACAGAAAATACACTTTTTTTTTTGTATTCAAAATTTACTGAAAATCAGCACTTTCGAACGTCAAAATTGCATAAGACAGTCCCCCAAAAACGCCCGCCCTTCACCACTTCCTAGTGCTTAAGCTGGGAAGAAGAAGTGGCGCAACAAACTTCCCAGCAGCACTGCTGTCTTTTCAGTTAGAAAAACTTGATTCTATTCAATAGTACATAAGCAAAATAATGTACATTACGCAACACAAAACATTAAATTAAATTATGTGCTATATGTTCAAATTCTTTTGTATTTGTGTGCAGGTCATTATGCTGAGCGGAACTACTGCAGTCGTGTACTGGACAGATCCCACGCTACCGAAAGGACAAGTAAGTACCTAACAACATTAATAAATGTTATTTCTATGTGAAATCAAGTATGTATGAATTGCACCAATTTCATACATTGAATTACTTTTTCATCATGACATTCGATACTAATTCTAACTTAGAGAGATGTATTTGATTCTAATTCTGTAGATATAGTATATTTGTTATGGTCGCAAATCATTTATTTATTTATTTTTATTTATTTATTTAGGATCTCCAACAAAAGATGTACACAATACATGACACATAATTAAAGGGCAATATCGGGTATTGAGTAAGTGTACTCCTTCAATTATAGGAGGCCACAGCATGCACAATAAAGTTAAAAACTAAGCTAACAAAGTTAACACATGAAAAATGGAAGGAAAGTAAAAAATAAATTAAATTTATAAACAATCATTAAAAAATTAAGAAAATATAACATTTAGAGATACTTAAATTAAATTAAATTAAATCAAATCAAATCAAATTAAATCTAATAAAAACTTATTATATTTGAACAGAGACTCGCAGATGTCTAAGTTCGAAGTTTTTGCTAACATGTTATATTGCCTACAAAGTCTTGGCACAGCGGCGTAATGACCTAGGTTAGTTTTTGAGCCAGGAATGTAAAATAAATTGTATGTGTTATGCCTGGGAATACGAGTCGGAATTTTAACCTCTAGTTGGCTCAAAAGTTCACTGCAATCTATCGTTCCACTCAATATCTTGTGAAGGATGATGCAGTCCAGTTTCTTTCTACGACTGGCTAGTGTATCCATGTGATAGTGTCTCAACCTATCAGTGTAGCTAGTAAGCTGTTTAGCCAAATGATCTCCGTAACACAGATGGTAAAGGAACCGCCTTTGGACACTCTCTAACCGCTTGGAGTAAACCTCGTAATGCGGATTCCATGCCACCGAACTATATTCTAGGATTGGACGAACTAAGGTGTTGAAAAGCTTTATCTTTGTAGCGGGCCTTTTGAATTCCTTACTGTTACGCAAAACAAATCCCAGTACCCTGAATGATCTTGAGACAATATTCAGAATGTGCACATCGAACTTTAGCGCTTGATCGAGTTGAACACCCAGGTCGCGAATGTTGCTCAGTTTCTTTACTTCAACTCCCTCTATGTAGTATTGGTTCTCAAGCACTTTTTTATTACGGGTAAACTGGATGTAGTGACATTTACTTATATTTAAAAGCATTTTATTTAACTTGCACCACTCTACAAGTCTGTTGATGTCGTCCTGTAGCATTTTGGAGTCTAAGTTACTCTGAATTGGCTTTCATTTCGCTCATTATCTTTAAATCGTCCGCAAACAAATAAACACGGGAGTGTTTGAAGCACTCAGTTATGTCATTGATGAAAACATTAAAAAGAATCGGACCCAAATGCGATCCTTGCGGGATTCCAGAGGTTGCTAGATAGCTTTTAGAGAAATGACCGTTCACTACCACTTTTGATTCTCTATTCTCCAGGTAAGATTTAAACCACCCTATCAACGTTCCACCCACACCCAGTTGAGCCAATTTATCAATAAGAAGGCAGTGATCTACTTTATCGAATGCCTTGCTAAAATCAGTGTAGATTGCGTCCACTGGAATACGATTGTCAAGGCACTTAGACAAAGCCGACGTAAAACATAGTAGGTTAGTATTGGTCGATCTAGATTTCACGAAACCATGCTGTTATTCTGTAATGTGTTCCTTAAGGTACCACATCAGATGCTTGCTAACAAGTTTTTCGAATACTTTTCCAAATGTAACTAGTAATGAGATTGGTCTATAATTAGCGACTAAATGCTTTTCTCCAGATTTAAATATGGGTATGACGAGAGCTTCTTTCCAGGTGTCTGGAAAGATACCATCTTGTAAAGATCTACTGAATATTATTTGTAGGGGCAATACTAAGGCCTTTGCACATCTTTTAATAAATATAGGAGGAATACCATCGTTACCCGCGCCTTTAGTTTCATCCAATCCAATTAAATCACGGTACAATTCTTTGCCATCAAATTCCAACTTACACAGTGCTGCAGAAGTGAGAGAATATCCAGTGTTAGTGAAATTTGCACTATTTGTAGGTGCGTTAAAGGTACTCGCGAAATTTTCACCAAACATGTTACAAACATCGCTTCCACCTGATGCAATTTTATTGTTATAAGACATTTGTGCCGGATATGTACTGCTACCTTTTCTTTTCTTTTTTATGAAAGACCAGAATGTTTTCGGGTTTTTTGTTATGTTGTTTTCGATATTAGCGATATATTTCTTATAGCATATAGAACTTAGAACATTGCATTCGTCCCGTAATCTCTCAAAGTGCTCCCGGTCTAGAGGATTTTTGTACTTTTTTAAACGAACGTGGTGTTTGTGCTTTTCTCTTAGAAGTCGTATAAGATCCCGTGAGTACCAAGGTGGGTATTTACCACTGGCTGTTTTTTTCATAAATCCCACTCAATGTATCCCACATTCAATAATAGTATGTCTTAATAAGTAATAAAAAACGTCCACCATATCATTAACAGATGTACAGTTTTTGAACTCATTTTCCCATTCTATTGCTAACAAATGACGTTGGACGTTTTCATAATCTGCTCGAGAAAAGTTTGGTTTTTGCACAATTTTAGCTTCTAAAAAACGCTCTGCTAGCGCCGGTAGACTAAACTCAAGTGGGGGATGTAAAGGGTCCTCTTTCGATAAACTGTAGTTACAACGGGTGATGTTCGTAATGGTGGTGTTACAGAGTATTAAATCTAATATTTTAGACTTGTTGTTTAATATGTTGTTGTATTGATTTAGGCCATTCAAAGTCAAGAATTCAGAAAGTATCAAACTCAAACTCAAAGCATTTATTTCAAATAAACCAATTACAGGCACTTTTGAATTGTCAAGGGGTCGGTCAGTCAGAAATATGAAGCTAGTTGCCCATTCCAACGCGTAGTAGGTTCCTATGGAGAAGAACGGGCAAGAAACTCCACGGACACTCTTTTAAATCAGAATATTGTTACAAAATATTGGTTACATCATTCATGTTGTAATTATACATGTGAGAACAATGTAGAGAGACGTGCACGTTAAAAGCGTCCGTAATAAAGAAAAAAACAATTCAAAAATTAAAATAAATTCAAAATAAGCCTTGGCAGCTAAGAGATGACCAGTCCCCACTGACGGCGCCCGTTCACGAACATGACGCATGGATCAGCACCATTTAGCTCAACCATTTTGAAGGGAACTTTATGATCCAACACACACGCCACCACCAGCGAGACATTTGAGTGAGCATGACATACTCTCAGCCGCAAGGGCACATTTAGGTCAATGAAAGACGTAGGTACCCAGTAAATGGTAGCTTTAAAGTAGGTACATAGTGCTCACACATGTGCTATGCAATTATATAATACTATGAAATTGAATTTATACAATCTAAAGATAGTCCTACAATCTTCAGCAGCTCCAACAATATTTCGAATGCCAATCAATTAGTTTATGCGCCTTGTGGAGCTGGACCAGCGTTGAGCCAAGCATTTTTGTCAACGATGTAATCCCCCAACTTATAATATGCTTGGCAGCATAGTGTGCGTTTTATACAAGATTTAAAATTCCTTTCATTCAATTGGAGTATGTGGGGAGGTATTTTATTGTAACATTTTAAACAGTACCCCATGAAGGTTGAGTCAACTTTAGCCAGTCTGAAACCCGGTTGAACTAATTGTTCCCTATTTCTAGTGCTATAATTGTGTCTATCACCTCTTTTACTGAAAAGACTTAGATTTTTCCTAACGTACATGATGTTTTCATAGATATATTGACAAGGTACCGTCATGATGTTAATATCTTTAAACAGTTCCCTTAGAGAATCGCGTCTGCGGAGACCATATATTACTCTGATGGCTCTTTTCTGCAGAATAAAAATAGACTCGATATCTGCAGCCCGTCCCCATAGTAGAATACCGTAAGACATGATACTATGAAAGTAACTGAAATAGACTAGCCTCGCGGTATCTACGTCAGTAAATTGACGGATTTTTCTCACAGCATATGCTGCTGAACTTAGGCGTCCTGCAAGAGATGTTAAATGAGGACCCCATTGCAGCCTTGAGTCGAGCGTAATTCCCAAGAAAACAGTTTTATCGACGAATTCTAATTTCTCCCTATTCAATACTATGTCACAATTACTACTTTTAACATTCGGTAAAGCAAATCTTATGCATTTAGTTTTTTTCCCATTTAATACTAAATTATTAGCAGTGAACCAATTTTGGACTTGTAGTAGGGCGTTATTTACGTCGTCAAGATTTGATGCACGTCTATTTATCTTAAAAATTAGAGAAGTATCGTCAGCAAATAACACCATTTGTGGTTGGTTTTTTAATAAATGGGGTAGATCATTAATATATACTAAAAAGAGGAAAGGACCCAATATCGAGCCTTGTGGAACACCCATTTTTACTTTTAAACCGAGTGAATTGATTCCATTAATTTGTACTTGCTGTTGTCTATCATTTAAATAAGATTTTACCAAACTAAGCGCAAGTTTACCTAGTCCGTAATGCTTAAGTTTCAAGAGTAAGGTTTCATGATTTACGCAGTCAAATGCTTTGGACAGATCACAAAAAAAATCCTATGGCATCTTGGGCCTCCTCCCACGCTGTGAATATGTGTTTTAATAAGGTGACACCGGCGTCAGTCGTACAACGTCCTTTGGTGAACCCATATTGCTGATCGTGTAAGATATGGTTGGTGTTAAAATGATTAAGCATTTGATTGAGCATTACCTTTTCGAACACCTTGCTGAATACCGGCAGCACGGATACTGGTCTATAATTGTTGGTATCTTTACTGTCCCCAGATTTTAAAAGTGGAATCACCTTACTGTATTTCATTAAATCCGGGAAGACTCCTTGGTCCACACACAAATTAAATATTAAAGCCAAATATGGTGCTATAGTTTCAATTATGGATGTACAAACTTTAATAAATAATCCCCATAGATCTTCGGTCAATTTTATTTTAATTTGCCGAAATGCTTTTATAACTATCATAGGGTTTATATGTTTAAATTCAAATTCAACCGGGCAGCCTGCAACGTTCGCTCTTAATAAATAAAGTGAGACATCGGGTGAAGAATTCAAAGCTTCCGTCGTTTTAGACGGAATATCAGTAAAGAAACGTACAAATTCTTGAGCTACTTCTAAGTTAGAGCATATGGCACCATGTGAAGTCTCCAAAGTGTACTCAGTGTTTCGTACTTTTTTCCTATTCGTTTCATTATTTATAACTTTCCAAACTGTTTTTATTTTATTTTCTGCTGATTTGATCTTGTTGCTAATATACAGGGCTTTAGCTATCTTGCAGGTATTTCTAAAAATTTTGGAATATGTAGCAACATACTTGTTGAAAGTTTCAGTTTTAATGTAAGGCTTAAGGCCATACAGTTCGAACAGTCTTTCCCTACTTATCCTAATACCTCTAGTTGCCCAGTCACTAAATATAAAATGAGGGCTAATATTTTTTGTTTTCTTTTCAAAAGTTTTATTGAATTCAGTGTCGACTACTGAAAAGAAATCCTCATACAATTGATTTGCATTGACCATATTATGGCCTAGAATGTTTAATTTATTATTTAGGGTACTATTGAATCTATTTAATTTGCCAGTTGTTATTGGTCGAAATTGTATTTGTACTTTTTGCAAAGGTGTTTTGAACTTAAAAGTTACCGTTTGTCCACTATGATCAGACGGCAAATAATTTACAATGGCTTTAGCTAAATAATCACAATCGCAGAAGACATTGTCGATACAAGTAGCAGAAGTTGGAATTATTCTAGTCGGTTCTGTAAAAATACTAAATAAATTGAACGATTTAAAAAGGCTTAGTAATCTACTGCTATTTAAATTATCTTCCAAAATATTAATATTAAAATCACCACAAATAATTGCAGCTTTGTTACTGGATGCAAGTTTCGCTAGGACATCTTCCATTATTGACTCAAATAAAGAAAAGTTCTGATAATTAGGGGGTCTGTACACGCACACTACAACATGCTTATCCAGCTCAACACAGGACAGTTCGATGCAATGTTCAACTGATAAACCAACTATGTCATTACGTTGCTTAAATTTTAAACAATTTTTTATCATGATTAGAGATCCTCCACGCAGCATAGATTTACGGTTAAAAGAACTGCCCATGCTATAGTTGACATAATTAATTAGCATTTGGTAATCCTTTAACCAATGTTCAGTAAAACAAACAATATCAAACTTTGTTTTTTCTAAAAACATTTCAATTTCTAATAATTTTGAAGAAATACCTTGAATATTTTGATGAAATAATTTCAAGGCATTCTGCTCATCTCCTTTTCGGTAAAAACTTATTTTAGAGCCAGAAGACACCTTGTTGTTGTTAGTTATAAGAATATTCTTAGTGGTACCTTCTGTTGTCTTACCAACTAGTTTAAATCCGGAGTTGACCCCAAGACTTCAATGTCATCACAAGGCAGTGAGCTCATAGTGAGTGAGGTACATGGAGCCTCCTTCGTACAATTTGTATAAATATTTATAGCATTTGAGCTACATTTATTCAGGCTCACTACCTTATTATTAGTACTATTACTAATCATTCTGGTGTTAATAACACAAGACTTCGACATATCGCATTTAAATCCGAGTTGCTGGGTTCTGGGTATAAGTATATGGGGTCATCATTAGTAAGCCATCTAATATTAGCGAGATTAAAGTCTCCTATTATCAAAATTTGGTCATTATTGTTAAATACTTTATTAACGTTTTTGGTAAACAACTCCAGTGTATCTCGATGAATTGGTGGTGGTAGATATACTCCGCTGATATACAATTTATTGTATTTTTTTTTAGATGTACTGATATCAACACTTATCCATAAATCTTCAATGTCGCTTTCAAAGTGGGATAATCTACACGATTTCAAAGTTTTCAAAACAGCAATCAAAACCCCTCCGCCGTCTTTACGAGTTTTATATCTACTTAACTCACGATCGCGCCTATAAACCACATATCTATCGTCAAACAACTCAGAATCATAAACACCGCTGTTCAACCAAGTCTCTGTAAGCACTACAATGTCATAATTATGCATAGATATGTTATGGTAAAAGTTAATAGTTTTGGTTTTTAAACCTTGTACATTTTGATAGTACACTTGAAGTGGATAATTGAATGTGACTAGATAATAATAATAGGAACTTGCAACATATGACATAAGTTAATAAAATCATCCCAAGGATTTTATCTTATCTAGGTTGTTAATAACAATTCTTTGTGAAGACTCGTCTTTTTTCATGAAGACCTTGCCGTCCCGAACCCAAATAAACTTGAAACCAAGTTCTTTGCCGCGGATCCGAGCAGCGGCATGGATAGCTTTATTAGCAGTAGAAAGATGTTCTGCTACATAAATGGGTTGAGGTCTTTCCGCTGCGATACCCAGGTGACTAGTGTTCAGTTTCTCTTGGTTGTTGTTTCTATTATATTTCATTGAAGCGGCAAGGAAACTGTCACGCAGACGTGGACTACTGAATTTAACGAGAATAGAACGGGGCCTGGTGCTTTGTGTGTCTTTCTTAGCAATTCTTGTACAGTGTAGTATGTCCGGGTCATTAATATCACAACTAATCACCTTACCCAGTTGCAGCACGGTAGTAACTAGATTTTCAGCCTTATTTTCTGGTACGCACTGAAGCTCGACGTTGGCGGACCTGGAATTTTGTTCTACCAAGTTAAGACGCTGACTAAGTTGTTTGATGGCATCTTGGAAGCCACAATTGTTTTTTTCAAGTTTCTGAATCCTATCAGATTTATCTTCCAGCATGGCCTTCATCTCTTCGTACTTTTCGTTATAAAAAGAAAGTGACTCGTTGAAACCTGCGACCAACTCGTTAATTTGTTTGAACTGATCGGATACTAAATCTTTAAGCGCACTTTGTATTTCTTGCTTTATAATTTCTCGCAACGTGCCTCTAGAAAACTCAATTAAGGTGTCATCATTTGCTTGAACTGGTGAGTGGCTTTGTGACTGTTTAGACTTATTGCGAATAGTGACATTGGTACCCGGGGGTGATAGCGATCTCGGGGACCGGTCCGTAGTGGGGCTCACAAGCCTCGTCGGTCTGGCAGGTGTGTTTGTATTATCCTTGTCCTTGGGTTGTTTACTTAAGCAGCTAGGACACTTCCAGGTGGTTTTCTTTTTAATGCTCATGCTTTTAAACACCGTATCGCGAACATTAGCACACAATAATTCATACCATTGGTGGCAAATAGAGCATTGCAAGCATTCTTTGCAGTTAAAATCATTCAAACAACCAGCGCAGTTTTTATACATTTTTGATAGTACAATTCAAAATGTCGGTTAAGATAATAAAGCGCTTTCAGCGAATCACAGAGCATGCGGCGTCTAGCGGTGCCAAATAGACTAAAGCGATGGTATACTTAAAGCGCTGAGCGGCGTTGGAGTGTGGCTCGCTTGAAAACTCGCGACCGAAAGGTCGTAAGCGCCGTGGTATAGGCGTCACTTACGCGTTTTTGTCAACACTGGTTCGAAATTAAAACAGCACTATTAGATTTGTAACGGCTAGTTATAAAGTTATGTTTTATGTTAATTATCAGAGTTATTTCACTATAAATATTTTGTCACTGCACTTATTTAGTGTATATTTACGTGTAACACTAAAAACAAAGTTAATAATTACACGTTAGACTTAATAAAAACAAATTTTAAGCGGAACGAACGGTAACACTACACATACTTAGTTGAAGGCGTTGAGGGTGTGTATCATATTTTGATCGAGATACAACCATCAGGTTGTATCTCGATTGGCCATCAGGTTGTATTTGAATTTCGCGGGCTACCCTGTCGCTTTTGCCTTAAGGTGGTTCCGCAAAGGTAGCCTATGATATTCAAATTTTCTAAATGGTTCGAGACCGTAAAAAATATATATGTTTGCATCTAAAGAGCGTTTATCCTAAAACTAGGCAACGTCGCAAATAACTGTCAAATATTTACCTGTTTTGATACATTTGGCATTAATACTGTATGGAAATAAGAAATGTGTCTAACTAGCGAACTAGAATATTGATTATGAAATGCAATAATTAATAATAATGAGTAATGAGCGTTATCCTCGCCCATTACTCAAGGCCCCACGATACCGAACAAATCTGGGTAAACATTCACCGGTTTCCAGGATAACCCAGCAGTACAATGCCTTATCATGTTCATTAGAAGACATAGACATCTTTTCTAATAATCTGGGTAAATATAAGGCACTAATCCGTACGCAATTAAATGATAATTATGTAAGTGTTGAACTGCCTGCCTAGTAATGCATTGTTCGCTATTTCTATTTTTATTTGCCTGTAAGTACAATTTTTTCTAATATGTGTTCGTTGCTTTTTAATCTTTATTTTAATCTTACATTTTATTAAATTTTAATTCAGATTACCAAATTAATTAATAATGTACTAGTTAATACTATTTAATATAATTTTAACTTTCAGGGCTACTTCCATTTTTAATATACTGTTTGCTTGTTTTTATTGCATGATGTGGTCTATAATTGAGGGAGCACATATATTGTTGTTCTGGTCTTTATATTATAGCATGTAAGGTGTATTCTTTGTTGGAGATCCTAATAAAATAAAATAAAATATCGTAACACCAAATATTTAGTTTTTGATGTAATAAAAGTATTTAGAAACTTTCCAAATACCTTTTTTACACCTAAAACGGTTACAACATAAAATTCAGTGTTATAATTGCAATTCATTATAAATATTCTAGTTCGCTAGTTAGCCACATTTCATATTTCCATACAATAATATTACCAAATTAATCAAAACCGCGAAATATTTGATACCCTTTTGCGACGTTGCCCACTTTCAGAATAAACGCTCTTAAACATGACTGTTAAAATGTGGGTAAGCCAGCAGGGATGTATAATGTGTATATGGTACTATATACACATTAAACATCCCTGCTGGCTACTTCAGAGAATACAGCCATGATATTTTGTTGTGTTACAGACCGCTACAGACGGTCGTCGCTACGTGGTGCGCTGGTCGTCGGCCGGCGGGCGCGTGCGCACGTTCAACGCGACCGACCTCAACTGCATGTTGGATGAACTCAAGCCTTACACGCAGTACGAGTTCGCTGTCAAGCTGATCAAAGGTGAGTTATGCAAAATAGAGGGATATTATCTGCCTGCTTTTTCCCAACTATTTTGGGGTCAGCTTCCTGTCTAACCGGATGCAGCTCAATACTAGTATTCATTATGGAACGATTGCTTATTTGATCTGCACAACCTAGTTACTGGGTACAGTACAACACAACTTAGATGTAGCATCGGCAAAATTCGTAAAACCGATCACCATCCGAACTGAGTGCGCCTTCAAAATTACCAATACGAGTATGTGTTACTGTTTCAGGTGAAAATGATCTTAACGCAAAAGCAATAACTTGGGAAGTCAAATACATTCGTAAAATTGAAAATAATTAATGCAAATTTTCAAATGTATGCTACATCTCAGTTGTGTCGTACTGTAACACTATATTCCTTGGTACGATTGGCTGTCAGATGTTCGGTCTTCTGACTACCCGTTATGATTCAAAAATATCGACGAGTGACAGCAATTTTAAGCAAGAATACTAAGTGTGCTTGGATTGCCAAATTCTAGAAAGTCACATGGTGAACAACCCGTTCACTTCACAACACTGCTGCAGCACTCACTTTCACAACAACTCAGGGTGATAATACAGAGAAACAACTGCTTGTACTTTAAATTGTGTATTGAGCTTATTTTAGCATAACAAAATTCACAGACCTAATTAAATGGCGGAAAATCTTAACATCGAGATTCACAAATCGACCAAAAATGAACAACGCCATCTATCGGCACAAAAGTTAACTATTATTCTCAAACATTCCGCCCACCAAGGACAAATTAAAAAATTTGACCTTCTATAACAGTTATTTGTTTTTATTATTCCGCCCACCATGGAACTACTCGTACATATTATAATAAAGTTAACAAACTAAAAATAATTTCTTCAAACAAACATCTTAATCAGTATAATGGCTACGTGGTGGTGGACATCACAGGTAAGATACAAATCTTAGAAATAGACCTTTTTATTACAGAGGTCTTTGTGCGTAGAGATACAACTCTAGTAATGCCATCGGCTCCAGGGTGTTTTGCAACCACAAGACCAAGCAGCCAGCGAGAGGGTGGCAAATCATCCTCTTTAACTAAAACTAAATCACCGGTACTTGGTTCCGGAGTTTGTTGATTCCATTTATATCTATTCAAAAACATCGTTAAATACTCCTGCGACCAGCGTCGCCAAAAGTCCTGCATCATCTTTTGGGTCAATTGCCATCGACGTAAAGAGGATACAGCGGAAGATTCAAAATTGTACTCCGGAACGGCGACCAAGGGCTCACCAACAAGGAAATGACTCGGAGTCAAAGCATCTAAACCATCCAAACCATCATCCATCCTTGACAGTGGTCGCGAATTGAGGCAGGCTTCAATTTGTGCCAAGACGGTTGACAACTCCTCGTATGTCAACGTTGTGTCGCCAATCACCCGCCGGAGGTGATATTTTATGGACTTGACTCCGGCTTCCCAAAGCCCACCGAAATTGGGCGAGTAAGGAGGAATAAAGTGCCACTTTGTGCCCTGAGAAGCCAAACAGTCGGCCAGCTCTTTTGGTAAGTGAGATTTCTCTGCAGAGAATAACTTATTTAATTCCCTTGATGCCCCTACAAAGTTGGTTCCGTTGTCTGACCAAATGTCAGAACAATAGCCTCTTCGTGATACAAATCTTCTATAAGCTGCCAAAAAGCCTTGAGTGGTTAAGTCAGTAACAGCTTCAATATGTACAGCTTTGGTGGCCATACAGATAAACAAACAAATGTAGCCTTTATAGGCATGATGACCACGGCCTTTGGTGGTTCTAATGTTAATTGGACCGGCATAATCCACTCCGGTACATTTGAAGGGTCTGGTAGGCGTTACTCTTGCCGCTGGTAGTTGTCCCATCAACTGTTTTGAAGTAGTTGCCGAATGTCTCACACAAGTAACGCATTTATGTACGTGTGATTTTACTAATTCTTTAGCACCAAGAATCCAGTATTTTGACCTCAAATATGCTAGCATGAGTTGAGGCCCCCCGTGTAGAGTTTTATAATGAGAGTCTGCCACAATCAAATTAGTTAAATTGGATCTTTTTGGTAACAATATAGGGTGTTTCCTACTTTCACTTAATTCTGACTTCTGTAACCTTCCTCCCACTCGTAAGATTTCATTTCCGTCTATGAAAGGGTTTAAATATTTTAAAGGTCCTCTCAATTTTACCAAGTTACCGTCTTTTGCTATCTTTTCCATTTCTTCTCCAAAACTCTCTGCTTGACACTTCTTAATACAAACATCTAATGCTTCTTTTAATTCTTGAGCTGTTAAAAACCCTGCTACTTCGCCGTTATCCCTCTTTCTTTTTATCCACATGCGTCGGCAATAAGCAACCACTCTCATTAATTTAGTTAAGTTTGAAAACCGATCCCATAAATAAATTTCCTCGCTCGTGAAATGTACTTTAATAACTTCTAAATCGGTCTCCATATCTTTAGGCTTATTATAAACTATATCAGTTGAACATAAAAACGCTGGCCCATTAAACCAAGACGTTTGTTTCTTGAGTTCTGAAGGATTTAGGCCCCTAGAAGCATAGTCAGCCGGATTGACGCCGGACCGAACATGAGACCACTGTTGTGCGTCTAGAGTGGTTAAGATCTCAGATACCCTGTTGGCTACAAACGTTTGCCACCTATTTGGGTGACTATTGAGCCAGGCCAACACAACTGTAGAATCAGTCCAGGCATGAATGTTCTCCTTCCGAATGTCCATTATTTGAGCTACCTCGACCAACAATCTACTAAGAAGAACCGCTCCACAGAGCTCCAATCTGGGAATCGATATTTGCTTGATAGGTGCTACTTTCGTTTTTGCTGTCACCAAATTCACAGACACATGACCCTTATCATCGATTACCCGGATATAGACAACGGCGGCGTAAGCTGCCTTTGACGCATCGCAAAACCCATGAATTTCTACGAGTGCATCGTTACGTTTAGTGTTAATCCAACGAGGTATTTCTAATTCAGATAATTTGTTCAGGTCATCCCGGTAAGTACGCCACTCTTTTAGTATTTTGCTTGGAACTTCATCGTCCCAGCCTATACCTGATAACCATAGCTTTTGAATTATAATTTTTGCTACTATGACACTCGGTGAAACCCATCCGAGTGGATCAAACAAACGTGATATGTCTGATATAATTATTCTTTTTGTTACAGGTTCCTTCGTCGGCGGAAGTGTCACCGTGTAGCGGAAAGCATCAATCATTCGATTCCAGGTAAGTCCAAGTAACTTCATAACTTCATCTATTTTTATTTTTCTTCCTTCTTCTTCTTTATTTTCTTCATCACTTTTGTTTATTCTTTTCAATAATTCCCCACTATTGCTTGACCACTTTTGCAACGAAAAGCCCCCTTCTTCTACTAACTTGTTAAATTCATGATATAAATTGATACCTTCTTCTACAGTATCGACACCCGTAAGCAGGTCATCCATGTGAAAATCTTCCTTTACCTTATTAGCAGCTTTTGGGTATTTATCCTTCTCGTCTGCGGCCACTTGCTGAAGCACCTTAACTGCAAGATACGGGGCACATGCCGTACCAAAGGTTACCCTCAATAAACGATATTCATTAATTTGATGATCAGGACTTTCTTTCCACACAATTCTTTGGACGTCAACATCCTGTTCATTAACCTTAATTTGCCTGTACATTTTAACAATGTCCGCAGATAAACAAATTGGATACAATCTCCATTTCAACAAAATATGCCTTAAAGTTGGCTGCAAGGTAGGGCCTATCATTAAAAGATCATTTAATGAAACACCGTTATCACCTTTACAGGATGCATCAAACACAATCCTCACTTGCGTGGTGTCTTTGTCTTCTCTAACAACCGCGAAATGAGGTAAGTAAATTCCATTCGAGTTATTTATTTCTTTTTCAGGAACCTTTTCCATATGTCCCAGCAGTAAGTATTCATCTAACACCTTTTGATACTTTTCTTTCATTTCTTCATTTTTACCCAATCTTGTTACTAATGACGAAAGCCTCTTTTCAGCTATCTTTTTTGAATTCTTTATTTTGAATTCGGAATCTGTGGTTTTAAACGGCAACCGTACGATGTACCGCCCATCCCTGTCTCTTTTTGTTGTTTCGTCAAAGAAACGTTCGCATTGTTTTTCTTCTTTAGTTAAGATGTTTTTGTTGGTCACTGTGTCCGCTTCTAATTCCCAAAACTTTTTTAGATAGTCCATTTCCTCCACATAGGAATGCATAACTACTACATTCTCATGAGGTTGATGTGATTTGTCTACCACACCCGAAAGAATCCACCCAAACAAAGTAGCTTGCGCTACTAAACTTCCCTGAGGTCCCTTTTTCATTCCTTCTTGAATTACTTGGCCGTAAACCTCGGCACCAAGCAAAATATCGATCTTGTTTGGTGTGTTATATTGTGGATCTGCTAAAGGTAAGTCACATACCCAATCCATAGGTACAATTTTCTTGCAAGGAAGAAACGTGGTTATTGTTTTCAATACATAAGCGTCAACTGAAATCTTCACCCTTGGATCATGAATAGAGGTAAGCGTTATTTCTACCATAAACTTTGATAAAACATGAGTATTTCCTTCCAGTCCTGAAATATGTCCCCTTACTGGTGTCTTTTTAAGACCCAAGTACTGCGCAGTTGCTTCTGTCACAAAGGAAGCTTGAGATCCTTGATCAAGCAACGCCCTGATAGTGTGTCTCATTCCATTCCTGGCTGTAGCGTTTACCAGAGCTGTAGCTAGCAACACCTGATTATGCCTTTTAATTTTGTTAGATGAGAAAAATGTAGACACTGTGTCAGAGTTTAACGGTTTGGATGGTGTAGCCTTCTGTTCAATAGATGTGTCTTCGCCATCGTTCCGAGGTACGTCACTATTTTTAGTATTTTCAGCATTGGTATTTACCTGACCAGCGGGATGGAGCAAAGAATGATGTTTACGCTTGCAAACTCGACAAACTGCTGAACTCAAACACTGCTTGGCCGAATGGTTATGCCCTAAGCAGTTAAAACATAAACCGTTTTGTCCTACAAACTCCCGTCTGGCATTTACATCAGTTTTTATGAAATTTTTACAATTTATTATTTTATGATTCTCCTTACAGAATCTACACTGCATAGTAGACGCATGAAACACTTTAGGCTTCTCTATTTGTTTTGCTCTTCCTGTGTTGGATCCCGCATCCAAAAATTCAAGCGCTCGATAGCGACTAGTTAGAAATGTATTAAATTGTTCAAAAGTTGGCAAACCATCGGAAGAATTGTCGCTCGTCACGTTTAATTCCCACTGTTTTCGGGATTCCGGATCCAACTTTAAGGTAAGTATATGAATCACTATCAGGTCCCAGTTAGCAGTATTGATGCCAAGGTTATTTAATGCATGTAAACAATCGTTAGTATTATCCATCAATTCCTTGAGACCCATAGCTGATTCGTTATTTAGATTCTTTTGACTGAGTAACCTTTTCAAGATAAAATGTGATAAATATCTTTTATTATTATACCGCGCATTCAGTTGTTCCCAGCACCTTTCATAATTTGTATCTGATATGGGTATTTGTCTTAGTAGCTGTTCCGCTTCCCCAGACAAATATCCTTTTAAATATTGCATCCGTTGTACATTATCTAATGAATTATTATTATGAATTAGCGATACGAATAAATCTCGAAAGGTGACCCAGTCTGTATATTTTCCGGAAAATACTGGAATAACAATTTTAGGTAGTTGGACTTGACACTGTTTAAAATTACTTGTTATATCTTTAGGATTTTCTTTTTGACTTTCCTCTTTAACCTCAAATGATTCCAGAACAGTTTCTAATTCAGTCTTATACTGAATGTAGACTTCTTCAGTTATATCATAAATATCTTTTTGAACATATGAACTTTGTTTTAAGTCATTTGGATCAAATTCTTCGTATAATTTACTGTGACTATCCGCTAACTGATCCCACAATTTCTCTAAATTTTCCAATCTAACTTTAACATAAGGACGGTTTATTCTTTCTTTTGGAGACTTTTTAAAGTTAGCGTAAGCCTTATTAATTCTGGTACAAGTATCTTCTAATTTATTAACCAAAGACTCCATTTTATAAAGTACCGTAAGATATTTATTGTTTGTCAAACACCAAAACTACTAATAAAGTTTCAATTATCTAAGAAGTAGAACAGCACGAAGTGTTAAAAACGGACCAAATATTACAAGTCCCTAAAACATTTTTTTTTTTTTTTAAATTTGGGCATAGGTTCCCCGTCTCAACCAATTTTCCTTAAAATTAAGCTATGTCTAAAAACACTGTAAATATTCTAAGTCAATAAGTTTATATTCTAATAATTTTTCTAAGTTCCAATCTTCAAGGCAATAAGGTTCACAATTAAAGTTAATTTCCAAGACGTTCTGCGACTGAACCAATTTAACTGGCACTTGCACTTCGTAATATAAAAAGTTCACTCACGGTTTGTCCCAGCTGAATGATACCACCTGATGAGTTGTTCACTGATGGATTTGGATTGACGTTGCGTCCCTGCACGTCACACCTCCTGGTCACCCAAGTTGCTGATCCCTGACGATGACGTCACCCGGCACCGTCTGCAGTAGCGCGCTGCCCGCACTGCTACTGCTGCTTGCGGAGTTGCTGCAGCTGCTCTGCTTAACCGCTGCTGCTTTGCTACTTGGCCAGTTTGCGCAAGCGATCCACTTGCCCAGCCAAGACGTGGTTGACACAAAAACTATCGGACAATGTCCGGCTTCGAAGGACCATATGAACAACCCGTTCACTTCACAACACTGCTGCAGCACTCACTTTCACAACAACTCAGGGTGATAATACAGAGAAACAACTGCTTGTACTTTAAATTGTGTATTGAGCTTATTTTAGCATAACAAAATTCACAGACCTAATTAAATGGCGGAAAATCTTAACATCGAGATTCACAAATCGACCAAAAATGAACAACGCCATCTATCGGCACAAAAGTTAACTATTATTCTCAAACACATGGAGAGGGCATAACGCTTTTTCCTTACGTGACGATTTCTACCAGTCAATTCCTACCGCTAGCCGCGTTAAGGAACTTTCCAAAAAAACTGTATTATTTGGTTTTAGTATAAAACCATCCTGTATAGGAATTATTTATTATTATCAACACAGGCGGGCGCGAGTCCTCGTGGTCCATGCTGGTGTCCAACACGACCCTGGAGGCCCCGCCCGCGACCCCGCCACGCGAGCTGCGCCCGCAGCCCGCGCCGCCCCCGGCCTCGCCCTCGCGCGCCGTGGACCTCAGCTGGCAGGCGCCTGCCAAGCCCAATGGAGTTATTACTGGTATGTATAGAATCAAAACTAAGACAAGATAAGTCTGTGGCGGCATCTACATCGCCTTATGCGATCTACGCATCAAAGAACTGACGTCACCCAAAATCCTGCATCGCGCAATCAGAGTTTTCTGCGCGATCAGGTTATATATAAATTCCCCGACCTCACATTGGGCAGTTGCCCACCAGACACGACACCCATCTGGTAGGAGGACCCTCCCTTTTCTATGGAGGATGGAGGAACTTTACACCTTATATATTGGGGTGTGCTAGCTGGCATATAGCAAATAATTTAATTTAATGTTTTACATTGCATAATGTACATTATTTTGCATAACTACTATTGTATAGAATCAAGTTTTCTAACTAAACATACAGCTGTGCTGCTGGGGAGTTTGTTGCGCCACTTCTTCTTCTCAGCTAAGCACTAGGAAGTGGTGAAGGGTGGGCGTTTTTGGGGGACTGTCTTATGTAATTTTGACGTTTAAAAATTGCTGATTCTCAGCCTATTTTGAATAAATGACTTTTGAATTTGAATTTGACACGCTTTCCCTCATACCTCTATAAGTCTGAAGAGACTTGTGTAATTTTTTTCACGTGTAACTTTTTAGGCGGCGATTCGATAATTGGACGAAACTTGAGAATACCCATTAAATTCAACAAGTCGAGCCCGCCGCGTACCTTCTTGTAGCTTCATACCTAAAATACGGAGTGATTCATCTGTATTCATCTGTGGTATTGTTAGGTTATATAGTCAACCGCATGTCAAGTAACACTTGCGCTACGAAATCCGCCCTTACTACTACCAAATAAAGGCGCTGTAAAAGTCAAATTGTTATCGTGAACCAGATGAACCATGAATGCAGATTGGTCACTCCGCATTTTAGGTACGAAGCTACAAGTAGGTACGCGGTGGGCTCGACTTGTCGAATTCAGTGGGCGTAACGTAGTCAGAGGATATATGAGTTACGCGATAGAAAGAGTGGCAACTTCTAGGTGAATATAACTCAACCTGAATTGCACTTTATTGTGTCTTAGCAAGAGTCGCTTTTTATTTCAATGATTTTGCGGAGTGTCCCATCTGTATTTAACTGTGGTCCTGATGAGACTTTTACATTCCCTTTCTGTCCTACCTCAATTTACTTATTAGCTTTGGTCTGGTGAAAATAGAAAATGCTCATTTAATAGCATAGGATAGTTCATACTAATTCCATGCTGCCATGGTACTAGGTACTTACTAATTCCATGCTGCCGTGATAGTAGGTACTTACTAATTCCATGCTGCCGTGACAGTAGGTACTTACTAATTCCATGCTGCTGTGATAGTAGGTACTTACTAATTCCATGCTGCCATGTCTGTCAATTATTGTCAAATAGTCTAAGGTAGCCATCTTGTTCTAAACTTGAGCTTTGCTCGTGTGAAAATACAGAGAAAACAAATTTTCCCAGATATGAGACCTAGCTAGATCGATTTTTCGCCCTCGTTAACCCCTACATTGCAACTTTCATCGAAATCGTTAGAGCCGTTTTCGAGAACGAGATTACAAATATATATACGGGGTGTCAGGGACATCGACGCGAAGCCATGGATTCAGTACATGATTCTGAACCCCCCTGCGTTGAAATTTTTCGTCGGTTATTACAAAAAAAATCTGCTGTTTCATAGAAAAGTGCAATACCTACGCGGTCAAAATGTATGGAGCAGCAGATTTTTTCATCTTCATTTTTTCATCATGTACTGAATCCATGGCTTCGCGTCGATGTCCCTGACACCCCGTATACAAATATTGTTCGTTTAAAGTATAGGATACTTAACATCATTGTTCCGCAGGCTACGTCATAATGTACGCGATCTCCCGCTCGGGCGGTGCCTCGGGCTCCTCTGGAAACGAAGAGTGGACAGCCGTGGCAGCCATTGGAGAAAGAACACGTGCCCGTGTGGAGAGACTACGCGCACGGACCACGTACCTGTTCAAATTACAAGCAAGGAACAGCAAGGGGCTCGGCCCCTTCTGTGCGCCTGTCACTTACACGACGGCTATGGGTGAGTACTAGTATTTACATACTGATGATTATTCTGATACTGATTCTTAACATGCAGCATTCAAACGTTATGTTAATAACGCTTGTATCCTCTGGATGGTTGGGCTGAGATGTCTCATACAGTCCTCATTTTGCTAGTAACGTAATAGGGGGCTAACCCATTGGTCCAGCGTTTGCAAGTGTGCCTTCTTAGCCAAGGGCTTTGGGTTCGATTGCTAAGGTCGGGCAGGGTTTTATGTTTTTCTGTAGGAGTATCTTAGGTCTGGTACTGCACACCTCAGCCTACGCCTTTGGGGACTACAGACGGTAATATATGACAGCGCCTTATTTTTATTGTATTGAATGTCATGTGAGTGACAACTGTCAGTGTCATGTGAGTGAAAGCTGTCAGTGTCATGAGAGTGACAGCTGTCAGTGTCATGTGAGTTACAGCTGTCAGTCTAATGTGAGTGACAGCTGTCAGTGTCAGATTCATTAAATCAGTCGTTTTGCGTAGCCTTATGTTCATAGCCCCTGATGGTTTGTCAGATTCATTAAATCAGTCGTTTTGCGTAGCCTTATGTTCATAGCCCCTGAAGGTTACCGTACACACTACAGATGTGATGTGATATCTTGATGCTTGTCCAGATTCAGGTGAAGGCGGTGGTCTGGCGAGCGCGACGTCTGCGTGGCTGTGGGCCAGCGCGGGCGGCGCGTGCGCCGTGCTGGCACTGGCTGCGGCCCTGGCCTTGTCGCTGTGTTGTAGAAGGTCCACCCCACCACTCTCGCCTGACACCAGGTACGTCATCATCATCATAACGAAGAAAGACTTCCATTGCAGGACAGAGGCCTCACAACAATCGCCACATTGACCGGTCATGTGCTTCTGACATGCAGCGAAAACCCGAAAAAAAAACCAATTTTAAAGCACCCATTTTTGTCGATGATTCTTTAATTACAGTTTGATAATTAATGATTCAAACTGTGGCGCCATCTACATCGCCATATACGAACTACGCATCACACTGAAGTCACGCGAAATCTTGCATTGCGCAAGTAAAGTTTACCGCGCGATCTCAGCATAAATTAACTTTCCGACATCAATCGTTGGGCAGTTGCCCGCCAGACACGACACGCGTCTTGTCGGAGGATGTTGAAACCTTCTAAACAACGATGAATATGTTACTAATTCCCTTTAGTGAGTGATTGCGTGAGAATTTAATGTGAACAGGGTTTGTTTACACTGTCATTAGATACTTTTGAAACAGATAGTCTAGTTCAGTCATGCTCACTAGGCGGCCACGATTCCGGCCAGTCGTGGCCGTCTTGTGGTATGTTGTGCGGCTAGTTGACCTTTGCTGCACGATTCATATCGATTTCTTTAGTTTACCTGGTCGCGTTCGTGGTTTTTGCCGTCTTGTGCGTGAGATTCAATACACTTAAACAACAGCATTGATTTGTGGTACACTTGTGTTTTTATTTTAATATACATAATTGTTTTTTTTTTCGTCTAGCACATACCAGAAGTCCTCAGCCTCCGCGGGAATCAAGCCGCCCGACCTGTGGATCCACCACGACCAGATGGAGCTCAAGCACATGGACAAGTCACTGCACAGCTCCGCTAGTAAGAGTACGCTCTCTAAAAGAAAATGTAACATTAGAAAATATAATCAAAGATCTGGTTATGTTGCCTACACAGTCACTTTCTGCTTAGTACTAGCAGAATTTACAAAAAAAATACTGTGCAGTGCTTTTTATTATTTTTCGCATTATAAAGTCAAGTACACAAGTAATCATTTGATTACCTTTACTTCGCAGTCTAAGGCTGACTGTCCATTGGAGCGGAGAGGAGAGGAGCGGAACGGAACGGAGCTGTGCTAATATTAAACAATGGAATTACATAAAATTTCCGCTCCGCTTCAGTGGACAGGGATTTGCGAACTGGTTTAAGAATTCCTACAAAACCGGGAAGCGGAGCGAGGAAGCGGAGCGAAGAACCGGAGCGGGGAAGCGGAGCGTGGAACTGATCTTCTACCACCGCCCGCTCAAATTACTCGTCGTGCGAACTCGGAGTAACTCCGCAACTCCGCTCCGCACTACCTCGCTCCGCATTAATGGACAGACATACTCCTCAATTCCACTCCGCATTCCTCCCTCACTCCGCTCCGCTGACTCACTCCGCGTCAATGAACAGGCAGCCTTAAGGGTGGTTTTCATCGTTTATGTGTTACCTCTTACATGCGTTTGACCTAACGTGAATCGAAACTAATCTCGCACATTATCTCCCCAGTATCCGCCGGCAGCGTGGAGGGCGGAGCCCTAATGTCGTCCACGCTGACGCTGGGCCGCGCGCCGCCCGCGGACTACGAGCCGGCGCGCCACGCGCCGCCGCCCGCCTCGCTGGACCGCCGGCACCACGTGCCCACCTATGTCGGTGAGTCCATCAAATTATGTTAGTAAGTGACTATACAGGATGGCAGAGACATAGAGACGCAAACTTTAACCATGAATTCACCAAATAATTCTAGACTTCCTAGTGAAGAAACTATTCGTCGGTTGACAAAAAAAAATCTGCTGTTTCATGGAAAAGTGCAATACCTAGTATGGAATAACAATTTTTTTATAATAACCGATGAAAAATTGCAACACCCCTGAGTTGGGTTCAGAATCATGGCTTAGTAGCATGTACTGCAATGAATCCATGCTAACAAGGTTGTGCATCGATATCCATGCCGTGTATTTATCGGTAAGGTGAGATCGGAGAAGTTGGCAAGTCCCATGTTAAACTGGAATACAGCAATGATTCTTTAATACAAGTAAGTAAAGTTTGAGAAATTAATTGTTTATCAAAGTGACTACTAATTCAAATTACAACTTTGACAGTTATTAAAATGGCTTTTACGTCGAATGCCCGAATTGCGAAACAATTAATTAAAAAAAAAATATTAAAAAGATATATTTCGTTTTTCAATTTGATATTCAATTAATTTATCTGTTTATACATAAAGATAACTTTTCCTATGTAGATAATTATACCATTATCCATATGTTTTATTCTTCTGTTTATCATTTGCATTATCACATCTTCATTGTTTTGCAATTTTGTTTCAAAATATCATTTTAAGGTTAAGTTGATTTGGTAATTCACAACAAATCTCTTTTATGCACCACTAAGTAGCAATTTCTAATTGTTTAATCTTTAAAATCGAACGCCAATGGGCTGATTTAAAAAATTGATCATGAAAATTGAGTTGCGTTTGAAAATTGGTCCTGACCTTACCGAATGAACTTAGCCAGCACATTCCTTATGATTTGCGCTTACACCCCCTCCCCCCCCCCGGCGCGTAGAGTCGCGCTCGGTGTCGGCGGCCGGCAGCGACGACACCGCCGTGCTGCGCGCGTCGCCCGCAGACATGTGTCGGCGCTGCGAGCGGTGCGATGCCTGTGATTATATGCCTAAACGTGAGGAATACTGCCTTATTGTTTTGTTTGCTTCTTTTTTCGCACTTACAACGGTACAAGGATCTTGCTGCGCGTGTCCAAAATCGAAAATAAAGCCGCCGTCTTCTTTTTTATACAATTTCCGTGATGCTCCGTACGTGATGTGTATGTGACGAAGCTTCGTATGTTTTAAAAGTTATCGCGCTTCATAATTTTAACAATTTCATTTGGCAAAAATCCAAGATGGCTCTCGATTATTTCGACAGAGCGTCTACGCAGTCCGGAAACAACAGTCGAAATAACCAACGCTAATCCGCCCACGTGCCACACTAATTAGCGCGCTAACCCCTTTGATGCAGGCAATAAGTGCTACGCAGCCCGAACTATCGCGACGATAGCCGATAATGGTTGGTGACGTCTGCGTGTATCGTATCACTGTGCGAAGCTTCGTCAGGACAGACGCAGATGCGGCCGACAACGCCCTTTATTCTTTCGTCAATGACACTCAGGACCCAAAAGATCCTTGTAACATTATAAAAGGCGGTTGATCGATGTCAAACTCTCAAAACATAGTCTGTAGTTGATTGAGGAACGTAATCCAGCTGTATTGTAACTACACTAGAGTAATTTGAATGGTCAATGTCATCAATCAGCCGCAACCACACACCATTGTTAAACATTTTCATACTAATTAAGATTTATCTTCCGAATTGTACTTTTAAATTACTGAGGCTACACGTGCAGTTGTAACGGCCAGTGGTAGCGGCTCCGACTTACGAGTTGTAGGTCGTAAGTTCGAACCCAGACAGGCGCTTTACTTTGTGTAAATTATGTCATCACCGCTTCTCAAAAGGAAAACATCGTGAGGAAACCGGCATGTCCTAGAACAAAAAATTCGAAGACATGTGACATCTAACAACCCGCACTGGGCCCGCGTAGTGGATTACGGCCCACTCCCTCTCACAGAGAGGAGGCCGGTGTCACAGTAGTGGGAACATAAAAGGCTGATTTTGTGTACTAAGATATACGGCTTTGCTTGATTTTTATTGATACGGTAGTCGACTCGCTCAGATGTTGATTCTGTGAACACGCAACTTGGTCACATACGTTTGCCCTTGAGTAGAATCTTCAGAATGTCTCTCATGTAACAGGGAAGTCGACAAAAAAAAAAAAAAATGGGCACGTATTTTTTCATTTTTTATGTAATGAAAGTTTACCGCAATACATTGAGTTCAAATGTGGCATGACGTCACTCCCCGGTCAATTTTATACTGACTTGTGACGTAGCGAGACCCCACTCCCCAACTTTAATGCGTTTTATTCAAAACCTTTTTTTTTATATGATAAAGAGCAAAAAATACGTGTCAAATATATTTTTTATTATCTGACTTACGAACTAAATAGATTTTATTTTCCCCAATCTGTTGATTGGGGAAAAAAAATCTATTTAGTCCGTCCCTATTATGTATGTAAACTAACATAACTATTATTCTCCCCAGCGATGACGGGCATGGGTGTTGGTGTGGGCGTGGGCGGCGTGAGCTGCGCCAGCACGTGCGAGCGACGTGCGCACGCGCGCATGCCGCACCCCGACCAGGTACGAGTACGTACTCATTCCCATGTTATTACTATCTTATTACTTTGATAATAAAGCAAGGTTGCCTGGAAGAGATCGCAGAAAGCGATATGGCCGCCCATTGTATGTTTTGTAGTATTACATTTATTATTTGCTATGTTTTTTCTGGTGTACAATAAAGTATATAAATAAAGCATTCTACTGATCAAAGTATTTTTTAAATCGGTCCAGGAGTTTTTGAGTGTATTCACTGCAAACAAACTTACAAAAATCAAATCGTTTCTGTATATAATATATAATATCAGTTTAGTGCATGACACATCTACTGAGTGAATAATGCCCGTTTGTTCTATAGATTGACCGATACCACTGTATCGCGCTTTAGGAATGCGCGGCGAGGCGTGGGGTGGTACAAAGTGAGCGTTGACGAATGAGCGACTTGCACTGCCCCCGCGTGAGCCGCGCATGTGCCTATGGTGCTTTACATTCGTATAAGTTAAACTATAATACTGTTGTCACTTAAATGTGAATTTAGAGTGCATACTTTTATTTTTCAAGTCGTTTAGAACTGTAATTTTGTTGAAAATAAATAAATGAATTACAAACTTATTTTTGTGGTCGATAAACTCTATACTGTTTATGCGTAAGTATATATTCATCCGAACTACGAAATCCTCCATCTTCCACAGAGCACGCCGCTCCTGGCGGGCGTGGCCCCGCTGGGCTCGCCGCAGTCGTCGCTGGCCTCGCTGGCGCCGCTGCACCCGCCGCCCGCGCCCTGTACGTATACCTTATACTTTATGTTGTTTATTTATTTACAATGCATTTGCTCGAAAAGAGCCTTTTCCAAGCAGTAAATTAGTGCGGAAAGTGTTACTTTTTTTGACTAGTGCTTTTTACATTTCTGTTTTTTTTTAATTTTGGTGGCCGTCGTCAGCCCGTTGCAAAGAGTTTTTATTATTTGAGAAAAGTTTTACAAATCAGATGATGATGATAACGATGACGATGGCGAAGGCGATGGCGACGGCGATGGCGAAGGCGATAGCGACGGCGATGGGATGACGATGGCGATGGCGATGGCGATGACGATATCGATGACGATGGCGATGGCGATGACGATATCGATGACGATGGCGATGGCAATGGCGGAGTCAAAGACAAAGTCGAAGTGGAAGTGGAAGTTGAAGTGGAAGTGGAAGTGGAATTGGAAGTGGAAGTTGAAGTGGAAGTGGAAGTTGAAGTTGAAGTGGAAGTGGAAGTGGAAGTAGAAGTCGAAGTCGAAGTCGAAGTTTTTTTTTTCTCTCACAATGCATAGTAAAACGTTGTATGATACACGTGCGTAAGATGATTTCCGATTCCGACTCGTGTCGACTTATACACTCGCTCGCTGCGCTCGCTCGTGAATAAAATGCCACTCATCGGAAATCACCTACCTTCCGCACTTATAGCATAAATAACTATTATATAATAGCAATGAACAATAACGATTAGATTGGAAACACAGAACCAATTATAGTAAACACTAGCTTCCGCTAGCCGTTTCTTTAGCGTGATATTTTTATAAATTAAAGCCTATGTTACTCAGTGATAATATAGCATTCTACTGGTCAAAGAATTTTTCAAATCGGTCAGTAGTTTTTGAGGTTATTCATTAAAAAACAAACCTACAAAAATCTAATCTTTTCTCTTTCAAATACAACTACATCCCACAACTATCCGGTATCTGACCTTCATTTTTACTATGCGGTCAGATAGTAAGACAATACCCGACGGATACAGTCTATGTTCAGCAGAATATTTATGCGTCACACGCCACAGCAGGCACTGCTACCTAGAGATAGGAGTAAAGTTCGAACTCAGACAGACGCTTTACTTTATGTAATTTATTTCATCGCCACAGCTCTCAAAACGGGGAAGGAAAACATCGAGAGGAAACCGGCATGTCCTAGAACCAAAAATTTGAAGACATGTGACATCTACCAACCCGCACTGGGTCCGCGTGGTGGATTATAGCCCACTCCCTCTCACAGAGGCCTGTCTCCAGCAGTGGGAACGGGCTGATTATAGACACCTTCCAATACCTATAAGAAAAAGATAATAAACTCTTATTATTGAAATCCTTCGAAGGGCGTCTTTTGGTGTCTCCTTTAGCCCTAATACCACAGATTAATACAAAAAGGTTCACTCCGCATTTTAAGTATTCAAAAGTCATTGATTCAAACTAGGCTGAGAATCAGCACTTTTCGAACGTCAAAATTACATAAGACAGTCCCCCAAAAAGTCCGCCCTTCACCACTTCCTAGTGCTTTAGCTGGGAAGAAGAAGTGGCGCAACAAACACCCCAGCAGCACTGCTGTCAATATACCAACAAAAACATCGAAATCTATACTCAAGCGAAAATAAAAATATGAAGAATGTATGAAGATGTTCGTGGCGGGCTCGACTTTTTGGGCCAATTCAGTGAGTGTAACGTAGTCAGAAGATATAAGAGTTACGCGATAGAAAGAGAGGCAACTTCTAAGTGAATATAACTGTAGGTAATTAGCGCTGTGCGACCGGAATTGCACTTTATTTAGTCGTAGCAAGAGTCGCTTTTTATATAAATGATTTTGCGCAGTGAACCATCTGTATTAAAAGCGCGACTGCTGAGCAGGCACCCTGAGTTTCATTCCCTGGTACTTCATTTTGTACCATCTTTTGTATTCTTTCATGTAATGTCTGTACTACAGGTGGGTCGGGCTCGTGTCCGTTGGGCGCGGCGTGCGGCGCGGCGGGGCCGCTGGGGCCCGTGGTGGGCCCCGGCGGAGACATCTACGCCTGCGCCGCGCGGGAGAGGGGGCATTATGTGGCGTATGAGCCGCTGGGGCACTATACACAGTGAGTTGTTTGTTTATTCATAAAATTAATTTAATTGCTTTACTCTTACAGCACAAAATAGTCTTTAAGAAATAATGGCATACATATATATTTCAGCAACAATAAACTAAACTTATCAAAATCAGCAACAATAAACTAAACTTACCAAAATCAGCAACAATAAACTAAACTTACCAAAATCAGCAACAATAAACTAAACTTATCAAATTCAGCAACAATAAACTAAACTTACCAAAATCAGCAACAATAAACTAAACTTACCAAAATCAGCAACAATAAACTAAACTTATCAAATTCAGCAACAATAAACTAAACTTACCAAAATCAGCAACTATAAACTAAACTTACCAAAATCAGCAACAATAAACTAAACTTATCAGTATCAGCAACAATAAACTAAACTTACCAAAATCAGCAACAATAAACTAAACTTACCAAAATCAGCAACAATAAACTAAACTTACCAAAATCAGCAACAATAAACTAAACTTACCAAAATCGGGAAATAAAAACGAAACTTACCAAAATCCCGCCTAAAAATACATTCAACAAGCCCTCTGGTTATGTCAATAAAAACATATAACAAATTACCAGAATCAATCAGAAAAGGAAAAAAAAGTACTTCTATTCACGAAAAAATTTAAAAATCTATTATCAGTAAATGTTATTATATTGTAAACGAATATTCAAATGATAAATCACTCATATAAAATACCTACACAAAAAAATGTTTTTTTTTAGAATGAGTTAGATTCTACGTAATAGGTACGATAAGTCCTCATCTCTACCTACTAGCTTTCTTTTGCAATTTTTTATTTTATTTTTATTTTATATATTAGGGAAAACAAACAGTGACACATTACATATTTTAGGAAGTAATTCAAAAAAGATACGGGCAAATGTGTAACCAACAACATTTTCCACGGAATACACATGAAAAATAATCTTTACAAACTATGCTATTTAAACTAAAACCTACAAACTACAATAATTTAAGAAAACATTTTATGTGCTAAATAGTAAAACAAAAGTAAAGGAAAACTCATCATGCAAATCTTAATTAAAATGACTAGTGACTAAGTGTTTTGAGTATAATATTTTTGAATCTACCAGCAGAAAGAGCAAACATATCTATATGATCGAATTGCTTGTTGTAATTAGTAGTTAGTCGACGCAGAGGTGCCCGCATACCTGCGTTACTGCGACAAGAGGTAACAGCAAACATTGGCCGTGCGCGCACCCCGCGGCGTACTGTCGTTCTGGGAACTATGTAACTTATTTTATTACGGATATCAATACAGTCATATACATTGCTACACAAATCAAACAAAAATGTCGTCTCTAGGAGAGTGCGTCTTGATTTTAGACCAAGTAATTTATACTTCTTAAGCAAATCTTCATAAGATAAAACTGTATGGAAGCAACGGTAATGCATGGCTTTTAGAAACTTTTTTTGAACCTTTTCAATACTTTCCGAATACTTATTGTAAAAGGGATTCCACACTGGCACTGCATACTCGAGCTGTGATCTGATCAGAGACTTATACAGATATAAATAGGTAGAGGGGCGCACAAACTCCTTCGCAGATCTCATCACAAAACCATACATCCGATAGGCATTATTTACAACTTTGTTAATGTGTGCATCAAGGTGAAGTTTATCGTCGAGGAGACTATGCTATGCCCGACAGGGTCCACGATTGTTTCTCAAGCAAGTGTTTATCACCTAAGCACATACTCGTATATTGTAGAACGCAATAAAGTATTGAGTAAACTTAGTAACTTCATCAAACACCTGAAATGAGTAGGTACTACAATACAACAACGAAGAAGAACCTTCAGGTTATCTTCTTAAACTAAATCAATCTTCCTAAAACTACCTTTTGGAAGGGGCGACTAGAATCAATTCATTTTTTTTGTAATTTTTGACGTTCAAAAGTGCCTTGCAAGGGCCTATTTGAAATAAATGATTTGACTTTGACTTTGACTTTGACCTAGCCTTTTCCCAACTATGTTGGGGTCGGCTTCCAGTCTAACCGGATGCAGCTGAATACCAGTATTTTACATGGAACGACTGCCTATCTGTCCCTTAGTAAGACTGGTGTCAGACTTTCGGGCTTCTGACGACATGTAACGACTGTCAAAGATCCACGAATGACAGCCGGGACCAACGGCTTAACGTGCTTTCCGAGGCACGGAGGATTCTCGGTATGTAAAGATGGTCACCCATCCACTGACCAACCCCGGCAAGCGTAGCTTAAAGTAATGGATCGACCAGTGCGGCTGTTGTTACTTAGCCACGAGCTCCTCCTTCTTAAACTAAATATAAGATGTAATTGTGAACCAATAATGGGTCTTATTGAATTTTTTGAAAGTATACAGGTGTATATTTTTTTTGTTTATTTCGGGGTGTATAAATTATTTATTTTTATTCTAAGTGTCAAAACAAACTACACTTATTTTTGTATTTATTATACAATGTGTTTTTTTTGATATCCCATAACTCTAGGGTATGATTGAGACCATATCAAAGAACCAACTGGCATATGAATTATTCTTCAATCATATTTTTTTTTTTGTTTTAATTTTTCATACAAAATAATTCGACAAAGGCACGATTATTAATATAAAACACCCTTACGTGAAATATGACAACGTCGCATTTTCTTAGCTTTAAATATGAATAAAAATGTAGTGTAGTAAAGTAATTCATTTAGTGTAGTAAAGTAATTCTACTTTACTACACTAAATGAATTACTTTACTACACTACTGCGAAGTTTGGCAACGTCGCAAAAGTAAAGATTCGTCACACTGGTGACAATTTTTTTAATTAAGATTGATTATATCTTCGAAACTATGCATTTTTGGACCACCTATTCTAGGAGATTTTGTGTTCTTTTAACTTAATTAATATAACCCTAGAGTTATGGGATATCAAAACAAACACGTTGTATATCTATCCATGATTGGCGCCACTATCCTGCGTCAGCACACTAAACAGAACTAAATACTACTATGTATCCGTAGCCGCGACTCGCTGAGTAGCGAGGCAGGCGCGGGCCCCGGGCCCCACGGGCTGGTGGGGGGCCCAAGCGCAGGCGGGTCCCTGCAGCGCCGCCCGCACCACGCTGTGCCCGCGCCGCTGCACAGCTTCACGCTCAGTGATAACGCTAGTGATCACTCCACACCCACGCATTCACACTCCAGAGGTATGTACATAGTACTTATTTAACACTCACTCACCGACTTATAGTGAGTAAGTGGATAAGTGAGTGAGTCACTTACTTATTTAGCATCACCTTTGTACGTATCTCAGTAGGTAGATCATATTAATTTTGTTTCTCTTAGAAGTATTAAGGTGCTCCCTCACCGAGAGCATTCGCCTGTAATTGCAGGAAACGTTACAGATTCGGTTTTGAGTATTACGTTACAAAACGGCCTCCGTGACTGACTCATAGATTAAATATTACTGACATTGCGCACTGTAATGCTCGGTTCTCCTTCTTCACTGATGTAATGCTCGACTCTGATCGTTACATTACAGGTTAAAGCTCCCAGTGCGAAAGCAAAAAGCTCCCGGTAAAAGTGATCAACTTTTTTAAACTTTTTACAGTCACGGAAATATATTATAATTCTCAGAAAGAAAGCTGAGTTGAAATTTGTAACCTACAGAAAATAAAAGTTATTGTTCAATTTGTTAAACAATCGTTTTCCCGGTCTGTTGGTGTTGGTCTCGTAGACTTTGGTACTGTGTCGTATGCTGATATTGATGTTGCTATCTTCTTTACTCGCAGGTAGTGTGAGAGAGACGTCGCCTTACAAAAAGAGTGCGAGCTCGTCACCCGGACACATACCCAACAGATTGCAGCTAGGTGAGTCTACTAATAAACAATTACACAGAATGAAGTTTAGGCATATTCTTTTCTTATCAGACTGAATAAAAAATGTGACATTGACAAATATACACTCATGGACATATTTAGAGGAACGCAAAAAAAAGTGTGAATAAGACAAAATAACATGGATATTTGTGATATTTTTGTTTATTTTGGATTCTGTTTATTATTCGTTAATTTAAAATTGCAAACGTCAATAAAAACGATCAAATGACAAAAGTTAACCAATTCAAGAAAAAAGGAACAATTTTACAGGATTTTTTATGTCAATTAAACCATGTCATGTCAGTTGAATTCTGAAAGAGTTAGTCAGTCGGAAATATCTACCTAGTTGCCCATTCCAAGGAGTAGTAGGTACCTAACGAGAACAACGGGCACAGAAACTCCACGGACACTCTTTTAAATGACTAGCTAATGTTCTCAGGAGGGGTCGTGAGTCACTGCGCCGAAGAGCTGGAGCCCCTCACGCCGTCCCGCAGCACGGAGCGCCTGCACCGCGAGATGCAGAACCTGGAGGGGCTCATGAAGGACCTGTCGGCCATCACGCAGCAGCAGTTCCACTGCTAGCGGCGCGCGCGCAGTGGCTGCGTGCCGGCCGGCGGACACGACTGGGACCAGCTGGCCGAGGAGGCCATGTGTACCTGCCGGTATTGAGGACCTGGAGTCTTTGTGGTGTCGGGAAGTACGGTGATGAGGATCTGCCTTGTACCTACAGGTATTGAAGACCTGAAGTCTTGCCGCTCCTAGTATTAACGACTTCATGACGTATGTGACATTTGCCGTCGTGTCGCATTGCTAGTGTCGGTATTGAGGACTGAAAATTCGTTGCAATGATACAAAGAAATTACGCATATTGTGAGTTAAAAGCCTACCTTTGAATAAAAGGTAGTAACGCGTGGTAGAGATTGTCTGATATAAAATTATGCGCCCCACCATTATTGTTTGAACGCACACAATTCAGGTGGAACTCACTCAAATGGGTTGTCATGACAACCATAGAAATGGGTTTTGTCGACGGAAGAATAGAAAAAATGACAGATTGTGATTATTTATCTGTCATTTTGTCTATTCTTCTGTCGAAAAAAACCTTTTCTATTGACAGACACCAGTTAAATGGAAAATTGTGAAACTGATGCAATTTCTTTTCGATTGATCTCAGAAAAAAAAATGAAAGGCGTTCAATTTTAGTTTAGTCAATCTCTAGTATTATCGATATAGAGAGTATACATCACTGCGTTGCGTCTTCAGAAATATCAGTATCATATAAATAATTAAAATGACGTCAGGAAGGTGTCGTTCGAGTTAAATAAATTGATTCGGGTTGAACAGTATCGTGACTTAAATGATCGGACTATAATAATGATAAGAATCGTAGCGAGAACGAATTGATTGGACATAATCAAGGAGTACTATTATAATAAAAAGTGATAAAGAAATGTTGTATTTTATGTTCATTGCTTGGTTTTTAAAGGAAATTGTAAAAAAACTTGGTCACAGTATAAATTAGTACAGTATTCTAGCTTTATAGAAAACGTCCGAAACGACGCGTTTCGAAATCTCAGTACGCAACAGTATAGAGTGCGCGGCAGTTATTTTATTTTTATTTATTTATTTAGGATCTCCAACAAAAGATGTACACAATACATGACACATAATTAAAGGGCAATATTAAGTAAGTGTACTCCTTCAATTATAGGAGACCACAGCATGCACAATAAAGTTAAAAACTAAGCTAACAAAGTTAACTCATGAAAAATGGAAGGAAAGTAAAAATAAATTAAATTTATAAAAACATTAAAAAATTAAGAAAATATAACATTTTTAACTTAAATTAAATTAAATCAAATCAAATCTAATAAACATTTGTTATATTTGGACAGAGACTCGCAAATGTCTAAGTTCGAAGTTTTTCTATTACTATTCAGTTACTTACGGACGCGGAAGGTTTATCTACCGAGCGGCCGTAGGTAATTATTTCAAGGTCACTGCCGCTATAATACTGCTACTTATTTATTCTGTGACTTAGTATAATGTAATGAAAAATGTTTGCACAATAAAAAGTTTTTTTTTGTACACAGATCACTATGAAATGTTTAGATTTTTCGTACAGTCATGGGCATAAATAATTTACATTTACTCAAGGTCAGGTGCGTAGTGCCCGCAACCGGCGTGCGTATATGACCAGATGTATGAACGTACGCGAGGCTAAGGCTGCGTTTCCACCAGAGATGTGCGAGGATGCGTAGCGAGGGATGTGAAACCAATAGAATCGCTTCATTTACCTCGCCTCGGTCAGCATAGCTCTGGTGGAAACGGCTCAGCGGAGCTAGATTTTAGCGCATACAAAACAAGCGAGGGATGTGTGCGAGGGATGTGTGCGAGGGATGTGTTGCGAGGAATGTGTGTTGAGAAGGATGTGTTGCGAGGTTTGCGCATACTGTACCAGCCAGTCCAGCGCATTTTCACAGCTCCGCTACACATCCTCGTAGGCACATTATCATCTCAATGTCGTACTGTTGCACGTGCTAAGTCACCAATTCCTCGCACCCTGGCCGCGCTTAATGATCTCTTGGATTCCAACCCAACAGGCGACCTGTTTGCGGATGGATGGACGAAGATTTTATTGGTATGTCAGAAGTACTGTGAGAGGAATTTATGAAAGTGTTGTCAACCTTCTTTTTTTTTATGTATGTTTTCATGTTTTTATTTTGTATATTTTAATGAGTTATAATTGTCTCCATAATTTTTTTAATTTTAGTTATTGTAATTGGCTGTAGTACAGTCGTTGTAGCTAAATAAATAAATAAATCGCACAGCTTTGGTGGAAACCCCCACACATTTTCACAGCACAGCTAGACATCCTCGCACGACATATTTTCATCGCACATCTCTGGTGGAAACGCAGCCTTAAGGTGTATGTAAGGATCGAGCAGGTGGCGTTCTGTAGCTTCTGCCTACCGCCGTGGTAAGAAAGCGTGTGTCTATGTATGTATTTACACCAGATTCAAAGGTGTTATTCTCATATAAAATGTATGGTGTCGCGAACATAGCAATTTCAAAACCACTATTATGAAAGAGGTATTTTCTCTAATTTATAAAGCTACTATGCCTGGCGGTCGGGTACGGAATGGTACCTTGAACACGAGAAAATCGCTTTTGAATTTCAAGAGAACTCCACTTCATCATATATAATATAAAAGCGATCGTCGCACGCAGACGCGATCGTTCGAACTTATTGTTCGGTGAACCTGAACGCGTGGTTGCGCCGTTAGAGGGCGCTTTCCGGTTTTCCGAACAAAAAGTGGTGTATGCACGCGACCTATCGCGTATTGGCGCGATGATCGCTTTTAAATAGTACACGGCGTAAAAGTGTAAGCTATTTATGCTTGTGACTGTACATTGGATGCATTGCGGTTTTGTAAAAAATATCTTATATGGTGATGAAAACCAAGAACGCAATGAACTTCGAAATTAATTTGAAGTTTTTTTTTTTTTGATAAAAAAAAAACTAAAATGTTTTATAGACAAATGTGACACTGTAAAAGCTTTATTATTTTATATGATTTTTTTAGTTTTTGTAAACTTTGAACAAAATAAATACATAAAATATAATTTAATTTAACAAATATGTAATTAACTATACATTTTTATTCATTTAGTCAATTTTTTTATAAAAAAACTGTACTAAATGATATGTTTACTTCGTCCCTGTGCCATCCGACTACTTAATTTTAATTAATATAAGTTTAATAACATTAAAACGAATGATTTCGACACGAATTTGTCAGCACTGCCTTTTCTTGTAACTTTATAGTTATTTTTTATTGATTTTACTGACAAAATAAAAAAAAAAATATTGTGAAATCATGACACTCAATTTTACTTGACATTATACAGGTTGGTAAAATGACTTGAGCTGTCATAAAAACCATTCTGTATCACAATAGTTTTTTGTTTGTAATGTTAGAAAATTTGATACAATTGGATTATATGTACATTGTGATCTTATGTACTAGTATATTATGTATATAAAGTTAGCTTTAGTTTAGCGCATATCTTTTAGTTTTAGTATAGAGTTTTCTAATTATTTTGACTGAAATTATTGCTAAAGGTGGTCGCTTACTGCAGTGTAACATATGTTTATTGTCATTCTACATACTATCGGTTACCTAGAATGACATGAGCGGTCAGAAACACGTTAATAGTCTAAGTATGTCACGAACGCGCGTCAATCATTCAGATTTCCTCCTTGATCCCTATGCCCCTCGGTTTCACCTGCATAAGTCTCGATTCCGTGAGAATATCGGGATAAAAAGTATCCTATATCCTAACCTAGATCATGGTCTACCCATGTGCCAAATTTCATCCAAATTCGTTCAGCCGTTTTAGCGTGAAAGCGTGAAACAAACATACATTTTTTTTTTCTCTTTTCAATATTAGTTTAAATGACATTGGCATAAGTGTCGCATTCGCGCAGAACCAGTACATACTGTATACCGGCTGCAGTTGATATCACAACCAAAATGGAATATAAAATAATGAAATAATTTTGGTTGTAAAAGGCTGGTGTTTGTAGTAGACAGGTAGGTAACAGGTAGGTATAAAAAAGCCATTTAGTATGGATTGTTCTCTGCAGTCAGCAAAATACCAATTATTTACAAATGGTGACATCTTACAGTGATCACAGATTTGCTTGATTTTATCAATTTACATCTATTGCTGAAAAATTCAGTCAAATCTGTTTTCACTGGAACTCGCTCAAGATGACTATATTCCTTATGACTCGGCCTACTTCGCTCAACTATCAACTAGCTTACTATACTTGAATTCAGAACCTTAGTTACGCCTTAATAAAGTTGAAATTTAAATTACCATTATTTTGTAGAAATGGTTTGAAATTTTTGTTGCAATGGAATTCGAACTTTGACATGTATGACATTGAGTTTATTGTTCCTAAACTATGTATAAATCTCAGATTCTGAATTCAAATATAGTAACTAGTTACACTTGAAATCAGAACCTTAGATATTTACATTCCATTGCCATTCAATTTTCTACTTAAGCGTTATGTTGTTTAAGTCGATTTTTGAATGACCATTATTTATTTAAAAAAATGACAATGTTTTTTGGTATCAATGGAATTTGAACTCTGTCACGTATAACTTAGATTCTGAATTCAAGTGTAGGCTCGACTACTGAGTCGCATAAGCCGATGAGATATAATTTTGTACGTAAATATGATGTAAGTTAGGCTCATTGTATATGTTTATTTAAAGAGCTAGTCAGTAACAATATACATAAGTACTGTAAGTAGATAGGTTGTCGAGGCGGTTGGTGACGTCACCAATAATCAATAAATATTATTATCAATAATATGATGATTGTATTTTATCTTCATTGTGAAGTTTTGTCGAAATCGTAACGTAAAAATAAGTATGTCCGACTTATTTGTGTAATATCGTATACTTATGTATTCTATTCTATTTTTCCATATGGCAATGGTGCCGATGTCGACAATTCTGCCAACGTCAATGTGTGGAGAAAACGTGCGGAGGGAAACAAAAAAAATCAATTGTGTGATGGAAGTTAAAATGAAATACCATGTAATTGAGTTTAATGCGAAACTTGTTGGCGGGTATTATCAGAACACTGAAACAAACAGATACAAAATATTGTTTTAAATATGAATAATACATAAATGGTCACAGGCAACACAAAAATCATCATAATTTGATGTCATTGACGCGAATAAAAAACATCAAAGCTGCAAAGAGCTTTGGGGAAGAATGTGTTAGTAGGGATGGAAAGTTAGTTGGGACTATATTACTTATGTAATGACAAGGAAATGACATAATATGCAAATTAACTTACTACTGTCATTTTTTGACATTTGTATGAAACGGCTTTAGCACGGAAAATGGACGTAAGGTGTCAATTTACTTAACATTTAAGAGCGTTTATTCTGAAAATGGGCAACGTCGCAAAAATATGTCAAATATTTCGCTGTTTTGATTAATTTGGCAATATTACTGTATGGAAATATGAAATCTAGGACATTATAACACTGAATTTGAGGTTATAACCGTTTTAGGTGTAAAAAAGGCATTTGGAAAGTTTCCAAATACTTTTTTTACATATAAAACTATAAATTCGGTGTTACGATATTTATAATTGCATTTCATAATCAATATTTTAGTTCACTAGTTAGCCAAATTTCATATTTCCATACTGTAATATTGTCAAATTAATCAAAACAGGTAAATGTTTGACAGGTATTTGTGAAGTTGCTAACTTGTAGGATAAACGCTATTAATTGCCCTGACAGCACAACTTGAATATTCGGTTCGACGATGTGGCCCTAGCTTAAAGTTGTATTTTGCCTGTAAATAAATTAATGGGCAGTAAAATAATTCTAAATTTGATCGACGAAAATTAACAGTTTTGAACGCTCATTCGTTAATTTAGATATATATTTTTTCTTTTGTCTGCGCTGTCCCACTCCTGCGCAAAGGCCAAGAAATAGTTAAAATGATTATTTATAATATGATTTATTATATTGATGGTGTCATCCTCTCGTTTTTAAATCTTCTAAAACAATGTTTTTTTCATAATTTTCTCTACGCATAGAATAAATTTATATCCCTTTACTAAACAGTCGGCTCTTGCATATTTTAAGTAAATTATTGTAAAAAAATCTTTTGATACTATTTAAGTATATATTTGTAAATTTGACATTTCGTACACGACACGTATTTTGATAATATTAGGCTGCCATCACACTGGCGCGACATCCCATAGCTGACGGGCTATTCTCCCTGTCAAAAATACCTGCAATTTTGGTAAATTTCGGGCAAGTTTTTGACATTGACTGTCGCGCAGATGAGATTGTGAATTGAATTTGAACGTTTTTAAGTATGAGAATTGTTGTTCTGATAACTGGTCGCGTCAGTGTCGACGGCCTAGCACTCACGTTTGTTAAAAGCATCGTCAACTTGGTGTTAGTGACTTCAGATCAATAGGAATATTGTATTTATATTGTGAAAAATCTACCTATAGTCAAGCAAAGATGTTTTTAAAATATAGATATTTTTTAACTATGCGATTAAGGTGAATCCACAAAAAAAAAAAATCTTACGTTTTTTTGTAATTTGCAGGTCAGTGTCATGTTGTATTTTGATCAAAATATGTTTCGCGACCATAAGAAATTATGTATTTACAGAATTATAATCAGAATCATTAATAAATCTCTCCAAATTAGATTTGTTCCAATGAATGACTTTTTCATGAAATCATGACATTTGAGAACAATGTAACTTAGCATCTAAACTGCGTTCTGCCTATATTCCACAACAATGTGACACTGACAGCTCTGAACGCAGTTTAGAGGTGGTGATCGCGTTCAGTTTCATAAGTGAAATTCGCCATAAGAGCGTTTATTCTGAAGGTGGGCAACGTCGCAAATAGATGTCAAATATTTCACTGTTTTGATTAATTTGGCAATATTACTGTGTGTAAATAAAAAATGTGGCTAACTAGCGAATATTGATTATGAAATGCAATAATTTATATCGTAACATCGAATGTTTAGTTTTAGATGTAAAAAAACTATTTGGAAACTTTCCAAATGCGTTTTTTGCACCTAAAATGGGTACAACATCAAATTCAATGTTATAATCGCAATTCATTATTAATATTCTAGTTCGCTAGTTAGCCACATTTCTTATTTCTATTCAGTAATATTGCTATAAGAATCAAAACAGGTAAATATTTGACAGTTATTTGCGACGTTGCCAACTTTTAGGATAAACCCTCTTAAGTTAATTGAAAACAATTTATTTATTGATTACAGTACTAGCGACTCGCCCTGGCTTCACACGGTTGCAATTTACATGTGAAGATGGTATTTTCCTCACGACACGTTGTGCACAAGTTCTGAGCAGTAACCTAACAAGAACTACTAGGCTTGCATGAATTCAAGATAGCATTTCATTAGTATTATTAAATACTTATTTTTGTTTATATTTACATAATACAATAAATGTCTATGCAAGCGTATGGTCCATCTGGAAAAATGTACCTTTCAAATGGTAAATCGTATGAGATTTGTTTTTATGGAACAAATCTATATTAGAGAGACTAATGGTTCTAATGATTATAATTCTGTAAATACGTGTCTGTTATTGTCGCGAAGCATATTTCGATCAAGATACAACCTGACACAGACCTGCAAATTACAAAAAACGTAAGAAAATTTGAATTTCGCGGGCTGCCTTTGCGCATCCCCCTTAAGGACTAATCACACTCGTTACATAGCTACTTTTACTACCTTATAAAATATATTTAGACAATGAATTAATGAAGTGTGATTAGTCTCTAAGCATAATATATCCACAGTGTAATTATAGATTTTTCTATTGAAATGAAGTTACAAAGAAATTTTGTAAAAATTTTGTAATTTGGCTCGTATTGTGGTGTTAACTCGCATTTTCTTATAATTATACCTATTTGTAAATAGTCCTGTACCGATTTGTAAGTATATTACTATACATATGTTCTCATAGGGTCTTGCTTCAAGCGTCATAAGTTCTGTATTGCGTTGCGGAATTTTGAACTCTATGTATTAAGTGATAGAGTGTATACTAGTTTGGATTGGCGGTGAAGTTAGGCCCTACCACTGTAAGGAATTGCACTCGAATTGATTATGTACACTTGAGGTGTGGTCACAGTGACAGCGGGGAGCGGGGAAGGGGGGGGGGGGGGGGGGTAGTTTACAGGAAGATTTTAATGTATGCTTAGGAAAATATTGTATAGAAATTATAATAGGCGATGCGAAAGAGGATTTTTGTGTAAAATACTATGAATTAAGACCTATTAAGATATATGCGATATCGCTGTCGCGCTCAGTAGCGATACTAGTGCTCCTTCTGGTTACTATGCGTTAGCAATTCATTTGCCAAACATGTAAACAAAAACGAGGTGTAGGAAAAACAACTGTAACGCCTACACATAAGGTTCAGTTTGCGCTACAACTTCATATTTTTTAATGACTTTTTCAACAGTACTAGTTGGTCTAAAATTGACTAGGTTTAGGAAGTCTAAGTGGAAAATCCGTGTTTTTTTTACATGTTTGGCAAATAAATTGCGAATGCAGATTAGTCACGTTGGACCAGTATCGCTACCGAGCGCGAAAGCGATATTGCTTATATCTGAATAGGTCTTAATACTTGTCAGCGTTATCGATATTAAGTTCATTGCATTTTTTAATCTTTAAGTCATGTACCAAGGTCAAAAATGTGTAAGTGCTTAGCAATATTTACACATATTTTTGCCTTTGACTGTGATTGAAATCTAAACTAGGTACTAGATCAACTGAATGGCGTAGATATTTGTGCACACTTAATATTATATTTAACCCCCGGTCCCGGCTTTAAGTGTGACAATACCGAACTTCCTCAAATAATAATTTTATTATGTACTTCCGAACTACTAAGACTTCCACCAATATCGTAATATTTCCGCCAAACATTGGAACCAACGCAACCAAAATTGGTAGGTCGACATTTGTTCAATATTTTTGACAATAGCCCAACATTGGTAAAAGTTTGTCCAATCCAAAAGGCGTGTGTTCAACGTTGGTTCCACTGTTTGGTGTGTGCGTTTAGTGCTATCATAATTATATTTAAGTGAAACTAATTAGACTGATTTATTGATTTTTACCCGTTGTTTTAGAGATATTAGTTTTGTGCGGACATTGTTAACGATAGCTAACTTGCAGCAGGTAGCTTGCACCCGGTCTGAAAGCCCAATCAACACCATTTGACTTCGACGGGCTACCTTAGCGCATTCTTCTTAACAGTAATAAATATCACTGTCATTTTGATGCAAAGTCAGAGGTATAGTTTGACCGGTGAATGCGCGGTGAGGCGGAGGGTAGCGTTGACGAATGAGTGGCGGGACGCCGTAAGCGTTGACGAATGAGCGGCCAGCACTGACCCCCCGTCTCGCAGCGCACATACCTAAGATCCGGAATAGTGTTCTTGGTCAAACTATACCTCTGATTTTGCAAACTAACATAACTGTGAAAAGACTGTTACATGAGTTTGGCAATGTGTAGGTTTGATTGCCTTTTCAGAAACCTGGGTTTTTCAACTAAGTTAGCTTATCAACATTGCCATAGAATTGAAGCACTAATTACTATCATTAACAATGAGTTGATCCAAGTGTGTAAGTTCCATCGTTTCATCCATCATTATTTTAATATAGTCAGGGAGACAACTAGAGAGGCTTGTGTTGCCATGGATGGGTGACCATCTTTACATACCAAGACTCCTCCGTGCCTCGGAAAGCACGTTAAGCCGTTGGTCCCGGCTGTCATTCATGAATCTTTGACAGTCGTTACGGCTCGTCAGAAGCCCGTAAATCTGACAACCAGTCTTACCAAGGGGTATCGTATTACCCAGTAACTGGGTTGTGGAGGTCAGATATTCAGTTGCTCCATGTAAAATACTGGTATTCATTGCATTCGGTTAGACTGGAAGCCGACCCCAACATAGTTGGGGAAAGGCTAGGTAGATCATGAGAGGGTAAACAAGAAAAGTGTTGTTGAACTGTTTTATCTATTGGTCGTGGCTCTCTTGGGAGATGTTAAAGAGTTGGATCGTACATACTTGGAGAAAACCCCGCGAGTTTCGTCAGCTTAGCTCCTACCTGCAAGAGACTGGATTTTATTTTATTCTAGATTTTTACGATAATACCACATCTATGTACTATGTAGTATATTAACTGACACATTGAGGTACAGTATGTAGTCCTTAACACATCGAGTGTCAGACTAAGTTCTGCTTCGTAGCGTCGTCTCGTCCTAAAATTCGGCGTATAATTTTAACGCCCAGGTACTGTAGGAAAGTTATTCATGTGCAGTCAGTCACCAAGATAAGTATAAATTTTTCCAAGAAAATATAGGCCCGTATTGCAGAACTTCGCTCAAGACTCAAGCGTTACTTAAAACTAGTGTTCGACCGAAAATGGATTTTAAAACGAACAAGAAATTTCGGCTTTGGTCTTATTTCGGCCGAAAACGAAAATGATAAAAACATAATTATATTTATAATTCCGCCAAAATCTGGTTTGTTTGTTTTATCACCTAGAAAGAAAAAGACCAAATATGGGTTTTAAAAGAAATAAAACACGATAATTCCATTAGAGGATACAAATATTCGTGTATGTTGTATTCATTGCGACAATTCACGAACCTCTGATTTTCGGCTTGGCCGAAGTTTTGGCTGGTTTAAAAAATTTAAAAGTAAATTTTTGTAATACAAACGTCTTAAAAAGTTGGATGCTTATCTCCGACCACGACTACATTGATTGAGGGGGTAAATTAGGACGAAAGGGGTAAATTGCTGACCAAAGCCGATTTTTTTCATAACCTAGATGTGTCATTATCGACCTGGTACCGTACTACGTAGTACATAGGACAGGTGGTTATTTACTTATGTATATTATGTATTAAACTAAGACTCAACTGATGTACTTCGGTGACTTCGTAATGTATCGAGTGCGACTATTCTGTACAATTACTATATTATACTTGTATTATTTATTGATCTAAGTGTTTTATTTGAACCCTACTGTCCAATGGTTGATAAAAGCCACTCCCAATAAGGTGGCTATCGCTGAATAAAGCCCACTTTAATAAAGTGGCGACTGCTGGATTAAGGCCGCTTTAATAAAGTGGTTACTGCTGGAGTGGATGCTGGAGTGGATACTCCAATTGAATGAAAGGAATTTTAAATCTTGTATAAAACGCACACTATGCTGCCAAGCATATTATAAGTTGGGGGATTACATCGTTGACAAAAATGCTTGGCTCAACGCTGGTCCAGCTCCACGAGGCGCATAAACTAATTGATTGGCATTCACAAATATTGTTGGAGCTACTGAAGATTGTAGGACTATCTTTAGATTGTATAAATTCAATTTCATAGTATTATATAATTGCATAGCACATGTGTGAGCACTATGTACTTTAAAGCTACCATTTACTGGGTACGGCTTTCATTGACTTGAATGTGCACTTGCGGCTGAGAGTATGTCATGCTCACTCAAATGTCTCGCTGGTGGTGGCGTGTGTGTTGGATCATTAAGTTCCCTTCAAAATGGTTGAGCTAAATGGTGCTGATCCATGCGTCATGTTCGTGAACGGGCGCCGTCTGTGGGGACTGTTCATCTCTTAGCTGCCAAGGATTATTTGAATTTATTTTAATTTTTGAATTGTTTTTGCTTTATTACAGACGCTTTTAACGTGCACGTCTCTCTACATTGTTCTCACATGTATAATTAAACATGAATGATGTAACCGATATTTTGTAACAATATTCTGTAACAATATTCTGATTTAAAAGAGTGACCGTGGAGTTTCTTGCCCGTTCTTCTCCATAGGAACCTACTACGCGTTGGAATGGGCAACTAGCTTCATATTTCTGACTGACCGACCCCTTGACAATTCAAAAGTGCCTGTAATTGGTTTAATTGAAATAAATGCTTTGAGTTTGAGTTTGAGTTTGATTAAGGCCGCTTTAATAAAGTGGTTACTGCTGGATTAAGACCACTTTAATAAAGTGGTTACTGCTGGATTAAGGCCGCTTTATAAAGTGTCTACTGCTAGATTCAGGCTGCTTTAATAAAGTGGCTACTGCTGGATAAAAGCCGCTATAATAGTGGCTACTGCTGGATAAAGCCCGGTTTAATAAAGTGGTGACTGCTGGATAAAGCCCGCTTTATTAAAGTAGTTACTAGGTACTGAATAACGACGGTCGCTCTAATAAAGTGGTTACTACTGAATAAGGGTCGCTCTAATAAAGTGGTTACTGTTGAATAATGGTCGCTCTAATAAAGAGGTTACTGTTGAATAATGGTCGCTCTAATAAAGTGGTTACTGTTGAATAATGGTCGCTCTAATAAAGAGGTTACTGTTGAATAATGGTCGCTCTAATAAAGAGGTTACTGTTGAATAATGGTCGCTCTAATAAAGAGGTTACTGTTGAATAATGGTCGCTCTAATAAAGAGGTTACTGTTGAATAATGGTCGCTCTAATAAAGAGGTTACTACTGAATAAATATTTTTTTGAGTGTGGGATATTACTTTGCCTGACCTGGGAATCGAATGCAGAATCTCATGATCAGCAGTAGCGCTTGCAACCACTAGACCAACGAGCCAGTCAAAATAGTAAATAATAGTTCAAAGTTCAAACCCCGACACTCCCAGCCCAACGACATCAAAGTAGTTACAGAATAAAAAAACTGGCCAAGTGCGTGTCGGACCACGCACAATGAAGGGTTCCGTAGTTGGGATGAATTTATCCCAAAACAAATTTAACATTGTAGTTGAAAAACATGTTCTCCCATACGGAATGTATGGGAGATCATGTTTTTCAAACCGCAAATTTAAGTTGGTTGATTATTACTCGTTAACCTGTACAGCCTACTTAGCTCTGATAGGTTTCCTATTTTTATTTTTATTAGTATTTGAGTTGATTGAATGAAAGGTAAACTGCGGTTTATGATTTATGACGTATTAAAAAAAAACTACTTACTACATCTCGTTCAAACCAATTTTCGGTGTAAGTTTACATGGTAATGTACATCATATATTTTTTTTGTTTTATCATTCTCATTTAGAAGTTACACACATTTTACCACTTTGGAAGTGTCTCTCGCGCAAACTATTCAGTTTAGATAAAATAAATAATTAAAAACCTCAATATCACTTTTGAAGATGTGAAGAGTAAGTATGTGTTTCATAGGGTTTGACGGAAAAACCTTTTTTTTTTTTTTTTTTAATTTTTGTGTGAGAATCTTAATGCGGTTCACAGAATACTCGTACATCTACTTACCAAGTTTCAACAGTATATAATAGTTCTTATAGTTTCGGAAAAAAGTGGCTGTGACATACGGACGGACAGACAGACATGACGAATCCATAAGGGTTCCGTTTTCTGCCATTTGGCTACGGAACCCTAAAAACGTATTCAAACTACCCTGTTTACACACTACTCTTACGTCGGCATGCTAAGAACGTGTCACTAAATGTGTTCACACGTGGTTCCAGATTATGTTAAACTACTATAGGATAGCGACACGTCTTGTCTTTGTGCAGTAAGTGGTTATTTGTCGCGAGACGCGCCGACTAATCGCGTTTGTTAGTCTTTGAGTTGAGACGGCAATAGCGTGTTCATACTGAGACACGAAACAGTCCAATGCTAAGCGCACATTACAGCCACCGCATTATAAAAATGCGCCAAAATTATTAGGAGCCGCAGCGGGCCGCACCGCTACCCAAACCAGTAGCCGCATAAATACGCCTGGCGAGCAATCCGCCTGTGCGTTACGCTGCGGCCTGGTGTGACCCTCTTGTCGTGTGCGATGTTTCATACTATTGAGGAATGAGGAACAGGATGTAAAGTTCACTTAACCTCCATAGAAAAGGGAGGATCCCCCGACCAGACGGGTGTTGTGTCTGGTGGGCAACTGCCCGACGATTATTGTGGGGAGGTATATATGCTAGTCGCAGGTGGGTCTCACTACTCCCGTGACCCATTGCAGTGGTAATACTGACGCAGCTTTTTTTTCAAATCAGCCTCACTATACCCATTGACTTAAACTCGAAGCATTTATTTCAATTAAACCATTTACAGGCACTTTTGAATTGTCAAATAGTCGCGTCAGTTACTCAGAAAGTTGAAGCTAGTTGCCCATTCCAAAACGTAGATCTTCATCTTCATCTCTCTATAGTGACAATGACATAGTTATGGACTTAAATGAACAAATAAATTCACTTAAGATGCAACTAATGAGTGCTCATCAAGAAATAGACGACTTAAATAACGAGAATTTCCGATTAAAAACTGATCTACAAAAATCTTTGAAGACCGTCGAAACCTGTAAAAAGATATGTTTAACGCCTGATAGGAAAAACGGCTCACCATAATCAGCTCGCAAAAAAAACTCTACGCATCAAAACATTCCATCGATTATCTCAAAAAATGAGTCCAAGATTAGAGACACTCCTTACAAAAAAAACAAAATGCTTCATAAAGAAACCCAAACATCTAATATGACTAGCGATAAACTGACGCAAACTAAACAAAAATTGACACCAACTTCACAAGTGTGTAATATTGCCTGCGAAAATACACCAGGAGCTTTGTATGTTCCAAAAAATAAAAATAGATTATCTGTAATAAGTAGCAATTGCACAAAGGGAACGCTGCCGAAGAGCTAATCGAAGAGATCTTCTCAAAACATTTTAAATTTTGTCATCATGTACTGCCAGAAGTTACCACAACAAGTTTCCTGAACTCAATTGAAAATAAATTAAAAGATTTCACGATGAACGATTACTGCCTGTTTTTCATTGGAGAAAATGATCTGAGCAATGGAGACTATTTGAATATACTTGACAACTTAAAAACTCGATGAAAAATGTCAACCATACAAACATCATTATCTGCGCTCCGACTTACAAGAAAGGTGCTTTAATCCACAATTATAAAGTCGAGTTATTTAATAACCTACTATGTTTAGACAATAAAAACAATCAATACGCGTATTTTTTCGATAGCAATCGCACCCTATCACTTGAAATGTTTTCCAGCAGTACAGGAAAATTGAACAAACATGGATGGAGGAATATTTTTGAACAGATCATGTCCAATATACTGATAGACTACAAACTATTCTGCTCTCAAGACGATCTGACAAACGACAATATTGACCAAACGCTGCCATTCTCAAATGGCATGATTGAAGACAAATCAACAACAACACAAGACACTGCTCATATTGACACGTCAGACAACAGTGTTTTTTTTCGTCTATAACAGTTTAAAGATTCTTCATCAGAACATTGCTGGGCTATTAAATAAATATGACATACTTACTGTTCACCTGCAAGAATTATCTCAGCAGAAAAGAGACATAGATATAATTTGTATCACTGAACACTTCGTAATGGCCGGACATGAGAAATTATTGAATATAACGAACTACAAGTTAGGAGCAATTTATTCAAGACCATCTCTGAAACGAGGAGGTGCATGTATTTTAGTTAAAAGTTGTACTGAATACAAAGAGCTTTTGGATGTCTCTCGTCATTCCATACCTAATGATATTGAATGTTGCGGCATAGAACTTACGAACCAAAGTGTAATTATTATTTGTATTTATAGGCCACCAAAGTTAAGTAATTTAAATGTTTTTTATGAAAAGTTAGAGATTATTTTGAAGAAGCTATGTTCAAAATCTGATAAGAAAATAGTCATGTGTGGGGACTTCAATATAGATACGCTTAAAAGAAATAACTTGACACTAGACTTTGAATACTTTCTTTTGGGCTACAATCTTGTGGGCTACAATCTTAAACTGGAACTACGACAGCCCACCAGGCTGGCCAGTGTTACTTGTTTGGATAATTTTGCATGCAACTCTAAAATAAAATGTAAATCCGAAGAAGACTGCATTGTCTGATCACACTGCTCAACTATTGGAAATGAATGTTATTAAATAGAATAGAATAATATATAGAATAAATTCCTGGCGGATTAAAAGACGCGACCTATTGATTGAAAATATGACTAGTTTCAAAAACTATCTAAAATGTCTTTCTTTCTCTGAAATCTACCACACCGAAAACGCTAATGAAGCATACGATTATTTTCTGGAGCATTTTCATATGCTGTACGATCTTTGCTTTCCTTACAAATTAATAACAGTTAATTCTAATAAGAAAATTAAATGGGTTTCTAATGGCATCCGAGTGTGTAGTAGAAAACAAAGACATTTACTATGGAAATACAGATGCGAACCATCAAATTTTAATAAAAATAAATTCAGAAATTACTCGCGCAGGTGTCGAAAAATTATTAAATAAACGCAAAGAGCACAAAATAATTATTTAATTAACACCTCAAGCAATAAATCGAAAGCATCATGGCAGGTTATAGATAATAAAACCCAAATCACTGAGCTTATTTCCCAAATTAAAGTTCAAAATACTATCATTACTAATCCGACAGACATCGCAAACGCTTTTAACAATTCCTTTATTGACCAGACACAAAATAACATGACGAAACCACCGGACACTACGAACTTGACAAGTAACCCGAAATCAATGTTTATGCATCCAGTAGTACCGCAAGATATTATGAGAGCGATACAATTATTAAAAAATAAAAATAGCACTGGATATGATGGTATATCAACAAAGGTTGTAAAATTTGTATCAGGCGACATCGCCTAGCATTTGTGTCATATAGTTAGCTTATGTATCAGTACTGGAGTGTTTCCGGATAGTTTAAAAACAGCTATAGTGAAGCCACTTTTTAAAAAAAACAATAAAGAAGATCTAGCAAATTATAGACCAATTGCTTTAATACCCATTTTTTCTAAGGTTATTGAAAAAATAATTTATGACTCAGTTAATAAGTTCTTGGCCAAATATAATATTTTAAGTGCGGAACAAAAGGGTTTCAGAAAAAATAAAGGTATAAATACGGCTGTTTACGATTTGATAAATGTCATATTGCAAAATGTGGATAAAAAAATACCAGTTTGCGCAATTTTTACGGACATGACGAGGGCTTTTGATTGTGTTGATCACGAAATTCTTATAAAAAAGCTAGACATCATAGGCATCAGAGGAAATGTACTTAATCTCTTAAAATCATACCTTAATAATCATAAGCAGCACACAGAAATATTTAGAATATGTCTAAAAACTAAGCGCGAAGAAAAATATTTATCTAAGGCTAGAATTATTAGGTTTGGCGTACCACAGGGTAGTGTGCTGGGCCCTTTATTGTTTTTGCTGTACATAAATGATTTACCTCGCCACATTGAACATCCTATGGTCTTATTCGCTGACGATAGTACTGCCTTGATTAAATGTATTGACAAAAAAACATATGAATATGACATAAATGATACTTTACTAAACATTATACGCTGGCTTGACCAAAATAATTTAATGATTAATTTATCAAAGACTAATGTAATGCACTTTTATCAACGGATTCCACCAGGAATCTTGCATTTACACTATAATGGACAAAAAGTTGACCAAGTACTAGTTGCAAAATTCCTTGGCATTATGATAGATAGCCAATTAACGTGGAAGCCACAAGCAGAACAAGTATGCAAAAAACTTAGTGCAGATGCATATGTACTCTTTAATTTGTCAAAAAAAGTAAATATGGCCACAAGATTAATTGCATACCACGGGTTAGTCGCGTCGATTTTGAGATTCGGCATAATATTTTGGGGGAATTGTAGTCTGAGGGAACAGGTGTTCAAGGCTCAAAAACGCTGTATAAGGGTATGTGCAATTTAATAGTAACAGATAGCTGCGTACCTGTATTTAAGTCCCTAAAATTACTAACATTCCCATCACTTTACATTTTCGAGGTGGCTGTTTTTGTTAAATCAAACATGCATCTTTTTAATAAAGTGTCTGAAAATAGAAACCGGCCAATCAGGAGACAGTATAAAATTTGTTAATTGATAGTGGTTCCGATACCGCCCTATTAAAGAAAAATATAATATGTATGTGTCCGATCTTATTTAACAAAATACCCGATGTAATAAAAAATGAGACATTGCCACGTTTCAAAAAGAAATTGACGGATCTATTAATTACTAAATGTTATTACTCAATTGGCGAATTTTTGACCGATAAGAATTTAAATTGATAATATGACATCTCTGTACTCCTGACTTTTACTAAATCTTTTATTTTTAATTTAAATGTATTGACCTCGAACTTGACAAATTTATAATCCCATTTTATTAAACTTGACATTTTGTGTTGTATTGCCTACTTCAATTTTGTATTTTTTTGTTTTTTTTTTTCCGATTTTCATCTTGACATGGTAAACTTGTATTGATTTGATTGAATTTGTTAATAATATTTATAATAAGTAAACTGTTTGCATGCCTTAGTTAAGGTAGTTAGTATAAGGATCATTTTAACCATTAACATCTGTAACTTGTACCTACTTTCTGTGAAAATAAAGAAATATTCTATCTTAAGAAACTACGAATGGAAATAGTGAGTCAGGTCCTATGAGAACACAATATACAAAATTATTACATACAGGCAATTAAAAAACAGCACTACTTAGGAAAAATATTATGTCAATGGAGCCTATAATATACAATAAAATTCCGCATTATTTTAAAGAACATCCCATACGAATATTTAAATCTAAGCTGACTGCATATTTTTTTTTATTTTTTATTATTGTATAATAGACTTTTTAAATGATACAATTATATAACAATAAAGAAATATAAATGACATACTCGTATATGAGAATTTATACTATAACAAAATGACTTAATTATTAATTGAATTTATTGAAATTGTATTGTTAGTTTTAACGACTGCATGATTTTTATGAAAATTGTATATTTTAGTTTTTAAGACTGCATGTCGTAAGGTAAAATGTAGCGGAAACACTTAGTGATGTACCATCTCATACATGTACCTACATTGTTGGCAAATAAATGAATATGAATATAATACGAATATGAATATGAGACTATGTTCTCCTACAAAATGTCTCCGTATTCCCATTTACTGCGTTTTTTTAAACGCTTGGTGAAAATTCAAATCGACGATATCCTTCAGAAAATGGCCACAACAAGACGTAATGAAAACAAATAACTTTTAAAGCCAACTATTACACCCTGTAACAAATAGTACCTACGTATCAAATTACGCATCGTAGACATTTTTATTATAATATTTACTAGTTGACCCGTCAGCCGTTGTCCTGTCAAATTTGCTTATTTCCTAAATCACCCCAGAATTAAGGCGAACAAAAAAAAAATACAAATCGGTCTCGCCATTTTCCAGTTTTTGCACGGCAATTGATTTTTAACCGACTTCCAAAAAGGAGGAGGTTTTTTTTAAAGAAAGAAAGAAAAATGCGTTTATTTGCATTACAGCAGAAAAATACACCTTATAACTAAAAAAATACAGAAAACAATGATTATAATGCCAATAGGGCCTCAGCTCAGCATAAATGTCAGATGGCAACACAAAGTGTACCACCTGACGCTGATTTTCAGCTGCAACCTACGAGTGCCACACGCTAGAATAATAAAGACAGGGAAGTGTGTGCCCGTTTTAATAAATTTACAGAATAGATTAAAGGGAAGTAGTAAAAGATAGGTTATCATGAAAAACTCACAAAATCAAATAAAATAAAATGTTGTGACATACATCAGCGTGTGGTGTGTTGTGAATGAGAAACTAAAATAAATAAATACCCAATATCTGTCATAATAGCTACATTAAAATTAAAATAAATAATAAAAAAACTATCCTCTTTTTCTTTTATTTTTCTTATCTTTTTCTTTTACTTTCTTTCTTTTTAATGTATATCCGCTGATTGCTCCGTCAATTGTGGACCGATTTTGAAAATACTTTTTCTGTTTGAAAGGGTATTATAGGGAATTGGTCCCATATAAATTGTATTAACTTTGCTTGGATAGTTTTTGAGTAAGCTTCAATAATACGTATTTTTCCCACTTAGTATATGTGGATGATATGATGATAACTTCCTGTCCTGTTATTTACATAGCAGTTAGTGGTATTCGAATTTGTGTGGGGTAGGTACCACAACTAAAACGTGATAAATAAAAACTTTTTACATTAAAAATAACAACCGATTTCCAATAAAAAACACTACGAAGTGAAAAATAACTTTAATTTCGGAAGTTGGTGGCAAAAAACGAAAATTCAAAACCAAAGACTTCCGAAATTAAAGTTATTTTTCACTTAGTACTGGTAGTGTTTTTTTTTGGAAGTCATACAATAAATGCCACGAAAATCTGGGGTTGGACTAGAATTGGAAATAATTTTGCAATCAGACGGAATTACACCACCCCCATACATTTGGAATAAAGTACCAGTTCTTTGTCAGTTACAACCAATCTGTAACCTTGGACACGATTAGTTCTATATTCCTAGAGGAGCATCCTACGTCCCTCCCCCAGCTTCAACATTTTCCGTAAAGTACGAAGCCTTATAAGGTAGATAATTTAAAGTATTTTATATTAAGCTTTTTCTAGACGAACGTGTTTATAGAAACTAAAGTTTATAAAGGTCAACGTTTCTTAGAAAGTAGGATTTTTTGATAGTGTAGGTCATAATTATCATAGTGAGCCGATTCCCACTGCTGGGACGCAGCCCTCCTCTCTGTGAGAGGGAGTGGGCCGTAATCCACCACGCGGGCCCAGCGCGGGTTGAGAGATGTCACATGTCTTCGTATTTTTGGTTCTAGGACATGCCGGTTTCTTCACGATGTTTTCCTTCACCGTTTTGAGAGCAGTGGTGATGAAATAATTTGCGCTGCACTGGCGCCTGTCAAGGTTCGAACCTACGTTCAGAGAGTCGCGGCCGTTACAACCGGTCGAGCGGTCTTTTGTTTTTTCTTTCTCAGTTGTTTATGTTCTGACAGTGTGAGTAGTATATGCGGCCTACCCAAATGTCCTTCTTTGATATTGTTCGTCGAGTTGTGCTCGTTAAGTTCTGAGTTGAGCTCCATGATTACTGACAAATGCTTGCACTGACTGGACAGACGCACTCAAATCTGTGTGGTTCTTTTCTCAAACGACCATTTCAGACACTAATCTACATGGTCCTCATATAGCCTGACCAAGATAATGTCTTGACTTTAAAGGAGACCTCTGAGTTTGTTTCGGCCTTTCTTCTCAGAGTAGTCAGATAGGACTATTCAAATATAAATTGCGTATTTTTTTAGTTGACAAAGCTATCATACAATACCATCCAAGATTTTCTTAATAATTAGTACCTACTACAATCTGTCACCATACACCTAATTGTTATTTTGTAAGATTTGCTTTTTAAGTGACACCTAAGAATTGTTCTACACTGCATGTTGACATAATTATTGTATGCCTATTAGGCAGGACATAATGGAACTGTAATTTACCTAACATCTGTCTGTATAACCTTTAAAATAAAAAGATTTGATTTGATTTGAAACGCCGAACTCATCTAACTAATTTAAAAAGATTTAATAATATGACGTGTAAAAGTGATTCCAATATCCTTTTTACAGAATAAACAATTTAATTTAATTTAATTTCTTATAGTGTAGGTATATTTGAGTAAGTAATTAAAATCCTGCTTTTTCTGCCGGACAACGCACAGCCTAGACAATAGGGTCTAGAATCGTGTTATTTTGCACAAGAGTTCCTTTACTAACGAAGTTGAGCACGAATGGGCGAATTTTTGAAAATTCATCTCTGAATAGGGGTTAAAAGTTTCTATGGAAGTTTCCCATTTGACCACGGCTTGCACTTGAATAATGAGCAGTGATACCCTAGTGGTGTGACCGTCCGACTGCCAAGTCATAGGTCTCGAGTTCGAACCCAAGGCACGCACTTCTGACTTTTCGCATTCATGTGCGTATTATATAATTATCACTTGCTTTAAAAACGGCGAAGGAAAACATCGTGAGGAAACCGGCATGTCTGAGAGATATTTCTCGGCGGCCTGTGAGAAGCCAAGTCAGAGGCCCATGGGCGGCTTTAAAACTCTGACACCAGGTTAGTCACTAACCACAGGAAAAGAAGACTTGAATAATTACTTACTTGAATATGGACAGCATTGTCAATGACTTTAATGGGACACAATACAAAACGGATCAACGTTTTCGTAAACTGTTTGTACAATTTAAATTAGTTGTTATATGCTCGAGTGTGCTCCAAAATGTAGTGGCTGGAGTGACACTCGAGGGCCACGGAGCGAGACTATCAGTGACTAGCCACTGGCAGTGACGCTAATTAGATATTAATAACTGCAGGTAATCAGTAGCTGGGCGGGATATACTCTGACCTTATTGGTGATGTCCTTCAGAAAGGTCAGATGCGTAACACTCGTAACCGACACGATATGACGAGAGACGAGACGACCACAATATGTAAAAACAAAAGCTGTGCGATCCGAAAGGCGCATAGGTACTGCAATAAGGCTGCCTGTCCATTGAAGCGGAGCGAGCCAGCGGAGAGGAGAATGGCAGCGGAGTGGAGCGGAGTTGCGGACAGTGTCTGTCCATTGATGCGGAGCGAGTCTGCGGAGCGGAGTTACGGACTGTGCGGTGCGAGGTAGCGGAGCGGAGTTGCGGACCGTGCACAGTGACAGTGACAAAAAGGATGACATGACATAATGCAAAAAGAAATAATTGTAGGGGAGATCGGGTACAAAAGTAACGACGGTCGTCGTCTCCTACTGGCCAGTTTTATGGAGAAGGAAGGGCTCTTTATGATGAGCTCCTTCTTTAGAAAGTGAACCTGGCAGAGCCCTGATGGTGCAACTAACAATGAAATTGACTTCATTATGTTGACAAAGAAGCAAAATATTAAATGATGATACTGTGATCAACGCGTTGAAAACCAGAGTGATCACCGTATGGTAAGGGTCTTAAGGACTGATGACGTCTACGCTCCGTCCAGCACCGATCCAAATCCAAAACCCCGAAAGCTTTCAGCTCGAACTTCAGAGTCGTTTCGAGTATCTAGGGAGCTCCGTGGGCGATTATAATGAAAACTGTCCATACAATCGGGTCTAAGATCTTTAAGACCCGTCGTACGAATCGAAACCAGAAGCTTTCCGATGCTACTTTACAGTTCATGGAGGAGAGGCCTTTTTTTTATCTCTGTAATTCACAATAAACAGCAAATAATGAGATAAATTTAAATACAAAGTAGAGCATAATCGAAGTTTATATGTGGCTATATTCATATTATCAAAAATATGATAACTAACTAGAAACCAGTGTCAAAGTACAAAGGTTTACTTTTGTACCCGGTCTCCCCTAAGTCGAAACAAAGAGGCCACATAATATACTCGCCCAGCCGACACACGCACTGGCCGGTGGCACACTACTCCCCCTCCCCCGGGCCCCGGGGCTGCAATACTCCGCGCCTGGTTTTTTTCGGCATCCTCTCTCCGTTTCTCCGGTCCACTTCCCCGCTCCGTTTCCCCGCTCCGCTTCCCCTCTCCGCTTCCCGGTTTTGTGTGAATTTTTAAACTAGTTCGCAACTCCCTGTCCACTGAAGTGGAGCGGAGGTTTTATGCAATTCCATTGGTTAATATTGAAACACCGCTACTCCGCTCCTCTCCTCTCCGCTTCAATGGACAGGCAGCCTAATATTACCAAAAAGAAAGATCGAATGCAACAGTTATTTTTAACCGACTTCCAAAAAGGAGGAGGTTATATGTTCGACGCGTATGTATTTTTTTTTTTATGTTTGTCCTCTGATTTCTCAGTCTATTGTGGACCGATTTAATTTTTTTTTTGTATGAAATAATATGCGTTAATAAGTTGGTGCCTTAAAAATTATATTAACTTTGCTTGGATAATTTTTGAGTAAGCTTCAATAATACGTATTTTTCCTACTTAGTATATTATGGAAGATATGATGATAACCTACCTCCTGTCACTGTTATTTACATAGCGGGTAGTGGTATTCGAATTTGTGTGGGGTAGGTACCACAACAAAAAAGTTTTTTTTTTTTTTTACAAAAAAACGACTACCGACTTCAAAAAAAAACACTACGAAGTAAAAAATAACTTTAATTTCGGAAGTCGGTGGCAAAAAATAAAATACAAAAGCAAACTCAAACTCAAAGCATTTATTTCAATTAAACCATTTACAGGCATTTTTGAATTGTCAAATAGTCGCGTCAGTTAGTCAGAAAGTTGAAGCTATATAAGCTATTTTTCACTTTGTAGTGTTTTATTTTAAAGTCGGTTGTTCTTTCAGCAGCACGACAGAAGGTCGCCTTTTGCATGTAACCTTTACAGAGTTCGTATTAAAAATAAACCCACTAAATCAAATTATAATACTTTCGCCTCTCATAATATTATTTTATGTAAATTAAAACAACAATAACACAAAGTTACTCGGTTTGTTTGCTCCAACCCACACACGGTTGTTATCATAGTATACGTTTTAAATAATACATCTATGCTTGTAATGTATAAGTAAAAGAAAAATGGCGGATGGAAAATACAATCGACTTTTAGGAAAGTGTATCGGTATAGCAAACATACGTAAATTATTCACTTTTTTTGTAAAATACTACTTTAATAGCAAACTATAGTTTTGTGTATTAGGAGCATTTTTTTGTTTGTTGTAAATGCGTGTACCACGGAGCCGTTTATTACATTATTAAGATGTATGTTGACTTGAAAGAGCATGGCAGTTGAGAGTATGTCATGCTCACTTAAATGTCTCGCTGACCGTGGCGCATTTGTTGGATCTTTCGGTTCCCTACATAATGGTTGAGCTGGATGGTGCTGTTTCACGCGTCAAGTTCATGAACGGGAGACTGGCCATCTTATCTACCAGGGCTTATTTTTTATCTTATATTTTGAATATATATATGTTTTTTATTGTTAAACAAGCAACAAGAATAATGTACCCGGGATTTTGTTAATTCTTGATTTACTCGTAAAAGTCCTTCCTTGGAGTTTCATGCCCGTTCTTCTCCATAGAGATCTACATTCTGGAATAGCCTTAACTTTCAACTGTCCGGTTTCATTGAAATAAATGCTTTGGAGTAATAGTTTGAATAAAAATACTTAAACTCCTTTTTTGAAGTTGGATAAGAAGGTAGAAAACTTATTTAAAGTGTGAAAGGTGACAGGATCCCTCAAATTGTTAAAAGTTTTAATTCTTTATGAAAGGGATCGTCAAGTTACAATATTGTCACATTGTTTTAATTATTAGAGGCTCTTTGGTATTATGGTCATCAGCTTGAATGCTGAGCGTAGAATCCTGGGTTTGATCCCCGTGTTGAAAAGAAAAAACAACCGGCCAAGTGCGTGTCGGACCACGTAAATTTAAGGGTTCCGTAGTTGACTCTATCAAAAATTTGCAGGGGTCAGCTTCCAGTCTAACCGGATGCAGCTAACCAGTATTTTACATGGAGCGAATGCCTATCGGACTTCCACTGGGTAATACTGGTTTAAAACTACTGGTTGACACATACAAAAGTACCTTTGTTAGCACAGATATCTTCAATTGCACAATAAGTAAATTTAAAAGCCTCATTCGCCATTCCCTATTAGATATCACAACAAGTGCTCCTTATTAGTATTATTGTATAATTTTGTTATCTTTGTTTGTTATCTTTTTACTTTAATTTTTCATTGTTAATTTTTAATATATTCCTTATTTTTTTGTTTTTTTTCCCTTATTAGTCTTTATGTTTTTTATAATTTAACTTTTAATTTTAATTAAGTATTTGCCACACGTACTGCTTTTAATGATCCTAGCGATTAGCTCTTTTTGTTTCGTAAACTTCCATACCTACTTGTGGACAGCGTTGTGGGTTTTTTTATAACCAAATTGCTATTTTGTTAAACTAGTTTTAAGTCCTCTTAATGTAACTGTTTGCTGTTCCTCTCAATAAAAAAAATAATAAAATACGATACCCCTTGGTAAGACTGGTGTCAGACTTTCGGGCTTCTGACGACATGTAACGACTGTCAAACATCACGAATGACAGCCGGGACCTACGGCTTAACGTGCTTTTCGAAGCACGGAGAAGTCTCGGTATGTAAAATAGGTTTTATTTTTTATATATTCTTTTCTATTTTGTGAATGTGAGGAAGCTGTAGGTTTAGTGGACTGTAGATTTGTTGACGATCTTCTATATTGTTAAGTACCTGTTAGTGGTACTTTTTGAAAGATCTACACTATACTCCCATACCTATTAACACTGTTATTTGAAAATATTGTAAAAGCCATTTATTTTTAAAAGAGTAACCGTGGAGTTTCTTGCCAGCTCTTCTCCATAGGAAACTACCAATTGAAACCGTGCACCTAGCTTCTGACGTTTCATAAGTGCTCATGTAGGTTTATGTGAAATAAAATATTTAGAATTTTTAAAGATGGTCACCCATCCACGCACCAACTCTGGCAAGCGTAGCTTAACCTGATGGACCGACCCGTGCGGATGTTATTACTTAACCACGATTTCCTATTGTTTTTTTTTCTTCTAAATTCGATCTCCGATTGAATAAAAAATTACAGATATTTTAGAATATATTACTGTATCTTGTATCAAATTACCGCAGTCTCGCCTCGCATAATGTGGTTGACAAATTATATTTTTTCTGACTCTGTTTGTTTAAATCTAATGTTATGTTAACGATAGGGACGCACCTACTGTTAAAATATGTTTGAATATATTTACAATATCTATTGGAAAAGCTGTACCTACTTTTATAATAAAATAATAATTTATATAATACCATTTATGTCAGGCGACTCAGGCCCATAGAAAATACCTTAACCTAAACATACATATTTTAATATAAGCAAAAAACTTGTGTTATTAAATAAAGCTTAGACTATGTTAGTAGCACTTCACTTTGCACTAGCTTGAATTAGTGCTGTCGTGTGGAACTTGTCCGCGGAAGCGACGGAACACCACGTCCTGCGGCCAAAAGAGAAAAGAAGATTAATTAATAGAAAAATAATTAGTTTAGATTGATTTATAAAAGAGAAGATGATCTATTACCTATCTATACAGGGTGGCAGGGATATCGACGCGAAAACTGATACCATGGATTCAGTACGTGATTCTGAACATTGCGTTGAATTGAAATCTTTCGTGTCAGTTTTCGCGTCGATGTCCCTGCCACCCTGTATACGGCCGTAACTGGATGGGGAATTTTGTCATTTTGTTAAATATTTGGCAATGAATAAGTGCCGCCAGCGGCACAATAGTGGCGCTGCCTCTGCCCGGCTAAAGTGCCTTAAGCATTGCATTGTCATTGTCACTCACGGTTCCCTACAAAATGGTTGAGCTGGATGGTGCTGATCCACGCGTCATGTTCGTGAACGGGCGCCGTCAGTTGTGACTGGTCATCTCTTATCTGCCATGGCTTATTTTTAATCTTATATTTTGAATTGTTTTGATTATTTTTTGTACATTGTTCTCACATATAGAAGCAACAAGAATAACGTACCCAGGATCTTGTAATTTTCTATATTTAAAAGAGTGTCCTTGGAGTTTCTTGCCCGTTCTTCTCCTTAAAGATCTACGTTTTGGAATGGGCAACTAGCTTCAACTTTCTGACTAACTGACGCGACTATTTGACAATTCAAAAGTGCCTGTAAATGGTTTAATTGAAATAAATGCTTTGAGTTTTGAGTTTTACTGTCACTGAGTCACTGTTAATTTTTATTTTGTTTGATTGTTGAGGTTAGTTCGCTGGTAAAACACCACATTCCCAAAACATTACATTCTCTTGTATCTAAACGGACCCTGGCGTTGTGTGGTCACAGTTTTAACCTAACCTAACCTACCTTTTAGCCATTGTCATTTGCTACTTCATTTTTTGTAAATTCATTGTTGTGACTTTTGCTATAATTATCTAAAACAAGTACGATCAATCAATACAAAGGGCGGCGAACTAACCTCAACAATCAAACAAAATTACAAGTGACAGTGACAATGACAATGTAATCCTTACGGCACTTTAGCCGGGCCGTGGTAGCACCACTATTATGCCGCAAATAGCGGCACTCTGTACACTTCCTAAATATTTCTGTACTTCCCACCATATTTGTGAACATAATCGTAGCTCATTTTCGCTTTATTTTGTAACTTGTGACTAATTCAACGAACGGTATTGTCACGATTTCCAAATATTAACACGCTCACTGCGTTAGTCAAAGATGACTTTCAGTTGGTGCGGCATGGGGTCTATTATATCCGTAGCATGATTTGTTCCTGGTGCATTGCTGGGTCGAAAAGACCCGTTCGACTTCCATCTGTTTAGGAGGACTTATCTTTAGGTATAATGATTTTAAAGCATATTCCTGTATAGTAATATGTTGACAAATAAACACTCAATAAAAGGCTGAAATCGTATGTAGATGCACTGAATGGTTTGTTTGTAAATAAAGGGATTGCTTGTCGGGTCTTTACGACCCGTTAGCCGCACTGGTTAGTAAAAGTGTCGATATATTTTTAGTGTTATGGATGATAAAAAAAACATCGATAGCGATAAAATGTATAATATATTTTTCAGATCTGTTGATTACATATTTAAGTAAATTATACCGTAATATTAGACGTATAATTTTCATTATACCATTCTCGACATAATGTCTTTTTACATGCGTTACACATGGTTTTAACCTTTTTAACTGTATTGCCGGCTACTTTGGTGTTTGGCGTAATTTATCGTAACATCCTGAACAATTCCGTTTTTTGTTACCCACCCATGATTAAGCTATGAACTGTTTCCGCTGTAGATGTTAAATCCAGAATCATCGGCTGCTGTTTGTAGGACTTGTAATGTGTGTCCGTGGAGTTTCTTGCCCGTTCTTCTCCATAGGTACCTACTACGCTTTGGAATGGGCAACTAGCTTCATATTTCTGACTGACCGATTCCTTGACAATTCAAAAGTGCCTGTAAATGGTTTAATGGAAATAAATGCTTTGAGTTTAAGAGACCAGTTGACGGGCTAGTTTATACAATATAATAATTTATATTCTTCATGACTTTCGCTTCATACAGGCGCTCCCTATTTAAACAGTGTGATGAGTCTATCTAGCTCAAATTGGTTTGTTTTGTAGTGTTGTAGATTTATCTCTACTAGACACATTTTAAATTGTTCTCCTTAGTCAATTTTTTTTTTCATATGTGAATATCATGCATACCTACCTGTCATTTGCATGGTTACTGAAATGATAATTTTAAATGTTATTTTAATTTGAATTGTAAGTGACTGTGCTGTTGGTGTGCTTATGATAAATAAATAAATATATTCCGCTTACCCAATATTATTTGTCTTGGAGAACCTTCGCTTACTTAATTTTCCGTTGGCTTTTCACCCTCACATGACTTAACACATTCAGTGACCCCCGCTCTGATTCAAGAAGGGTGGGTCACTTCCAACGGTGCCGCGCACTCGGATCCGAGCGGCCGCCTCGTACAGTTTTCTCCAGCCAATATAGTTTTTGTGTCCATGGCAAGTTCGTATTACTTTATGCAGCCACTCAGGCAAAATTCTACATTCATTGGCAGTGAATGTGTTAAACAATATTTCCCTGGATCTCTTCATGTTCCATTCACTTTCAGTTCTCATTTGCAAAAAAAACTCATCTAAACAGTCCGTGTGTTTAGATGAGTTTTTATCCTCACTAAGTAGCTCAACTAGCATGTAATCTGGTGCGGCTATTGGGTCATCGGAACGGAACGGAATGGGAATATGATGTTTGGAGCGTCGCCCAGCTTCTAAGTTAGTTCTCTTCGAGCCTTAGAACCAAAATGTTGTCTTCAAGAAGTCTAAAAGTCTATACTGATATTGTATTGCTAAAAGTAAACCTAACAAGTTTGTATGTCTGCAAGAATATCAATACAGAAATATTAGTACTGAAATTGTGTATTATTTAAGTGTCTTACACATCCTATAATCATTAAGTTCTATACTAGTGCTGTGCACTTCTGTAAGTGACGAATTCGCAATACCAAAAACTGTATGCGATTTTTGTTAGTGACTAATTCGTTGAAGTGCTACATCAATAAATAAAATAAAATGTGTGCCGGGACACATACTACAAGTGAAACTTCAACGGACATTGATGATTTTAATAACTGCAGTAACTTATATGAGGAGGCTTTGTGTAAGGTCAGGGACCTAGAAGAAGAACTTATTCATGCTAATCTACGTATTACTAAGTTACAGAAACAAAAAAATTGTACTCAGGCTAAGGAAACTAATAATTTATACGATGAATTATTTCATACTAATTGCAACCCTCATTCCTTAATAACAATAGACCTAACCGAAGATTCTATATTGAACCATAATAATAGTTGTTTTAAAGTAAGTCAAAATAAAATTAAAAAGTATGCAAAACTAAATAAAATCATAAACAAATGCAATAAATTCAGGAAACAACATAAACACAGTTCCAATAATATTAAACTAAGGAAAGAACGTGTTTTTCTAATAAATAAATTAAAAAACTATCAAATTAAATTAGAAGATAGTAAGAACATTTATCAAATTGACACCCAACGATTACAGTCTGGGATTGAGGTTCTTGAAGAGTCACTACATTCTCTTTATATTAAGTATGTGAGCTCTCAAAAACAAATAAAGGAACACATCCTTGCTGCAAACAAGTTAGTAGAAATGTGTAACGATGACACTATCAGAGTAGTCCCGATGACTCTTACCACCACTCAATGTTCTTGTCAAAGGGAATCCAACCTTGAGGCTCTTCAACTTGAGGCAACGGAGGACCCGTCCCAGTCTGGAGAGGCTCGGGACTGTATCCCTGATCAAGATGCACCACATGTTGTACAAGGTTCATCTCAAGTAGCACAGACAGATACTTGTTCTCTCCCTTGTTCTAGTAAAGATTGTTATTGTTCTATTATGTTTTCAGATAGTTTAGGGAGAGGGTTAGGTAAATTATTGAGTAACAACCTGAGTCAATCCGCTGTTAATTATTGTATGCCAGGGAAATCCTACAAAGAGATAATGTCATCTATAACAGGGAATAAATATGATCCGAAAGCCATTATTTCTGTATTTGTAGGCAATAGTTCCAATTTAAAAAATGATGACATCACTGTCAGTGTCACTGAAATCTTGAAGATTAATTGTCAGAAAATAATATTGTGTGCTTTTCCATACTTTCAGCACTTGTCAAGTAGGCAAAATCATATTATACATATGCTAAATAACCATATGCATTTGTTAGTTAATCACTATAGTGACAAACTTATATTTTTTGACACCAACACTTTTGTTGAGAAATTAAAATCGACTAGGGATACTGCGTATCTGCCTATTAGTTTTAGACGTCAAATAGCATGGCTATTAGCTTTTAATATAAACTCAGACATAAGTAGTATGTCGAAGTATTATGTATTTAGCACCACAAAGGTTAGTAATAATACTAATATTAAGGTGGTTAGCAATAGTAATTTAAACTAGTCAGTAAGACAACAGAAGGTACTAGTAACAATGTTGTTTGTCTCACCATCAACAAGCTATCTTCTGGCACTCAATTAGTTAATTGTAAAAACGGGGCTAAGCAGAATTCCTTGAAATTGTTTCATCAAAATATTCAAGGTTTTTCTTCCAAACAATTAGAAATTGAATTGTTTTTAGAAAAAACAATGTTTGATATTATTTGTATAACTGAACACTGGTTGAAAGATTATGAAATGCTAATTAATTTTGAGAATTATAGTGTGGGCAGTTGTTTTAACCGAAAATCCATGCTACGTGGAGGTTCACTAATCTTAATTAAAAATTGTATAAAATCTAAGACTCGTAATGACATAGTTGAATTATCGGTGGAACATAGCATTGAACTGTCCTGTGTTGAGCTAGATAAGCATTTTATAGTGTGCGTTTACAGACCTCCAAATTATCAAAACTACTCTATATTTGAGTCAGTAATGGAAGATGTTTTAGCTAAACTTGCAACTGGTAATAAATCAGTAATTATTTGTGGTGACTTTAATATTAATATTTTAGAAAATAATTCAAATAGCAGTAGATTATTAAGCCTCTTCAAATCATTCAATCTGTCAAATGTGTTTTTAGAACCAACGCGAATAACTTCGACTACTGCTACATGTATCGATAATGTCTTTTGTTGCTGCGACTATTTAGATAAAGCCATTGTAAATTATCTCCCTTCTGATCACAGCGGTCAAACCGTTAGTTTTGAGTCCAGCACACCAATACAAAAAGTGCAGATTCAAATTAGACCAATAACATCGGGTAATTTAAATAAGTTTAACAACACTTTAATTAGCAAGTTAAGTGCTCAGGGCCTAAATTTGTCCAATGGCAATATTCTGTATGAACAATTATTTTCATTAGTGCAAACAGAGTTCAATAATTCATTTAAGAAAAAAACTAAAACTATTTGCCCTAAGTTTTTATTCAGTGACTGGGCAACTAAAGGGATCAGGAAAAGTAGGGAAAGATTATTTGAACTGTATGGCCTTAAGCCGTATATTAACACGGAAACTTTTAATAAGTATGTTGCTACTTACTCTAAAACTTTTAAAAATATCTGCAAAGCAGCTAAAGCTTCTTTCATTAGTAACAAGGTTAAATCAGCAGACAATAAAATAAAGACAGTTTGGAAAATTATTAACAATGAAACGAACAAGAACAAAAGACATAATACTGATTACACACTTGACACTTCCCGCGGTCTCATTAGCGACAACATCGATGTTGCTCAGGAATTTGCAAATTTCTTTACCAATATTCCAATTAAAACTACAGAAACTTTAAATTCGTCCCCCTTACTTGCTATTGATTTATTAAGAGCGAATGTTTCAGCCTTTCCCGTGGAATTTAAATTTAAACATGTAAACCCTGTGGTCGTTGTAAAGGCTTATAAGCAACTCAAGATCAAAATTACCGAAGATCTGTGGGGTATGTCTACTAAAGTTTGTCAATCAATTATTGAGACAATTGCACCCTATTTAGCTTTAATATTTAATTTGTGTGTGGATCAAGGGGTATTCCCGGATCTAATGAAGTACAGTAAAGTTATTCCATTATTCAAATCCGGGGACACCAAAGATACTAATAATTATAGACCCGTATCGGTTTTGCCGGTTTTCAGCAAGGTGTTTGAAAAAGTAATGTTAAATCAAATGCTCCAGCATTTTAATCGTAATAATATCCTACACGATCAACAGTATGGTTTCACCAAAGGACGTTGCACAACCGACGCCGGTGTCACCTTATTAAAACACATCTTTAACGCATGGGAGGAGGCACAAGATGCAATAGGCATCTTCTGCGACCTATCCAAGGCATTTGATTGCGTGAATCACGAAACACTGCTCTTGAAACTGGAGCATTACGGACTGGATAAACTTGCGCTTAGCTTAGTAAAATCATATTTGAATGATAGATTGCAGCAAGTTCAAATAAACGGTGTAAATTCATTGGGTTTAAAAGTCCAAATGGGTGTACCACAGGGCTCGATTTTGGGTCCCTTCCTCTTTTTAGTATATATAAATGATTTACCTCATTTACTGAAAAACCGACCACAAATGGTGTTATTTGCTGATGACACATCACTGATTTTTAAGATAAATAGACATGCACAGGAGCTTGACGAAGTAAATAACGCTATGCTTAAGGTACATAATTGGTTTACTGTAAATAATTTGGTATTAAATGAGAAGAAAACTAAATGCATAAGATTCACGTTACCAAATGTTAGAAGTAGTGAATGTCATGTTGTACTGAATAGGGCGACACTAGAATTCGTCGATAAAACGGTTTTCCTGGGGATCACGCTTGACTCAAAACTACAGTGGGGTCCTCACTTAACATCACTTGCAGGGCGGCTAAGTTCAGCCGCTTACGCTGTTTGGAAAATCCGCCAACTAACAGACGTGGATACCGCGAGACTGGTCTATTTTAGTTACTTTCATAGCATCATGTCTTACGGTATTTTGCTGTGGGGACGGGCTGCAGATATTAATTCTATCTTTATTCTGCAAAAGAGGGCTGTCAGAGCCATATATAACCTCCGCAGACGCGAATCTCTAAGGGAACTGTTTAAGAAAATTAACATCATGACGGTACCTTGTCAGTATATATATGAAAACATTATGTATGTTCGGAAAAATCTACATCTTTTTAGTAAGATAAGTGACAGGCATAATTTTAACACTAGAAATAGGAACAAATTAGATCAACCACGTTTCAGATTGTCTAAAGTGCACACTACTTTTATGGGGTACTGCGTAAAATGTTATAATAAAATACCACTCGATATTCTTCAACTGAATGAGAAGAAATTTAAAACATGCATTAAACGCACACTATGTAGACAAGCATATTATAAGTTGGATGATTATATCATAGATAAAAATGCTTGGCTTAATGCTGGTCCTGCTCCACAGCCACTTGGGCTCACTAGTTAAAAAAAAAAAAAAATATGTTTGGAAGAGTTGCTTCCCCTTTTTATTTTTCTGACATTACAAACTTAATGTTTATTTTTTATTTAAAACAAGTTTTAATTGTTGAATACTACAATGGATAATGATTTTCTTTCTTTTTGGTAGTAACATTCTATTAATCTCTCAAATACATTGCAAATTTGTTTTGTATAATTTAGAAGCATTTTTTCAATTTTTGTAAATGTGAGTACCATGGAGCCGTTTTAATGTTATTAAGATGTATGTTGACTTGAAAGAGCATGGCAGTTGAGAGTATGTCATGCTCACTTAAATGTCTCGCTGATGGTGGCGAGTGTGTTAGATCATTCGGTTCCCTACAAAATGGTTGAGCTGGATGGTGCTGATCCATGCGTCATGTTCGTGAACGGGCGCCGTCAGTTGTGACTGGTCATCTCTTATCTGCCATGGCTTATTTTTAATCTTATATTTTGAATTGTTTTGATTATTTTTTGTACATTGTTCTCACATATAGAAGCAACAAGAATAATGTACCCAGGATTTTGTAATTTTCTATATTTAAAAGAGTGTCCTTGGAGTTTCTTGCCCGTTCTTCTCCATAAAGATCTACGTTTTGGAATGGGCAACTAGCTTCAACTATCTGACTAACTGACGCGACTATTTGACAATTCAAAAGTGCCTGTAAATGGTTTAATTGAAATAAATGCTTTGAGTTTGAGTTTGAGTTTTGACAAGTAGAAAAACGAATGGCAACGGACAAGTGGCAAAACGGATCGCAACAAATTTTTACTTGAAGTTTTACGGGCAGATTGAAAATAAAAATAAATAAAATAAAATAAGTTTATTTCATATAATCATTTGGCTTACATTGCATGTCGAGGAGTCTCCATTTAAGCATAGAAAATGCCTGTAGTTGAGGCTCCGCTACGAGTATAAACAGGTATACAAAATACAAAAAAAAAAAGGAAAAAAGTGAAACAAAATAAAATTAAAATTATTTAATGAACTTGTCCAATTTGAAAACCTGCCCGTAAAACTTCAAGTTAAAATTTTGTTGTGATTCGTTTTGCCACTTGTCCGTTGCGATTCGTTTTTCTACCTGTCCGTTGAAGTTTCACTTGTAGTATGTGTTATTAACGCACACAATTTTTTTTTTTAAAGTCGGTTCAATATAAAAACTTGAGATTCCAATCTATTCTATCCCTCCGCCGCTGCCGCCTCTCACCACGCGATATATCGTCTACCCCCTCCACGCGGCCGTAACGCTTTTTCGTGACAGAAAAAAAAAAAAAAAAAACGTTAATAATCAATAAATAAAAACGAGCAAGCCTTACAGTAGTCGCCTAGGATGTGTAACATCTGACATCTTGGCTGTCAGTTACCTACAGTACCAACCTCTCGGAAAATGGGTTGGTACCTACCATCTGATGGCAAACTCTAGCACCGCACGCGCTCATTGGTCAAATCAAATAGCGCGCGCTTCCCCGGCTTCCTGTTACACACTTCCATCCCTTTTCACGAAATCACTCCCACGGATTGCAGGAAAGCGAGAGGAAAGATGTTATATATCAAAAACGCTTTCAGCACTTAAGACGTTCTTATTCCGAGGAAAACTCGTCCGTCTGATGTTGCGTGAACTACAAACATATTTTTATTTCGGTAATCCTGGGTTTGCAAGGACGCACCACAGGTATTTTCTGCCTTTATACGAACCCTTAACGTCCGGGTACTTTAAGTACTATTTTTTCTGCCTATATAGATAGGCTAGATATATCATCATCATGACATGGACATGGTCATGGTCATTACTTTTACGAATTTATGGAAGATAAGAAGCTAAAATAAAGCAAATGTTATTTATCTATGTATAGATGATTTTATTAAAGCTACTAATTATTTCAAATGTATAAACTAAATTAAATATGTTTACAAAGAGAATATACATTAGTAGTAATAATAATGAATGTTGTGTTATTGGTATTTAGTAGTTATGCAATATAATGTTAACTTCCAAATATGTATCTAACCTAGATGTAAGTTAAATGTAATAATACTTGCTACTCATAAGTTTTAGCCTAGCCTGTAACTGAGTGTACATTATGCAAAAATAATAAATAAATAAATAAAATATAGGTACGCTAGCTAATTTAAACAAACTGCGCAGACGTGATCGATCTCTAAACACGATAAAAAACAAATAAAAACTGTTTTTTTTTTTTGGGGTTGACCACCCCTTTAAAAACAAAGTTATTGCAAAAATATATTACAAAGTGTTTACATTGGCCCCAAACTAGGCAAGCCCGTATCTTGGGCACCAATATGAATGATAATGTTCCTTGAAGTATGAGTTGAGAAAATCATGTTTTTATGTCGAAACCCATCACGTTTCTGAAGTTTACACAATTTTTTAAACTGATATTTCAAGTGACTTGTCTACATGCGGTTTATGACCCCAAAAATGTCATCACATTATTTTCTTTTTTCTTTAGCGTACACACTTCTGCCTACGCCTTCGGGAAATTTAGGTGTGAGGTTATGCTTAATAGAAAATTAATGCATATTGATAACATAAAGACACCAGCTGGAGTCGATGCCACAGAGTAAAATAATTTATATAATAATTTAGACATGACCACCTGTCCGCTAATGAAATGTCAAAGAGTATTAGTAAAGACGAGCGATGTTCAGTTGGACAAGCATCGCAGAGCAACAAAGTTTTTGTTTTGCAGGAAAAATAAGAAAATTATGCATATCTTAAAATACTGGTCAAGTGTAAGTCGGAGTTGCGCATTCAGGATTGCGTACTGTTAATTTAATAAAAACTTTTGGTAACTTATAACCTTGTTGGTAATTATATTTTCGAGCCGTTTGGGGTTGAAACCCTCGGGCCGTGGGGGCCTCTTTAAAGAAATCTCCAAACGGCTATTTGTCACTTCCCGTGACCCAAGGGCTGGTTTTTACCTTGGGCAGAGGCTAAGCATTGCCATACAACGTGGCAATGCGGCCAGCCTTTTTGTTCTTCTAACTGAACAGACAGCTGTGCTGCTGGGGAGTTTGTTGCGCCACTTCTTCTTCCCAGCTAAAGCACTAGGAAGTGGTGAAGGGTGGGCGTTTTGGGGGACTGTCTTATGTAATTTTGACGTTCAAAAAGTGCTGATTCTCAGCCTAGTTTGAATAAATGACTTTTGAATTTTGAATTTTGAATTTTGAATTTCTTGGGTACATTACCAGTCGACAGCGATGCGGATGAATTCTTCGATGCTATATTTTAGTTTGTAAATAGTTTTAGTTAAGTTAGTATATAATTTTGCTACTTTTATTAATTAATTAGTTATAAATTGTTTGTACCCATTTAAATAAAGTTATTACATGCTTGTTATACAAAAACTTTTTACAAAAAAAAAAAACAGACTTCCAAAAAAAAAATCCTACAAAGTGGAAAATAACTTTAAAAAAAAAACCAACCACCTTTTTTTTTGTTGTTATTTTTCACTTTTTAGTTGTGGTATACCAATCTGCCTAGCTTTTTCTAAAATTTATATGGGACCAACTTGAGAGCATGCCCTTTCATACATAAAAATAATTTTCAAAATCTATCCACAATTGACGGAGAAACCGGTGGACACAAAGAAAAAAAAAAACTTGCATCCGCTATGAACATAGAACCTCCTCCTTTTTGGAAGTCGGTAAGAAAATGACGATTTTTGTCCGCTCTAAGTAAATTTTCTAAAATAAAGCCGAGAATATAGCAATAGTGGGTTACTCTGTTTCTATTTGCGCTTTCTTTTTATATTATTCGGTGGAAAACCAGCCGACGGACCATCTGAAAGTCACATCACTTAACGCCTGGTTTCCCCGAAGGGTTGGGCAGAGGTGTACCTATAGTACACCCACATTTCGCCAGTTATGTTTAAGTCCCATGTAATAAGGGGTGAGCCTATTGCCATCAAACAGGCACTAAGCCAGACTCCGGGCTGCTACTGAGTAATTCCAGATGGATAAGTCCAATAATCCAATAACTTTGCCCGACCTGGGAATCGAACCCAGGACCTCATGTTCAGCAGTAGCGCTTGCGACCACTAGACCAAAGAGGCAGACATACATTACTTAAAATTCAAAACCTACCCTACCTACCTACCTACGTATCTACATACCTACCTACATAGAATACATACCCTACCTACACCTACCTACCTACCTACCTTAGAGGTATGAAAAATAGATAGTAGCCGATTCTCAGACCTACTGAATATTGCTATAAAATTTCATAAAAATCGGTCAAGCCGTTTCAGAGGAGTATGGTAACTAACATTGTGACACGAGAATTTTATATGTATATAAGATACATTAGAAAATTAAATTAAAAATTAAACGCATGGATAATAATTAATTAATAAAAAAAACATTTTTTTACGTTTGACACAAGATGGCTACCTTATGTAGAATCATGACATTTAAATGAACTGTGGTCGAATTTCGACCTCTGGGCGGCCACTAGTTATAATTATTATGTGAATATATGGCGAAATGTGGGTGTACTATTATAGGTATACCTCTGTCTAACCTTTCAGGCAATACAAAGCGAGATGTTATGCTATGTTATGGAATCATAAAGTTCTGAAGGTATCCTTCGAACCGGAGTGCAGCAATGCTAGGCGGCAGAAATAGTTATGGCGGCAGAAGAGGTACTTCCACAGACGAGCTCCTTATCAAAGAGATCCACAATTGATGTGGTACATCGTTTTTTTTATTTTTATTGTTGACATTTTTTATTGTATTAAACTGTTTTATTAACTTATTTTTGTTTTAATGTTCTGTTTGATTTTTGTTATTTTGCTCTTTAACTACTTATTTTATTGTTAATTATAATAATGTTTTAATTAATTAATAATAATCCTTGACATTTGCACGTCACATCATGTGGAAAGAAAGAAAGAAAGAATAATATTTTATTTGGGACACGCACAGGAAATTCAAACAGTAAATAATAATAAAAAATTATAAAAATGAAAATACAAACATGACCTATGCGAGGCCAAAAAGGCCACTATCTCAGCATAATGCGGCGATATTTAAAAATAAATACCGCAGCGCTGGTATTCTGATAGGGCCCACTGTGATGTCACGGACACATCTACGGACTCACATAAATCCCATCCCAAATAATAATAAAACAAAAAGCAACAAAAAAAAAAAAAAAAAATTACAAATAAAAACAAACTAAATAAATTAATCTATACACGCCCGACGTTCCAACATCACTTGTCCATAGTATAGACTATTATTTATCTATGGTGACAAGCGAAGGGACGCGGGCGCACGACTGTCAACTAAAGCATGCAAGCAGGCCTATGTGGCAAACATGCCTGTACTTTAATGTTCTTACCATCTTGCATGCATGTACTTTCTTGTATGTCACATGTTTAAGCAAATAAATATTATCTTATCTTATCTTATCTTATCTGATCTTACATATACCTATTAGTATGGTCCTATTTTCACAACCTTGTCTTGTGTGTCATGTAGCCCGGGAATAATTTAAGCAAAATGACATACAGTTTGTCTTCCCAGAGACACATTATTTAGATTCAATTACAATTGTGATAGATTGACTAGTACGCACTCCTCTAAAATAATGTTAGATCGAGTAATTGTTTGGCAACGTAGGCGGCTTGACTTGATAAACATAAATTCGTGTTGAGTTGATAAGGTTCCGTACGCATAGAGCTGTAACTTTTTAAACGTAAAAGAAAATCCACTTGTTTTCATAGTACCTATACGTATTAGGTACTAAATGTAAAAAAAGAATCAAAACACTACAAAGTGAAAAATAACTTCGGTTTCTTTGGTTTTGAATTTTCGTTTTTTGCCACCGACTTCCGAAATTACAGTTATTTTTCACTTTGTAGTGTTTTTTTCGGAAGTCGGTTGTTTTTTTTTTTGTAAAAAGTTTTTATTTTACACTTTTTAGTTGTGGTACCTACCACACCCAAATTCGAATACCACTACCTGTGTAAATAACAGTGACAGGAAGTTATCATCTTATCATCCAGATATACTAAGTGGGAAAATACGTATTATTGAAGCTTACTCAAAAACTATCCAAGCAAAGTTAACAAATTTTATATGGGACCAATCCGGGAGCATACCCTTTCATACAAAAAATAATAATTTTCAAAATCGGTCCAATTGTGGACCGATTTTTATTATTTTAAAATTATTATTTTTTGGAGAAATCGACCGACATACATACAAAAAAAAAAAAACATATAACCTCTTCCTTTTTGGAAGTCGGTTAAAAATAAGTTTAAAGAGTTTTCGTGGTACGGAACTCTTCGAGTCAGGTTTGCACTTTGCAGGTAATTTTGCTGATTTATGTCGTGTTTTCATTGTTAGTATTGTTCATAGAACAACGGAATGGCAGTGGCCAGTACTACTAGAAAAATACCTAACGCCTCAAACTATTCTATCAACACACTATAGCTATGGTAGAGGTGTGACCGTCGGACTGCCAAGTCATAGTTCTCGAGTTCGAACCCAAGCAGGGAACGCACGTCTGACTTTTCGGATTCATGTGTGTTTTGGGTATTTACCACTTGTTTAAAAAACAGTGAAGGAAAACATCGTGAGGAAACCGGCATGCCTGAGAGATATTGCACGGCATGTAAAGGCAAGTCAGAGGCCCATGGGCGGCATAAAAACTCTGAAACTACATAGTTTAGTTACTAACCACACGACAAAGAAGAACACACTATGCTGTAGAGAGGGGCTCGGGGTTAAGTAATAACAGCCGCATGGGTCGATCGATCAGGTTAAGTTACGCTTGCCGGGGTCAGTCCGTGGATGTGTGACCATCTTAATATACGAGACCCATTTTTGTAGAACGATTTCCGTGATGTTTTCATAGAAATTGTTCCACCAGAGTCGCGTCGCACTTGTCTGTGGGAGGACAGAATTGAATTTGCTAAAGTTTCAAAATTGAATATAGGTACGGCGCGCGGCGATTGTTTTCATAAAACGTTAGTGTGTGATAGACGCATAAAAGTGATGTCCTCTTGAAATAGGTAAATAAGTAGTGAGAATTCAGAATTGCTTCTTATTTTCTCATGTAGCACCTACCCCAATACAATGTGTAACTGAATTGACATAGTTTGTTCAGAATCGTAGACTAAATCGGTTTCAGTCACTTTTTAATATAGGTAATTTTTACCCCAAATCTATAGTTTCCTTTGGCAATGTTACAGACACCCTTCTAAATTACTGTATCGGGACAAGCTTTTGGAATCTGCTGTTGGCTGTCAACAAGGTGACCCCCTCGGGCCAGTGATTTTTAGTTTAGCCATTCATCCAATCATTCGACAGCTAAATTCCAAATTTAATGTTTGGTACCTTGATGATGGAACCTTGGGAGGCGATGTAGAAACTGTTTTAAATGACCTAAAATTCTTAAAAAACGAATTTCATTCCATTGGCCTTGATCTCAACCTTTCGAAATGTGAACTATACTTAGCGGACAGCACTGACAGAGAATTGACACTTCCCAAATTTAACGCAATAGCCCCTGAAATCAAAATTATTGATAAAAGCTCTCTTCGTCTCCTTGGGTCTCCAATCTTCGAGAATTCCTTTCCCGTTTTTATTGAGGAAAAAATACAAAATTTCAACGACGTTTCGGAAAGATTGTTACAAATTAATATGCATTCGGCCATCACCCTAATTCGTTACTGCTGTTTCGGCCCTAAATTAACATATTTTCTTCGCGCTTCCCATTTATGGAAACACAATCACCTTTTAGAAAAAATGGACCAAATTATCCGACACACATTAACTTTAATTTTAAATGTGGCCATGGACGACCGAGCTTGGGCGCAAGCTACTCTTCCCATTCGTATGGGAGGCCTCGGCGTCCGCAAAATTTCTAGTATTAGTTTACCGGCTTTTATATCCTCTGTCCACGGCACTGAGAAATTAATCAGGAAAATTCTAGCCTCCACACTGATTAATTTTGATGTTCCGTGCTTCACCGAGGCTATGGATGCCTGGAAACTCGCTTGCCCAAACTCAGCTCTACCCGATTATCCATCTTCCCAAAGACGGTGGGATGAGCCGCTCTGCAGAGTAGTACAGAACAATTTACTTAACACGTCTGCTACCCCTGCGGAGCGTGCGCGCCTGCTGGCTGTGAGTAAGTGGGAATCGGGTCTGTGGCTTCATGCACTACCGTCGTCAAACATAGGTACCTTGTTCGACGACACTACATTCCGCCTCGCTGCTTCCCTACGACTAGGAGCTCCATGCTGTTCTCCTCATCGCTGTCACTGTGGCGAAGTTGTCAATAGTCTCGGACATCACGGCCTGTCTTGCAGCCGAAGTGCGGGTCGCTTAGCGCGGCACGCGAACATTAACGACATCATCCGACGAGCTCTTGTCACCGCCGGCGTTCCAGCTGTATTAGAACCCAATGGCTTGGCACGCGACGATGGCAAGAGACCGGACGGCATGTCTTTATTTCCATGGAAGGTGGGTAGGCCTTTAGTGTGGGATGCAACCTGTGTCGACACTCTTGCGCCATCCCATCTTCCTGGCTCAGCGTGCTGTGCTGGTGCTGCCGCTGCGGCTGCAGAAAACCTCAAGCGGCGTAAGTATAATAACCTTGTTGGTAATTATATTTTCGAGCCGTTTGGGGTTGAAACCCTCGGGCCGTGGGGTCCGAGTGCTCACGGCCTCTTTAAAGAAATCTCCAAACGGCTATTTGACACTTCCCGTGACCCAAGGGCTGGTTTTTACCTTGGGCAGAGGCTAAGCATTGCCATACAACGTGGCAATGCGGCCAGCCTCTTGGGTACATTACCAGTCGACAGCGATGCGGATGAATTCTTCGATGCTATATTTTAGTTTGTAAATAGTTTTAGTTAAGTTAGTATATAATTTTCCTACTTTTATTAATTAATTAGTTATAAATTGTTTGTACCCCGGTAATTTTTATCCTAAAATAATTATAACAACGTAAATTACGGTCACACATCTGCTGTACCTACAGTAAAAATACTTAAACCAAAATGGAACGTTTATGTATTTTTTCCGGGACTGTGTGCGTGCGTAGATTTATAATGTGACCACAATTTTCTTCAATCAGCTATTTTTTTATTTTTATAAACCTTGTTTTATGTCTAATAGTAAAAAAAATGTGTATGTATAAAGGTGTGTGTGGCAAGGGCGCGACAGCAACACGCGGCGTTCGCAGGACACATTTCTGCTGCGCTCTAGTTCGGACCAAACCGACGAATGTTTGCGCGACAGTACTGCGCGGCACATCCGAGACACGCCGCGCACTTAAGTTGGCAATATCAATCTGCCTAGCCTTGAATACGTCCAGACACAATTAGCGACAAATGTTTCCTAAAAATGTTTGTGCGCGGTACCTAGGTAGACAGAAGCGTTCGCGCGCGGCAGTCGTCCAAACGCAGCGCGGCCGCCGCGCACGATTGCCGCTCAATGTTGACACCTTTATGATTATAACATAACTAGCTTTTGCCCGCGACTTCGTCCGCGTAGAAGTCGAAAATGGTTCTAATAGGATTTTTTATTGGTTGTATTAGTTTTGTTATAACATATAAATTATTATGTTAAAATGTTTGAACACCTTTAAAATAGAACAATCTTTATTATAGTGTTGGGATTTAATGGTTAAATAAACATGAAAATAAAATAATATTTTGTTATATTTTATGAACACGAAGCTCGGCTTTTGATCTGGTGAAACTTACACAGGGGTATTATCTTTTTACAACGAAATCGAAATACTACACCTACCGCAGTATTTATTTGTAAACAATATTTTTGTCTTTCTTTCGGGTGCTAAAATCACCAGGTTACTCTGTGCGCTTACTCTGGAGTATGCTACATACAACTGGCCGTGGGAGATGCAGCTTTCCCTCAAGTCTACTCCCGCTACCTTAAGAGTTTGACCTTGACGTGTTTTTATGTTCATTGCGAAGCAGTCTTTGATGGGAAACTGCACTCTCTTGAATTCTAAGGGGTAATTTGATGGTGTTAGGGGAATCCTAGGAATAAATACAAAACCTCTGTAAAGCTTAGAAACCTTCAAATGCGGTACTAATATTTTTATAGTACGGTGACTTTCGAGACATTCCAATTTTAAGAGTATTTGCATTGCACCAAGCTTATATGTGAGTTCAACCTTTTTTGAATAAAATCGGATTGAGTTTTCAAACATGTGTCAAAATAAAATGTAATTTAAATCAAAATCACTAAGGAGTAATGATATCAACTTCGAAGAAAATCACTCCCAAAATAACTTTCTACCCCTATTTAACCCCGTTAGGCGATGAATTTCAATAAAATACGAAACATGTCTTCCATCAATTCTGTTAAAGAATGTTTATGCAAAATTTGAAGTAGATTGGGCCAAGGAATCCCGTTGTCCATCATACAAACTTTGCCCCCCTTTTTCACCCCTTTAGAGGTAGAATTTCAAAAAATCCTTTCTTATCGGATGCGTACGTCATACAAAGAACACACCCTCCAAGTTTCAGGTCTCTACGATCAGCGGTTTAGGCTGTGCGTTGATCCGTCAGTCAGTCATTCAGGACAAAGCATTTTATATGTATAGATAGATATTCTAATTGAGGTATTTGGTAACTGCATTCTTCTTTTCGTGTGGTTAGTGACTAACCTGGTGTCAGAGTTTTAAAGCCGCCCATGGGCCTCAGACTTGGCTTCACATGCCGTCAAGAAATATCTCTGAGGCATGCCGGTTTCCTCACGATGTTTTCCTTCACCGTATTTGAAGCAAGTGATAATTGTACAATACGCACATGAATCCGAAAAGTCAGAGGTGCGTGCCTTGGGTTCGAACTCGAGACCTATGACTTGGCTTTCCGACGGTCACACCACTAGGCTATCACTGCTCTGCACTGTAACTGCATTAATACCGAGACATGTTGTAGATTCTGGTACTCCGGTAACTATACTATTTTTATTCAAAGTACATTATAATATGCTAACAGAATGTACCGCTTCTGTGTACCTTAATATGTCAGATCATTCAGAATCACACCCACTTCTCTCTCTGTGCTAATCAGATAAGACACTCACTTTGCCACCTGCGACTGTTCGAGCGCCAGTCCAGTAATGTATGACGTATACATCGCTCACGGTAACGTATCGGTTAGACGACTGCATTTGACATCACAATACATCTTACATGTAATCACATAGTATAATAGCCTGTATGCTCAGGCAGTCTGCGGGTCTACAGTCCACAGTTTTCCACGTTTTTTCGTCGGTTATGTACAAGTCACATGTAGTAGCGGCGAGCCTATTGCCATCAACAGGCTGCGACTACGAATTTCCTGATGGAAAGCATAAAAAGGCCTTTATTCCTTCGTGTGTGAGTCCAACTCGCACTAAGCCGGCTTTTTCTTTTTAATTTTTAGACGGCCTGTTAGGTTTAATTGTCGCAAGTGCGACTCCTAAGCTTGAGGCCCGGGGTTCTCGAGGTTTAGGGTCAGGTCAGGTTCTCAGGTCAGGCAAAGTGTTAAGTAAGTGTAAGTTTTTTTTCCCACTTTGACATTTTTAGTCTGGATTTGTACACTTTAATTTTTTTTTTTTTTGAGGCTGGGAAATCATCAAATGACTTCTCCCACTCTGGGCAGAGCGAGAGGGCGTGTCAGACTTTTACTGACTAAAACCCACCCGTGTTCCTTCCGTTGCGTGTGTGCCGGGGCCGCGATATCCCTTTCGGACAAACCCGCAACCCCAGCAGGTGGATTTGTACCCTGGATTATGCCTTGTAGTCTCTCTCGGTTGGAGGCTATTCGTCAAGTCGTCGACAAACAGAGCGCCTGGACAAATAATATACACAAAGAAGACACTATTTTGATTCGTAAAGTACTGACAGATCAACAGGCTTACACTCACACCGATGTGTAATCTCACTCAAATAAAGACTACAAATAAATGGTAGCGGTATCTAACCGACGTTGTCGATATATGCTAGTCGCGCAGAAAACTCTGCTTGTACGATGCAGTTTTGCGTGACGTCAGTGTGTTGCGTAGTTCGCATGAGGCGTTTGTAGATGTCGCCACACCAGGGACTTCCAAGTGCCACGCGAGCCAGAAGATCGCTGCAATTTGGAGAACCTTGGATTGCAGAGACGGTAGGTTAAAGAATATAAGGTCAGATAGAACCATTTATTTATACTAACCATAACCAAATATTTTCAAATCTACTCCAAATATGGATTCCGATTCTCCGTTCATCAACGAAACGCTCTATGAAATCCTGAACAAGTTTTTACTGACTTATAGAAATCTTGATCCGAGAGGAAAACCTTCGATAAATACAAGCGCAAGGCTAAATACGTTTGAGTCCTTGCAGCGACAGAATTATCACTATACAGTGAGAGGGTGCAGCAAGTTGTACGGGTTAGTGAAGAAGCAGAATATTAATTTTAATGCGTTCATAAGAGCAGTGAGTAGGTATCAAAGAACATATGATTGAATAATAATAAGTATCGCATTTTGTTAAATATTGTCATTAAAACAATAAAAAATAGTAGAGACAACTACTACTACTACTACTACTGAATTATTATTAATTAATTTACTTAAATTGTCAAAAGCCTCCCTTAAATGTTTAAACTTGTACGTCAAATGGCAAAAAATAGAGAAACTGTATTAATAACAATTGAAAGATCTTGCACTTGTTGTAACCTATGTTTACAAAATAATAAAACTATTGATTGATTGATAAGTTCGAGAATCAAGCCACATTGTTACAAGTACGCAATCTACGTCATTATAAATCTTCGCAAGATTCACGTTCGGTGTGACACGCGGCCGGCGGACAAACGCCCCGAGCCTAGCATTGTGCGCTAAAACAATTATTATTATCCTCTTGTTTTTATAGTCACCCTCCCTCCCCCGTCCCCCTTCAGGGTAACTGTTGACAGAAGAGTCGAAGACAAACGAACAGCGGACACAATACACAGTGTTTGGACAAACTGTTTGATTGATACACGAATTATAACAATAATAAATAATTTTTGTTTCAAATAATGTGCAAAGGTAGTCCGCGAAATTCAAGTTTCCTCAAATGTCATGGTGTCATGAATAAGTCATTCAAATATATATAATTCAGAGTGATGTATTCATGATTCTAATGATTTTCTGTAAATACTATGTTAATATATTGTTATGTTCGCGAATCATATTTTGATCAAGATATCAGTGTCAAATCGTTGATTCAAAGTTTCTTTCGTAAGAAATTTTGAATTTCGCGGGCTACCTTTGCGGATCCACCTTAAATATACACTCTGTATGGTACTTTTTCATTTTTCTTTTGAAGAAGAAAGTAAATTATCGAATATTTCGGGACATCGCCCAGCGGTTGGTCGACTCTTCACGTGACCAGAAGGCTGGCCAATTCTTAGGCCAAAGAATCAGCATTGCCATCCAACGTGGCAATGCTGCCAAACTTTTGGGCACTTTTCCCGCTGACAGCGATGCGGACAAATTTTTTGATGCCCAATGAGCTCTTCCCTTGATTTTTTTTTCTTTACATTCTTGTTCATAATATATTAATAATAGTTAGTTGTAAATTAAATTAAAGTAATAAATTGTATTTTATCTTAAGTAAATAGGATAGAAATAAAGCGACAAAATAAGAAAAAAAATATATGGATTAAGTTACCAAATACAGAAGAAAGTAATCTTTTACGTATTCGAAAATGTTTATACCTTCTACCTATATTATACTTAAAATGCTTATATTAAAGAACAGAGTATTAGCTCGTACCCCATAATTTTAACAGAACGGACTAAGCAACTATCCCGAAGCGGTAAGTCCCGGGGTTCGCTCCTCGGGTTAGTTTTATTGAGATTTTTTCCCAAGAGCAGTGACAACCCATGGCAACGAGACTTACGAGTTCCAGGTCGTGAGTTCGAACCCAGGCGGGCGCTTTACTTTGTGTAAATATTTTCATCACCACTACTCTCAAAACGGTGAAGGAAAGCATAGAACCAAAAATTCGAAGACATGTACTACCAACCCGCACTGGGTCCACGTGGTGGATTACAGCCCACTCCCTCTCGAAGAGAGGAGGCCCATGTCCCATTGGTGGGAACGTTATAATTTTAAATCAGTTTAATTTAATTTCAAATGAATAAATCCTTCGGAATCTTAAGTTCCGACGTTTCCTCCAGTCAGTCTTGTTAAGGACATCTTCCAATTACCTACACAAACTCAAACTCAAAGCATTTATTTCAAATAAACCAATTACAGGCACTTTTGAATTGTCAAGGGGTCGGTCTGTCAGAAAGATGAAGCTAGATGCCCATTCCAAAGCGTAGTAGGTACCTATGGAGAAGAACGCGCAGGAAACTCCACGGACACTCAGATTCTCACAATAAAGCAGCAAAATGCCCTTTCACCTACATCGGTAACCCTATCAAAGAACTAATTGCACTGAGATTATAATACACAGGAACAGACCAAACCTTGAAACCCAGACTTCAAATTAAAAAGTGTCCTTTCAATATGACTACTTTACTCATTCGTTCAATCACTCTTTTCATTCGCGTTTTCCTTATTCAATTGAAATTACGGCGTCTTTCTTATTAATCCCACTCGTGGAGACTTTACTTTACTAGTAAGAATATCACAGTAAATTAATTTTCTCTGAACATCTCATTAAAGGTATTTACCGTTTTTATATAACATTGGAAGGAATTTCAATGCATCTATAAAGATATAAGCGCATGAACGCAGAAGGTTTACTTGCTATGTAAGAATAGCGTTGTTACCAGAGATTGAGATCCAATTTCTTTTGAAAGTGATCTTTTTATAAACGCCTGCCGTCTCTGAATGGATCGGCAGAGGTGAAAAAGTACACTATCATTTTGCCAGTTATTTTTAAATTCCGTTAATGTGTCATAAACTGTTCACAAATGCAAGCTTCGTGTGCGTCTTTAGTGACAGCGCAGCATGCAGGCGGAATGAACGGCGTATTAAGGCTCGTGCAGACTACCGCGCCTTGTCGCGATACCGGTAAATGTTCTACCGTGAAGTTTTCGTAGAAATTGTTTTGTTAGAGTCGCGCCGTGCTGTCGCATCGCGCCGGACTTCAGGAAGCTTTAAACAAATGATCGACACGTGTGAACTTGTCCGGAGTGCGAGCGGGCGCACTAAGGATAGGTATCGACGTGTAGATCCGCTCAGAAATCAGCCATACGCGGGTGCGCCGTCACTCAGGTTGCACACTTAGGGTTGCTGCTAAGAACCTCTTGACGACAAAAACCAATAACACGTAGCCAGACTTGGAAGGCCGGAAGACCTTTCTCTGTTTATTCTCAGTTTGGGCTCGCAGCTCAATAATTCAAACTCAAACTCAAAGCATTTATTTCAATTAAACCATTTACAGGCACTTTTGAATTGTCAAGGAATTGGTCAGTCAGAAATATGAAGCTAGTTGCCCATTCCAAAGCGTAGTCGGTACCTATGGAGAAGAACGGGCAAGAAACTCCACGGACACTCTTTTAAATAAATTGTTACAGATTATTGGGTACATCATTCATGTTGATTAAACATGTGAAAACAATGTAGAAAGACTTTTATTACGGGCGCTCTATCACATAATTAATTTTATCTGTAATTGCTTAAGTTTTCATTCTTTTTTACCTATCATGGTATAGTAATCTTATTCTAGATGCATCGTCTTCACAATTAATGTATACAAAATATTGTAAAAACATTTGAAAAGAGTAACGGTGGAGTTTCTTGCCCATTCTTCTCCATACGAAAACTACCTTTTGGAAGGGGCGACTAGAATCAATTCTATTTTTTTGTAAAATTGACGTTCATAAGTGCCTTTTATGTGCCTAATTGAAATAAATTGTTTGACTTTGACTTTATATAATACTGGTTTTCAGCTGCATCCAGTTAGACTGCAAGCCGACCCCAGCATAGTTGTGAAAAAGGTTAGGCGGAGTACCTAAGTGTCTCGGTTCGGGGCTCGAAACCAGGACTTCTCACTCAGCAGTTGCGTCTGCTACCAACAGACCATCGAACCAGTACTTTTTATAGTGGTACTTCTAATATGACTGTCGTATGGACCACGCGGGTGCAGGCCGGAGCGCTGTGGGCTGATAACGCGGTCCTAGGGCTTCGGTCCTCGGCGCCTCGCTAATTGATGCAGCTACTTACTAACTTACGTTGAAATAAAATATACACTTAAAAATGGGAGCGCAGTTTTCAATGTTAATTCTGAATAATATCGATTTGAATGAAAACTGCCATTCAATTTTTATTTTACTAGCAGGTGATAGCATAGTTGTGTGACCATCGGTCTGCCAATAGGCCTCTGACTTTTCGGATTCATGTGCGTATTGTATAATTATCACTTGCTTCTAAAACGGTGAAGGAAAACATCGTGAGGAAACCGGCATGCCTGAGAGATATTTCTCGACGGTATGTGAAGCCAAGTCAGAGGCCCATGGGTTGCATAAAAACTCTGACACCAGGTTAGCCACTCAAACCACACGAAAAGAAGAAAAAGAATTTAATTTTACTGAGTGGTAAAGAAACAGACGGTCAATGGTTAGTGGTCACAGCCTCCTATGTCCATTTACAATACCAGAGACATCGAGATTAGATGCGTTGCCATCACACAAACAAAACTGAAATGCCAGAGGTGCCTATAATTACTCTGGCATACCCAGAGGGGCTCGTGGCTAAGTATTAATAGCCGCACTGGTCGATTTTCATGGATAAGTAATGCTTGCCGAGGTCGGTTCGTAGATGGGTGACCATTTATTACATACCAAGACCTCCTCTTACATCCTCCCTTCATTCATAGATTTTTGACAGTCGTTACGGGTGTACAGAAGTCCGAAAGTCTGGCAACCAGAGGATGTCGAGGGTGTCGTGTTACCCAGTAACTGAGTTGTAGAGGTTGGATGGGATGTTTAATACTGGTATTCAGCTACATCAGGTTAGACTGGAAGCAAAACCTAACATAGTTGGGAAAAGGCTAAGCAGATTGACTAGCTGCGCTCTGTGGTTTCACCCACATAAGTCTCGATCCTGTGGGAATATCCTATGTCATAATCCAGATCCCATATGCCAAATTTCATCTAAATCTGTTCAGTTGTTTTAGCGTGAAAGCATCAAATCAAATCAAATCAAATCTTTTTATTGTGGGCATAGGTAATACAGACAGATGTTAGATAAATTACAGTTCCATTATGTCCTGCCTAATAGGCATACAATAATTAATTATGTCAACATGCAGTATAAAACAATTCTTAGGTATGACATATAAAACATATAGCATAACAAACAAACAAACTCATTTTCGCATATATAATATTATTTCGGATTTGGATTAACTTTACGTCCAGGTTTTCTCACGATGTTTTTGCTACACCGATGTCGGTAATGTCCAAGATAAACTCGGAAAGAATTGAAAAAGTCACATTCATACTTGCCTGGATTTGAACCCACAACTTCGTACATGAGAGGTCTCAACCACGGGGTCATCACGGTGTAGCGGCATCTACATCGCTACATGCGAACTACGCATCAAAGACCTGACGTCACACAAATCCTGCATCGCGCAATTAGAGTTTACCGCGCGATAAACATATTTAGAATCTCCCATCTTCAAACCTCTGGGCAGTTGCCCGCCAGACATCACACCCGTCTGGTTGGAGGATCCTCCCTTTTCTATGGGGGATGAGTGAACTTTACACCCTGTTCCTCATACCCCTAAAACGGTATTAATTATGATAATATATGAAAATAATCTCGACGAGTACTACTACACTACCACATTACTATACTAACACATTGCCTACTCAATGTATTGCCGTAATATTTTTATTACGTAAAAAAATAAAAAATACGTTTCTATTATTTTTTAATAATTTATCTGAAGGAAAAAAATAATAATTTACAACATCCCTATTGTGGACCATTTTTGAAATTTCTTTTCGTTTTCATTTGGTAGCAGAACCTTGCACGGTGCTCCCATATAAATTTTATTAACTTTGCTTGGATAGTTTTTGAGTTAGCTTCAATAATACGTACTTTTCCCACTTAGTATAAGTGGATGATGTTATAATAACTTCCTGTCACTGTTATTTACATAGCAGGTAGTTGAATTCAAATGTGTGTAGGTTACCACAAGTATATAAGTGTAAAAGCGAAAAAATAAACTTGCCACATAAAAAAAACAGTGACTGCCAAAAAAATACTACAAAGTGTTTTTGGTTTGGAATTTTCGGTTTTTGCCACCGACTTCCAAAATTAAAGTAATTTTTTACTTTCTAGTGTTTTTTTGGAAGTCCGTTGTTTTTTATTGTAAAAAGTTTATTCAACATTTGTTAAATAAACAATTGTTGAATAAAAACTAACTATTTGTAAAACTATTATTTGTGAAATAACTGAAAATCCTTAAAAAACAAGCACCTGTAAGTGAACATCTATTTGTTTTGATTAATGTAGAGACTTTAATTTTGTCGAACTATGCGAACATTTTCGGAAGTCGGTGGCAAATAACGAAAATACAAAACCAAAGACACCGACTTCCAAAATTTAAGTTAGTTTTCAATTTGTAGTGTTTTTTGGAAGTCGGTTGTTTTTTTTTGACATCAATTACTAATGCATTAACTTCAGAGTTCAACGCATCGCTACGGCGTAGTCCGCGTAGCAATGGCCTTATCTCGTAAGCTACGCCGTAGAGCACGTAGATATATATTTAAGATATTTTGTTGTTTGTTAAATATGGGTACATAATTATACAGATCTCATGATCCCTTAATGAACTGAGTCCAAAAAAAAAGAGAAACTTCCTGGTAAGGTATCAGAGGGGCAATTCCCGTAATTTTTAAGAACGTATCTGCATTCGCATATCATTCGCAATCTGTCAAAAATACAATCAATTTACCAACATTTTTGACAATTTTGACAGATCGCGACTAGAATGTGAAAAATTTTCAAGTACGAGAATTGGCCTTCTAGTCTCCTTACTCACCAATTCCTTAACAACTTACACTAGACGTATCGTATTGCAGTACATAATCTAATAATGGAGCAGGAAGGTAGTTACAGGAACTCGGCCTTACTAATCATAGACCCTACCTAGTTAAGGCTCATTGGATTGGTCTAGAGGTCTGAGTAGTAATGTGGATAGACGGTAAAAAGGCTCTGATGATGTAGCTGGAAGGTGGCCATGCCCACACTACTTCAGATGGACTGCCCCGTCGTCTCGGTATCGTCGGATATGGAAGGCGGAAAACCATCCACTGCAGTGTTCGCACCTAGTACTAGGCCAGACCCAGTGCCATGGCCAGACCCAGTGCCATGGTCAGACCCAGGGCCATTGCCAGACCCAGTGCCAGTGCCAGACCCAGTGCCGTGGCCAGAACCAGTGCCGTGGCCAGACCCAGTGCCGTGGCCAGAACCAGTGCCGTGGCCAGAACCAGTGCCGTGGCCAGACCCAGTGCCGTGGCCAGAACCAGTGCCGTGGCCAGACCCAGTGCCGTGGCCAGAACCAGTGCCGTGGCCAGACCTAGTGCCATGGCCAGACCACTTGTCAAGGCCAGACTCAGTGTCATGGCCAGACCCAGTGCCATGGCCAGACCCAGTGCCACGGTCAGACCCAGTGCCATGGCCAGACCCAGTGCCACGGTCAGACCCAGGGACATTGCCAGACCCAGTGCCATGACCAGACCCAGGGCCATTGCCAGACCCAGTGCCATGACGAGACCCAGTGCCATGACCAGACCCAGTGCCATGACCAGACCCAGTGCCATGACCAGACCCAGTGCCAGTGCCAGATCCAGTGCTATGACCAGACCCAGTGCCATGACCAGACCCAGTGCCAGTGCCAGATCCAGTGCTATGACCAGACCCAGTGCCATGACCAGACCCAGTGCCATGACCAGACCCAGTGCCATGGCCAGACCCAGTGCCACGGTCAGACCGAGTGCCATGGCCAGACCCAGTGCCACGGTCAGACCCAGGGACTCTGCCAGACCCAGTGCCAGTGCCAGATCCAGTGCCGTGGCCAGAACCAGTGCCGTGGCCAGACCCAGTGCCGTGGCCAGACCCAGTGTCAAGGCCAGACTCAGTGTCATGGCCAGACCCAGTGCCATGGCCAGACCCAGGGCCATTGCCAGACCCAGTGCCATGACGAGACCCAGTGCCATGACCAGACCCAGTGCCAGTGCCAGATCCAGTGCTATGGCCAGACCCAGTACAAAGGCATCGTGTCGTGGTCGCAAGCGTAACTACTGAACGTGGGATGGAAGGAGTAATTGTGTTCTTCCATCAGGAATTTCTTATTAACAACCCGAAGTTTAGAAGTTAGCGGTTTGATACCCTCGTGGCTCAGAAAGCATGTTAAGCCGTTAGTCCTGCGCCTGATCTCTCTCCGGTCGTGTCGGATTGCCGTCCCATCGGACTTTAGGGGTATGAGGAACAGGGTGTAAAGTTCACTCATCCCCCATAGAAAAGGGAGGATCCTCCGACCAGACGGGTGTGATGTCTGGCGGGCAACTGCCCAGAGGTTTGAAGATGGGAGATTCTAAATATGTTTATCGCGCGGTAAACTCTAATTGCGCGATGCAGGATTTGTGTGACGTCAGGATGTTATGTGACGTCAGGTCTTTGATGCGTAGTTCGCATGTAGCGATGTAGATGCCGCTACAGGACTATGAGATTGAGGGAAGCGAGAGGGCACCTGTGTCTGCGCACACAAATACGGTCTGGAGGACTATACGTACTATTATATAGTATCTAGCATGATGCCGCGACATTTAAAAATAAATAAAAATGTCGCAGCGCTGGTATTTTGATAGGGCCCGCAGTGATGTCACGGATAGATAGAGACAGACAATAAATTTATTAAAAAATAAAAATAAAAGTGTGTGTGAAATACAAGCATAAAACCCCCGCCACAAACATTTCCTCATTTTTTCTCCTACTCCATCAACAGACCACCATCTCTCTATCTATAACCTATTCATGGAGACACTCCAATGAGCCCAAACACGATACCTGTGCTGTAAGTTGGTAAGGGAGTCGGGTATCCTGCAAATTCTTTTTGTTTTGTGTTGCTTAAAGTAATTTATTTTGCATACTATTTTATAGAACCTTTTTTTTTCTAACTGAACAGACGGCAGTGCCGCTGTGGAGATTGTTGCGCCACTTCTTCTTCCCAGCTAAAGCACTAGGAAGTGGTGAAGGGCGGGCGTTTAAGTGAACTGTTTTATGTAATTTTGACGTTCGAAAAGTGCTGATTCTCAGCCTAGTTTGAATAAATGACTTTTGAATTTTGTTTTTTTATATTTTTACTTCAGATCGATTGAAGATAAATGTTATTTCTATTACTTGTTTGTGATTGTAGAAGAATTGATTTGATTAATTAAAGTCACGCTTTCTCGACCCGGGTATCGATCCCAGATGCTCAGCAGTTGTGCATGCTACCAATAGATCAACGATGTAGTCAGAGTGTGAGATTTCCAAAGTTCATTAGTTAACGTTAATAACAAGGCTTTTCACTGGGCGTATACAGTCTCACATAAGACCGAAAACAGTACTTATGTGTTCTTTAATATGGCCCATTCAGTGTTAGAAAAATACACTGAACTCATGGTGCCATGACCTTCCGGCGCATTAAACATGACTTTATAAAAAAAAACAGAGGTTTTTAAGGGGTAAACAGCTACCCTTAATTTTGAAGCCCTTAAAATTCTCCTTTTCGATTATTTTTTTATTTTTTCGACGAAAATACATACACAGTATATAAAAATAATAATCTAAAATATTTAATTACATTTTTACAGATAAAATAATACATAAATAAATAAGATAAGCGAAATGTTAGTATCGTATTTGTGATCTCCTGACTTTGAATAAATGTAAGTTAAAACTTGCTCCCACAATAACAACTTAATGATCTCCTTAAACCCTTTTGCTGTGCCTTATAGGGTCCATAATTATCTAAATTACATAGTTACCACCTAAGTACACATCATGGTAAAGCAATAAAGATAGTGAGTATGATATATTGAAAAATGTACCATGGGAAACGGTAAAAAATAAGCTTTAAAAAAAAAAAACTTCTATTAAAAAAAACATTATTGTAATGAAGTCCTTTAGCCCTTTTAGTACATTTTATGATACCATTCATTTTAATTTCTCTATCGAAATAATTGAGGACGCTGGCCCCCGGTCGCACTTTTGTTGAAAACGGGTACCCTACTGAAGCGATTGAAAAAGCATTTTCAATGGTAAAAGTTCGGTTCTGTACAGCACCATCTCTGTGACTCATACCTCTGTGACAGTCTCTTTCTAAACCATGATGTATCATATTAACCCCCATAAGCATACAAAAGTACTAGGAGGTCATAAATGAAAACAAGTTTGTAGTGAGCGTACGTTTATATTGACTGATCGTGCTCGAGTAGAGAGCGGCGGCCTTACATAGCTTACAACTAGCTATTACATTATATTAATTTATCACTAAATACATTAGCGTCAGCGACTTGCACACGCAGTAAAATATGATATGGTTAAAAATAGATCTCCTGCACATTTATGTAAACTTGATACCTACATATTTAGTTACACTTAAAAAAAAACATTCACAATAATAATCAAAATAAATGTCAAATAAATTAGTACTAAAGATAAACTAGGGGACTCGGCGGACTAACTTTAGTACCATAGATAGTTCAGGAACTAGTGATAAACTTCATTTTATAATAACGTTTTATTTAGTCATGGTACTAAAACTAGTACTAATCCCAGTACCAAATTTAGACCGTGTTTTGGAATAAGACGGTTTGAGTTTTACATAGGACTTTTCGGTACTTACTTCCATAACAATAATTGATATTTATGCATTTTATTTTATACGTATAAAAGATATGGTTCACAATAAGTTTGCAATAAATTTACTACAAGTCAGTTTGAAGTACTTATTGATAACAAAAGCAATTAAATGCTGATCCTACTTATAATGTCAATTCATAATATATGAACTTCTAAGTACTGTTTGCATGTAATCAACATCATTTAAGAGGCTGTGCACGAAATCGATTTTGATCAATTTTGTTCAGTAGTTGTGAGAAAAGAATAAAGAATTTAAACAAAACTATTTGCGATTTTAAAAGTCGAGTTCTTTGTTTTTAATGTGGCTGAAAGGGATTTTTCAAATACGTTCAAAGTAAATTCAACAGTGCACTTTTATTTAGGGCTTCATTTAAGTGTCACTTAGTGAAAGGTGTAAACGGGCATGTTTCAATTATTTCAAGCTTTCTTACAATTAGATAAGTTATTGACGAAGAAGAGTTTTTTTGCGTGCACGGAGCCTTAAATAAAATTAACTTGGTTATGACGCGCAAAATACAGGATGCTCCAAATTTGTTTAGTTAGCAGTCATATCTTAGTAGGTAGATATAGCTAACTGCGTATAAGGCAGATTTTACATTGTTTGCATTGTCACAATGACCCATCGCCCCGAGATATTAATTAGCATTTGAATAGAGATGAGAAGACAAGTCAACCGTTTCAGAAGGTCAGATAAACTATGGGATTATAACAGGCTATGAACTTTGGAGGAAGTGTTCGGGCAAAGGTGCATGAGCCTTAGCGGGGGGTTTGACATCACACTAGTCTAGTATTCCCCGAAGTTATAGGAGTTGTAATCGTACTTTCAAATATTTCCAGTTATGTCGGTATTTTGGCCAGTTCTAGCTCGTCATAAATAGAGAGTCTCTGCCAACCACCAGAGACCCAGTGTGACAGTACGCAGCATGTGCGAGTTAGGATATGAAGGTGTGCGATTGTGTAAGAATTTAGAGTGTGGGTGTGATGATGTGTTAGAGCTTTAAAAATGTAGGTGTGTATACAGTATGCAAGTGTAAATGTGTGTGTGTCAATATCTCGTGTGTTTATTTTCTTTCGAATTTATGTTTTAATTGACTATTTTATTTAGTTTGCATGCGTGGTCTAGGATATGTGCAAAGAGAAGAGTGGGTGTGTGCACGTTTTGATGATTGTGTGCAATTGAGTATAAATGTGTGTCAGTTTCATTATGTGTCTGCAAGTCTCACAGTGTGTGTGCAAGTCACATCACCATTGTCACTGTCAGTGACGCGCCCCCAGCCGTAGCACGTCACAGACTCCACTTACCAGAAGGTGTTATACTTGATGACCCTAGTGATCCAAAATTTGTTACTTGCACGCATAAAAACACAACGTCGGGTTTAACAAATGTGAGCCAATGTTGTGAGTGTTTGCGTGCATTCAGAAACAAATGCAAGAACACAAGTTTCTGAAGTATGTAATAATTGTTTACACTAAATATATAACTAGTATGTATAGGTACATTGGTGTACAGTTTGCGCACTCCGTTGAACCGCGTCCGTATGTGGGTGTGTTTGTGTATTTCTGTGTATGTGGGGGTGTTTTGGTGTCTAGAGTGTAATGTACTAAGAAATGTTATACTCTATTATTGTGAGGTGGATCACGTATTTAAATATCTTAATAATTACAATACAAAGTATATAAATATATTTAACACTATGTTGCATAGATTTTTTTGAAACGTAGGTGATTTTATGCTAATAATTAATGGACATCTACAACTCTTTGGTTATTTTAGTTGGCTATATTGTTGTCTCTCTGTAATATTGGTGGCAACGTGGGTGTGGTCGGACGGCTCATATCGGTCATGTCGGACGTGTCGGACGCGGCTATCGGTCGCGGTGGCCTGGTCGTCTGTCGGAGGATTATTCCTCCTCTCTGGTCTCCTCCGCACTCCTCCTGAACAAACACATAGACGTTACACTCGTAATAGTATATAGGTACTAAATTAAGGTGATGCCTCCTTCGAAGCTTTCAGTGACAATGTATAGGTAGTTGGCCTGTGAAAACCTTGGTCATATTAAGAATCTTATCGTATTATACAAATGACGACGTCAACAATGATGCACCAACTAAAAACCCTATGATAAAGATAGCTACATCAATTGACAAGTCCTTGTAACGAGTAAAGTGAGACAAAAAGACCAACATGTGGAACAAATAATCAGCCTTTAGTGTTCCCACTGCTGGGACACAGGCCTCCTCTCTGTGAGAAGGAGAGGACCGTAATCCACCACGCTGACCCAGTGCGGGTTGGTAGATGTCACATGTCTTCGAATTTTTGGTTCTAGGACATGCCGGTTTCCTCACGATGTTTTCCTTCACCGTTTTGAAAGCCACTGCTCACCACTGTGATGAATTAATCTATATAAAGTAAAGCGCCTGTCAGGGTTTGAACCTATGACCTACAGCTCGTAAGTCGCGGCCGTTACCACTGGGCCACCACTAGTCTCCTGTATGACAAATAATAAAATTTATATGGCTCTAGGAAGTGATGAAGGGTGGGCGTTTTGGGGGACTGTCTATGTCATTTTGACGTTCGAAAAGGGCTGATTATCAGCCTAGTTTGAATGAATTACTTTTGATTTCGAAAGTTTGGAGTCGTATCACTTACACATTTTAAATACCTCATTCTGTCTCCATCATCTTCAAACGTATTACAGAAACAACGATAGAATGTGTGAAAGATGAAATGGCTTCAATGGGTGTGACCACTACCGATTGATTTCACGCCAACCGAAAAAAACGGTATTACTACTGAGCAGAATAATAGGCCGTCACAATAGCATCCTGAAAGCTGTGGCGGTAGATACATCCTCCGCCAAAATAAGGCAATTTGTGAGAAGACTTATACCATAGTTTTCATTTCTCGTTGTCTAGTTGATGGGTGGTCTTCTTATTAATTCGTATTTAGTTTAAGTTACTGACAATATTGTTTTAGGTGCAAACCTGTTACTAACAATTTATGGATCTTTGTTGACCGAATTAAAATGATTTTATTTATTTATTTACTGTAAGAAGACGACATGTTGCATCGAAAAAAAATACGGTTAGGGCTAAAAGATGATGGTTGTACCAGGGACACATGACTCACTTGTGGTATGCGGGCGGCTTGTGTCGGCAGCGGTACAGCGGAAACACGCCGGTGAACTCGCAAAGCAGCGCTCCCCCCGCGCCTGCCGCGCCCCGCAGCGCCAAGCCCTCCACGCCACCTGCACCCCACGTGCCTTCCGACCGCTTGCCGTACCGCGTGCTCATGAAGAACCTGCACACATAATAATATCATCATCTTAAAATTGGAGTTATACAGGTGTCTGTATAACTCCAATTTTAAGATGGTGAGAATACGTAAGGGAGTGTGTTTGTGTGTACAAACACACTCCCTTACGTATTCTAGTCACAAATACACTCATACCCATGTCATCTTACCAACTGTTATGTGTTAAGGCTGCCGCACCGCATTCACAAAATCATTCAACATCACTGTCATATTTTTGTATGAATTATGAACCATCGTACATTAGAGGAGAGTTGCTTTTAGTATTGAAATACCGACGCGGCTGTAATATGCGCTTGACTAAAGTGTAAGATGAATAGTTGTACAAGCATGTGTGTGTGAGTGCGTGTGTTCATACTGAATTACGTGTCCTAGTGGGGGGGTGTGTGTGTGTTACCTGTCGTTGCGCGGCGCGAGGTGGCGGACAGGGGGTGAGCTGCGTCCGTAACGCGTCGCCATCAGGAACGGCATCGGAGACACTACGCAATGTCAAACAATATCAGTACGTAATTCAACATCATTTTGGAGAAATGTGATGTCATTGATTGATTGATTGTGAAGTGATTCAGTGACTATGTTATATCGGGTGTAAAAAGTCCGATCGTCGAGCCGAGAGTCATGTATTCCTCTCGTCACAGCATTTTTAGGGTTCCGTATGTCCGAATGAAAAAACGGAACCCTTATAGAATCACTTGTGTGTCTGTCTGACCGTCTGTCACAGCCAATTTGCTCCGAATCTTAAGGAACGAATTTGTTGAAACTTGGCACACATATCAATTTCTGTGACCCAAATACGGACGTGTTATTTAAATAAATTAATTTTGAATAGGGGGTCACTTTTGGGAGAGAAATAAGAAAATTTAAAAATGTCTAGATAGAATTCTCTTGTGAAACTTACCTATGACTTCCGAAAAAAAACACTAAAAAGTGAAAAATTACTTTAATTTGGGAAGTCGGTGTCCTTGGTTTTGAAGTTTCGTTTTTTGCCACCGACTTCCGAAGTTAAAGTTACGAGTATTTTTCACTTTGTAGTGTTTTTTTTCGGAAGTCAGTTGTTTTTTTTTGTAAAAAGTTTTTATATTTTAACTTTTTAGTTGTGGTACCTACCCCACACAAATTCGAATACCAGTACCTGCTATTTAAATAACAGTCACAGGAAGTTATCATCATATCATCCACATATACTAAGTGGGAAAATTCATATTATTGAAGCGTACTCAAAAACTATACGAGCAAAGTTAATAAAATTAATTTGGGACCAATTCGGAAGCATACCCTTTCATACAAACAAAGAATTTTCAAAATCGGTCCACAATTGACGGAGAAATCGGCGGACACACATAAAAAAATAAAAATTAAACATACATACGCGTCGAACATATAACCTCCTCCTTTTTGGAGTCGGTTAAAAAACTAGCTTCTGCCCGCGACTTCGTCGGCGGAAAATGTCTAGTTTTAATTTTATCATAAGATTACACTCGGCAATACTGTAGCTTCCCATATTTAGTGAAAGAGTTTTTGGAATCGGATCAGTGGTTCCGAAGATTACCGAAGTGCTCTCGTCTGCTCAAGGTCAGTCCCTTAGTCGCCTTTCACGGCACCCTCGGCTTGTATTGGTGCGATGTATTTTTAATCCGTCACAACACGGATAATAATAAAATTTTAAGCTTATAACGCGGAGAGCCGGTGAAAGATGAAGGCAAGATGACATGTTGGCAAATATTTGCAGCGTTCACATTAGCATCCTGATTTAAACCGTCTCTTAAATATATATAGTCGTCAGCTCTCAGTTGTTGTTGATTGCGACTTATGTAATTTAGTCTCTATGTTGTCATTTCAGCCATTATATCAACCAGTTCCGGATTAAGACTACTTGATGCTCTAAGCAATCCACGCCTGTGTGTGGGTCCCCTAAGAAAATTACGTATTTATTACAACGAGATAGATCATTACGTACCTTAGAATATGTACAAAAAACGAAAGAGATACGTGGAGTAGGTATTACAATAAAAAGCAAAGCATTTTTTATTTTATTTATTACACTGCGACTTGCGACTTTTACGGGCATTAAATTCGCGGACAATAGCTTTTAAGTTCAAGGTTTTCAAACAGCCTTGCCTTTCTTTCATGTGCTAGCAAATATTTTTTCGATGCTTCGGTTTATGGTGGCCCCCGAGACGTGATGCCCTAAGCAATTGCTTAATTTGCTTATGGGCTAATCCGGCACTGATGTCAACACAGTATTGACTAAATAAATCGCTGCGCACGTTCAGCACTAGATTCCCGAGCACGGGTCTGCGATGTTATCACATTTTGGCTAGCGAGCCGCTGCGAGCGCTCAGCTCTAGTCTCCCCCTTATCCCTTGTTTCAGAGACATGCTGCCTTAAATCAGACAGACGCTGCGCACGTTCAGCGCTAGTTTCCCGAGCACGGGCCCGCGATGGTCTCACATTTTGGCGAGCCGCTGTGAGCGCTCGGAGCTAGATTCTCTAAGCGTGCTTGCGAAATATATTCTCTGATTCAAGATCGCAGATTCTTCCGTACGGCGTACTCGAGCTGCTCTTGTCTGGGATGTCTGCTGAGACAGTTGCGATTTCCTTTTAGGCATGCTGTCTTTTCTTTAATAGACAAAGACAACAAACAACTATGCAGACTTGAGCAAATTTATGAACAAAGAGAGAGAGGTCCCGACGTGACGGCCCGACTACCTCTAAAAATAATAAACCAAACAATCATACAACAGAAATACAGAATTACGATATGTAATTTTAAGAACGAACCAGAGTATTAGAGTTCTGTGGAACCATGGTCTAATAAAACAAGGTCTCGCATTCCGGGACCAACACATGCTTACGTCACTATCCAGTTGCCACTCTATTGCAACAAAACACGATTAAGGAAAGATTTTCAGAAACCAAAGCTTTAATTGTCGTTTCGTGTGTCTAATCAAACGAAACAATTCAATTTAAACATAAACCAACGTAATTGTTAATTAAAACGTCATTGTTTTATCGGATTCGCACAGGTAATAAAGGTGGTTGGGGAGTTATTATTACAAATTTCTGGTAACACAGATGTGATGACGTAGACTTGTGTTGCCCACGTGACCACTGTGTTTCGGAATGCCATACCTGGCGAAGTATATTATTATACCATGTGTGGATCGAACATACAATACAATACAACCGAACGAAACCAATAAACAACTGACATACAACAATTTGAACACCAAGACATGAAGACACCAACTAACGTTAATATAGATAATTTAATTTTATCAAATCCTGAGGCTCATCAATCCACGGAAAATCTTAGCACCCCGATTCAGAAAAATGACGTATTTGTAGAATGCCATCTATGGGTAGATGGATAAAACGTATAACGCGCACATTTTGCGTTTTAGTAATTTTGTATTATCTCCGAAACTATATGACCAATTAACATACTGTAAAAGGCAATTTTATCTCTAAATATAAGAAATAATTTATTTTGATTAGGATTAATATTTTGTTGTTTAAATAATCATCCAAACTTAAGTATGTCGAAAAAAAACATTTTAAAACAATAAAAGAAGTATAAAAGACTAGCTTATGCCCGCGACTTCATCCGGGTAGAAGTCGAAAATGGTTCTAATAGGATTTTTATTGGTTATATACGTTATTAATTTTGTTATAACATATAAATTATTATGTTAAAATATTTGAATAATTATAAAATATAACAATCTTTATTATAGGATAGGGAGAAAGGTTAAATAAACTTGAAAAAAAAAATTGGTATATTTTATGAACACGAAGCTCGGCCTTTGATCTGGCGAAGTTTACACGGGGGTATTATCTTTTTACAACGAAATCGAAATACTACTCCTACTGCAGTATTTCTTTGTAAACAATATTTTTTGTTTTTCTCTCGGGTGCTAGAATCACCAGGCTACTCTGTGCGCTTACTCTGGAGCATGCCACATACAACTGGCCGTGGGAGAAGCAGCTTTCCCTTAAGTCTACTCCCGCTACCTTAAGAGTTTGACCTTGAGCTTTGTTTATAGTAATTGCGAACCATACTTTGTTGGGAAACTGCACTCTCTTGAATTCGAAGGGGTAATTTGATGGTGTTATGGGAATCCTAGGAATAAATACAGACCTCTGTAAAGCTTAGAAACCTTCAAATGCGGTACTAATATTTTTATAGTACGGTGACTTTCGAGACATTCCAATTTTAAACAGTATTTGCATTGCAAGCACCAAGCCTTTAAGTGAGTTCAACCTTTTTTGAATAAACTCTTGAAGATTCTAAAAGATTGACTTTTCAAACATGTGTCAAAATAAAATGTAATTTAAATCAAAAGCACTAAGGAGTCATATTGATATCAACTTCGAAGCAAATCACTCCCAAAACAACTTCCTACCCCTATTTAACCCCGTTAGGGGATGAATTTCAATAAAATACGAAACAGGTCTTTCATTAATTCTGTTAAAAAATGTTTACGCAAAATTTGAAGTAGATTGGACCAAGAAATCACGTTGTCCCATACAAACTTGGCCCACCTTTTTCACCCCCTTAGGGGTAGAATTTCGAAAAATCCTTTCTTATCGGATGCCTACGTCATACAAAGAACACACCCTCCAAGTTTCAGGTCTCTACGATCAGCGGTTTAGGCTGTGCGTTGATCCGTCAGTCAGTCATTCAGGACAAAGCATTTTATATGTATAGAAGATAAAATATAAAAGATAGAAATATGGTGTCGCGGACTTTTTTGTAGAAATAATTAAGACAAACCAGGTTGCCATACATTATTTTCAATTTTAAGCAACTGTTTGGGCAGCGCATGGAAATAATTCTGTTTGAGGAATTTATTTCCGACTTGTTAGACAAAAGTTGTGGTAGCTCGGTTAATATACATGTTATACAAATAATTTATAGTCTATAGCACTCAGGAATAATTGAGCTTTCTACCAGAGAAAAAAAATTAGAATTGGATCATTCGTTCCAGAGATTACCCCCTACATAAAAAGTTTACCTCTTTATAATATTAGTATAGAAGTATAGATAAAAAATGTTCTCATTAACGAAATGAACGTAGGCAGCTAGGTTTGTCAAACGTATACATTTACATATATAACGTTACATACGTATAATTATTAATATTTTTATACACCAAATAACCAAATTTCATCTGAGCAAACCCAAAGAAATTTGATTTCAAAAATTATATTTTATAAATAGCTGGGTAAGTAATGAAACTATTATACCTCATCGGTTGACATTATACTGCTCCAAGGAACGAAACCATAGCGACTTATAATTCAACGCCAACGCCATCTATCGAGTACGGTGTTGTTTATATAACGAGTGTAAAAATACCCATAACAGTATTATATTATCTGTGCCATAACGAAGCCGAAAATCTATTGTTTTTTCTGTAATTATGTTTTTTTTTGTACCGGGTCATACCTGGGAACCTTGAACTTTTTTTGATGCGAAAGCAAGTTTTAAATGTTATAACGTGACTTTAAATACTCAAACGGTACCGTTCCCTGCATCCATAAGCACAATGTTTTGCGTGCGTAGCATACATTGCGGAAACACCAAAAAAACTTTAATTTCGGAAGTCGGTGGCAAAAAACGGAAATTCAAAACCAAAGACACCGACTTCCGAAATTAAAGTTATTTCTCACTTTGTAGTGTTTTTTTTGGAAGTCGGTGGCAAAAAACGGAAATTCAAAACCAAAGACACCGACTTCCGAAATTAAAGTTATTTCTCACTTTGTAGTGTTTTTTTTGGAAGTCGGTTGTTTTTTTTTTTAAAGTTTTTATTTTTCACTTTTTAGTTGTGGTACCTACCCCACACAAATTCGAATACCACTACCTGCTATGTACATAACAGTCACAGGAAGTTATCATCATATCATCCACATATACTAAGTGGGAAAAATACGTAAGTATTATTGAAGCTTACTTAAAAACTATCCGAGCAAAGTTAATAAAATTTATACGGGACCAATTCGGGAGCATACCCTTTCATACAAAAAAAAAAGAATTCAAAATCGGTCCACAATTGACGGAGAAATCGGCGGATAACATAAAAAAAAAAAACACATACGCGACGAACATATAACCTCCTCCTTTTTGGAAGTCGGTTAAAAATAAAAGTCGCTTCCCAACAATTAGTTTTGCACAAACTTACTTAGTTAGATGTACAGAATGCGTAGATGAGGGCTTCGTGAAGTCTTTTTATTTTGTATTTCCAATGCGCTCCGATTCTATTGCGTCAATTTACATTCTGTAAACAGATTCCGGTAGTTGAACAGTGGGGCCAGTTATGATAATAAGAATAACACTCATAACCGTACGTTAGAATCCTAAATATTCTATTGAAATAATTAACTGGCAGTAAGCCGACTTGTTGCTGTATTATCTTGATGTCTGGCAAAAGTAATGAATCAATTTACGCAAAATGTTGGTAATAATATCATGAATACACAAATAATCGAATAATATTTTTTCTTCTAAGCCTTACATACAATATTCCCATAATATTACAACTCAAACTTCATAGTGCGCGGTGCTGTAATTTCGAATCGCGTAGTTCAATTCGTGATTCGTGAACATATAGAATCTATCTATATGTTAGCAGCGATAGCCTAGTGGTGTGACCGTCGGACTGCCAAGTTATAGGTCTCGAGTTCGAACCCAAGGCACGCACGTCTGACTTTTCGGATTCATGTGCGTATTGTATAATTATCACTTGCTTCAAATACGGTAAAGGAAAACATCGTGAGGAAACCGGCATGCCTGAGAGATATTTCTCGACGGCATGTGAAGCCATGTCAGAGGCCCATGGGCGGCTCTAAAAATCTGACACCAGGTTAGTCACTAACCACACGAAAAGAAGATCTATACGTTTTTGGACTGATTGCTATCAATGAATCGTAAAAATATGCTACGTTATACAAGAAACAACTTTATGATTTTTTTTTTTTATTTAGGCGATAAGTGTTGTTAGGTAATGTTATATTATTATTAACCCTTCAAATGACAACTGCCGTACCACGGCAGCTGTCAAAATCATAGTCAACTGACACTTGCCGTGCTACGGCAGGTTGATTATGGTCCAACTATATTGCGATTATCTATGAAACTAAGCGTCCTATCTCTATCGTTCTTGTGGTATTGTGAGCATGAAAGACAGAGCTAGCAATAAAACATACCATGCTATCAACATTTTAAGCATTAAAACGAATGTATGGCACTCAGAAGTTACTTCCGAATGTTGCAAACAAAATGGCGGCAATTCGCAAATGTTGTCAAAAGAGACTTCGACCTCTGAGTTTGTATCGGTATTTTTTTCTTACAAACAGTTGCAGAAATGAACTTTATCTGGTCTCCACTATATTTTAAAATAAATCGTTTTAAAGTTTTTTTTCATTTTTTTTTTTTTTTTTTTAAACGTTGCCCCACACTAAGAATTTCTTCTTGTATCGTGGGTGCGTTTACATACATAGAAACTCACATAAAGAGAAGAGAAGAGTTTCTTGTGTTAACATAAGATATATCTTATGTTAACACAAGAAATTTCATGCAGACGAAGTTGCGAGCAGAAGCTAGCTAGTAATATAATCCAAAGTACTTACTCTCAGCTCGTTTGTCGTGCTCGGCGAAGACGAGCGCGAGCAGCAGCGCGCACGCGCACACACTCGCTCGCGCGCGCACACACATGGCACAGTGCCGCGACACGCTGACACAACGAGACACACGGGCACCTGCGGCAATGGACACAGAAGGTTAACGTCATCAGATGACACACGACACGTGACACTGTGCCGAGTGTTTGTGTGTTACATACACACGGCACAGTGTCACGACACTGACACACCGAGACACACGGGACACCTGCCGGCAATGGATACAGAATGAAAACGTTAGCAGAAAACCTCGACCGACTACAACAGTTACGTACACCGACGTAGCACTGCTACGACGTAGCACCACTACGACGTAGTACCACTACGACGTAGTAGAACTACGACGTAGTACAACTACGACGTAGTACAACTACGACGTAGTACCACTACGACGTAGCACCACTACGACATAGCGCTACGTTAACGTAGCATAAAATACTCAATAGTTTATTTGCATTCTACAATATGTACTTAGCTGGTAAGTTAAAATTATATGAGATCATTAATCTAATATTATATTCGATTTTTTTTACATAAATGTTTTACTGTATTAATACTTATTAGATTATGTTAGCACTTATATCTTCTACACACCTTTTTGGGTGGGATATGAATACACGATTGATGATTCAGAAACAGTTCTACGGCATTTGCTTTACGATGAACGATTCGCCGACAGAACGATTCACTTTTGAGGGTTTCAATAATTAATAATTCAAATCATTTATTTAAGTAACATAGACTCATAATAACAATAAAGGGACGCATAACATTTACAAATAAAATTAAGCATAAAATAAATAAAATTAAAATAAAATAAAATAAAAATAAAATAAAATTAAAAATAAAATTAAAATAAAAGAAAATTAAAATAAAATAAAATTAAAATTAAATAAAATAAAATTAAAATAAAATAAAATAAAATTAAAATAAAATAAAATTACAATAACAATCTAAATTCATTAAAAATTTCGTATTTAATTTTTTTTTACCATTTATTTCCAATATAATTGTTCGTGATGAACAATCCGCCCACATGAATCTATTTACTACCCAAAAAATTTACTTCTATGATAATGAACAGGAATGGTAAAAGTACTAAGAGAACTGAATCATGAGGAACAATATTCACAGTATGAGACCTCTTTGATTAAATTATTTTTAGTCGGGTAATAATCATGAAATCAATCAATTTGCCTAGCCTTTTTAACTGTGTTGGGGTCGGCTTCCAGTCTAACCGAATGCATCTGAATACCTAGCATTTCACATGGAGCAACTACCTATCTGACCTCCACAACCCAGTAACTGGGTAATACGATACCCCTTGGTAAGACTGGTTGTCAGACTTTCGGGCTTCTGACGATCCGTAACGACTGTCAAAGATCAACGAATGACAGCCGGGACCAACAGTTTAACGTGCTTTCCGAGGCACGGAGGAATCTCGGTATGTACAGATGGTCACCCATCCATAGACCAACCCCGGCAAGCGTAGCTTAACCTGACGGATCGACCCGTGCAGCAGTTATTACTCAAAATTCAAAAATTCAAAATTCAAAAGTCATTTATTCAAACTAGGCTGAGAATCAGCACTTTTCGAACATCAAAATTACATAAGACAGTCCCCCAAAACGCCCACCCTTCACCACTTCCTAGTGCATTAGCTGGGAAGAAGAAGTGGCGCAACAAACTCCCCAGCAGCACAGCTGTCTGTTCAGTTAGAAGAACAAAAAAAAAGATTCTATATAATAGTATTAAAAATAATTTACATTACGCAACACAAAACATAATTCAAATTATTAGCCATATCCATACCAAACAAAATCATCGAGAACTATACTCAGGCCGAAATAAAAAAACTAAACGTAAACAGAATTTAATATCTGAATAAAAAAGCCTCCAGGCATAAAGGGCGTGCCCGCTTACATACAGTTGTAACTGGAAGTTATAAATGATAAACTATGTAGGACCATCGATGTAAAATAAATAAACAAAGAGTTAATTACTAATAACAGTAAATAATATGATCAATTGTCGAGGTCACTAGCTAACCACATATTGCAATACAACTCATAAAAAAAAACAGTGTGATGAGTAGATTTTGTCAACACTTAGCCACGAGCTCCTTCCGTTCCATTTTGAGAGCAGTGATGATGAAATTATTATAAGCAGTGATAGCCTAGTGGTGTGACCGTCAGACTGCCAAGTCCATAGGTCTCGAGCTCGAAGCCAAATCACGCACCTCTGACTTTTCGGATTCATGTGCATATTGTACTTATAATTAGCACTTGCTTCGAAAACGGTGAAGGAAAACATCGTGAGGAAATCGGCATGACTGAGAGATATTTCTCGACGGCATGTAAAGCCAAGTCAGAGGCCCATGGGCGGCTTTAAAACTCTGACACCAGGTTAGTCACTAACCGTACGATGTTTCCTCACGATGTATTCCATATATCATGTCTCCATTTATGTGTGTATATATGTATTGTGTGTTTTGTTTGTGATATTTTTTATGACTTTTCCAACAGTACTTGTCAGTCTAAAATCGGAGAAGCTCGTGGCTAAGTAATAACAGCCGCACGGGTAAATCCATCAGGTTAAGCTACGCTTACCGGGGTTGGTCAGTGGATGGGTGACCATCTTTACACACCGAGACTCCTCCGTCCGTATTACCTGGTTACTGGGTTGTGGTGGTCAGATAGGCAGTCACTTCATGTAAAATACTGGTATTCAGCTGCATCCGGTTAGACTGGAAGCCGACCCAAACATAGTTGGGGAAAGGCTAGGCTGATTGATTGACTAGTCAGTTTAAAATCAACTTTAATTACACGTACATAAAGTTGATGTTTGTTTAAGTGGAAATAACATCAATTGGAAACAAGGATTTAAATAAACCTTACGTATAAAACACCCACACAATGTAACCACTGTAATATCATGTTAATTCACGAAACGTGTGGTGATTTAACAATTACCTACCACTAACTATTGCAAATTGTAACTTAGATTAGCACAAAGTTAGCGGTGGCAGGCGAGCGCGGGGTAAGGCACGCGCGGGGTGGAAGGGGGGGGGCGGTGGTAACAATGTTACCACAATATATGAATATTAAAACATTTTGTTTTATTAGCCATCTGCCCGCTCTACCTGGAATACATTTCACAAACAAAAACTTTTTGTTTTCATATAAAATAATAATTGAGTGAATTAATTATTGCGTTGTGCGGAATGTATAATTTGTATTATTGAAGGGTGGTTTATTTTTCTGGTGAAGCTTCGAACCTTCGGAGAAAAATAAAATTTATTCAATTCACCACTGCATAATTATTATAAAACAAAATACCCCCACCGAGTCTGTCTGTTTCAACGCGATAATCTCAAAAACGATTGTTCGGATTTCCAAACGGTTTTCACCAATAGATGGAGTGATTCATGAAGAATGTTTAGGAGTTTAATAGAGATGATGACAAAAACATTTTTTTAGTCCGTCTTTTAGATTATAAAAAAATATTGCACACGTATTTTTTCTTTTTTTACGTAATCTAAAGATTACGGCGATACATTGAGGTAAAATATGCCATGACGTCACGAGTATGTAGATTTTATACGTACTAGTGGCGTAGTGACCCCCACTCCCCAACTTAAAATTATTTTTATCTAAGTAATTTTTTATTAATATGATAAAGCAAAAAATACGTGTCTAATATTTTTTAATTATCTGACTGACGGACTAATTAGAATTCCATTTTTGAAGTCAAACTTCTATATAGACGGGGGGTATTAGGATTTTTCTGTCACGAAAAAGCGTTACGGCCGCGTGGAGGGGGTAGACGATATATCGCGTGGTGAGCGGCGGCAGCGGCGGAGGGAGAGAACAGATTGGAATCTCAAGTTTTTATATTGAACCGATTTGAAAAATTCTTTCACTGTTGGGAATCTACACTATCCCCGGGTGACATAGGCTATATTATATTTTCAAAAAAATTAGGGACCCAAGGTTTTAACAAAAATCCCTACAATATTCTTTACATCGCGTGCGCTGCGAAAAATATTGATGATAGAATAAAATAATGTACCACGACTTTCCAGAACACATCATTATTTACAAAAAGTGTCGCGACAGCATATGTCTAACTATTATAGTTATGCCACAATAAGTGTTCTTTTATTTAATATTTTTTTATTGAAATGCCGCCGTTAGAAAAGGCTCTTTATTTGTATCTTAGTATTAATCCTTATCAAATACATTACTTCATATTCAAGACTGCTTCAATACTTTTATATAACTTTTTGAATTATCCAATTCGGACATTCCATTCGAAAGATATCACGAGTTTAAAAATTTAAGTATTAGAAAAAGTTGTGTGGCAGCCCGCTCACCCTGCTCGGCTGCGTATTTCCAATCTATACAAGGCCAGAACGCAGCCGTAGGAAACTGCTCGCGTATACATTGTATTGCTATTTTTTAACCGACTTCCAAAAAGGAGGAGGTTATATGTTCGACGCGTATGTATGTTTTTTTTTTTTTTAATGTATGTCCGTCGATTTCTCCGTCAATTATGGACCGATTTTGAAAATCCTTTTTTTTTTTTGAAAGGGTATGCTTCCGGATTGGTCCCATATCAATTTTATTAACTTTGCTGGGATAGTTTTTGAGTAAGCTTCAATAATACGTATTTTTCACACTTAGTATATGTGGATGATATGATGATAACTTCCTGTGACTGTTATTTACATAGCAGGTACTGGTATTCGAATTTGTGTGGGGTAGGTACCAGAACTAAAAAGTGAAAAATAAAAAAAAAATACAAAAATAAAACCAACCGACTTCCGAAAAAAAACACTACAAAGTGAAAAATAACTTTAATTTCGGAAGTCGATGGCAAAAAACGAAAATTCAAAACCCAAGACACCGACTTCCGAAATTAAAGTAATTTTTCACTTTGTAGTGTTTTTTTTCGGAAGTCGGTTGTTTTTAATCTGTGATTACAATGTATACACGAATTTTGCGTACTGCTCGTGTATAGTTTGTAACGTGGACGCGCGCGTGCTGATGTAGGTGCGCTGTAGATAAGAAAGAAAGAAAGAAAGAAAAAGTATTTATTGAGACTCGCACAGGAAATCACAAAACTAAAAACACATTAAACATAAATAAAAAACAATCAAAAACAAAGTTACATTAAAATGAAGACACAGAAGGAAGTCCTGTACGAGGCCAAAAGGCTCCTATCTCAGCATAATGCCGCGACATTTAAAAATAAATAAAAATGTCGCAGCGCTGGTATTCTGATAGGGCCCGATTCTGATAAGTACTTAGTGCTACCCGTGCGAAGCCGGGGCGTGCAGCTAGTTGATTATAACGCAGATGAGCCCAATGAAGATTGATGACGAAAGATGTGCAAAATTAAGAAATTAATGTTCCTTTGTATGTGTATAAGATTAGGGTAGGTACCTAGACTATGAATGTTTTTTTTTGGTTCCGGATTGAATTCAGTTTTTTTGTTGGATAAAATAAAAAATGCAATTATTAAAATGTACCTAACCTAACCAAATCAAAATTTGCAGTAAACCTGCGAAAAAAAAATGTGTGCTGGGACACGTAGTAGCAGTGAAACTTCAACGGACAAGTAGAAAAACGAATCGAAACGGACAAGTGGAAAAACGAATCGAAACGGACAAGTGGAAAAATGAATCGCAACGGACAAGAATTATTAGAATTATTTGTTATTTTTTAATCTCAAGCAAATTATGTTGTTTTCACGTGTGCGCGTAAAAAGCCGCAGAAGTACAAATATGCCATGAATTTTATAAGAGTATTATTTGTTTTAATTTTTGCGTTTCATTACTACATGGCGGAATGTGTCTTTGCACTGAATTTTATAGGTATAATCTTTTGTACCTACATTTTATGCAAATAAATGATTTTGATTTTTAACCGACTTACAAAAAGGAGGAGGTTATATGTTCGACGCGTATGTATATTTTTTTTTATTTTATTATGTATGTCCGTCGATTTCTCCCCGTCAATTGTGGACCGATTTTGAAAATTATTGTTTTGTTTGAAAGGGTATGTTCCCGGATTGGTCCCATATAAATTTTATTAACTTTGCTGGGATAGTTTTTAAGTAAGCTTCAATAATACGTAATTTTCCCACTTAGTATATAATAATAATAACATTTATTCAAAAAAATAAAAAAAGTTGTGTGGGGTAGGTACCACAGCTAAAGAGTGAAAAATAAAAACTTTTTAGAAGAAAAAAAAACAACCGACTTCCGAAAAAAAAACACTACAAAGTGAAAAATAACTTTAATTTCGGAAGTCGGTGGCGAAAAACGAAAGTTCAGAACCAAAGACACCGGAAGTCGGTTGTTTTTTTTTTGTAAAAAGTTTTTTGATTGCTAAAACCATCTCTCTAATAGATGCTGTACAACTTCCATAGCTCGGTCCCGCTCTAAGATACTATTTATATCGTAATGTTATTGCGGTGTCGGTCGGTAATATTGTCGTGTCGAGCGGAAGCGACAATATCCTCCGGGCGGCGTTGCGCTGTTTTTTCGCCGGAAGCGTGTTTTTGCTCAACCGTCCGGTGCCGCCCACGGTTGGCCGGCGTCCGGAGCGTGTCCGGGTCGTGTCCGGTGGAGCTAAGGCCCTCGTACCCACGGGCGATTTTTCCCCGCGGCGATTTTTTATCGCGCCCTTGTTTTCCTGATTTTCTCGGTGTTGAGCCGAGCATTGAAAATCCTACGAGTGCATCCCAGCGCGTCAAAAAATACACTGTTGGATTTGTAATTGTGTTTTTGTATGTTGTGCTATTTCTTTTCTATACTTTAAATAAATGGTTTATGTATCTATCTTCTACTCTCGGTGCTAAGCAGTGCGTTGATTTAAAAGAGTGTCCGTGGAGTTTCTTGTCCGTTCTTCTCCATAGGAACCTACTACGCTTTGGAATAGGCAACTAGCTTCATCTTTCTGACTGACTCATCCCTTGACAATTCATGTAATTTTCTTTAAAATAGGTTTTTATTAATAATTTTATCTTTTATATAGATTATTTTGTATTTTGTGAACGTGAGAACGCTGTAGGCTTAGTGGACTGTAAATATATTGACCATTTTCTATTTTGTTAAGTACTTGTTGAAAGACCAAGACGAAGATAGATTTGAAAATATTGTAAAAGCCAAATATTTAGTTTAAAGAGTAACCGTGGAGTTTCTTGCCAGCTCTTCTCCATAGGAAACGACCAATTGGAACCGTGCACCTAGCTTCTGACGTTTCATAAGTGCCCTTGTAGGTTTATGTGAAATAAAATATTTTGTATTTTGTTTTGTTTTTTAATTCAAAAGTGCGTGTATATTTATTTGAAATAAATGTGGTTGTAGTTGAAAATTCAGTGCGCGATAAATAATCGGAGCCGGAAAGAATCGCCCGTGGGTATGAAGGGCTAAGGCGTATTTATAGCGGTGGACTATGGGGGTAGTTCATCTGATTGTTTGGTTTGTTCACTGATGCCCACGTATTTTGGACGGTGACTAAATAACTTAGATAATTATCATCCTATATTATTCCTGCGTTCGTTAACGTTACGAATTAAAGTACTCAGGCGGTAAGGAATGTCAAGTTTAAGAAAAATACTGTCACAGGTATGATAGACCAAAGCAACGCACTACAAAATAAGTCAGTAATCTGCATTCTACCAGTGGTTAAGAAAGTCGATTATTTGATAATAATAATAATAATAAATTCTTTATTTCGGATAACATTAGATCCACTGTGTTAGTAATTTTCTTATAATTAATGTTAGTAAACATTATACCATTCATAGAAATTTAAACCTAATATCTGAGCTCGCTTCATGGGGACGACGCACAGGCGAAAGGAAACACCTCACTCATTCATCACCCCCACAAAACGTCTCCGAATAGGAGAGTAGATGCTCTCCGCCACTGTCCTCAGAATACTGTTGTCACTGTCCCGCAATCTTGTTATTAAGGACGAGATCTTTTTCCGAATAACCGCGTAAAAGTCGTCAGTTCGATTCAGCGCAAACATCTCAGATGCGCTACAAAAACGGGGCAGTCCCAACAGCATTCTGAAAACATTATTATATTGGATGCGCAGGACCTCCAGCGATCTTTTGGTAAAGCTGACCCACAGACTCCCCGTGTACATACCCTGACAATAAGCTTTAAAAAGGGTTATGTTAACCTGTTTAGTATTGACCGCCAGTGCCCTGCGCTCCCTCTCTATGTCCAAGCGTAGCTTATGTGTGTATAAGCCTAGAACACTATTTTAGTGACGAGTATAAAGTACCTGTTAAAAATAAATATAACACAAGAAGTGTAAAAAAACTGGTTGCACCGAAGGTAACAAATTATTATGAGGAAAGAACTTCAAGATATCTAGTCCCAAAACTATTTAATAAAATATATATGTTAAGATAAAACTCTAAAGTTAGTAAAGGTACCTATGTTAAAGTCAAAATTAGAGTTTATTTCTCGATTACAAAATTATTTGTGTACCTACCCTACCCTAATTTTCTACTATTACTACTATATTCACCGTTTAAACGTTCCCTGGACTATGATAAACATTTCAAAACCAAAATCAGCTAAATCGGCCCAGCCGTTCTTGAGTTATAAAATTACAACGAAAAGTGGCATTGATTTTTATATACGTAGATATACTCGTATAGTGTGTCTACCATAAATTTTTTGGAAATATCATGTAGTTACTCATATTATTTGTATTTTATACCCAAGCCCTGTCAATTTTATGAAAAATCGTTGTGCGATTGGCATTTTTTCTTTAATTCCTCTAACACAATCGCTTGACCCATTGATTGACTTCACTTTTCGTCTAATAGTGACCTACTATTAAGAGTGTATGGTAATTATCCCCTTGATTGCTAATTACTAGCGAACAACTTAATGAGGTCGAGTCGAGAGGGACGCGCTGTCACTCACAACACAAATGATTCGGTAGATTTGATTAGTTAGTGTAAGTTGTTGTATCCCTAATGCATAGTTTACATACACTCTGTGCGACAAGAGCGTGTTCGGGGTTTGAAAATGATCGTATTAGCGGTTCAGGATTTATCATAATTTCAGCCGAAAGACTTCCACTGCTGGGCCTCTAAATAGGCCTCCCCAAGCACCGCCACTTCAACCCTACCTTCACCTGTTCTGTGCGGCATTTTTGAGGGTTGCCATAATCGCCACGCTTGGCAGCAGGCGGGTGCAAATACATAGAGAACGCTGCTGCCCATTCTCTAGTAAGTCCCTTAGTCGCCTTTTACGACATCCACGGGAAGAAATAGGGCGGTGCTATTCTTTAAGTTCGGCAGCACACTGTCAGGATTTATACTTCAATTAAATAGGGATGATGACAAAAAATTTTTTTTAGTCCGTCATGGAGATTATTAAAAAATATCAGACACGTATTTTTTCATTATTTACGTAATCTAAAAATTACGGCGATACATTGGAGTATGTGCCCTGACGTCACAAGTAAGTAGAAAATCTACATACCTACTCGTGACGTCAGGGCACATACTCCAATGTATCGCCGTAATTTTTACGTCACGAGTAGGTATGTAGATTTTCTACTTACTTGTGACGTAGCGACCCCCACTCCCCGACTTAAAATGCGTTTTATCTAAGTATTTTTTTATTATGATTTACGTGTAAAAGTGTTTTGTCCAAACCCACTTACAGAAATAATATCATTTATCATTAATATGATAAAGCAAAAAATACGTGTCTAATATTTTTTTATTATCTGGTTTTTATTTTTTTTTGGGGGTGGGAAATTTTGAAATTACTTCTCCCGCTATGGGCGGAGCGGGAGGGTGTGTCAAACTTTTCTGACTAAAACCCACCCGTGTTCCTTCCGTTGCCTGTGTGCCGGGGCCGCGATATCACTTTCGGACAAACCCGCAGCCCCGGCAGGTTTATTATCTGACTGACGGACTAATTAGATTTTTTTTTTTTTACCCAAGCATTATCCCTATTATCAATACGGTGTTAGGACTTCTCCATTGTCTGTAATCGCCTGACATCTTTGAGGCATTTTCTCACTACTTTTTGGCAACGTTTCGGGAAAATGACGCCCATTTAATTTGTATGTTACTTTTAAGTTCGGTTAGGTATGTTTAATTTTTGATATGTAACATCTTTTCTCACGCTTTTCGTCAATCTGTGCACATAACATATAATGTATAGGTACCCTATAAATCTGTGGGAGTGATTTTGTGAAAAGCAACGGAAGTATGTAACACAAAGCCGGGAAGGGGCACGCTAATTGATTTGACCAATGAGCGCGCGCGTTGCTAGAGTTGGCGTTGCTAGAGTTCTCGTCAAGGTCGTTTCGCCAGAAACGACCTTTAGAGCCCCCCCCCCCGCCCCTTTAGTGTTGCTTATTACCAAGGTGAGATGTCAGATGTTACACATCATATGCGACTACTGTGAGGTTCGCTCGTTTTTTTTTACACACATCTTAAGCTTTATCAACGGCCAAACACTTTTTATCAGGTAAGTCTCAAACTCAAACTCAAAGCATTTATTTCAATTAAACCATTTACAGGCACTTTTGAATTGTCAAGGAATCGGTCAGTCAGAAATATGAAGCTAGTTGCCCATTCCAAAGCGTAGTAGGTAGGTACCTATGGAGAAGAACGGGCAAGAAACTCCACGGACACTCTTTTAAATAAATTGTTACAAAGTATTTGTTACATCAATCATGTTGAAATTAAACATGTGAGAACAATGTAGAAAGACGTGCACGTTAGAAGCGTCCGTAATAAAAATATAAAACAAAGAACAATTCAAAAATTTAAATCAGCCAAGGCAGCTAAGAGTTGACCTGTCCCAACTGACGGCGCCCGTTCACAAACATGACGCATGGATTAGCACCATTCAGCTCAAGTATCTATATCAAGCTTCAAGTATCGGGCGACTGCGAGGACTTGTCTAGGACATTGACGATTTCCCGGCCATGATCTTTTTTGAGTGTTTTTTTCAAAGTGGCTCAGTGTGGAACGGTTTCTTGATTATGCTTCTATACTTGAGATAGGGTTCCACTTAGCACCTCTTGATACAAATTATTAGACTTTTTTTTTTATCCGGTAACGCTCTTTTCGTAAACACTGTAGCTAAGTACCTCCATCATGCTAGTATTTCCAGAATGGTTAGGCAAGGGTGACACTGTATATCATCCAAGTTTCGCTAGTTTTGTTTGATGTTTAAGTCCCATGCAATAGGGGGTGAGCCAATTGCCATTAACTGGTCTCAATCCAGACTCAGAACTGTTACTGAGAATTAAATCTCGATCTATCAAATACATAATACAGAGTGGCAGGGAAATCGACGTGAAAACTGTTACCATGGATTCAGTACGTGATTCTAAACCCAGGATTCCCCCCCTTGATTCTAAAAAAAAAATTTACACAAACCCTTTACAAATTCAAATTCAAAATTCAATTCAAAATATTTTATTTCACATAAACCTACATGGGCATTTATGAAACGTCAGAAGCTAGGGGCACGGTTCTTATTGGTCGTTTCCTATGGAGAAGAAAGACAGACAATGCAAGAAACTCCTTTATAAAGGAGTTCAGGTTACTCTTTTATAAATAATTGGCTTTTACAATGTTTTCAAATAACAGATATGGGAGGACGGTGTAGGTTTTTCAACAAGTACCAGGTACTTAACAAAATAGAAGATGATCAATAAATCTCTAGTCCACTAAGCCTACAGCGTTCTCACATTCACAAAATAGAAAATAATCTATAAATAAGATAGAAAGAAAGAAAGAAAGAAAAATATTTTATTTGGGACACGCACAGGAAATACAAACAGTAAATAATAATAAAAAAATGAAAATACAAACATAGTAACGACCTGTGCGAGGCCAAAAAGGCCACTATCTCAGCCTTATTCGGCGATATTTAAAAATAAATACCGCAGCGCTGGTATTCTGATAGGGCCCACTGTGATGTCACTTAAATCCCATCCCAAATAATAATAAAACAAAAAGCAACAAAAATAATAATAAAAAAATAGTACAAATAAAAACTGAAACTAAATAATAAATTAATTAATCTTTAGACGCCAGATAAATATATTAATAAAAAATAAAAACCAATTTTACACGAAAATGACATGCATGCTATTACTATTTTAACTGTAACGAATCTGAATAATTATCATGTCCACAAAAACCACTAAGAAAGTGTTGAAATTAAATTGTAGGTATATAATGCCAAATAATGGGATGATTATGTCAAAGAAGATTGTAAAAAAACATGCAAAAAAAATCTCACATAATTCACTAATTAATTAATTCTTGACTCTTACATAATTTGCCGTTAATGAGATACCAGGGAACAGTGGCGGCGCAAGATCTAAATTTGCCGTGGGCGAGGTAAATTTCGCGAAGCCCTCTTTTGGCGCAAAACAAATAAAAAAGTAAAAATAAACATTTGAGACTGTAAAATTTTTAGGTGGGAACCTATAGTGAAGATATAGGCCATTAAAAAATATTGCGGGTCTGTGAAAACCATTATTCTATTCAGGAATCCGTTTGCGAAATATGAAGCTTTATCAATTTTAATGTTTTTTTTTTTTGCTAAATGGTTGTTTTTTGATATGTGAAAAAAATCACGGCAGTAACGAAGTCACGAGTAAAAGGAAAACTACGTATATATACAGCTAAGTAGGCTTTACAAGTTAACGAGTAATAGTCGACCAACTTACTTGTAGATTGATTGGCTTTCTAGCCATTGAGAAACGTGAAAGTAACGTTAACAAACAGAATGGGAAATCCCCAGCTCTGGCCGGCGGGAATTCCCCGCAATAGCAACGCAATGCCAGCAAATGTTGCTAGACTAAATAAAAACAAATTTGGTATATGTCAATATATTTATCGTTTTATGACGAGTAAAATTTTTTCGTTGCGTTCACGGCTTTTAAGTAATGCATAAACTTTCGAGGTGCGAGGCCTCTTGGACAGTGAGGCCATAGGTGGTGGCCCACGTCGCCCACGCCTTACGTCGCCTCTGACCACCTTACTTTGATAAAAGCAATATTCTTGATAAGATCAACACGATTGTCGTCAGCAGTCACTTTTGCTCGGAAAAACTGCGTGAATTTATTTTGTCAGTGAAAGAAAGCTTCGTTTTGTTTATTTCTGATTGTTTATTGATCATTTAACGTAACTTTTAAACATACTTAAAAAATAGAGGTCTTTATCCGACGCGTATGTTTGAAAATTCGCGATTTTCTCAAAAACTAATGCTTTCGTTTTAATAAGTATTACACTAACGTAATCTATAAACTTTCAGGAAGGTTTAAGTATACAATTTCATAGGTTGTTGTTACTAAAACTTGTTGAGTTATCTTGTTAAAAATCGAAGACCGCGGGGTAAGTGGATTTTTTTGTACGCAGTGTAGTATGTTTTCAAAAATGCTGCCGAGCATGAGGTCCTGGATTTTATCGCCAGGTTGGGCATAGTATTTATTGCATTTTCCATCAAACTCAATTTCAAAGCATTTACTTCAAATAAACCAATTACGCACTTTTGAATTATCAAGGGCTTTGTCAGTCAGAAAGATGAAGCTAGTTGCCCATTCTAAAGCGTAGTAGGTACCTATGGAGAAGAACGGGCAAGAAACTCCACGAACACTGTTTTAAATGAAATTTAAAAAAAAAAAAAGCTTTTCACATCTGAGTTTTTCCTCATATTTTGACAATAATTATTTTATCAATGTGACATCTACGTACACAACTTCGTCGTGCTATTATCATTCTCTTACACTTTACACTCGTAATTTTTCTATTTTTATACACCTACCCCTTTACCCTCTTTACCCCGTGTCCCCCGCGATACCCTACAGCCAGCCCGCGGGCCACGCACTTAAATAAAATGAAGTACATATAAAACTTGAGTGAAATTTAATTGCACCGTAACCCGATACAACGGCAACATTTTTAAATTAAAACATTCACTTTATTGGCCAATTGTATTGGAAGACGATTTAAACCACCACTTTAGTTCTGCCTATGTTTGTATCTACTAGATTATTATTATCAAGATTTTAGTACGATACGAAATAAAAAGCTAAGATATTTCACTACTGAATTAAGACGATAATTACGTAGGTATTTTAAATAAATTATATTATTAATAATTATTAATATTTTGTACACACTATACATATATTGCTTTGTTATAATTTCTGTGTTTCTCGTACTCTCGTAGCCGTTGTTCGTAGCAAACAAAAGACATCAACGCGCTGGCAACTATTGTGTTTTTAATTTAAATATTATGATAATTATTTAGTATACAATTTTTTTTTTTTGTATTGTGGTAAAATAGTAAAAAGGTAAATAAAAGAAAAAAATATTATTAAGAACATAATAAGTGGCCATTTCACATAACTATAATTAAAACAGTTTATAATTTATAATTCGACGAGCTGTATCAAACTACATAAATTTAAAAATGCATCACTTCAAAATATGTATATATTTTTTTTTTTTGAAAAAAATTGTATAAAAACTCTATTTTTATTTTTATTTTTAACTAGCTGTGCACGAGGCTTCACTCACGTGACTTTAGTTTCTATTGGCATTATAAATTAATTAGGACGTTAGTATTTTCATAATATCCTCCACAACATCATTTGTTTTGTCAATTTAAACTACAACTTGTAATTTTTTATATGGTTTTAAAATAATTATTTATTCATATTTCCTTTGAAAACAAAAATAAATATTAACATAGATTTTTTGTTTAGAAACGTAAAACATAAAACATGCATGAATCTTTAGTTCTACCTAAATAAATAAAACTAGTTACATTACCTGTAACTCCTTCAGTTGCACGTAACAAGCACTTTTCCGCGCGGTGAGTCGCAGACTGTGGAAGGCTCCGCCGCGCCGCCCTATATATGGACCGACCGTCCTACGCCGCCAAACGCCCGCCCTACGTAAGCCTTGCATCCGCTACTTCGCAGAAAGAAACCATAAGATGCTAAATACCGGATTTTTAGGGTTCCGTAACATTGTAATCAAAGAACCTCTAAGGTTATGTTTTTTTATGTTATTGGATAGCGTGGCTCAAATTATGGGATGGATGGGCTCGACCCGAGAATCAGCGATATGAAATTAAATGACATTTATTTACAAGAATTGTAGTGCATTACAGATGGTCGGTTTTTTTAACAGTTTTTAAAACAATTCGCTAAATCTATCATACAAAATTATTATTATTACATTAATACTTGAAGCAAAAACTTTGTACCCCTTTTTACGAAAATTACGCAGACGGAGGAGTATGAAATTTGGCACAGTTAAAGTTTATATGGAGAAGGAGTGCAGAAAGTTGTTGAGTAGTTGATGCGGCCTACCCAAATAATCCTTTCCTTGGTATTGTTCGTCGAGTTGAGCTCCTTAAGTTCTGAGTTGAGCTCCACGATTACTGACAAATGCTTGCACTGACTGGACAGGTCCACTCAAATCTGTGTGGTTCTTTCCTCAAAAGACCATTTCAGACACTAATCTACATGGTCCTCACATGACTTGACCAAGATTATGTCTGGACTTTAAAAGAGACTGTGACCTCTGAGTTTGTTTCGGCCTCTCTTCTCAGAGTAGTCAGATAGGAAACACCGACCTCACCTAGCTTATTTTTAATATTTTTTTATATGACGTGTAAAAGTGATTCCGATATCCTATTTACAGAATAAACAATTTCATTTCATTTCATTTCAATTTCATTTCATTTCATTTCATTTGTCACAAACTGACAATTCATAATATTATGTGTATTCAATTCATATTACGCAATTCATCTGTTTGACAGTTTTATATTATAATGAAATAACATTTAAATTGAAGAAAAAAAAAACTTATTTGATTAATAAAAACTGTAAAGAAAAATTATCCGGTAATATTACGGTCTTAATTTTTTTCATGCGGTAATATTTACACCTAATATGATTCTGATATGATATGAATTGAATTGAATATGATTCAGCTAAAATATGTGCCACCATAGAGGAATTGCTGGGAATTCAGAAAATGAATTGCTTTTAGAGGAATTGCTTAATGTGGCCGTTTTAGGCCACCTGTAATTCATATGGTATATACAATAAAGAGTAATTCTATTCTTTTCATTCTGCTTTTTGTCATGAAATCAGAAAAAAAAAAACAATCTCATGCTTTTGATTACGTACCTACGGATCCTGACAGACGAGTTTGGCTCACGCTTGACTGTAATTTATTATCAGTTCTGTGATTAATCATAATTTATGATTGAACTTTTTTGAAATATCCAAAGGTAGGTAGAATTACATCCAGGAGCATTATGTACTGTGTAGGTGTAACTATTTAGAGCTTATTAGTTATTACTTACGGTCGAACAACTTCTGGACTATTCTCGTTTATTATTTTTCTATACTTAGCTATTAACATAATATTGTGTTGACTTGTTGTATTCGTTTTCCTTCATTTTATCTACGTACGTTATTTTATTTCTGATGACTAAGATTTATGTACCAATATTATATTTATGTACTTAATTAATTAATTATTTGTATAAAGATATTTATAAGTGCGTACAAACAACTTATAACTAATTAGTTGATAGAAGTGATAGCCTAGTGGTGTGACCGTCGGACTGCCAAGTCATAGGTCTCGAGTTCGAACCCAAGGCACGCACCTCTGACTTTTCGGATTTATGTGCGTATTGTATAATTATCCCTTGCTTCAAAAACGGTGAAGGAAAACATCGTGAGGAAACCGGCATGCCTGAGAGATATTTATTGACGGCATGTGAAGCCAAGCCAGAGGCCCATGGGCGGCTTTAAAACTCTGACACCAGGTTAGTTACTAGCCACACGAAAAGAAGAAGACTAATTAGTTCATAAAAATAGCAAAATTATATACTAAGTTAACTAAAACTATTCATAAACTAAAATATAGCATCGAAAAATCCATCCGCATCGGTGTCGACTGGTAATGTACCCATGCCTATGCATCATCCTTAGGTACACTGGTAGAAAATGCTTCAGGTTAATTAATGGCATTACTATTCAAAGCTATCAATTGTTCGACTTGTGCCAAAAGTTTAATTTTAAAAATATAGACCGTAACGGGTAAAAACAGCAACATCCGGGTAACAGGGTCCGGGTCGCCGGCGGTGGTCAGGGCTATAGAGAGTGGAACATCCTTTTCTTTTTTTTTTGAGGTTGGGAAGTTATCAAATAACTTCTCCCGCTCTGGGTGGAGCGGGAGGGCGTGTCAGACTTTTACTGACTAAAACCCGTGTTCCTTCCGTTGCCTGAGTGCCGGGGTCGCGATATCCCTTTCGGACAAACTCGCAACCCTGGCACGCATTGGCCCTTTCGGACCCCGTCAGTTGGTGCTGACATCTCTTTGAGGCGCGCGTGGAACACAACGCGCCGTCGACCCGGGCCTGGTCGGCGAGCTACCCATTGCTCACCGTCCGCAAGCCCACGCCTACGGTGGCCGAAAGTCAGCTCGCGACTCCCGACGCCCGGGGCGTCTCCTGCGGCGACTAGGGGCGCGAGGGCGCGAATCTTGCCTCTCCCTCGCGCGCTCCGCCTCCTCCTTCGCGAGCATTACTACTTCGCAGAAGGAAGTGACGGCCTCCCATGCACTCTCGCTCCGAACCATGGCCTGAACCAGGGCCGGATGCGAGAGATCGCCGCCACCGGTTGCCTCCGTGAGGACACGGTGGTGCTCCGCCCAAGCAGGGCAGACCTCCACCGTATGCTCCACCGTGTCTTCCGGGCGATCCACACAGTGGTGACACCCGGGCGTTTTCTCCCGCCTTATACGGAACAGGAACCTCCCGAAACAGCCGTGTCCGGTGAGGACCTGCGTCAGGCGGAAGGTGAGGACGCCGTGGCGCCTCTCTAGCCACTCCTCAAAGAGGGGACTTATCGCCACAATTGTGGCGTGCCCAAGAGTGGAACATCCTCAAAATGCGAGCCATATCCAATGGACGAACACAGACGTGCCTAATTGTTGACAAATTTTTTTTTGACCCTCAGATAGATTATTAAATAAGACACGTATTTTTTCTTTTTTTACGTAGTCAAAAGATTACGGCTATACATTGAGTAGGCAATGCGTTAAAATGTGGAATGACGTCACTGGCCGGTAGATATAATACTGACTTGTGACGTAGCGAGCCCCCACTCCCCAACTTTAACGCGTTAAACCTAAACCATTTTGTATTAATATGATAAAGCAAAAAATACGTGTCTAATATTTTTTAACCGACTTCCAAAAAGGAGGAGGTTATATGTTCGACGCGTATGCATGGTTTTCTTTTTTATGTATGTCCGCCGATTTCTCCGTCAATTGAGGACCGATATTGAAAATTCTTTTTTTGTATGAAAGGGTATGCTCCCGAATTGGTCCCATATAAATTTTATTAACTTTGCTTGGATAGTTTTTATGGATAGTAAGCTTCAATAATACGTATTTTTCCCACTTAGTATGTGGATGATAACTTCCTGTGACTGTTATTTACATAGCAGGTAGTGGTATTCGAATTTGTTTGGTGTAGCTACCACAACTAAAAAGTGAAAAATAAAAACTTTTTACAAAAAAAAAACACTACAAAGTGAAAAATAACTTTAATTCAAAAGTCGGTGGTTCAAAACCAAAGACACCGACTTACGAAATTAAAGTTACTTTTCACTTTGTAGTGTTTTTTTACGGAAGTAAAAAGTGTAAAAAGTTTTTATTTATTATGTAACTGACGGACTAAATAGTTTTTATTTTTCCCCATTCAACATTCCTATTAGGTACAGAAACAGAAGTATACCGTTTTGCCAATTTCATCACGAAACACACACAGGCCACGCTGGGAACGAAGCGAAACAAAGCGAAGTTCATTTAGCTTTCCTCCACGTCTTTTCATACTTACGTTTTCGTTTCGCTTAGTACGCGGTTTGAATCGAATTCGTTTTCAGTAAAGGTCGGCGCCGCGGTCGTGACGCGTGTGTTTCGCTCTGTCGCGCCGATAGCGACTGATAGCTGATAGTAGGCACTCACTGCGAACATCGCACTAATTAGATACAGACGGAACTACACATCGCAGGGTACCGCTGTAGGTATAACATACCTAGAAACAAGTATTTATCGGAAATTAAAACTTCATAACCCTGTATTTTGGTGAAGCGTCTTGAGCAAGCATGGTGATCAATGTTCGCGCCTTTTCTATACTAAAGAGGCCATTTCTCTGCAGTGGAACAGTAATAACTCGGGTTATACCCGGAAATAGGCTTTCACGTTAACATTATTACTGTTCTCAACATAACACTGTTGCAGTGTATAACTTTTTAGCCCCCGACCGAAAAGGAGGGGTGTTAAAAGTTCATCGTAGCTCCCAAACGGCTGAACCAATTGTGTTTTTGTTTTTTTTTGTTTGAATGGTGACTTGTTCGAGAGTGTTCTTAGCTATGATTCATGAAAATGAGTTCAGCCGTTATCAGCTCTTTTGTAGTTGATGAATGGATGTGAGCATCTTCTACTGGTCAGATCGATTTGGTATTCTGTTACTTCAATGATATTAAAAATGATATAAAAAAACTTAAAAGAAAAGCTTCCCCCAACCCCAACTATTAATAACATTTGATCACGTTTATTGCAGTCGCTTTACGTATAATAACAATTTTTAATATATGACTTTTAATTAATTAAGCATTTGATGTATAATTTTGTATTCTCTTTTGTAATATCTCTTTCTATGGTAAAGTAGCTCTTATTTATCTTCATTATAACAAAAAATGCCAAGAAGCTGACCCCAACATAGTTGGGAAAAGGCTAGGCAGATTGATTTGATAACAAAAAATAAGTAAGTCCATTTTAAACAATCTAAATTAATCTTCTAAATTGGTATGTACTTTTTATCTATGTCTAAGCTGTGTACTTCTTTAAGTGACAAATTCACCATACTAATAGATATGAAAGTTCTTTCATGTAGTATGTTATTAGTGAATAGGTTGTTGGAGTATGTACCTATACAAAATAAAATAAATAAAATATTTGAAAAACATAGTAAGCTTGAACTGATGCTGCAGCATCACCGGGAATTAAAAATTCAAAAGTCATTGATTCAAACTAGGCTGAGAATCAGTATTTTCGAACGTCAAAATTACATAAGACAGTCCCCCAAAAAGCCCACCCTTCACCACTTCCTAGTGCGTTAGCTGGGAAGAAGTGGCGCAACAATCTCCACAGCAGCACAGCCGTCTGTTCAGTTAGAAAAAAAAGGTTCTATAAAATAGTATGCAAAATAAATTACTTTAAGCAACACAAAACAAAAAGAATTTGCAGGATACCCGACTCCCTTACCAACTTACAGCACAGGTATCGTGTTTGGGCTCATTGGAGTGTCTCCATGAATAGGTTATAGATAGAGAGATGGTGGTCTGTTGATGGAGTAGGAGAAAAAATGAGGAAATGTTTGTGGCGGGGGTTTTATTTTGTTAAAATGTATGCTTGTATTTCACACACACTTTTATTTTTATTTTTTAATAAATTTATTGTCTGTATCTATCTTTCCGTGACATCACTGCGGGCCCTATCAAAATACCAGCGCTGCGACATTTTTATTTATTTTTAAATGTCGCGGCATCATGCTGAGATAGGAGCCTTTTGGCCTCGTACAGGACTTCCTTCTTTAAACTTTAATGTTACTTTGTTTTTTATTTATGTTTAATGTGTTTTTAGTCTAATGTGATTTCCTGTGCGAGTCTCAATACATACTTTTTCTTTCTTTTTTTCTTTCATGTAATACCAATCTGACTCAAAAACAAACGCGGTTAGTGCGCGCGAGTCGCGATAAATAACCACTTACTGCACAAAGGCAAGATGTGTCGCTATCTTGTTCTAGTTTACATAATCTCAAACACCGACCGATTGAGACTCGTTTTAGTAATGCATAACACGATGTGATAGAACACAACATCACGCTTATATTACTTGAAGAGGTAAACAGAACCCACATTTCAGCAAAATCAGCCTATAATGTGTCACAGCTGGGACACCGGCCTCCTCTCTGTGAGAGGGAGTGGGCTGTAATCCACCACGCGGGCCCAGTGCGGGTTGGTAGATGTCACATGTCTTCGAATTTTTGGTTCTAGGACATGCCGGTTCTCTCACGATGTTTTCCTTCACCGTTTTGAGAGCAGTGGTGATGAAAATAAAAACACAAAGTGCCTGGCTGGGTTCGAACTCACCTACAACTAGTAAGTCGGGGTCGATACCACTGCTTGTCAGTTATGTTTAATAGGGACGAATCTGTTAACACTAGTGTTGAGCTGACCAAGTATGACCGTTTGACAATTTCGGAACGTCCATTTAGTTTTAGCATAGACGAATCCATATGAATTTGTCTCTTTTATGTGTACAATCTGCGCCTTAAGAGAGAAGAGAGAGATATATCGTAATTTGTCTCTAATTTGTATGCTTTAGTTATTACTCTGAGGTTGAGCTACACATTACATTATAAAACATTTTATGTAAAGAAGGTTGTCAAGATTCATAAAACGCTTTTACTGTAAAGAAGTTATAAGAACTAATGTCACATGAGACAAGCCCCTAACTCTACAAACCTTACATCGGGACAGTTTGCGGCGACCCTCGAGAACACCTTGTATACGTGGCTCAGAAGTGAGATGGGTTCTTCAGCAAGGTTTTCTCACCCTTTTTAGGGTTCCGTACCTCAAAAGGAAAAAACGGAACCCTTATAGGATCACTTGTGTGTCTGTCTGTCTGTCCGTCTGTCACAGCCAATTTGCTCCGAATCTAATTGACCGATTAAGTTGAAATTTGGTACACATATGTATTTCTGTGACCCAAACACGGACGTGTAACATAAATAAATGAATTTTGAATATGGGGGTCACTTTTCGGGTGCAAATAAGACAATAAAAAAAAAAAAAAGTTGCGATCTGTACCGTGTGACATATCAAATGAAAAGGCTTATTGCGAGGATCTCAAATACATTTTTTTAAATCATTTTAAAATAAATACTTTTAAAGATATTAAAGAAAATTGATGAAAATTGACCATTCCCACCCCTTATCTCCGAAACTACTGATCCAAAAATTTTGAAAAAAATACATTTGCTTATAGATTACATTAAAACCTATAAGAAGTCAATGGTGTTAATATAACATGGTAAATCACTCAATATTGTGCGTACAAACTTACATTTGCATTTGCAGTTGGAATTTCTGGGCGAACATGTTTTTCAACTACAATGTTAAGTTCATTCTTGGGATAAATTTTATTCATCCCAACTACGGAAGCTTTCATTGTGCGTGGTCCGACACGCACTTGGCCGGTTTTGAAGAACATAACCACCGCACCTCTGTTCCACGCCTCGGGCGTTGTACCCAGAGTTGAAGAGACTCTCTCTCAGCCATAGAAATATAAATAACAGGAGAAGTGGTATGGGGGCGTGTCTGTGTCCGCGCGTCTTGATCACAATGCTCATGCCTCAGGCAAATGGCCGTCTCCGCTAACTAGTGCGCTTTCGAGCGCGATCGTGATAACATTTAAGAATACCGTGTTGTTCAGTGGTTTCTTGTAAAAATCGAAGCTAAACTATAAACTTTATAAATCGTAGAACCACTTTTCATAAATCAGCACAAGTATTTTGCTATATTTGTGTTGAAAATCATGAAAAACAACAAATCGTAAAATATTTCTTGCCTTTACTACGTTATTTTTGTTTTCATATATCACAGCGACTGTACTTTTATTGTAGTAAATACATTGCTTCTTTACCACTACCAAAGTATGTCGCTAAGTAACTGGACAAGCAATGTAAAAATTACAAAACGATATTTACTTTAAGCGGTTGCATCGTTAGTACGGCCGCAGCGTCTTGTGACGGATTAGTGATGTGGTTGTGCAGATCCACTAACGTAGGCTATCGACAATAATGTCGATTGTCGTATGAATTTATATTACTATTAAAGTTTATTCTTCAATTTGTCAACAATTATAGCCTGATTGGAAGACCGATGTGAAATCTTGTTTTATACTCATTTAGATTTTCTCATAATGTTGTTATTTTTTTGGTTTACTTAATATTTCTTTTTTTTACTTACTTATTGTTTATTTATATCATCTTATTATATGTATATCGTTTTTTATTTATAATTTTTTCAGCAACTTCCAAAAATTTTAATACAAATATAAATGGGAGAATCGATAAGTTTCCGATTTAGTCAATCACTAGCGTATATGTAAAATAAATGGCTTTTGCACAGCACAACGATAGCGAACGATGTTTTCGTGTGGGTGAGTTGTACGGTGCATGGTAAATGCACGCTGTGTTTGATGGGATAAGGTTTATAATTGATTATGTAGTACGTTCTGATTTGTAAATTGCAAGTGTGAGCGGGGCCTCGTATTTATTGGGTTTACTGATCGCATGTTTGATCGCAGGCTAGAGAGTAGGGATAGATAGAAGACATTGGGTTTCGATACATTTTCAACTACCGGGCATATCTCCTTCTTTCTTATATCTATGCTCTCAGCACTGGAGCCCCGCCCACTTTAAGCAGCTGTCGTTATACCATCGACATCAGGTGCGTTGGCAACCTATTTTACATGAAATGTTTAAGACTTGCACCCTTTAAGGGGGGTGCAAGTGTAAAACATTTACATTTTTGGAGGGTGAAAGTTACAAATTTATATCTTGTTTGTTTTTGTTGGTGTGCAAATAACCTGCATACTAAACTTCCGCTTTCTAGGACTTCGGGAAGTGCCCTAGAGATTTCGATGGGTGAGTTGCGAAATCGACTTATGTTGTTAATAAAATTCAAAGTATAAAAGTAAGACAAATGAAAAGTCTGCTAACTACATCTCATCCTGAAAATTCGAGCTCTCTAGCATTACCCAGGGCGAATCTGAGGTTTGAAAATATGACGAAGAGCTTCGAGAAAAGGTAGATAGTAGGTACCCTCCGGCTTGTTTGTTTTTGGCTTGTCTTGGCGGGGCACTAATACCGTGCCCCGTGAGGGACCATACTCAGGACTCGGGATTTTAGAGGAAAATAATCTTTATGAGTTTATTGCCATGAGGAAAAAGAAACGCGTAATTTTTTTATTTACATTCATTTTATTTGTTTAAACCACTTTATTGCTTATTCATTAATATAGAAATACTCTTACTAAATAATAATAACAAGTAACCTGTTCCTGAAGCCAATGGGCCATTATTTTACATATTTTTAAATGGTTTTTATAAAAATATTAAAAAATGTAAACGATATGTATACAGGGTAGCAGGGACATCGACGCGAAAACTGTTACCATGGATTCAGTACATGATTCTGAACTCACCAGCGTCAAAATTTTTCGACAGTTATTAAAACAAAATCTGCTGTTTCATAGAAAAGTGCAATTTATTATTCATTTATTAATTCGAGTTACAATGACTCATACAATATTCAATACAACACACACACATAAAATAATAAATTACAATACAAAAACCACAGTACACTAACACATTAATGGCCGACGACTGTAGGTGACGTGCAAGTTACTGCAGCGTCGTATGTAAGGACAGTCGAGCCTGTCAGCTATAATAGTTATCATACATCAGCAATACCTACGCGGTGAAAATGTATAGAACAGTAATTTTTTGAATATCCGAAGAAAAATTTGAACGCCGGTGGGTTCAGAATCTTGTACTGAATCTAAGGTAATAGTTTTCGCGTCGATGTCCCTGCCAGCCTGTATAAATCAAATAAAATAAATATTATGTATTGGGACTACATAAACCATGGGTCGTCCTTGGGTGCACTTGCATAGTGCATCCAGGGATATCGGATCGGTTGATGCCTCAATTGTCATTAAAAGCGTCAACGTCTCTGCGAGTAGGCTTCGCCCCTCGTACGCCTTCCAAAGGTCCGGGCCCCTCAAGGTCCCGAAAAATGTCAGACGTACAAATAATAATAATAAATCATTTATACATAACTGGCTTTTTCCCGCAGCTTCGCTCGCGTGGAAGTCGGAAATTATCCCATGGAAACGTACGCAACCGGGATGAAAAGAAGTATCCTACGTGTTAATCCACTATCTGTCTGCCTCATCCAAATACTATTAGTAGAATAACATAATGATTGAATACTATCGTGAATTCATGCAAGCCTAGTACGTTTTGTTAGGTTATTGCTCAGAAATTGTGCACAACTTCGAATGATTGAAATACTATCGTGAATTCATGCAAGCCTAGTACGTTTTGTTAGGTTATTGCTCAGAAATTGTGCACAACTTCGAATGATTGAAATACTATCGTGAATTCATGCAAGCCTAGTACTTTTTGTGCCAAGTTTCAAGTTTATTAACTCAAGGAATAAGACTTTATATACACACGAAATCCCCCCTTTTCACCCCCTTAAACCTAAAATTTCACTTTCCTAGTCCCAGTAGTTTCGGCTCTGCGTTGATATGTCAGTCAGTCAGTCAGTTCCTCCGTTTATAGTAGATTAGGTACGGACAATGGACTAGCAGTCTCCAGAATATAATAATAATTACTTATTCAATTATTCTCACTTGGTAATATTTAATAATACAATGTAACAAAATAATCTACCACAATAAAAACATTTACGAGATGGTTTAGCTTACCCCGCGTCCTAACTAAAGGCAATCGTCGCACGAATATGTTGTCCGAAATCTTGAAGACTCTAACTAATAGGATCTCATCCCCGTTTTGGAGCTCCTTTGTTAAGTCAATCGTCTGACTATCTGGATATCAGAAACAAAATATATTTATTTATTATGTTTTATGAATTTCTTGATTTTGATTTTAATTTAAAATGAATTTAAAGATGAAGATTTTAGATAGTTAATCCATTATAAAATTCAATAGACGACGTATATTTAGTAACCTAATCCGTTTAACTGTTCTTAAAGAGTCATAAAGAACCCTGTAAGAAATCGACACGTGTTTCACCTCTCAACGAGGCATCCTCAGGATGACGATTGACTTGTTGCGAACCAGGACACGACGTGTTGCCACGTCAAGCGCCTAACGCAGTGTGAGCCACACCGCCCGACAACCCCACTATAGGTTTATTAGTGCTCTGTCCACCTCGGCTAGGATCGTTATCAGCGCGATAAGGAGCAACAATCGCCATCCTTTATCACATGTGTGTAAAATGTTGAAAGTGTTATTATTATTTAACTTAGTTACTCTCAAGTAAAAGTTTCCAAATACTTTTTTGCATCTAAAACTAAATATTGGGTGGTACGATATTTTTTTTAGAAAACTTAAGATTTATTGACATAAATATCACTAAGCATATTGTATTCGATACTTGCATAATTTATTAATTATTGTATTTCATAGTCAATATTTTAGTTCACTAGTTAGCCATATTTCATATTTCCAAATTAATCAAAACAGCGAAATATTTGACATCTATTTGCGACGTTGCCCACTTTCAGAATATACGCTCTTAATTAATTTCATTGTGATGGTTAATTAATTCATAATATACAGCAAAACGAACGACACCTCTCAACTTTTTTTTAAGTGTTTACATAGCCATAAACGATAGTGCTTGGTATCAATAATATACAGTCAACTTAATACTAATAACTTTTTATATCTAATCTTATAATATACACACATCAACACGGTCTAGGGATATTTTAAAAAAAGCGAATTACTATCAATGTGTTAATTATTTATATGACATGTATATATTTAAAAGATACGTTATTTAATATTCTACCATTTTTTAATAATGGTTAAGGTACTTGGATTAAAATTTCAGGATTTTATGGAAAAAAAATGAAGCATAGACGGAAACCGTATATGAATTAACTTTTAATTTATGAGTAAAAACTGAAAAAAATAGAAAAATCATTTAATTTGTGTTTATAAACTTGAAGTTAGTAGTCTGAGAAAGCGCCCATGATGTTCATAACACATCGGCAACGATTCGGCATGCTCAGAACAAGGTTGTCAATGTCTTGCTGCGGAATATTGTCCCATGTCCTTCTGAGGTGCGCAAAAAGTTGATCTTCTGTAGCCAGATTTTCAGGAACTTCCTTCAGAGCTCTTCTTTGCAGCATATCCCACGCATGCTCAATGGGATTTAGATCTGGCGATTGAGCAGGCCAGTCTAAGGCCCTAACATTGTGTGTATGTAACCAAGCTGCTACCATTCTCACCGTGTGTGCCCGGGCATTGTCGTGCATGAGCAGGAAATCTTGCCCCATTTGTGTTCTGTGGGGCAAGATTACGGGCCCCAGCACCTGTTGGACGTATCGTTCTGCCGTCATATTGCCCCGCACCCAAACGAGATCCGTCCGTCCTCCAAGACGAATTCCTGCCCAAACCATAATTGTTCCTCCTTGGTATGGGTGAACTTCCTGAGGGTTCTGAAGACGGCTCCATCGTCCAGGAACTCGCCAAACACACGTCCTTCGTGAATCTGGATGGAAGCCGAACCTGGATTAATCCGTGAACAGCACATTGGACCATTGCTCACGGCCCCAGTCCACGTGGTTCCGAACCCATTCTAATCGTCGTCCACGATTGCCTCTCCGCAAAGGTGGGACCCGGAGTGGTCTACGAGAGCGTAGATTGCTTTCATGCAGTCGCCTTCTTACAGTTTGGTCACTCACAAGCACTTGGTGTTCCACTCGCAGCCTTTGGACCAATTGAGTCGCCGTTGCATTTGGTTGAGCTCGCGCAGTAATTTGCAAAAATCGGTCTTGTCTGGGGGTAGTGATGCGACTTGGGCCCCGGTGCCTCTCCGCTACTTCACCTGTGGCACGATAGCGTGTCCACAATCTTGAAATTACATTGTGGTGGGTCCCTATGGCCTCAGCAACATTACGCTGAACAGACCCAGCTTCCAGCATTCCCACAGCTCGTAACATCTCCGCCCTCGTCAAATGTTGGCGTTGTATGGCTACAATACCTCAATTTTAACTTTATCTTTCGTTTAAAAATGAAAAAAAACTGTAACTAAATGTAATTCGTATTGTTTTCTAAATTTCGCACAAATGAAAATACCCTCTCCTACACATCAAGACATTTTTATGGCACCGAAACAAAAGAATTTTCAAAAATTTGAATTTGGAATTAGTCTGAGATAAATTACAAACAAATCGGTGTATAAAAGATTCCAATGCGGCTAGTACTTTTCGAGTTATTTAATTGAGTATGAAATATCCCTAGACCGTGTTGATGTGTGTAATACGTGCTTAAAACTAAAACATTGTTACTTTCTAAAATGGTGTAAGAGGTAATTAGTCAGCATAGTTTGATTAACTATAGTTAAATTATTACATGTCTAAAAAAATTATGGAATCAAACAAATATAAAATAAAAACAATCGCCATATAAAATGTGGAGACAACAATACGACAATAAATGAAAATACTGGCAACACTAGTGCATAGAAGAATTTTAACTATCAAATAGTTAAAACTATAACAGCACTGATATTTCGTGGACGGATTTTTCGTGGTATGGAATTCTTCGAGTCAGGTTTGCACTTTGTCGGTAATTTTGTTGGTTTATGTCGTGTTTTCATAGCTATTATTGTTCATAGAACAATGGAATGGCAGTGGCCAGAATTACTAGAAAAATACCAAATACCTCAAATTATTCTATCAACACACTATAGCTACATAGAGGTGTGACCGTCGGACTGCCAAGTCATAGGTCTCGAGTTCGAACCCAAGGCCGCTCTGAATTTTCAGATTCATGTGCGTATTGTATAATTATCACTTGCTTCAAAAACGGTGAAGGAAACCATCGTGAGGAAACCGGCGTGCCTGAGAGATATTTCTCGACAGCATGTCGGAGTCAGAGGCCCATGGGCGGCATGAAAACTCCGACACCAGGTTAGTTAATTTGTCAAATAAACTTTATCATCGAATTTAAAAAAAGTAGATTGTTATACAAGTGATAAAAGGGAGCTATTTAGGCACAATATGGCTAGATGAGCGAGCGTAGTGACAGCGCCAATAGTTTGAGTACCTAAATAGGCAAAGTTCATTTTTTACAACAGGGAAAATCGTTTCCCTGGGACGAAAATTGCTGTTTTCATCCCTCTGATCAGGTAACTTCAAGCATACTTTCCAAGTATGAGAAATGAAAAGGTATTTTATATTTCTAGTATTTTATTTTCAAACTAAATAGTAAAAATGAGCCGATTATGGAAAAGATTTGATTTTTGTACTTATGTTTGTTACGCTTTCACGCTAAAACGGCTGAACAGATTTGGATGAAATTTGGCACATGGGTAGACCATGACCTAGGTTAGGAAATGGGATACTTTTAATCCCGATATTCCCACGGGATCGAGACTTATGCGGGAGAAACCGCGGGATGCAGCTAGTTAGATATACAAAGTTTAGTCGTATCATAATTTTTCCCACATTGTATTTTTTTTAGTCCGTCTGAGATTATAAAAAAATATTGGACACGTATTTTTATTTTATTTACGTAATCTAAAGATTACGGCGATACATTGAGGTCAAATGTGCCATGACGTCACGAGTATGTAGATTTTATACATACTAGTGAAGTAGCGACCCCCACTCCCCAACTTAAAATGCGTTGTAGCTAAGTATTTTTTTTATTAATATGATAAAGCAAAAAATACGTGTCTAATATTTTTTTATTATCTGACTGACGGACTAATTAGAATTTAAATTTTTATACCCAGGCAATTACCTATTGTCAATAGTAACTAATTTATTTATTTATTTAGAAGTATTATAATTATGTATTAAGTATGTTGAAACTGTTTGTACTCCCCGTCACTTGTTCATAAAGGTTCATTAGAAAACCAGCGTCAGGCAGCATTTGTCTGGCATTAATGCTGAAATGAACCTTTTTGGCGCAGCCGTGAGGCACACACTTATTGCCAAAAGACCTATTTCTACTTTTTAGTTTGTTTTTGATTTTGTGTTTCACGAACTGTGTCCAAATAAACGTTCTCTTTCTTTTTTTTTTTAACTTCTTTGATATAGAAAATGGCTTATACATTTTATTTTTCGACTGTACAAGGTTGTCACACGATACGATGCAATCGTTATGACATGGTGGCAGTCCGAGTCGATCTCGAGTCACAGTACTGTAGCTCGGGACGTACAATACAGTCGATGAAACTTTGCGCAGAAGGCCGCGCAATAACATTTCGTAAGGCGCGTACGCACACGAACATCGAATACGAAACATTTGGTTCGCATGTGTGGACGTAAATTATTCCTATTAGCCATGGATTCGAAATTGGATCGCCACGAACATTTTTGACGAACAGAGTTTGTTGTTCGTCAGTGGTACGCACATGCGAACAAAGTGTTCGATGTTCGTGTTTACAATTTTCTTGTTCGTTCATCCGTCCACGCATTTACGGTGACGCATGCATAAGGCTGCCTGTCCACTGGAGCGGAGAGGAGAGGAGCGGAGTAGCGGCGTGCCAATATTAACCAATGGAATTGCATAAAACCTCCGCTCCGCTTCAGTGGACAGGGATTTGCGAACTAGTTTAAAAATTCATACAGAACCGGGAAGCGGAGCGGGGAAACGGAGTGGAGAAGCGGAGAGGGGAAGCGGAGCCCCCAAACGGAGCGGAGAAGTGGAGCGGGGAACCAGAGCGGGGAATTATTACTCGTCGCGTGAACTCGGTCTAGCTCCGCACAGTCCGTAACTCCGCTCCGCTACCTCGCTCCGCATCTATGGACAGACCTCTCCGCAACTCCGCTCCACTCCGCTGCCATTTTCCTCTCCGCTGCCTCGCTCCGCTTCAATGGACAGGCAGCCTAATACTCTGGTCTGTCCTTAAAACTAACTACAGTACGCAGCCGCCAATATGGCACATCGAATTTGAGAAAGTTCTGCTTCGTAGAGCGTCGTGTTTGACACTCATACCTGTAATACCAGCCTATTATTGTCCCACTGCTGGGCAAAGGCCTCTTCTCATACAGAGAAGGCACGAGCATTGATCACCACGCTTGCTCAAGACGGGTTGGTGATTTCAGACTTATATTAAGAGCCCATACTATCTCAGCTCAAATTCATTTTTGATCTCGCTCGCACCATACTGTTCTCGAACTGAGTGTGAGCGAGATTGAGTGTGGAGCTCGCGGCTCCAAGGCGCCAATAGCTCAGGTAATTGCTTTTTACAGCGAAAATAAAGGTAATAAAAAAATAAAAAAAACAGTATCTGCTTTATCAAACAGTAATTATCAAACAGTAATAGCATTCTGAAGGTGTTTGCAGAAAGGCTGGATGGGCCTACAATGGGGAGGTTTACCAAGCTACATGTTGGCAACAAAGCTTGTTAAACCTTCCTGTGATTGTGTTTTTTTTGTGTTCCTGCATGTTACTAATATAGTTTTTAAGTATGATTTAATACTAACACTCTATGGGCCTTGATGCCTGATAATAAAATATTTTTACTTTTTTATATTTATTTTTATTATTTATATTAGTCACAACTCATTAAATCTTTTACCTGACGAGGTACTCAGTGACGGCGCGCTGCAACTAGTTAGTTCAGTTATTATGCAAAGTTACATGACCTAATTTGAAGTATTTTTTTAATACCAGCGATTTACTGTTCGGTTTGGAGGTAACTTTGTTTTATTTTTTCTATCGAGGGATTTTTATGGAATCGTGCTTTTGTCAAACATAGTACTTAACATGAATCCTCAACTTAACATATACGAGTATTTATTTCAAAATTAATGCTGCAGTATTTTTGATATAACGAAGGATCGTGCTAAGCAATTTGAGGGATTATAGTCTAAACTATAAAGTCCAGGTTTCCCCACGATGTTTAACTGTGCCTTTCAAAAGCCCAATGATGTATATTGACGCCCGCTTACTGTACTATGTTATTAACAAGTGATACGTGTGTTCGAGACAGTCTCCTCATTGGTCGATGAACTGTACTCCAGTATCTTCATTGGTCGACACTTCCCTGTCGTCTCCTAATTGGCCGATGATATCAGCCCGTCCACCCAGTATTTCGGCGGCCTCTGCCTCGTCGAGTAAACCTTCGAGCGCCTGCATGTAAACACAAGGCCTTTGAGAATTTATACACAGTTTGAAATAGCCGCCAACTTGACATTCAAAATCGTCGTCACTTTTGATATAAGCAGTTCTAAAAACCATGAAAATGATAACCATGACGGTAAAATTTGGTCTTTGTTAGGTATTCGTCCCACGTGTCTTTTTTGTTGATTAATACAAATCTCTCAAGAAAAACATAAATGGCTAATTTATGTGCTAAAACTGTGGAACAAAGTTTACAAATCTGCACTCGCAGCACATTAGATTAGTCTAAAAATAAATACAATCGCAAGTCGCAACATGAAACTTATAACGTTAAGGCGACGATAACCGACTTTTAATGATTTTATACTGAAGATCACGTCTAAACGAGAAGTGTTAATAATTTGGAAAAAAAAAAAGTTAAATTAGAGCATTTTTTTTATAACTCAGTCTTTGCATATTTTAGATTATGTTAATATTACATAGTGTAATTAATTTTTAAACTTATGTCTAACGCGGATATAAAACTTAGAATCACGCAAAACTATCAAGCGTATTTTTCCGAAAGCTTCCCCATTTGAAAGATTACTTAAAGATGTATCTTTTAGTATACGTGCTTTATTATAATACTTGTTAAATACTAATACTTGTAATTTTGTTTTACGTATAATAAATTAATAATGCGTCTAATTTGGGACAGCGCTCCTTGATGGGCGAGTCCTATTACTGGCTGGACCTACGACGCGTTACGTGTGCTCAGGACAGAACAGTCAAGGCCACTGGCATATATCGGCGCCTTAATTTCTCGAAATTAGTGATGTTATGGTTCGGTTCGTTTTGGTAAACTATTTGAAATAAAAAATATGACTGTTGTTGATTTTTTATCGTTAGAATGAATTGTTGTTGTTTTGTGTTGTCGTTGCGTGTTCCTAGTGTATGTATATGTCGTTGCTTCATTTTTAATTCTATTTACCTATTAGGGTATTGTATTTTTTTTTCTAGGTGCATCGTGTTCACGTTTTTCTTATTTTTATTTTTTTCAGAATCAGAATTCATTTATTTGCAAAGAATGTAGGTAACAAAACACAGTTTTGATGGTGTTTATTAGGAATCAATTTTTTTTTATGACGTCACTTTTTGGACCAGCCAGTATAATTTATGTATACAAAATATTAAATATACATAAACATTTTAAAAGAGTAACGGTGGAGTTTCTTGCCCATTCTTCTCCATACGAAAACTACCTTTTGGAAGGGGCGACTGGAATCAATTCTATTTTTATGGACATTTTTAAAACGTTCAAAAGTGCTTGTTTGAAATAAATTATTTGACTTTAACTTTGTACACATTGAAGGAAAAATAAGTGAAAAGCAATTTGAAGTTCAGAGACAGAAGACACTCAAGTTAAGCAAATTGGCTACCAAATTCAATTGACGGACAATTGAATTTGGTAGCCAATTTGCTACTTGTTTTGTTACTTGAGTGTCAAGTCAGTGTCTGATGCTTCACTCACCCTTAGCAGTTCTCCCTCGACGTCAGCGCTGGCGTGGTGTCGCACGACGCCGTGCAGCACGTCGCGCGTGAGCGTGAGCACCACCACGCGCGCGCGCAGCACGCTCAGCAGCAGCAGCGACGCGCCCGCGCGCGCCGCCTGGCGTATGCCGTCCGCAGAACAGAACGCCGTCAGGATCTGTCACCATGTCTCAATTAGCACTCGAATTCTTTGATGTGGGTGGTAAGCACGAAGTTTATTTTGGCAAAACAGCGTAACTTTAACAATCCGAAAGATTTGAAATAAATTCCTAAACCATTGCTTCATATATTTGAAAAATTCATCTACTCGACCAAGAAAATAACGCAAAGAATGATGTCGAACTGTCAAAATAAAAGGCAATATAATTATTAGTGTTACGTCAGTGATTCCCAAACTATGGGTCGCGAGCGAATATTGGGTGGGCCTTGAAAAAAATATTTTCGGTTTCAGCTATGATTAATATTAAAATTAAATACCGAAATAAATTAGAAGTATCAAACTCATGGTGATTCAAAGCATGGTCTAATAAAACAAAGTCTGGCATTCCGGGAGTGACACATGCTTACGTCACTATCCAGTTGCCACTTTATTGCAACAAAACACGAATTTTAAGGAAAGATTTTCAGTCACCATTCTGTTATTGCCTCAAAATTTGTTACTAAAATTAGTTTAGGAGCTTAGTTACACTAAAAGGTTATTTTTTGCTTTTCAGTTTTTTTTTTGCGTAGGTTTAATTTTTTGTAAAAAAGTTTTTTTTGGTCAAATAATCAGCATTGCCATACAACGTGGCAATGCTGCCAGCCTTTTGGGCACTTTTTTTCTTGTTGACAGCGATGCGGACGAATTTTATGATGTACTATGATTATTTCCCTTACTTTTTTATGAAGTACTTTTACATATTATTTTAAGTCTGTAATTTTTTTAATTATGTAAATATGAGGCCAGAAAACATTACTGCCAAAACAATAAGTTAGGATAAGATTAATTAAAGTACACTATCGCTTCAGTAAAACAAAAAAACTGTAATGATAGATGCAAAAATCAATCTGCCTAGCCTTTTCCCAACTATGTTGGGGTCGGCTTCCAGTCTAACCGGATGCAGCTGAATACCAGTATTTTACATGGAGCGACTGCCTATCTGACCTCCACAACCCAGTAACTGGGTAATACGATACCCCTTGGTAAGACTGGTGTCAGACTTTCGGGCTTCTGACGACTCGTAACGACTGTCAAAGATCCACGAATGACAGCCGGGACCAACGGCTTAACGTGCTTTCCGAGGCACGGAAGATTCTCGGTATGTAAAGATGGTCACCCATCCACTGACCAACCCCGGCAAGCGTAGCTTAACCTGATGGATCGACCATGGTTGTTACTTAGCCACGAGCTCCTCCAAAATAATAAGTTAATATAAGAGTTAAATAAGTACACTATCGCTTCAGTAAAAAAAAAACTGTAGGGATAAATAAATCTTTCTCTATGAATACCTTGAAGTTATGATTCTTCTCACAAATCTTCCTGTCCTCCTTGGGTGTGACCCACTCCCCACGCGCGGCACACCAGCGGGCGCCACCTCCGCGCGGCTCGGCGTCAGCCGCGGCAGGCGCGTCAGACACGTCAGGCGCGTCAGTGCTGACCAACTCGTCGGGCATGACGCGCGCCATTTGGCCAAAGGCCGCCAGCGTCCAGTACGTGGGCAGCGCGCAGGGCGGGTCGGCGTCCGTGAGCACGAGGTGGGCGCGCGCGTGCGGCGTGGCCCGGTCGCGCTGGTCGCGCCGCTCGAGCGCCGGCAGGACCAGCGGCGGGCGCGAGCCGTCCACACACAGCAGCGTGCCGCCGCACGGCAGCGCGCTCACCGGCTGCTCCACAGCTGACCACTTGTGACAGTACACCTCTGCCAAACAAACGTGAGCAACAGTGTAAAACCAAGTAAAAAAAAAAAAACTGTTAAATCCCATATACATACCATACACATTCTGAAATGACGCACCCCACTACTTACCGCATTTTGCGCACACGGTAATGCCGTAATGATGTGCATTAATTCATTTCGTGATTCATTTAAGTGCCAAAGTATACGTTATTACAAAAAGGTTTCTATAAATTTAAAGATTACTTAGACGACAAAAAGGCTTGGGACTAATTAAGCTACTCCAATGTACCCCCCCCCCCCCCCCCCCCCAGCAACAAACAATTATTTAAGACAGAGCATATAACTGTTTGGATTATTTTATTTGACTATAACAATTTATTTTAATTTTGTTATCATTTATTGTTGACATAATCTACTCATTAAAATATTTTTATTTTATGAGTTTTATTGCAATTTGTGGTAATGTAAATTATTTTAGCATAAGCACTATATGTAGAATCAAGTTCAACTGAACAGATAAGTGTGCTGCTGGGGAGTTTGTTGCGTCACTTCTTCTTCCCAGCTAAAACACCAGGAATTGGTGAAGGGTGGGCGTTTTTGGGGGACTGTCTTATGTAATTTTGACGTTCGAAAAGTGCTGATTCTCAGCCTAGTTTAAATAAATGAATTTTGCTGTAGTAGGGCGCGTCATTTGAGAGGACAAGCTATAACAGCGAAACTATTTTACTTTGTTGGATATAAATGTGTGTGTTATGCCAAAAAGAACCAACCAAAAGAAAAACAAGGCAGATTTTGATTGATAGTGCTCAATCAAAATTGATTAAAAAATAATAGAAATATTCAGTGATTACTTGAACTCACACACTGACTTATTAGTATTACTTGTTAGAAATATCAATGTTTGTAAATATGTGAGCACCATGTATCTATCACATAATTAGTTTATCTGTCATTGCTTCATTTTTCATTCTTTTTACCTATCGTGGTATAGTAATCTTATTCCAGGTGCATCGTCTTCACATATAATTAATGTATAAAAAAATATTGTGAAAACATTTTAGAAAAGTAACGGTGGAGTTTCGTACCCATTATTCCATACAAAACTACCTTCTGGAAGGGGCGACTAGAATCAACACAATTTTTTTTGTAAATTTTGACGAATTCATGACGAAATAATTATTTGACTTTTTACATGGAGCGCATACCCAATTGATGAATGTTTTCTTGAGATGATTGTACGTACCTTTATCAGCCTGTGCAGCGGCTCGGCGGAGCGTGGCCATGAAGTCTGTCATGGCGGCCACGTTGGCGAAGCGCGCCGGACATCGCCGACTGCCATCCGTCAGTGACGTCAGCACCGGGATGCGCGAGCACGGCCGCGCCATCGAGTGCGACATCACAGCCTCCACAGACACGTTGCCTCTTTTGAACACAATAGGCTTCGCAAACCTATTGTATTTTTCTTTAGAACATCTTTCTGTTTTGCCAATCTTTTGAGAACTTTTATCTTTATCTTCTGTAGCTTGATTAGAACTCTTTTTTCTTCTATTAGCTTGACTGGAACTTTTATTTTTATCTTCTATAGCTTGAGTAGAACACTCATTTGTTTTACTTCCAGCTTCGGTACTGATATTTGTATTACTAACAGCTTCACGACTGTTACTAGCAGCTTGATTTGAACTCTCAACTGTTCTACTGATAGTTTGATTGAAACTTTCCGTTGTACTACTAGATTTAGCTCGATTGGAACCTTTATTAGTATAAACAGCTGGATTAGAACTTTTATTGATAAGAATAGAACTTTTATTTGAGTTGGTAGATTGATTGCCGTCACTACTATTAGATTGATTCGAGTCTGTATCATCAATTTCTATAACGTCTCCATCGTGCAATTTGTTAGACAAGGACATTATGTTAGGAGCCGTATCTCTTGTGGGTCCTGTAGGTGTTAGCTTGATCGTGTCATGTGGCTTGTCTAAAGCATGGGTAATTGTAGTTTTAAGTAGACTTTTGCCACTCTGGGTGGCAGTTAAAGTTTTCAGGAGACTCCTACCACTCTGGATTTTATTTACAGGATTTATAAGATTTTTGAAAGCTCTCACCACATCAATTGGATTCGGCGTTTTCTGTTTAGAGTCTATTTTTGTGATGACTGATATGGATCTCTCTGGCTCTTCAGTTAAGTCAACTGTCTCGTTCGCGTATAACCTGTTGATGGTTTGTTTTATAACGTCGTCTGAAGGTAAGGTCAGTGCCATTAAAATGGTGGTCTTGGGCCCCTGGGGCCCGGAGGGGATCCGCAGACTGAGTGCGTTCACGACGGGCGTGTTACTGACCGGCTCAGTACTTAACGTGCGCGAGTACTCCTCTAGTATCGACACAGGCTTGTCTGTGGGCGCACTGTTGACTCTCAAAGCTTGTACAGGTTGGGAATTAGGTTTAGAAAATTGTTCTGTCGTTAGGTTCATGCGACGCGGACCGGTTGCTTGTGAGTGGTAACCCATGTTGAGATTTGGAACTGGATTCAATTGGATTGGAGCCATTGTGATTGGTGAGATTGGTATCGTGAGATTCTTAGTACCTTCCGTCCTAGTTGCAAGTTCGTCTACGACAGTATTGTGTTGTGCATCTGAGGCGCGGTGCATCTCAACAAGCTTGGGCGCTATATTAACAGGTCTGGTTCCTGGTAGTGGTGGACCGAGCTTGGCGCGTCTCGCACGAGGAGGCTCCTCTAACGGAGTTACAAGACGAGACTGACGAATATAAGGCATTAAACCTGGTTTTAATACATTTTGTTGGGGACTAGCACTTTGGTTAATAGTATTTTGTTTAGTGACAGTTTGCAGAGCAGTACTTTCTGCAGTGGTACTTTGTACAGCAGTACCTTGCGCAGTGGTACCTTGCGCAGTAGTATTTTGCTCAGCGGTACCTTGCGCAGGAGTGATTTTATCTTTCTTAAAGGGAATGTTGCCGTTGATGTGAAAGTACTTCGCGTTCATGTTCTTCTGTCGCTGCCACTCTTCATAGTCGTCAAGCGGAGGCGCTAGCGGCGCGGGCTCCTGCGCAGGGGCCGGCCGCGCACGGCTGCGGCGCTTTTTGCCCCGGTTTGTGTATGTAGCCGGTTTAGCCTTTAACCCTTTAGCCACTATGGTTGTGTTCGAAGGCGCGTCTTTTGTGGCCGGTTTATGTGCAGGCGTGGCCGCTGTGGCCATTGTAACCGATGTGGCCATCGTAGCCGATGCGGCCATCGTAGCCGATGTGGCCATCGTAGCCAATGTGGCCGCTGTAGCCGATGTAGACGCGTCCGCGAGGCTCGGCGACTGAGGATGTTTCTGTGCCGGTTTCAATTGAATTTCTGTAATAAATAAATACATTTTCAGCAAAGGACTAGATTGTAAAAACAAAATAAATTTAATAATTAAATTGAATTGCAACTTACTTCCCTCTGCAGATTTCTGCAATGCAAGATAAAAACATATGTCAGTATTTATGATATATAAACGAAGATGCACGAAACACAACTATTTATTATTATTATTACTTTTTTTTTTTTTTTTTTTAATTCAAGCTCGTGCAAAGTGAAGTGTGCGCCATGACTAACATAGTCTAAGCTTTATTTATTAACACAAGTTTTTTTTGCTTATATTAAAATATGTATGTTTAGGTTAAGGTATTTTTCTAATGGGCCTGTGTCGCCTGAAATAAATGGTATTATTATTATTTACGAGTATAAATAACTGCCGATACACACAACCACAGATGAATACAGATGTTCACTCCAAAAAACTATTTAAATAAAAAGCGACTCTTGTAACAACACAATAAAGTGTAATTCAGGTCGCACAGCGCTAATTCCGTACATTCACCTAGAAGTTGCCTCTCTTTCTATCGCGTAACTCTTATATCTTCTGACTACGTTACACTCACTGAATAGGCCCGACGAGACGAGCCCGCCGCGTACTTGTAACTTCATACCTAAAATGCGGAGTGAACCGATCTGTGACACAACTCGTTAACACGCACACGTCCAAGTGAATTACAGCTATTCAGTGATAGCCTAGTGGTGTGACCGTCGGACTGCCAAGTCATAGATCTCGAGTTCGAACCCAAGGCACGCACCTCTGACTTTTCGGATTTATGTGCGTATTGTATAATTATCACTTGCTTCAAAAACGGTGAAGGAAACCATCGTGAGGAAACCAGCATGCCTGAGAGATATTTCTTGACGGCATGTGGAGCCAAGTCAGAGGCCCATGGGCGGCTTTAAAACTGACACCAGGTTAGTTACTAACCACACGAAAAGAAGAAGACAGAGCTCTATTCTTGGCAAACTGGGACTTTTGCATACAGTCGTAATATATTACACTAGCTTCCGCCAGATGTTACTTAAAGACATTCTACAGGTGAAACAATTTTTTAAATCGGACCAGTCGTTTTTGAGTTTATTCATTACAAACAAACATTAAAAAAAAACAAATCTTTTCTCTTTATAATATTAGTTTAGATAACATATATAAACTAATAAACCAAAAGAAAAAAAAACATGTTAAAAAAGCTAGAAAGTAGAATAAATGCTGTGGAAATGCGTTCCTTGCGAAGCATGTGTGGCGTGGCTATGAATGACAGGCTGAGGAATTATGTGATAAGAGGGTTTATCCTAAACGTTGACAACGTGGCAAATAACAGTCAAATATTTACCTGTTTTGATTAATAAAGCAATATTATTGTATGGAAATAAGAAATGTGGCTAACTAGCGAACTAGAATACTATTATTGAATTATAATAATAATAATAATAACCCCACCGCCGTATCTCTACGTTGACGTCGTGGTGGGGCTTGCGCGCTCCAAACTCTGGGTCTGTACTGGTAGAGTTTACTTTGCCGGAACAGGTCTAGGATGAGGGGCCAGACGAAGAGAGATACAGAAACCCGCAGGGCAGCATGTGGCGAGCTGTTGGGCAGTAGCGACCCCACGGACCCTATCTCCCGGGAGAAATCTTGTTCCTCACCTCTGGCTTGCCTTTATTGGCCGGCTGGAGTGAACACTGACGAGGAACAGAGCTCCCACCTCATTCTTGCCTTAATTGGCCGGCTTGAGTGAAGATTCGCAAGAGCAAACGTGCTCGGAGGAAGGAAGTATTCCAGTAAGTGCTCGTAGGGATCTTGACCATCTTCCGGGCTCTGGGATTGTTCTGAAAGCCGTGGAATACCTCTCCACTCCTCAAGCACCTCCGGACATGTTGCTCCCTTGTCGCTACGTCACCATGTGCTAGCGACAGTTTTTCGGGGGTCCATTATTGAGTGTGCAAGTCACCCCCTGCCATTTTTTCCGTGTATATCATATATCATTGATCAGGCAGGGGCCATAGTCCTTCCATAGTTCCAGGTCACCAGTCAACTTAAGCCACCCATACCCATAGTCCAATATCTTTGTTTCCATATCCTGCAATAGCCCTACACCAACCAGGGGTTGTCCTTGGGTGCACTTGCATAGTGCACACAGGGATAATCGTCGGTTGGTGCCTCATTTCATTAAAACGCCTAACGGGCCTCTGCAAGTTGGCTTCGGCCCCTCGTAAGCCTTCCAAAGGTCCGGGACCCCAGGGTCCCGAGAAATGTCAAAGACATAATAATAATAATAAAAGTTTATTCATGTAAAAAGGTAAAATACTAAATACAAATTTACTTAAATCTACGAAAAATTCTATTAAGTTATGTGCCTGAACTAGGTAATCCTGTATTTCAGGCGAGGCAAGGTATAATATTTCTAAATAATCACATTAATTATACAAATCTAGTCATCAAATTGGTATGTAAAAAGGTGTAAATAGTACAATAAATCCTACTTGCTAAAATCTTATTACCTAACCTAAACCTAACCTTATTTAGCTAAACTTAATTAATACAAATACAATTTTCATTTAAGTACAACTAATAATTTCTCTGTATCTTCGTATGACATACTTTGAAGAGCTTCCTTGAGAGTTCTTTTACAATTATTATAATTAAGAGAATACATTTTGGCTCTCGCATTTAGTCTGTTATAAAGTAATGGTCCTAGGAAGACAAAAAATTTGGCTGCGAAAGCATGTTTTGTACTTTTTGTAGGGCAAACTATGTCTTTCCGTCTCTTTTTAGTAAATTCAGTGCTATATGGGAGGGCTGCGTGTTGTTTTAATACGATGCTCATTATGAATAACTGTCGAGCTGTTAGTACTTCACAGGATTTATAGAGTAGGTTAGTGGGAAAAAGGAAAGGGCGGCACGTAGAAACCTTGAGAATCGCTCTTTGAGCTCTCTCGATAGGTAGTAGCAAACTTTTACCTGCTCCACCCCAAGAGGTAATGCAATAAGTCAAAATTGACTGGCAGAGAGCAAAGTAAACTCGCCTAATTAATTTTGGGTCTGCAATATAACGTAGTTTTTTGAAGATAAATATTAGTTTACGCATTCTATTATTTAAAGCTTCTATGTGTGGTTTAAAAGATAAGGTTTCATCTATTATAATTCCCAGATATTTTATTTCATGCGTTATATTAATATTAGGACACGTAAGCAGGCAATCTGTAGGGACCATACAACAGTGAGCATACATCGTTGAGGGCAAAACCGATGTTTGCTTGCGCATTGAAAACTTAATATAATTTGTCTTAGCCGTATTTAGTGTTAGTGAGTTATGTTGAAGCCACTTATTTACAATATTAAAACCGTGTTGCGCAAACCTGTAGACTTCATGTTCCGATTCAGCAGAAAAAAGGAGGGCAGTGTCGTCAGCGTAAGATATTATAGTGCCATGCTCTAGGTTTAGATTACAAAGGTCATTTATGTATATCAAAAACAGAGTAGGCCCTAAAATACTTCCTTGGGGCACACCGAAGGACGTGTTTTTTTCGTCTGCGCTAAGAACATTGCCAATCTTAACACACTGAGATCGGTCTTCTAGGTAACTTTTGAGAAGTTTCAGTTGAATTCCTCTTATGCCCACTGTCTCAAGCTTGCGCAACAGAATAGGAATGGAGACTGTGTCAAAAGCCTTGGCGAGGTCCAGAAAAACACCTACTGTGTGGTTACCCTTGTCAAGTTCTTGGGCTAAAATTTTAATTGCAATTATAACATTGAATTTGATGTTACATCCATTTAAGGTGTAAAAAAGGCATTTGAAAAGTTTCCAAATACTTTTTTTACATCTAAAACAAAATATTCAGTGCTACGATATTCATTCTTGCATTTCATAATCAATATGCTAGTTCGCTAGTTAGCCACATTTCTTATTTCCATACAGTAATATTGCTTTATTAATCAAAACAGGTAATATTTGACAGTTATTTGCGACGTTGCCCACTTTCAGAATAAACGCTCTTAAGACAACGGTGTGCTTTAAAAGAAGATCTGTAGTGACAAAAATTTTAAAGAGTATGCTGAGATGGTTTGATCATGTTGAGAGCATGAATGAAAGGCAACTATGAAAAGGTATTTACAAGGCAGATGTGAGTGGAAACGCCGGGAGGGGACGCCCTAGGAGGATATATAGTGACCTTATTGGTGATGTGCTTCAGAAAGGTCAGGTGTAGTACTCGCAACTAGCGTGCGTGTATGACCTGATGTATAGACGTAAACGAGGCTAAAGTAGTAGGTAAGGCCTTTATGCCTCTGCTGGGGTCGCGGGTTTGTCTGAAAGGGATATCGCGGCCCCAGCACATAGGCAACGGAAGGAACACGGGTGGGTTTTAGTCAGTAAAAGTCTGACACTCCCTCTCGCTCTGCCCAGAGCGGGAGGAGTCATTTGATGATTTCCCACACAAATAAAAAAATTTAAAAAAAAGGCCTTTATGCCTGGAGGCTTTTATTAAGATATTAAGTTCTGTTTACGTTTTGTTTTTTATTTCTGCCTGAGTATCGTAAGATATTAAGTTCTCGATGATTTTGTTTGGTATATTGGCGTGTGCTAGCTTATACATATATGACTAATAATTTAAATTATGTTTTGTGTTGCTTAATGTAAATTATTTTGAATACTATTATATAGAATCTTTTTTTTTGTTCTTCTAACTGAACAGACAGCTGTGCTGCTGGGGAGTTTGTTGCGCCACTTCTTCTTCCCAGCTAACGCACTAGGAAGTGGTGAAGGGTGGGCGTTTTGGGGGACTGTCTTATGTAATTTTGACGTTCGAAAAGTGCTGATTCTCAGCCTAGTTTGAATAAATGACTTTTGATTTTGATTTTTTAAGGATCATAGCAGGTGGCAGTCTGTAGTTTCTGCCAAATTCGACGGCATGGCGAGAGATTATGTATGCAGTCGTAATATGTATTGTGATAAATAAATTATTTAAAAAAAACCATAAGCATGCGCGCATTAACCCACCCATAAATTAGGTCCTATGAAATCAGCGTTTTGTATTGAGAATTTTAAAGAAGTTGCTATTTTCATACTAACATTTTCTTAATTTATATAACAACCATGAACACGAATGTTTTAAAACTTTTATGCATTAAGGGGCATGCGCTAAGGTAACCCGCGAAATTTAAATTTTCTTTAGTTTTTTCCATTTAGCAAGTCAGTGTCAGGTTTTATGTTGATTAAAATATGATTCGCGACCGTAACAAATATGGCTTTACATAATTATAATCATTACAATCAGGAATACAACTCCATAAGTAAGCACAAACGTCAAATGTCATGATTTCATGAAATAGTCATTCAATGGAATTATATGAGCTTAGAGAGATATTGATCATTTTTATGATTACAATTCTATAAATATACATTTGATACGGCCGCGAATCATATTTAAATCAACTTACAACTTGATACTGACCTGCAAATTGCAAAAAACGTAACAAAATTTGAATTTCGCGGGCCACCTTGACGCTTCCGCCTTAATGTTTAAAAACTAAGTTAACGTTTTATGCCACTTAGATTATGCGACAAAAATAAGTTTTGGCTAAGTTAAAACAAATAGTGGTAATTTCTGCTAACAAAATGAGGAGTAATTTTTAAGGTATTTTTTATGTTTATAAAACTATAAGTAATAAGGTTTTTTTGCTATTGGTAGTTGTCTATGATTGTCATTATTCGATATAATACCAAGCAATCGATGAATATTTTAAATCATAGAAGTGACGAGGTTCTCTATTTGTGTGAAAAAAAACGCCAATTTCATAGGTAAGGACCCAATATATACAGCACATACACCCTCACACACCCCACACTTCACACAAACTCACACCCAAAAGTACCTAAACTTCAGTTCACCTAAACATGTTTCCTCTACTCTAATGAAAATGTTTGTGATGTATGATCTGAATGACTATTATTGCATTACCAATTAATCTGCGTCATTCTATAGCTCACCTTTAACTCGTTATTAATTATTTTGCATGCAATTGATACAGTATTCGGTATAGCTAAACATGTGGACATTATATCAAAACCAGACTGTAACAACTTTATACCATGTTTAAGGCAAATAAAGACTTATCTTATCTTACTTGTGAAGAGACTCGTATCCTAGTGTGGGGTCCAGGGATTTTGTAAAAATCTGGCTCATATATATAACCCCATTTTCTAACTGTGCGCCTGTCAACGTCAATGTCATACAATGTCGCTCATCGGCACGTGCCCGCCCGCCCGTACTTTTCTGAATATTCATGACAAATTATCGAAAATTCAAAGAGAGATTTATTTGAATCTTTTGTTGTTGACAGGCGCACATAAATATCTATATTTTTTTTTCAATATCCCGCTATGATTTTATGGTCTTACACTTGTGTTTTTTAAAACAAATACTGTTTAAAAAAAAAAAAAAAAAAAAAATTTAGTTAATCCGATAAAATAACTCAGAAGTTTAAAAAAATAATAAATAAAGATACACCCCCCCCCCCCCCTTTAATTTTTTTTTTTTTTTTATACTGAATATTCAGAAAAATACGGGTCGTACATGCCCATGGGCAATATTGTATAATAAAGCTTTTGCCCGCGGCGTCGCCCGCGTCGATGTACAGGAAACTACTACCGGAATGAAAAGTAGTAAATCCTATGTGTTACGTACTAAACTTATGAAAAAAATTTGCTGTATTAGGTTACATGCATTCTATACATTACTATTCGGTGAACATAGAGCAAAAAATTAGTAAGAGATGCACTCAAGGCACACAGATCGATCATACCTGGATTTTCCGTTCTTGTCGTACTTTCCGTTTCGTTTTCATCATCTTAGCGTTGCAAAAAAACAAAATATACATGTTGAAATTACGCTCAGAATCAGTACTTTTTGAACGGTGTTAGTAGCAAACGACAGTCCTCTAACAACTTTCACTAATAATTAGATTAAAGTTTAGTTTATTTAGGAATTTTATTGATGTGTAACATATTTTCTCTCGCTTTCCTGCAATCTGTGGGAGTGATTTCGTGAAAAGGGATGGAAGTGTGTAACAGGAAACCGGGGAAGCGCGCGCTATTTACTCAAACTCAAAGCATTTATTTCAATTAAACCATTTACAGGCACTTTTGAATTGTCAAGGAATCGGTCAGTCAGTAGTATGAAGCTAGTTGCCCATTCCAAAGCGTACTAGGTACCTATGGAGAAGAACGGGCAAGAAACGCCACGGACACTCTTTTAAATAAATTGTTACAAAATATCGGTTACATCTTTCCATGTTGAAATTAAACATGTGAGAACAATGTAGAAAGACGTGCACGTAAGAAGCGTCCGTAATAAAAAGATAAAACAAATAACAATTCAAAAATTTAAATCAGCCAAGGCAGCTAAGAGTTAACCAGTCCCAACTGACGGCGCCCGTTCACGAACATGACGCATGGATTAGCACCATTCAGCTCAACCATTTTGAAGGGAGGGACATCTGACAGCTTGACTATTATTAGGCTCGGTCGTTTTTTTTTTATTGATTTGTAACATCTATCCTCTTGCTTTCCTGCAATGTGTGGGAGTGATTTCGTGAAAAGGGACGGAAGTGCGTAACAGGAAGCCGAGGAAGCGCGTTATTTGATTTGATAAATGAGCGCGCGCTGAGCGGTTGTAAACAGGATGATGATAATGAAGATGATGGCGATGAGTATTGTTTATATCAGATATACGTCAGCCAAGATGTCAGATGTTACACATCATAAGCGACTACTGTAAGGGTCGCTCGTTTTTTTAATTTAATGTATGTAGTTAGTTCAGTAGAATTAACTCGCAGTTGCACAAAGACAAAGATTAATGCCGCATTTGGTAATGGCTCATTAAAGCTAATGATTTCATTAATTTCATCAAAGAACCATTAAAATCGAGTCTAAAAACAAGTTAAGGAATGGAAGATTAGTATTTAATGACAGCTTTAAAAGTTAAAGTTTGTTTCTGCAACTGGCTGTGAGACTGTTAATGTTAAGAAGTTAAATGAAATAAAACGTAAAACATTTTAAATAAGACATTTAAATAAACGTTTTTTACAGTCCGTTCAACCGATTTTGACTTCTATTGCGATGACAAATGGCAGTTGCAGTAAACAGTTGTATTGTAACCACCTTTTTGCTTTCAATGCTATCCTTATGCCTACGGTATAGATCTCAGAATCGGTTGAACGGACAGTAAAAAAGGTTTATTTAAATGTCAAATTTTATTTCAAATGGAGTATAGATAAATATAGAAATGAGGAAAAGTAAAGAGTTCCGATACTCAAATTTGTTAGAAAGCAATGGTTTTTTAGTTCGGTGAGCGGCTACAACGCCGCAGTGTGGCGTCAATGTCCAGCACCGTGCAATGATACACACTACTATTCACAAGCTGAGGTGCGCGCAATAACACGCGCATACGCCGTTCGGGTGACTGCGTCAACCTACACACACATACCCTGAGCATTTTTTCGATGTCTTCGTGCAAAGCGCGCAGCTGTTGGTCGAGGCGAAGGCGCGCGTCCACATCACTCAGGTGCGCGCAGCAACACGCGCACACGCCGTTCGGGTGACTAAAACAAACGTGACGCAAAGACTTAGGTTAGTTGAGCCAAAATTATCTAACCCACATTCTCTCAATACTTCTTTTAATTACCTCATACACATCCAATATTCCAAATATGTATAACTTTACAAGGTGTAAAGGTGTTTAAATATTATATTTTATTTTTATATCATAATTAAAGTATGTATGTAAGTTTATTCTCATATTGTATGTTTATAGTAAATTAGTGAATAATTAAGTGTTTTTATTTTATGTATATTATTTTCTCTTCTAATCTTACACACGTTGTCTACATCTCTTTAACTACTTTCCTATCGCAGGTATGCTGGAAGAGATTTCTTTAGAAATAAGCATCACCTTTGTACGTATTTTTCTGTTCCTTTCTTCTTGTCTATTTATATGTGTGTACATAAACTGTTAAATAAATAAATCTCATTGCATGCTGCACCGGTCGATGTCATAAGGTCAACGCTGGCTGTCGCTGAAAACCAGCGCTGTGGCTCTGTCTCACATAGGGTCGCAGCATTATGCTGAGCGATGGCCGTTGACGCATATTTACCCTCAACTTGTTCCTTTTTTTATTTTGTGTTATTTTTTTGCGTCAGGTTTACCGCGAATAAAAGTATTTTCTTTCTTTTGTTGGCTATTATAAAAAAAATCTGCTGTTTCATACGAAAGGCGAATCAGCAAATAAACATATTTCTATCGTTTGATATGTAACATCTTTCGGTTTTCTGCAATCTATGCACAGAACATTATACCTTAAAAATCTGTAGGATTGATTTCGTAAAAAGGGACGAAAGTGTGTATCAGGAAGCCGGGGAATCGCGCGCTATTTGATTTGACCAACAAGCGCGCGCGTTGCTAGATTTGGCCGTCAGAAACGACCTTGGCGAGGCCTCTGCCCTTATTACCAAGGTCAGATGTTACACATCACATGCGACTACTGTTAGGTTCACTAGTTTTTTTTTTATTTTCTTCTTTCTTTAAACCAATAAATGTAAAAAAAAAATTACCTTGTCAAAATGTATGAATCTGCTGGTTTTTTCTAATAACTGACGAAAATTTTCTACTTTGCGGGGTCTTAAATCATGCGCTGAATTGATGGTAACAGTTTGCATTACTATCCAGCAAAAACAGTCCTATATACATCCCGAAACCTATGCTTAGTTAATATAAGTCTGAAATCACCAACCCGTCTTGAGCAAGCGTGGTGATCAATGCTCGTGCCTTCTCAGTATGAGAAGAAGCCTTTGCCCAGCAGTGGGACAGTAATAGGTTGGTATTAATATTATTATGCCTCTTTAGAACTCGTTAGAACTGCCTCGTTTGTATAGTGGTTGCAAACGCTACTGAGCAGCCTCATCTTGGGTTCAGTTACCAGGTGGGGCAATGTGGGATATCGCGGCCCCGGCACACAGGCAACGGAAGGAACACGGGTGGGTTTTAGTCAGTAACAAGTCTGACACGCCCTCCCGTTCCGCCCAGAGCGGGAGAGAAGTCATTTGATAATTTCCCACCCTCAAAAAAAAAAAAAAAAAACGTGGGGCAATGTGTTATTGGGTTTTATCAACTAGAATTTCTCATTAGCCCAGAGGTTAGATTTGTGCCCGATAGGGATGTTGACTGGGGAAAAAAAACTATTTAGTCCGTCAGTCAGATAATAAAAAAATATTAGACACGTATTTATTGCTTTATCATATTAATAAAAAAATGGTTTAGATAAAACGCATTAAAGTTGGGTAGTGGGAGTCGCTACGTCACAATTTAGTATAAAATCTACGGAAGAGTGACGTCATGCCACGTTTTAACCTAATGTATTGCCGTAATCTTTTGATTACGTAAAAAAAGAAAAAATACGTGTCCAATATTTTTTTAATAATTTATCTGACGGACAATAAAAATTTAAGTAAACATCCCTATTGTTGGCAATAGGCTCGCCGCCTATTACATGGGGCTTAAACATAACTGACGAAATGTGGGTGTACTAATTTACCATAAAAGAAGTTCATAACTAACCACTGTAAGGACTATTCTTGCTTGCAGCGCTCGGCGACTATAGAACCGGGCCGGTAACAGATGTGATCATCGTGTTCACGGGATTTTGTTTTAAAACTGGTTAGATATGAACTTTGATGGTACAGCTCTGCTTAACTCCTCGTGGAAACAAGCCGTGATGTTATGTTACTATTAACTAGAACGTGATTGTGAGAGTACGTACTTGTGCAGCGGTATCTCGACGAGGCCGATGCGGCGGCGCGTGTCGTTGACCTCGCGGTGTCGCCGCGCCGCGCAGCAGTGCGAGCGCTCCAGCACCGCCTCCGCCGCAGGCGCAGTCTACACACACACGCAACTATGTTATACTAGCAAGCTATGGGCCTTTGAAGATTGATAATAAAGTATATATTATGTATGTACTCAAAGAGCAAAATGTTAAGTAATTTTCACCCAAAATGTTAACAATACAAAGCTGGAAAAAAATAAAGTGCAAGTAAAAATGAACCTTATGGTGCTAAACATTTTCATTCCCTGTCCTGACTGTACAGTCAAACAAGGAGTTTGGTATACAGGTAAAATATTCATCATTCCACTACACTGCCAAAGTCTGCCAATATAATATAGAAACTGGGTCTTACATTTTTGTAATTGGTTTTTAACCGTCTTAATTGAAGAAATTATAGATCATGTAAAAAAAACCCGGTGTTGTTAGGTATCGTACTGAGAGTAAACAAATGGTGGAAAATTCTGTTGTTGTTGTGTTTCTATGTTTGTAAACGCACCCACGATACAGGAAGAAATTCTTAGTGTGGGGCAACGTAAAAAAAAAAAGAAAAGAAAAGAAAAAAGAAAGACTGTGGAAAAAAAAAATTGCCACAATTTTTTTCGCTTGGCTTGTTCGACTGTACATGTTATTGACATAAGAGAAGTGACAAGGTAAAGTGTGTGTGTGCGTTTGTGGGTGTGTGCATGTGGGTATGTGCATGTGAGTGTGGGTGTATGTGTGTGTGTGTGTGTGTGGGTGTGTGTGTGTGTTTGTGTGTGTGGGTGTGTGTACATACCGTGAGGTCGTCGAGCGCGGCCTGAAGCTCGTCGTCGGCGGGCAGGTCGAGCGCGCGCCACGCTGTAACCGACACAAGTAGTGTAAAGTCGTGGATTCGTGACGTGACGACACAAGATGGCTTTGAGGTGAGTTCATGGCTTTACTTTCATTTGATACAGAACAACAACAGCTTTACGTGTGAGGAGTTCCAGAAATTAAAATGATTTAATTTGAACATAATTATATTTTAACCGATTGACCGCCCGAGTTCAATTCAATTCAAAATATTTTATTTTACATAAACATACAAGGGCACTTATGAAACGCCAGAAGCTAGGTGCACGTTTCCAATTCGTCGTTTCCTATGGAGAAGAGCCGGCAAGAAATTCCACGCTTACTGTTTTAAAAGTATTGATTTCCTTGACTCTTTTAAGTAAAATGATTCAGTAAATGATTTTAGTCGGATTAATACGACATTATATATGTTTTCGTGCCCGTGCCGCCTCAGTCGTATTTAACGACTACGAAACTATGTTCATTTTTTGTTTTTTATTTCATTGCACAACCCCCTCTGTCTTAGATATTTATTTGTCAATTTATGAGCTGGGCACAGCAATTGATATAAAAACCAAGCGGTCAATAGGTTAAAAACACTTTAACATCGACCGAAATAATAATTTTTAATTTATTTAAAGAAATTAAAAATACCCAATGGCTTGTTACGTGACGACGGCAAGAGACCATACGGCATGTCTTTATTTCCACGGAATGAGAGTAGGCTTTTAGTGTCGGACGCAAGGTGACTTTCTGGCTCGGCGTGCTGCGCTGGCGCTGCTGCTGCGGCTGCGGAAATCGCAAGCGGCATAAGTTACCTTATCTATACTATACTTAAGGGCTAAGGTAACCCGCGGAATTCAAATTTTCTTTAGGTTTTTGCATTTTGCAGGTCACTGTCAGGTTTTATGTTGATTAAAATATAATTCGCGACCGTAACAAATATGGTTTTAAATAATTATAATCATTACAATCAGGAATACAACTCCATAAGTAAACACAATGGTCAAATGTCATGATTTCATGAAATAGTCATTCAATGGAATTATATGAACTTAGAGAATTGTATTGATATTTTTTATGATTACAATTCTATAAATATACATTTGATACGGCCGCGACTCATATTTAAATCAACTTACAACATGATACTGACCTGCAAATTGCAAAAAACGTAACAAAATTTGAATTTCGCGGGCTACCTTGACGCTTTCGCCTTAATAATATTATAAAGAAGGAAAATTTGTTTGTTTGGTTGTTTGTATGTAGGGGGTACTATCAGTCGGATTTGAAAAAATCTTTTTGCATTGGATAGCCCAATTCTTGAGCAAGGTTGGCATGGGCGAACGAAGTCACGGGCAGAAGCTAGTTACATATATTTTAGAGCCGTTTGGGGTTGAAACTCTCGGGCCGTGGGGTCTGAGTGCTCGTGGTCTGTTCAACGAAACCTCCAAATGGTTGGTTGACACGTCCCGGGACCCATGGGTTGACTTTTACCTTAGCCAGAGGCTGAGCATTGCCATACAATGTGGCAGTGCCGCATGTCTCTTGGGTACATTACCAGTCGACAGCGATGCGGAGGGATTTTTAGACGCCATATTTTAGTTTGTTAATAGTTTTAGTAAGGTAAGGATATTATATTAAAATTTTATTGATATTCCAGTTGTTTAAGTTGTTATTTATGTATATTCCATTTTAATTCTGAATAAAGTTCCATCAACGTAAAAATATAATAATATATACGTATATAGTTACAACTTCCTTTAAAATTTTGACATTCAATTCCTCATTGTTTGGTAGCTTAGTAACCGTAAGTAATCACTACGGGCAAGAAGCAGCCGGTCATTGACCCTGCTTGGGGGCAGAGTCAATGACCAGGTGCTTCAGCGTACCTTCTGGGGTGTTATCGGCGGCGGCGTCGCCCGGGGGCTGTCCCGCCTGCATGGTGTCATCACCGCACGTACCCTCCTGCAGTCATAGAGAGCTATGATACTTCTACATCTATAATATGTAGTATAAAACAAAGTCGCTTTTCACGTGTCCGTTTGTCGGTTTAGTTCTTCTAAACTAGGTACACAATGTATTTTGATGCGGTTTACACCATCATGTAAAGAATATATTCCGGAAGATTTACATATTTTACGAGTATAATACAAAGTTTTTATATCTTCCCGCAGAAATCTCGATGTTTTGACAACATGTCACCAGAACAGTAGATTGCACCCGCGCGAAGCAGGGGTAAATTAATCGTATACCTAGTTGTTATGACAAATAATTCATTATAGTCAGAATTCGTAAGAGCACCTACGAATTCTGACTATAATGTTTTTTTTTTTTTTTATGAGGTATATAAATACTCACAGAAGTGGTGATGGGCGCGACCTGCGCGACCTGCATGCCACTGTTGTAGCGGCGCACCTGCTCGATGTCGGGCAGCGACACGCGCTTGGCGACGCGCCCGAGCGCCGGCGCGAAGGCCGCGCTCCACTCGATGGTGGAGGCGGCGTAGTATGCCCCACGCCCTCGCTTCCGCTCCTCCCCTCGCAGATTATTGAACATCTCGTCGTTCATCAATTCGTCGTCTGAGCTCGACTCCTCTACCATATCCCTGGCGACTGTGTCTTTTGTTTCATCTGTTGTCTCTCTCGGCGGATGTCCTTCTCTGAGCACCAGTAAAGGCCTCTCATCGTCCGTATCTGATTCTGTTTTTGCCTTTTTGTTTGGTCTTTCGCCTTCAAGCAGTTCGAGCTGGTCCTCAATCAGCTCCCGTTTTATATTCCTACACAGTTGTCTTATACTATGTGTGTTGGCGACTTTGTCTAGACAAGACTTGTCTACTCTGATTTCTTGTGTCTCAGTCGTAGTAGCAGTAGTTGTAGGAGTAGCAGTAGTTGTAGGAGTAGGAGTAGTAGTAAGACGGGCTGATGATCGCAACTCCTCGCCTAGGCGCGTATTTTGAGTACATGTCTCAGTATTATTATTACATTTATTTTTAGGTTTCGGTGTGTAATATCTCCTATGAATTCGAGAGAATCTGATGGACTTGTCTTTGCGCACGTTGCTTTTCCACGCGCGGGTTTTGTCTATTTTGAAGAGTGGTACTTGTGTGTCCATGAGAAGTTTAGGATCTAAACAAATGTTATTAATTTTGAACATCGCTGTGGTGTTACTATTATTATTATAATTACACTACATGGCAAGACACAGGGGCATTTTCATATATTGTAACATCTCGTATTCTGACTTTAATCTGCTCGACAATTAATTTCCCTGCCTACCTTGTACACCAACAGGACAGACAAAACAGGTTATAAAAGTCACACAAATACACAGTACGATAGGTGATAGTAGGCAGGCAGTTCCAGACATAAGCTGTCTCTTGCCTCCGCAACCCACACATTTTTCACAAAAATACACGCGTTGACCGAATGTAAGAGTTATATAGGTAGATTCTGATATACAATGTAAAGAAAACAATTACACTTACCAATAGTCGATGTGTCACTTTCAGAATCATCCATTATCTGCGTGTCCTCAAAGTCCATGCGATCCGTGACGTCATCTTCACTTTTGACGTCACAGCTCACCGGCTCCTCGTCAGCGAACAGTATCCTGTTACTTATAAACGAAACTTCGTTCTTTGCGTCCAATTCAATTTCATCATTATCCACTTCGTTGCAAGGTTGAAAGTCGTCATCATCACTTTCGAAGAGAATCTCTGTTTTGACAGTGTTCGGATCTATCATTTGTAAAACTTCTAAGGTAGGGGCTACGTTTTCGAGTGCCTCGTGTGGCGACACAGTGTCGACACTGTGTGTCTTTGGGTGCAGCACTGGTTCCCGTTTGAGTGAACACGGTGTCCTGTTGGAACATTCATCTATGACCAAATTGTCTTCTGTGTCCGTGTCTGTGTCAGAAGAGTACGCAAGTTTCGGTGGTTCATCTAGGTATACAAAAATGAAAGTTATTACATGTGGCGTTCGGTTTAGAATTCTGTGACGGTCTTAAGATAATTAATTTGTTTATTTTTAATTATTCAGAAGACAGTGTACCATTTATTCGTACAACTTAAATGAGGCTATTGAAATTAACTACAACAAGGGGGTTAAAGATACAAACTAAAAAAAAAATAGAAATCAATATTTACATAATATGTAGTAGGTATCAGAGTGGTAATATGTCTCATCGAGTTTTAGACAAAGGTTGTTACATAGGCATGAAAGAAGATGCAAGAAACATTGTTTATTCTGCACAGAGTAACAGACACGAGACTCGGCAGAAACAAACTTTTTCTTCAACTCGGTAAGCCATATTAACAGCCGCGTAATATATAACTGGTACACGTACTTGACTTAGCCTCGGCGCGATGTATCTGCTCGCTCGATATCATGTCCGGTATGTCCGCAATGGCGGCGTTTTCCGCGTGGCCCTCAGGACTTTCAGCAAGAGTCCACTCCGTACTTTGATTGATCAAGAGGTCCGTAGCCTGCTCGACCTTAGGTTCATCGACCGTACGCTGCACAGCCAAAAGGTCACTGTCCGTTGTCTGCTCAGCAACATGGTTGTCGCATAAAGAGCCACTGTCGATGGTTTGCTCGACCTTAGGTTCATAAGCCGTAGGCTCCTCAGCCAAAGGGACATTGCCCGTAGTATGCTCAGCCAATTGGTAGTCCGCTGTACTCTGTTCGACCAAAGGGACGTTGTAAAATATTTGCTCATTCTTAGGTTCATCGACCGTAGGCTGCTCGACCTTACTCATGTTAGGGTAAAGCTGCTTGACCACGGCGTCGTCACCAGTGTCTGTTGTGGCAGTGGACTGTTCGTTGACATTGCTTTTTGTTTCGTTAACATCTTTTTCTTCTTTTAGAATGTCAATGTCCGTAGGCCCGTCTGTCAATGGTTCATTGTCCGGAGGCTGCTCAACCATAGGTTCATCGACCGTAGGCTGCTTGACCTTACTCATGTTGGGGTAAAGCTGCTTGTCCGCGGCGTCGTTGCCCGTGTCTGTTGTGTCAGTGGACTGTTCGTTTTTATTTCCTTGTGTTTTCTTTACATCATTTTGTTCTTCCTAGAAGTGAACAACATATAGGATCCTTCAGTTCTCAAATAATAAATCATTTAAGAAAAGAACCAAGCATTTCTCAAAATAAAGCAGTTTCTACCAAAATATTCTTCTTTTCTTGAAATAATTATCCGCTATCAACAGCTGACCGTAAAAGTAAAATTATCATCATGAACACGTTGATCCGGCTCGAAGGACCTATAAGATGTATGCGCTGCTGAATGAGTCACAAACACTATATATATAGCTTGAAATGACAAGTCAGGGATAGCCAAAGATGATGGGTTACTGAATATATCTAACTACCACGTAACTAATGCTATATTAATGTTGTGTGAATCAGTACAGCTGACTATGATCGTGTACTGTTGCGTTACACTATAATTTGTGCAAGGTGCTGAGCTGATCTATGCAATGCGCGCGTGCCATGTACGATACATGACTCGTACAACGCTAACAATGATTTTTGCAGGATATTTGTCATTCCAAACAAACTCTACAACAAGTAAAAAAACCCTGCGGTAATTTTCAGATAAATAGCAATAACTTTTTTATTTACAATTATTAATTAAGATTTTGTATTAATACCAGCCTGTTACTGTCCCACTGCAGGCCTCTTCTCATACAGAGAAGGCACGAGCATTGATCACCACGCTTGCTCAAGACGGGTTGGTGATTACAGACTTATATTAACTACAAGTCTAGGTTTCCTCACGGTGTTTTCCCTCACCGATGTCAGTAATGTCCAAGATAAACTCAGAAAGAAAACTTTGTGTTACTCTTTGGTAATGTTATTGCAGTACGCCCTTTTACGTATCGCATAGGTTTTTTTTAACGTATATTGTGACTGATAGGATCCACAATAACTATTCAATTGCATGTGATGTGAGGATAGTAATGTTTTACTTACCAGTGGCTCGGTCACTATAGTTCCCTGCATCACTTGCTGCCGCCAAGTCAAGAAATTTCCTGTGGCTATGTGTGGGTACCTGCGATAGAAAATGTGATCGTCATGTGATGCCATAAGAATGATTCATCTTAACTATACTCCGTTGGTTTAGGTCGTTCAATAAAGGTAAACAAAAAAAAACACGTGACGAAAGAGCTGTCAAGTAACCGACTAAACGTAATATTGTACTCTTCAATTTAGCAACGTTATAATTCGTTGACGTTTAGAGAAACTGTTTTTTTGGCTCTTTACAATGGACAAAATATTATAGTATTACCTATTATAAATCAAACAAATTACAAAAATAAAAACAACCGAGTTCCAGAAAAAACACTACAAAGTGAAAAACGGTTGTTTTTTATTTTTCACTTTTTAGTTTTGGTACAGCTACCCCCACACAAATTCGAATACCACTACTTGCTATGTAAATAACAGTGACAGGAATTTATCATATCATCCACATAGACTAAGTGGGAAAAATACGTATTATTGAAGCTAACTCAAAAAATATCCAAGAAAAATTAATAAAATTTATATGGGACCACCTCGAGAGCATACCCTTTCAAACAGCAAAAAGGATTTTCAAAATCAGTCCACAATTGACGGAGAAATCGGAGGACCAAAACAAAAAAAAACAAAAAACACATACGCGACGAACATATCCTCGTTTTTGGAAGTCGGTTTAAAAATTGTGCGCAAGGAGTTACATCTACGAGGAGTAGTTTAAGAATAAATGATAAAGTTTAACATATTTAGGGGTATGAGGAACAGTTAAGTTAACAGGAACAGAAAAGTTCACTCATCCACCATAGAAAAGGGAGGATCCTCCGACCAGACGGGTGTCGTGTCTGGCGGGCAAACGCCCAGAGGTTGAAGTTGGGAGATTCTATATATGTTCATCGCGCGGTAAACTCTAATTGCGCGATGCAGGATTTGTGTGACGTCAGGATGTTGTGTGACGTCAGGTCTTTGATGCTTAGTTCGCATGTGGCGATTGTAGATACACATACATTAATAAAAGAAGAAGCTATCGTAAAAATCAAAAATTAATTTAATTTGGTTATAAGTTTCAACGTATTTTTAATCGACTTCCAAAAAGGAGGAGGTTATATGTTCGACGCGTATGTATGTTTTTTTTTTTTTTTATGTATGTCCGTCGATTTCTCCGTCAATTGTGGACCGATTTTGAAAATTCTTTTTTTGTTTGAAAGGGTATGCTCCCGGAATGGTCCCATATAAATTTTATTAACTTTGCTGGGATACTTTTTGAGTAAGCTTCAATAATACGTATTTTTTCCACTTAGTTTATGTGGATGATATGATGATAACTTCCTGTCTGTTATTTACATAGCAGGTACTGGTATTTGAATTTATGTGGGGTTGGTACCACAACTAAAAAGTGAAATATAAAAACTTTTTACAGAAAAAAAGGTCGGTGTCATGGGTTTTGAAGTTTCGTTTTTTGCCACCGACTTCCGAAATTAAAGTTATTTTTCACTTTGTAGTGATTGTTTTCGGAAGTCGGTTGTTTTTTTCTGTAAAAAGTTTTTTACACAATAAAGTGTCATCTACAAAACCCTTTTTACGATTTGTTTACCTTTATATACCTCCTAAACCAATGTATAACAACAGAATACTGACCGTTTGAGTATGGCGATGTGAAGTGGGGCCGGGCGCGGGTAGAGCTCGTTCTGGGAGGGAGCGGGGCTGGGGGCGGGGCTGGATGCGGTTTCTGGGGCGGTGAGGTCGTCAAAGAGCTGCGGGTCGGGGGGGCGGCGCCAGTGCATGGCCAGGCGCACGCGCGCCTGCAGCTTGAGCTCGTACCAGCGACGCTGCAGCACCACCAGCGACACCATGCGCCCGCTGTGACCACACAACTACCTGTAGTGATTGATGAACACGTGTGGGATGGTGTGTGAGTTCTTTCTGATACCTGTCGAGATAGGTCCGGTGCGCGCGCGTCCAGCGCTGCGCCCGCATGCGCGAGTGCGCAGGCGCAGCGTCCTCGAGCCGGTGCCGCTGTATGAGCTGCCACAGCGTGTGCAGCGCCGCCGACTCCTCGTACAACGTGACACTCTCCTGCGCAACACGACATACAAGTTATAAATGTACAACCAAATTAAAAGTAGAAGCAGTCTTGGGGGTTACGTTAACGAGGGTTTATTCTGAAGGTGGGCAACGTCGGAAATAGATGTCAAATATTTCACTGTTTTGATTAATTTAGAAATATTACTGTGTGGAAATAAAAAATGTGGCTAACTAGGGAACTAGAATATTGATTATGAAATGCAATAATTAATATCGTAACACAGAATGTTTAGTTTTAGATGTAAAAAAACTATTTGGAAACTTTCTAAATGCGTTTTGTACACCTAAAATGGGTGCAACATCAAATTCAATGTTATAATTGCAATTCATTATTAATATTCTAGTTCGCTAGTTAGCCACATTTCTGATTTCTATTCAGTAATATTGCTATATGAATCAAAACAGGTAAATATTTGACAGTTATTTGCGACATTGCCAACTTTTAAGATAAACCCTCTTAAGTTATCCCACGAAATAATGTATTTTAATTTTTATGCATATTTCAGGTCAGTATTAGATTGTATGTTGATTAAAACATGATTCGACTGCGATTCGCATGATTGCGATCTCAAATGTTATGCTTTCATGAAAAAGCCATCTAATATTCGAATTTCGAATTCGGGCAAAAAAAACTAAGACAGTTGTTTTGATTATTCTAATGATTATTAAGTTTATCGCCCATTATAACAGCACCGCTCCAGCGCAGTAACGTCCTGGCACCGTCTCGATAAATCTAATCGTCAACGCGCCGTAAGCAAAGCGTTCGCTAGTCGCCAACGCGCCGTCAGCGAGGCGACCGCTCGCTGCCGACACGCCACCGGTGAGGTGACAGCTTGTTGTTCATTCACAAGCGAGGCGTCACCGCGCAGGCGGCGAGGATGCACACCGCCTGCAGGCGGGGAGCGGGCTCTTCGCTTGAAGCGTGCTGTCCGCGCGACGTGTGACGGCTCGCGGGCCGCTCACTGCCCGCGAGCCGTCCACTATTCTGTATAGCCATTGTAAAATAAACTTTAATACATTTGACTTAAAATCCTAACTTGAGTGACAAATAATTTGCCGTGTCGGAGCCGTGGTGCTAAAATGAGCGATGTCGTTTAATCTGTAACATATTTGTTACGATCGCAAATCATATTATGATCAACATTCAAACTGATATTAAACTGTAAATTGAAAAAAAACAAACGTAAGAAAGTTATAATTTCACGGGCTACCGCATCAGGAGGATGCACTCACGTCCGTGACGATGTCCACGTCGGTGTGCAGCAGCACGAGGTCGGCCACGGCGGCGGCGGCCGGCGGCGGGGCCGCGCGCGCCGCGTCGCCCGCGCGGCCCGCCGCCAGCACCTGCTGCAGCGACACGCGCTGCGCAGACACCCTGCGCGCACCAAACATTACACACGGTGGAAAAAAACCCACCACGTCATTCTGTATTGTTCTGGTGTTTGCCAATAAACGCATTTTTCTTTCTTTTCTTTCAAACGAAGTAACATAGCGCAAAAATAATTGCTGGGAAACGACTTTGAGGCTTCCTGTACACGGCGCCAGAGTCGAACCAGCGGCGCCGCGATTCTGAGATATTCTGAATTTTAGATATTCATTATATCAGATATTCTGATATTCCGAAAAAATCGTAGTAATCACGCGAACCGCGTTCACATCGACACGAGCGTTTGCGAGATCGCTCAGCAAGTTTGGAGTCAACTAGTCAAGTTTATCATTCGACACGCACACGTGACGTTACGTGCTCAGGAGAAACACTCACCAGACGGCGTGCAGGTCGTTGACGGCGCTGGACAAGCGCAGCTCGCGGCGCACGTCGTTGTACAGCGCCGTGGAGCACAGCGTGTCATGCGCACGCGCCGCCGCGCACAGCGCCGCTACCACGCCGCCCGGGGACACCGGGGCCCACGCGCTGCGCGGGCGCTGCGGGACCAAACGTTACAACCGCAATCTAACAGCACATGAATAAATAATCGAGCGGAATGAAAGCTTCATACTCGTACTAACGCCGTGCGCCGGAGCACTACTAAATGCACAGCTATGTGTGCCTGATGAAAGTACGTCCGAATTTTGAACTCTGTTAGGAAGTTTTCATTCTGCTCGGTTATTTATTCATGTGCTTACGGCCCGGACACATCTCTACCACAAAATAGATAAGTACAAGAGTCAGGTCCATGCAACAAGTGTAAACGCACGCACACATAGCGTCACGCATACCGCCACATAGAAACTACGCGTGATATCTGACGTCACACAAATCCTACATCACGGACAATGTACGGGTCGAACGAGTATAGGCGCGCCCAAATGTATCTGTTTGGTTTTGCGACCGCTCAGCGCGTAGTTTAGATGCCTAGCGCATCCTGATACGGACGTACGGAGCATGGACGCGTTTCACGGACAGTCCTCGTAAGGACGGTCTGCGGTCCGTGCGTTTCTAAGCGCAATAGTTAATTTCTATACGATAGCTCCGAACGACACTCATCCGTAATAAAAAAAATACAGCCTGGATCGCCGTACGTACGCGTCTGTGTGTTTGCTTTGCTCGTTGTATGGTGCTGACCCTCTTGTACCTCTTTCGAGGATGTGGGAGCAACGTTACCAGTGCACTTTAGCTGCGTCTTTAATACGGGGTCTGTGAGTGTGTGTGTTCAGTGTTACGGGGTGGGGTGTATGTATGTGGGTGCGTGTGTGTATGTGGGTGTGTGTGTATATATATGTGTGTGTGTGTGTGTGTGTGTGTGTATATATAGATGTGTGTGTGTGTGTGTGTGTGTGTGTGTATATGTATGTGTGTGTGTGCTAGTTTGGGGTGTATGTGGAGTGGTGGTGTAATGTGTGGGGGTGTAATGTGTGGGGGTGTAATGTGTGGGGGTGTAATGTGTGGGGGTGTAATGTGTGGGGGTGTAATGTGTGGGGGTGTAATATGTGGGGGTGTAGGAGTATGTAGCGAGGTTGTGTGGGGGTGCGTGTGGTGATTCGGGAGTCATGCGGGTGTTAATTATTTTTACCAGTTGTGGCATAGTAATTTTATTCTATGTAGGTGTATCGTCTTCACATATTATGTATAACTATATTTAATGTATAAAAAATATTTTAAAACATTTTAAAAGAGTAACAGTGGAGTTTCTTGCTCATTCTTCTCTATACGAAACTACCTTTTGGAAAGGGCTGCTAGTATCAACTCTATTTTATTATTAATTTTGACATAATAAATTGACTCAGGCGTGACTTTGCGGAAATCCATTATAAAATACAATAGACGACGTATATTTAGTAACCTAATCCGCTTAACTGTTCTTAAAGAGTCATAAAGAACCCTGTAAGAAATCGTCACATGTTTCACCTCTCAACAAGGCATCCTCAGGATGACGATTGACTTGTTGCGAACCCTTGTTGTCTTCTTGCCGTTTTCTTACAGCGTTCTTTATGACTCTTTAAGAGCAGTTAAGCGGATTAGGTTACTAAAAATACGTCGTTTATTGTTTTTTTGTTGTTAATTTTGACGTTCAAAAATGCTTTTTATTTGTTGACTTGGTGTTTTTGTATATACGTACATGCATGGGATTGGCGTACAGGCGCTCCGCCACCGTAGTCAACCAGTGCGGCTGGTCGTCCGCTGACTGCTTCCTCTTATAGGGCGGCTCCGCCATCTGAACACGACAATACTGCGTCTCATACACCAGTGAACAACGGTTAATATAGTCTCTATGGCAAGGTAATAAAGTCACCTTTTCGTCGAAGTAGACTCTGAAGCGCCGCTCCCAGCCGCGCACCATTGACACCGGGATGCCGAGCGCGGCCGCCAGCTTCACGTAGGCGCACTTGCGCTGGTCCTGAACACAACGAAAAGTACTACCACTAAACTTATGCGTTTCGGCTTCACGTACGCACTTAAAGAAGAAAGAAAAAGAAAGAAAAATTGTTTATTCTGCACAAACAAAACGCACATAATAAGGCAAAAACACATAAAATACACACTTAACAAAAGTAGCCAAAAGCCTCGTGTCTAAGCAATAAATAAAAATATAAAAAGTGAAACACTGTTTTTCATTGGTTGCTGCGATGCACTTGCGATGGTCCTGGACACAAGGTGCAGTACTCCCACAAAATGTATGCGGTTCGGCTATCTTCGAGTTTCGGAATTAACTCAGTACGAATGAGCTACCTACTAATATCTCGTCGCGTGATTTTAAGATGATTTTATCTTTATCTATCCAGCAGTGAAAATTATGAGTATAACATTCTTATCTCGAACACACAAAATAATATCAGATTTCAACTGTTTACTAATTAATTCACTTCTTGTACAATTAATTATTATTTTCTGCACGTTTTAAGGGTTCCGTAGTCAACAAGAAAACCTTATAGTTTCGCCATGTCCGTCTGTCTGTCTGTCTGTCCTCGGCTTAGCTCAGAGCAGTGCTCAGAAAGCTGTAATTTGGCATGGGTAAACATATAAATCACGCCGACAACGGTGTAAATTAAAATTTCAGACTTTTATGGGAAACGTTAAAAAAAAACTAGTCAGAAACCGCAAAAAACTTTTGTATGGAAAAACTTTTTTCAACAGGAACAAACTATCTAAATTTTGTTCACCAGTCAAATAAAATTATAACACGTACTTAACTGTTCGAAATTTGAAATACCATTTTTTCCTTTTTTTTCGGCCAGTTTATCCACCGTAAAAAGTTTTTAGTAGTGTAGCAGTGATAGCCTAGTGATGTGACCGTTGGACTGCCAAGTCATAGGTCTCGAGTTCAAACCCAAGGCACGTACCTCCCCTGCTGGGGTTGCGGGTCTGTCCGAAAGGGATATCGCGGCACCAGCACATAGGCAACGGAAGGAACACGGGTGGGTTTTAGTCAGTAAAAGTCTCACACTCCCTCTCGCTCTGCCCAGAGCGGGAGGAGTCATTTGATGATTTCCCACCCAAAAAAAAAAAAAAAAAAAAGGCACGTACCTCTGACTTTTCGGATTCATGTGCGTATTATATAATTATCATTTGCTTCAAAAACGGTGAAGGAAAACATCGTGAGGAAACCGGCATGCCTGAAAGATATTTCTCGACGGCATGTGAAGCCAAGTCAGAGGCCCATGGGCGGCTTTAAAACTCTGACACCAGGTTAGTCACTAACCACACGAAAAGAAAACTGTTTGAAACTTGGATTACCATTTTTTCCTTCTTTTTCGACCAGTTTATTCACCGTAAAAAGTAGGTTGGAGTCTCATTTGACTTTTACTTTGTTTTTTTATTGTTTTGTATTTTTTATTTATGTTTAGTGTGTTTTTAGTTTAATTTGTGATTTCCTGTGCGAGTCTCAATAAATACTTATTCTTTCTTTTCTTTCTTTCATTTCTACGAAATGTAAGTTAAGTAAGAAAGAGAAAGTTAAGTAAGTTTTTTGCGATTTCTGACTTTTCTAGTACTCAAACCTCAGTTGGTCTAATAGTTTTATGATCCTTATAAGAAACAGGATCGACTGGCATCAAAAAAAGAACCATTTTCCTGCTGACTGTAATTTTTTTTCAAAATCTGTGAATGCAGATCCAAATTTCTCAAAAAGTTAAGGACAGTCTCGTAAGACGATTTTCTTGTAGCTCCAACGGTTAAGGTAGCTCACTTACTGCCCCATCTCATAAATCCACCCTGTTTAAGAAACAGTGACCACTCACATTAATGGCGTTTGATCGCGAGGGCTTCTCCAGCAACGCGTCGTGCTTGATGTACTCGAGCGCGAACTTCTTCACCGACACGGAGCGGGACCTACGCAAACAACACGCTCTCAATTATCAACTTTAGCGTTATGTTGTGAAAGTTGATTTTTGAGTAACCATCCTAACTAACATTACAAATGCGAGTTTGTTTGTTTGTTGCGCTTTCAAGCTAAAACGGCTGAACAGATTTGGATGAAATTTGGCATAGGGGTAGACCATGACCTGGAGAAGGACATAGGATACTTTTATCTCGTTATTAGGGATCGAGACTTATGTGGATGAAACTGCGACGCGCAGCTAGTTAGTAATAAAAAGATCTTAAATCAATTTTGGTTGTAATGAAATTTGCACTTTATTACGTATGACATTGAGTTTGTTTCCAAAACTTGATAATTATGTAAAACTGAATTGAAGTTTACAGTGCTACATGGATCTAAAACGCCAAATAGAGAACTTAACTGGATAAGACAAGTTTTTGTCATCTTCTTTTACAAGCTGCACTGCCATCCACTTAAATTAATTAATTTACGATCTCCAACAATAGAGATACACAATAAGACATAACATAAAAACTTTTTACAAAAAAAAACAACCGACTTCCGAAAAATAACATTACAAAGTGAAAAATAACTTTATTTTCGGAAGTCGGTGGCAAAAAACGAAAATTCAAAACCAAAAACACCGACTTCCGAAATTAAAGTTATTTTTCACTTTGTAATGTAATTTTTCGGAAGTCGGTTCTTTTTTTTTGTAAAGTTAAAGTTAATTTTAGTAAAAGTTTTTATTTTTCACTTTTTGTTGTGGTACCTACCCCACACGTGTCGAATACCAGTACCTGCTATGTTAATAACAGTCACAGGAAGTTATCATCATATCATCCACATATCCTAAGTGGGAAAAATACGTATTATTGAAGCTTACTCAAAAACTATCCCAGCAAAGTTAATAAAATTTATATGGGACCAATCCGGGAGCATACCCTTTCAAACAAAAAAAGAATTTTCAAAATCGGTTCACAATTGACGGAGAAATCGACGGACAAACATTAAAAAAAAAAAAAAAAAAAATACATTCGCGTCGAACATATAACCTCCTCCTTTTTGGAAGTCGGTTAATAAAGCCGTCGTCGCATGCCATTATAAGTATACAGGCATGCGACCAAGTATTAAGGATAAAAAGTGCCCCACGGGATAGAAAAAAAAAACTTACAAATGTAATTTCAACTGTTCTATCCAAGAATTTTGAAAATTAAAGAATAAGTTGAAAAATACATTGGAAGGGACCTATCATAAATTTTCAAGTTTCTAATCAAAGGGCCCCGCTGGATAGAAACCGAATTTATATGCCATTTCTGTCTTAGTACATTGAATATTTTCTTTCGATTAGACAAGTATGTTCAATAAGCTAACTGTCTACATCGGTTTCGTTGCTGTGGCTCAGGGGGCCAGCTAGGTAATCTGCGTTCACAATTCATTTGCCAAACATGTAAACAAACACGAGTTTTAGAAAAAACAACTGTAATGTCTACACATGAGGTTCAGTTTGCGATATCACTTCATATTTTTTATAACTTTTTCAACAATACTAGTCGGTCTAAAATCTACTTTATTTACACTAGCATAAAGTTGATGTTTGTCTAAGTGGAAAACTCGTGTTTGTTTACAAGTTTGCGCACGCAGATTAGAAACATATTGGTGAGTGAGTGAATATGTCAGTGACAAAATTAAGGAATTTTGACTGTGTGAATTTTATTAGTTCTTAAACTACAGGTTCAAACTGAATGTAATTTGGGAATACAAGTATACTATAATTAATGAAAGTATTAATATGATGTACAACGTTTCAGAACACTTGCACTTGATGACAACATCCTTACCACAAACTGGCCTTAAAAATCATTCAGCCTACCCTTTTCCCAACTATGTTGGGGTCGGCTTCCAGTCTAACCGGATGCAGCTGGCCCTGTACAAAATTTTACTTACTTAATACTCTCCTCTTTTCTTGTATTCATAAAAATGGTAGGCACATAGTTGATCTCCTTAGAGTTGGTGCTCGGCTTCCCGTGCAGGAAGTGGTCGCTGCAGACAAAGCTGTGCGCACGCGGCGCATGCCAACACCCACTGGCAATAATAATATTACATGTAATGTAATTATAGACAATATAACTCTCTCTGTCTGTCTGTTATCTTTTCACACCTTAACGGCTAAAAAGATTTGGATGAAGTTTGGCACATGTTTAGGCCATGACCTGGGTTAGGACATAGGATATCCTGGCAGTATGTTCCCATGGGATAATTTCCTACCACCAGGGGGGTGAAACCGCAGGCAAAAGCTAGAACTAGATATAGTATGCTATTCAGATCAAAATATTTCATTGTATAGTCAACCTCATAATCAAACTCAAAGCACTTTAATTTTTGTAAACCACGTAAACCAATAGAGTTAATAATACAATGTATTACGGATTTAATACATTGACGCAGGCGAAGCCGCGGGCAATAGAATAGTCTATAATTTGCTGTAAGACCGTGTGAAAGTCAAATCATTTCAATCAATATATCAATAAACTGAGAGTTTTCGTGAATAGTGGTAATGCATTCTCAAAGCAATTATATATGAGATTGAAAATATTTTAAAAGCACAGGAAAATTTTCATATTATAGTTTGCGGTTATTCCGTTTGTCCACCCTAAAATATACTTGGAAACGAGTGTTCATCTGTCAACATAATAAGAAATCACTTTTGATTGTTCTTCCGACTTTTACCCTAAGTAAAGTCATTATCACATTGACTGATAGGTAATTACAATGATGTCAGTTTCAAAGAAGAAGTATGTGTGTATTTTATTTATTTATTTATTTACTTATTATAAGGTAGCTTCACAGCTGTCAGTAAGTATAACATTAAAACTATTCTAAACATTACGCCAATTACGAAGTACACAGAAAAATATGAAAAACAGTGAGTGCACTGTTTTTCATATTTTTCTGTGTACTTCGTAATTTTTTCATTTCGTTTCGTGTGTGCGGGCGTGTATATATGCGGTGTAGTGTGTAAATGGTGGTGTTGTGGAGGGTGTAATGGAGGTGTTGTAAATTTGTGTGGAGTTATAGGTATGCTAATGTCTACTAAGTATCTTGGGCTCGTTTTTCTAAATGACGGTACACAGTCAAGGGAGATTCGTCTGCGGTGGTTTCTCGGACATACGTTTCCGAGTATCCTCATTAGTGGAATTTTTGGGGTGGATAATCGGAATAACCCATAGTTTGTTTAGGACCTCAGCTGTGCAGTCCATAGCTGTGACAATTACTCATTGGACAATAATAAATCATTCAAAAAACTTTGACAATTAGCAATCTGAGGAGGTGCTGTGGGCATCTACCAGTAGTGCATCATGCAAGTCAACCAAAAACAACAGGAACATTGAATCGGCTAAGTATGATGTGTGTGGCTTATTTCCGGCCCAGACACAGTTTATGGATATACACCTTTAATCAATCCTTACTTACTTTTCGTTCTTGATAGCCTGCACCCATCTAGTTCTTTGGTATGATCGATTTCGCACCTTGGGGAAGCTGAAAAAGTTCACTTTGCTGTTTGACGAGGTGTTTGTACATTTAATAACACAACACATCTGTACACGCTTTCGTGGAGCCATTTTTATATTAAAGCAATTCACAGTTTGGTAAAATTTAACACCTCAAAACACAAATAAATACAACACTCAGTTCCAACTTCCAAACCAAACGCCATCGACCGTCTAGTGAAGTCCAGCACCAGCAGTCTTTTTTGACCTGACATCATGACGTCTTGTTTGACAGACATCTAAACTGACAGTAATGACATTGACAGTTGACAGATTCTCAAATCTTGGGTGCATTCAAATCATACAGATTTTTCTAACTCAATGGGGTTGGTAACTGTTAAAGTGGCGCTGGCATAGCTATCCAAAATAGAAGAAGGTATGCAGTGCCCTTAGAGTAAATAAAACTGGAGAAGCCTTACGAACACTTCCCTCTGTAAAAGTACAAGAACAAATGTTCTAGTACGTTCATAAAAACTACTTTCAAATCGATTCTAACGCACTTCGTGAATCGTTTTAAAGGCGCGCGGAGCTCCGTGAAAATGCCTATTTGTACTGTTAAATGGTGTAAAAAGCGTTCAAATACGTCAAATTTACCTAAAGAACTGAATAACTTTCCATAAGCAGATTTTTTTTTTTTTCTAAGATTTAGTCATGTTTTTATTGAAATTTAAAATCCTAACCTCTTAATACAATTCGATTTTTCATTCGATTCAACCATGATTCAATATAAAACGTAGCATGAATCGAGTATTTTCCTCCCCCCGACCACCAAAAGGGTAACGGACTGGAGGAAAGTAAGCACCCAGCTAAAATCCAACACGTCCCCCCAATTGGACTCTATCCCCGACCAATTCGACTCTATCGCAGCAACAACGGCCGCGATCGACTCACTCACTGATCACGTACAATCCGTCGTGAGCGACTGCTCAAAGGAAGTCCCAGTGGGGGAAGACCCCCGCTGGAAACTACCTGACGATGTGCGTGACCTATTGACTGAGAAGAACGCAGCCATTCGTGCATACAGCAACTTTCCCTGCCACGCTAACAAAGTCCATATGCGCTATTTACAGAGATCTGTAAAGACACGCATACAGGAGCTGCGTGACGCGAGCTGGGACAAGATGCTGAGCGACCTAGAGCCGAACCACCTAGCCTTCTGGGAACTTCAGAGGAAACTCAAGTCCCAGCAAGTCGCTTTCACACCACCCCTAGTCCGCCCCGACAAGACCATAGCCTTCGACGACATCGACAAGGCTGAATGCCTAGCCGATAGTCTAGAAGCGCAATGCTCACCCAGCACTCTACCAGTAGACCAAGCTCACCTCCTAGAGGTAGACGCCGAAGTCGAACGTAGAGCCTCTCTCCCTCCCGTTGAAGACCCTGAAAGTCCTCTGCCCCCCGTCACACCGGACGAAGTGCACGACATTATCAAGGGTCTTAAAGTCCGTAAAGCCCCCGGCTCTGATGGAATCACTAATAGGGTGATTCAGCTATTCCCTGCCCACCTGATAATGCTACTGACCACCATCTTCAATGGTGCCTTAAGCAACAACTTCTTCCCACAAGTGTGGAAAGACGCCACCGTCATCGGTATCCCGAAGCCCGGCAAACCCAAAACCGAGCCTTCGAGTTACCGCCCCATCAGTCTGCTCAAAGTCCTCGGCAAGGTCTACGAGAGGCTTATTTATAAGCGTCTCAGAGACTACGCCGAGACAAAGGGCCTCATCCCCAACGAACAGTTTGGGTTCCGCACCCAGCACTCTAGCGTGCATCAGGCCCACCGGATAATCGAACACATAAGCGCTGGCTTCCAGCGTGGTTTGTATACCGGTGCAGTATTCTTCGATATAGCGAAAGCGTTTGACAAAGTCTGGCACAACGGCTTAATATACAAGCTGTACCAACTCGGTGTGCCAGATCGTCTCGTGCTCATCTTAAGAGACTTTTTGTTGAATCGCACATTCCGCTATCGCATCGAAGGCGCAATATCCTCTCCCCGTCCCATCCGCGCAGGCGTCCCTCAGGGCTCTGTGCTTGCCCCCCTCATATTCACTCTATTCACCAGCGACATCCCGAAGAGTAAAAAGGCACAGTTGGCTCTGTTCGCAGACGATACGGCCATTTACTACAAGGGCGCTGGACCCGACTCGATAGCCCGCATTCTCCAAACCGCAGTCAATAACCTTGGCGCCTGGTTTAGGAAATGGAGGATCGAAGTCAACCCCGACAAAAGCCAAGCAGCCATTTTTTCCAAACTGCTGGCTCGATACAGACCCCCCTTGCCCAGACCCATCACCATGCTCGGCAAGCCGATCCCTTGGGAGAAGCGAGCCAAGTATCTAGGTGTGGTCCTCGACCAACACCTCACTTTCGCAGACCACATAAAGCAGGCCCGCGCGCGGGCCGCTTTCGCTCTCGGAAGACTCCACTCCATGTTGAATGCACGTAGCAAAATGTCACTTAGGTGCAAATTGCGAATCTACACAACGTGCATTCGCCCCATCCTGACCTATGCGGGCGCCGTATTCGCCCAAGCTAAACCCCGTCAAATCCATAGATTGCAGGTAATACAGAACAGATTCCTTCGTAAGGCCACGGGAGCCCCTTGGTTCTGTAGGAACGAGACCCTCCACCTCGATCTTAGACTCCCCACAATCCACCAGTTTCTAAAACGCAATTCCAAGCGTTTTTTTGATTCCGCCGCCACCCATCGCAACCCTCTGGTTGTCGAGGCCGCCAATTATCTCCCGAGTCAAATCAGTACAGTCCGCCGCCCGAGGCAAATCCTTTCCGACCCAGACGACCCCATAACCCTCCTCCAGGAGAGCAATAGGGAAACCAGTACAGTTAGAAAACACACTTTCCGACACACTTTCCGACCTCGCCGCCGAGGTCCGCGATCGTGACCCTCCCGAGTAAATGATACTCCCCCCAGACCCTTGCTCGACGATGCGCCAGCCCGCGTCGATGATGCTGAGCCTGTAGCTTTAAATTCCCCGATTAATAATAATAATATATCATTGATCCAGCCTGTCCCTCTTGCTGTCCTCCCCCCAGCGAACGCCCTAAGCCGAGGTTCGTACCCCACAGGGGGTGCCCTTAGCGAGCGTTCGCCTAGTTTTAATTAGCATAGTTTTTGCCCCTGGCTGGAGGCTTTGAGTGTAGAAGCTTAAGGCAGCCACAGGATTGTCCGGTTGAGTAGTCATGACCTCAGTGGTCAGCTACGAGATGCCCTACATAAAAAAAAAAAAAAAAAAAAAAAGAGTATTTTCCTCACGTTGCTTCTGTGACGAAAAATTCAAATTCAAAAATTCAAAAGTCATTTATTCAAACTAGGCTGAGAATCAGCACTTTTCGAACGTCAAAATTACATAAGACAGTCCCCCATAACGCCCACCCTTCACCACTTCCTAGTGCATTAGCTGGGAAGAAGAAGTGGCGCAACAAACTCCCCAGCAGCACAGCTGTCTGTTCAGTTAGAAGAACAAAAAAAAAGATTCTATATAATAGTATTCAAAATAATTTACATTACGCAACACAAAACATAATTCAAATTATTAGCCATATGTTAGCTAGCACACGCCAATATACCAAACAAAATCATCGAGAACTCAACCAATCAATCATCGATACTCAGGCCGAGATAAAGAAACTAAACGTAAACAGAATTTAATATCTAAATAAAAAAGCCTCCAGGCATAAAGGGCGTGCCCGCTTACATATAGTTGTAACTGGAAGTTATAAATGATAAACTACGACCATCGATGTAAAATAAATAAACAAAGAGTTAATTACTAATAACAGTAAATAATATGATCAATTGTCGAGGTCACTAGCTAACCACATATTGCAATACAACTCATAAAAAAACAGTGTGATGAGTAGATTTGTCAAAAATAAATTAAAGTTAAATTAAAATAACTTGACTTAAAAAGTCAAATAAAATAAGCAATTATATAAACTCATATAACTTGTCAGTACGTAAGCTGGAGAAAGAACATAAACATTGTCTTGAGTTAATCACAGCGACCAACTATTCTTATCATTTAAGTAGTCGTTGATAGAATAGTATGCCTTTGAACAAAGATTGGATTTTACTTTCGTTTTAAACGCATTAAAAGGCAAATCTAGCAAAGAAGAGGGTAGCTTGTTATAAAAGGTTATACCAAGCCCAACAAATGAGTTATGAACCTTATGAAGCCGGTGAAAGGGAGCTCGTAATTTGTTCTTATTTCTAGTGTTAACATTGTGAAAATCACTGTTTTTAGTGTATAAGTGTATATTTTGCCTAATATATAAGATATTGGCGAAGATGAATTGAGATGCCACCGTGAGGATACCAATATCTTTGAAAAAATCTCTCAGAGAAACTCTGGCACCAAGCTGGTAAATAGCGCGAACAGCTCGTTTTTGAAGAACCCACAGCAGAAGACCGTAGGACATAACGCTATGAAAATAACTAAAATAGACTAACCGAGCTGTATCGACGTCAGTGTATTGTCTTACTTTCCTGACGGCGTAGGCAGCTGAACTGAGCCTTCCCGCTAGGCTCGATATATGTGGGCCCCACTGAAGTTTGGCATCTACTGTTATGCCCAGAAAAACCGCCGAGTTTACAGATTCAAGCACCTCTTTATCTAAGACGATGTTGGGACCTAGATTTCTAACATTTGTTAGGGCAAACTTTACACATTTCGTTTTCTTCGTATTTAGAACTAGGTTATTTGTCGTAAACCAATCCGTAACCATTGAGAGTGCACTGTTTACATCGTCAAAATCTTGTCTATTTCTGTCTACTTTAAAAATAAGAGAGGTATCATCTGCGAACAGTACAACTTCACAGATACCCTTTAAATAGAATGGTAAGTCATTGATATACACTAAGAACAAGAATGGACCCAGTATTGAGCCTTGAGGTACACCTAACTGAACTGGTAGCCCAGAAGACTTTACACCATCAACATCTACACATTGGGACCTATTATGTAAATACGAATTTAAAACGTTGAGAGCTTCGTTTTGCACACCGTAATGACGCAGTTTACGCAAAAGCGTGTCATGGTGCACGCAATCAAAGGCTTTGGAGAGATCACAGAAAACCCCAATAGCATTTTGCGAGTTCTCCCATGCGTTAAATATGTGTTTCAGCAAAGTAACACCCGCATCTGTAGTCGAACGACCTTTTGTAAAGCCATATTGTTCATTATGAAGGAGGCTATTTAAATTAAAATGTCTAAGCAACTGCTTGAGTATTAACTTTTCAAATATTTTGCTAAATGCTGGTAAGATAGAAATAGGCCTGAAATTGCCAACGTCACTTTTATTACGTGATTTAAATAATGGTATGACTTTACTATTCTTCATGAGGTCAGGAAAAGTTCCTAAATCAACACATTTATTAAAAGTAACAGCTAGATAGGGGGCTACGATGTCTATTATATTACTTAAAAGTTTAATGGAGATGCCCCAGTAATCACCAGTGATTTTAGACTTGAGTGTGTTAAAAACATTAACTACATCACGAGGCGTTACATGTTCGAAGCTAAATAAGGGACTATTTTTAGACACACTACTAAGCAAAAGGTTTTCCGCTTCAGACGGGGATGAATTTAAGGAGCGAGTGGTAGTTACAGGTATGTTGGCAAAAAACTCATTAAACGCCTCAGCTACGTCAGCTGCTTTATTAACTAATTTATTGTCGACCATAATCTCAAGTTGTTTATCTTGTTTAACCGACTTACCCGTTTCATTGTTAATAATTTTCCAAGTGGTTTTTACTTTATTATTGGATTTTTTAATTGTATCGCTTAAAAATTTAGATTTAGCAAAAACACACACCTTTTTAAATAATTTTGAATATATTTTGACATTCTAGGAAAGGAGTATCAAACCTGTATTTTTTCAAAGCATATAACTCGTATAGTCTCGCTCTACTTTTATAAATTCCTGGAGTGGCCCATTGGTTAAAGCCAACAGAGGTGCCATTAATTTGAATAGTTTTGGACTTGAAAGTAGATTGGTACTCTTTTTGCACAACATCAAAAAGGGCTCCATAGATTTCATTGGGATTCTCGTGTTCTACTATAGATGGTGTAATTCTGTGAGCTATATTATTTTTAAACTTATTGCAACGACTAGCTGTATAAGGCCTGCATTCTATTTTATGCGGCTTTTTATGTAATGGCATGGGGAAGCTAGCTAATAAACCACAGTGGTCAGACGTTAAGTCACTTAACACTATTTTATTTTTGGCATCACAATCACTAAATATATTATCTAGACAAGTTGAAGAAGATGCCGTGATCCTAGTAGGTTCAAAAAACAAGTTTATTAAATTATAAGACCTAAACAGATTAAGAAGTCTAATACTTAATGGAGTAACATCTAAAATATTAATATTAAAATCTCCACATAAAATTATACTTTTATTACTTGATTTTAACCTATTGAGTGAATCCTCCATTACCGATTCGAAACTAATAAAATCACGTCACCCAGTCTCGCTACATCTCGTTTTTATGTTCGTATAGATCAAAATACTTTTCTTTTGCATTACGAAAATATACGTCAAATCAGCAAAACTTACACACACTTGACATGCGATTATGTCCTCTAGTAAAAATGTTAACGAGACTACCGTAGTGTTGAGGTCATGTTTGAAACCAAAGTTGACATGTCGATAATTTCCTAGTAAAAATTACTTAGTAATTTTGTTTTTTTTTTTAATTTTATTGTTCAATGTTTTATAATTTGTTTATGTCCATTGAAGTGTCTGTATAAAAATAAAAAACTGAACTTGATCGAATTTTTATTGAGATTACTTACGTATTACAAATTTAGTTACTTTTATTTAATTGAAGTTATTTTCTCTTCTTATTAAAATGTAACTATTTTATGCAACAGCTGTTTTATTTCTGGGTTCAAACAAAATTCCGAATGAATATCGATATCGATAAAAAAAAAAAATATGGTACGGACTTCTCTATCCGGGCGAGCAGCTATTGTTATTTTTGACAGTAGCTACCCCGTCCCCCGCAAAAAGTGACAGACTTTTTTGTTCGGAATATTGCGCTTATGGCTTCTCCAGTGATATATTTTATTTTATTTTATTGTATTTGGGTGGCTTAGAGCTATCAATACAAAAGTAACAGTGAGGTAATTGACGACAAGCGATTTACAAGCCTCCACAGTTAGCAATAGACTATTGTTGTACAAATGTTCAAATTGAATACAAATTCAAAAACTATAATACTATGTATATAACACTAACACTAAGTATACTTATAAAACTAACTATTAAATTAAGTAAGTACTGGATAGGCAAAGATGCATGCGCAACCGTTATTACAATACATCAGCAACATTAATATAGTGTTTAGATAAAATAGTAGAAATGGATGCTAAGCTGCTTGCAAACAAATCGATTGAGGGGTGTTTATTCTTAATAATTTCGTTAAATACTTTGACTGAGCGAATTATATAAGAATTAGTACGGTAAACTGTGCGAGCGTAAGGAGCATGAAGAAGATTTCTCAAACGAGAATGACGAGGTGGAACATTCAGAGACAGCTTAGAAAGAAGTTCAGGACATTCAATCCTTGATTGTGCTATTTTCACTAGGAACCGTAAGTCAGATATGTTTCTCCGAGCTACGAGCTGGAGTAAGTGGAATCGAGCGCATCGTTCATTGTAACTCAGATGATGGATTTTGAATTTGTAGCCTAAGTATCTCGTGAATTTCCGTTGTATTCGTTCCAATCTGTCTGAATGCACTGCATAATTTGGATTCCAAATTTGACTCCCATATTCGAGATGACTGCGGACATATGTAGGCACAATACAAAATTTTCAATGTTTTCATTTTATTGAACGAACTGGCATTACGGATAATGAATCCCAGGGCTTTGGATGCTTTTTTGGCGATATGGTCGACATGACACTCGAAGGTGAGCTTACTATCAAGCAGGATACCAAGATCTCTGGTGACATGAGTTCGAGATAAAGGCTGATCTGCAATTGAGTAGTCAAATATGATTGATAGCTTCTTCCGGGTAAAGGTGATAACTAAGCATTTCGATATGTTAAGATCTAATTTATTTATTCTACAATAGCTTACCAGTCTAGATATGTCCGCCTGTAAAAGTCTAGCGTCATTCAAACTCTTAACTGATGTATAAATTTTCTTATACAGGGTGTGGTGTAAGTAGTGGTCCACCGTTCAGGATTCGATGAACCAGATAATTAACTATAACAATTTTAACCATTTTTACCCAAGGGTTACGAAAATATTTCCTTTCTGTCTTTTATTTACGAAATTTCTATCTTTTTTTACAAATTTGTTTGTAATTTCAACAAAAACCATTATTTTTTCATTTTGATTTCTGCTAATTACTGCTGAATACTAGAGCTATCATGATAAATAATGATTTTTTATGTAAATTTAGGTCTTTTGAAGAAAAAGTTAGTTCTTCTCTAATATTAACCCTAATTTTTACATACCATCGTCGGGAAATATTTTCGTAACCCTTGGGTAAAAATGGTTAAAATTTTTAATTGTTATAATTAATTATCTGGTTCATCGAATCCTGAACGGTGGACCACTACTTACGCCACACCCTGTATAAATAATTTTTATATATATAATTTTGATATATACTCTAAGGCAGTGCCGGATTAGCTCATAACCAAATTAAGCAATTGCTTAGGGCATCACGTCCCGGGGGGTACCATAAACAGCACCGAAAAGATTTTTGCTATAGTATTGTCGGCGGGAGATGTTGTTGAAAGTAATAAAAAATGAAAAATAATGACGATGCTGCTGGAAAGCCTCGATGCTTTATCATTAGGTAATATATTTATGTCGTGGCTAGATCTTAGAATAGATCATTTCATAAAGTGTTCGACTTCCGCTGGTATTTGGTGGGGGTGCCAAAAGCGGCGAGAAATGTAACATAACACTTAAAATATGTTTAAAAAAAAAACACGCCGCTTGTGACCGGACCCGGACCGAATGAGTTAGGATAGGTTAGAACTGCAACCAACCACGCAAAAGCCCATCGATTTTTTTTTGTGTGGTTGGGGTGATTTTCTCTACTTTGTATGCCACCGCCTTGATGCACAATAAAAACAAAGCGACATCAACGCCTCTACCCGTGGATAATCTAGCTATTTAATCATTTATGATCACTAACGTTTGGCCACATTATGAAGTATGCCTGCGTTTAACTGTTCATATCGTCAAACGTTGAGTATTCAATGATCTGGATCTTATAGAAAACATCATGATGCAGTCCAGTGGCCGATGTTCTATTTCATGAAATGGTTGATCACTTCACGAAATGATCATTTCTAAGATCGCCACGACATATACAGGCAGATTATGCTAAAAACGTTGAACTTAAAAATTATTGTCCGCGAATTTAATGCAAGTAAAAGTCACATTCGCATAAAAAAAAAAAAAAAAAAATATCCTTTGGTTTTTATTGTAATACCTATTCCACGTACATTAATTTGTTTTTAAAGACCAGTACTAGTTAACTAGTGGATAGGGGGGCCCACAGGCGTGGATTGCTTAGGGCATCAAGTAGTCTTAATCCGGCACTGAAGGTATGGTTTCGGTCGGCACGGGTACGTTAACAGTAAAATATGTACACAAACAACCTACTCTCTTGCTGCAAATATGCAAAAGGGAATAATAAAGATATTATTATTCTCTCTGCATTCTTACTTTTACCATTTTTCATACATAAACTACATGAAAAACACGATCAAATTTTGATAAAAATTACTGTAAATTGTGTTGCGACGTGACAGTTCTTAGTGCTGCCCTCAGTGTAATTACTCTGAGGTGCTGCCCGTGTACCCATTATTTCGATTCAAAAGTTGCATTCATCCTAACATGCCCACAATATAAACGGGTTTTATGGTTTTGTCGACGGAAGAATAGACAAAATGACAGATAAAAAAATCACAATGGGTCATTTTGTCTATTCCTCGTTGACAAAACCCGTAGAAAACTTGTTTCTATGAAATGAAATGAAATGAAATGAAATTTATTCGCAAGAATTGTAGTACATTACAGTTGGTGGGGTCGTTTAACAGTTTCTAAAACAATTCGCTAAAACTAGCATGCAAATTAGATGAATTAAATAATTGTAATAATGTTAATTAAATTGGAACATACATTAAAGTTATTATATTTAAGGTTATTATATTTAAGATTATTAATGTCAATCATTTGTCAAATTATCATAGTAGAATGTCAGTGCGAGTCCTTAAAATTTATTATATTTAAGGTTATTATATTTAAGATTATTAATGTCAATCATTTGTCAAATTATCATAGTAGAATGTCAGTGCGAGTCCTTAAAATTTAGGTACTCATTCACAGAATAGAATGATTTTTCTATAAGCCATTTGAATAATATTGTTTTGAAACGATTGATTGGCAGTTCTCTATATAATTTTGGTAATTTATTATATATCCTTATAACCATTGGAAAGCAACTTCTGTGATATAAGTGGCTTTTCATTGGAGGAATAATCAGTCTATCAGGATATCTTGTGTTAAACTTAACAGTGTCTCCAAGACGTTGAAATAATTCGGAGTGCATTTTTACAAATTTACAGCATTCAAATATGTACATACCGGGAACAGTTAATATTTTTAAATCTTTAAAAAGAGGTTTACATGAAGTCAATGGTGGCACATCACAAAGAGCACGGATACATTGTTTTTGGGCTATAAATACCCTATTTATAAGAACAGAGTTCCCCCATAGAACAATACCGTATCTTATAGTAGAAGCTACATAACCATGATACGCTAAGAGGGCTGTTTTTTGGTTAGCTATTTTACAAAGTCTCCACAAGGCAAAAGCGAAACGATTAATCTTTTTTGTAACATTTAAGCAGTGAGGTTTCCATGTGCAGCCACTGTCCACTGTTATACCAAGAAAAACAGCTTCTTGTGCTTCGTTAATTCTCTGATCAGAATAAGTAATTGTAAGGTCAGATTTAAATTTTCTATTGTAGAACTGAACGAAGGAGGTTTTATCGATGTTCACTTTTAAATTATTATTATTAAGCCATGTTATGATAGCATTAACCGCTTCATTAATTTCTGTATTATAATTAAGCATTTTATTCTCTGTGATAACCACCGCAATATCATCAGCAAAAAGTGAGTAGAAATGCTTCGTCACATTTGGTAGATCGTTAATATATAACAGAAAGAATAACGACCCTGTAACACTACCTTGGGGCACTCCTGTATTGTTGCTTCTAATGTTAGACTTGCATAATATCTCTTCCTTATTTGAGTTTATTTCGGAAATCGCTGTATATTGAGTCCTATTTGAGAGATAGCTTTCCAGCCACTTCAACGCTAGGCCGCGAAAACCGTACAGTTCACATTTAGCTAGTAGAATATTGTGGTCAACAAAATCGAAAGCCTTGCTCATGTCGAAAAACACAGTGCAGGTATGTGTATGTTTATCTACATTTTCAGTGATTTTTGACAGTAATTTAAAAGCTGCCGAAGTTGTCGATTTGCCTTTTTGGAATCCATTTTGTTCGGTTTTTAGTATTTTATGTTTAGTCAAGAATTGGGTCATACGAGAATGCATTATCTTCTCAAATACCTTAGATAAAACTGGTATCAAGGCGATTGGCCTATAATTGTTTATACCCGTTACGTCACCTTTTTTAAAAATAGGTTTAATTACGGAGGTTTTCAGTTTATCCGGGAAGGTGCCCTGGGAGAATGACATATTAATAAGGTACGTTAATATTGGTGTAATCAAACCTGCAGTGTGCTTTAAGACATGTGTCGGGATCTCATCATATCCCACAGAAGAAGTATTGTTTAATGATTGTATCGTTTTAAAAGTTTCATCATCACTAGCTGGATAAATGAAAAAACTGGCGTTGAGTGGTGAAATTAAATGGCGACCTCCCATCTTAGATACTGTTCCATTTTTACCGGCGGTCATATCGATGAAATAATTATTAAACGCGTTGGAAATGTCACTAGGCTTCGTCAAAATCGTATTATTACATTTTATTTTTGTGATCAATTTTTTATCATTATTTGTATATGTCATTGTATTAGTTTTTATTAATGTCCAAGATGCTTTACAAATGTTCTTTGATTTTTTAATATGGTTGTCATGCTACGCGTGCTAGACGGATGCTAAAAATTTCGAGCTCGCTTCGCTCGCTCTTGTATCCTATATTCTCCATGGCGGCCCCATTGTGCCAAAGTGGCGTTAAAGGATGTCCCTGTTTAGGTCATGATTGCAAAGAGGCGGGAAGAGAGAAACATGGCTTTATTTAAATTGATTTAAGTAAGCTCTCCATCAATTTGAATTCTGAGTAAGCTCCAGCGCGGACTCCGGCGCGGTGACATGCGATGCGTCTTTTTCGCCGCAATGAATAAAATCCTGCTTTGTTTTCGTATGCGTTTCTTTTCCCGCAGTGCCCGTGCTTCCACTGTGTTTCACACTTAACAGACTTTGCGGTAGCAAAACGCACCGCAAGGCACGCTAAGCCTTAGAATGACTTTTTTTTTTTTGGGTGGGAAGTCATCAAATGACTCCTCCCGCTCTGGGCGGAGCGAGACGGAGTGTCAGACTTTTACTGACTAAAACCCACCCGTGTTCCTTCCGTTGCCTATGTGCTGGGGCCACGATATCCCTTTCAGACAAACCCGCAACCCCAGCAGGAAGCCTTAGAATGTCTAAGATCGTAAAATCTTTTTTAAAATTCCGTATAGGGCAGATGAGTCCTAGAGTATTGACCGCGTATCGGCAAGCGTAGAGTGGGACGCCCCCCGATCTAGATGGACTGACGACCATGAGAAAGTGGCTGGGACAGACTGGATGCGGAAGGCGGAGGGAAGGGTGTTTTGGCGCAGCTTGGGGGAGGCCTATGTCCAGCAGTGGACTGTGTTAGGCTGAGTTGATTGACAATGTCTGGTGGTAAATGATCCGGGCTTAACGCGCCCGTGTGATTGGTTGCTATGAGTATTTCCGTAGGGATGCCGCGTCGTTTTTATTGGTGACTTGGTGTCGCTTTCTTCACGACATCTCGGCGTTCTGTCTCTGCCAGGTGAGACCCCAGCTACCTGGGGAAGGCCCAGCAGAGGACGACAAGCGACGGAGATGTCCACTCGACGCACTTATGGGTTGATGTGTAGCTCTCCCTCCTTGCCCCGTTCTCAGATCTAACCGATCACGGATTGAAGGAAGAGTCTGTCGTCCGTTTGTGAGCGGGTTGTGTTGGTGGGTACCATCAATCAATCGAAACGCAAGGCACGCCCGCGGTGCTTCTACGCACGTGAGTGTGAATGCATGGTAAGGTTATCTGAATTCGTTACGCGGCATGCCTATATTAACCTAGAATACCGAGTGTAACCTGAGTGCAGCTCACTCGAGGCGTCAATTCGGTGCGATGGGGTCGTCGTCCGCTATCAGGTCGCGGAGGTAGTGCCGCGGTGTCGGGGGCATCAGTGTCGGCCACCTTTGCAGTGTCTCTGCAGATAATATTATGAATTGTCAGTTTGTGACAGTTTGTGTGATTCATAATAAGATTCTGCCAAAGCTGCCGTTTGAAGCCCACTGGTTTGCGTACTCGCTACCAGCGGACCGTAAAATGAAGATTGCGATATGGGGGCTACCAGCAGATACAGCCCCTCAGGAAATAGAGGAGGACCTCCGGACGTAAAGCGTTATTGAACTAAATATATAAGGTCTATCTATTCATACACGAAATATTTTAAGAGATAAACCTATAGCTGGTAAAGAAACTATAAAAACGAAAAAAAAAAAAAAACTCTATGTTTTTTATTTTACGTAATTATTATAATTTTAAAACTGCTTGAGACATTTTGCATAAAACCTTTACTCCATATTCTATGAATGACCCGCCCGCCGCGGTGAGAGAGATGACCGCCTCGATGCGGCACGCGGCGCGGCGGTGCCGCACAGACACTCGTCTCACGTACTCCGCAGTCTGTGTGCTGCCGCCGGACGCAAACACCTGCCCGCACCTCATGTTATATGGGACCTATCACTGGTGAACTGTAGTGAACATACGAAAATACACCTCTGCCTATCTCTACGGAGAATGCAGGCGTGATGATGTTAAAAATAAACCAACGTAGGTAGACTTCGTAACTTGATCTAGTGTTATTTTAATAGCGTATCGCTTACATTGATAATAAATGTGAATTTAAAATACAATACCACCTAAATCTATGTAGGTACCTAAATGATTAATTTCCCTCCTTTAAAATTTTACGAAAAGAAAGCTAGATGCGATTAAAACAAATTTTAATCCTAATCTACAATACCTACACATTTGTAAACTAAGTACATACAAATAAACAGCTGATAGGTGCAACTCGAATTCGCATGTTAATGACCTCTGGGAAGTAATTGACATGCATCGAGTAGTATCCGTCAGCTGATTGTTAGTTGCCTACCTATCTACTCATACAGATGTGAACGTTAAAAAGTCTAAGTGCGTAGCGCGGATTTATTTGATCAAAAAATCGTACCTACCAGAGATTAGCAAACGTTGTCGCCCCGCAGTGGTCAAAAGATAAACGGGATAAATGTCTTGTCATTGTGGAATAACATACGGTATGATTCATCAAAACCTATTTGACGATTAAATAACTACGTTACGGTTAGATTATAAGTTTGACTAGTCTTTTTGTGGGAAAACAACATTGTTATTGTTAGTAGATCCGTAGTTGAACACACACACACCACCATGTTCTGGTACTCCTGGTTGGAATACCTGCAGTTAGGCATTGTAAGTATCTTGCCCGAGCGAGCCCGACGCGTGTCAGCTGAGGCGCGCGCGAGCTTTACAACACGCGGATTGTGTGGGACTGGCGACTGGCGAGGCGCGGGCGCCGGGCGGGGGAGGCAGGCGCCCGCGCGCCGCGCTCACGTGTTTCTCTTTGATCATTCATAAAAGCCACGTGCCGTCTCAAATACTGCCGCTCGCGTACAAACTAGCGTAATGGATGTTAAAAATTAAGAAGGAACCAGTATTTATTATGTATGTCAAGTAATATTAAATTATTTAATATTTTTAATAAGATACTTACCTAGAATTTTTTTTTTGTTGCTATGGTTTCTTTACCAGCTATAGGTATATCTCTTAAAATATTTCGTGTATGAATAGATACACCTTATATAGCCTTGTGTTACTGTGCTTTACTTTCTTTTGCTACAAACTTTATTCATAATTATGAACTTTCACAAACAGTAGCCATTCGAACATTCAAAGTTCGCTATTTGGGTAATATTTATGTATAGTTTCAATTGTCATGTATATTTTTTACTGCCTCTTGCAACGCGCACATTCGCTCCGCTGGTGTTATTAGTTAGTCTTAACGAACACTATTTTAATTCGCTTCCCAATTACTTCACAAAGTAATAAAATATTGCCTGTTAGTGAAACTCTCCGATTAGAATCAGTTCAGCGGAATGAACTACTTCTACACAGACATGTGGGCCAACCTGTTAATTTTCTTTACAATGCATTTGCTCGAAAAGAGCCTTTTCCAAGCAGTAAATTAGTGCGGAAAGTGTCACTTTTTTTCACTAGTGCTTTTTACTTTTCTGTTTTTTTTAAATTTTTGTGGCCGTCGTCAGCCCGTTGCAAAGAGTTTTTATTATTTGAAAACAAGAAAAAGTAAGAGAAAAGTTTTACAAATCAGATGATGATAACGATGGCGATGGCGATGACGATATCGATGACGATGGCGATGGCAATAGCGGAGTCAAAGTCAATGTCGTAGTCGAAGTCAAAGTCAAAGTCAAAGTCAAAGTCGGAGTCGGAGTCCAAGTCGTAGTCGCAGTCGAAGTAGAAGTCGGAGTCGGAGTCGAAGTCGGAGTCGGGCTCGGAGTCGGTCGGAGTCGGTCGAAGTCGGTCGGAGTCGGAGTTGGAGTCGGAGTCGGAATCAGTCGGAGTCGGTCGGAGTCAGTCGGAGTCGATCGGAGTCAGTCGGAGTCGGTCGGAGCCTGTCGGAGTCGGTCGGAGACAGTCGGAGTCAGTCGAAGTCGGTCGGAGTTGGTCGGAGTCGGTCGGAGTCAGTCGGAGTAGAAGTCAGAGTCGGAGTCGGAGTCGGGGTCGGAGTCGGGCTCGGAGTCGGTCGGAGTCGGTCGAAATCGGTCGGAGTCGGAGTCGGAGTCAGTCGAAGTCTGTCGGAGTCGGTCGGAGTCAGTCGGAGTCGGTCGGTGTCAGTCGGAGTCGTTCGGAGTCCGTCGGAGTCGATCGGAGTCAGTCGGAGTCGGTCGGAGCCTGTCGGAGTCGGTCGGAGACAGTCGGAGACAGTCGGAGTCAGTCGGAGTCGGTCGGAGTTGGTCGGAGTCGGTCGGAGTCAGTCGGAGTAGAAGTCGGGGTCGGAGTCGGAGTCGGGGTCGGAGTCGGGCTCGGAGTCGGTCGGAGTCAGTCGAAATCGGTCGGAGTCGGAGTCGGAGTCAGTCGGAGTCGGTCGGAGTCGGTCGGAGTCGGTCGGAGTCGGTCGGAGACTGTCGGAGTCAGTCGGAGTCAGTCGGAGTCGGTCGGTGTCAGTCGGAGTCGGTCGGTGTCTGTCGGAGTCTGTCGGTGTCGGTCGGAGTCAGTCGGAGTCGGTCGGAGTCGGAGTCAGTCGGAGACGGTCGGAGTCAGTCGGAGTCGGTCGGAGTCTGTCGGAGTCGGTCGGATTCGGTCGGAATCAGTCGGAGTCAGTCGGAGTCGGTCGGAGTCGGTCGGAGTCAGTCGGAGTCAGTCGGAGTCAGTCGGAGTCGGTCGGAGTCGGAGTCAGTCGGAGTCGGAGTCGGAGTCAGTCGGAGTCAGAGTGAGTCGGAGTCGGAGTCAGTCGGAGTCGGAGTCAGTCGGAGTCGGAGTCTGAGTCGGTCGGAGTCAGTTGGAGTCGGTCGGAGTCGGTCGGAGTCAGTCGGAGTCAGTCGGAGTCAGTCGAAGTCGGTCGGAGTCAGTCGGAGTCGGAGTCGGAGTCAAAGTCTAGAGACCTTAGAGTTTAGAAAAAATTAAGACCAAAAGTTGTAACGACACTTTTTGCTGTAAGCCGTGCGGCGTGCGCGTGTTTCTCTGTCTGTCTCTCTCTCTCTCTCTCTCTCATAGAAAGAGGAACTTCGTTCCATCCGGGTGTCCCTTGACACCTCTCAAGTTTTTTTTAATTTCCTCGCACAATGCATAGTAAAACGTTGTATGATACACGTGCGTAAGATGATTTCCGACTCGTGTCAACTTATACACTCCTACCTTCCGCACTTATAGCATAAATAACTATTTTTGTTTTCCATTATGTTATTTTAGCAAATTGCGGTAATCCACCGGTAAGCATCTTCCATATTCATATTCATTTATTTATTGTTTGTCACAGGTAAAAAGAGTTCATAAAATTAGCATTATTGTATCACTGTACCATACCCATGGGGTTTACAAAATGTATATGTATGTCAATGTTATTGGCTATGTTATAGAATAATTAATAATAATACTGGTTATTATCAATTGCATTGGTCATTTTACATTCATTAGACATAATAAAATTATTATGGTCATATAATTTACAAGAAATAAGTCAAAATCAATTTTAGTCAATAATTCGGTCAATAAGAAATTCGGTTATTGAATAATGCGTTTTACATACGAGAAATTCTTTTAGCTTTAATTTAAACGTATTTGATGATGATATTTTTTTTTAAACACACACACAGTTTGGGAGTTTGAGAAAGATTTTAACTCCAATACCAACTACAATACTCTCGCTTTAAATTTTACTGTTCTACATTTAAAATTAAAAAATATCAAAAAAAAAAAATGTACGTTTCCTCCCCCACACGTAAAGTGGCGTTTTTTTTTTCCTCGTCTTCCCCATGTTGTGGGGTATCGTTAGAAAGGTCTTTTAAAATATTGTGAGTATGTGAAAACCATTTTTGTTAGAGTTAAGTGTGTCCCCCCCTTCTAGCTAAATGGTTGTACTTAGATTGTTCTAAGTTCATTTTAAGATTGTTGACATTTAACTAATTTATGATGCATTCTAGGGAATTATTTACATAAATATTTAGTATTTATCTTGATCCTCGTCAGTGAAAATAGCTGTACTGTCAGCAAGTAATATCATGTCATGGTTTGTGGGTTTTGGGAGGTCATTAAAATATATTATGAACAAAAGTGGACCAAGAATACTTCCTTGAGGCACCCCGTACTTAACCGTTTTCGGCTTAGATTGAAACGTTTGTTCATATTTTGTTTCATTTGATATTCTTGATATTTGAGTTATTTGAACCCTTTTTTTGAGGTATGATTTTATAAGATTTAATGCATATCCTCTAACTCCATATTGTTCTAGTTTGTTTATGAGGTTATTATGGTCTACGTAATCAAATGCTTTTAACATGTCTTATAATATTATAATATTGCAATTATAATGTTGTTTATCTTGTGTGCTCATGTGTGAATATAAAAATAATATAATAATACATAAATTGGATTCAAAATAGTTATATAAATTGTTATAAATTACTCTTTCGATTTTTTTTGCAATAATTGGTATTGGTCTATAAAATTTCATCTCATCTCTATCTTCCTTTTTAAATAATGGGTTTATAACTGTTATTTTTAGTTTTGAGGGAAATATTTCGTATTCCAGGCAAACATTTATGATGGTGCTGAGTACTGGAGCTATGATATGGGAAACGCGTTTAATTATTTTAATATACATATTATCGTACCCTGTGCTATTTAGTCTTTTTATTATTTGGTCAACATCTTAAGGATTTGTCGGTTATTGAATTGCAATTATTATAATTATGTCAATGTTTTTGGATAAGTTCCTTGGCCTACATTCAAATATATTACTAATGCTTAGACTTTTGGCTTCAGTAACCATTTTAAATTTACGGCTCGATTTTATAATAATGCAAGAACCTCCATTCCTATTGTTTCGTGAGAAAGAGTCTCCTAGCGTAAAATTAGGTATTTTTAGTAGTTTTGCGTCTTCTACAGACATGTTCGGTAATGCACAGAAGATCGACAGGGTTGCAGTTGATATAAAAGAAAGAAAGAAAGAAAGAAAAATGCGTTTATTGGCATTACAGCAGAAAAATACACCTTATAAATAAAAAATTAAAAAAAAACAGAAAACAATGATTATAATGCCAATAGGTCCTCAGCTCAGCATAAATGTCAGATGGCAACACAACGTGTACCACCTGACGCTGATTTGATATGATATGATATGATATGTTCACTTAATGAGTACAAATTAACCGTAAACTCATCCATGTAAGTAAGTAGACCGTTTATATTTTGATGAAGAATATTCATGTGTTTATTAACGAAAAAAATCATTACTCGCAAGAATATTCTCACTATCTATGTTTAAATTGTTTTGTTCTGTTTGCGTTAATGTCTGTGTGCTTTTGTCAATAGTAGTAGGAGTTATAGTATGAGTATTAGTACACACTACATTTAAATGGGTTAATAAAGTGTCAGTCTAAAGTGGGTTAATAAAGTAGGATTGTTAGTTTTAGGTAAAGGTATTATGTGAGCCTGTTTCCAAACTGACGGAAATGAGCAAGAGGAAAAAGAGTGGTTGAAGATGTGAGTGAGAACAGGAAGTAACGAGGGAAGGATAAGAGTTATTATTCTTGAACAAAACTCATCATGACCGACTGCTGAAGAAGTAATAGCAAGTATAGATTTCCTAACGTCAACCTCAGTAACATCGCTAAGCTTAAAGTGAGAACATTGTGGTAACGGCAAACTAGCTAAACTCTCTAGTGTGGCAGCTTTGACTGACGGATCAAGAGAAAAGGAAAGGAGAGAGAAATGCTTATTGAGATCATTGAGGTTCACATCCTTACACCGGTTGGTAGGTGACTTGCCTATGCCTACAGATTTGAGAAATTTCCATACATCGGAAGAACTGCGGTTAGTGAGTTGATCGTGGAAATAGCGTCTCTTAGCATCTTGACACAGATGACTGCAGCGATTACGTAAAGATTTGTAATAAGAGAGATTCAGCTCTGAAGGTCTGCGCTTATATCTGCTCTTAGCTTTATCTCTGCGCGCCATACAATCTTTAATTTGTAGCGTTATCTATGGTGCAGGGTTATGTCGAACTTTGACACGTCGGATAGGAGCATGCTGATTATATAAGTTGAGAACAGTTCCGTTAAAACAATGCACCTTGTCGTCGATGTCATCGTTCTCAACCAGAGGAGTCCAGTCGAGATCGCTAGCGTCACGCTTCAAAGCCTCCAGGTCTATGCCTTTGTAATTACGGAGATATAAAAACTCGGACTTACGCTTGGGAACACGGATACGATAGGAAAGGTAAATGAAATCGTGGTAAGAAAAATTTGCCCTAAGTTGACCATGGTAAGAAACATTATTAGGAGAGGAAACAATCATAAGATCTAGAAAAGAGGGTGAACAATTAGAAAAATAGTGAGTTGCAGAGAGAGGCAAAACTTGAAGATTGAAAGAAGACAAGAGAGAAAGGATTTTAAGGGAGCGGGAGTCATTTTTAATCAAGCACGTATTAAAATCACCCATCAATATAACGTGCTCATACATGGAGCAAAGATCACTGAGAGTGGAGTCGAGAGAATTAAAGTAGTCAATGTGAAGATTAGGACTGTAGAGAACTGCAAGCAAAACTTTTGTATGGTGAACATAAATTTCAAGAAACAATTATTCAGCCGACTCAGAATACCGAGAAGGAGATGAACTGACCACCTTGTAGGGTAAATCAGCACGCAGGTACATTGCAACACCTCCTCCACCTTTGCCGGTCCTATTGTTGCGGATCAAGACGAAGCCAGGGAGTGAATATTGAGTAGAGAGGAGAGATGGCTTCAAAAAGGATTCCGATATCAAGAGAGCATTCAGGTGAGTAATGCTAAAGGATGCCAGAAGGTCAGAATAGTGACCAGGAACACTCTGAGCATTTATGTGAGCTGTATGCAGATTCTTAGAGTCATTGGAGAAAAGAGAAGAGATTTTATCGTGTAAAGTAAGTGGTATGGAAGAGTCACTGTCCGCACTAACAAAATTAGTAGAAGAAGAGCAGGAGAAGAAGCTGTCGTTTAGATCAGCTACATCATCCATGAGTACCTAAGTTATAATATAAATATTAAAAAAAAAAAAAAAAAAAAAATTGAAAATAATATAAATATCTAAAATACAAAAGTGAAACAATTTTACAATACTAAAACACTAATAATTACAAGATTTTTCTTCTAATAGAAAAACCTCCCCCACTCGCTGGTAAATTGGCAAAATTTGGACAAAGCACAAATAAGTTATAACAATTTTAAAAAGGAGAATAAAAATAAAACAAAACGAGAACAATATCAACCGATTCACGCATCGAACTGAACTTAAAATGGAACGCGACGTAATGACGGATTGATAGGAGCAGTGACATTGACATCTGGATACATCTGTCACATCATCCAGTCAATACGTCACTTTGTCAAAACTTAAAGAACGAAAACTTTTTTTAATAACGGCAGTAATCAAAATAAAAAGTAAAATGATTAGCTGCACTGCACGGTGACACAAATGAAAAATTAGTTTTAACTACCGGCCCAGGATGATTATGTACATGTAAAGCGGCCAAGTTGAGAAGTAATGGAGTAAATAAACATACAAAAACAAAACCAACAAATGTGTTACTTGCGCAAACGCGTCTTCCTCGTTCTCTTAGCGGGAGTAGCCAAGATTGCGGCTTCAGGAGGTCTTGGTTCTTCAGATTGCGCAGAATCCGGAATTTGGCTATCAAAGCGTGAAGTTCGCCAGCCGTTTCGATCTTCCGGCGGGATTTGTCCGGACAAATAACAACAATCTTGCCCTCCATGGACCAGCAATTTGGCATATCGAAAATTCGAAATGCTTACGAGCAGCTGCAAACACACGATGCCGGACTTGTGTCAAGAACTTGGAGATGGTGATCCCGGTACCCTTGAGAGCTTTCTTACTATCCCATACAAGTTGCCGGTGCTCCATTTTGAAGAATCGCACCAGTATGGGTCGTGTCTGATGCTGTGAGAAACCGAGTCTATGACAAACATGGATACTAATCTTGTCCTCACATACCTCAGTCAATTTAATTTGGTTGGATATGATATTGTGGACCACATCAAGTAATTTTTCGTTATCCTTCTCTGGAACACCATGGAACAGCAAGACCTTTCTTCGCATGATGGTTTCATGCCTATCAAACCCAGCAGCAAGCAGCTCAATTTGAGTTTTTAGTGTAGAGAACAAACAGCTTAAACTCGAGAACTCACGCGTGATGGATGCAATGTCTGGAGAAGCTGATGCGGTACCAGTGGTAGCCTGCTGCAGTTTCGCTTCATATTCCTGCATGCGAGAGCCAAACAACTGCTCGAGGTCCTCCAAGCTGGCAGCAAGTTTAGTGTCCATGTTCAGTGTGTAGTGTAAGCGAACCAGGTACAGACTTGATAACAATAGATAGCGGGTGTGGGGAGGTCTAATATAAAATGAACTGCTTTAATTCATGAATAAATATAAATAACTAATTTTTAAATTTATTTTACCAAGAGCACACAAAAATAGATGTTAGCGCTATGTCTACCCACAAAGGAAAAAGCACTTATGCACTATTATCATTTATGCTAATAACGTTTGCCATATCAACTTATTAATCATAACTTTTATTGGCCATTAAATAAGTTTCCATAATAACATGTGTTATAATCATTAGTTTCTATAAATAACACATTACATAATTGATACTTGACATAAGCAACATTTAATATAATTTAGAAACATTTATTGTCTGTAATCAAATGACTTCTTACAGAAAACAATCTTCAGGTTAGGTTAGGTTAGAACTGTGACCAAACAACGTGCGAAGGCGAACGAGCGTAGCGATAGTGCCGCGGCAGCGGCCGCCGAGTGCTAGATTTCCTCTTTTGCAAAGCAAGCATGCATGTTAGATTAGGTTTAATTAGTATCGTGTTTTATAACTAATGTTACATTCTCGTGTATTACGTGTCCATGTCCTAATCCGTACCTTGGCAGATTATTGTCACTAGCAGTTGGCTATAGGGAAATGGTGACCATCCACTATACTTGTCTGGGCAGTAATGCCCCTTACTTATGACAACTGTTGACTTTGAGATGACGCACCACATTTGGAAGGCAGAGCCATAAATACTCACTGGTCATTTGGAATTGATCTAGGCTATAAAGCCAATCTGTAATTGCATTACAAAACAACCAAACGTTAGTGACGATTTCTGTTTCCCAGAAGGTTTTGCCAAAGAATACCTTGCGTGAGGCTTGTTGACGCATATTTCCAGGGAGTGGGGTTAGGCTTCACCAAGTAACTCAAACTGAATCGATAGTTCGTTCTAAGGAACGCTAGAAATCGTATCTCGTTAAACCTCTACAACCGGCTTTCGGGCCTCTCACAAATTATATAAGCGAGACACGTCATTTGGATGCCTAGATCGAAACGCCCCGTTGTCGATAAGGACGATCCACACGGCTGCCGATTACATTGAAAGCATCCTCTAAATGGGACAGATTAAGAAAATATGAAGTGACGAGCTACCGTTTCGGCGTTCACCAGGTACGATCGTAATGTATTCTGCTAGAGACTGAGTCTACGGTGCGCTTGTGCTAGTTTTGTGTTAACTTTGTAAAAATGGGGTGTCCGTCTGGATTGAGGAGCCATGTCTCATATTCGAATGAGGGTACTACAAATTTTTTGTAGTAAATTAGACGATTTTGTAGGCCGGATCCTGGAATTTGTAGTAAAACCCTTAAAAAGTTATACGACGTTAAAGGTGGCTGCTCAATCCAGACGATTTTGCGTGTCACATGTGGACTGAACGTTAACAGTATCCGTGTCAGTTGTAGTATCGGTTCCTTTATCAACTCTGAACTCACCCTGAAAAATACTACTATTCACTTAATGAATTTTTTAATGATGACATTTAAATGGAATGACTTTTTTCCATTTATTCAGTTTTAGACATTTATTTTTATTTGACTTTTATTGATTCTTTAATACTATTTTAATCTGTGACATATTTTTTTATTTTTTGGAATGATTTGTTTATTTTTTTATTGCATTTTTATTTGACTTTTTGATTTGACTGTTTATATTACCTAATTTAATCTGTGACATAATTTTTTTCTAATGAATTAAGCTTTGAATAATTTAATTTGTGTGATTTTATTTGAAATTTTTAATTATTTTTCATGATTTCTAGAGCTAGTGAGAATTTGCAAAGACGTATAGCACGTATTTAAATGTGATAATAAATAATGTAATTGTATTTGATTTTTTGAAGGATGATTTTACTACTAAAATTTTTATGAAATTATTGTGCCCGACTGCCGAAATTGTTGTGTTGTGAACTTTATTATAATTATTAAGACCTTGTAAACACATGTGATACGCAATAAATATTTGAATTTGAACTTGAATTTGAAGCTATGGCACGCAATTTCTTTAACACCCTGTATATTAAAAACAAATAATAAAAATGTGCGTTATCCCAAAATAGTGGCATTTAAAAAAATCTCTAATCTCTAAATATTATCTCTATCAATATATTCTCTAATCGCTATCTGTAATATCTTCTCTTCTCTTATCTCAAAATATTATAAAATAAAGTCGCTTTTTGTATTTTAAATCCTACCAAATTTTCAAAAATGTCCGTTGGCTAGTTTTCGAGTTCTAAGGTGGCTCCTCAATACAGACGTCTGGATTGAGGAGCCACCTTTAATGTCTTATAACTTTTTAAGGGTTTTACTACAAATTCCAGGATCCGGCCTACAAAATCGGCAAATTTAGTACTAAATATTGGTAGTACCCTCGTTCAAATATGAGACATGGCTCCTCAATCCAGACGGACACAAAATGGGCTAGGCTGTCGTAAGGGTTTTTCATATTAGTACGCGATTAGAACTACTCAATATTAAACTTGTTTTCCTCAATAACAGTTGGACTTCGCAGTACTCTGTCTTAGGATTAAGTAAAACATTTATATAGTGCTTATGGAGCGTGTTCCGTTAGAATCGTATTAGTTCCTCAGAGGTTCTATGCGTTAGATCTAGCAGGACACGTACAACGAGGCAAACGTTGTTATACGGTTCCCGGTTTCACTAAAGTGGGTATAATTGTAATCAGACAAATTAACGTAGTATTACGTAATCGTATTTGAAGTACAAGCGTAACGATCCCTTTAGCAACAAGGTTAAGTCAGCAGACAATAAAATACAGACGGTTTGGAAAATTATCAATTTAAATTCAAATTATTAACAAAAAGCATAATTCTGACTACACACTGAAGACGTCATGTGGTGGTCTCGTATGCGATAGCAAAGAAGTTGCTCAAGAATTTGTAGATTTCTTTACCAGTATCCCACTTAAAACTACTGAAACATTAAATTCCTCGCCCTCGCTCTCTTTTTATTTAGTAAGGGCGAATGTTTCAGCTTGCCCGATTGAATTTAACTTTAATAACCCTTTAACAGTAATAAAAGCTTTTAAGCAAATTAAGATCAAATTAACCGAAGATCTTTGGGGAATGTCCATTAAAGTATGTACTTCCATAATTGAGACCATAGCGCCTTACTTAGCCTTAATATTTAATTTGTGTGTGGATCAAGGAGTCTTCCCGGATTTAATGAAATACAGTAAGGTAATACCACTTTTCAAATCCGGGGACAGTAAAGACATCAATAATTATAGACCCATGTCCGTGTTGTCGGTTTTCAGCAAGATGTTTGAAAAGGTGCTTAAAAAATGCTCAATCATTTTAACACAAATAAAATCCTTCATGATCAACAGTATGGTTGCACCAAAGGACGTTGTACAACCGACACCGGTGTAACCTTATTAAGACACATTTTTACCACGTGGGAGGCCCAAGACGCCATAGGAATCTTTTGTGACCTCTCCAAGGCATTTGATTGCGTCGATCACGAAACCTTACTCTTGAAACTTGAGCATTACGGACTTGGAAAACTTGCGCTCAATTTAGTAAAATCTTATTTAAATGATAGACAACAGAAAGTCCAAATAAACGGTATCAATTCACTAGGTTTAAAAGTAAAAATGGGTGTGCCACAAGGCTCGATATTGGGTCCATTCCTCTTTTTAGTTTATATCAATGATCTACTCCATCTACAAAAAAATCAATCACAAATGGTGTTATTTGCTGACGATACTTCCTACTTTTTAAGGTAGATAGACGTGCTACAAATTTTGACGACGTAAATAACGCCCTACTGCAGGTCCAAAGTTGGTTCACTGCTAATAATTTAGTATTAAATGGAAAAAAAACTAAGTGCATAAAATTTTCTTTACCAAATGTCAAAAGTAGTGATTGTGAAATAGTATTGAATCAAGAGGAACTAGAATTCGTCGATAAAACTGTTTTCCTAGGGATCACGCTCGACTCAAAGCTACAATGGGGTCCTCATTTAATATCTCTTGTAGGACGGCTAAGTTCAGCAGCATATGCTGTCAGAAAAATCCGTCAATTTACTGATGTAGATACCGCGAGGCTGGTCTATTTTAGTTACTTTCATAGTATCATGTCTTACGGTATTTTACTTTGGGGACGGGCTGCAGACATCGAGTCTATTTTTATTCTGCAGAAAAGAGCGATCAGAGCCATATATTATCTCCGCAGGCGTGACTCTCTAAGGGAACTGTTTAAGGATATTAACATCATGACGGTACAGTCAGCATCAAAAGTTGATGACACATTTAGATTTTCAAAATCGCTGTACACCGTATTCACTATTAGCACTTCACTATACAGCGATTTTGAAAATCTTAATGTGGTCATCAACTTTTGATGCTGACTGTACCTTGTCAATATATCTATGAAAACATCATGCACGTAAGAAAAAATGTACATCTTTTTAGTAAAAGAGGTGATAGACATAATTATAGTACATGAAATAGGGACCTATTAGTTCAACCAGGTTTCAGACTGGCTAAAGTGGACTCATCTTTTATGGGATACTGTTTAAAGTGTTACAATAAAATTCCTCCCCACATACTTCAACTAAATAAGACGAAATTCAAATCTTGTATAAAACGCACACTATGCAGGCAGGCATATTATAAGTTGGGGGACTACATCGCTGATAAAAATGCTTGGCTCAATGCTGGTCCTGCTCCACAACCACAACTATTTGATTAACATTTGAAAATACTGTTGGAGCGGCTGAAGATTTTAAGACCATCTTTGCATTGTATAAAATCAATTTCCTTTGTATTATATAATTTCAGAGCACAGGTGTGAGTACTATGTACTAAAGAGCTAACATTTACCGGGTAATACGACTTTTATTGATTTGAATCTGCCCTGGCGGCTGTGAGTATGTCATGCTCACTCAGATGTCTCGCTGATGGTGGCGCGTATGTTGGATCATTTAGCTCCCTTCAAAATGGTTGAGCTGAATGGTGCTAATCCATGTGTCATGTTCGTGAACGCGCGCCGTCAGTTGGGACTGGTCAACTCTTAGCTGCCTTGGCTGATTTAAATTTTTGAATTGTTATTTGTCTTATCTTTTTATTACGGACGTTTCTAACGTGCACGTCTTTCTACATTGTTCTCACATATTTAATTTTAACATGGAAAGATGTAACCGATATTTTTGTAACAATTTATTTAAAAGAGTGTCCGTGGAGTTTCTTGCCCGTTCTTCTCCATAGGTACCTACTATGCTTTGGGATGGGCAACTAGCTTCATATTTCTGACTGACCGATTCCTTGAAAATTCAAAAGTGCCTGTAAATGGTTTAATTGAAATAAATGCTTTGAGTTTGAGTTTTTACCCCTTCTACCTTACCAAGTCTGTATTGCATATATTGGTGCTCAACTGCGAGAAGAGGAGACGATGGCGTTCCAAGATTTATAATACTTAAACATAATATTATATTATATACTTTTGCATACCCTTTTGTCTTCTTAGCTTCATATTATAATACTCGTGTTTACTAACTGTGAATTCCTAATATTAACTTCCTGGTCCAATCCTTGTTCCCTAGCTCTTCCGAGACGGAACAAGGTAGTTTAGTTTATGGGAATGCTTCTCTTTCTTATATCGGTGGGAGGGTGACCAGTCTGGGACGAGCCCTACAGAACTGTGCAGAAAGGAGGTGCACAGTTCTTCCCCTACGGGGGAACCGACCCAAACACTAATATTAACACAATTAGGAAAAACGAAAATTTTATCAGCCTAGGGTAATTTAGGTACTGTCACAAAAGATAAATTTGCATCTCAAATATTTCGTCGCACTGTGGCATCCAATATGGGATACCTAGCAGGTAATTTATATTAAGCCATATTTTTTTCTTGAATTTGACATCACTGTATTTACAGTAGAGACCAGTTTCTAGGGAGTTTGTTATCATGAAATGTTTACTGAAACCCCAAACGTAACACAGAATTAACGAAACCTCCGATTTGCTGACCTATAAAGTCAAAGTCAAATAATTTATTTCAATTAGGCTCACAAAAAGCACTTTTGAACGTCAAAATTTACATTTTATTTGATTCTAGTCGCCCCTTCCAAAAAGTATTTTATTGTTACATTTAACACAGTACCCCATAAAAGATATAATATGAAGTTTTACAATCATACTAGACAATTAAATGGATGTATAAATGAATAACATTTTTTTCTTTTCTTTTTTTTCAGATAAAGGAATTCTACCCGAAGAATGCAAAGAAACCGCCGATTTGCTGTTATTCATGGACGACATCTTCGACTCTGTCAATGGAAGTCACAACAAAAATAAAAATGCTAAGCCACTACTTGGCCCAGTCACGCCAACGTCTGCACACAAATAGTCTTGGGTAGAAGCAAAAGGGGTTTTTAATTCGATGGAGTTTGTTACTTCTGCTGGCAAGATCGAAACTAAGTACTTTTTTAAGTAAAACTACTTTACTACTACTACTTTATTAAGTAAAACTTGAATTCCGTCCAGTGTCCACACCCAATTTTTTAAGGACACTGGACGGAATTCAAGTTTTACTTAATAAATTACGTGTTGAATACGGGGTAACATCAGTCTGGATGCGACACCTTAATCATCACCTAGAGAACTTCTTTGGGGTGATAAGAAGTCACGGGTGCCACTCTGCTAATAAACAATTTATACACTGTTCACACCCAAGGAAAAAATTGTGAAAATGATTTTTGTGATGCTTTATGCTCCTTCGTACTCAACGAAAATACTGAAGCCACGTCGACCAAATTATTTTCTAAAATAAAAATTAAATTTTAAAATAAAAAATTAAATAATATTTTTTTTTATTTGTTTTTAAATTTTATAAAATAATTTTGAAAATAAAGAAAAAGACCCTAGAATTCTGGCACCTTTACTTACGTCAGCGGATATTTTTTGAAAAAACAAAAACATTTTTTTTTTTTATTGTTCTGTCTTTAAAAAATATTTCACAAGCGAGGATGAAATTGAATATATAAAATACAGGGAGTATGCAGGTCGATGATGGCTTTGTACTCCCAGTAAAATTTTTAATAAAACTATAAATTTCCAAGACCTAATTGATCACATTCTAAAAGAAAATTTAGAAGCTTATTATTTAAAGGATATTATTAAAATGTCTGTACTGACGTTAGCTAATTTTGATCTTATAAAATGAGATATACATTTAAAAAAATGATAGATTACTTAATTAATACTGTGACTAGATTTATGAATTTTAATAATTGCAAAGTAATAAATATAATTTTATTTGGGAGCAGACAAGTTGATGATGAAGAAGATAAAGTACAAATGAAAGCTAAAAAATATCACAGTAAATGTTTCAAAAGAAAAATATTAATGTTACCTTAATAAGATCCGCAGTGGTAGCCCGCAAATATTTAAATTTTCTTATGTTTTTTGCAACTTGTGTCGGTGTCAGGTTGTATCTGGATCAAAATATTATTCGCGACCATAACATATATATATTTACAGAAATCTCTAAATTAGATTTGTTCTCAAATGTCATGATTTCATGAAAAAGTAATTCAATGGAACAAATCTAACTTAGAGAGATGTATTAATGATTATAAATCTATAAATACATATTTTCTATGGTCGCAAATCATATTTTGATCAAGACACAACAACCTAGCACTGACCTGCAAATTGCAAAAAACGTAAGAAAATTTGAATTTCACAGGCTACCAATGCGGATCCACCTTATATTATATATGCAATTTTCCGAAAGGTGGATCGGCCTCAGCTTCTGTGCGTGCTGTAGATGACTCAGTTGTGTACAGAACTGGGAAAAAACTTTAAAAATGTTCCAATAGAGAGATTTTTTAAAATAATTTTATCGTTTTTCACAGATGGGCAGCCTAATTTCATAATACACTTGTAATAACAATCCCTTTCATTTTGATTTGACAATTCAACAATATCTATTGCGTTCATTTTGTCGTCGAGTAGGCGAATTTCATATTAAGAAGATTTTGTTGTATTGTCAAATTGAACGGTATTGCCATTTCAAGTGTGTCACACATTTAGGCTGATGTAGTGTAGATGAGCTGACAGTAGAGCCTGAAGACGTTCCATTCAGCCAATAGGTAAGCGATAGGAAAGTATACAAAATAATGTCAGCTGGAAAGCTGTTTATTGTGCTGTTTAGTGCTAGTAGTACACAAAATATTGATATAATAATAATAATAATACTAAGTACTCTAGACTCGCTGCTGTCAAATTGTTTTGACGGCAGCAAAGACCTCGCCGATACCCACTCGATCTTGTACTGTGCAGCTGTAGCGGCATGTCGTGTAGCTCATGTTAAATTTCCCAACAGTGACAGAGCTCCACGACCAAAACCAGCTGTTCCAGCTTGACAGTGCACGATTGAGCGCCGTATCGGTGAGGCTAGAGTACTCATCGGCAAGCTAATCTGCTTCAGGGAGGGCAATACTCGCCCTAGAGTGATGCGCTTTGTGAGGCGGGCGTTCTCGGGGACTGATATTAGCTCTCGAGATTATTTGACCCACGTCACAGAGCGTATTGACTTCCTGAAGCAGAAGATCTGTGCATGGGCAAACCGTATTCGACGGTACAGACGGAGAGTTGAGCGGTACACTCAGAATCGCACATTCCAGAGCGATGAAAGGTGGGTTTACAGGGCTTGGGAGCGACCGGATCAAGGTGTGCTTGATACGCGCCTGCCAGATGATGACGCCATGTGTTCGTTCTGGCGAAGCATCTGGTCGGCGCCTGTCAATCACACCGAAGTAGATTGGACTGGGAAGATCGAGAGGGCGTGCGACCGCATACCAGAAATGGGGGCACTTACCATCAGCCCCCAAGATGTAGCTTGTGCAGTCCGTCCGTTGCCTAACTGGAAATCTCCAGGGCCGGACGGGCTGCACAACTTTTGGATAAAATGGTTCCAAAGATCACACGCCCGATTGGCATCCCAGTTCCAGTCAGCTTTAGAATCAGGGTCGCTGCCCCAGTTCCTAACGACAGGAATAACCCACCTGCTCCATAAATCAGGTAGTACTGCGGAACCCAAAAATTATAGGCCAATCACTTGTCTACCGACGGTCTATAAAGTTTTTACATCCATTTTGAGAGCTAAAATTAATAAACATATAGACACCAACTCCATCATGTCTGCCTCTTAAAATGGATGTAGGAACGGGTCCCGCGGTACTAAGGAGCTGCTCCTCATCGATATGGCCATTAGCCAACAGGTTCGTCGTTCCCGAAGGGATCTGTCGACATGTTGGATAGATTATAAGAAGGCCTATGACTCGGTGCTCCATACATGGCTCATGAAGGTGCTGGAGTTGTATAAAGTAGATGCAACTCTACGCACCTTCCTGATATGTGTCATGTATGGGGCAATGGAGGACGGTTCTTCGCTATCCAGGATGTCGACATATCCAGAGGAATAGCGAGCCGATAAGGATCGAGCGAGGAATATTTCAGGGCGACAGTTTGAGTCCACTTTGGTTCTGCCTAGCCTTGAATCCTCTAAGCACACTGCTGGAGGACTCAGGACTCGGCTATCGATTAAAGACAGGTGGTCAGGTTATATCTCACCTCCTTTACATGGATGACTTGAAACTCTTTGCTCCCAACAATTTGCAACTGATGGAGCTACTGAAGGTAACCGAAACTTTCAGTAGCGCCATCAGGCTGGAATTTGGTGTGGACAAATGTGCGGTCATGCATGTAAAGCGAGGGGGGATTGTGGAATCTGGGGGAACCCAACTCTCGGACTCCATACAACTAAGATCCCTCTCCTCAATCGAAACCTACAAGTATTTGGGTATGTCGGAAGCGTTAGGTATCAACGCTGCTGACATGAAGCAATCGCTGAGGGAGCGCTTCTTTGGCCGCCTGAATAAAGTATTAAATAGTCTTTTATCAGGCGGTAACAAGGTGCGCGCCTTCAACGGTTGGGTCATGCCGGTCTTGATGTACTCTTTCGGCATACTCAAATGGACCCAGACGGAACTTGACGCCCTGGATAGGAGGGTCCACACACTACTGACCGCAAATCGGATGCATCACCCACGGTCATCGGTGATGAGACTGTATATCCCGCGGAAGTGTGGAGGTCGAGGCTTCTTAAATGCTAAGACCCTGCACAACCGTGAGGTATGCAGTCTCAGGAAATACTTCCTAGAAGCCGACGTGGGGATGCACCGAGATGTGATCTCGGTGGACAAGGGCCTTACCCCGCTATCCTTGGCTAACGAGAACTGGCGAAAACCTATAGTATTAGATACTAATGACCGCAGGGAGGTATGGCAGAGCAAAGAGCTTCACGGGCGCTTTTACCGGGCCTTACATGGGCCCGATGTAGACTTATTAGCGTCCGTATCCTGGCTGCGATTCGGTGATCTCTTTGGAGAAACCGAAGGTTTTGTCTTTGCGATTATGGATGAAGTTATGATGACGAACAACTACCGGAAATACATTGTGAAGGACGGCACGGTTGACATCTGTCGGGCATGTCACCGTCCGGGGGAATCAATCCGCCACATTATTTCTGGCTGTTCTCGTCTGGCTAACGGAGACTACTTGCATAGGCACAACCTTGTAGCCAGGATTATCCACCAGCAACTTGCTCTGAAATACAATCTTGTGGAATCGGAAGTACCGTACTATAGGTATGAGCCCGACCCAGTTCTCGAACATGACAATATCACGTTGTATTGGGATCGATCTATCATCACTGACAGGACTATTGTTGCCAATAAGCCAGACATAGTGGTGATAGATCGATTAGAGATTATCCCGCATGACGAGAACCTCGTGAAAGCTGAAAAAGATAAGCAGATTAAGTGTCTTGACCTGGCTCGCGAGGTTGTCGACATGTGGGATGTGGATACAGCAGTCATTGTGCCGATAATCGTGACGGCCAATGGCATAATAGCCAAGAGCCTCGACCAACACCTGAGGAGGCTCTCGTTAGGCAGCTGGATCAAGGGCTTGATCCAGAAAGCGGTACTTCTGGACACGGCTCGCATTGTTAGGAGATTCCTCTCTCTGGAGCCCTGACCGCCGGTAGCTTGGACCCTATTCCCGATACCGGTGGGCTACTATTTTTTATATTTTTAAATGTTTTTATATTTTTTTATTCTAATATTTAAAAATGTAATTTATATGTATATATAGTTAAATAAAGGAAATAATAATAATAACGGGAACCTCGTGAAAGCTGAGAAAGATAAACAAATCAAGTATCTTGACCTGGCTCACGAGGTTGTCGACATGTGGGATGTGGACTCAGCGATCATTGTGCCGATAGTCGTATCATCCAATGGCTTAGTTGCCAAGAGCCTCGACCAACACCTAAGGAGGCTCTCGTTGGGCAGCTGGATCAAGGGCTTGATTCAGAAAGCGGTACTCCTCGACACGGCTCGCATTGTCAGGAGGTTCCTCTCTCTGGAGCCCTGACCACCGGTAGCTTGAACCCTGTTCCCGATACCGGTGGACTACTATTTTTTATATTTTTAAATGTTTGTATTTTTTATATTCTAATATTTAAAAATGTAATTTATAAGTTATTAAAATGAAATAAAGGACATAATAATAATTGCTTTATTTTCAGGCAACTAAGGCCTATAGACAGAATACACAAAATAATCATAGATAATAATAAACTAATACATAATAAAAAACATCACTACAAAATCGAGTTAATACGTTGAGTCGGCGACGTATTATTGCGCTGAGTCGTGGTGTCATGTAGCCTTCCGCGAAAACGCCGATACACGACACCCGTCGGCCAAAATTCCTCCTTCATGAAAGTCTCCAAGTGATGAGTCGGAACCAGCACCACAAAAGATTTGAAGTTAATCTTATGGCGCGACTCCAACTTCTCGACTCTCAAGGTGAACTTGATCTTCATCCTGATGTACTCCACGACCTCCTCTACTTTCGTGGTGTGATGTAGACGTGACACGTACAGCTGCGTCGTTGGAATAGCGGGACGCAGCAACACGTCGGGACCAATCATTGCGGTACCGCACTGATTGCGACAAGCAGGCTTCTTCTTCTTGTTCTTCTTCTGCACGCGAATGAAGCCTTCTTCATCGGCCTGTCCTTGGCTTATTACCGGCGGTAACGAGCTTCGAACTGCTTCGGAGGGCCGCTGAGCACCCCTCTTATTAATAGGTTGCCGCTGATGATTTGCAGGAGCTTTAATTACGGCAGCCGAGTAGGCACGTACCGGTGATGACGTGCTAATATTGGTCGGCGTCCCAACAATGGGGGGCGCGAGTAGGTTATATGTTATTAGATATGGAGACAGCTGAGCCCAGGCCAGACGACGTTTTTTTTTGTCAATTAATCTAGTAGCTAGAAATGTTTCAACTATGTACTAGCACTTAATAGCATAATAAAAAATTAATGGATTTGCGCCACACAATGAAACGTATGGCCATGTGAAAATAACTGAATTATATAAATTGTATGGTCAAACATAAACCATGAGAATATACAATGTTAGTCTGTAACATTTATGAGATATACGAGTATATACTCGCACATTGTTTCGAGTAATATAACCTTTTTTACGAGTATATTTGTCTAGGAATTTGGCCATACAATAAATACTTTGCCAATACTAGCAATAGCGAAAGAGTTTCGTGTCAATCAATTTTGATAAGTTTCTACTAAAACTGCAAGAAAATTTTAATTTTAGAAACATCCACTCTAATTTTGTAAAATTTTACCATATTATGTTAAATCTTTACTTATGTCATATCTTAGGATAATTACTTTGGTAGATAGTAATAAATACATGATTACTAAATTGTATTTCATTTAACAATCCTTGAAATGAACATTAAATACTACAGAATAAAATATATACACCCTATATATATAGTTATAGGTATACCGGTATCATACCCAAAGGTGTAGTTCTAACTATGAATATCAGGTGGCGCTAGGCGCCAGTGTATCATTTTTGCACACACTTGTTAATACGTTTAAGGCGTTGTGTATCACTAATGCACACGTTTTTCATACATTTCTTTAACGAAAAATCAAACGAACTGGACGAATCTTTTGGTGTATTTGGGTTTGGGGGGGTACGACATGCTTTAGAAAATATAAGCCTTTGAGTCTTAAAAAGTGTGATTTTGGAAATCATGCTTGGCGCCGAAAGTGATAAGATTGGTCTCTATTTCAGTATGTTATAATGTACTCTGTGATGCCAAAACTAAAACTATACCTCCGCTCTGTGCATACACGCTCACACGCACACATTACAATCAAACTACACGTCACTTGGTGCACACATGTTTACGAAACCGGCCTCGTCACTGTTGACAACGCTATGTCTTGATTTTTCTAATTGGTCTGAGGTTGTCACTGCTTTAGTTATTACTCTGAGGGTTGTCACTTGAAAATTTGACGTGAACGGCGAAGTGTTGCTATAATATAAAAATCTCCCAACCATTTTTATTGGGAAAAAGTATTGTTTTTTACTGGCAGCCCGAATAACATTGACAATCGGTTTTTTAAGCAGTGAAACAACGCTTTGTATTTAACTAACGTTAAACATCTTCCCTAATCGTTATTATTTGACGTACGTATGCTACGTTAACCAACCGTTTGAAACAACCGGCCCTTAGTGCTGCCCGTGTACCCAATTTTCTTATTTCGATTCAAAAGTTGCATTCATCCTAATCGATACTTGCAATAAAATCGAGCATAAAAAATTAGTAGAAACTTTTCTCAAATTTTTTTTTTTTTTGAGGGTGGGATTTTATCAAATAACTTCTCCCACTCTGAGTGGAGTGGGAGGGCGTGTCAGACTTTTACTGACTAAAACCCCCACCCGTGTTCCTTCTGTTGCCTGTGTGCCGGGGCCGCGATATCCCTTTCGGACAAACTCGCAACCCTGGCAGGCATTGGCCCTTACGGACCCCGTCAGTTGGTGCTGACATACATCTCTTTGAGGTGCGCGCGGAACACAACGCGCCGTAAATTAATCATGAGTTACACCGCTTTCACCATTTCCAATAGTACTATTTTTAATTCGATAAAATATTTTTAACTCAACAGGACCACAATAGATTGTGGAATAGGCCTACCGAGGAAACCACGTTAAAAAATCGCGCCAAGTGCACTGCCTCACGGGTGGCGCGGAAACGTGTGGATAATACGAAGAACACAACTTTTTCCATCGCTTTATCTCCGAAATAGTGATTCTTAGGAAAAATTGTGCATATTTTTTTTTTGGATAATTGCATGATGAATAATTTTTGTCTCAACTATTTTAACGATAAAACTTGTCGTTTAGCTGAAAAATTCAAAAAACCAATTTTTGCAACATTTGACCTTGAATAAAAAAAAAACCACACTTCGGATCGATTCGGACTTTTGACAAATTGTTTTTAATAGTGTTTCCAACATTCATGCCAATTTTCAGCTTTGTACGAGTTAATGTAACCTTGAATGTCTATTTTGACCGGGCTAATAGTTTTGCAGTGAAGTTAGATTACAGATAGATACTCGTAGTTTTGCATTTTGCAGTTAAGTAAAATTACAGATAGGTAGATAGTTTAGCATAACTTGCAACAAAATTCACCCAGATGAAACATACAAAGTATTGTAGGACAAAGAAATAGGGTTAGGATTGAGCGGAATAAGGAACGGGCGACCTCCCTTGTATGGAGTCATCCTACCAAGCAACTGGACTCCAGATCACCAACTGCCAAACCCTCCAAAAGCTGTTCGATTCCGTCATACTCGAGGGTAAAACGTACAGGCATGGAAGAGAGGTGTGGTGGTACTTGTTAGAACTATTCTAAACGCAACCTTTTTGTTTCGGCATCTGTCTTTTTTGACTCCTTGACAGATGTCCCCCCCCCTGTCCGTCAAGACGTTTACGACTGTGTTTGGTTTTATTAAGTTTCAATAATAAATCCCATAGTAAACCTTTCTTTTTCCTTTTTCTGCCCAAATATCCAACAGTACTCCCTTAAAAAAATAACTATAGGCCCAGCACACTTCTGAGCCATGTCTACAAGCTGTTTTCAAGAGTCATCACGAACCGTCTCGCGCGCAGGTTTGACGACTTCCACTCTCCCGAACAAGCCGGATTCCGTAGAGGCTTTAGCACCGTCGACTACATACATACTCTGCGGCAGGTTATACAGAAGACCGAAGAGTAGGTATGACCGGCCTCTCTGCTTAGCGTTTGTGGACTACGAGAAAGCTTTCGATTCGATTGAGACATGCTGCAGGCTGTACTGCAGTCTCTTCAACGGTGCCAAATCGACTATCGGTACATCGAGGTGCTAAAGTGTCTGTACAAAAACGCCACTATGTCAGTCCAACTCCTGGACCAGACCTCGAAACTTATCCTTCTGCAGCGCGGTGTGAGACAGGGAGACGTTAACTCTCCGAAAATATTCAACGCTGCACTGGAAGTAGTCTTCAAGGTTCTGGACTGGAAAGGGCTAGGCATCAACGGTAATGACGAGTATAGCACTAACCTTTGGTTTGACGACGACATAGTTATCATGGCTGACACCATGGAAGACCTCAGTACAATGCTCAATGACCTTAGTAGAGCCTCCGAAAGAATGGGTCTTAAAATGAACATGGACAAGACAAAGGTCATGTCAAGATCGGAGAAGCTACGCTCAAAGTTGTGGACGAGTATATTTACCTAGGACAAACTGTCCAGCTAGGTACGATTGACCTTTTTCTCGAAGTTGGACCCAACTTCGAGAAAAAGGTCAATCGTCGAATCCGACTCGGCTGAGCAGCGTTCGGGAAGCTACGCAATATCTTCTCGTTTCGTCCCACATGTACTGCAGTGTCACAAGACGAAAGTCTTTGACCAGTGCGTGTTGCCAGTGATGACTTATGGCACAGAAACGTGGTCGCTTACAATAGGCCTTATCAGAAGGCTAAAAGTCACCCAAAGGGCAATGGAGTGGGCTATGCTCGGAGTTTCCTTACGTGATCGAATTAGAAATGAAGAGATCCGTAGGAGAACCAAGATATCCGACATAGCCCGAAGAATTGCCAAACTTAAGTAGCAATGGGCAGAGCACATTGCTCGTAGAACAGATGGCCGATGGGGCCGAAAGGCTCTGGAGCGGCGACCGCGTACTGGAAGACGAAGCGTTTGGAAGGTCTCCCACAAGATGGACCGATGACCTTGTGAAGGCCGCAGGAATCCGCTGGATGCGATGAAGCCCAGAATCGGTCGAAGTGGCGGTGCTTGGGGGAGGCCTATGTTCAGCAGTGAACGTCTTTTGGCTGAAATGAATGAATGAATGAATGAACCGCCAATCACCTACGCCACGCGCACGTGGTTCTAGATTTTTCGATTGTACTTATTCGTGTCCGTGAAAAGTCCCTTCACGGGCGCCAAATTGTTTGAGATAGTGTTGATTTCAATAAAACTTGTATTTGCAGCTACATTAGTTTAATTTGTACAGTTCTACATGGATAGGTACTTTCGAAAAGATTAGATTTACAGAGCAATGTTTGGTTGAGCGAGGTGTGTGGCTACACGAAGACTAGCGATCGCTGAGCACGGTCATCGTGCGATGGCGGGCGCGCACCGTTATGTGAGTGCGTCACCGGCGGCGGTTTATGGGTGTGTGCGTGCGCATAGGGAGTAGGCTTGAACACTTCTCCATGAAGACCTAGCTTTGCAACCGACGACTAGCTTTCTGATTAATTACTGACAAGCCTAATAGGGATGATGCCTGGGTAAAAAAAACTAATTAGTCCGTCAGTCAGATAATAAAAAAATATTAGACACGTATTTTTTGCTTTATCATATTAATACAAAATTACTTAGATAAAACGCATTTTAAGTTGGGGAGTGGGGGTTACCACGTCACTAGTATGTATAAAATCTACATACTTGTGACGTCATGGCACGTTTTACCTCAATGTATCGCCGTAATATTTAGATTACGTAAAATAAGAAAAAATACGTGTCCAATATTTTTTAATAACCTTAAAGACGGACTAAAAAAAAATTTTGGTCATCACCCCTATTGAAATAAATGTCAAGCCTTGTCTTTCTGTGCTTGACTTCTTTTCCCTACAAACCATATTCATAAGAACTTTCATAAACAGTAAATAACCAGTAACCATTATGCCATTCCAAGTTTGCAATTTGGGTAAATATCTATGTTGGAAATACGTCACTGATTTGACTAATCGAGGCGCCAGCGCTTCCTAGCGGCGCTCGACAGAGTCTACAACATAATGTTTGATCGGGGTGCAGTTTGTCATTGGCGGTCAAGCAGTGAACACGTTTAGAAACTGTCACGCGTTCGGTTTATTTGTGTTGTGCTACTGTCTATGAATTGCTAGTGTTATTCATTGATCTTTAATTATAATTTGATCTGAACTGCAAACGGTTTTCCTATTGGGTAATAACCAACACTACCCATAGTACGTCATCAGTAAGTTAAAATATGGCTGATGATAACAAAAAAGACGTACCCGGAGAAGGTCATGTTTTTACTGCCTATTCTAACGCGCACATGAGCTTCGCTGGTGTTATTAATTACCTAGTCTTATCAAACACCATGTAATTTGCCTCCCAATTACTTTACAGTAATAAAATATTGCCTGTTAGTTAGACTCCAATTAGATTCAGTTCTGCGAATGTAATAGTTGTAGTCATGTGGGAGAAACTGTTTATTTTCTTATTTGTTTTCTATTATGTTGGTTTTGCAAATTGCGGCTATCAACCGGTAAGCACCTTCACTTCATTTATTTTTAGTAAAGTCCTCCTGATCGAATGTTGGCCCATCGAAGCAGGAGATCCTACTATTATCCTACTAATATTTAGCTCATACCCATCGTGTCTGCGGAGTTTAGCTAGTTAATTTAAAATACCCTGTTTATAATCAGCCATCCCTTACATTAGGGTCGAGTAGCTATTGATTACGACGTTGGCGTTGGTCCCATCAATGGTGCAGTGAATTGTATAGTGTGATAGTCTGTACCACACCGTTTTGCTAAATGCTACTGTTATAAATGTAAAAGTTTGTATATTTGAATGTTTGTTACTCGATCACACAAAAACGGCTTATGATCTGGATAAACACTATACTTTTTATCCCGGCAAATCAATCAAAGCGGGCGAAGGAGCGGGAAAAAGCTAGTATTAAAAATTAGAAAGATAAACGTCCTGCGAGAACATGAAATACTTATCAATGATGCCTTATAATACTTCTATTTTTGCACGACTCATAATGCGAAGAAAAACAATTTTTTTTCGCTGCTCTGCGACCGAAAAATTTGTTTTGCGTCTATCTGCAACTGTTTTTATTGTTACACTTCTGCTAGACTGCTAGTACACATAACCTACTTAATTTATATACCTACCACCGTCTAAAGTGCATTGGAAAAACAAGTGTGCATGAAAAAAAAAGTTAAAGAAAAACAATAACTGAAGACAGAAGTAAAATTCTTCGATTTATATACATAGTTGAACACAATGTAGATCTTGTTGGGTTAGTACGGGATTGAAACAAACAAAAAATAAATAAATATGTTAATTGTTAAAACATAAAATATACGCATACCACACCCACACACAGAATAATTTATAGTTTTATGTTATTGTGACGGATGAAAATCATCAGCGCCACGAGCAGTTCAGAAGAAGGATGTGTTAGCAAGGAGGGAAAGTTAGTCGGAAGAGGAATTTAAAAGAAAACGAAATGTTTATTTTTTATTTTTATTGCCAGATATAAAATCCACATAACTACAAGTTTCAATAATTACACACATAGATAACGTAATAAATATACAATAACGTAAGTATAACACATTCACATTACACACGCACACACATTGATTTATGTAATCGGTGTGTGGTAGACCTTTTATGTAAGGGGCTTTGGTTGCATTCTCTTACCGCGGACACCAAACAATTGGCCGATCGATGTATGGCGGTGCGTGGGGCGGACGACCGGCTCCTCAGCAGCGCTTGCCAACAGGGCGCGCGGCCCGCGCAGAACATGGCGCTCGTGCTGCACCACCGAGGCAGTCGAAAAATCGCTCGCCAAGCGTCGTTGTACTGCACTCGCATGTCACTCTGTGCCGCCTCGGTGTAGTTGGTCCACAAATCGACTGTGTAGACAATTGTGCAGTAACTGGTAAAATTTAGGGAGACGACTATAGAGATCTAGAGGTCGAACGTTGTTTGAGCATTCAAAGAAGATGTGAACCAGAGTGCCCTCTTCCAACCCCCATTCGCAGAGAGAGGAGTCCCTAACCCGGATTTTTTGCAAGAACACAGGGGTACAACAAAACCCCAGGCGAATACGACAAAGGACAACAGATGTAACAGTTTTAGAGACATTTTTGCAGCCGTAGAACCAAGGTTTTGTCTTTATGGTTGGTTGTACTGCACAATAAAACCTGCCCTTTTTTCTTCCGGTGTTATTCCACTGTTCCTACCATGAAGATTGGAGCTTAACAGAAGGCTCAGCAAGTCATACCGATGATGAGTATTGTGGGTGAGATCAGCTACTGCTGATGAGCAAGCATGAGGCTAGAGCATCAGCGCACTCATTAGATACCTTAAAAGACTTACATTCAAAATACGCTCGTAAAACATAACAAAGTTAAAGTCAAATCTTTTATTTCAACTATGCACATACAGTAAGGCACTTTTGAACGTCAAAAGTTCAAGAACATAGAATTGATTCTAGTTGCCCCTTCCAAGAGGTAGTTTTCCAAGAAACTCCACCGTTACTCTTTTAAAATGTTTTACAACATTTTGTATACTTATATTTATTATTATGTGAAGACGATGCACCCTCGTACAGTAACGAGCACCAATATATATCAACTTAACAAAATTGAAAAGCGATTATCGCATGGAATAATGACTGCAACTTTGAGATAAGACCTATTTCATATTAGTGTGGGTTCCAAAATACTATGTCCGTAACAACATAAAATTACAATCACCACAGTAGGAGAAAATCACTTTTTGGAGTTGCTAAGTGTATACATATTGGTGCTCGTGACTGTACCTACTCTTTTTTTAAATGTTTTACAATATTTTGTATATAATTATATATTATACCACTACATTATTATGTGAAGACGATGCACCTCGAATAAAATTACTAAATCACAATAGGTAAAAATAATGAAAAATGAAACAACGACAGATAAATTAATTATGGAATAGAATTACATGGTGCTCATGAAACATTGTAAAAGGAGACGTTTGTCCAAAAAATTAACAAGTTAATAGAATAACCCCCGTTCACAATAGACGGGTGATGAGGTGCAGCCGGGCAGCGTGCTGCTGCCGTCGACTAGACGCGGCCGCTACCTCGCCAACATCGCCAGGAGACAGGCAGTCGTAAGTATTAGTTGACAGCTATCATAAAATAAGCAAAACTAAATATTTTGAATTGATATTTTAAACCCACGATGAATGTAAACGTTGCGCGTTGTAATCGAAAAAGGATTAAATAAAATTTTCGGAAAACCCCCGACTAAAAGGAAATATACAAAGTTGATACGACAGAGGGGCTTTTCTTTAAACTGAGTATACTAGGTACCATTTTCAAGCTCTGTACCAAAAATCAATTAAATAGGAGCAGTAGTTTAGTCGCAAATGATTTTTTAAGTTTTTGCCCCGTTTGAACACGATGTATCTTTCCTAACAGCTGATTATGTCTATACGCATAGGTCATGCACCTTAAAACGATAAATCTGAGTATAACCTATGCGTTGTTGCCGCTGTGACGCAAGTCACAAGTACAACCAAATATTTTCGCTAAAAAGATGACAATGCAAACAAGGAAGCAATAAATACACACACACTTGCATTTTCATTACGAGAGGGACAATCATCTGCAAAACACCACGCGTAAAAGAAATAGAAATAGGTCAGTGTGTTGCTATTGCATCCTAGCGATCGAGGGGCAGGGGTTGCGATCGGTAAGTGGGGCAGTGGGGCTTCTAAAAACTGGTTTTTTCAGTGCGCCGACGCTACTCTTTCGGAACGTACAAGATGTTACGTAACACGGTGGCACCTGTTCCGCTTCCGTTTTGTCGAACTCGCGCGCTGACAATTGGGATTTTGTTTTGTTATTGTGATAGGACACTAAATAAGTTTAGGACAGTATTTCTTTTTTTATTGTGACAGGACACGTAACTTGGGATTATTATTATTTAGTGTTAGTGTTTTTTTTTGTGATCGACTGCTTTTATTGTGATACGACACGTAATTAAACTTTGGGTTTGTGTGTGTGTAATTAAAGTGTTCAACAATGCCTCGTGTAACTTACACGGCGTTAGAATACACTGACATGATTTTTAATTAGAAAAATAAATAACATTATTCTCTGTCGGTATAATTTGTGCATTCATGTGAATGACACATCGAGAATTTAATTTTTTTGTGATTGTTGTACTTCAAAACCTAAAACAAAAGCCGCGAGCCGAGGAGCCGCCGCGAGCGGAGGCGCCGCCCGCGCCACCGCCGCCGCGCGCCGCGCCGGCGCGGGCCGGCGCGCGGCGGGCGGCCGCCCGCTTTGACGAGATAACACACGCCGACGCGCGCGACGTTGCCGCTGTTACCTAGGTATCTGTAGGTCAGTTAAATTTATTTTCAAAGGGTGGTTGCGTTTTACTCTGATTTGTAAGCTATTTAGTTTGTTTGAAGAAAAAAAAAACTCATTTTAGGTGCTTTTTATTTTTATACCGTATCGAATTAATACTAAACACGTATAGTATACGTAGTGTTATTTAATGCCCCTCTGTCATATCAACTCTGTATAACGAAAGATAAAAATAATTAATCCGTCGGGGGCCGTTCCCAGACCCGAAATGAACTAACAATTAAAATCGACGAACTACCCTTGACATAGTTCGTCGATTTTAATTTTTTCTTTTTCGCAATATGGCGTCTGGTGGTCGATATTTATTCAATTTTGATTACCGTCATTTCTTTACACTTATTTCTACACACTGACTCTCACAAGATAAGACAAATCGATTAACGGAAGAATCATCAAAATCCGTCCACGCATTTGGTCTCTAGAGCACCACAAAGGAAAAAACATACATACATAGGTACATAATTATATCAATAGGCTGATAAACATTCCCTTCTTTAATGTTTTTTATTTATTACCTTCATGTTGCTTATTACCAAGCACACCTTGGTAATACGCAACATGTCAGTTACTGTATGTGTGCTGTGTTAACAAAGCTTTGTATAACATTTCAGGACGGCACGGGTATCAAATTCAACCAGGAAGCTGATCGGGTAAGCATTCAATTATAGCCAAGTATTGCTCGCGACTTCAATACCACGTAATCACTATTCCCCCGATATGGTGCTTCTAAACGGGTCGCACATTTAGTAGAGGGTGCAATGAATTATTACAAGCTATAGAGGCATGAGGAACAGGGTGTAAAGTTCACTCATCCTCCATAGAAATAGGAGGATCCTCCGACCAGACGGGTGTTGTGTCTTGTGGGCAACTGACCGAAGATTGATGTCGGGAAATTGTGTATATCATTATAGTAGTACGGCTCCGACACGGCAAATAGCTTATCATTCAAGTTAGGATTTTAAGTCAAATGCATTCAAATCTATTTTACGATGGCTATACAGAATAGTGGACGGCTCGCGGGCAGTGAGTGGCCCGTGTGCCGTCACACGTCTCGCCGACAGCACGCTTCAAACGACGAGCCCGCTCCCCGCCTGCAGGCGGTATGCATGCCGCCGCCACCAGTTCTGACGGCGCCGGACTTCTTCCTTTTTCTTGCTATAATAACAGCCAATCTGCTTGAACCTTAATTAATACTACATCATTGATGTTGTAGGTATGCCTTATAATCAGTGCTGAATAAATGAAGGTATTTTCTTTCTTTACAATGTAATGTTTGGCACGTTACACGTTGACCTGCTGTTGCAGATGTACGACGAAGCAAAAAGGAAGATGAAAGTCCTGTCAGAGGACTCCCTTAGTGTGCCTTCGCTTAGTTTATAAGTTTCACGCCCCAACTGGAGGCCTTAATTTATTTATTTATTTATTTATTGTTAGGAGAACCAACAGCTATAATAAATGGATAACAGTTGTATATGAAACATACAGCCAATTACAGGTTCTCACGGGTAAAAACAGAATAAGTATTAGAAATCTTAGGATCACTAACAAGCACGAAAAAAAAAAAACAAAGTATATAATTATATATATGTATAAGGTACAATAAGCACTATGTACTTTTAAAGAAGTCAGCGTTCAGCCGAGCGCGTGCAGAATAGGTATTGATGGTAAATGGGTCAAATGAAAACTCTTTACAAAGAATATTAAAGTCCTTACTCGCTCGCACCATGTATGAGTTTTGCCTGTAGTTAGAAGAGGAAAAGGGAATGGAGATAGGCGGATTAAATCTAACTAATCTCTGAGGAACATTGAAACGTAGTTTATGTAGGAGATCAGGACAGTCAATTTTGTTTGACATAATTTTTAAAAGGAAAGTGCAATCTGCTAGTCGACGACGATTTCTGAGTGGCTGTAAATGAAATTTCTTGCAAAGATTTATGTAATTATCAGAATGGTATGGTATACGTAGCCGAAAACATAGAAAACGAATAAATCTTTTTTGTATATTCTCAATACGATCAATATACTTGCCATAACACGGGTTCCAGATTTGTGACGCATATTCAAGATGACTTCTCACAAAAGAGCAATAAAGAATCTTAAGGGTCTTGGCTTTTTTGAAACACCCTGCGAGTCTCATAACAAAACCCAGTGACTTCGAAGCTTTGGCCACTATTTGCTCAATGTGTACGTTAAATAAGAGTTTGGAGTCATGAAAAACGCCCAGGTCGCGCACACCGTCGCATCTGTTTAATAGCTGCCCTTTAAGTTTATAAGTTGTAGGGAGAGGGACGCGTTTTCTGCTAAAGGAGATTAATGAACATTTAACAGGGTTCAAGTCTAATTTATTAGTTAAACAATAATCATCCAATCGCGCCAGGTCAGATTGGAGAGCATCCATGTCATCATCTGATGATATTGCAGAAAATATCTTCATGTCATCAGCAAAACAGAGCAAATTTGAGTTATGGAAACACGAGTCGATGTCGCCCACATAAATGATAAAAAGTAACGGACCCATCAAGGAACCCTGAGGCACACCACTTGGAGCTGAAACCCAGCTCGACATATAGTTACTGACAACGACAGCTTGAGATCTGTTTTCAAGATATGAAGTAAACCAACGAAGTAAATCACCTCTGATACCATTGTTAAAAAGCTTTGTTTTAAGGATATTGTGGTCAATTCTATCAAAAGCCCTACTGTAATCCGTGTAAACGACATCGACCTGTGCCCCATTATCCATTCTGTCCGTTAGGAAGTCATTGAGCAAAGCCAGGTTAGATACAGTTGAACGACCCTTAAGAAATCCGTGCTGAGAAGGGCTGAAAGACTGACTCAGTGCTGCGTAAACTTGGTCGTAGACAACCCTCTCAAAGACTAAATTATTAACGTATAGCCCGTTTAATCAGCTGACCACCTCCAAGGTTGACCTGCGAGATGCCATTCCAAAATACTTTGTCGCAGATCAACGCCGAATCGAAGAAGAAGGTGGACGTCCTGTCGGAGGAGCTGCTACCGTACATCATCGCGGAGCAGGAGCGGCGTATCACGCTGTACCAGCGCGTCATGACGGCCATACAGAACGGCGAGAAAGGCGTCACCCTCGCCGAGATACGCAACAAGCCACCCACCTTCATACGGATGGGTATGAGCGTTGTTACTTTTTGTTCATAATATGCTTAAGGCCAGGTCCACGACATAGGGAGGTGCGTCTTGCATTGCATCTTGCGGCGCGGGGCGGCGCTCGTATGTTCCCGCGCTGCTCTCCGCAAGTCGCACCGCGGCGACTCATGGCACACTCTAAATAACTTCTAGCATTTGATCTTGCCGCGGTCGCAAACGCAAGAAGCAGGTCGCGCGAGCGGGGATGTCGTGGACAAGGGGTAAGACCCTGTTCTCAGCCTCGGGCGATGCGGCTTGCGATGCGTCTTGCGTCAAGCGACGCGATCGCTTCACCAGTTTATTACCGTTCGTCACTCCGCAAGTTGCATCGCGGTGACTCGTGGCATGCTCTCCGCAGTCGCTATCGCAAGACGCGTATCGCTTGAGCGTGTACCTCGTGGCGACTGGGTAATATTAAATCAAATGACAGAATAAAAAGATTCAGTTAGAATGTAGGCCATTCAGTAAAATTTTTGTTTATTGGTGAAAAATTCTGTTTCTGCCGCTTGATTCGTCGTCTGATTAAAATAATGATAAACCGTGTCCGTTCGTTGTTACAGGTATGACGTACCGCTGCCCCACCAACCGCGCGCCGAAGGAGCCCGACGGCTCTGGGGCCATCTTTTGCGAAGACAACCTAGACCCCACGCCGATTATGTTCGAGTCCTGCCTCTCCGCAGAGGATAAGGAACTCTATGTGGCAGACAATAAGTACTTCTTTTGCAACCGTAAGTGTATATTTAGCTGTCTTTTATCATTTTTTTTGCTTGCTATCTTGGTCTTTCTGCTTGAAAGTCAACTTTGAACCAAATACTATAAAAAGCTTTGCCCCAACGACCCGTGGTCATGCATTGTTCGCATCCAGCAGATTCTCGCAACTGTCACTAAGTCGGCAGTCCATATTGTGGGGGCCAAGCCACGACGCACCATGAGGTGTCCAAATACTGATATAATGATTGCTTTAACTTGTATTGACCGTTGTGCAGGGCACAAGGTCGAGGGTCCTGACCTACCGAGGAACGGCACCACCGTGATCGGCTGTCCACCAAGCGAGCGCACTTCGCTGAACTACACCAGCCAGAAGTGCGCGCTCGAGGACACGGCCGACGTGGTGGTGCACTACCGGTACTATCCCGACAAAGTGAGTATCTATCTTTCCTGCGCGCGAGCGCACCTCGCTGAACCACACCAGTCAGAAGTGCGCGCTCAAGAACACTAACGATGTGGTGGTGCACTACCAGTACTATAGCGACAAAGTAAGTATCTTTATTACCTGCACGCGAGTGCATCTCGCTGAACCACACCAGTCAGAAGTGCGCGTTCAAGAACACTAACGATGTGGTGGTGCACTACCAGTACTATCCCGACAAAGTGAGTATCTATCTTTCCTGCGCGCGAGCGCACCTCGCTGAACCACACCAGTCAGAAGTGCGCGCTCAAGAACACTAACGATGTGGTGGTGCACTACCAGTACTATCCCGACAAAGTGAGTATCTATCTTTCCTGTGCGCGAGCGCACCTCGCTGAACCACACCAGTCAGAAGTGCGCGCTCAAGAACACTAACGATGTGGTGGTGCACTACCAGTACTATCCCGACAAAGTGAGTATCTATCTTTCCTGCGCACGAGCGCACCTCGCTAAACCACACCAGTCAGAAGTGCGCGCTCAAGAACACCGACGATGTGATGGTGCACTACCAGTACTACCCCGACAAAGTGAGTATCTATCTTTCCTGCGCGCGAGCGCACCTCGCTGAACCACACCAGTCAGAAGTGCGCGCTCAAGAACACCGACGATGTGATGGTGCACTACCAGTACTATAGCGACAAAGTAAGTATCTTTATTACCTTCACGCGAGTGCATCTCGCTGAACCACACCAGTCAGAAGTGCGCGTTCAAGAACACTAACGATGTGGTGGTGCACTACCAGTACTATCCCGACAAAGTGAGTATCTATCTTTCCTGTGCGCGAGCGCACCTCGCTGAACCACACCAGTCAGAAGTGCGCGCTCAAGAACACTAACGATGTGGTGGTGCACTACCAGTACTATCCCGACAAAGTGAGTATCTATCTTTCCTGCGCACGAGCGCACCTCGCTAAACCACACCAGTCAGAAGTGCGCGCTCAAGAACACCGACGATGTGATGGTGCACTACCAGTACTATCCCGACAAAGTGAGTATCTATCTTTCCTGCGCGCGAGCGCACCTCGCTGAACCACACCAGTCAGAAGTGCGCGCTCAAGAACACCGACGATGTGATGGTGCACTACCAGTACTATAGCGACAAAGTAAGTATCTTTATTACCTGCACGCGAGTGCACCTCGCTGAACCACACCAGTCAGAAGTGCGCGCTCAAGAACACCGACGATGTGATGGTGCACTACCAGTACTATCCCAACAAAGTGAGTACCTATCATTGTGTAAGAAAGATGCCATACGAAACTCGTAAAAACTTTATTTAATTAATTTGTGCGTTTGGTGTCTTGAATCCAGCTTAAAATATACTGCACGAATAAATGTTCCACATGACAGGAATTTACAGGAAACAGGACAGAATAAGAAGCAGTGTAATAAGAAAAAAACTAAAGTAGCTGACATTGTCAGTCGAATAAATCAACTGAAATGGAGATGGACCGGTCTCATGATTTGAGACAAGGAAGCAAATGGAGTGCAACCGTCACGAACTGGTACCCCAGAAACGGTAAACGCACGGGACGTCAACAAGCGAGATGGGCGGATAACCTGAGGCTCGCGGCTGAAGAACTGGAGAAGGATAGCGTGAGACAGAACCCAATGGAAAATGCTAGAGGAGGCCTCTGCCAAGATGCACTCTGAGTTTCGTGATATTCTTTAGAAAAACCTCAACACTGTCATAATATGAAATGTTAACTTCGATATCTATACTTCTATACTAATATTATAAAGAGGTATAATCTGTTTGTAAACTTGTAATGTAGAGGGTAATCTCCGTAACATCCAGTCGGATTCGTTTTTTTTTTTTTGCTTTGGTTTGGCCCAATTATTGAGGAAAGTTATAGGCTCGCGGATGAAGTCTCGGGCAGAAGCTAGTTCAGAATAAAGAGCATATAATTATTAAGTTACACCTGCAGGGATATTCTGTAAAAATCTCACCGTGTGAAGTGACCTGTCACTAGTGTCAATCGAGAATGACAGCTCTTAAGTTTTCATGGCGAGTTTTGTTCATAATAGACCGACTGTAATACATAACGTTCCCATTTCCCGCAGTCGTACAAGTTTGTGTCGGAGCTGGACCCGGACCGCGAGGTGTGCGACCACTGGAACCCCTGCCAGGTGGGCACCATCTTCAGCCTGCCCGGACCCGACCAGGCCTTGCCGGCCATTGAACTGTGGCGTAAGTCTGTCTCATACCTAGCAGTACAGCTCCTCGTGAAGGATCATCGTCTATCTCGCCTTTTCCCAACTATGTTGGGGTCGGCTTCCAGTCTAACCGGATGCATCTGAATACTTCAATTTGACATGACAGCCTATCTGACCTCCAAAACTCAGCTACTGGGTAACACGATACTACTTGGCAGGACTGGTTGTCAGACTTTTGGGCTCCTGACTACCCGTAACAAAGATCTACTGACTGATCGTCAGAACCAACGGCTTAACGTACTTTCCGAGGCATGGAGGAGTCTCGGTTTATATTGGATGGAGGAATTACTTAGTACGTCTTACTGCCGATAAAGGTTGCTGTCTTCCCTTTTAACGGATGTGGGTCCATTAGCTGTCTTCGGGATGGCATCGGATCTGCAACGCCTCTTGTATTGCAGATGTGAGATATTCCTTGATAGGCGAATACTTACAATCAAGTGCCTTAATACCTTTTAGTTTTATTTAGCTGTCAAGTATTCTCATTTTAATGGTTTTTCATATTGTTATTTCAGATGACTACAGTAAGTTGTTGGAAATCTTTATCTCTACCATGCCTCTATAATAAATTCAATAAATTAATGCGAGTAGAACCACCCTTTTCGTTCTTATGGAATGCCGTACTCATTCTAAAAACCGGCCAAGTGCGTGACGGACCCCGCACAATGAAGTGTTACGTAGTTGGGTGAATTTATCTCAAAAATAAACTTAACTTAGAAGTTGAAAAAATGTTCTACCATACATCGATATACGCCACTGAATGTAAGTTTTAAATCGCCAAAAAAAAAGTGATATACTCGTAAATAACTACAAATTAACAATTTTCGGACTTTTTACTTTACTTGTACTATGAGACCTTAGTTCTTGACTAATTCATGATTCTAGGTCAACGGGAAGTACCATATAGGTTTTGATTTATTTGCGAGTATCAAAATATGTCGCATAAATGGCCTAGAAGCTTGATTTTTTAGAGCTCCAAGGGACCGTGGACTTACGTATTTGATATTAATTTCAACTTGATATCTCCATGTGTTCCTGAGAAAAATTGTCTTGACAGACTGGCAGACGTCTGACTGCCAGTTTGTCAAGACACTTTTTCTCAAGACAGACGGACAACGAAGGATCCTTTAAGGGTTCTGTTTTTTGAAGTACGGAAACCTACAAAAAAAAAGTATGGTAGAATGTTTTTTTTTTTTTTTTTTTTTTAATACTATTTATTTACAAAGAACGAGAATAACCGATATTTTCTATTTTCAGCTGGAGGCAAGTATCCTATTCAATATTTCAGTCTACAAGGATCTCGCGCACTAGACGGCCATGACCACGACCAGTGTTCGCAACGACCAGGTGAACTATAGAAACTGATACGAATCACGCACTTGGTCGTAACGGCCAACTAGCCGCAGACCATACGATACCACTATACGGCCACGACTGGCCTGATTTGTGGCCGTCTAGTGCGCGAGATCTCTCACGACGCAGATATATGCCAGTGAACTTGAGCTTGCGCGCTCTGTACTGAACTCAGGCAACGCGTCGTACGTCCAGCCAGTAATAGAAAGCGCCCATCTAGGAGCGCTGTCCCAAATTAAACGTAAACATTGTTAATTAATTATAAATAAAACAAAAGGTATTTTAATAAAACACGTATACTATAATAATAATAATACACGCATATCGTGTAGGTATGAGCCCGACCCAGTTCTCGAACATGACAATATTACGTTGTATTGGGATCGATCTATCATCATTGACAGGACTATTGTTGCCAATAAGCCAGACATAGTGGTGATAGATCGATTAGAGCGTCGCACAATGATTATTGATATAGTAGTCCCGCATGACGAGAACCTCGTGAAAGCTGAAAAAGATAAGCAGATTAAGTATCTTGACCTGGCTCGCGAGGTTGTCGACATGTGGGATGTGGATACAGCAGTCATTGTGCCGATAATCGTGACGGCCAATGGCATAACAGCCAAGAGTCTCGACCAACACCTGAGGAGGCTCTCGTTAGGCAGCTGGATCAAGGGCTTGATCCAGAAAGCGGTACTTCTGGACACGGCTCGCATTGTAACAAGGCGGTAACAAGGTGCGCGCCTTCAACGGTTGGGTCATGCCGGTTTTGATGTATTCTTTCGGCATACTCAAATGGACTCAGACGGAACTTGACGCTCTGGATAGGAAGGTCCGTACATTGTTGACAGCTTATCGGATGCATTACCCACGATCATCAGTGATGAGACTGTACATCCCGCGACCCTCCACAACCGCGAGATTTGCAGTCTCAGGGAATATTTCCTTCAAACTGACGTGGGGATGCACAGAGATGTGGTCGCAGTGGACAAGGGACTCACCCCACTCTCCTTGGCGAAAGAAAACTGGCGCAAACCGCGCGTACTTGATACTAACGATCGTAAGGAAGTCTGGCAAGGCAAAGAGCTTCACGGACGGTTTTCGGGCCCTCCGTGGGCCTGATGTAGACTTTTTGGCATCTGTATCCTGGCTGCGTTTCGGCGATCTCTTCGGGGAAACCGAAGGTTTTGTCTGTGCGATTATGGATGAAGTTATCATGACGAATAATTACCGGAAATACATTGTCAAGGACGGTACGGTTGACATCTGTCGGGCATGCCACCGTCCCGGTGAATCAATCAGACATATTGTTTCCGGTTGTTCTCGTCTTGCTAACGGCAAGTACTTGCATAGACACAATCTAGTGGCTAGGATTATCCACCAGCAACTTGCCTTGCAATACAACCTTGTTGAGTCAGAAGTACCATACTACAGGTATGTGCCCGACCCAGTTCTCGAGAATGGTCAGGCCACATTGTATTGGGATCGATCTATCATCACTGACAGGACTATTGTAGCCAATAAGCCTGATATTGTGGTGATAGATCGACGAGAGCGCCGTGCAATGATTGTTGATATCGCTGTCCCTCATGACGAGATGATCTCGTGAAAGCTGAGAAAGATAAAAAAATCAAGTATCTCGACTTAGCACACGAGGTTGTCGACATGTGGGACGTGGACTCTGCAATCATTGTACCGATAATCGTAACAGTTAATGGCCTAATAGCGGAGAGCCTCGACCAACACCTCAGGAGGCTCTCATTGCGCGGCTGGGTCAAGGGCTTGATTCAGAAAGCAGTACTCCTAGACACGGCACGCACCGTGAGGAGGTTCCTCTCTCTAGAGCCCTGACCACCGGCACCTTGGACCCTGTTCCTGATGCCGATGGACCACTACTTTTTATATTTTTAAATATTTTTCATAAAAATATTTAAAAATGTATAGTATTTATTCGTATCAACAATACAGCTATTTAATGTTACATTTACATACGACTTAATTTTGAATATAGCACTAGAAGTTGTCGTAACTTGCACCCTTGCTAAGTTATTAGGATAACTTGTATTAAGGGCACAAGTGCCAGCCCAAGGTTCATATATTTTAAGGCATTGCAAAAATACAAAAAAGCAAATAATGGTCAGTTTTACATGAAAATTTAGTAAAATAAAATCAAAAAAGAGAAAACAAAAGCCAAAATACAAGCAAGACGGAGTTTAGTGGTGGCGGTGGTGTAAGTGATGTGTGTGAAGTGTGTGTGTTATGTATGATAAGGATAGTTGCAATTTAGTAGAACTACTGAAAGATTAATAATTAAATTATCTTTAAAATGGTGAAGGTTTCAGAAAAATACGCTTGATAGATTTTGTGATTCTCAGTTCATATCCGCGTTAGACATAACTTTACAAATTAATTTCACTATGTTATATTGAAATGTCTCGCTAGTGATGGCGTGTGTGTTGGTTCATTCAGTTCCCTTCAAAATGGTTGAGCTAAATGGTGCTGATCCATGCGTCATGTTCGTGAACCGGCGCCGTCAGTGGGGACTGGTCATCTTTTAGCTCCAGGCTTATTTGAATTTATTTTAGTTTTTGAATTGTTTTTGCTTTATTACGGACGCTTTTAACGTGCACGTCTCTCTACATTGTTCTCACATGTATAAATTATAACATGAATGATGTAACAATATTCTGATTTAAAAGAGTGTCCGTGGAGTTTCTTGCCCGTTCTTCTCCATAGGAACCTACTACGCGTTGGAATGGGCAACTAGCTTCATATTTCTGACTGACGGACCCTTGACAATTCAAAAGTGCCTGTAATTGGTTTATTTGAAATAAATGCTTTGAGTTTGAGTTTGAATGATCTAAAATATTTATATATGAAGTTATTAAGAAAATGCTCTTATTTAACATATATTTTTTCCAAATCATTAACAAGATCACGTCTAAACGAGTAGCGTTTAGACGTGATCTTCAGTATAAAATCATTATCGTCGAAGTTAATGTCTAGAGTTGATATTATGCTGCAACTTTTCAATTGGGCAACCCACATTCCATTACCTTCCACACCACAGATATAGTCTATCTATATCTGTGTTCCACACCTACTTGATGACACATACTATTATATATAATTATAGTTTTTTTTTTTCTAACTGAACAGACAGCTGTGCTACTGGGGAGTTAGTTGCGCCACTTCTTCTTCCCAGCTAACGCACTAGGAAGTGGTGAAGGGTGGGCGTTTTGAGGGACTGGCTTATGTAATTTTGACGTTCGAAAATTGCTGATTCTCAACCTAGTTTGAATAAATGACTTTTGAATTTTTGATGAAAAATGATGAATCTTCGATATTTTTCGATATCTACGCGGAGAGAGTTGGTGAGCACAGCTATAAATAAGTACCTACTCATGTTTTAAATTTATTTTATTTTATTTTTCAGACACTGATTGTGGTAAAACATAAAATAATAAGTACCGTAAATTTTAATTTTTTATTATGATTAATAATTTGTTAATCTTTCATTCTTCTGACAGAAATTTCAAGTAAGTAGTTTATTTTGTAGAGTAAAAAAAACACTGAACATTCTGAATTCAATTTTTATTTTTCTTTTTTACGAGAACAATAATACTATTGTGGTTATTTCGTTTTAGGAGAAGGTAAGATTAATAATATATTTATATTATAATTACTAACTGGGCCCCGCGGTTTCACCCGCATAAGTCTCGATCTTGTAAGAATAGAGGATAAAGTCTACCCATGTGCCAAAATTCATCTTAACCCGTTCAGCCGTTTAACCATGAAAGCGTAACAAACGAACATAAAAACTTACAAACATACATAAAATCTAATCTTTTCTGTTTATATTGTGTTTAGACTAGGTTTTGCCCGTGGAGGTCAGAAACCAGAAATTGTTAATCCAGGTTATAACATACAGACAGACATAGTTACTTTCGAATTTAATAAATAAATAAATTAAATATTATATTATTATATCTAAAGATATTATAAATTCACCATTTGTTCTGTTATGCATGTGAAATATTTTTTGAAAATCATCCCTAAAAAATGGAGGTACAATAGGGGCCGATTTTAAAATTCACATGTACTACCTATAGATTTGTTTTTGTAGTAATTACCTTTTTTAAAGGATTTCAGGGGTTTGAAATATAATAATTGTAGCGCTTACGCCGCCACATACGAACCGCATCAAACACATGACGTCACACAAATCCTGCATCGCGCAATTAGAGTTTACCGCGCGAACGACATTTATAAGACTATCCGACATCAACTTTCGGGCAGTTGCCCGCCAGACACGACACCCGTCTGGTCGGAGGATCCTCCCTTTTCTATGGTGGATGAGTGAATACCACTAAATAGTTATAGTCCGTATCTTAAGATAACATTATGGGTTCTTGAACATGACGCCGGAGCTGGGCAGCATGTGTGTTTAGGGGTATGAGGAACAGGGTGTAAAGTTCACTCATCCCCCATAGAAAAGGGAGGATCCTCCGACCAGACGGGTGTCGTGTCTGGCGGGCTACTGCCCAGAGGTTTGAAGTTGGGAGATTATATATATGTTTATCGCGCGGTAAACTCTAATTGCGCGATGCAGGATTTGTGTGACGTCAGGTATTTGATGCGTAGTTCGCATGTAGCGATGTAGATGCCGCTACATGTGTGCCGCAGCGGTACGGCGCCACGTAGATTTTACATTTTCATTCTGAGATTTTCAGTTCTTTTTATCTTACGGTCGCGCCGGTGTGTCTCCAGCGTCATGTAAGCCTTGGTCTTTATTTGATTAAAATCGGTCCACTGGGTCAAAAGTTGTTACAATTTATTATCTGTCTATACCTTTTCACTCCGGTAAACAGCCCGCGGCCGAATCGGTGCCAGGTGAAAAGGAGACACTGGTCTTTTACCGGCTGAACGGATTTGTATGAAAGGCATACATACGGATAGGCCATCATTGGTTAGGACATAGAACACTTTTTTCCCGGTGGTAAGTTCCTGTGGGATGATATCCGGGGTACATGTTAGAACGTCGAAAATTAAAATATCTACAGGTAAAATGTCACTGTTCAAAACATCGAAAATTTAAATATCGAATGACCATATAACCGAAAATTAAAATAACGTAAGTTTATAATGTCGAATAGTTAGATAACCTACGTCCAATATATCTAAAATATAATTATCTACAAAAGTAACATCGAAATACCTAAATATCGAAAGTACAGAGTATCGAATGTCCTAAATATCAAAGTACAGAGTATCAAATGTTCTAAATATTGATATTTATTTATTATGTATATCACAGGGTAATTTTATAATTCGGATATTGCAAAAAAACCCGGATAATTAGAAAATGGTGAAATAAAATCTGCTAGTAACTTGGACGTAGCACGTAAGACGTAGGACGTAGGTTGGTCACAGTTCTAACCTAACCTAACCTATTTCACCCAGTTCAAAATGATGAATATACAGTCTGCCTGCGACTAGATAATTAGACAATGGTGAAGACATTTCTGTAGGTTTGTCATTTTGAACTGGGTGAAATAGGTTAGGCTAGGTTAGAATTGTGACCAACCGCGCGTGAGCCGAGCGAGCGCAGCGAGCGGTGCCGCGGCAGCGGCCGGCGAACGCTACGTCCAAGTTGCTAGCTGATTTTAATAATGACTAATAGCAATGCGTTGGCAGAGTGTGACAATTTCAAATCTACCTACATTTTTTCCAATCATAATACCACATAATCAAAATTTGTTCGATATTTTAACAAGTTGGTATTTTTAACGTAAATATAATGAACTTAGGTGTATTAAATGTTGACATTTTGAACTTAGGTATAATGACAATCGATATTTTTAATCGGTCGATATTTTAATCACTCTGCATTTTAATCTTAGACATTTTAAGCTTAGGTATAACAATTTTCGATATTTCCATACAATCGATATTTAAATTGCCTCGTTTGCTGAGCATGAGGTGCTGGGTTCGATTCCCAGGTCGGGTGAAGTGTTATGCGGTTATTCTATCTCGAGTTTCTCATTAGCAGCCCATTCTATGGCAATATGTTCGCCCCCTATTACATGGGACTTAAACATGACTACCGAAATGTGGGTGTACCATGCGTAGACCTCTAACTAACCCTTCGGGGAAACAAGGCATACTGTTATTTAATGTAAATTAACTTTTGAAATATTTTAATCACTGATTCTTTTAACGTTTACAGAAATAGTACCCCGTAAGTATGTTGTTATAAGAACTCTTTTGTTTTTGTGAAACTTATTTGCAGTCTCGATTGATTATTGTTATATTTTAGCTGTTCCTGGTACGTACTTCTCTTTATATTATTTAATTACTTAACAAAACTTCACTGACAAACAGAAGTCCCAACTCAAGATTTACCAACGGGCAATGGAGCGTAGCATAATAGGTCTCAAGCGAACGGGAGAATAAAAATAGGAGCGTTCAAGAGGTTTGTAAGTAGGCTTTGGGGGTTAGAATTGTTTCTAACTTTTTACTTATAAAAAAAAAAAAAAAACATTTTATAGTACCAACCATTAATATTACGTAACTGAGAGGCCGGAGCCCGACAGGCGCGCAGGGGCAGCACCCGGCTCCTGTAGGAAATGGACAAGTGTTGTCGCACCAGTACGGGTGGGTGCGACATAAGACGCTAGCTCGGAGTGTGAGAGAAGTCAGATTGAGGTGTGCGAGCTGGAAAGTAGGTAACATGACTAGAAGAGGAAGGAAACTAGCAGATGTTTTAAAAAGACGACGAGTGAACATAGCGTGTCTGCAAGAGACGAACTGGAAGACTGTGAAAGCTAGAGAGATAGACGAAGGATATACCGTTGGTAAGGGAGTTTTTATTCCTGTGGAAGCGATGGCAAGTGAAATAGTGTGGGTATATAGTTTTGGATAGTCAATTGAAGGAATGTGTGGTGTATGTTAAAAGAGTGAGTGTTAGAGTGATATTTGTTAAAGTGATTGTGGATAGTTTATCGTGAAGTGGCTGCCACGCGAGAGAAATTGACTTCTTGCTGGTTAGCCGGAACAGTCTTCAAAGTGTTAAAAACTGTAAAGTGGTGCCAGGCGAAGATTTAGTTCCTGCTGGGGTTGCGGGTTTGTCCGAAAGGGATATCGCGGCCCCGGCACACAGGCAACGGAAGGAACACGGGTGGGTTTTAGTCAGTAAAAGTCTGACACACCCTCCCGCTCCGCCCAGAGCGGGAGAAGTAATTTGATAATTTCACAACAAAAAAAAAAAAAAAAGAAGGCGTAGATTTAGTCTCACAACACAGACTGATAATAATGGAAGTAAAAATCAGTGTCTCTTCCAGTAGGAACGAAGAACGACCCCCACCCAAAACCAGATGGTGTATGATAGAAAAAGAGGAATGTGCCAGTATGTTTAAGAGTGAAGTGGTAAATAAAATGATTGAAACGAAGGATATGAATGGAAAAACTATGAATGAATGTTGGAAAGAGATGGCAGATGGTGTAAGAAGAGTAGCAAAAGATGTGTTTGGAGAATCAAAAGGGAAAGGTATGATAGAAAAGAATACACAGTGGTGGAATGAAGATCTGCAAAAAATGCTTAAAGAAAATAGATTTTCAAAGAATGGCAGGGTGTGGAAAACAGGAATGAGTTTGAAAGAAGATAAGAAGAGGATTTATAAAGAATGGAAGAGAAAGGCAGAAAAGACGGTAGCAGTTTCCAGGGCAAATTTATTTTGTTATTTATTTATTTAAGTCGAACACAAGTGATTCATATTTTTGTTAGAATACTTTTGAAAGAACCATGTTAGTAACACTTCTAATTAAAATAAATAAGCTAAGGCGCAGGACAAGTTGTATGTCTCACTGGCCAGCTCGAGAGGTCAGAAGGAACTCTACCGGATTACATTAGGGTTTCGTACTTGAAAATGAAAAAATGGAATTCTTATAGGAGCACTCGTGCATCTGTCTGTCTGTCACAGCCAATTTGCTCAGAGTCTAATGGACTGATTTAGTTGAATTTTGGTACACATATCAATTTCTGTGACCCAAACACGGACGTGTAACGAAAATAAATGATTTTTCAATAAGGAGGCCACTATTTTCGGGGGCAAATTCAAAAATAAAAAGTTTTAGTTTTTGTACCGTGTCAAATGAAAGGGGTTGTTGTGAGGATATCATTTATTTTTTCTTTTGTTTGTAAGAGCTTTCAAAGATATGTATTTAGCAAAATAAATGAAAATTGGTGTCCGTCTGGATTGAGGAGCCATGTCTCATATTTGAACGAGGGTAGGTACTACCAATATTTAGTAGTAAATTAGCCGATTTTGTAGGCCGGATCCTGGAATTTGTAGTATAACCCTTAAAAAGTTATACGACGTTAAAGGTGGCTCCTCAATCCTGACGTCTGAATTGAGGAGCCACCTTAGAACCCGAAAACTAGCCAACGGATATTTTTAAAAATTTGGTAGGATTTAGTAGTACTTATGCGTAGCCTGTACAAAAAAAATGGGTTTTGTAAGGCTGAATTTGAGATAGCTACAATGCTTTGATTTTTCTTAAAAATACATAAATTCCACCGCGCTGTTTCTCGGAAAGTAATCAACCAATTACAACAGATTTTTTTTATAATTTAGTAGCAAATGTGTTCTAATTTGTACCATAAAAATAAAATGGAAAAATTATATAATTTCGCTGATACAACACATTTTATGTGGCTCCTCAATCCTGACGGTCTATAGAAAATATATGTACATGACCAATGCCATAACCTTATCTCGGAAAAAACTGCGCCAAAATTTTGAAAAAAATACAGAAAATAGTTCTATACTTATAAATTACGAATAACATGGCAAATCTTCCAATATTGTGAGTACAAACTTACATTTGCAGTTGGAATGTATGGGAGAACATGTTTTTCAACTACAATGTTAAGTTTATCTTTGGGATATCCCAGTTTTATTGAGTAGACGTAAGAGAATAATATTGAAAAAAAAAAACAAAATTTTCAGACGATATGATTGAGACGACATTCTTGGCGAAGAAATACGTGTCGAGAACGCGCCAAGTTCTGATACCCAAGGGTTACGAGTATCACGGGGTTGGCAAGTACCTGCCCAACGGACTGCGGGTGAGCTCTACTATTTAAGTAGTTCTATGGCGATGCTGCCCTCGAAGCGGCACCAATTGTATGAAAGAAAGATTAAGAATAATAATCTTATACTATTAAAATAACAATATTTGTGTATATACTAGTATATTCGTAATCACATTCTCGAAAACGACTCTAACGTATTTATTTGTATAGTTAGTTAGTTAGTCATTAAATTTAGGACCTTGTGTAATACATAGTTGTGTTTAATATTGTAAAACGAAAAAAAAAAACATACAATTATAAACACTGAACATAAACATAATTATAAACTTCGGTTGCTCAGTACGTGAACAAAAGGACCCTTAGGCGTCTAAGTACTTATCCGCATCGCTGTCATTCGGAAACGTGCCCAGAAGACTGGCAGCATTTCCACGTTGAATGGCAATGCTAAGCATGAAGCACTTGTTAGTACTGACAATGAACCTCTAGATTCGATGATGATATTTATTTCTGTAAATAGGTAAAAAAAAAAACACTTTAACTCGACAAAAATAAATTGTGTATTAATAGATGCGTTCTGTGTTTCCTATACGACAACTCTGAGAAGAACGATCGAAACAAACTCAGAGTTCACAGTCTAGACATAATCTTGGTCAGATCAAGATTGCGAGGACCATGCAGATGATGTCAGGTCTCCTCGCCACCCATACCGCAATGTTTGAGGAGTAAAGACATCAACCAGTGCGTCCTAACTCCTGCCCTTTTTAAAACATTCCGTTTGTTACTCCAATGTCTGTTGCTAGGGCAATGGATGGCTTGGAGTTCTCCTATGTGATCGAATCAGAATTGAAAATATCTGTAGGAGAACCAAGGTAGCCGACACAACCTGAATAATTGCCAAATGTAAGTGGTAGTGGGCAGATGGGCGATGAGGCTGAAGGTATCTGGATTGGCGAAGGCGTAGCGGTGGAAGGCCTCCCACAAGGTGGACCGATGACTTTGTGAAGGCTGCAGTAATCCGGATGTGAGAAGCACAGAACTGGTTGAAGTGGCGATGCTTGGGTGAGGCCTATGTTCAGCAGTGAAGGTCTTACGGCTGAAATAATGGTTATGATCAAGGCTCGGAACCGGTTTAAGAAATACCGGTTTATTTCGATTTTTCTCCGAACTTTTCTCGAGATTATGAACATTTTAAGAACTTTATTTTAACCTAAACTAACCGGTTTATTTGACGAACAGCATGTCGGTAAACGCGTTGCAACTTGTGACTACTTGTAAGGATGACGTACATAGCGGTTTGGTATGTAGACGTACGAACAGCGCGCGAAGTTTGTTTATCGTGCCCGTATTAACCGGCTCTAAACCGTTTAATCCAAAAAAGCCTGTATGTAAATACTCTTCCAAATACCGGTTTAAAAAAACCGGTTTAGGCGAACGAAACCGAATATAAAGGTTTTTGCGTCAAGTACATGATAACGGTTTGAAAATTTAACCGGTATCCGAGCCTTGGTTATGATGATGAGCTTGTTACTCTGGCGTTCTACGAGAAACTGTGTACCGTAACAGATAACATGTGAATTATAAGTTTAATTTATTTTTCAGACTCGCGTCAGTCGAAGGCAGGGTGTAAGTGTTTCATTACCAACTTAGATTTTATTGACCGTTATAAGTTTAATCTATAGTAATATAAAAAAGTAAGTAATTTAAAAAACAAAAAACCCGACTACAAAATCACAAGGGAATAAAAACAAGCATTATAATCTATAGAATGTTGGTACCGCAGGCGGGGATCGGGAGGTTCCTGTTCCGTATAAGGCGGGAGGAAACGCCCGGGTGTCACCACTGTGTGGATCGCCCGGAGGACACGGTGGAGCATACGGTGGAGGTCTGCCCGACTTGGGTGGGGCACCGCCGTGTCTTGTGGAGGCGATCGGTGGCAGTGATCTCTCGCGTCCGGCCCTGGTCCAGGCCATAGTACGGAGCGAGAGGGAGTGGGAAGTCGTCACCTCCTTCTGCGAAGCAGTAATGCTCGCGAAGGAGGAGGCGGAACGCGTGAGGGAGAGGCAAATTTCGCGTCCTCACCCCCCGCAGGAGACCAATGGGCGACGGGAATCGCAGGCCGATTTCCAGTCAACGTAGGCGCGCTCGTGCGGACGGTGAGCAATGGGTAGCTCGCCGTCCTGCGGTAGGCGTGGATAAACAAACACGGTTGAACGGATTTTGATGAAATTTGGCACATGACCTAAGTTAGGACACTTTTCATCCCAATAGTACGTTCTCGTGATAATTTCCGACCTCGACCCGGGCGAAGCCGCGAACAAAAGCTTTTTAACTATAAGACCAGGTTTCCTCACGATGTTTTCATCAACTGATTTCAGTAATGGCCAAGATAAACTTAGACAGTACATGTGAATTGAAAAAGTATTTTATTACTGCCTGGATTTGAACCCAGCAGTTCATGCATGAGGCAAGGCCTTAACCGCAGGGCCTGCATGACATTGACATGGAAACATCGTATTTAATCATTCGCAGGAAAATTACGCGTTTGACAGAATGCATAACCTCCAACACCTAAAAAAACCGAAATAGTATAGAAATGAATAATTTGTTAGAATGCTTTACATTTTATGTTACAGGCTTTAGAGGTAAGATTTTTTTAAAGTTTAAACAATTTTTTTTTTATTCTGAAAGTAAAAGTTATAAACATTAACAAAACATGATATTATCTACTTCTTCGAACAAAAAAATGTGAGTAACAAAAAGCTGATAATGGCGGGTGACACACGAGCTACGAACTCTCCCGAATTCAGCCGAACAACGAGCGCTAATTCCCGAACGTAGATTTTCGGTGCGACCGAAGGTTCGGCAGGATCTGCTGGGGTTGCGGGTTTGTCTGAAAGGGATATCGCGGCCCCAGCACACAGGCAACGGAAGGAACACGGGTGGGTTTTAGTCAGTAAAAGTCTGATACTCCCTCTCGCTCCGCCCAGAGCGGGAGAAGTCATTTGATGATTTCGGAACCAAAAAAAAAAAAAAAAATCTGCCAAAACTTGCCGAAACCGAACATGAACCTTCAGTCGGTCACTAGAAAGCATAACTTGCCTTAATGCATATTTGCAATTATAATAAATTTAATCAAAAGTCATTTATTCAAACTAGGCATTTCAATTAGCACTTTTTGAACGTCAAAATAACATTAAGACAGTCCTCCAAAACTTTCGCCCTTTACCACTTCCTAGTGCATTAGCTGGGAAGAAGAAGTGACGCAATAAACTCCCCGACAGCACAGCTGTTTGTTTAGTTAGAAGAACTTGATTCTATACAGGGTGGCAGGGACATCGACGCGAAAACTTTTGCCATGAATTCAGTACATGTTTAGTAGGTTATTAAAAAAAAATCTGCTGTTTCATAGAGGAGTGCAATATACCAACAGAATGTGTTTATTTCAGAACTTCGACAATATAGAGGTGAAAAGCGAAATAGCCGGCCATTATGTCAATATCCGTATGATCTTCCGCCCAATGCGAGCAGAGGACGCCATGACGTACTACGTGCGGTTTGAAGAGATTGCGAGGAGAGAGAACTTCATCCACATACCTCTGGTTACCTTCCGTAAGTTGTAAAGAAAGAAAATTACGTTATTCTAGCATAAGTTCTTACAACAAAACTGTTTTTTCCTCGCAATTTTTCTTTCCTTAAGAACCTTATTCGGGCTATTACAACCATTTTCAATCAATCAATCAATATCAATCAATATTCTTTATTTGTAAACATAGGTTACAACAGTGTGCGAGATGTTACAATTGTTATATTATAGTTTCTCCATGTTTTGCCATTTGGCGTACAAATATACATTTATGGGAGGCTTTCGCCAATTAAGTAAATTAATATAAAATAAAATAATTCAGTAGTATCAAAGTCAATTTTTTTAATGTAATTTAATAAAATATAATAGGTAATGTCAGATAATTAATGAAAATATTTAACGAAATGTCTAATATTGTCAATAAGTTAGGAAAAAATAAAATTGACATTGTCCACAGAATTACTACTTAATAATAAAGTCATCATGCTTACATAGTCATGCTAAGAGTAGGTATACAAATATTATTATATCAAAGAACTGTCATCAAAATAGTCACTGAGACACTAGTAACATTTCTGTATTAATATGTTACGTAATTTACACTTGAAATTTACAAAATTTTAACTTTTTATTGAGCAAGGTAACTTATTAAATATTCTTTGGGCCATACAAAAAAAGCTTTTCCTCATTTTATTTTTAAAACAGTTAGAGGCGAGATAGCCAGTTCCTCTGTGGTTGAGGGTCCGGGTGGAGCTCGCTTCCACCTGAGGCCTGATCATGACTTACCTGCGGTTAAATGCAGGAAAAGAGCTTACCAGAAGAAAATTGCCCTGACGGTTCTCAAGTGATGCGCTTTCCAACGAACAGCATTCATTTATAGGGTTCCGTACCCGGAGCGTGCCAAACGGAACCTTATTACTAAGCCTCCGCTGTCTGTCTGTCCATCCGTCCGTCAGCGGACTGTATCTCATGAACCATAATAGGTAATCATACATTTAACGTAATAGGTTTTCTTAGAAAAAATAGTGGGCCGTAATGGTACATTATGATACAAGTGTGCTATGTTGGTAATTACTCACAAGGCGGTATTATTTGCGCGAGCCACAGGCAAGCGCGATAATTTAGCCAAGTGAGTAATGATCAATGCACACGCGTTTCATTCGACGTTTTTCAACAAACTTGCGGGGAAAAAAACAGACTTGTTGTAAGAACTTATGCTAGAATAACGTAACTATAGAGATGATAATGGACATGTCCAGTTTCTGCCCTCTGGTCGTGTTCTGAATATATAAATATTCATGATTTAAGGTTTTACAGTAACATTTAAAAATTAAGATTTAAATTATTATGGATTTATAAATTCAGAATAACTTGCGTAACATAATTCTCAAAAAAACACATTGCGTATAAAATACGACAATATTACTTATATATTTTTGTGTACATATCTAAAGTGATTTTATTTTGAATACCCACTTCTTAAAATGAAGGTAAGTATTTATTATTTCTTTGACATGAAATTGACATATTATTTTAATTTCTGCTTTTTTTGCTTGCATTGCAGTTGCAAGTTGCTTATAAACGCTCCTAGCTAACGTGCGATTATTTTGTAATATTGATATTTCCTTTTAACGACATACCACACGGACTGATATCATCTAGACACGATTACTATTGCTGTTCATATAGGATTCTGTTTTACTTTTCAATTTGGATATTATGATGAGGTGCATCAATTGTAGCATCGCTGTGCAGCGGATTCGCAGACATAATAATATCGTGTCAAGGCTGTCGTTACCCTTGCAAGTGAAATTCACTCGATGGATAGCAAATCAGTTACGCCTACGACGGCAGTCACGTAAACCATGCAGTGAAGGCAATATATTGACCAATTATGTTATAATTTGAAAAATACAATGATATTTGCTATTGTTCCAGCTCCCATTAGATCGATAAATGCTTGTCACGACTGTTATAATTAATTAAATACCGAAGCTGCTGACAATAAAAGATTGTTAGGTCATACAATGATCTACCGCAGATGTGGTATCTCAGTCGGGCTCAGAAATCTAAGAGGCCGACGTTTCTATACTGTTGCAGTGGACAGCCCTTTAGTACCCCGGTGTTATTTCCAATGATAATAATTATCAGGTAAATTTTTTTGATTACCCAACTACGTTTTTATTATAAGTAGGTAAAGTCTGAAAGAAAATGGCAAAATGAATGGGCGGATCCCTGAAAACTGGATCGACAAGCGATGGAAACGACGATCACGAAACATAGAAGGAGTGTTCTTCATGTAAAAACTCAACATAAAGATAACATCACGCCAGCGATTCCCGAAGGATTTGGGCGTGGTGAACCTATTGTGCAGCACATTTCACCAGTTATGTCATTTGTAATAAAATGTATTTTAATAACCTTCCTGTGATTTTTATTCTTTTTTATTTTTTTTTGTGTTCCTTCATGTTACTAATATAGTTTATAAGTAAGATGTAATACTAACACCTTATGGGCCTTGATGCCTGATAATAAAATATTTTTATTTTCATTTTTTTATTTATTTATTTTATAATAATATAATAATATATTTTATTATTATTACAATGTAATAATAATAATTCGTTGTTATTAATATCTGTTGTTACTAATTATTCAAATATAATTTTAATAATTGGATGCGTAAATTAATTATTTTGCGTAAGTCAAGAAGGTTTTATTGTTTACATACTCTTTGAAGCCAATGACATGTGACATTACGTGGGTGAAAAAAACAATTCAGAGGTAAAATAGGAAATCGAAATAAAAACTGATACTTTTATGGAGTTTTTTATACGGAGAATTTAAATAAAATTATTATATTTAAAAACAAGATTTATCAACATTATAAACTTAAGTCACCACAGAACAAATAGCGATACCAGAAATGGTCAATCTCTTTTCAAGATTCTGAGTTCACGGCTGTATCTTTTGATTGCGTTGGCTTAGAAGTTTGATTTTTTCACAGCTCTAAGGGAAAGTAGATTTGAGTATTTGATATGAATTGAGCTTGATACCTCCACGCGTTCCTGAGAAAAAGGGTTTTAACAGACAGACAGGCGGACAACAAAGTGATCCTTTATGGATACCGTTTTTTCCTTTTGAGGTACCGAACCCTAAAAAAACTGCAGAATCTGATCACAGGCCATAAAAATATTAAATCTATCACTAACCTCGCAAAGACATACTACCAATTTTATTAGTACCTGTGGTCGCTCACAGGTGGCGTTATAAAAAAATAACTAAGAAAAATCCGCGATGTATAAACCTTATTTTCACCAGTTTTCGCAAATTACTGACTCCTGAAACTTATTAATTCATAAAATATAAAATACGACCATTGTAATAATATAACAATCATTACTGAACATTGATTTTGATTACCTAGGCAATAGTCCATTGCCCCACCAGACATGTCCTTTAGATTTATAAAGTTCAACTGACCTTTGTTGCCAGGTACTGTCAATTCGGAGCTTATTTTAAAAACTTTTATACGTCGGTTGGTGACAATAAGCCTCTTTAATGAGATTTAAAAAAGCAAAAATCTCTGCTCGGGTTAAAATAGAGAATGCTCATTTAATAGTGGAGGTTAATAGTGTTGTTTAATAGTGTTGTTCATACTATGTAGCTAGTTTCTTGATTCAAAGTCAATTTCTATATACAAATTTCATGCTGCCATGATAGTACTTACTAATTCCATACTGCCATATTAACAATAGCCGCTAGAAATTGTCTATGGTTTAGTGATGTGGTAGTATGATCTTTAAGTTTTGGTACTATCGATGTTACGATTTTTTTAGTAGGTAGTGTTTCATCAGTATTTTTTATATTGAGTAACTTTCAAATAAAAAACAATTTCATTAAAATATGTTTCTATATTAAACCGTGATATCGAACAAGATATGAATACAATAAAATTTTACACTCGTTGCAAAACGCGTAGTTACAAACTATAATTGAAATAAATTTAATAAAAATATTGACTTAAAAAACAATAGCAAATTAGCACCCACGTAATAATGGTATGTCAAAGATTATAAAAAATTGCTAACCAAATATCTACCTGACAAATAATACGAGACGAGCTTTCAGTAGCTCAGGAGTCACCAAATGGCGGACCACGGTCCGGATCCGGACCGCCGACCTATCTTGTGCGGACTTTAAGTAAATAACAAAAACCTAATCAAAAATTTTTTTAGTAATTGAATTAAGCCCACGCCTTGTATTTTCTGCCACGACAACGGACTACGCGAGATGCTAGCCGCATGAAGCTACAAATGTTTTAGTAATAGAGCTAGGTAGGTACTATACAGATCGAAATGATCGATTTCCAAAACACAAAAATACGCAAGGTCCTTGAACATATTTTAATCTTGTTTGCTAGTAGGTAACGTATTCCAAACGGACCGCGAGTCATTTTTTTTTTTAAATGGACCCTTATTAAAACTAATTGGTGATCCCTGGTGTAACTCATAATCTCTGCTCGTACTTCCCTCGGATATGTTGAATGTCAAAGACAATAAAGTTTTATAATGTTTCGAAAAGTAACGATATATTGTATTCGTCTAGTTTTCTCGGAGGATTTAGATCACTTGAAGGGGATATGATTGGAGATTCAATTCCCAGAAACAGTCTTCCTTTTGACATTCGGTATTGAATGACGACTTTGGGAAATACGTCGGCAATCCGTGCTCTGTTTGAAGGTATTATAATAATAAATAATAATAATAATAATAATCGTTTATTTATAAAAAAAAGGACACGCTTACAATAACCTTAACAATTTAAAATATAGCACAGTTGCTTATTTGCCTGAACTAGGTTGAACCTGTGTTTCAGGCTAGAAAGTGCATAAATTAACAATGGGTTTAAAGTAAAAACTAAATTAAAATTTAAGTAAATAAAAGCAAAAATAGTATGTTAGCGGTTCTATTTGCAAACAACAAGTAGATCTTCTGTCTGTGCATAATCTATGGTTAGTAAATAATTAAGAATATTTTTTTACAACTAAAATAATTTAAATTATAAATACAAAGTTTTCTATTTAATCTATTATACAGAAATGGTCCTAAGAATGTAAAAAATCTTTCTACAAAAACATGTTTTGAGGTTGCATTAGATATGCAAACTATATCATTCCGTCTCTTGTTAGTTTTGTCAGCATTGTAGGTAAGCATGGTGTGCTGTTTTAATACTAGGTGCATAATGAAAAGCTGGCGAACCGTCAGTAAGTTGCAGGATTTATATAGCAGAACTGTGGGAAAGAAGAAGGGATGGAAGTTTGCTACCTTTAAAATGGCTCTTTGAGCTCTTTCAAGAGGAAGCAAATTAGTTTTTGGTGCACCACCCCAAGAAGTGATACAGTACTGAATTATAGATTGACATAGGGCCAAATAAACTTGTGTGATTAATTTTGAATCTGCAAATGATCGCAATTTTTTAAAAACATATATTAGTCTGCGCACTCTTTTAACTAGACTTTCAATATGTTTTCTAAAAGAGAGTGTGTCATCTATTATTACCCCGAGGTATTTTAAGTTGCTCGTTTTGAGGATAAAAGGACAATTACACTTGTTGACTGTACGGTTTCCACATTGATGGGCATATAAATGAGGGTTAGTAATGTTAAGTGGAGGTTTGCGCATGGAGAAGTGAATATATTTTGTCTTGTCAGCATTTAATGTTAGTAAATTGCTATGAAGCCAATTAGTCACAGTATTGAAACCTAGTTGAGCGATTTCGAACAGTTCGCTACTGGTTTTAGCACTAAATATTAACGCCGTGTCGTCGGCGTAAGATATAATTTTGCCGTCTTTTATATTAAGACCACACAAGTCGTTAATATAAATCAGGAATAGCGTAGGGCCCAGAATACTCCCCTGAGGAACACCAAAACCAGTATTTTTCTGCTCACCGCTCGTAATATTGTCAATTCTAACACATTGGAACCGGCCGTCTAAATAGTCAGCAAAGAGTTTCAGCGGCGTTCCCCTTATTCCTATGGTCTCTAATTTGTTTATCAGAACAGAAACAGACACCGTGTCGAAAGCCTTGGCTAAATCAAGGAAGACTCCCAGGGTCTGGTTTCCTTTGCCAAGTTCTTCTGAAATATAATCAGTCAGGCTATGTACCGCATCGGCTGTCGATAGTTTAGCTCTAAAACCAAATTGCGCAGGGGATAACAAGTTATTTTTTTCTAGGTAGTTAACTAGTCTACTGTTTATAATTTTCTCTAGTATTTTTGATATTGAGGGGAGTAAGGATATTGGCCTATAGTTATTAACTAAGTCTTGGCTTCCAGATTTAAAGATAGGGATTACAACTGCCTTTTTGAGACAACTTGGAAAAATTCCATCGGAAAGACATATTCGAAAAATATGCGTTAAGGGAGGTACCAAAAAACGCTTAAGGAGTTTAAGGATCTTATTGCTAATATTATCCCATCCAACTGCACAGTCATCTTTTAGCCCAGAAATTATTCGAGTTACTTCATCTTCATCAGTGTCCAGCATAGCAAAAGATTTCGAGTTACAGCTATTTCTCGATTTTTGGAAAGGTGGTTGGTAACAATGTTTCGGAATCTGTTCGGCAAGAGTTTTTCCAACATTTACAAAGAAGGTATTTACATTGTTAGCTGACAAGAGTGGTGAAGGATTAGTAAGCAGTAAACTCGAATTTGATTCACGCTGTTTATACATATTGGTGACATTTTTAATATGTTTCCAAAGTTGCTTGCTATTGTTACCTGCTCTATTTAATTCGTTTTTATCGTAACTATTCTTTAAATTCTTTAGGAGATTGTTGCAGAAATTCCTGTATCTTTTATAGGTGGTTTGGATTATTAAATTATTAGGGTATCTCTTTGCTCTCTGATGAAGTTTATCTCTGTGCCTTATACACCGAATTAGTCCAGGAGTAATCCAAGGTTTAATATTATAAAGTTTCTTCTTTACTGCAGAAACTGTCGTGTTACGTAATATTGCTTGTTGCACATGTTTTATTAAGTACGATAAAGCCAAATTAGCGTCAGCAGTATTGTAAACTAGGCTAAAATCAATGTTGCATAAATCATATTCGAGTTTGTTTGTGTTTAATTTGCTCAAAGTCTGGGGACGATTTTGCTTAGACAGCATTAAATTTATGTTAAGTAGGACAGCGTGATGGTCAGTAATTGTTGAGTTAGTAACAACCGTAATATATGATAGGCTGGTTTTGATCATCATATGATCGAGGCAGGAACCGCTCTGATGAGTAGGCAATGTGTGAGCGGGGAGAAAACCATGGTATGAGCAGATGTTAAGGTAATCTTGTGTCCCTGCATCGCAGTTTTCGGAGCCAATATTTATATTTAAATCACCTGTTAGTATAACATTCTTAAATGGACTTAGTACTTGAAAAATCTTGTTTAAGGAATTGTTAAAAGGTTCTAAGTGTCTAGCGGAAGGGGATCTATAAATAGCGATTATCGCTGTTGTTGTACCAATTTTGATGACTAAACAGTTACTCATACAGTCTTCTAGAGAATGTTCCTCGACTGTGACCTTTAGTGATTCCTTAGCAAAGACTACTACACCATCATTTTGGTTGTGGTTTCTTGTGGTATGCAATATGTTGTAACCAGGTATAACTGGGAGGTTATCGATGCGGTTAGCTAGCCAGCACTCGGTTAGTACCATTATATCACAATCAAAGTTAAGTCTATGAAGGAAAATTTTAAAGCTATCTATGTTCTTATAAATACTACGAATGTTTTGGGTCAGTACGGTTAGTGACTTTTTATAGTCGGAAAAATATTGTCTGCATTCCTCAACGTCACATGTCTTTGATACAGTTAAAAATGTGTTGTCTATGTCGGTTAATAAGTTATTATCCATACTAAACTAGAAAAATAACAATAACAAGTTAAGTCTAAAATATACACAAGTAAGTGGCGCTCTTAGGCGCCTTCATAGTCGATCGAGTTTATGTACCTGTATTCGGCAGCTTTTTTAGCCGGGCAATCTGCGTCTCCCGTCTTGTGGTTTGCTTGTTTTTTAAAGCGCAAACATGTAGCACATTTCGGCGCTCCGGCTTTCTTTACGCAGTCTTGAAGTGTGTGACCTTCTTCACCGCAATGTCCACATGTAGGGGCAGCAATTTTGCATGTTTTGGCTGCATGACCGTACTGCTGGCATTTGTAACATCTTGTTACTAGTGTGAAGTCTCTCACCGGGCAGGATGACCAATTAATGAATAATCTGTCTTGTGTGATGAGGGCCTTACGTATGACGGCTGGAACTTCTATAATAAAGTTGCAATTCTCAGCATCTTTCCTGCCAGATTTGTGGCTTAGTTTTATAGAGGTCAAAAATGTATCTAGAGATATAGGGGGCAGTTTGTCGGCCAAGTTTTGTTCATAAATACATTTATAAACCTCATTTTCAGCCATTGATGTAGGTACTCCTATTACTATGATGCGAGGTTTGCGCTTTTTAGGTTCGTCGACAGTAAGCCCTGACGAAGCGAGTTGGACTGTTTGCTTGAGCCTGTCTAGGTCATCTTTGGTCTCAGTGCTGATTATGAGACCTCCTTTTCCAATTTTGCGTACGCCTCGTACTTTCAGCTTCATTTCTCCAGGGCATATGATTTTTTGGACCATGTTCTTGGTTTCGTCACTGGTCTTTGAGATGTCACTGGGATAAATGGCCACGGAGCTAAGAGTATTAGGACGAACAACTGTTTTGGACCCATTCTTCACCATAGCTGCAAAAGATGTAGAAGCTGCTTCTTGCTTCGTGCAGGACTCCTGAATCGTACGGTTCATCTCCATTAGACAGTCTGATAGGTCTCGAGCTTCGGTCATGGTTTTAAGGGAGGTATGGGTTTGGATGGCTTTTTGTTTTAGTGACTGGTATTGAACAGCCATTTGCGAAACTCCATGTCCAACTTTCCGGCAAAGATTATTTATTTTTAGCTTCTGATCAGCGTTTAGCTTTCCCTCAGAAGTAATAGCACAAACCTCATTCAGGCACTGCTCAATAGACCCCATCCAGTTCTGAATCTCCGGAGTGGACACAACTTCAACTTTCTCATCTTGGTCCTGTCTTGGTTGTCTGGGCGATGTCAGTGCTGGTGTCGGTACCGGGGTTGGTGTCGGTGGAGGGCTGCGTCGCATTATCGAGCTCCGATTATTCGTTCTGAGTCGTAACAATTTCAGTGTTAAACCAGTTAAATATTCTAAAACTTGAGGGGTCTCCATATAACTTATAGACCTAAGGAAATAGGACCGCATCTTTAAACGCGGGCTAGCTCTAACAGTATCTTGAAAATCCTAGCCGAAAAACACGATTGTTGTCATTATAATTTATTAAATACGATTAAATTGTTTTTTTTTTGCAATACAAGAGTAATAAATTACTCCTTGAACAAATAGTCGATATTTATTATGTCAATCACTAGTATTTCAATGACAAGAAGAGATTGACCATTTCTGGTATCGCTATTTGTTCTGTGGTGACTTAAGTTTATAATGTTGATAAATCTTGTTTTTAAATATAATAATTTTATCTAGTAATGCGAATCCTTAAATTCTCCGTATAAAAAACACCATAAAAGTATTAGTTTTTATTTCGATTTCCTATTTTAGCTGTACATTGTTTTTTTTACCCAAGTAATGTCACATGTCATTGGCTACAAAGAGTATGTAAACCATAAAACCTTCTTGACTTACGCAAAATAATTAATTTACGCATCCAATTATTGAAATTATAGTTGAATAATTAGTAACAACAGATATTAATAACAACTAATTATTATTATTACATTGTAATAATAACCTGTTAAGATGTTAAAAGTACATAAGCAAACCTTTTGGTTATGCGAAAGGCAGAATGATTTAGAGACCTTTGCCTGTTTCATTCATCAATAGAAACTCTTTGTTTATTTTTTATTTTGTTAATGCTACAGTTCAACCTTGGCACGGCATGGGCACAGTTTACCAGAGGTCGCGGGTTCGAGTCCCGGTTGTATATATGTTTTGTAAATATGTTCACGATATAGGTATATTTAGCTAATAGCACGTGTACTTACTATGTACCTATGTACTATAAAACTACCATTTACTGGGTACGTCTTTCATTGACTTGAATGTGCCCCGTCGGCTGAAAGTTGTAATGCTCACTCAAATGTATCGCTGATGGTGGCGTGTGTGGTGGATCATTAAGTTCCCTTCAAAATGGTTGAGCTGAATGGTGCTGATTCATCCGTCTTGTTCCTTGAACGGGCACCGTCAAGAGGGAATGTCATCACTTAGCTGCCAAGGCTTATTTTAATTTTTGAATTGTTTGTGTTTTTTATCTTTTTATTATGGACGCTTTTAACGTTCTGCATCGTTCTCACAAGTATAATTTCAAAATGAACGATATTATGACCAATATGTTGTAACCTGCATTACGCATTCCTAGTTCAGCCATTCTCTGGTAAAGTATAACGATAACTCAAAAGAAGCCTCCATATTAAAGGTGAGTGGAAACTGGAGAATTCTATTTACTCAAAAAAAGGGTTTCAGTGGTAACGAGTTTTCAATGAAATGCTTTTGTTGCGTGATATATAGACTATATTTATTTGCTATCGTAGCTACCTTTTGTTTTTCTAAATATTCCTTAGTCCTAAAATGTTCAGCACTTTGATCTTATGGTTGTAACCATGCATGGTGTAACGTATAGGTACCATTAACGTGAACGTTATATGATTATATAAACATTTATCTGTCGGAATGACGAGTATTGAAAATTTTCAAACGTCATTTTGACTAATTCGTATTTTGAAATTATCAGCATACATTGTGACAAAAAATCGAGAGATTCGATCCTAAACCTAGATTTTGAGATCAAATTACCGTATAATGCCGAGAATTATGGCAAAATGGTAAATTACATTTGAAAGCTCTAAAATCATCCTTTAAATTAAACCATAAATCTTTGAGTCACTGCATGTTTCATACCGATACTAGGTTCCTAAGTCACTTGGTCATTGTCCTTTAGACGACATTAAATAGGATGTCGGTTGCCTATGGTCGGTCATTTGACGTTTGTAAAATTCAAAATCCATCCCAGTTTTCGCTTTTATTGTTAAATAAATTAGTTTGATTAAAAGAAAAACATGCATAGGTTGTTAAAGTGCGTGTGATAATACGTGTATCCTATTTAGTGCGTATTAAATCAGTAACACGTAGATATCACGTTCAATTCCCAGGCAAGTGCAATGTTATTGTTTTTAGCGAGTCACAACCAAATCTAGATTAGTTATCTGTGGTATTACAGCACTAGTGCGATAACATGAAGTAAAAAGCACGCGTATTTAATACACTGCATTATGATGCTAAAAAGGGTTCAATAAGAGCCACTTTACGAGCAAGTGTGTTAAAAAACGTGTTAGTTAAAGACCATTTTTGTTCGAGCTCTATCGCAACAACTAAACAAGTTAGGAATTTGAAACTTCTGTATACGGGTTGTCAGGGACATCGACGTGAAGCCGGTTACCATGGATTCAGTACATGATTCACAACCCTCCTGCGTTGAAATTTTTAGTCGGCTAAGTATTAAAAAAAAAAACCGCTGTTCCATACATTTTGACGGCGTAGGTATTGCACTTTTCTATGAAATACCAGTTTTTTTTTTTTTCATTTTTTATAATTTTTTATTATTATTTACTGTTTGTATTTCCTGTGCGTGTCCCAAATAAAATATTTTTCTTTCTTTCTTTCTTTTATAATTTTTAGTTAGTGTAAAAAGTGTGTTTTTTTAGGTTATTTTAAACTACAATTTTTATTTTTTCATTTTAAGTCTAATATAATCTTCATTTAGTTAATAAGTCTAAAGTCAACGAACTTATGACATGACCGGTTCACTAGTTAAGTGGCTACTAAAGAAATCCAGTATCCACCTCCTGGCTCCATCATCAGACCCTCAACACCAAGTGCAATCTATTAGACTCGTCAAACCGAATCATATGAGCCCAAAGTCGAGGGGTTTACTAGTAGCCCCTGAAGAGTTCCTCTATACACCTCCTGGCTCCATCATCAGATCAGCTCCAAGATACAAAATTATTGTATTATCATCGGTCTTTGATACGTGTGCAAATTTTCAAGTTAATTGAACGTCCTGTAGTTGGTGAAAATTACGTTGAAAGATACCGTTACATAGATAGATACAGGTCAAGCTAATAAAAGCGTATTAAAAATAACTTTGTAAATCACAGTATCATTATGAAATACTAATTTAACTTTTTAAAATTTAAGGTGACGAATATTCTTCGTTTAGTATTTTCATTTATTTTGCTAAATATTGTACAGTGGTACAGAATCTTTCGTGTGCCCGTCTGACTCGCACTTGGCCGGTTTTATTAATTAAATGATTTCTAATCGTTTCTTGGTGTTGACGAACGTTGCAGGCATGGGACTAACATCGTTCACATCGGAGGTGGTGTGTTGGGTGCCGCAGCAGCAGCTCAACGCCATCAGCATTAACTTCACGTGCGCACACTGCCTGCTGCACGGCATCATGCTGCGCGGCCACGACGGCTCCATGCGCAAAGTGGACGAGGACAAGTACCACCTGCGCAAATTAAATGACGAGTACGTTATACCCACACGAGCGCTTTGCACGAGTATGTTATACCCGCACGAGCGCTCTGCACGAGTATGTTATACCCGCACGAGCGCTTTCCACGAGTATGTTATACCCACACGAGAGCTTTGCACGAGTATGTTATACCCGCACTAGTGCTTTCCACGATTATGTTATACCCGCACTGACGCTCAGCACGACTATTATACTTGCGTCCGCGACGATAAAACAAATATAATACTTAGTTCTTTTTCTTTTACAGTAAAGGAGTAGAGTTGAGTATTGCACATTACTAAAACTACTACATCATTAAAAGTTCGTTGTCATTGTCTTACCATAAAAATAGACAAGTGTTAGGCTGCTTGTCCACTGGAGCGGAGAGGAGAGGAGCGGAGCGGAGCTGTGCCAATATTAATCAATGGAATTGCATATAATCTCCGCTCCGCTTCAGTGGACAGGGATTTGCGAATTAGTTTAAAAATTCATACAAAACCGGGAAGCGGAGCGGAGAAGCGGGGCGGGGAAGCGGAGAGGGGATGCGGAAAAAAACCGGCCGCGAAATATTGTAGCTGCGGGGCCCGGGGGAGGGGGAGTAGTGTGCCACCGATGTTCGGCCAGTGGGTGCGTGCCTCGGCTGGGCTAGTATATATGTGGCCGCTTTGTTTTGACTTAGGGCAGACCGGGTACAAAAGTAATACTTTGTACTTTGACACACACAAATTACTCGTCGCGTGAACTCGGTCTAGCTTCGCACAGTCCGCAACCGCTATCTCGCTTCGCACAGTCCGTAACTCCGCTCCGCTACCTCATTCTGCATAGTCCGTAACTCCGCTCCGCTGACTCACTCCGCATCAATAGACAGACACTGTCTTCAATCAGCTCCACTCCGCTGCTTCGCTCCGCTTCAATGGGCAGCCTAAGGGCCGAGTCACACCGGAATGGCAGCAGCCGGCAGCGACGCGGCGACCACGCTCAGTGTGAAATAATTTTAAACTTTATCTACATACTTAAAAGACCAGTATCGCTTGAAAAGCTTGAAAAGATCACGAGGCCGCCCGCGATGACGCGAGCGGCCGCGCGCCATGTGCATCTTGTCAGTGGTTCGGCCGCGCGCTCCTCACCTTCGCCGCAACACTGAGCATTAGGCAAGAGGAGACTAGGCGCGTGGTTTCTGGTGGTCGCGCGAAGCCACCACTGGCCGCTGCCGGCCGCTGCCATTCAGGTGTGACTCGGCCCTTTGGCTATCGCGTCTGTAATGTGTACGTCTGTCGGGCGGAGATCTACATTACAAAGCTAATGATGTGTGGGTAAAATCGGAACTAACGCCGCCATCTTGTCTTGTCAATACAATTTCTGTGACAATATCACAAATATTTACCAACAACGCCGCCCTGTCAATGTTATTCCTGAATAACATTAACAGGGGGGCATTAGCCTGCACCAAGAGATTCTTGTACTGCGTAGGTGCGAAACTATTATTACGTTGTAAGATTAAGGTTTTATGATTAAAAGGAGACAAGTAATGACTGGACACTGACAGTCGCGGGTTCCATAACTTATTTTACTCTTTGGTCCATAAATTGAAGGTCGCTCAGCGGGCTATGCTGGGAGTTTGTTTTAAGGATAAAATTTTAAATGAAGTTATACGGAAAAAAACCGGAGTCACCGACATAGCTTGCAGAATAAGCAAGCTGAAGTGGCAGTTGGCTGGCCTTGTTTATCGAAGTACCGATGGTTAGTGGAGCAGACAAGTCCTGGAGTGGAGACCACGTATCAGCAAGTATGTGGGATGCCCGCTAGCTGTATGGACTGACGACTTTAAAAAGGTGGCTGGAACAGACTGGATGCGGAAGGCAGAGGACAGGGTATTGTGGTGAAGCCTGGGAGAGGCTTATGTCCAGCAGTGGACTGTGATAGGCTGAGTTGATTGAAGTAATGACTAATACATCTGTTTAGGCAATCGATTATCGATCTGGACACCAAGCTGATAACTCAGCACGACGTCGGCGACTACTTCCTCATGATACAGAATGATGACTGCGGCGAAGAGCAGATCAAAGCACTCACTCTCAAAGGTAAATCAATAATGAGCTTTGTTCTGCCAAAACAGTTCAACTGTTCTTAATGTTTTTATTATTAATTTGTTTTGTATCTCATTTTATTTCGATTTCTGATATCATGTTGTATGTTGTGATTTATTCATTATTATATTTTCGCTTTATCAAACTTAATGTTTTACCTAGATTATAAGAGAATGATGTGGTCTCCTATAATTGGAAGCGCACACTGTATTTGTCCCTTCTGTTGGAGATCCAATAAAATAAATAATAACCCACAATCTTACAATAATTCCCCTATCCAAAACATATCGTTTAAAAAAAAAAACAACCGACTTCAAAAATAAAATTCATGCGTTTAATTTACCACTTTGTTGGCGTGATTAATATGTAATACACCCAGGCCAAATTACAGCTTTCTAGTACTAAGAGTCTCTGAGCTGAGCCGCGGACAGACAGACACACGGAGAGACACACGGACATGGCGAAACTATAAGGGGAAGTCGGTTGTTTTTTTTTGTAAAAAGTTTTTTTTATTATTTGTGATTGTTTCGCATCGTTTCTTGATGTTGAAAAACGTTGCAGACACGGAGCAAATGCGGCTCACGTCGCAAGTGGTGTGTTGGCCGCCACCGGAGCAGTCCAACGCCATCAGCATTAACTTCACGTTCGGAAACAGCGTGCTGCTTGGCATCATGCTGCACGTTAACGACGGATCCATGCGCAAATTAGACGAGAACAAGTATCACCTGCGCAAGTTCAAGGACGAGTACGTTATACCCACAAAAGCGTTTTGCACGATAATGTTATACCCGCACGAGCGCTCTGCACGAGTATAATAAACCCGCACGAGCGATTGAAGGAGTATGTTATACCTGCACTAGTGGTTTGCACGACCATTATACTCACGTCCGCGACGATAAAACAACTATAATACTTAATAGTTTTTTTTCTTTTACAGTAAAGGAGCAGAGTTGAGTATTACACATTACATTTTTTTATTAAAATTTCATTGTTATTGTCTTATCATACAAATAGACAAGGCGATCGCGATCGCGTCCATAATATTATGTAGGTCTGTCGAGTGGAGTTCTACAGAACAACGCTAACAGGTTATTTTGGCACGCGAGTATAATCGGAACAAACGCCACCATCTTGTTTTGTCAATACAGTGTCAATGTCATTCAGGCACCAAAATATTCTTGTACTGACACTCTTTAAGCCGTGTCTCCTGCGCGTGTTTTTTCGAAACATTACACAAAAAACCTTACACATAAACATTTGTTTTCATACACAAGCTGTCTTCTGCGCAAGTATATTTTTTTAATTATTACTAATAACACATTTTGTGTTGTGTAATGTTTCGAAACACCCGCGCAGGAGTCACGGCTTAGGTAGCTGAGAAACTATTGTTACGTCGTAAGATGGTTTATGGTTAATACAAGACAAGTAATGACTGGACAAGTCGCGCTAGTCCACAAATTCAAGGTCGCTCAGCTGACTATGGAGTGGGCTATGCTCGGAGTTTGTTTTAAGGATAAAATCAGAAATGAAGTTATAGAGAAAAAAACCGGAGTTACTGACATAGCTTACAAAGTAAGCAAGCTGAAGTGGTAGTTGGCTGGCCATGTTTAATTATCGAAGGACCGACGGCCGGTGGAGCAGAACTGGAGTGGGGATCTCCCCAGCTATATGGACTGAAGACCTTAAAAAGGTGACTGGGACAGACTGAATGCAGAAGGCAGAGGAGAGGGAATTGTAGTGCAGCCTGGGAAAGGCCTATGTCCAGCAGTGGACTGCGATAGGCCGAGTTGATTGAAGTAATGACTAATACATCTGTTTAGGCAATCGATTATCGATCTGGACACCAAGCTGATAACTCCGCTCGATTTCGGCGACTACTTCCTCATGATACAGGATGATGACTGCGGCGAGGAGCAGATTAAACTACTCACTCTCAAAGGTAAATCAAGAATGAGATTTGTTTTGCCAAAACAGTCCAACCCCCAATCTTAGAATAATTCCGTTAATTTATAATTAATCAGCGTTATCTAACCAAAATAAAAATATTTTACAAAAAAAAAACAATATAAACTACAGTACATCATTTTCTGTATCATACTGTATCAGTATGCCAAGAATTCAATAAAGCGTGTCTTGTAAAAAAAGTAACAATCACTAAATCAAAAAAATTATGGGCTATTCCTGGCCCTCAGAGTCCTGGCATTAGAAAAAGCAGAGATATTTTATATAATTTTTACCACGAGAAATCATTGACTTCTGATCAAGTCCTTCATAAATACTCGTATGTCAAAAAAGATTCTCATAAAAAGATTGCGCTCAAGCTAAATCCAACCAAAAAAGAAACAAATTTTATGTTTCTAATAATAAAATAATAGTTGTGTGGCAGGTAATTAACAAAGAAAGCGGAAACACAAACATTGAGATCTGAATGAATTGTTTTTAAAAATTAATAATGAAACCATTTCAGATGAGTTAAAAGTTGCTGATACATTAGAAAATTTATTTACCAACATCCTAATAGAGGTTACGAAATGTCTCCCCTCATAATCTGTACGAGCTGAATCTCTTCTAAAAAAAAAACTTCAGTAAGGACATTCCAAGTTTTTAATTCAAGCCCAATTCTATTGTCACAATTCAAGCATTCAAAAGAAGACTTATGGGGGATTTCCGTTAAGGTGCTTAGAGATGTCGTTGACACAATTGCCCCTGTCCTAACAGGCTTATTTAATCGATGTTTAGATAGCGGTACGTTTCCTGATTTAATAACACATAGTAAAGTAGTACCAATTTTCAAATCAGATGGTAAGAGTGATTCCTATAATTATAGACCTATATCTGTGCTACTAGCAGTGAGTAAAATATATGAAAAATCATACTAGACCAGATGTTGTCACATTTTAATTCAAATTGGATTTTGCATTACCGTCAGTTTGGTTTCACGAAAGGTAGGTCGACGACTGACGCAGGAGTAAAACTCATCACTTACATTTTGGAATCCTGGGAGAAGTCCCAGGATGCAATTAGCAGTTTTTGTAACCTCTCAACAGCGTTTGCGTATCTGTAGATTACACCACTACGGAATTCCTGGATAAGCGTTTTTTTTTATATTAAAAATGGCGGGTTCCTATTACGGTTCATAAAATACAGCCCGCTGACAGACAGACGGACAGCGGAGGCTTAGTAATAGGGTTCCGTTTGGTTCTTTCCTGTACGGAAGCCTTAAAAAAGTAACTTGCGTATAACATATAGAAAATAATTTTGATTGATTGGCCAAATGATAACTTGTATGTCAAATCATCATTTAAGCGATTATGGTGTTTTTAGGGGACTTATTATTTTTTATTAGCTTACTCGGCAGACGCTGTCTAGTCCAAATTTAAAAAATTCTACGAGAATAAAAACAACGTTTAGTTTTTCCCGAAATTGAAGATTTTCCGGGAATTTTTTCCAATCTTTCTCTCCTTAAGATCATTATTCGGGCTATTACTAACATTTCAAAATAAAAGGTAGCCGAATTGGACCTCAAGTGCTGCGCTTACCAACGAAAAGCATACATTTTTATTATATAGATTATTTCGCATATTTTCTTGATGTTGACGAACGTAGCAGGCATACGACAAACGCAACTCGCAGAGCAGGTGGTGTTTTGGCTGCCGCCGCAGCGGCTCAACGCTACCAGCTTTAACTTCCCGTGTGTAAACTGCGTCCTGCGCGCCATCATGCTGCGAGTCTACGACGGCTCCATGCGCAACGTGGACGTGAAGAAGTACCAGCTGCGCAAGTTGAACGACGAGTACGTTATACCCACACGAGCGTTTTGCACGAGTATGTTATACCCTCACGAGCACTCCACACAAGTATGTTATACCCTCACGAGTACTCTGCAGGATTAAGTTAAACCCGCACTTGCACTTTGCACTAGTATGTTATACCCGCACTAGCGTTTTACACGAGTATGTTATACCCGCATTTGCGCTTTTGCACAAGTATGTTATACCCGCATTTGCGCTTTGCACGACTAACCCCCTTTTTAATAACAAATTCCTTCTATCTTCCATTAGTTTTAGTTTTTTCACTTAAATAGAATTCTTAAGTCTTGTTTGTTTATATTCTTGCCTGTTCTTTGAGCTTGTTTTCTACTCTTTTATATTTTTCATTTAGGTCTATATCTGAATTAACAACTTCCATCAGGTCTTCTATGGTGTCGTTTTTATCCTACTTTTTACTAGTTATTTGTAAGTAGTTCATTAGAATTGCTTTCGGTCTAGACTTTTTTGGACCACTTTCATTGAGACAACTGCTGGTTAGTATACGGTTATAGTTATACGGTGGTTAGTATTGAAGTTTAGGTTTTTTACTATTCCATTATTGCTAAATAAACCAACTTTGTTGGTTATTATGTAGTCGATTTCATTTCTAACCTTTCCATCTGGGGACATCCAAGTCCATTTGTTTTTGGGCTTTTTGCGGAACATGGAATTGAGAAGTATAAAATTTTGCTCGAGCAAGAATTTACCAATTTTTCTCTGCTTATGCTTCTTTTGCCCCTTCCGTATTTCCCTATTATATGTCCTTCCTTAGTTCACTTAGTTTGTCGTAAAATTATCATAATATTTATCTATGTCTGTTTTTGTTGCTTGTTCTGTCGGTAAGTAGATTTGGATGACGGTCCAATTTTTCGTATGTTTTGGTGAGTTGATATGAATCGCAACTATTCTATCTGGTATCCCTTGAAACCCAATGATCTGGCTTTTGTGTTTTAACTTTACTAAAAATCCTACTCCTCTTTGTCCAGCGACTTCGCCTTTGTGATACATAATATAGTGGCTTCTCTCTTCAATTCCTTTTCCTATTGTCCGCATCTCGCTTATGCCCAAGATGTCTCAATTGATGGTTTCGATAGCTAACTCTAACTCTTGCAAACTTTCTGGTGGTCTCAAGGTTCGTGTTTAGTGTACTTAGGTAACTACTTGGTTTTTGTATCCCTTTTTTGTATTGGATTTTTTTGGCAGATTTATTGGAGGGTGGTGGTTGACGTTCCCCACGATGACCAGCCGGCTTATGGGGCAATTTATTGGAGATTTTCTTGTGGTTTATTTGTTGTTGTATCTCTATGTTGGTTCCGGTCGGACAGGGCTTTTACTTGATTTTTGGCATCTCTGCCATTGAGATAGATCTTTCACGTGTTACATGTGTAAGTATGCTTGGTTTAATTACTTCCCTTGTAGGCTTAGAGTAGTCTTTACAGTTTCCGTATTCTTCGTATTTAACTTTATTATTAATACAAGACAAATAATGACTGGACACCGAAAGTCTGGCTGGTCCACAAATTGAAGATCGCTCAGCTGGCTATGGAGTGGGCTATGCTCGGAGTTTGTTTTAAGAATAAAACCAGAAATTAATTTAAACGGAAAAGAACCGGAGTCACCGATATAGCTAGCAGAGTAAGCAATCTGAAGTGGCAGTTGGCTGGACATGTTTATCGAAGGACCGATGGCCAGTGGAGCAGACAAGTCCTGGAGTGAAGATCGCGTATCGGCAAGCGTAGTGTAGGACGCCCCCAGCTATATGGACTGAAGACCTTAAAAAGGTGACTGGGACAGACTGGATGCAGAAGGCAGAGGACAGGGTATTGTGGTGCAGCCTGAGAGAGGCCTATGTTCAGCAGTGGACTGCGATAGGCTGAGTTGATTGAAGTAATGACTAATACATATGTTTAGGCAATCGATTATCGATCTAAACACGAAGCAGATAACTCCGCGCGACTTCGGCGACTACTACCTCATGATACCAGATGATGACTGCGGCGAGAATCAGATCAAAACACTCACTCTCAAAGGTAAATCAATTATGAGCTTCGATCTCCCAAAACTCTCTCCAACCCACAAATCTTACAATAATTTCGTTAATTTATAATCATTCTATCTAAAATAAAATAATATTAAATAGAAAATCATAACCTACCTATAAATACCTTAGAAAATGTTTTTTTTTTTTGTATATGGGTTGGTTCATACGGTAAATGAGATCTGACTAATCGCCGGTTTTATTTTAGTTAAATGCAATCACTTTTCATCGTGTATTTCATTAGATTTTCGCATACTTTATTAGATATCCCGCAAAAAAAGTCACGAATTTTCCACTTTTCGTATTCAAGATTGACCAGCCTTGCTATTCTGTAACCATCTCACCGTGAAAACTTAGGGGAAGTGATCGTGGAGTGAGCTGTCAGTGTCACCCAACCCGATGCTAGGTGTGCAAAAGCATAAAATCTTTATAATCTATGACATTGATTATTTAATCTATGGTTTAAAAAAAATATGATTATGGTCTGTGGACTGAATAAAGATGTCTTCGATGAATCTGAAAAAGAAAGGTGTGTTTTTCTAAATCTCCAAATATCCTTAATATCGAGAACCTGACACAAGAAATACTCAGTGAGTAGAAATTATTAAACATGGCGACCGACAGAGAAATTCATATTGAGGCGATCCGAAAGGAGAGAAAAATCACCAGAAGCTTGTTCACGAAGAACGCCAACGTGCTCGAGAAACTTCTCGACGAACTCCATTCAGGAGATGAAGCACGTACAATTACGATTACAGGTCAGTACTTAAAAGTATTAGAACTACAAAACCAACTCACAGAGTTAGACAGAGAAGTCAGAAAATTGATGAGTTGCGACGATGACGAGGTCTTGTTAGAAAATGAGATGGAAAGTGCTATGGAGTACAAATCCAGATGGATCATGTTAGACGTCAAATACAAAAGTAGATGTCAACACTTAAATTGCGATAATTCCATTGATATGAAACGAGAAAAACGCAATTTCAAACTTCCTACACTACAATTCACAACCTTTAGAGGCGATTTAAAAGGCTGGCTACCGTTCTGGGGTCAATTCCAGAAAATTGATAATGACCCACAGATTGACACCAATGATAAATATCAATACTTACTGCAAGCGATGGCGGATGGTTCAGAACCTAAGGCCCTAGTAGAAAGCTTCACACCGACATCATATCATGAGTGCTTAAGCCAATTAAAGTCTAGATATGCCCGAGAAGAACTTCTGATACAAGTGTATGTTCGAGAACTTTTGGGACTCATCAACAAGGTTGAGAGTTACAACCTAACGACATTGTTCGATAAAATAAGTGCAATGCTGCGAGCACTAGAAACCCTGGGAGTCACAAAAGATAAATTTGCAGCATTTTTACTTCCCATGGTCGAGTCTGCATTACCGCAGGAATTATTAAAAGTATGGGAAAGAAACAAGAAAGAAAACGAAGATATCAGTACAGAACTAAATAGCTTGTTAACATTTATGAGAAAAGAAGTTGAAAGTGAACAAAGGATATTATTAGCCAAGAAAACACTAGAAAATAACACAAAATTGAACACTACACCAGAACCAACAGCTAGTTGCTTATTAACAAACACAGATCGAACCATTACCAAGAAAAACTTAATATGTGTTTGGTGTGAAAAGGATTCACATAACAACCTGGAATGTTATAAAATGCAAAAAATGACCATAGAAGACAGAAGAGCCCATCTGAAACAAAAGAATGCCTGCGCTATTTGTTTGAAGAAAGGACATCACCCAAAAACTTGCAAGGCACCTGTTAAATGCTTGTTATGTGGTCAGCGTCATTCTGTAGTTTTATGCACAGGTCAGAAGCAGAAAATTAATGATAATGCTCCAAAATCCAACCTCTCTGCTACCCACACTGAAGCTATCAACAGTACTACATCAGCAACAGCGAGCAATGGAATTTCTAGCACCACTATGTCTGCTGGTACTAAGAAGAATGCAGAAACAACATTACTACAAACAATATCTGTTTTCCTTTGCAATGGTGAGAAACAGGTGATGGTTCGTGCTATGTTCGACAATGGTGCACAACGGTCATACATCCAAGAGGATGTCGCACAGAAACTCAACATTCCGACTGTGGGTAACGAAACTTTATCTCATACTCTATTTGGTGGTGTAGAAATAACTTCTAAAAAGTACAAAGTTTATGATTTGAATGTAACAAGCTTAGATAAAATGTTTTCTTTTCAACTGACTGCTCTAGGACAGACATGCATTTGTCAAAATATTCCCAAATATACTAACAATGATATATCACACTTACTTACCAAACACAACATCACCCTTTCAGACAAAAGCACACACTCAGATGATATTTGCTTACTTATAGGGGCTGACTTTTCTGGTTTGGTACTTACAGGTGATATGGTGAAGCTACATGATTCACTGGTTGCAATAAAAACTAAGCTTGGATGGACTCTTCAAGGAAGAATTACAAACTCCCCAAGCACGACTGTGCAAGCAGGTCATGTAGCAATGTTTTGTTCTGCAGATGTGTCTAATTTTTGGTCTCTTGAAACTTTAGGTATTTGTGACCCGATTGAGACCAAGACGAAACAACAGCAGGAAGAAGAGGTGTTGGCGAATTTTGAAGATAATGTGACAGTCAATGACGAGGGCCGGTATGAAGTTCTTCTCCCCTGGAAGGTAGGTCACGACGAATTATTAAATAGCCACGATGTTGCTTCACGACGATTGCAGTCTGTAACAAAGAGAATGATGGCGAATAATATGTATGAGGATTATAACCAAGTTTTCAATGAATGGCGTGACAAGGGGATTATCAAGATTGTACCGGACCCAGAGAAAGACATTGAATCTTCTCATTACTTACCACACCGACCTGTTGTGAAGGAGAAAAGTCTAACTACAAGAATTCGACCCGTGTTCGATGCTTCGGCCAAAGATAGACATGGTAAGTCTTTGAATTTATGCCTGGACAAAGGAATCAACATGTTAGACAAAATTCCAAAATTATTGAATGGATTTCGAAAGAGGGCGATAGGCGTCACTGCTGATATATCTAAAGCATTTTTACAAATATCAGTGTCACCGAGAGACAGAGATATGCTGAGATTTCTATGGTGGGATGATAAAGGTAACATGATAACTTATCATCACTGCAGAGTGGTTTTTGGTTTGACCTGCAGCCCATTTCTACTTTCCGCTTCCATCCAGCATCATTTACATCAGGTGAGTGGAGAATTGAGAGGTACGGCAGAGATTTTAGCTGACTCATTTTATGTTGATAACTGTCAAACTAGTTTGGACACTAAAGAAGCAGTCAAAAAGTTCGAGACAGAAGCTAAAGAAATAATGAGCCAAGCCAAGTTTGACCTCACACAATGGACAATAGCTCCCCAACTAGATCAGAAGAGTGATGCTGTGATATCCATACTGGGTCTTGAATGGCATACTAAAGAAGATCAACTGAGTTGCAACATACAAGACTTCCCACCACCTTGTGAACTAGGTAAGATTACAAAAAGAAATCTCTTATCATTAACTCAAAGGATTTATGATCCTATCGGTTTTACATCAGGAGTGACTTTAGTACCCCGATTAATCCTGCAAGAAACATGGCGCCGCAAATTAAGCTGGGATGAAGAAATACCAGGTGACCTGAAAAATAAACTTATACATTGGTATGAATCCTTACATCATTTAAAACACTGTAGGATACCAAGACGACTTACAGCAACTCCATTTGATGAAAGTACATTACAACTTCATCTGTTCTGTGACGCTAGTCAGGATGGATTTGCAGCGTGTTTATGTTTACGATCTGAAAATAAAGGTATAGTTTCAGTACGAATGATATCAGCAAAATCACGAGTAGCACCCCCTGAAAAGCTAACCATCCCTCGTCTAGAATTACTAGCAGCTCTAATAGGATCTAGATTATTATCAGAAGCACGAAAAGACCTTGAGCTGCAATGTGAAGAACGATGCTGGACTGATTCAGGTGTTGCTTTGTGCTGGATTAAAAAAGAGCTACCTTGGAATACCTACGTGGGAAACCGCGTCAAGGAAATTAGACAAAATACGAACATTGATAACTGGTATCACATTCCAGGAGCATCGAATTGGGCTGATCTACCATCTCGAGGCTGCGACGCGGCCCAACTGTTGTCTTCTCGTTGGTTAGAGGGACCGTCATGGTTGTACTCTGCACCTAGTGAGTGGCCGAAATCACCCCTAGCTTTGGATGAGTTAGAGGCCAGTCGTGAGCTTAAGAAGACTGCAGTTTGTAATACAAACACAGTCGAAAATGAAGGTATGACAAGTCAGCTCACTTATTTTTCTAAATATAACAAAATTATTCGGATGGTTACTTGGATGCTGAGATTCACCAATAATGCACGTCATAAAATTAAGATAAGAGGCGAACTAAGCTGTGAAGAATATGAAGAGAGTGAAAAGAGAATAATGAGAATTATACAGGCAGAAAATAGAGATTTCATAGAGAAGAAAATCCGAGGACTCATACATTTTTATGATAATGATGGCCTGTTAAAAATCAAAACAAAACTTTTACTCTCTGACTTTCCAGAGACAATCAAATTTCCAGTATTGCTCCCGGGCAACAACATAATTGTAAGAAGATTGGTGGAGCAAAGACACAGGGAGCTCAAGCATGCAGGTGCCAACCAACTGACAGCAGACATAAGATCCAGATTTTGGATCATTGGGATAAGACGGCTTGCAAAATCTATTATAGCTTCATGTGTAGTATGTACCAGATTTAGATCTAAATCAGTACAAGCACCTACTGCCCCGCTGCCAAGTGAGAGAATTCGGTGCACTGCCCCATTCCAAGTAAGTGGCGTCGACCTGGCTGGTCCCCTGTTCCTACGCAATGGAGAAAAATGTTGGGTGGTACTATACACATGTGCAGTATATCGCTGTGTCCATTTAGAGTTAACAAAATCGCTGTCAACAGAAGCTTTTATGCTTACCCTAAGAAGGTTCATCTCTAGAAGAGGTAGGATTAAACAGTTAATTAGCGATAATGGCACTAATCTGGTTGGCACAAAGAACAGACTCACTGATATAGATTGGGAAGAAGTCCAGAAATGCTCAACTATTGAACGTATCAAGTGGAAGACGAATGCTCCAACAGCAGCTTGGTGGGGCGGATTTTTTGAACGACTTATACGTATAATGAAAGAATTGTTGAGAAGGATTCTAGGAAAGTCGCGTGTGGATTATGAGGAATTGGAAACCATCTTGTGTGAATGTGAGGCAATAATGAATCAGCGCCCTCTGACATATGTGCAAGATGATATGAATACTCATCTAGAACCATTGACACCATTATGTTTCATACAAAGTATTCCTCACAATGATGTGACAGATCTCGATGCAGCAGATGCTAAAACTTTAAATTACAGACTCAAGTACTTGTTGAAACTAAGAGAAGACTTTAAACAAAGATTCAAGACAGAATATTTGACAGCTTTAGTCCAAAGAGGAAAGGAGAAACAAACTAAACTAAATGTTGGAGATATTGTTTTGATGGAAACAGAAGATAAAAGAGTGAAATGGCCTTTAGGAATAATAGAAGAGATTTTTACAGGTCGTGATAATATCAACAGAACAGCAAAGGTGAGAACATCGACTGGCACCAAGGTGCGTCCATTTCAGCGTTTATTTCCTCTTGAGATTACTGATCCTGATGTAGAGTTCCCAAAATATGAAGAGAGTACTTCAGGTAAGAGTACACCTCCCACTAATGTTCAGCAAGCAGATCCGGAAGGAACCACATCTTCGGTTCCAGTTGTCTATCCTAGTAATTCTCTAGAGCAAGATAAGGTCAAACAACAGATCACCCGTTCTGGCCGGGTTGCTAGGTTACCCAGCAGATATTTGATTTGAAAGGTGTAACGTCTTGTTGATCTGGTTCATTTATAAAACATACATATTACACATACACACTCTCAGGAGTACATATCTACATGTTTAGTGTACAGATAACTATTATAACTTGCATATCTGTCCTACAGAAACTAATTCCTTTGTATGTATTGCATAATACATAAGATTGACATTATTAATTGATCTTAAGTTCCTAAGAGATTGGTATTATGTAGTAACAATAGTCAATTGCGTATTGAACATTATTAATAATAGGGTATGTATGTACAAATTGTATTGATGCTAGAAACTAAGTATGGTTGATGACGTTATTATAATGTTATATACTTATTTGCTATGTATAGTTGTACATCTAAGAATTATAATGAAAGAGTTAGAGATAAGTATAGATGATTATAATTTAGAGACTATAGATTTTAATAAAAATGTAAAACTACAGTAAATACGACATTGTAGTAAAATTTTGATATGCATGTATGTACACAATAAGTCATATTGTCTTGAGTTGTTAATTTTATTATTATTGTATAACTTGATCTCTTTTCTGGGTGTGGAGGATGTGCAAAAGCATAAAATCTTTATAATCTATGACATTGATTATTTAATCTATGGTTTAAAAAAAATATGATTATGGTCTGTGGACTGAATAAAGATGTCTTCGATGAATCTGAAAAAGAAAGGTGTGTTTTTCTAAATCTCCAAATATCCTTAATATCGAGAACCTGACACAAGAAATACTCAGTGAGTAGAAATTATTAAACTAGGGATGACCAAGCATTACATTTACAATCGTAATCGAGATTTTAATTAAATGTTTTATGCTAATTCTATTGATCATTTTATATTAAGTATTCTAAAGCTAGTAGATATTTAACCGCTTATGTCTAAACATTACTATTTATGGGGATTAGCGCGCAAGTAAAATAAAATTGCAAAACAGATATCCAATCAGACACTCAATTTTGTTCCTAGACTAGTCCCTTGATATAAATAGCCTGAGGCGCGACGCGTTACGCAGGTAGGTACCTACCTACAATAAATAAAATAAAACATACATAGGTATCTACACGTTGCTGCTGCATAATAAAGAAAATGCGCATTGACATAGTTTGTTATTATGAACCCATTGTTAACTTATATTATGTAAACGCAATCGAGTGTTAATAGTGTGTAATTTAACCCCACACAAACTATGTGGGAACATACCTAAACGATGTAGTCATTTAAATAAAAAGATATGTATATTGTATGTACCTACCTACCGAATAATTTATTGGAGATAACCTACATAAGCGTTGAATAAAATCATATTCATCAAATCATTACAAAATTCATAAGTTCAACAGCTGGCACTTGCAGCGCGCGCACACCGAATCACTTCACCACGTTGAAGTGGTAAGAATCGCGCTTGCGCGCTAGGCGCTACACTATCACATTGAGATTTGTTTTACTTACTACGTACCTACACTTATTTAAATTGTATGTAACGCGTCACGTACTTGCGTACTAAATACCAACGTCCAATAAGTACCTACAATGTTTTATTCATCACCATCATATATAAGCCAAGTAAAACTGACACTTGTAGAGCGCGCGCATCACATCACCGAAGTGTTGTCGCCAAGGAAATAACACGCGTGGTAACCTTAAGGTAACCACTATGATAATATCATGGTGGTAACTATAGAGACCACGCGCGTGATCACTTCATCCGATTCTATAATAAAGAATCGGATGAAGTGATCACGCCGCGCAGCCGCGTTGTTACGCACTTTGTTTTTTTTTTCCCTCTTTGACGGCCATGTCCATAAGCTTATACGTATTCAGAGACAATAATTAGTACCTACCTATTTATTTCAATACTTTTAGATAATTCAATGTCTAAATCATACCGTTTTGTACATTAAAAAGTCAGTTTATTGCCTAGATACATTTTGTTTTCAATAATTAAACTGTTTTTTTTTATGAACTATTTACGTACTTACTACATATTTAACCTGTAGGTGTGTAACGCGTCACGCATGTGCAGTCAGAACATTTAAGGCGAAAGCGTCAAGGTAGCCCGCGAAATTCAAATTTTCTTACGTTTTTTGCAATTTGCAGGTCAGTATCATGTTGTATGTTGGTCTAAATATGATTCGCGGCCGTATCAAATGTTTCAAAATGATCAATACAACACTCTAAGTTCATTTAATAGCATTGAATGACTATTTCATGAAATCATGACATTTGCAGATTGTGCTTACATAAGGAGTTGTATTGATGATTGTAATGATTATAATTATGTAAAGCCTTATTGGTTACGGTCGCGAATCATATTTTAATCAACATAAAACCTCACACTTACCTGCAAAATGTAAAAAACTAAAGAAAATTTGAATTTCGCGGGCTACCTTAGCGCATGCCCCTTAAATAATAAAATGCAATACCAATAAGTACCTACAGCTGCTACAAAGCGTCTTTTCGTAGTTTGCGCATAGTTACTTACATTGTTTGTTTTATTAAGAACCTATTGTCAGCTGATGACTTGAATGCAATCAAACTCCTAGCGTGATGAGATGCGCCTTACCTATCTATACGATGTGTGTATTTATCAAATCACCTAATATTTTATTGTACCTCCATAACTAAACGTTGCCAATAATAAAATAATATTCATCAAATCTTAATCAACATCATAAATTAATACTAAGTTCAACTGACACAGCGCGCGCATTGCACCTCGCCGAAGTGAAGTGCTGTTTCCATGGTAACCACCAGAATGCCATGAAGTGAACTTATTCACGTCGCGCATGCGCACGAGGCGCTGCATAGATATAACACACGAAGTGAAGTGCTGTTGCCTGGCAACCAGACGCTGCATAGATATCACACTAAGGTTCTATTTTATTTCCCGTCATTGGGGGCCCATGTCCTTATTTATGCGTATTCGTATTCATAGACAATAATTTATTAGTACCCATTTATTTCAATGCTTTTAGACCTACATTTTATTTCAACAGTTTGATTTTACTTGAAAGGTGAGATTGAGCAACTTCATAAAATTTGTGCTAGGCAAGTAGGTATTCAGTGTTCGTTTACTTACTTATATACATAATACGTAAAAAGCACATAGGTAGTAATATCGTGTGGGTCTATCTGGCTGGCCCCAACGAGATTTATCAACAGGTGATAGGTTTACATAAGGACATTCTTTTTTACCTATATAAAATGAATAAGATGTATTTTTTACCTCGACAGTTTTTGATTTTCGACTTTCTGTGAGCTATACTTTAGAGGATATTCGATATCTAAATAAATATTCAACCAACGGACCTAGTTAAATTTGCGAAAGTCCAAAATTTGGATTTGTATGGTACATAATAGTATCAAGCTCTTTATGCTAATTGTATGATATTAAAGAGTAGTATTTTAAAAAGGGGCCCGCTCGCTGGACGTTTGTCTAAGTAACGAATATCTTCTAAAGTAGGTATAGCTCACAGAAAGTCGAAATTTTGGATTTGTAAGGTACATAATAGTTTCTAACTCCGAGTACTACTGGGCGATCTGAAAGTATAATAACAATAAAAATAATCACAAGGGGGGCCCGCTAGCAAGACACTTCATAGAAACGTCGTTTAATCAAAAACTGTCGAAGTACAAAATACATCTTATTTATTTTCTATAGGTAAAAAATTATGTCCTTATGTAAACCTGTTGATAAATCTCGTTGGGGCCTGCCAGATAGACCCACACAGTAATACCAAATCATCTAGATTGTTAGAGATAAACCACAGTACAAGATACAAAGCTTGTAACATAAATATACCTACACACAAATTGCGCTTCACTCTTACAAACAAGAAAAATTAAAATTATTATAATTAATATATGTATTTATTTATTTATTTAAGAAGTGTATGTGCGTTTATTTTAAGCTGATAAAATGATGTGTGTTTAGGTTGCTGTAGTCTGTTTAGGTACTGTTTTACACACTGTCTATGTCTCATAGATGTAAATCGACACTATGTCTGTCATCCAATTCTCCTGTCGCAGGTCTGCTGGAAACAAAATCTAATAATAAATCTTTATGTATTTTACATTATTAAGTGTTTAGTGTGTAGGTACTTATATAAATAAATAAATAGAATTTATTAATTTGCATCACATCAAATCAATTTGCTAATACATTTTTGCTACATTTTTCTTGAGGCTGGGAACGGAGCGCTGTCGGATGTGTGTGGACTGCACACCACCACTGCTGGAAATAATGGTAAGCATTTATTACTATTTGATTTATTTCATTCCTACACTCATCCGAGTATTATTTTTTACAATCAATTGAAATAATATTGTGATTATCATCAGTATAGTAATGTAGTACTTTCAATAAGTAATTACTTATAATAGGTACTCATTTCAATCAATCATTATGAGTACAATGAGTTGCAACATTTAATAATTCCATGCTCCTGCTCCAATTTATTGGCTCCATAATTATGTAGGTACCTATGTTTATCAAAAAAAGTGTGTGCAATACTGAATACTAACCAGGATTGATGTGATCAAATCAAGTAGAGGTGGTGTTCCTTTACTGTCTTCAGTTCATAAGGCATTACTTAGCAACTGCTGGGTCGCATGGGCTCATCTGCCAAGAGATAGAATATTTATCAGATTAATAATATTCACTTGTTTTAAATGTGTGCCTATTCTTTTAGTTAACTTTTCAGTGTTCCATAAGTTGTGCCTTCGCCGGCTAATCGATCAGGAACGAGTCCAAATCGCCACGACAGCGTTTCTTAGGCCTGGCTCGGTATCGGGCACCTACTGTGTGGCGATCGTGGCACGTGGCCTATTTTTACCTTAAAACTATTATTATCACCAAGTTAACTAAGTAGATACTTGGCATACTTACCTGACTGACCACCACTCGTTCTTGCAAAGCTAACCATCAGACTGATGATCTACTACATCACTTATTATGAACAGTAACACAGGAATTGTATAGTTTAGGAATCCTCATCGTCATTTTAGACGAAAGATGTCCACTGCTGGACATAGGCCTACCCAAGCACCACCACGGCGCCACAAGCCGCGCCAAAATTTATTTTTGATACAATTACCAGTATCTACATGTCAACACTACGTCTTATTGTCACATTCACGATTACACACTAATAATTATTGTCACTGATAAACCAATTCAAAGTAGGTACTATATAATTCAAACTTTCATTTGTTTTTATAGATATTGTAAATTAATACCGGTTTTGGTTTGCAAGTTCAAACAAAATGCAGTTCAGAAAAAAGTTGCAGGGCTAACCATAGACAATTTCACCACAGATTATTAAGATTTCGATTTGATGAAGTTTAGTAATCAACATCAACAAAAAAACCATGGATGGTTCAAAAATAATTAATTAATAAATAACTACCTAATTATCGTTAGGTTAAAACTATTCAAACTATTTCAAAGTACCTAGATACAAAATTCAAAAATTCATTTAATTTTGTTTATAATAGAGCTGCAGTTATTTTTGAAACTTAGGACGTTGCGGCGCTAGCCAGTGTTGAAACAAGAATTTTAAATTACTTTGACATTGTTGAGATTTATTGTGGCGTCGCATGTAGGCGACACGTAACCCTACCGTCAAGCCCCGCTGTCGCTTCTAAGCGACGCGCGACGGTCAACTCACGCGGCCTAAATCTCTATTTTTTTTTGTAAAATTATGGTCTGTGGGCTGTTTCACTATATGGCGTGACGGTTCTCGTCAACTAATTATTGAAAAAATGTTACGTAACACATTGTTTTTTTTGTATGTTGAAAGTGACGTGACGCGCGGGTCAATGTCAAACCGCGGTGCTCGTGCTTGTTACAAAATGGGCGGGGATATATAGATATCAGCTAACTAGTCTGTGTTGATAACACAGGTATTTTGTTTCCTTGAAACACAGATTAGTTCAAACTTAAATGCTTGCGCGACTACGATTGCGTGGTTATATTTCTAAAGGCGTAGCAATGAAATAAAATAAAGTAATTACATCTACAACTTGTAAAGACCGTGGCGAAATACGGAACTACATAAAATGAATACTGGATTTGACAGATGTTTGACGTCATCCAGTAACTCTTGGTGATAAATAATTTATTTTTATTCTATACATACGTATTTTTTATTTTGGTATAGCTGCAATAATTTACTAGAAGTGGCACAGGGAGAAATTCTGCTTTCGTTCCTGGGTGTTACACGCGACTACAAGTACGACGGCCTCTAGTGATGGGCGTTGAATTAACGAACTAGTTAATTCGACTGTCGACGTACTGTGAACGAATCGACGGTTCACCGATAATCGATCGACTAGTCGAACGATAGAACTGAAACTCGCAACGCGACGACCGACGCGAGAATGTAGTACAAATTCATTCGTCCGTTGAAATAAAGCAAACAAATTAAACTCTAAATCTAGTAGAAGGGAGTTGATATTTATACGGGTCGAATGAAATTATTGTTAAGTGAAGAAAAGGATGGCATGGCGTTATGGTAGTTTCCCTTGTGCAAAAGAGTAAGATTGGACTGGTCGAACAATGAGACACCGGGACAAACCGGCCTGTACTTGTTTCTGATTGATAGCAAGTTGTTCATTTTGTTTTGACTTTTTATGTTCAGTGTGTGATTCAGTATTCAGCCAATCCTAAGCCTGGAAAAGTATGAAGGGAAGATCAAATTAATAGGTACCTTCCGTCGTCATCTTTGACTTCGTCGCAAAGTTTATCCAAGTTGACGCGTAAACTAGTCGACGAATTCAACTAGTTAATCGACTAGTCGATGAACGAAGTTGGACCAAATACGTTGACGACCCATCTCTAATGGCCTCGCTCGGGCGTCTGAGACTTCTGACTTCTGAAGTTCTGAGTGGCTATTAAAAAAAAAAAACCACCATAGACAATTTTACGCGGTTTTCGTAACTTTTCGACTTTTCAGTTTTGATTTGTGTTGGATTAGTTGCGACTTGTGAGTAAAGTTTGCGTTGATTAATTTCCGTTCTTAGCTTCAAATTATTGTAAAGTGTAGTATTTTGCATAGGTAGGTAGTGCAAGATGAACAACAAGCTGATGTATCGAACATTGCGGTCCTAAACGAAAGGATGCTTTTGCTTATTTATTGCATACGTTTCCTGTTAGTGAGATCGGACACAAAAAGTGGCTCATAGGTAGTCCTGAGCATTAACCATTAACAGTGATTATGAGCTCAAGACCTTCACAAACTATGTGTGTACCAGAAACACTTTGAAAAAGCTACATCAATGAGAAGTTCCTATTGGGTCGAAGTTGGTCTAATCCTTCATTGTTTTCGGCCGAAGAAATTACCACAGGAATAGTCACAATATTTTATGAAGGTTCGTACGTTATCAATAGTACTTGCTAATCTTAAAGAATTAAAGAATATTTTCTTCCAATCCACTCAAGATTTTCTTTGCCAGCATGATTTTTTATTTGAGCTTCTAACAGGCTGTCCAACTTTACTATAGGGTTTGAGTTATTGGCAAAGTTAATTAGGTTGACTACAACCCTTAAAAGTAATGACAAACATTATTGATCACTACTCTACGAGTATCACTCCATACATAAATGTAAAAGAAGCCTGTCAACATAGTTTAAAGAATACTATTAATGTATACATGTCTTTTTTCAGATGTGTATCAGCATTATGATCATAAGTATTCTCAGAAAATTAAACATGAAGACCATAGTTATGCCCTGCCTGGTAAGACTGATATTTTAATTAACCGTTTAAAATCTATAAACATTCATTTGATTGTTATTTGTGTTATTGATTCTGCTGATGATTATTATAAAATAAAAGTAAACACTTTTTTGTTGATTTTGCGTTTTAGCGTCATTTTAAATAATATATTTAAAAAAAACTTGTTTTTCAGATACCTCACTTGCAGTGCCTTTGATATTAGAAAATTGTGCTTGAGTTTTCAAAAAAAAACAAGTTGTAGCCACTCTCGACTTATATAATTATCTCAGTTTTGTAAGTATTTGTGTGATATTTGTAGTATATAACTATGATAGATTTCATGTTGTAATTCCCAGTTCACTTAAAATAGAAATGATAATGTTGTCATTTACTAGCATTTAAACAACCGGTCCCAATAATTAGAATAAATCAAGCAATTTTTGTTTTTATTTATTTAGTTATTCCAGTCATTAATGTAATTGTTGTGATTTAAATATTTCTGATACATGTATTTTCTGAAACTAATGTCAGTTTTTTTTTTCAATTATCTTACTTTATATGATAGTTCACCAAGTTTAATTTGAGTGTCATTTGTTCCAGGCGCAACATGCTGTTGGGAGAGTAGTTAGCGCCACCCTTAACGAAATAGCTGATATACTGCTGAAAGTGCTGCCAGTTTTTTTTTTTTTTTACTATCTATCTGACTCAAGAATGATGCTTGATTGATGTTCAAATAGTAAGACATCAAGAGAGAAACCCGCATTACGCGCATCCTGTTCATCAGATTCACCACACCAACGGTACTGGCAAGAAGCCATACAAAAATATAAAAGATACTATTTGTTGATGTTAAAGGTAGGGAGACAATAGTGCCTGCATAAAAAAATAGGATTACCCCGAAGGGTTAATCTTATTTTTAATCAAGCCTAAGTACTTAATTGACTTATTATAATGTGAAAAACACAAAATTAAAAAGGGCTTTCTCGACCATGGGGTAAAATAAATAATTTTCAACTGATCTTGAAATGTATTCAGATTATTAGGAAAATCTCCTTCGAGAATGCTAAATAAAACATACATTAAAATTAAAATTTAATTGAAGAATTAAAATCATAGTAGGTATTTGTTGTGTTTTATTTATATTTCACATTAATTCCCTGGAGTTATAACGTTACTGATGAGTTCCTATAACAACTCATCAGAAGTAATGCGGCTAACAGCAAAAAACAAAAATAAATTGAGATTAGCACATAAACTTATCAAAAACGAGCTGTTTTATTTTCCAACTCATTGACAGACTACTTTTTTTTTGGCAAAAAAAAATTTGGCGCGGATTGTGGCGCCCCGTGGCGGTGCCTCAACTCCACAATTCCTGTGTTACTGTTCATCTCTGTGTGAACCATGGTCTTAATATACTCGTACCATGATGTGAACTAGATCATCAGCAGTCTGAAAGTAAATTTACCCTGCATTCCGAGTTACGCTGTAATCGATTTGAGCGTGCTTATTCGGTACGGCCGTTAGCACCGTGAGCGCTGTCAAAGATGACAGTTGTGCTGTTTTGTTTTGAGTCGCATCATAACTCTAGACAAACGTGGCATCTTCGAAATTGTGCTTCTGGCTACCGTGGCCACCTAACCAACGAAGAAGAAGAAATGTGTAGTTTAAACACAAAGAAATATGATATGCAAGTTTTGACATTGTGTGAGCACCGTGAGAGCGTTCACGAGCGTTCCGAATTGTTGACAGATCTCAGCTGTCATAATCGTGATATCTAACTCGGAACGCCAATTATTGATGTCAGCGCTGGGAGCGATTACGTTCATATTCGGAAAGCGGTCTTAGATATCGCGATAATGACAGCGGAGGGCTGTCAACAATTCGGAACGCTCGTAAACGCGCTAACAGTGGTCGCTCAACGTCAAAACTTGCTTATTCTTTGTGTTTATATCACAAATGGCTTCTTGTTCTTTGGTTAGGGGGCGACGGTAGCCAGGAGCACAATTTTGAAAATGCCACGTTAGTTTAAGCCCACGTTCGCACGGACTTAATAAAATCGCGGCGAAATAAAAGCGCCTAGCGCGATTTTTCCCGCCGTTGGAACCGCCTCTTCGTGCAATACGGATGTACGATGGGTTTCGCAAAATTATTAGCAGTAGCTACTTGTGAGACCAAGAGACCCATGCGGCACGTCTGCACTCTACGAGCCGGCGCGGTGGCGCGGCGCGCGCCATACATAACTGACCAATAGGTATGGGCGTTAATCGGCGTTATTTCACGTCTCTAGTTACAATAACTGGCTACGGGGCAAGTAGCCGAATAGCTAGTTTCGAGTCAAACTGGAACCACGCACGTTACTTTGAAAGTAGTTACAATTTCGATACTGCATCGAAAATGATTGTAACTACTTACAAAATAACCGTCATAACCCTGAATAAATTATGAAAGGAAGTTTATTTTGTGTTAATACTACGACGTAACTGCATATGTAACGTATTACATAGGTAATCATTTGTGTTTTCGTTTCGCAAATAACTGTAACACTTCCATAGAATCACCATTTTGAATCACTGAATAGAATTTGAAAAAATAATGCACTTGACATGCGAATGTCCTTTAGTAAAAATGTACCGAAGGGTTGAGATTCATGTATGAAACCAAAATAGACATGTCGATAATTTTGTAGTAAAAATTACTTAGTAATTATTTTTGTTTATTTTTTTTGATTGTTGAATGTTTTATAACTTTTTTATGACCATTGAAGAGGGTTTTTTTTTTTTTTGTGCTTGACCTAATTTACTATTGAGATTACTTACTTAATACAAATTTAGTTACTTTTATAATTTAGTTATTTTTGTAGTTATTTTCTCTTCATAGTAAAATGTAACTAATTATGCAACAGCTTGCAGCATGTTTTATTAGGATTCAAGCAAAATTCGGAATGAATACCGATATCGATAAAATAAAAATTAATGGTACGGACTTCTCTTTCCACTACCGCGTCCCCCGCTAAAAGTGATAGAATTTTTTGTTCGTAATAGTGTGCTTAAGGCTTCTCCAGTGTTCTACACTCAAAGCGCTTCACGAGACATCGCTACCGCGCTCACGCTAATTCGGTACGGATGTAGCATGCTCAAATTGATTACAGCGTAACTCAGAACGCAGCCTTTATAGAATACAATGCAACATTCCGGAGCGAAATGTTGTTATATGTTTAACATGTGATGCTATAAGCCTTTCCTTATCTATTTCCTACCCTCTGTGTAAGTGAGAGCAAGAAAGGTATACTTTAGACAGGCAATATTTCGCATTAAATTCGATTGTAACGCGTCGACTCAGCGTTTTAGCGGCAGATCGGGCAGATCGAGTTCCAACCAAAATCTACATTTTAAGCTGTAAAAAAAACAAATGAAAGTTTGAATTATTTAGTACCTACTTACTTTGAATTAGTTTATCAGTGACAATAACTTATTAGTATGTAATCGTGAATGTGATAGTAATAAGACATAATGTTGGCATGTGCTGGTAAAAGTTTTTCTAAAATGATTAAAAACTGAATTTTGGTGCGGATTGTGGCACCGTGGCGGTGCCTCAACTCCACAATTCCTGTGTTACTGTTCATAAATAAGTGAACTAGATCATCAGTCTGATGGTAAACTTTGCAAGAACGAGTGGGGGTCAGTCAGGTAAGTATGCCATGTATCTAGCTAACTTGCTGATAATAATAGGTACAAATGTAGGCCACGATCGTCACACAGTCAGTCATCACCATCACCGAAGTCTAAGAAACGCTGTCGTGGCGATTCGGACTCGTTCCTGACCGATTGGCCGGCGAAGGCACAACTTATGGAAAACTGGAAAGTTAACTAAAAGAATAGGCACACATTTAAAACAAGTGAATATTATTAATCTGATAAATATTCTATCTCTTAGCAGATGAGCCCATGCGACCCAGCAGCTGCTAAGTAATGCCTTATGAACTGAAGACAGTAAAGGAACACCGCCTCTACTTGATTTGATCACATCAATCCTGGTTAGTATTCAGTATTGCACACACTTTTTTTGATAAACATAGGTACCTACATAATTATGGAGCAAATAAATTGGAGCAGGAGCATGGAATTAATAAATGTTGCAACTCATTGTACTCATAATGATTGATTGAAATGAGTACCTATTATAAGTAATTACTTATTGAAAGTACTACATTACTATACTGATGATAATCACAATATTATTTCAATTGATTGTAAAAAATAATACTTGGATGAGTGTAGGAATGAAATAAATCAAATAGTAATAAATGCTTACCATTATTTCCAGCAGTGGTGGTGTGCAGTCCACACACATCCGACAGCGCTCCGTTCCCAGCCTCAAGAAAAATGTAGCAAAAATGTATTAGCAAATTGATTTGATGTGATGCAAATTAATAAATTCTATTTATTTATTTATATAAGTACCTACACACTAAACACTTAATAATGTAAAATACATAAAGATTTATTATTAGATTTTGTTTCCAGCAGACCTGCGACAGGAGAATTGGATGACAGACATAGTGTCGATTTACATCTATGAGACATAGACAGTGTGTAAAACAGTACCTAAACAGACTACAGCAACCTAAACACACATCATTTTATCAGCTTAAAATAAACGCACATACACTTCTTAAATAAATAAATAAATACATATATTAATTATAATAATTTTAATTTTTCTTGTTTGTAAGAGTGAAGCGCAATTTGTGTGTAGGTATATTTATGTTACAAGCTTTGTATCTTGTACTGTGGTTTATCTCTAACAATCTAGATGATTTGGTATTACTGTGTGGGTCTATCTGGCAGGCCCCAACGAGATTTATCAACAGGTTTACATAAGGACATAATTTTTTACCTATAGAAAATAAATAAGATGTATTTTGTACTTCGACAGTTTTTGATTAAACGACGTTTCTATGAAGTGTCTTGCTAGCGGGCCCCCCTTGTGATTATTTTTATTGTTATTATACTTTCAGATCGCCCAGTAGTACTCGGAGTTAGAAACTATTATGTACCTTACAAATCCAAAATTTCGACTTTCTGTGAGCTATACCTACTTTAGAAGATATTCGTTACTTAGACAAACGTCCAGCGAGCGGGCCCCTTTTTAAAATACTACTCTTTAATATCATACAATTAGCATAAAGAGCTTGATACTATTATGTACCATACAAATCCAAATTTTGGACTTTCGCAAATTTAACTAGGTCCGTTGGTTGAATATTTATTTAGATATCGAATATCCTCTAAAGTATAGCTCACAGAAAGTCGAAAATCAAAAACTGTCGAGGTAAAAAATACATCTTATTCATTTTATATAGGTAAAAAAGAATGTCCTTATGTAAACCTATCACCTGTTGATAAATCTCGTTGGGGCCAGCCAGATAGACCCACACGATATTACTACCTATGTGCTTTTTACGTATTATGTATATAAGTAAGTAAACGAACACTGAATACCTACTTGCCTAGCACAAATTTTATGAAGTTGCTCAATCTCACCTTTCAAGTAAAATCAAACTGTTGAAATAAAATGTAGGTCTAAAAGCATTGAAATAAATGGGTACTAATAAATTATTGTCTATGAATACGAATACGCATAAATAAGGACATGGGCCCCCAATGACGGGAAATAAAATAGAACCTTAGTGTGATATCTATGCAGCGTCTGGTTGCCAGGCAACAGCACTTCACTTCGTGTGTTATATCTATGCAGCGCCTCGTGCGCATGCGCGACGTGAATAAGTTCACTTCATGGCATTCTGGTGGTTACCATGGAAACAGCACTTCACTTCGGCGAGGTGCAATGCGCGCGCTGTGTCAGTTGAACTTAGTATTAATTTATGATGTTGATTAAGATTTGATGAATATTATTTTATTATTGGCAACGTTTAGTTATGGAGGTACAATAAAATATTAGGTGATTTGATAAATACACACATCGTATAGATAGGTAAGGCGCATCTCATCACGCTAGGAGTTTGATTGCATTCAAGTCATCAGCTGACAATAGGTTCTTAATAAAACAAACAATGTAAGTAACTATGCGCAAACTACGAAAAGACGCTTTGTAGCAGCTGTAGGTACTTATTGGTATTGCATTTTATTATTTAAGGGGCATGCGCTAAGGTAGCCCACGAAATTCAAATTTTCTTTAGTTTTTTACATTTTGCAGGTAAGTGTGAGGTTTTATGTTGATTAAAATATGATTCGCGACCGTAACCAATAAGGCTTTACATAATTATAATCATTACAATCATCAATACAACTCCTTATGTAAGCACAATCTGCAAATGTCATGATTTCATGAAATAGTCATTCAATGCTATTAAATGAACTTAGAGTGTTGTATTGATCATTTTGAAACATTTGATACGGCCGCGAATCATATTTAGACCAACATACAACATGATACTGACCTGCAAATTGCAAAAAACGTAAGAAAATTTGAATTTCGCGGGCTACCTTGACGCTTTCGCCTTAAATGTTCTGACTGCACATGCGTGACGCGTTACACACCTACAGGTTAAATATGTAGTAAGTACGTAAATAGTTCATAAAAAAAAACAGTTTAATTATTGAAAACAAAATGTATCTAGGCAATAAACTGACTTTTTAATGTACAAAACGGTATGATTTAGACATTGAATTATCTAAAAGTATTGAAATAAATAGGTAGGTACTAATTATTGTCTCTGAATACGTAAAAGCTTATGGACATGGCCGTCAAAGAGGGAAAAAAAAAACAAAGTGCGTAACAACGCGGCTGCGCGGCGTGATCACTTCATCCGATTCTTTATTATAGAATCGGATGAAGTGATCACGCGCGTGGTCTCCATAGTTACCACCATGATATTATCATAGTGGTTACCTTAAGGTGACCACGCGTGTTATTTCCTTGGCAACAACACTTCGGTGATGTGATGCGCGCGCTCTACAAGTGTCAGTTTTACTTGGCTTATATATGATGGTGATGAATAAAACATTGTAGGTACTTATTGGACGTTGGTATTTAGTACGCAAGTACGTGACGCGTTACATATAATTTAAATAAGTGTAGGTACGTAGTAAGTAAAACAAATCTCAATGTGATAGTGTAGCGCCTAGCGCGCAAGCGCGATTCTTACCACTTCAACGTGGTGAAGTGATTCGGTGTGCGCGCGCTGCAAGTGTCAGCTGTTGAACTTATGAATTTTGTAATGATTTGATGAATATGATTTTATTCAACGCTTATGTAGGTTATCTCCAATAAATTATTCGGTAGGTAGGTACATACAATATACATATCTTTTTATTTAAATGACTACATCGTTTAGGTAGGTTCCCACATAGTTTGTGTGGGGTTAAATTACACACTATTAACACTCGATTGCGTTTACATAATATAAGTTAACAATGGGTTCATAATAACAAACTATGTCAATGCGCATTTTCTTTATTATGCAGCAGCAACGTGTAGATATGTATGTTTTATTTTATTTATTGTAGGTAGGTACCTACCTGCGTAACGCGTCGCGCCTCAGGCTATTTATATCAAGGGACTAGTCTAGGAACAAAATTGAGTGTCTGATTGGATATCTGTTTTGCAATTTTATTTTACTTGCGCGCTAATCCCCATAAATAGTAATGTTTAGACATAAGCGGTTAAATATCTACTAGCTTTAGAATACTTAATATAAAATGATCAATAGAATTAGCATAAAAAATTTAATTAAAATCTCGATTATGATTGTTAATGTATTGCTTGGTCAATCCCTAGCATCAGTCAAATGACACTGACAGCTCACTCCACGCAAGTTTTCACGGTGATATTTTTACAGAATCGACATGCAGGACACGTCCCTTTAGATAACCCCACATATAGTCAGGATGTATCGCGAATGCCTCAGTGATCAAAATGGTATTCCTACCTGGTACCTACTTAGTACAAGTAGGTACCAGGTAGCCTAATGGTACTACTACTAATGCCCATAATGACATGTTAGAAATATTGGGTCGTTTTTTTAATTCGTTTGATAACTTCAGGATAAAATTACTGAAAGTATTGCAGTGGTCTTAAAGACTGCATAACAGAATGAAGGTTAAAAAAGTTGTATAGGCACATCCGGATTGGCCACCCTATAATTATAAATATTGTAATAAAGATCCTTAGAGGCGGAGCGGAGCATTGTGAAATGCGTGCCTTCTTGAGGACAACTGCAGAAGAGAGTACTGATTTATATAATTATTTATTTTTATTTCAGTTCCTGGTAAGTCAGATTGATGTACTGACCGTTCAGTATAACTTGTCCCTTGCCGTCATGTTCACACCATTGCTTTTCAAGCGTAGATTCAATACTATAGAGTTCAACATGGCTTGACAAACAATGGTGCCAACATGATGGCAAGGGACAAGTTATAGTGAAAAGTCTGTACCTACAATAGCGTACAATAGCCGCAGTATCCTGATATAACTTTAGTAATACCTAATTGTGTACACTCATAGTATATCGTAAAGATTCATTCGAAACTCACGAATTCTTCCCATGAGGGGTTTCCCAGTTTCTCCCTGAAACTACAGAACACCACCTGCTCGATCCTTACTCCTTTTGCCTCGTTTACCTACGTCAGTACCTGGACAACCGAACTCTGCACTGGTGGTTGTACATTATTCTCGCATATAGAAGCAACAAGAATAATGTAGGTACCCAGGATTTTGTAATTTTCTATATTTAAAAGAGTGTCCTTGGAGTTTCTTGCCCGTTCTTCTCCATAAAGATCTACGTTTTGGAATGGGCAACTAGCTTCAACTTTCTGACTAACTGACGCGACTATTTGACAATTCAAAAGTGCCTGTAAATGGTTTAATTGAAATAAATGCTTTGAGTTTGAGTTTGAAAATAGAGAATGCTCATTTAATAGTATAGGTACTAGGTTCTTACTAATTACATACTATAGCCATCTTGTTCTAAACTTGGGGCGACCGAGCTCAGCTCGGGTAAAAATACGGTGAAAACTAATTTTCCCAGATACGAGACCTAGCTTGATCAATTATTCACCCCCGTAAACCCCTATATTGCAACTTTCATCGAAATCGTTAGAGCCGTTTTCGAGAACATGATTACAAATATATATACAAATATTGCTCATTTGATAGTATAGGATACATCTGGTCATACATGCACGCTGCCGCGCCGTTTGCGAGTACTACGCACTTGACCCTTCTGAAGAACATATGGTCGTCATGAATACGTCGACGATGTCGGACGACACGGTTGGCGCAGTGGCTGAGTGATCGACTGCTACGCAACTTGTCGTGGGTTCGATCCCCGCACGGAACAAATATTTGTATGATCTGCAAGTAGTTGTTCCGGGTCTGGGTGTTAGTGTATGTGAGTTTCTATGTTTGTAAACGCACCCACGATACAAGAAGAAATTCTTAGTGTGGGGCAACGATTTAAAAAAAAAAAAAAAAAAATGTCCTCCTAGGGCGCCCTTTTCCGGCGTTTCCACTCTTGTCTTGTGAATATCTTTTGTTAGTCGCCTTTCATTCATCCTCTCAACATGATCAAACTATCTAAGCAAACTGTTTTAAATGCTTGTCACTACATCTTCTTTTAAACCGCACCGCTGCCTTATCATATCATTTCTCAGCCTATCATTCATTGTCACACCACATATGCTAAGGAACGCATTTCCACAGCATTTATTCTCCTTTCATGCTTCTTTTGCCACACCCAACATTCACTTCCGTACTTAAGCACACAGCTTTAAGGCAGTCGAGCCCTTTTGGACATCAACTGGTTGGTCACAATCGTATGTATCAACACCATTCACTTTATTTCCCGCATTAACTCTGCTTTCGACATCTTCACCAATATTTCCATCTCTTGTAAACAGACTCCCCGGATATACAAACTCACTTGCTCCACACTCTTATCATTTATTATCACATCACACCGGAACATCTTCTTCTCCGTCAAACACGACGTTCGTCTTATTCACAGTCAATTAATATTATTATAAATTTAAAGAAATGGAGAAACTAACATCGACGCAAAACACAACTAATAGAACTACGTTTTTTATTACAGATATCGGTAATGTCTATTTATTAATTAAATGAATTATGTAGTCATAATATTCAAATAAATACATTATGGATATATTCAGAAACGTAAAGAAACGATTTTTTTGTTTCTTTGTAGGTACTAGTAAGTATTGAAAATGTATAACTTATTTTTAGGGTTTCGTACCCATAGGGTGTCTACTCTTGAGACACTGGACCTTGGTGCTCAATAAAACGAAGAGAATGTTGATGCAGAACAACGGCTTTAATCCAGATAAATTACGATGATGCTTCATTCTATTTTAATTATAACGAGCTTTTGCTCGCGGCTTCACGCGCGTGGAGGCCGGAAATTATCATATGGAAATGTAGGTACTACTTACCGTAACGGTGTGTACGCACGAACGAACAACACAATGGTGAACAAGAATATCGAACATTTTGTTCGAGTTGCGAACCGTTAACGAACATCAACCACTGCGTTCGTCAAAAACGATCGTGGTGTACGGAGAAATTTGATGCAACATTGAGAACATTGGCGAATCCACGGGTACCAAAGAGAGCGGGGCAGTTGAACATGAACACAAGTCGAACTATGTTCGTATGGTGTTCGTGTTCGCTTTGCTAATTTACGTGTACACGTAGGAACCAAATGTTTCGTTTTCGATGTTCATGTTCACCATGTTTTGTTCATTCGTGCGTATACGCCTTTACGCGCACGCCAGTAAAGCTCCCAGTCGGCCAATTTACACAAAACCTTAATTAATTACAACACCTAACCCTTCCTCATGAATCACTGCATCCATTGTTAAAAATCTGTTCGGTATGTTTTGAGTTTATCGCCTTCAGACAGACAGACAGCCGCGGCGGGGGGAATTTGTTATATAATATGTGGTGATATGAATTTTAGTATAGAAACATTCTGCGGACCATTTCTTCGGTCCGCAGAATGTTTCTATACTAAAATTCATATCACCACATATTATATAACAAATTCCCCCCGCCGCGCCGCGAAACATTCTGCGGACCGAAGAAATAGTCGAAATTAAAAAAGTATCACATATTTCAGAATTAACTGAGTAGGTATGCAGATATTTATGACGCAACACATATCAGTCAATATTGCATTGACAATTTTTGAAGCCGATGCAGCATCGCTTGTCTTGCCAAATAGTTTTGATGTTCACATATTTCTGCTGCCAGTGCTGCCACTACCGTCTTCCAAAAATTATCACATATATTTGCCGTCATAATTATATTAATGGATGAATTATGAAATCAGATATTTGATATTTGCAAAGCTGTTCATAGTAATATATTTTATGCTAGTGACTGCACATATAAAAAACAATCAATAATGCATATTCTATATATGTAGACCGTTGAAATTGTCACAGAACTTCGTGTTACTGGAGGCTCCTCTGTGGCAAACAATATCTGTACTTACATTATATACAGGGTGTCCGGTAATTAATGGATTACCTTAAAATGGGTCATGGTAAAACTAATGGCCATTCAGAAAAAAAAAAAAAAAAAATAAGTTACGGATGCTTAAACTTTGTCAAATTGAATATTTTTCACAAATATTTCCCCAGAACAAACATTCAAGTTGTTTTAAAAAAAACCGTGTAATAGTAGTCATACTATTTATTGCCTGTCTATCAGCTCAGTTAACGTAAATTACTATAACAATAAAAAACATAAAGAATTCCTTAATCTGTGCCCGTGGTGTATAAAAATGTAAAATAAGGTAACAAAAAACACCGATTATTATAAAAAAAATCAAATCTTTGGTACCAACAGTATTTTTTTTTTTGTATTTTTTTTCTGAATGGCCATTATTTTACCATGACCCATTTTAAGGTTCTCCATTAATTACCGGACACCCTGTATGTATATATATAAATATATATAATATTATAAAGAGGTAAAATTTGTTTGTATGTATGTTTGGGGGTACCTAGGTAATCTCCGGAACTACCAGTCGGATTCGAAAAATCTTTTTGCATTGGATAGCCCAATTTTTGAGGAATGTCGCCCTTAGGAGCCAAGCAAAAAGAAAAACTACACTAACTACAACAGCAGATTCTTTTTTCGCAAATACAAATCAGCTGTTCCCTACATTTTGACGAGCTATGCGAACATAAATGTAGCGAACAGGTGATCTTTTTTTCGCAATTTCAGGGTTGGTTCAATAGTGAAAGTTGTTCATAATGATGAGAACAATGAACTCTTAAGAAGATTCAAACGAATTAAATTTCACATTGTATTAGACTAGTTTGGGTGCCCCCGGCTTTTTCTCCGCTGAATGGCCCCGGAACACAACGTGTTCGTTTAATATATGTTTATTGGGAACATTACTGATTAGAAGAGACGCGATTGTGCACTTTACTGAACTTGGACATATTATTGTCTTAATTCCTCTCGCTTCGCCACAACCGATTAAAACAACATCTATCATTTAGTTTATTTTCGTCAAAACCCACTCAAAAAAACACCAGATTGATGCGGCATATGTAAAAACACTAGAGTGACACTGTGTGTGTAAATACACCAGAGTGACGTGGCATATTTAAATACACTAGAGTGACAAAGTGTGTGTAAATACAGCTATGACGCGGCATGTGTAAATACACCAGAGTAACGCGGCAGGTGTAAATACACCAGAGTGACGCGGCATGTGTAAATACACTAGAGTGACGCGGCATGTGTAAATACACCAGAGTGACACGGCATGTGTAAATACACTAAAGTGACGCGGCATGTGTAAATACACCAGAGTGACGCGGCATGTGTAAATACACTAAAGTGACGCGGCATGTGTAAATACACCAGAGTGACGCGACAGGTGTAAATAAACCAGAGTGACGCGGTGTGTGTAAGTCAATACACCAGAATGACGCGGTGACAGGCGAGAGGAGTTTTAAAAGCTTCATCTATCCGACTATTTATTTTGCGGTTCCCGGCAGGGTCCATATAATGACCAGATAAAATTTTAATTTACTACCTAATCACTTATTGCATTCCACAGTTTGTACTCTGTGGAATGCAATAAGTGATTGAGTATTGAGAGGATGGTAAAGCAATTACGAGGTTGGCTATACGTGTAAGTCCTAACCCTCTGCTACTTCACAGTGATCCAGATGCGGCGATTGCTAGCGTATTTGACTTTTACCAAACAGTACGAGAATGTAACGTACACGTGCCCCGACTGCGAAATCACGGACGTACTGTGCAAAGGCGTAAGCCTGATCCAGCTTGGCCTCTTCAAGATCGATCCCGCCTCCAAGACCATCGTCGTCTACATGTATAAGTGAGCACTATTTATCACCTTTCGAAACCTTTCTCCCAAAGATAACGATAGAGATCTATAAGAGAGCATGCATTGGCACTAATCGCTTTTGTAGCGCTTGGGGTATGTTTGTGGAGGCTCGGGTTGATGGCTTCCATGCTAAAATGCGCAAGCGAACCGGCTCTCTACTAAGCAAAGTGCGGGGCAGCACTAACAGTATCCATCAAGTACTTGCTGAGAAGTATGACTCGACAGTCATAAAGGCTTTCGTTCGGATTCTGGTCAGATAGCGTAGCAATCTATCCTGAACTCGAGCGAGAGGTTTCATGACTATTCACTTTTTATGTAACTACCCTAATTGTATAACGAATGATCAATCATAATCTGAATTATTTTGAAAGAGATTACTAATCCATTGCTTCATATGTTTGAAAAATTTGTCAGCTCAACAACGTTAATAAGGCAATGAATGTTGTTGAACTGTCAAAATTATATTAAACTTACTGAGAATTTCCTAATGGGAAGAGTATTAATAACGCTTAGCCAATCATTAGGATCCTAAATTGATAAAATATTTAATTTCACAGCACTGCTTGCGTCTACGTGGGGATATTCAAGATTGGCGACACTCCTTACAGAAAAATAGTAGCTATTCTTAGTAGTAAGTTTTAATCAAGATATAAGTTTTTGGTTCAAAATGTAGATTGTATACTACTGGAGGCCAATTCTCGCGTTTACAGTAGTACTTGTCGATACCGTCTCCCTATGACACTTAAATAATGGTGATTTTATCCAGATTCTTGTATTCTCACTACAAGTCGTTCATACATCACGAGTTGAAGGACAAAAATGTTGCCATTACACGTCGCGTGAAGCAGTCCATTCCACATAACTATGCTACTTTTTAAACGCAACCATAGATGTAATATTCTTAAAGTGTACTAGCTTTTGCCCACGGCTTCACCCGCGTGGATGTGGTGAACTTTTTAAGATGTACAAACTCGTAAATTGTATGTACTATATCTTTAACGGTTTACACGGCGCACGCCAGCAGTCGGCATGATTTTTTCCGACATCTTCCACAACTAATCGTCATATTTCAGCCAATTTACACACAAACACAAACTTAATGAATTAATGAGATATTTCATATTTGCATACAGTAATATTGCCAAATTAATCAAAACAGGTAAATATTTAACAGCTGTGCGGCGTTCCAAATTTTTAGAATTAACCCTCTTTTAAGCGTGTTAAAGGTTTTGAGCAACATTTTATATTGTATTTCATAAAGATTTATCAATTTTATCATCATTATTGATTTCGTAACTCCATTTTTATTTTATTATTAATATTGAAATAACAGCTCATTCACACGGGACTCGTCATTGAAGACAAGTCAAAATAATCGGCCAAGTGGGAAGGGTTCCGTAGTTGGGATGAATTTATCCCAAGAACAAACTTAACATTGTAGTCGAAAAACATGTTCCCCGATACATTCCAACTGCAAATGTGAGTTTGTACGCACAATATTGATTAACGTAACCATGTTATTTTAAGAACATAGACTTCTTATAAGTTTTCCTGAAATCTATAAGCACATAACTCTATTTTGTATTTTTATTTATGGCACAGTAGTTTTGGAGATAAGGGGTGAAACGGTAAAGTTTATCTATTTTCTTAAATATCTTTAACTTATTTGAGATACTCGCAATAAGCCCTTTCATTTGTTTTGTCACACGGTACAGTACGCAAAACTATTTTCTTTTAATTTTCTTATTTTCCCCCAAAAGTGACAGACACATCCGTATTTGGGTCATAGAAATACATAATTATGTCTACCAAACTTTAATTTAATCGGTCCATTAGATTCAGAGCAGATTGGCTGTGACAGACGGACAGATAGACAGACAGACACACGAGTGATCCTTTATGGAGTATATTTTTTCCTTTACGTACGGACGGTACGGAACCCTAAAAACGATACCTACGTCATGTCAGATGCACGTTCACATTGCATACGGAAACGAGTTTTTTCGCGATCGTCAAAATATCTGAATAGATCTGTACACACTTTTTTTTTTTTTATTGGGTGTAGGAAATTATCAAATAACTTCTCCCGCTCTGGGTGGAGCGGGAGGGCGTGTCAGACTTTTATTGACTAAAATCCACCCGTGTTCCTGCCGCTGCCTGTGTGCTGGGGCCGCGATATCCCTTACGGACAAACTCGCAACCCTGGCAAGCATTGGCGTTTACGGACCCCGTCAGTTGGTGCTGACATCTCTTTGAAGCGCCCGTGGTAAACAACGCGCCGTCGACCCGGGCCTGGTCCTAATCGGACGGCGAGCTACCCATTGCTCACCACACTTGATTCGTGATTCACAGAGTTCAGTCTTGGACGAGTGTGTTAGAAAATGCGGGAAGCATAAACGATATTATCCAAACAGCAAGATTTAAATTTCAGAATGATTATTGATTATTTACTGTGAAAAGAAAGTTCTTAAGATCATGTTTTGTAGGGAAAGCATTTCATTGAAGTAAAGTACAGAAAGACATGACTAGACATTAATTTAATCAGACTTGTCAGCATTAAATCAGAAAGCAAGTTGTCCGTTCGCAAAATTAGGTCTTCATCGAGAAGAAGGACTAGAAACTACACGGAAACAGTATTCTATCAACACATTCCGTAGATTTCTATAAATTATCTTTACCTCAAGGACAGTTAATTCTATGAATAATAGCAACATTATAAAATAACAAGGAAAAAAATATAAAGATTCCAATATACAATTTAACAAATTAGCAATATTGCCAATACTATATCATACACAACAGCATAATCATAATAAGCAATAATTACGGTGTAATATCAAATTACTTAACTTACATGATACCTGCTTGGTCTAATCCATACAACGGAACTTTAACCAACTTGAGAGGAACAGGGTATAGATTCACTCATCCTCTTTAGAAAAGGGAGGATCCTCCAACCAGATGCGTGTAGTGTCTGCCGGGCGACTATGTATTACGATTTTTTTTTTAATGATGTATAGCCAAATCGGACGACCGGTTAGGAGGGGCTTTTCATGATGAACTCCTTCTTTAAGAAACAGCCCCAAAGGAAGTGGATGTGGCGAAGCCCCGATACTATGACGAAAAACAAGATAGACTTCATCGTAGCGGATAAGAAGCAAATATTCAGACTGTGATCACAGACTTGTCCGAGGATCTCTGAATATCAACTTTAAGCTCAAGCGAACCCATTTGATAAGGTTTAGTCTCCATCCAAACATGCTCCAAACTATGTTAAGATCTGAAGCGTTCTAGTCAGACCTGGAGGACCGATTTGCTGCCGTGGAAACCACAAATGACGCCGACTAGGCGCTCACCCAAGTGGCGGAAATCCTCAGGGAGGAAGGCACGCAATTTTGTAATATGCAGCGTACGGGCAAAAGGTCCAAACTTTTGGAAGAGATTCTGGAGCTCTGGAGCTTATGACGGAACGACGTGAAAACCCACCTATCACTTCGTCGGAAAAACGGGAACTCAACAGAAATATTAGAAGTCTGATACTACGCGACCTCCGACGCTCCAATACGCGCTCTTTAGAGAAAGCGATTGAGCAAAATTGGAAGCTGACGAAGTTGACCAAATTCAGTGGGAATATCGTTGTTTCGAAGCCGGAGATCCTTTCAGAAGTAGAAAACATCTCGACCTGATCCCGAAAATGAGGATTCCAGAGCCACCTTAATCCACCATTTCACGGAAGACCTGCCAGAAGTCAGCCAAGATGAAATCGAGGCGGCTCTTAAACAACTTAAAAATGGAAAAACCCCTGGTGAGGACGGGATAACGACCGAGCTCATGAAAGCTGAAGGAAGTCCAGTACTGAAAGAGCTTCGGGAGCTCTTCAACTCTGTCCTGTTCTCTGGGAGAACTCCAGAAGCGTGGCGAAGAAGTATGGTCGTTCTCTTCTTTAAAAAGGGTGCTATGACCATTTTAAAGAACTACAGACCCATTTTGCTCCTTAGCCAGTGTAAGTTGTATTCAAGACTCGTTACGAATCGTCTAGCGAGAAGAATCGACGAGTTTTAGCCACCGGAGTAGGCTGGGTTTTGAAGAGGATACAGCACCATAGACCAAATCCACACAGTGCGACAAATTATACAGAAGTCCTATGAGTATAAAAGTCCTGTGTCTTGCGTTTGTGGACAATGAGAAGTCTTTTAACTCTATCAAGACCTGGTCTGTTTTGGAGTCTCTGCAGCGATGCTAAAAGTTAGAAACTTGGGGATATTCATTGACAAGAACTTCTCATGGCCTGCCCAGCTACAGGAAGTTAGCCGCTATTTGCATCCGCTGCATCTCTGAAGAGACTCCGTAGTTTTCTGCCGACTGCCACCAAGATTGCGCTTGCACAATCACTTCTTCTACCCATCCTTGTTTATGCTGATTCCAGCTATCTTGACCTTACTCAAGACTGTTAAATATTTGTGAACGCATTGAACGCAACCTCTATTCGTTCACATTGTTGTTACTGAGGACTCTGCTCTCTCGCTCTATCACTCTTGTCTATGCGAAGCTCGTAACCGGATTCCGTTTATTACATTATACTTTTTATTTAACAAGTCTTCTCTTATTGCACCACCAATAATCTTTTAAAGACCAACTCGATAAACTTGAGCGGCTTAAAATGTTTGTAAAACGTTCTTATTCAGTTTACGCAAATATGACTATGTTTCCGAATTTTGTGTGAAGCTCAAGTGGTTACCAATTCACCTTCACCGGAATGCTCATATTCTTTCCCTCTTGTATAACGCGTGCTTTTTTCCCTTTTCTCCCCTCTATATATTAAGAAACGTTTCCAGTCTCTTTGCGACTCCCACACGAAATTTTTAAGGTCATCAGATAACCTGAAGCTTGAAATGCCAATGCATGCCACAATTTTCTTCGACAAATCCTTTTCTGTCCAGGCCACGTATGTGGAATGCATTGCCAGTTCAAATAAAACGCGCGCAATCGTTACCTGTATTTAAAAGACTCGTGAAGGAATATAACTTGTTGTTGCGATCTTGTTCTCGTAACCGTAATAATCTGTAGTCGTCATTTATTTTCGTTGCTTATGGTGGCAGGGACATCGACGCGAAAACTGTTACCATGGATTGAATACATGATTTATTTATTTATTAATTTAATACTTTAAGCACACAAATGTACAGAGGCGGACTTAATACCATAGGCATTTTCTACCAGTCAACCTTTGGGTGATGCAGAGATAAACAGTGGTAGGTGCAATATGAAAATTGTGGAATAAATATTTATTTAAATATAAGGATATACATATACCTATTAACCTATATATATAATAAAATATAAGTAAATACAAGAACAGATAAATACACATAAATACACGAATATACTAAAACAAATAAGACAAACAATGGGAAAACATTACCGTTGTTATGATACTGCCAGCTTCTTACGAATGTGCTCGCGGACTTTAACTTTAAAGGATAATCGGTTGGTTGCCATCCTGATTTCTTGGGGGAGCGCATTCCACAAGGAGATAGATTGAACTAAGAAGGAAGAGTGAATGAAGTCAGTGTGGTGAGTGGGATATTGAAGAAGACGATTGTGTGATGAACGTAGAGTTCTATTGTGGTTTGCGCAAATGTACTGAAAGTGGGGGGCTAGATAACTAGGGGAAGAGGGAGAGTCAAGAAATGAAAACAAGGTGGTCAGCGCCCTTTGCTCTCTCCGCTGCCGTATGGGCAACCACTTTAGAAGGGATCGATGCGCAGAGACGTGATCATATTTACGAAGATTGAAAACGAATCGAATGCAGAACCCCCCTGCGTTATTTCTTTTTAACCCACGTTAAATTTCAACGCAGGGGGGTTCAGAATCATGTACAGAATCCATGGTATCAGTTTTCGCGTCGATGTCCCATGCCACCCCGTATAAATATTCTTATACAGGGTGGTTTTTTGAGATGGGGCAGTTAGGACAAAACGATGTTAGAAGACTGTCCTTAACTTTTTGAGACATTTTAATCTGCATTAACCGTTTTTGTAACTTCTAAAATAAGAGAATGATAAAACAAAAAAAAAATATGATGTACACTTCCACCGAAAATTGGTTTGAACGAGATCTAGTAAGTTGTTTTTTTTTATTACGTCATAAATCGTAAACCGCAATACTTCCTGCTACGGAACCCTTCATGGGCGAGTCCGACTCGCACTTGGCTGCTTTTTTTTTTTCTTTTAAAATAATTCGACAAATTTACGATTATTTATAAAAAAAAACCCTTAGGTTTTCTGTTGCTCTGTATTTTCTGGTGTAGGATAAAGTATAATTATATAAATAAATCATGTTTGGACTCAGGGATCCGTTTGCGAAATATTAAGCTTTAAAGAGCAAATTTTTGGTAGGGTCGAGTGTCCGGCGCCAGCTAAATGATTAGTTTTGAATATGTGAAAAAAATCACGGCTGTAGTTAACGAGTAATAATCGACCAACTTACATATGCAGTTGCAACATGTTCTTTCAAGCATAATGTTAAGTTTGTTATTGGAATAAATTTATCCCAACTACAGAACCCTTCATTGTGCGTGGTCCGACGCGCACTTTACCGGTTATTTTATTATATAGATTTAATACGCAATTTATTTTAAATTTCAGATCCAAGTAAGTTTTATTTTAAAGTTTTAAAGGCACTTTTGTTTCATCAAGGGACGAACTTTGATTACCAGGCTTACTCACTGCGTATTGGCTTAATCTAGCAATAAGTCCCAGGTCGTAAAATATACAATAGGATACCTGTGGACATTTTAACCACCAAGGATCTCCCACTATTCAAATATAAATAGCGTAACTTTTTAATTGACAAAGCTTACTACACGATCCAAGATTTTCTTAATAATTAGTACCTACTACAATCTGTCACCATACACCTAATTGTTATTCTATAAGAAATGTTTTATATGTGATACCTAAGAATTGTTTTGTACTGCATGTTGACATAATTATTGTATGCCTATTAGGCAAGGCAGTCCTTGTATGAGATCGCTCCGCTCAGAATTCTAATCTAGAATCGCTCGCTATTCTGGGGAACCAACTTAGTCCCTAAAATTAAATTCCATTTTTTTTCACTTGTTGTATAATCTACTATATTTTTTTTTATTTTTCAGAACCAGGTACTTAAGTTATGTTTTTATTCGTTGTTTGAGAAGTATATTTACAAGTCTAACACTTTCAAAAGTAATACGTACACAATAAAATAAATATTGAAAGTGAGTTGAATATTTATGCCTCTATAAGCATCTGTTGTTGATGAGTAAATGAATGATGAAGGTAAGTCATTCGTTTAGATATAGTCGCCTCGTAATTTATTTATTTATTAAAACTTTATGCACAAGTAAAAATATACCGTACAAAGGCGGACTTAATGCCTGAGACTAATTGCGTTACCACTTTAGACAAAAACTCCCAGTTGGTATACTGTTTCAAGGCGCTCGAATGATGTTGAGGGGTGGGGAGCTGTTAGTATGCTGGTTAAAATCTGTGCAATTATTGTTTTGTGAAATGTATTGAAAAAACAAGATGGGCGTTACTTCCCATTCGGGCTACGCGCCAAAAGTAACTTGTACAACTCTAAATAAAAGCTTCACTCGGTCACTATCTAGCTGTCATATATGTCTTAAACTATCTAGCTATCACATAAGTCTCAAACTATCTAGCTATCACATAGGTCTCAAACTATCTAGCTATCACATAGGTCTCAAACTATCTAGCTATCACATAGGTCTCAAACTATCTAGCTATCATATAGGTCTCAAACTATCTAGCCGTCTCATAGGTCTCAAACTATCTAGCTGTCACATATATCTTAAACTATCTAGCTGTCACATATGTCTCAAACTATCTCGCAGTCACATAGGTCTCAAACTATCTAGCTGTCACATATGTCTCAAATTCAAATTCAAAAGTCATTTATTCAAACTAGGCTGCGAATCAGCACTTTTCGAACGTCAAAATTACATAAGACAGTCCCCCAAAAACGCCCACCCTTCACCCTCAAACTATCTAGCTGTCACATAGGTCTCATACTATCTAGCTGTCACATAGGTCTCAAACTATCTAGCTGTCACATAGGTCTCAAAGCAAAAATAGACCTTGATGTTATAAGACGTGCAAGTGAGTGACAAATAAGAAATCGACTAAGTTACTGAGTACGATACTTAACATTATGTGACGAGAAATCTGCCTATTATTAAATAGAATCTCTTGTATTGCGCACGACTGCACTCAAACTTTTATTTAGTGTGCATGTAGAAGGTTCGACGCCTTACACAATATTTTACTATTATGCCGAATCTTTAGATGTCTTCGCGAGTACTGAACTGAGATTCCTGAACACTGCTACTCGATACCTGGAGATCATTGCCTCTTGCCAGTCACAATACAATCTCCTTGGATTAAATAAATCTAAAATTATTTATTTCGAATGGAATGTCCGAATTGAATAATTCAAAAAGTTATACAAAGGTATTGAAGCAGTCTTGAATATGAAGTAATTTATTTTGATAAGGATTAATACCAAGATACAAATAAAGAGCCTTTTCTAGCGGCGGCATTTCAATTTTTTTTTTAAATAAAAGAACACTTATTGTGGCCTAACTATAATAGTTAGACATAAAATATGCTGTCGCGACACTTTTTGTAAATAATGATGTGTTCTGCAAAGTCGTAGTACATTATTTTATTCCATCATCAATAGTTTTCACAGCGCACGCGATGTAAAGAATATTTCAGGTGATTTTTTTACACCTTGGGTTACATTATTGGAGTTTTAGTAAGGATCCCTATTTAAAAAAAAAATATAATATAGCCTATGTCACCCGGGGTTAGTGTAGCTTCCCAACAGTGAAAGAATTTTTCAAATCGGTTCAATATAAAATCTGATTCCAATCTATTCTCTCCGTCCGCCGCTGCCGCCTCTCACCACGCGATATATCGTCTACCCCCTCCACTCCACGCGGCCGTAACGCTTTTTCGTGACAGAAAAAATCCTAATATCCCCCGTCTATATAGAAGTTTCTCTTCAAAAATCTTTAAAAAGGTACGCTATTGCCGAGCGCCATAGGATATATTTATGTTAAAACACGTGGACGAAGTCACGGGCAGATCTTAGTTAGTAAAATAAATAAACAATGGCTTATGTTTCAGCGGTTAACATCACCGGCGGCGGGAACTTAATCTTGCCGCCACCCGCGGAGGGCAAGCCCTTCGAGCAAAAACTCGATTTCGCTTGCAAGGAACCGTGCAGCCTCGAATCGGTACAGTCATCTTACCCTGTGGTTCGCTCAACCAACACGCGTCGTGAGAGTTAAAATGGCGGGTGTATCTTAACTAATAAAATAAAAAAACCTAATATATTATGTACTATTTAGTACCTAGGTTTAAAAAATGGTACCTCTTTCAGAACGAAATTGTATCTAAAATTTAGGTCCACCCGCCATAATGACATCAGAATGGCGGGTGTATTTTTATGAAGCTAAGATTATTGAGAATTTAGATATAAAACATGCATGGATATTTAGTACCTAATTGGTACTTCTCTAAACATACCTAAAGTCAGTGAAACCTCATCGGAATTCGACAGAAACTGAAAAATTCATTAACAGCCATTCAGGGTGTCAAAATATATTGTTTGTTTGACACAAGTAGAGGAAACCGGGGATTCTTGACTATTGATATACTTAGCATCAGTCGATCCATTCTGTAAAATTCTCACCGTGAAGAATGAGGTGAAGTGAGCTGTCAATAGTGTCAATCCCTAGCATTAAGTGCAATGACAGCTCACATCAAGCTCACTTCACCTAGGTTTTCACGGTGAGTTTTTTATTGATGATTTGAATGATTTTGTAACGAAAACTCTGAAATACAAATTGTAATAATTACATTATTAAAAGTTATTTATTCAATCTGCCTAGCCTTTTCCCAAATATATTGGGGTCGGCTTCCAGTCTAACCGGATGCAGCTGAATACCAGTATTTTACATGGAGGGACTGCCTATCTGTACCTCTACCATGAGTTGTTATCGAAAACTTACTCGCTAGCGCTAGCGTATTAACACGTTCAATGCCGGGACGCCTCCTGGAGGGTTCACCTAGTCGCTTATGGGATGCCGGGAACCCTCGAGGAGGGCTCATTTTAAATGTAGGTTTTTCTTAGCGAATACAGCATTATAAACCTTGAAAATAAAATCTGATGTATATTTTAACAAGATTTATTAGTTTAAACGTTGGTTTTAAAATCCAAATTTTTTTACTTTCAAAATGTTTTGACCACGGTTAAAAATATTCACAAAAAATTAAAAATGTTGGAAAATACGTATAGCGACAAGACCCCCTGAACATACTATTTTACGTCGTTTTACAGTGTTTTATAATATGGTTTTAAACCTAATGCCGTTGACCGTGCGCGATGGTTAACTTTAGCGCAAACGTAATGCCGGTGCCTCCTGGAGGGTTCACTTCCAATATGTTTGGTGGAATGGCGTATGAGCTTTATGAAAAGAGGGTGGAGTCGGAAGTGTTAACGTGGTTCAAATAGATTTCGATAATGCTCGCACCATGAGTTTTACGGAGTCTTACGCAGGCGCTAAGGTAAGCTCGATAGATCGTGTCGTCTAGCTAACTTCACTCTTATGTTTTGTTTCTTTCTTTCTCAGTAATAAGAAGAGAGAACGGCTCATATGATCAAAACGCTATCACTATGGTAACAATGTTATGACAGTCAATATCATAAAAAAATCCGATTAAATAAAAAGGTTGGCGGTTAGTGAACTACTTACGGTATTTAGGGGTTGTTCAATTTTTATTCCTTATAATAATTATGTACGTCTATTCAATTTGTAATTACTTTGACGATGTGTGATTTGCGGTGTTTTTTATTAAAATTTAAAATGAACTATGTTTTCAATCAGACAGCTGGATTGGCACAATGTCGGTATATACATAAACGGCGAGTTCTTGAACCATCTTCGCTTCGCAGATGACATGTTTTGGTGCACATGCAGAACTCACTAGATAAGGGGAGCCGAAAATGCGATCTTCAAATGAACGCTGAAAAAACAGGTGTACCTATTAAGTAACAGCTTATGAGTACCAACGGTGATTATAAGACACACCAATCGTATACGTAGACAATTGTGTTTATCTCGGGCAAAGCATATCATTTAATAAAGCTACCGAAAATTAAATAGATCGCAGGATAAAGAGTGCATGGAGAAGATATTGGTCGTTGAAAGAGGTATTTAAATCACGCATCCCTATTCGCCTGAAAAAGAAAGCTATGGAAACCATTATATGACCTACTCTACGGTTGCCAAATTTGGACACTAACAAAGGCAGTTATAAAAAACTTCAAGCCTTCCAACGAACAATGGATAGGAGTATATTAGGAATTAAACTCAGAGACCGAAAAAAAAGCAAATACATACCGACTATGCACTCAAATAATAGATGCTGTGGAACTAGCTTGCAAGTTGAAATGGCGATTGGCAGGACACGTAGCCAGAGCCACAGATGGAAGCTGGAGTGAGCGGGTTCTCAATTGATACCCTCGCGATACACCACGCACCCGAGGCAGATCCCGTTGCCGGTGGTGCGACGATATTGTGGCCGTGACCGGCCCCACTTGGACTAGAATAGCCCAAGACAAACGAATGGCGAAAGATGGAGGAAGCCTTCGTCCTTAAATGGGCACCCAATATCAATTGAAAAACATTGTGTATATAATTTATTTTATTTTACTTAATATGTTAAATCAATTTATTTATTTAATTATCTATTATATATTATTTATTTATTTAAGTAATATGAATGAATGATATAAATGTAGGTACTTTTTGGGAAATAAAAGGCTTAAATAAATTAATATTTTTTTTCTTGAAATTCACGATGTGCACGTCGTTGATCTCCAAATTTAGCGGCCTCTAACATATTCCAAGCTAAATAAGCTCTTCCAGCCATTTTTTGACTTTAAAAGACTCAAAAACGTATATAATTTTAATGTAAACATGTTTCACACCTCAAAATGCTAGTGAGCTACGTAACTAGTATCGCAAGCGTATTTTTCGATAGCGTCTGTCGAATTAGTGACTCATGGTGCCGTTTTGTATGGTGACAGCTGAAAACGTTAGTGACTATCGAATAGATTACGTTAGGATTCTTACCTATCGAAATCTATAGTGCTCTTGGTACGAATTTTAATTCTTTCAGTGACCGCTAGGGGCTCTGTACAATATATTTTCATATAAATCATTGACGGAGACGCTAGCGAGTTTTGACATTATCGAAATCTATTTGATTCACGTTAATACGCTAGCGTATTTAACGCTAGCGAGTAAGTTTTCGATGGCAACTCATGGTAGAGGTTCTGATGTCCACAACCCAGTAGCTGGGTAATACGATACATCTTGGTAAGACTGTTTAGCAAACTTTCGAGCTTCTAGAACGGCTTAACGTGCTTTCCGAGACACGGAGGAGTTTCGGTATGTAAAGATGGTCACCCATCCACAGACCAACCCCAGCAAGCGTAGCTTTACCTGATGGATCGACCCGTGCGGCAGTAATTATTTAGCTACGAGCCCCTCATTAAAAGTTATTCATTATTATACAATTAACTAAATAAGTTATTATAATAAGCTAATAATATAATATTATCAGTAACATATAAATAAATATGAATCTGTAATCTAGATTAATATTTTTTTAAATAATTATAAAAATAAGTAATTGCGAAATATAGTTGTTTTATTTCTCAGGAGCTAATCAACTGATCAAGTGTTTAAAAAAATATATATTTAGGGTACATTTTAGGCATTTTTTTTCGATTTAATTAAATTTTATGAGTAATGGATAAATATTTATATACGGGGTGTCAGGGACATCGACGCGAAGCCGGCTACCATGGATTCAGTACATGATTCTGAACCCCACTGCGTTGAAACTTTTCGTCTGTTATTAAAAAAAAAACAGCTGTTTCATAGAAAAGTGCAATACCTACGCGGTCAAAATGTATGGAGGAGATGTTTTTTTTTTTAATAACCGACGAAAAATTTCAACGCAGGGGCGTTCAGAATCATGTACTGAATTTCGCCATTCTGACGTCATTATGGCGGGTGTGCTTAAACTTTGATACAATTTCGTTTTAAAGAATGTACAATTTTTTTGGAATATTGGATAATTCGGTTAGAGAGAGTAAAAATGGCGGGTGTATCTTAATACACCCGCCATTTTTACTCTCACCATGTGTCAGCGACTGCGGATTTTTTTTTTAATGAAGTTGTTTAGAGCGTGCCACGAGTCACGCGACGCGACTTGTGGAGTGACGGACTTGGCTAAGTGTGAGACGCAGGTCTTCGCCGAGCTGGGCAGAGCAGATTTTGTAATGCATGAACGTACTGACAGCTGCGTACGCTGCCTCGCAGGCACGTGGGACGCAGACATGTGTCTGTCCTGCTCTGCGTCTCGATGTAGTACCGGTACAGGTTTCTGCGCGACGCATGCAGGTCGACACGTGTTTTTACCACTAATTCATAATTTTGTTGCAATGACAGAACATTTAATTGAATTAGTTCGTTGTGAACCTTGTTTGTATGATGATAATAATCATCAAAACTATTTTCCGTCAACCTATAGTCCGTAACGTCTGTTGTTTGTAGTAACTAGGATGAAGAGGAATGGGTCTGCGTATGAAGCTGCGTTGCAGCATGCACTCGCGGCCTATGTCTGCCTCGCCTGACCTTCCCTGCAGAATCTGTACTGTGCTGTGCTGTGCTGCATCACCTGCGTCTCAGCATACGCTTAGCCTAACAAACAAATGACGCGCACGTGTGTTACTTGACGTAAATCGCATCACGTGACAATTACAAGTTCGATTATATAATACATACCTAATGTATTCCTGTTGCTAGGTCACCGTCAACGGCATCCCTCTGGAGTTCACTACGAAAGAGTCGACAGCTAGCTTAGGGGCCTACTTCTCGGTAAGTACAACGCTGAAAGGTTCTTTTGGCGCGTGGCCAAAAACGGAACTTACGCCGCCATCTTGGTTTTTCAATACAATTTCTGTGAAAATTTAAAAAATGTTTACCAGCCACGCCGCCTTGACAATGTTATTCAGGCGTCAAAATGTCCTTGTAGCACTCGTAGTACTTACGTGATGATATTCACTTTACTTAGGGTTTATTTATTTATTATTAGGCTCTTCAATAATGAGTACCTACACTATTACTGTGCAATTTTAACATTGCCAACTTAAATTATACATTAGAAACTAAGTCTAAGCGCTTCCTTACTTATACTTTTGTATAAGCTTTTGTTTTTTGTTTTTGTGTTTTGTTTTTTTTTTTTTTTTTTGTGTCTTTTTCTTTTTTCTTTTTGTTAAACCTACCACCTAAGTTCACATGTGGAAGCAATAAATATATTGAGTATTGAGTATTGAGTTTATGTAAGGAAGCGCTTAGAAGTTTTCCATCGCTTAGACTTAAGCACAGCATGTACACACGGCTACACATCAAGCTATACAATTCCAGTATAAACTGACCGTATTTTACGGAAATCCTATATAATGTCAGATCAGCATAAACTGGAAATGTATAGTTTTTGTAGGTAGTCGGGTGTACTACATTATGCGCAAATACAGAGAGACCCATCCACGAAGACGCGCCCAATTGCTTATAGTACAAGTGTGCAACATACCGGTGGTGTTTTAGTTTTGTCGTGTTTACTAATTATGCACTCATAGGTAATTAGTCTGACTCAGCTGGGCAGCGTTCGGTAAGCTACGCATTATCTTCTCGTCGCACATGCCGCAGTGTCTCAAGACGAAAGTCTTTGTCCACTGCGTGTTGCCAGTGATATGGCACTGAAACGTGGCCGCTCATAATGGGCCTTATTAGAAGGCTCAAAGGGCAATGGAGAGGGCTATGCTTGGAGTTTCCGTACGTGATCGAATCAGAAACAAGAGGCAGGGTAACTGTCATCAGTTTCTCTGGTTCTACTGACCTCTCTACTGGGATCTCTTCATTTCTGATTCAATGTGCTCTGCCCATTGCCAATTAAGTGTGGAAATTCTTCGGGGTTAATTGCTCGCAGAACAGATCGCCGATGGAGCCGAAAGGTTCTGGAGTGGCGAACGCGTACCGAAAGATGTAGCGATTGAAAGCCTCCCACAAGCTGGACCGATGATCTTGTGAAGGCCGCAGGAATCCGCTGGATGCGGGAAACACGGAACCGGTCGCGGTGCTTGGGGGAGGCCCATTTCAAGTAGTGGACGTCTTCCGGCTGAAATGATGATGATGATGATGAGGTAACTAGTGTGTATTGACAATAGAAAAAACACTAGCGGAATGTTGCACTCTTGTACTTTAAGCGCTTAGGAAAAAGAGTGGGGCAAGTCTTCGTGGATGGCACTTTCTGTAATAACACAATTTAATTAATTCAAACAAGTAATACATAGTTTAATAAAAAAAAAAAAAGAAGCCTATTTATTTCATGCAAACTTTATAAACAGTGCATAGAATTTAAAATCAAGATTACTTATGCTAAATTTTCTTGCATTATGATTGTGGAACCTAGTTTATTATTATTATTTAAGATTGGTAGTTATGTTCCAAATGCTTCACAATTTTTTTTTTATTACAATACAATTATTTAGATATTGTTAAAGTTATTAAATATAAAAATTATTAAAATTATAGTTATATTTTGGTTATTAAAATTCATATATAATATGAATTTTAATAAATAGTCAATAAAAAAAAATTACTATTTATTAAAATATTACTAATTATAAATTACATAGATTGATTCATTAGGATAATTCATTTGATATTTCGATTTCTTACGTAGACGTTCATATACAAAGCTATCGCGGCATGTATAATGAGAAACGTCAAATCGGGCTTCTTAGATTGTCGTCGGTATAATAATATTTGTATATATACGTATAGTCCTCTAATGTTAGAAATAAATTCATCTATTATAAATTAAATTAAATCTTATGTTATCCATACACTATAACAATCTCACTGTATCATTCGTAAGCACCAAGTTTCACTTTATATTGGAAAAACGCACTCAAAAACACGAATTATTCGTTGATTCATATTCCGACAAAACGTTATTACAATGTCATGTCTTTGGGTTCGTTGCTGTAGTGTTGTGACCGTTTTAAGTCGTTTTTTGACCGAATGAATTCGATATACTGAAAAATCGATAGGTACTTTTACAAACATTACATTATGAAAAGAGAAAAACGTATAATTACTGTGTGATTTAATGGTAAAACATATATAAACAAAATCGATCGAAAGATAATTATAACGGAAAACTTTAGAAGAGATGTACATTCTGACAATATGATGGAAAATAAATGTATTATTATGGTAACCGACGAACACAGTTCAACTGATGATATATAATTTTTCTGGATCATCCGAAGTGGCGAAAGTGTTTATTTTTTTACAAAAGTGAATTTATTTATTTACACATCGTGATCTTGATGATGACGTGTAATAAAAAGATATGCCTCGAGAATCAGTTTTAAGCAATGTAGGTAAATTATCGATTACAAACTCTAAGTATGATAAATCGATATGTCTCAAGAATCGGTTATTAAAGCAACCGATATTTTCTTCCCGTCACTACACAAAATATTTTGATAGGTGTCAAATCGGGCTTCTTAGATTATCGCACGTATAAATCATATTAATAACTATGTAATAAAACTAACTATACAAATAGATACAAAAAACAAAAGGACACTTAGGCGTCGAAGTATTCGTCCGCATCGCTGTCATAATAATAATTAATAATTATTTTTTACATAAGATTAGGTTTATACATAGACGTTTTATACATCTATGGGTTTATATTTGATTTTATACTAGAGACACCCATAAGGCAGGCGCGGCTTTTTTAGAGCAGCTAATGATGAATGACAGATATCAATGTACACTCTGTGCTCTTTGTATGCAGCATATATGTATATAGTGGACAGTATTGCCTAAAGTAACGTAGCCAAACAAGAAATCAATCTGAAATTAATGGCAACACGTATAAATATTGAGCACCTATTTGATGGAACCTATAAACAAGGTGCAACGTTTATTAATTTCACAGCTTTTATATACATTTTTGATAAATGAGTAAGTTAATCATTTTCTTTCAGATCGTAAACAAAACGGTGACTATCAGCATCCCGGAGTACATCTCGTTATGGGAGGGCATGTACCAAGGCCGGTTCCGTGTCGACGGGCAACAGTTCACTAAAGATTTAATGGAAATAGGGTATGTTGTATGTAACAGAGGCGGATTGACTACGTAGAAGGTGTAGCAGACGCTACAAGCCTCCCGCTTTGTGGAGCCCCTCGCTTTGACGTTAACGAGAGCAATGATTGCCCAGGGGTAACGGACCCGACTTACGACTTGTACGTCGTGGGTTCGAACCCAAGTAGACGCTTTACTTAATGTAATTTATATCATCACCACTGCTCTCAAAACCTTGAAAGGAAACATTGCGAGGAAAACGGCATGTCCTAGAACCAAAAATTCGAAGACATATGACATCCATGGGATGTGAGGGGGCACACTTATCTCAGTGTCCCAAATCAACCTCAACTGCTCATGGCACCCTGCTGAACAACAAACGATGCTCTGACAACCGACAAATGGCGGTATAACCACTCTAAATAAATACTTCGCAACTAAATGTCGCAGACTAGAGACGGGCAGTACCGTCACTAGTGCGAGAAGCTGGGATCTGCGATCGCAAACCCTCATGCCCAGCGTGGAAATTATGGGCAATCAATCAATCAATCAATCTTTATTCGTGAACACAATATTTACAATAAAGGTCTTATGTATACATTTTTGCCAACTCCCCAAGCAAAGCCAGAATCAAATACGGCCCCAATTTCCAGGCCACCTTGGTATTCTTGATTTTGGTGGCGGTCATGGTAACGGCAAGGATAGAGGGTGCGAAGAATTCCCGGGTTACAAATGGCTGCCAAACCCAAGTAACCTTGGCAACGTATAACGGACGCTCACTACGGGTCGACGAATACCTAGCACAGCTACAAGAAGAGCTCGGAAAAACAAGGTGGCAGTTTTGGGGGTTGAGTGAAGTCCAAAGAGAGGGAGAGGACACAATAACCCTTGAATCGGTTCACCTTTTGTATTTTCGAGAGCGAGTTCAGCTATCACAAGGTGGAGTTGGGTTCCTGGTAAATAAATCCTTGTGTGACAACGTTGTGGAAGTCTCCAGAGTCTCGAACAGGGTAGCCTCGTAGTGAAGTTAACCGAAAGGTATAGCCTCAAGGTTGTTCAGGTTCACGCAACACAACACCGACACTTTTCCGAGGCTCTCTGAATGTCAACTTCAAGCTCGAGTGAACTCGTTTGATGAAGTCTAGGCTCTGTCTAAGCACGTCCCGAACTATGCTAGGATCTAAAGCTTTACAGTCAGCAGTCAGACATGGAAAACTGATTTGATGCCTTGGAAACCAAAAATGACGTTGACCAGGCTCTCGACCAAATGGTGGAAATCCTCAGGGAGGAAGACACGCAATTTTGTCAAATGCGGCGTACGGGCAAGAGGTCCAAACTTTTGAAAGAGACTCTGGAGCTCTGAAGCTTATGATGGAACGACGTGAAAATCCACCTATCACTTCGTCGGAACAACGGGCACTCAACAAAAATATTACTGGTACGATGCGACCTCCGACGTGCCAATACACGCTAGAAAAAGTGATTGAGCAAAACCGGGAGTCGAAACTGTTCCTCCAGTCACATGGGAGGAGCCACCTGACGAAGTTGACCAAATCCAGTGGAAATATCGTCGTTTCGAAGCCGGAGATCCTTTCAGAAGTCGAAAACTTCTATGGCCAATTCCTGAGCCACCTTAACCCGCCATTACACGGATGACCTGCCAGAAGTCAGCCAAGACGAAATCGAGGCGGCTCTTAAACGAAGCCGGGATTACGATCGAGCTCTGGCATGGCATTGGCTTTCGTTGCGATCAAACGAAAGCCAATGATGGCATCACCGTTTCGACGCAGCCCCGAAAACACACCACTTTCAAAGGCACTACAGCAATAAAAGCTAATACTTACAGAAGAAAAGTCTGACTACTCAGGCTCGAAAGAGATGAGAGTATACACCGACGGATTGCAGACCGACTCCGCTACCGGAGTCGGATTCTTCTCACACGAAACATAAATATATCCATACCGCTAGGAATGTTCAACACCGTCTATCTGGCGAAGTGTGTGGGCATCATATAAGCGGTCCACGCCTTAGAAGCCAGAAGGGTTACGGACACCCACATACGTATACTCTCCGACACCATCTCAGTTCTCCTATCCCTACGGAAAAAATACACATATAACCTCGAAGCTAACAGTAGAATGTCACAATGGACTAGAACAAATAACGGTATCTAGTCGCAACACGGTGACACTGCAATGGATAAAAGGACGCAGCAGATCACTAGGTAACGACGCAACTGACGAGCTTGCTAGACGAGGATCCAGCACGGCAGTCTGTGGACCCGAGCCTATCGTACCCATCCCCTTCAACCAAATACGCAGGTGGCTACAGGAGTTCACCCACACACAAGCGGGATCTGGTGGACCACGACACCGGGCTGCAGGCAGTCCAAGGAAGATATTATTAAGATCTTCAATCAGTACGTCCTACTGATTGAAGACCTTCCTTGACCTTATCCTGTAGACTTACGGAGCCGAAACGTGGACACTCACGGTACGGCTGGCTTATAAATTCAAGGTCGCTCAGCGAGCTGTAGAACGAGCTGTGCTTGGAGTCAATCTGAGGGATCGAGCCCAGAACGAGGTGATCCGGCAGAGAGCCAAATTTGTCGACATAGCTCACCGAATAAGCAAGCTAAAGTGGCAATGGCCGGCCATATTAGCCGTAGAACCGATGACCGTTGGGGTAAACGTGTTCTTGAGTGGAGACCGCGAATCAGCAAACATAAGGTAGGACGCCCTCAGGCTAGGTGGAGTGACGCTTCGTAAGGTGGCTGGTAGCAGCTGGATGATAGTTGCTATGAATCGAGCTGAATGGCGTGCAATTGGAAAGGCCTATGTCGAGCAGTATGCTTCGATGTTAATATGCATTAATCATCTTTTTGCAAAAGTAGGTAATGTTTTATTACCGACTTCAAATTAAAAAAAAACTTTATAATCAAAATAGAAACGATTTAATCGATACAAAACAGAGTTAAAAGACATATTTTTACATAATAAATTACATTTAATTGAAATAATATTTTTATAAATACACGAAATTAACCATCAACAAAACGAAATCAAAAGTAGGCACGAAACAAATTAGGGGCCTACAATAGACGATAGTATTCATTCATTATGATAAGCTAATATGATTTGGATGAGGCAGAGAGATTATAACCTGGATTAAGGATACTCTCCCGGTAGTACGTTTCCATGGGATAATTTACGACTTCCACGCGAGCTAAGCCACGGGAAAAAGCTAGTAAATTATTTTATTTTATTAATTTTAAGAAAACTTAGGTACAACTAATAAATTCGAGTAGTCAGTACTAATATGTAGAAGAAAGCCATAGAGAGTTAAACATAGAAATAACTGAGAATAAACAAAACAAAAAAAAAACATTCCGCAACAATGCTAGGTACAGACTTATCAAAGAAAAAGTCACTTAACATTTTCTCTATTCGTAAAAAAATCAAGCTCAACACCCGGCACACCAAACTATACTAACCATAATGTGATACAAGTACGACTATTATTAAAAAATTTGGTTGTTATACTCGTAAAATGTCTTTTAACTCCGTTTTGTATCGGTTCGCTTCTATTTTGATTATGAAGTTTTATATTCGACAGCTTTGCTGGCACCGAGCTCAATAAAATTTTTTGGCCCCTCATTTGTTTCGTTGGTACCTACTTTTGATTTCGTTTTGTTGGTTAATTTCGTGTGTAATTTCATAATTTTGAGTTAATTTCTTTCGAAGTCGGTGATTTTTTTTTAAATTACTTTTTTATTTTATCTCCTTAACTTAAGAACCTTAGTATAATGTGTTACTTTCCCCACGCGGGCTTTATCCGGCACTAGTTGTATACAAGGTGTACTTGAAATAACGCAAAGCCAGAAAAGGGGTTTTTGAATTAAGTAAACATCAACAAAAACTTTTACTTGATTAAGGTAAGTGAACATAAATGTCTGGAACAGCTGATTTGTATCATTGGTGAAATGTGACTACACCTCTGCCTCCTCCTTTGAGGAACAGGCGTGTGTGCCATGAAGTTGTTACTTATGTCTCCTCCTTTGAGGAACAGGCGTGTGTGCCATGAAGTTGTTACTTATTACAGGCCCGAGGAGAATCAGATCCATCAATTCATGAATGCTTATGTTAACGTGGATCCAGACGGGATGGAAGAGACGGATCAGACAATGCCAGCACCCCAAAACCTTAGAAATGTGGACCCTAAGCTGGTCGTGAAACCACCGGACGGCGACGGACGCAGAGAACACCAGCCTCCTGGGACTCGCCGCAGTAGAGAAAAAATGGAACAATGTAATAGATTAACGAGAATTTAATACTTTATTATTTCATGAAAGGGAATAGTTTGTCTTGACATGAGTATGTGATGAGGAGGGATCAAACAAATGAAACTAAAAAAGTCATGAATGTAAATGTTGATGGATGGAGAGGGAGAGGAGAACGGATACAGAGATGGATGGATTGTGTGTGTGAGGGATGATTTGAAAGAAAAAGGAGTGGAAGAGAAGGCTGACAAGCGAGAATACAAGAACAAAACGTGTTGCACCGACCCCAAGTATCACTATAAAACCAAAGACATAAAAATAAAAATAACAAAATGAGTATAAACAATTTCGGAACCAAGATTTGGGTTTTAGAAAAAAAAATGTCTCAGACTTCCTAAGCGATTTATTTACATAACTCATTGTTTTCTTGTTCTTGAAGTCGGTGCACATTTTATTTTATTGTTAAAAGAATCGGATCACTAGATTATCTTGCGAAACTTAAGAACCTTAGTATAATGTGTTACTTTCCCCACGCGGGCTTTATCCGGCACTAGTTGTATTCATGGTGTACTTGAAATAACGCAAAGCCAGAAAAGGGGTTTTTAAATTAAGTAAACATCAACAAAAACTTTTACTTTATTAAGGTAAGTGAACATAAATGTCTGGAACAGCTGATTTGTATCATTGGTGAAATGTGACTACACCTCTGCCTCCTCCTTTGAGGAACAGGCGTGTGTGCCATGAAGTTGTTACTTATGTCTCCTCCTTTGAGGAACAGGCGTGTGTGCCATGAAGTTGTTACTTATTACAGGCCCGAGGAGAATCAGATCCATCAATTCATGAATGCTTATGTTAACGTGGATCCAGACGGGATGGAAGAGACGGATCAGACAATGCCAGCACCCCAAAACCTTAGAAATGTGGACCCTAAGCTGGTCGTGAAACCACCGGACGGCGACGGACGCAGAGAACACCAGCCTCCTGGGACTCGCCGCAGTAGAGAAAAAATGGAACAATGTAATAGATTAACGAGAATTTAATACTTTATTATTTCATGAAAGGGAATAGTTTGTCTTGACATGAGTATGTGATGAGGAGGGATCAAACAAATGAAACTAAAAAAGTCATGAATGTAAATGTTGATGGATGGAGAGGGAGAGGAGAACGGATACAGAGATGGATGGATTGTGTGTGTGAGGGATGATTTGAAAGAAAAAGGAGTGGAAGAGAAGGCTGACAAGCGAGAATACAAGAACAAAACGTGTTGCACCGACCCCAAGTATCACTATAAAACCAAAGACATAAAAATAAAAATAACAAAATGAGTATAAACAATTTCGGAACCAAGATTTGGGTTTTAGAAAAAAAAATGTCTCAGACTTCCTAAGCGATTTATTTACATAACTCATTGTTTTCTTGTTCTTGAAGTCGGTGCACATTTTATTTTATTGTTAAAAGAATCGGATCACTAGATTATCTTGCGAAACTTCACAAATCTTAATTTAACCCTGTATTTTGATTGTGAAGGATTTCCGCGAAGTTATGCCTGATTTAGAGCAGTAGTGACCCAGTGCGGGCCTGACTTATCACATTACTTTGCGCAATTATTTACTCGTATTTTATCACCACTGCTCTCAAAACGGTGACGTGAAGGAAAACATCGTGAGGAAACCAACATGTTTAAGAACTAAATATTCGAAGACATGTGACATTCACCAACCCGCGTGGTTTATTATGGCCCACGCCCCCTCACAGTGAGGAGGCCTGTGTCCAAGCAGTCGTCGGAACGATACAGGTTGATTATGCTTATGCTTAATACCTGGGACCTGTTTAATAAAACTTACAAATTGTAAATTGTAGATGACAAGCTAAAATGTACAATAAAAAAATGAATGATGAAAAAATGTCTATTTAATAAAAATTACAAGTTACGTTGACGTCATGGTGGAAAATTTACAAAATTGTAAAATTACAATTTTACAATTCTGTTTAATAAACATTTTCACTTTACAAATTTGTGGGGAAGACAGGATGGTCTCATGGTGTGTCAAAACTTTACAATTTTGTGCCTCAACTAAAGAAATTTAATTATTATATGCAAAAAAATGATTCTAACAACAAATAGTGAAAGTAATGATGTTAGTGATGATGTACGAGTAATTATGTACTCGATAAAAATTTAACTGTTAATAGCGCGTTGATCAAATCTTAAGGCCATGGCATGCTAAGATAGACCCCAGAGGTCTGATTGTGTGCTTTGTTTAAATATAAGAAAAATGTAATTTATAAAATAAATAATAATAATAAATAATGTGATTGAACGGCAACGGCGAATTTTTCGTAAAAGGATACATTTTACTTTTAATGTGACAAATTTTACAATCAATGAAAAATTTCGGGTAAGCAAGACTACCGTCGAATATTTGATAACAAAAATAGGGCATTTACTTGAACACAATAAAAAGATAAATTTAGCCCTTACACCGACCGAGAAAATTTTAATACTTACTTTTTATGTAAATTGTAACTTACAACTAGATATTTGTAAATACATCATCGAAATCTATAGGCGTTTTCTACATATGAAAATGTTTATTAAACTGCATTTACAATTGTGATGATTGCAAGTTATGTACTTGTAACTTTCTTACATATTTGTAAGGTTTATTAAACAGCACAAAATTTTAGGATTGTAACGTTTATTAAACAGAGTCCTGGTTTCCTAATATCGTTTGTACTTGCCAGCTTGTACGGTGCACATACTCCGGGACTCGGTGCAACCGGGCAACGCATACAAACAGAAGATAGTCGAGTATGCTTGCCCGGGCGGCCAGCTCGTCGCCGTCAGCTGTCGCGGACAGAACGTCACCACAGGACTCGGTATAACGACCAACAACACCGTCAACATTGATTTTGATCAGTGAGTACCTAATAAAGTGCTATAGTTTCACCACCGAGACCGCTCTACCGCGCCTTAGGTATGTGCACGGCGAGACAGGAGGCACTGCAGGTCACTCATTCGTCAACGCTCACGGCGTTCCGCCACTCATTTGTCAACGCCGCCCCCCGCCTCGCTGTGCATTCCTAAGGCGCGGTACAGTGGTCTTGGTCAAACTATACAACGATGTTCTGGCGCCTGAATGGCATTGACAGGGGGTGTTGCTGGTAAAAATTTGTAAAATTGTGTCACAAAATTTGTATCGACATAACGAGATGACGAAGTTAGTTCCGATTTTGGTCACACGCCTAAAGAACCTTGTCTTGTACTTCAGTATACTTTTATAACTATGACGACGGTTGTTGAATCTGGCGGGCTTCTGCCCATCAGTGTTATTGGGCTTTTTAATAATAATAATAATAATAATAATAACAAATGTGCAGTCATGCATGTAAAGCGAGGGGAGATTATGGAATCCGAGGGAACTCAACTCTCGGACTCCATACACCTTAGATCCCTCTCCTCAGCCGAAAGCTATAAGTATTTGGGTATGTCGGAAGCGTTAGGCATCAACGTTGCTGACATGAAGCAATCGTTGAAGGAGCGCTTCTTTGGTCGCCTGAAGAAGGTTTTAATTAGCCTTCTTTCGGGCGGAAACAAGGTGCGCGCCTACAACGGTTGGGTCATGCCGGTTTTGATGTACTCTTTCGGCATACTCAAATGGACTCAGACCGAACTCGACGCCCTGGACAGAAGGGTCCGTACACTCCTAACCGCAAACCGGATGCATCACCCACGTTCATCGGTGATGAGACTGTACATCCCGCGGAAGTGCGGGGGTCGAGGCTTTTTAAACGCTAAGACCCTCCACAACCGCGAGGTGTGCAGCCTCAGGGATTATTTTTGTAAAGCCGAAGTGGGTATGCACCGGGATGTGGTCGCAGTGGACAAGGGACTCACCCCGCTCTCCATGGCTAAAGAGAACTGGCGCAAACCTGTAATACTTACTACAGATGACCGCAAGGAGGTATGGCAGAGCAAGGAGCTTCACGGGCGCTACTATCGGGCTCTTCATGAGCCTGGTGTAGATTTCTTAGCGTCCGTATCCTGGCTACGTTTCGGTGACCTTTTCGGGGAAACTGAAGGTTTTGTCTGTGCAATTATGGACGAAGTTATCTTGACGAATAACTACCGGAGACATATTATGAAGGACGGGACGGTTGACGTGTGTCGGGCATGCCATCGTCCGGGTGAGTCCATCAGACATATTATCTCTGGTTGTTCGCGTCTAGCTAACGGCGAGTACTTACACAGACATAACCAAGTGGCCAGGATTATTCACCAGCAACTTGCTTTGAAATATAAACTTGTTGACTCTGAGGTACCGTATTACAAGTATGTGCCCGACCCAGTTCTCGAAAATGACCATGTCACGTTATACTGGGATCGGTCTATCATTACTGACAGGACTATTGTAGCCAATAAGCCTGATATAGTGGTGATAGACCGATTAGCGCGCCGCGCAATGATAGTCGATGTTACCATCCCACATGACGGGAACCTCGTGAAAGCTGAGAAAGAGAAACAAATTAAATATCTCGACTTAGCACACGAGGTTGTCGACATGTGGGATGTGACCTCGGCTATCATTGTGCCGATTGTCGTAACGGCCAATGGCCTGATTGCCGAAAGCCTCGACCAACATCTCTCGAGGCTGTCGTTAGGCGGTTGGATCAAGGGCCTGATTCAGAAGGCAGTACTACTCGATACGGCTCGCATTGTGAGGAGGTTCCTGTCTCTGCAGCCCTAACCACCGGTAGCTTGGACCCTGCTCCCGACACCGGCGGACATCTATTTTTTATATTTTTAAATGTTTTTTTTTTATATAGTTTTTTAAGAAATATTTAAAAATGTAAATAAATAAGAAGACAAAACGAATAAACGAAATAATAATAAACGCAGTGCAGACCTTTGCGATACACACTCAATCTTGTATTGCTCGGCTGTTGCGGCATGTCGTATAGCTCGTGTCAAATTTCCAAACACTGACCGAGCTGTACGACCGAAACCTGCTGTGCCAGCCTGGCAGTGCAGGATTGAGCGTCGTATTAATGAGGCCAGGGTACTCATCGGGAAGCTCATCTGCTTCAGGGAGGGCAATACTCGCCCAAGGGTGATGCGCTTTGTGAGGCGGGCGTTCTCGGGAACTAATATTTGTCCTCGAGAATATGGCTCCTGTGTCACAGAGCGCATCGACTTCCTGAAGCAGAAAGTTTATGCATGGGCAAACCGTATCCGGCGGTATAGACGAAGAGTGGATCGGTACACTCAGAACCGCATGTTCCAGAGCGATGAAAGGTGGGTATACAGAGCATGGGAGCGACCCATTCCCACTCAAGGTGTGACTGACGCGCATCCACCGGAAAATGATGCCATGAGTGCTTTTTGGCGAAACATTTGGTCGGTGCCCGTCAGTCACACTGAAGGTGATTGGATGCGTGTTGTTGAGCGGGCGTGTGATTCGATACCAGATATGGAGGCAATAACCATCAGCCCTCTAGATGTGGCCCGTGCAGTCCGTCCGCTGCCTAACTGGAAATCTCCAGGACCAGACGGACTGCACAATTTCTGGATTAAATGGCTACAAAAGTCACACGCCTGCTTAGCCTCGCAATTCCAGTCATCTCTAGAGACTGGGTCCCTACCACTGTTCTTTACGACAGGAGTTACCCACCTGCTCCATAAATCGGGTAGTACTGCGGAACCTAAAAACTATAGACCAATTACATGTTTGCCGACGGTCTATAAAGTTCTTACATCCATTCTGAGAGCAAAAATTGCACAACATATCTTTAAAAACTCAATTATGTCTGTGTCTCAGAATGGATGTAAGAATGGGTCCCGCGGTACTAAGGAGCTGCTCCTTATAGACATGGCCATAAGCCAACAGGTCCGTAGATCCCGGAAGGATTTGTCGACATGTTGGATAGATTATAAGAAGGCCTATGATTCGGTGCCACATACATGGCTCACTAGGGTGCTGGAGTTGTACAAAATAGACGCAACTCTACGCACCTTCTTGATGTCATGTATGGGGCAGTGGAGGACGGTCCTTCTCTATCCAGGATGTCGACAGATCCGGGGCATCGATGAACCGATCAGGATTGAGCGGGGAATATTCCAGGGCGATAGTTTGAGTCCGCTTTGGTTCTGCTTAGCCTTGAATCCTCTAAGCACACTGCTGGAGAATTCAGGTCTAGGCTATCGGTTGACAAGAGGTGGTCAGGTTATATCTCACCTCCTTTACATGGATGACCTGAAACTCTTTGCCCCCAACAATTTGCGACTGATGGAGCTACTCAAGGTAACAGAAACGTTCAGTAGCGCCATCAGGATGGAATTTGGTGTGGACAAATGTGCAGTTATGCATGTAAAGCGAGGGGGGATTATGGAATCCGTGGGAACCCAACTCTCGGATTCCATACACCTTAGATCTCTCTCCTCAACCGAAACCTACAAGTATTTGGGTATGTCGGAAGCATTAGGCATCAAGGTTACCGACATGAAACAATCGTTGAGGGAGCGTTTCTTTGGCCGCCTGAATAAAGTGTTAAATAGTCTTTTATCAGGCGGAAACAAGGTGCGCGCCTTCAATGGTTGGGTCATGCCGGTTTTGATGTATTCTTTCGGCATACTCAAATGGACTCAGACGGAACTTGACGCTCTGGATAGGAAGGTCCGTACATTGTTGACAGCTTATCGGATGCATCACCCACGATCATCAGTGATGAGACTGTACATCCCGCGGAAGTGTGGGGGTCGAGGTTTCTTAAATGCTAAAACCCTCCACAACCGCGATATTTGCAGTCTCAGGGAACATTTCCTTCAAACTGACGTGGGGATGCACCGAGATGTGGTCGCAGTGGACAAGGGCCTCACTCCACTCTCCTTGGCGAAAGAGAACTGGCGCAAACCTGCAGTACTTGATACTAACGATCGTAAGGAAGTCTGGCAAGGCAAAGAGCTTCACGGACGGTTTTTCCGGGCCCTCCATGGGCCTGATGTAGACTTTTTGGCATCTGTATCCTGGCTGCGTTTCGGCGATCTCTTCGGGGAAACCGAAGGTTTTGTCTGTGCGATTATGGATGAAGTTATCATGACGAATAATTACCGGAAATACATTGTCAAGGACGGTACGGTTGACATCTGTCGGGCATGCCACCGTCCCGGTGAATCAATCAGACATATTGTTTCCGGTTGTTCTCGTCTTGCTAACGGCGAGTACTTGCATAGACACAATCTAGTGGCTAGGATTATCCACCAGCAACTTGCCTTGCAATACAACCTTGTTGAGTCAGAAGTACCATACTACAGGTATGTGCCCGACCCAGTTCTCGAGAATGGTCATGCCACATTGTATTGGGATCGATCTATCATCACTGACAGGACTATTGTAGCCAATAAGCCTGATATTGTGGTGATAGATCGACGAGAGCGCCGTGCAATGATTGTTGATATCGCTGTCCCTCATGACGAGAATCTCGTGAAAGCTGAGAAAGATAAAAAAATCAAGTATCTCGACTTAGCACACGAGGTTGTCGACATGTGGGACGTGGACTCTGCAATCATTGTACCGATAATCGTAACAGTTAATGGCCTAATAGCGGAGAGCCTCGACCAACACCTCAGGAGGCTCTCATTGCGCGGCTGGGTCAAGGGCTTGATTCAGAAAGCAGTACTCCTAGACACGGCACGCACCGTGAGGAGGTTCCTCTCTCTAGAGCCCTGACCACCGGCACCTTGGACCCTGTTCCTGATGCCGATGGACCACTACTTTTTATATTTTTAAATGTTTTTTTTTTATTTTATTTCTTTTTCATAAAAATATTTAAAAATGTAATTTGTATGTATAAAAATGTAATAAAGAAAAAATAATAATAATAATAATTTCTTTATTTCGCAAAACAATTGAACAATAACACTAGTAACGCTAAGAGGTGTGTTACCGGTTTTTTTTTTTTTATTTTTATTTTTTTTTATTAATGTAATATATTAATAATAATATAATATTTTTTTATAATGTGTAACAGGGAGTAACACGGTGGATAGTTCTTCCGTTGAAAAGACAGGATACTTCGACCAGACGGTACCGCGATGTAGGAGTTTGTGACGAAAATAAACATAATCTTAATAACTATTTTTTTCACAGCTTTGAGGATACAAATGCTTGCGTATATAAGGGAATCTTCAAAATCAACCAAACTGAACATAGAAAAACATTAGCAGTACTTGAAAGTAAGTTTAAAGAAAAACAAAGTGTTCTTGCGACTACACTAAAGATTTTTCATGAGAAAACTTCTTTAGGAGCGTTGAGCGATTTTTGATAGGGATAAACTTATGGATTGGCGTCACCGACATGCTCGCGCCATAGTGCTGTACTAAAGAATATAGATGGCGCTTATACCAGCTTTAAGGTTATAATTCTGTCGGCAGTCCCCATGACTGCCTATTTTTTAGGGTTCCGTAGTAAACAAGGAACCCTTATAGTTTCGCCATGACCATCTGTCTGTCTGTCTGTCCGCGGCTTAGCTCATAGACGGTGAAAACCAGAAAGCTGTTATTTTTCATGGGTATTCATATTAATCACGCCGACAAAGTGGTAAAATAAAATATATTTTTTTAGGTTACCTCCCCTACACGTAAAGTGGGGATGTTATTTTTTTTTCTCGTCTATCCTAGTGTGGTGTATCGTTGGAAAGGTCATTCAAAAATATTGTAAGTTTATGAAAACCATTTTTAGATTCAGCGATTGGTTCGCGAAATATTAAGCTTTAAAGTGCCCTGCCAGCTAAATAGTTGGTTTTGGATATGTGAAAAAAATCAGGCAGTAGTATATATAACGAAATTAAAAGGAAAACTATCACAGCTAAGTAGGCTTTACAAGTTAACGAGTAATAATCGACCAGCGATCGATCGATGTTATTGCGGTATCGGAGGATATATTTGGACAAAACCTGCCGAAATAAATGGCACAAATTATAATTGAAAGAGGTATGATATTATAAAAGTTGCCATGTTTGTAGTATTTTTCATATTGCTAAGTATGTTTGAAATTCTTTGGCTTACATGTCAATCTATTTTATATTTTCTTTTTTGTAAATTTGTGAATACCTTGTAACTTATAAGATCGCCTTGGATGAGTCTGTAAAGTTGTTATAATTGTGATTTGAATAAATAAATAAATAACTTGAATTTGCGGTTGCAAAAACATGATCTCCCATACGGAATGTATGGGAGAACATGTGTTTCTACTACAAAGTTAAGTTTATTCTTGCGATAAATTCATCCCAATTACGGAACCCTTCATTATGCGTGGTTTCGACACGCACGTGGCCGGTTTAAAAAAAAAATCCTTATTACAGCCAATGTCGTTCACTCGCGTTATCAAGCTACTGATATCTTATTTCTTAAAATCCCTCAACCTGTATTTTGGCTACAGAAAGTACCACACAAATTAATATAATAGGTACATACATACTATTACACATACACACTCAAATTACTGCGGATTTTAGCCGCCATTATGTGTAACCTAAACCTGCACCTAACACACGATCAATCACAATCTGAATCATTTTATAGGACATTGCTAATTGATTGCTTAGTATTATTTTGTCTGCTTAACAACGCAAATAACGCAATGAAAGTTGTTGAACTAATTACGTTTACCACAGCCAGAGGATCGGAAAGAAAACCGAAATGATTCTTAAAACAACTTTTAATTATTAAAGTTACTTGAAGTGGGAATTGGGAAAGAAATCCAGCTAACGAGGAATACGAGGATTCCTTACTACTCGAAGTAGGATTAAAGAATGAGCCTTCTTACAAAAATCATCATTATATAATTAGTTCGCACTATCGGTTGATCGATTGACGTTAACGATGCATCGGCGATCTGATGTTGTCAGTCTAGTGTATTGGCATTGGCGTATTTTGCAACGTCGGGGACTTCCTGTAGCAGTGTCACGTAATTCCTACGTCGCGACTTCCTTCACACAGTGTCATGTAACTAACTGTCGAAATGAAACAGATTGTGATTGATTGTGTGCTACGAAATTAGGGTGTTTTGTGTTTCATTTCACATACATTAATTTTATTTTTATGTTTTATTTCAGATAGGTGTAAGTTTGTTTTTATATCTATTCCAAAGTCACTATCTATTGCAGTGAAGGACTTTTATTAGCACTCTCGCTCAGTGAGTGCCCTACAAAAAATAAATGGGAAAACCCAATGAACACGGAATCCTTAATTATTACAATGATAGTTTGGATGCGTTTTATGATTTGTGAGCTATGTTACTGACACTTCACACGTCGAGTTTTAAATTCAATTTTATGAATAAATTTTTCAGCACCAAGTAAGTTCCATAATTTACTTTTATTTAATTTGTTTTAGCTGGTACTCTGCTCTGATTGGTTACTTTATGTTTATCTTCCAGTGATCAACGTGACCGTGAGTGTTGTAGAGCCGCCTCCTGCCTCGGGAGAGTTCAAGCACAAAGTTGTCTACACCTGCAACGTTGCCAAGTGTGACCCCGCTATGGTAAGATGGAGAACTGAGAATATGAATGACCTATGACCTTGCGCCATATTGTGTCGTTTAAGAAAAACAGCGCCTCGTAATGGAGCAAAGTCAGTGATATCAAAAATAAATTACTTAAAAGTGTTTATTCTGAAAGTTGGCAACGTCGCAAGTAGATGTCAAATATTTCGCTGTTTTTATTAATTTGGCAATTTTACTGTATGGAAATAAGAAATGTGGCTAACTAGCGAACTAGAATATTGATTATGAAATGCAATAATTAATATCGTAACACCGAATATTTAGTTTTAGATGTAAAAAAAGTATTTGGAAACTTTCCAAATGCCTTTTTTTACACCTAAAACGGGTACTATATCATATTCAATGTTATAATTGTAATTAATTTTAAAAATTCTAGTTCGCTAGTTAGCCACATTTCTTATTTCCATACAGTAATATTGCCAAATTAATCAAATCAGGTAAATTTTTGACAGCTATTTGCGACGTTGCCAACTTTTAGGATAAACGCTCTAAAACAGAACAAAATCGGATAACAACTTTTCTTTGAAAGCCTTACTTTTCAAGTTACTGTTGACAGATCGAGATCATTGAAGATCCTATTTTTAGTTGAATCGCATGTCATGGTAAAGCGTTGGTTTCCTAAAGGTATGATTCCGAACCCCGCTGCACGCAGCAGTGCTACCGCGGTGTTGTTGCCGCTGCAGTGCAGCCTACCGCTGTCGCTGGTCATAGATTCCGAGCACCTACTATTGTTGGTGTCTCGTTGTTTTCTTACCAATTTACTTGTCAACGTTCACGTGTTATCGCTGTGATGAACGCCGCACTACTGCACGCCTAGCATGACAACCATAGAAACGGTTTTTCTACGGGTTTTGTCGACGGAAGAATAGACAAAATTACAGATTTAGATTGTTTATCTGGTTTATCTGTCACTTTGCCTATTCTTCCATCGACAAAACCCGTTTCCATTGTGGTCATGCTAAGCATGCAGGTCTAACGTGGCGCCATCGCCAGGGTGACACTCCCGCGCAGCAGTGCTGCTGCGAATTTGCTCCCGTGCTTGGAATATACCGGGTGTTCGGCAGAAGGTTGAACATACGAAATTGGCGGATCCGTGGGTCCGTCTACTACGTGTTTAGGTCCAATAACAAGACCCAGGCCACAAGGATTTTTTTAATGATTTTTTTAAATTTAAAGGAAATTCGTGGTTGCTCAAATTTCAAACGTCAATAATTTCATTTAAAATTACAAAACTGGCAATAAAAAGAAAAAAAAATAGAATAATTGTAGAATCTAATATGTAAAAAAAAATTGGGTCGTATATTAATTAATTTCACTCGCAATCCTTTCGGTGAAAAAAGTCCCAGGCAGTTAAAATTGGCGAATTGTTCTAGTTGTTTTAAAATAAATTGTGCTTATTGCATACCGTTAGATTGGGCATGAACCAAAGATGTTTTTTTAAAATTAGAATTGCTCTATCACTGTTAGTTTTTTTTTTAACGCAGTTCAAAGTCGGGCTTTCGGTATTTATTTTTGATTTGTTTGTAGCTTAAAGGCTCGTATTTACTTTTCTAGCAATCATCTGCATCAAATACAAATTTTATAAGATTCTACAGTTACTTTAGATGAAAATAAAAATAAAATGTTGCCAGTTTTGTTGTTTATAAATGAAATTGTTGACGTTTGAAGTTTTAGCAACGACAAATTCCGAAAAAATAAATTTGAAAATATCCTTGTGGCCTGGGTCTTGTTATTGGGCCTAAAAACGTAGTAGACGGCCCCACGGATCCGCCATTTTCGTATGTTCAACCTTCTGCCGAACACCCTGTATAATCTTATATAAACCTACCTGTAGAAAATGTATGGGGACCAGTAGTGACGTGGCAGAATTGCTGCGGCTGCAGTGCCGCGAGCAGCGGGGTTCGGAATCTTACCTTACCGAAATCGATGAACAATAAAACGGCTGTCCAAATACCAAACTTTTTTTGACACCCTAATCCTAACTAATATTACGTATACGAGGACGGAGTGATAAGTCTGGTAAAAATGAAACAAGGAGACAACTTTATTTAAAAATTATGATTTATTTTTCAACGTAATTTCCATCTAACTCAATGCACTTCATCCAGCGTTTCTCAAACTTTTCGATCCCTTCCGTAAAGTACGACTTAGGCAACCCTTCGAAATAGGCATTGGTTTCGAGCATGATATCCTCGTTGGAGCTAAATCTTTTTCCACCGAGCCATTTTTTTAAATTCGGATACAGAAAATAGTCGCACGGGGCCAAATCTGGCGAATATGGTGGGTGAGATAGCAACTCATATCGCAACTCATGTAATTTGGCCATGGCAATCGCGCAGGTGTGCACTCGTGCGTTGTCTTGGTGGAAGAGGATTTTCTTCTTAGCCAAATGCGGTCGTTTTTAAGGTAAAATTTGGTTAAATTGGTCCAATAAATTGGCATAATATTCGCCATTGATCGTTTTACTCTTCTCTAGGTAGTCAATATGGATTACCCCACGTGCGTCCCAGAAAACTGTAGCCATCACCTTATTGGCCGATAAAACTGCTTTGGCCATCTTCGGAGCTGGTTCGCCCCTAGCAATCCATTGTTTCGATTGTTCCTTGGTTTCTGGTATATGGTGGTGGATCCACGTTTCGTCTACCGTTGTATAACGACGCAAAAAATCAGGTTTATACCTGCCTTCGAAGTGGTAACTCGCATGCGTTTTTGATCAATAGTCAGTAAACGCGGCACCCATCGCGCGGAGAGCTGTTTCATATCTAAATGTTGGTGAAAGATATTGCGCACACGTTCGTCTGAGATGCCTACTATCTCGAATATCTCGCTCACTTTTACTCTTCGGTCGTTCAACACTATGTCATGGATTTTAGCGATCATCTCTGGAGTAGTGACTGGGCGTCCTGGGCGTTCAGCATCACTTGTGCTTGTACGACCACACCGAAAATCCGTAAACCATTTATGAATCATTTTAATCGACGGAGCAGAGTCCCCATAATATTTATCAAGCCTTTGTTTCGTTTCCGTAATAGTTTTTTGCGCAAAAATAATGTTTAATCAACACTCGAAATTCACTTTTCTCCATCTTTGCGAAAATGCGTTCAATTGCGATAATTTTATTCCAAAATAGATTTTTACCAGACTTATCACTCTCGTAAATGCGAAAGTGAGTTTGTTTGTTTGTTACGCTTTCACGCTAAACCGGCCAAACGAATTTGGATGAAATTTGGCACATGGGTAGACCATGACCTGGGTTAGGACATAGGATATTTTTTATCTCGATATTCCCACGGGATCGAGACTTATGAGGATGAAACCGCGTGGCGCAGCTAGTATCAAATAATGGTGAAAAAAATTACAATTTTTCATGACGGTCGTTATATTAAACTTTGGTTTTCTAGGAAAGCGGTTCCGGCTTTCCTAAGTTTAACAGAATACACGTGGGTATTAGGCGACCTAGTAATTGCTTTACCGCTTTAGGGTTGAATATCACTTGCAGTTCATAAAAACAACTAGAGTGCTCGCAAGATAAATCTGCGCGCGGCTGCAATCGGAACTAATCGTATGCCGCTATTTCTTCTTCTTTCTTGTCGTAAGGTCAAATTAATAATAATAATAAATATATATATATATTAATATTTATATTTAATATATATATTTATATGTATATATAGTTAAATAAAGGAAATAATAATAATACTTTTTGCATCAGCAACTTGCTCTAAAATACAGCCTTGCGGAATCGACAGTACCGTACTACAAGTATGTGCCCGACCCAGTTCTCGAAAATGGAAATATCACATTGTACTGGGATCGATCTATCATCACTGACAGGACTATTGTTGCCAATAAGCCTGATATATAGTGGTGCACAATGATTATTGATATAACAGTCCCGCAAGACGGGAACCTTGTGAAAGCCGAGAAAGATAAACAAATCAAGTGTGTGAGGGAGTGTTCTTTTCCTCTGACGTTAAGAAATTCTCTTACTTTAACTAATAAGTATTTAATAATTTTCCAATATATTTTACTAATAAGTATCTAATAATCCTGTTTCTGTTTCCTAATTCGTAGATTTACATTAACGACAAAACTCTGAAAAGTGATGATGCAAATCACTTATACTCCTACAATTCAGAGGTATGTAGCACTTAATTACGTCATGATCTATACTTTATTTATGGTTCTGAGGTCAAGCGTAGAACGTAATTATAAAATGTGGCCTGTAACTGATATGGTACCCACTTCAAAAATCAAAGCGATGGATATGTCGCGGGCAATTTGTATGATTCCGCTTTTTACAAATCGTCGTCTATTTACAAATGCCCGTAGTTATGAAATATGCCGAAGGCAGAATGTAATTTGCCTTGTCACTTTATAATATGCCACAACATTTGATGGACAATTCAAACGCCGTTTACAAAATGCCACGGCAAATTGAAGTATTTAGTTATCCGGCACGTAAAAAACATGGAATCTGATGCTCGGAGGACTCCTGCGCAAAATTATTGACCTACCATTTACAATTTAGCGATATATTTTTCGATCGTTTTTAATCTAACAGAAATAATAGCGACAAATGTGCAATGGTATCAAACTTGCTTTCGATGTAACGCACCTTGGGCTTGCGCTATTAGCCTGGATAGCTGCGAGCAATTTGAATGAAGTTGGTCACAGTTCTAACCTAACCTAACCCGTTTCATCCAGTTTTCGACAGGTTATAATCTAACGGCAATAATACAGAATAGCGATGGATTATAAACTAATAGCTCTAACACTTTTATGGTGTTATAATAGGTTAGAATACTGTCTGATTTGTCCAACCTGTGTTTTATGAGGGTTACTCTACAACAACAATCAATGTCGAAAATAAACGGACGGCGCCGTATGTATAATGACGAATCTTACAATCTGCCTGCGACAGGTACATTATTTAGACATTCACGTCTACAACCGTACAAAGATCCTTTGGCGCGCGTCAAAAATCTCAACGAACGCCGCCATCTTGATTTTTTAACGCATTTTCACAAAACAATTTTACAAAATGTTTATTTGTGCGCAGCGAGACGGCGCGGCGGGGCAGTGCAGGGCGCTCACTCGTCAACGCCCACGTCATCGCGCCGTTCATTCGTCAAAGCTATCCCCCGCCTCGCCGCGCACTCCTAATGCGCGAAACAACGGTCTCGTTCAAACTATACCAATAATGTCATTCAAGCGCCAAAAGATCCTTGTCGCACTAAAAATCTTAAAATTTCAAGCATGTTTTTACTTTTTTGTGCAGATGGTGAAAGGGAATGATAAAGAAATCATGACGGTTACTATCAACTTTTCAATCAAACCGTTTAGCAAAGACTACGAGGGTGTTTATCAACTCGTCGTAACGAACGGCACAGAGAGGGTCACTAAGAATATCATGGAAATAGGGTACGTATGGCCTTTCTTAAGCCCCCAGTACACGTTGGGCGATGACATTGTATAACATTGTTAATGGCAATTTTGACTGTATACATTTAAATAATGTATTGTGCTACGTAGTCCCCAGAACTGTCCATAGACGGCAGGCAAACTCTTTGCAGTAGGTACCTGCCAATCCAACACTGGTCTACGTTCACTAGTTCAATGGCAATGAAACCTACAATGAAGCATTCAAACACAGACATACTTATTTACATGCTCTTTGAGTAGTCTTTTGTATGAGACACTTCAACTCTCAGACTAATTGTTTGTTGTTGTTTTTAAACTACTTTATATTTTCTGTTTTTTCTGTATAGAATACTGTGTGATTTACTTCCCGAGGTCATCGAATCAAGGGCGAAACGAAAGCTAGATAGACAAAAAAAACAGCCGAACTAGATGTAACGTACCGAAACTAGAGGCATATACACAATGAGCTGGAGCAATGGTGGCTCAGTGGTAACGGCCGCGACTTACGAGTTGTATAGCTCGTAGGTTCGAACCCTGACAGGCGTTTTACTTTGTGTAAATTATTTCATCACCACTGCTCTCAAAACGGTGAAGGAAAACATCGTGAGGAAACCGGCATGTCCGAGAATCAAAAACTTCGCAGACATGTGATATCCACCAACTGGGCCCGCATGGTGGACAACGGCAAATACACGCATATAGACTGATCGCCCAATGTGTACTGGGGGCTTAAGAGTAACTGCAGAGTCCAGGCTTAGCATAAACTTATTATTGGATCTGTCAAAATCTGCCAAATATTGCGTGGTTTCGATAGAACGAAGCGCGAGTTAAGCCGTGTACAGACGCGTGTAATGTGTAATGTAATGAATCGTGTAACAGCGCAGACAGAACGGAGCGCAGCGGAGAGGATTTTATTAACGCACTTGAAAATAAACTTTAAAATTATTAAAATAAAGTGCTTAAATGGTTAAACCTGACAAAAAATGCTCGCGTCCTCGAAGATACGCGGGAATCCCCGCGCGGCGTCGCATACGCGTAGCATAGCATACGCGATCCGTAAAGAAAATGCCCGAGACCGCGCGGGGATTATTCCTCTCTGTTTACGTTGACCCTAATTCTGCTTGTGGACGGCACTACGACTATTACATGTAACGCTCGTACTGATCCATCGGCTGTCGGTTTTTAGCGTGAACACAAAGGCTCTCGCAGTCGATCACATTCAGCACCCTTATACGATCAATCATAATCTGAATAATTTTGAAGGATATTGCTAATCCATCATAGCTTCGTATGTTCGAAAAATTTGTATGCTCAACAACGTTAATAACGCAATGAATGTTGTTGAACTGTCAAAATGAAACAGATTGTGATTGATTGTTTGTTACCTATGCAATTAGGATGCAGGATTCACGTTGAGTTTGTATGCCATCCACACTATTCGTACAACATTACATTACACATTACACGCGTCTGTACACGCCTTTACGTATCTGTATCTTATGCGCCATTCGGGCTGGTGCGCGTGCGTGCGCAATATAGCGCACCGTGGGAAGACCTCGGTGCGCGGTGCGTGGTCGTGCGCCGTGTGGGCTGGTGCGCGTGCGTGCGCAATATCGCGCACCGTGGGAACCCGCCTTTACCCGAGTACGTTCTTAACCTATGTAGTGTACTTAGTTGGTCGCTGTGATTAACTCAAGACAATGTTTATGTTCTTTCTCCAGCTTACCTACTGACAAGTTATACTCGTATGAGTTTATATAAGTAATTGTTTATTTTATTTGACTATAAAAGTCAAATTATTTAAATATAATTTATTGTTGACATAATCTACCTACTCATCACAATGTTTTTTTTATGAGTTGTATTGCAATATGTGGTTAGCTAGTGACCTCGACAATTGATCATATTATTTATTGTTATTAGTAATTAACTGTTTGTTTATTTATTTTACCTCGATGGTCCTAGTTTATCATTTATAACTTCCAGTTACAACTATATGTAAGCGGGCACGCCCTTTATGCCTGGTGGCTTTTATTAAGATATTAAGTTCTGTTTACGTTTTGTTTTTTATTTCTGCCTGAGTATAGTTCTTGATGATTTTGTTTGGTATATTGGCGTGTGCTAGCTTATATATGGCTAATAATTTAAATTATGTTTTGTGTTGCTTAATGCAAATTATTTTGAATACTATTATATAGAATCTTTTTTTTTGTTCTTCTAACTGAACAGACAGCTGTGCTGCTGGGGAGTTTGTTGCGCCACTTCTTCTTCCCAGCTAACGCACTAGGAAGTGGTGAAGGGTGGGCGTTTTGGGGGACTGTCTTATGTAATTTTGACGTTCGAAAAGTGCTGATTCTCAGCCTAGTTTGAATAAATGACTTTTGATTTTGATTTTGTAGTTCTTAGTACCTAGAGCTCTTTGTAATGGAGCTCAACTGGGAAAGTGAGACATTGCATATTGCCTTATCACTCATATTCTGCCTATTATGTCCCCACTTATAAGACACATGAGGCCTGTGACAGGCCTCGTCTCTGTGAGAGGGAGTGGGTCGTGAACCACCACGCGGGCCCAGTACGGGTTGGTGGATGTCACATGTCTTCGAAGTTTTTGATCCTAGGACATACCGGTTTCCTCACGATCTTTTCCTTCACCGTTTTGAGAGCAGTGGTGATGAAATAATTTGCACAAAGCGCCTGTCATGGTTCGAATACAACTCGTAAGTCGCAACCGTTACCAATAGACCATCAGTGCTCCTCCTCATTGCATATTGTATAAGCCTCTAATTCCGGTACGTTACATAAAGTTCGGCTGTTTCATTAGTATATCTAGCTGTTGTTTCGCCCTTGGTTCGCTGACCGGGTCGGACAGTAAACCACACAGTATTCTATACCTCTACGCCTCTGCCTACTCCTCCGCGGAATACATGCGTGATGATAGATGTGTGTCATGAAGATTTTATCTGTTCCAGAGCGCTGGATTAATAAAGAGGTGTTGGTGGCATTATCTATAATAAAATTGCATAAATTCAAAGAAAAAATGAGATGAAGATTTTATTCAATCAATGTAAAATGTGCATTTTAAATAATATAATTTATGTTAACATTTGTCTTTTTATTACAACATGTACAACACAGAACACAACATGTCATGTACAAATAAAATATTACATTTATTAACTTTAATATTTTTATAAAAGCTTGAGGCTTATCTATAAGTGAAAGAAGGATCGCGCCACAAGCTTTTAAGGTGAATAGTAGGCTCACGGACCTTGCTCATGTGGGCGGAGCTAAACGCCCTACCCCTGGAATACGAAAAATGCGCGTGGTGGCACGCTACACTAAAACGACGGTCAAAGAATATGCAGGGACGCAGACATGCGCACGTAGGTCGGTATTTTTACCTACGATTAAGGGAATGGCTGATATTTGTATTGATAGATCAGGACGCGAAACCTGTTTTGAAATACCGGTTAATATTGTTCATAAACGAGTAATAGTCAACCAATATAAATTTGCAGTTTGAAAATCATGATCTCACGAGAACATGTTTTTCAACTACAGTGTTAAGTTTGTTCTTAGGATAAATTCATCCCAACTACGGAACCCTTCATTGCGTGGTCCGACACGCACTTGGCCGGTTTTTGATGTGTAGCATCTTTCCGCTCGGTTTCCTGCAATTAAAATCTAAATAATTAAATCTGTGGGAGTGATTACGTTAAAAGGGACGGAAGTGTGTAACAGGAAGCCAGGGAAGCGCACGCTATTTGATTTGACCAATGATCGCGCACGGTGCTATAGTTAGTAAACAGAAACGACCTTGACGAGGCGGGGCACCCCTTTAATGATGCTTATTACCAAGGTGAGAGGTCAGATGTTACATATCATAGGCAACTACTGTAAGGCTTGTTTTTGTTTTCCCAATTGTTAGCTCGTATGAAAATAGTTATTTATGCTACAAGCGCGGAAATCATCTTACGCACGTGTATCATACAACGTTTTACTATGCATTGTGCGAGGAAAAAAAAACGTGCGAGAGGGCCGGGCGAGCGCGGCTCGCACTGCAAATCGAGATGTGTGCAAAATTCGTTTGGAATATTGCTATCTCTGTTTGACAAAACAATGCGGGCGCGTGTGTCAGTGAGTGGATAGATACTATAGCTTTTATTAGCTGTAGGTACTTGCCATTCATTCATAACGAGTCGACAGCATTTATATTTATTATTAGAAATTAGGTAGGTATGTTCATTATTTGCTTTATTTTTGTTGACTACTATGGGGAATCGTTAGTGAATGTACAGATTAGTAATGCGTTTTTTGGAAATTTCTTTACCATGCCGAGATCTCAACATATTAGGATATTTCGACTAATCTCGAGATTTAGGCCTTGTAGAGAAAATCTAGCTAGTAGATAATTCATACAAATACGGGCAGGTACCCATACATTGTTGTCGAGCATGGCCTTCCGCCTTGGGGGAAATTCGGCCGACGCACGGCGCTAGAGTAGAGTATTCACACGCACGTCGCGTAAATATAAATTATTGGGATATTTATTATTATTGTCTTTTTTTATTTGAAACCTATTTAAGTTTATTTATTTCGTTTAGGGTGGTCTCAACTTTAAAAAAATAATGCTTTTTCTGTATTATTTCAGTACCTATGCCTTTTACTAAACTTCAAATACTGTTATTACTATGTAATGAATACAAGTCAAATAATAAAAGTGTTGGCGCACGTTAGCACGGACGTGAAAATATCGCAGCGATTTTTTTTGTGTACTGGATTTTCTACGCTTTGCTTCGCGCCGAGAGTTGAAAATCCAACAGTGTGTTTTTTCAACGCGCTGGGACGAGAGTGCGTCCTAGCACGTTGCATTCTCAACGCTCGGCTAAACACCGAAAGTTGAAAATCCAGTGCGCGATAAAATCCCACCGTGATATTATTACGTCCGTGCGAATGTGGGCTTATGAAAAGTACCAATTAGTAAAAGACAAATATTCCTATAATTTATATTTACGCGATGTCCGTAAATTCAGATAAATAACATCTTTCCGAGCTAAGAATAATAAAACACAAGGATTTTGATTATCCATTTATTAATTATGTTCTTACTTGAGAGATATTGATAAAGATATTCATCATTAAAAAAAATATGAGTCGAAACGTCATAAAGTCGTGTAGGGTGACCATTATATTCGACCTTGTTCAAGTTACAAAAAAATACAATTATTTATGGTAATCAGAATACATAGTGTCAAAGATCCACACTAAACACGCTGATTTAAAAAAATTGGCTTGTTACCATAGGTAATCTGCAGTAGGTACATACGATTATAATCAACCGTAATTTTTATTATATTATAAATAATAATAAAATCCGATCCAGCAAAGTAAATGCGACACAATACGAAATGTATTGTACTCAGCTCGATGCAGAATGTTTATGTAGGTATGTGCTACAGCTAAATAAAATCTCAAGATACCTTTGCTTACTCGTATATCGTAGGTATAATTTGAGGTTTTACTGCTCTTCTTTACATGTACTGTATTATCATCAGTCATCACTCGCTTAGGCTCTTTAGACGCATAAAATTAGGCGCCTATCGATTAATATTAGTGATGAAACGGATACTCGTTTGTCTGGATACGGATGTAAATACAAAATATACGTACCCCTAATATAAAAACCAGACCATTTTTTTTTTTCGTTTGTTGACTTAAAAGTATGTAAACAATTAGTAGCTAAGAATGTAAATAGGTAGGTTACCTACTTACCTAACTTATACAATTGGGTAACTTGTTGTGAGATACATCCCCAACGTTCGGAGTCCATGAAAACGATACACACGACGAAAAATTTAAAAAAATTCGCAGCCGATATCTTTTTTTTTTTTTTTCTTTTTTGGGTGGGAAATCATCAAATGACTCCTCCCACTCTGGGCAGAGCGAGAGGGAGTGTCAGACTTTTACTGACTAAAACCCACCCGTGTTCCTTCCGTTGCCTATGTGCTGGGGCCGCGATATCCCTTTCAGACAAACCCGCGACCCCAGCAGGCATTGGTCCTTACGGACCCCGTCAGTTGTTGCTGACATCCCTTTGAGGCGCGCGTGGAACACAACGCGCCGTCGACCCGGGCCTGGTCCTTATCGGACGGCGAGCTGCCCATCGCTCACCGTCCGCAGGCCCGCGCCTACGGCGGCGCGCGGCGTCACATTAATTCGTCTATATCCAGCGGACAATCAAGACGCTTCCAACGAAATCTCGTTAGTCAAATTATGATGAGGAGATTAGAAGTTATGAGGTAATAGATGAATATACATACATACAAAAATACTTGTCAAAATTATAACCCCACGCTTTGCTTAGCTGTAGTCGGGTAAAAAGTTCCTACTGATATTCATCTTCATAAGCCCTACGGCCGTACCCATTATACTAATTTAATAAAGAGATTTGTCTTTTACTGACAAGAGTTTACTTTTACTTTTACTACTTTTACGTAAAAGACAAATCTCTGACAGATTCAATCAAAATCAATCTGCCTAGCATAACTGACCTCCACAACCCAGCATCTGGGTAATACGATACCCCTTTCGGGCTTCCGACGACCCGTAACGACTGTCAAAAATCCACGAATGACAGCCGGGACCAACGGCATATCGTGCTTTTCGAAGCACGGAGGAGTCTCGGTGCGTAAAGATGGTCATCCATCCACAGACCAACCCCGGCAAGCGTAACCTCATGGATGGACCCGTGTGGCTAATTACTTAGCCACGAGCGACGTTAAATCCATAGATACATAGGTTTTCCTGTCTCCAGTATGCCAAAACTGGTGATAGATAGGTTATTGGGTTCGGCCGAAGGGTTCAGCTGGGTTCGGCCGTTACTCGTGCATCTATCACACACTATATAGAGATTATTTTTCTACTCTGTGAAGAATCCATGAAGGTGTGATATCAATGTGGAAGAAAACTGAAAATGCCACGGGTGTTGCTAGTATCGGTTGACTCAAAGTACAATTACCGGAAGGCGTGCGAGGGGCCTAAGTCAACTCGCAGAGGCCTGTTAGACAATTTTAAATGGAATAAAGCACCATCCGACGATAAGTATCCCTGTACTAGGTAGCATCTCTTTGAAATACTTCCTTCCTCCGATGCTCTTGTGTATCTCCACTCAAGCCAGCCAATAAAGGCAAGAAAAACCGGCCAAGTGGGATGAATTTATACTATTGCTGTGATTTTTTTCACAAATCCTAGTACAGCCATTAAGCTGGCAGGGGGGGGCACTACACTCTAACAAAAATTAGCACTTTAAAGCTTATTTCGCAAACGGATTCCTGAATTGAAAAATTACTTTCACACACGTTACGTTCATAGCGTACGGCTATCGAGTATCGAGTATCCGCCTATTCCAGTCTATTCATGTTTTATGTACTTAAAAATAAACTAAAATTTAATTTTAAATGAAAGAATGCTTATTGACGGCTGATCTGACTTGGTCTCGGACTGGCTAAGTTGTTCTGTTCACAAAAACTTAGTTGTGTGCAAAAATTTATACTTACGTACTCGGAGCAGGTATTTAGACTAAGTATTTTTCGATACTCGTACTTGGTGGACCTACTGGCCGTTCCCTATATGTCGCTTGCCGTCACTCAGAGTAATAACTAATGCCGTCATGTTGACACCACAGAGTACATTATATCATACTTTGACACTATTGCTTGTCAAACTGTTTTCAATAATAAAGAGTTAGCTACACCCCGATTAAAACTTAATGGCGGCTCGGTACTGCTCAGCGAGTAGCGCACTTCCGAGCCTCCATTAAGTTTGAATCGAACTTTACTTAGCCAATCACAATGTGACTGCAAAATTCAGTGTTACCAATCGCGTCACGGGACAAGTTGTAATTGTAATGAACGCACAGCGCTTTCTATTTCTACGAAGAATAGACACAGCTCTTTTTATACAAAGTGACATTTCGTTTCTCCATTTTTGACATCCCACCGTAGAAATCTTTCTACAATCTGTCATTTTATCTTTCGATTCTAACAATCTTTTTTATTTATAAGTAGACTAATTCAGAAGAAACTTTTCTATCCCAAACTGTCAAAATCACACTGACAATTACTAACAGTTGTCAAGGTAGGGAAGACAATTTGATTTTGTAATCGCCATGCTAAAGACAGTAGAAAACTTCCTACTCGACGGCCACAAAGTTTATACGGTTATCTACAAAATCGTGATTTAAACGAGAGCGTTTTGAACGAAAAACTGTGTTCTTCTACTATTTTACATCATTTAGTTAATAGGGCATAAATAAATGGATAAGGCCAATATTACTGTAATATTTTTTTGTTCCAAAATACAGTTCGTCGACACTTTGAGACAAATTGTTGTAGTTGCGTTGTAATTGTTGAATCAGTAAAAATTCTTTCTTTTTTTTTCTTTTTTTTTTTTTTTTGAAAACGTTGCCCCACACTAAGAATTTCTTCTTGTATCGTGGGTGCGTTTACACACATAGAAACTCACATACACTAACACCCAGACCCGAAACAACTACTTGCAGATCATACAAATATTTGTTCCGTGCGGGGATCGAACCCGCGACACGTTGCGCAGCAGTCGATCGCTCAGCCACTGCGCCAACCGTGTCGTCAATTGAGAATCAAACAGAAAAAAAATCCTATGACAACACAAACAATAGTCGAATTACGTACAGTGGCCAGCAGGTCAAGCTACCCGAAACTGTCAAATTTTCGCAATCAACCTTGAACCTTATGCTGTAGTGCTAAAGTTGAAAATCTATTAAATAAATTTGACAGATTGTAGTAGCTTGATGTGCTGGCGTCTGTACAAGAATGAATTTCGTAAAAAGTGCAGTTGACTCTTTCTACTTTGCCGTCGTACAGTCTACACGGAACGTCATTTTTGTCTACTCTTCCGTCGACAAAACGGTGCTCGTGCTAGCCTACTGCAGTTCAAAAGTTTTCTAGTACGGCTTAACTATAGCTAGCTGTCAAATTCTTGTCATAGTAGCGACATCTGAAGTGAGCAAGTGGCAGTTTTTATCCCTATTATTAAGTTTCAGGAACAGTGTACACTGTATAAAATAAATAATTATTTTAAAAAATACAATTTTTTGTTGTTGTTTATTAGTAACTGTTTATTAGTAAAAAAATATAAGAAAAGAAAACAGTATGCGATTTACTGTTATTAAGTTATGGAATTAGTAACTATATATTTTAATATTTATGAATAGTAGATATTTTTTGTTTTAAAGAAGTGGCAATACCGTCGCGTCTATTGTCAAAATGGTTGTTTATCATTGATAATATTTTTCCGAAAAATAAACATTTTCCAATCAAATGTTACGTAAATTCAGTTGATAATTAACAATGTGTGACGAAGACGAAGCCTACTGTCGGTTGTGCGCCGAACCAACGACAAAAGAAACTCTAATATCGCCAGACGAAGATGTAGGAATCAACTCCAAAATAGCTACGAAATTGTTGTGGATAAATATCGATGTTAATACCTCTGAAGCTCTTCCAAAAAGCATTTGCTTCTCATGTTTCGACTTACTAGAACGTACATGGTCCTTTTTACACAATGTAAGGACTGCGCAAACAAAATTGAACGAGATATTCTTGAAAAAAGATGACAAGGAGAATTCGCGTTCTGATGTCAAAATAGACCCAAGTAACGATGGAAAACCGGTAAATATCGATTGGGAAGACTTTGAGGACACGAAACGAGAAGTAAAACCGGAAATTACCAATGAAGAACTGCAAATAGTGACTGTAGACCCTAATTCATTGATAGACTTAGCTGCGGCTGCAGTGAAGATAGAACGACTGAGTGTTGACGAAATCCTTCAAAATTCCGATGGTTTTAACACCACAGACAGTGATGCTCCTCTGTACATGGCTGTTAAGAAGAAGAAGCTCAAAAAGAAAAAGAAACTGAAGTACAATTCTGATTTAGATGCTGAGAGTAACGAAAAAGGGTCAGAAAAATGGACTTGGGATGATTATATGTGCCGTTGTGCAGACTGTGATGCCCAATGCAAGAATGTCATGTCCCTACGGTTACACGCATTACAAATACACACCCGTTGCTGCATATTCAAGTGCTCAGACTGTGGCAAAGTTCTCAATAACTACAAGTCATTTGTCAACCATGTACGTTCACACAAGAAATGGCTTAGATACTGCTGCGAGTTTTGCAATAAGCGTTTTACAATGACATCAGTTTTGAAAAAGCATAAAAACACTTGTCACATCAACACATACAGAACTATGTGTCAAAACTGCGGTTCAATGTTCGAGAATGAAGAACAACTACAAGACCACATCATAGTTTACGCTAAAAACTACAGAAAACGAATGAAATGTGAAACAATAGAATTCGAACTTAAATGTGAACATTGTCAAAAGGAATTTAAATCACGTAGTAACTTACAGCAACACAAACTCATACACACAGAGCGTAGTAGAGACTTCTCTTGTCATATATGCGGCAAAATGTTCTTCACTAAAGGAACTTTAAGTACTCACATGATGACGCATGATGACACAAAACCTTTCAAATGTGAGTTCTGTCCGATGGCCTTCCGGGCTCGAGGGAATCTTCAATCCCACTTCAGCCTCCATTCTGGAACCAAACCATTTGTTTGCGAGCAGTGCGGTAAAAGCTTCCGTGTTAAAAGACACTTGAAATCTCATTCTATAGTGCATACAGACTTAATGCCTTACATATGTGAGTATTGTAACAAAACTTTCAGGTTTAAAACCCGTTTGAACTTACACGTAAGACAACATACGGGTGCTAAGCCATATAAATGTGTGTATTGTCAACGGGACTTCACAAATGGGTCTAATTTTAAGAAGCATATGAAGCGCAGACATAATATTGATACGTCAAGAAAGCGGTATACTACAAATGTTGTTGAGAATGAACCGAGTTTAGAACGCAGTGATGTTGAGACAAATCAAACGTAGATACTGTTTTCGGTAAAGTTAAAATGTATTTTTATCTTCAAGCTTGTTTTTTAATGTGGAATGAACAGGAATAAGAATGTATTTAGATAATTTATTATCATAGTCTTATATTGTTTTGTTTTACACTTTTAGCATCGAACCAACACAGAAATAGCGAAAAAAACAAGATTTCCGATATATTTTGTGGATCTAGTAATTTAATCTGAATGAACATAATAATAAATGTTTGTGTTTTTTTTTCTCGTTTTGTGGTTTGTTCCCTTAGTAAAAGTGGTTCATTATGCTCAAACTTAAAATATTTATTTCAGTTCAACCAATTATAGGCACTTTTGAACTATCATGGGGTTGATCAGTCAGAAATATGAAGCTAGTTGCGCATTCCAAAGTGCAGTAGGTTCCTATTGAGAAGAACACGCAAGAACTCCACCGAGACTTAAGGATGCTCTTTTAATATGTTGAGAAAATGCCCTTTTTAGGGTTTCGTAGTAAACAAGGAACCCTTGTAGTTTCGCCATGTCCGTCTGTCTGTCCGCGCCTTAGCTAAGAGACTCTTTGTTCTGGAGCTGTAATTTGGAATCTGTATCATATTATTCACGCCAATAAAATCAAGAAAAAATCCGTTTGCGAAATATTAAGCTTTAAAGTGCTAATTTTTGTTAGAGTCAAGTGACCCTCCCCCTCCCCCCCCCCCGCCATTTGAAAAAAAACACATATAGTAGTATACATTTATAAGGAAATTAAAAGGATTACTATCACAGCTAAGTAGTCTTTTACAAGTAAAAGAGTAATAAACGACCAACTTACTTTTGCGTTTGCAAAAACATGCCCTTATCCGTATGGGAGAACATGTTTTTGAACTACAAAGTTAAGTTTGTTCTTGCGATAAATCCACTTATTTTACTTATTCACGTTTAGGGACTTAGCTAAATAAAAACTAAGCTTGTAATAATTATTACAAAAACTTAGTTTTTGTTTAGGTTGCTTGTTTGCTTGTAAGCCTACGTGCATAGGGACGTAAAAATTATCGCGGCGGGATTTTATCGCGCACTAGATTTTCAACTTTCGGTGTTGCGCGTTGAAAAAACACACTGTTGGAATTTCAACTCTCGGCGCTAATTAGAGCGTTGAAAATCCAGTGCACGACAAAAAATTGCCGCGATTTTATTACGTCTGTGCGAACGTAGGCTAATTGTATTTACAACGCCCGCGTGGCTTTTTCTATACTAATATTAAAAAAGCGGCCAAGTGCGAGTCGGACTCGCCCATGAAGGGTTCAGTAGCAGCAAGTAACAAAATGAAAGGTAAATTGCGGTTGACGATTTACGACGTATGAAAAAAAAACTACTTACTAGATCTCGTTCAAACAAATTTTCAGTTTACATGGTAATGTACCATCGAAGAAGTTCATATCTATACACCGTAAGGACTATTCTTGCTTGCAGCGCTCGGCCGCTATAGAACCGGGGCGGTAACACATGTGGTCATCGTGTTCACGGGATTTTGTTTTCAAACTGCTTAGATATGAAGTTCTTCGATAGTACATCATATATTTTTTTTAGTTTTATCATTCTCTTATTTAAGAAATTACAGGGGGGACACACACATTTTACCACTTTGGAAGTGTCTGTCGCGCAAACTATTCAGTTTCGAAAAAAATTAAATTAGAAACTTCAATATAATTTTTGAAAACCTATCCATAGATACCCCACACGTATGGGTATGATGTTTTTTTTTTTTTCGTTTCAGTTCTAAGTATGGGGCACCCCCAAAATCAGGGTTGATAAAAATCATGACTTTTATAAAAAAATCAAAATAATCGGATTTATTTGATTTAAATCGGATTAATTTGATTTAAATCGGATTTTTTTGATTATTTCTGTCACACATGTCTCTAAATGTTTTTTTCATTCTCGGTACTAAGCCCATTAATTCCTTCTTACAACGTTTACACACCGCTTTGTTAAACTTGCCGCAAGTGGACTTTTTTTCATCCATATAAACACAAACAGCATCTTTTTTCATTAATCAATCACGAATGACCGCGCCAAAGACTAGACGGACGGATTCAGTCACGAGTTAAAACGGAGAATCTCCGAACGGTGTAGTTAAACAGCATTGGACACGTGTGTGCGCGCCGTAGTTTATGTCGGGGGAAGTCCCTTGACACATTTTGGCTGATTTGGTCGAAGTAAAACAATTTAGATTTAAATCATTGATTTTTATAAAAAAATCACTTGATTTTAATCGCGATTTAAATCACTGATTTTAATCAAGTGATTTAAATCATATCAACCCTGCCCAAAATGTATTGTTTTTTTTTCTATTTTTATGTGAAAATATTAATGCGGTTCACAGAAAAAGTGGCTGTGACATACGGACGGACAGACAGACAGACATGACGAATCCATAAGGGTTCCGTTTTTTGCCATTTGGCTACGGAAACCTAAAAAGGTAAAATTTGTTTGTTTGTTTGTTTATAAGTTTGTTAGGGGTAATCTCCGGAACTATCAGTCGGATTTGAAAAAAAAAATTTGCTTATGATAGCCCAATTTTTGAGGAAGTTTATAGGCTCGCAGACGAAGTCGCGGGCAGTAGCTTGTCTTAAATAATAGTAAGCCTGTCTTTCATAACGGTGGGTTCAGTAGTTAACAGACAGACAGATACTTTCGCGTTTAAAATATTAGAATGGATTACAACTGAAGTTTTTGTGAATTGAATAAATAAACATAGTCTGTTTGTGTTGTCCATTGGGTGTGTTAAGTTCCACTCAAAATGTATACGCAAGAATGGACACAAGAAGGGCGTCGCCAAGGGGGGGCAAAGGGGGCAGCTGCCCCACCCTAGAGATCCAAAAAAAAATTGTCAAATACAAGGCATTTTAATGTCAAGAAACTACATATCTACGGGTATATAGCCAAATTTATTTATTTGGACGACCCTTATTTCGTGTTTTAAAGTTCCATATCTCCTAAACGGGGTCTAATCCGGAGTCCGTGAACTTAATTTGTATCTCTGTGTTGGTGGTATGCCCAGTCATAATACCTATTAGGTTTCAGCTCTACATTTCTAAATAGTTTTGGGAAAAACGACCCGAAAAGTCCGTTTTCAATCCATAAATTGAAAATGGAAATTATAATTTTTCTTAGTTCCTATCGGGACTAACGAGTTGAAACTGATTTGTCAAAAATTAAATGTCCACCAGCGTCGATTCTGGCCACATTGTGCGCCGTTGAGGTAAGATTCGCACTACAAGTGTAAAGCCCCTATATCAACTTGCCCCTCCCCTGGGCCATCGGCTGGCGACGCCCTTGGACACAATATTGTAAATTACTGTTCATTCAGATAAGTGCACTGAAAGATGATATGGATCAGAATGTCGTGACACAAAATGGATGAATTAAAGGCCTCGAAAATTGCATACTGCTAGAGATAAGAAAGCAAAGAGGGATGCGTGTATGTGTGAGTTGTTACGCGACTGAGAATAAGAAATAAGTATATACGGGAAAAGTTTTTAACCAGTGCGCAAATTTTTTTTGGTGGTTCAAAATCAGTACTTAATAGAACACATTTCCATTATTTATTCAATATTTTATTTTTATTTTTTATCCTACTTTAAATCAGCAAAATATGGACACAATCTATTCGTAATAATATCAATGGGCGCGCGCGGCGCGGCGGCCGGCCCAAGCGGCGGTGTTGAACCTCCCCTCCCTGCCCGGGCGGCAAGGCGACGCCCGCGCGCCGGGTACTGTAACCGACAGTTCGCTCATCGCACGCGCTGTCGTGTGACGTCGCGTCTCATCGCTTTCCCGCGCTGCACGTGTGTCGTACTTACAGGTACAGACCTACCGGTCACGATGTCAGACTTCACTAACCGCGAGTTTTATGAGATGGTGCGAGTGTATGTACTGAGTGGTGAAAGGTTGCTCACAGAGCATACCTCGAATGCGAGCCCATGGAATCCTTAACCCCGTGAAAGGAAAAGACCATTTTAGCGGCATAAGGTATTAAGTAATGTAAATTTAATTGATAATAATGCTTTATTTTCTGTATTTTGATGGTCCTAAGCCCATTAAAGTATGAAGGAAAAATTGGAATTACTCTTCAAATAACTTCAGGTCACGGCCTAAACATAAAAAAGTCTAGTTCGAATCTGATAAAATTAGAGATCAATACATTGTAAGTATTGTAACCCACGTAAATACCTACGCCGGCGAATCGAGCGAGCGCACAGCTGATAGGTACTTTCGCGCGGTCCGCTTCGCCGCTCGCCGCCGGGTAGCCATGCAACCACTTTTAAAGTAAACATCTTTCGTTAACGATAACTTTTTTTTTTGTACTATGACGTATCAAAATAAAAAAAGTATGTTCAATAAAACTCGTTTAAGTTTAATTTGTCAAAATTTGCGCAGTGGATTAAAATTTTTCCTGTATGAGGAAGTCTGAAAGTGACAACACAACGGTGACGGAAATGTGGTGTGGAAATCGGTCGGCATGTGATGCGGGGAGGCTTGAGTGAATCACGGAGTATTATACTCCGTGGTGAGTATAAGAGTGCGTTTCCACTGAAGCGGAGACCTGCAGGAATCGACCAATCATAATGGTTGAAATCCTCATCGCGTCTCTCGTCTCGTCTGTGATTGGGCGATTCCTGCACGTCTCCAATCAGCTCCGCTTGTCTCCGCTTCAGCGGAAACCTAAATGTGGATTCTTTCTTTCAAATATCGTTGTAGTAAAATTAATTAATTTTTTTACAAAAAAAGTTTTTTTGTTGTTAAATATTTGTTAGGGTTCCGTACCCGAAGGGTGCCAAAAGGAACCCTATTATTTATTTCTATTCCTTCCTTGAAAATCAGCTTGGAGATAAATGTTTTATCTTCATCATCTGCCTCACTTCACTCTCAAATATTGTTTGTTAGTTAATGTGTTCGCACCCTTACTGTAAATATTATTCAATAATAATTATAATACTTACTCTTAGGTATACAGTTCTTATATATGTACCTAAGTAAATAAAGCAATATTTTATTATTCATCCTGGTTCTTATTTAACCCTGAAAAAAAATTGAGACATTGTACTCGTAAAAGCCTCGTTGGACGTCGTCGAAAGGCGACTGCTGAGCATGAGGTCCGGGGTCTGATACCTATATGTGTCGGTGTCTTTTTAACCGACTTCCAAAAAGGAGGAGGTTATATGTTCGTCGCATGTTTTTTTTTTTTTGTATGTCCGCTGATTTCTCCGTCGGAAGTCGGTGGCCAATTCAAAACCCTCCGACTTCCGAAATTAAAGAGTTATTTTTCACTTTGTAGTGTTTTTTTTTTCGGAAGTTTTTATGTAAATTTTGTTTTATTTCTCTGTAGCAGCCTGGAACTTGAATTCGTGCACGACTAATGTCAATAGTCTCGCCCCCCATTTATTTCACGAGACTTAAAAATAACCAGCAAATAGGGATGATGACAAACATTTTTTTAGTCCGTCTTTGAGATTATAAAAAAATATTAGACACGTATTTTTTCTTTTTTGACGTAATCTAAAGATTACGGCGATACATTGATGTAAAATGTGCCATGACGTCACAAGTAGGTATGTAGATTTTATACATACTAGTGACGTAGCGACCCCCACTCCCCAACTTAAAAGCAAAAAATATGCGTCTAATATTTTTTTATTATCTGACTGACAGATTAGAATTTAATTTTTTTTACCCAAGCATCATCCCTATTGTGGGTATCATCCAAAAGACGCTCCGAAGTCCGCTGCTGGTCATAGGCCTCCCCCAAGCACCGCCACTTCGACCGGTTCTGCGCTTCCCGCATCCTGCGGATTCCTGCGGCCATCACCAGGTCATCGGTCCACCTTGTGGGAGGCCTTCCAACGCAACGTCTTCCGGTACGCAGTCGCCACTCCAGAACCTTCCTGAATTGTGGATATACAGTATACTACGAGTATATACATATTTGCCCACCTACTAGAAATACATCCGCAATTTTAGGTAATTTTCGCTCTAATAAATCTATGAGTAGGTAGGTACAATAGTAAGAAACGTGACACGACGCTACGGTCTGCAAACTTGCATTGTTGATCTGGCGTCGTCGGCGCGGGCGCGTCGCATCGCGCGTCGTGTCTACTCTTTTGTTTTGCTGACCGTTTACCAGGGCTTGTCGGCCATTCTGGCGGTGTAGATTTTTGAGGGAAAACGATGGGTAATCTTGAGTAAAAAAAAAGTGTGTGCGTCAATTCCGACGCACGACTGGAGTTTACGAGTCCTTAATACGATTGTCTTTGAATATGCAATAGACAAAGAGGGTAAATAAACCCATATTTAAAAAAAAGAACGAGCGAGCCTTACAGTAGTCGTGATGTGTAACATCTGACATCTCACCTTGGTAATAAGCAACATTAAAGGGGCGGGGCCTCGTCAAGGTCGTTTCTGATAGCCTACTCTACCACCGCGCGCACTCATTGGTCAAATCAAATAGCGCGCGCTTCCCCGGCTTCCTGTTACACACTTCCGTTCCTTTTCACGAAATCACTCCCACAGATTTTAAGGTACCTATAGGTATATGTTCGTGGACAGATTGCAGGAAAGACGTTACACATTTAAAAAAAAACGGCCGAAATATCTAGATCGAAGTGCGAAATATGTAGTACAGTCACGAGCAATTATGTATACACTTAGCAACTTTTAAAAGTGATTTTCTCCTACTGTGGTGATCGTAATTTTATGTTGTTACGAACATAGTATTTTGGAACCCAAACTAAGATGAAATAGGTCTTATCTCAAAGTTGCAGTCGTTATTCCATGCGAAAATCGCTTTTGAATTTTGCTAAGTGGTTAAATATTGGTATTCAAAAGTACATGTAAATGGTATAATTGAAATAAATGCTTTGAGTTTGAGTTTGAGTTTGCTCGTGACTGTACCTAGGTACTTAAGTATGTTTTTTTTCTTCAAAATTTTAATCGGTGTTATTTACGAATAAAACAAGCTTGCTTTTACGCTTGTAAATATTCATTCCTTATAAAATTTCCATACTGGAGGCCTAATATGAAAATCGATTCTTAAGGAGTAAACCAAAAAGGCTTCAGAAATGATAAATATTTCAGATACTTAGAAAATAAATATTTCACATTATCCTATACTATTAAATGAGCAATATTTGTATATATATATATTTATACCTATATATATTTGTAATTACGTTCTCGAAAACGACTCTAATTTCGATAAAAGTTGCAATATAGGGGTTTACGGGGGCCAAAAATCGATCTAGCTGGGTCTCATATGTAGGAAAAATCGTTTTCTCCGTATTTTCGCCCGAGCAGAGCTCGGTCAACCAGTAGCCTAACTGCGTAATACACGATCAATCAGAATCTGAGAAAAGATTTTTTTTTCGAACATAATAATATGAAGCAATGCAAAAATGAACAAAACAAAAGCAAAAATTTTTTTTTTTGAGTGTGGGAAATCATCAAATGACTTCTCCCGCTCTGGGCGGAGCGAGAGGGCGTGTCAGACTTTTACTGACTAAAACCCACCCGTGTTCCTTGCGTTGCCTGTGTGCCGGGGCCGCGATATCCCTTTCGGACAAACCCGCAACTCCAGCAAGATCCTTCAAAATCATTCGGATTGTTATTGCAAGTGTGTGTGGTCAATTGTCGTTTCCTCTCACATCTGCCTTGTAAATTCCTTTTGTTTTGTAATTTCTACTCGTTTATGTTAATTCTTATTCATCGTAACTACTTTTAATTGCATGTCTTGTCATGTCATGACATACAGGAGTCATTGCCAGCAGATCGACTTGCAACATCGCGTGTATCAGATAATTTAACCAAACATCTCCTCTCTTACTGCTTAGCGATATATCAAATCATTAAGCTCTCTCCATCTTGTGACGGACCTACATAAATATTGCAAAGATTATTTTGTAGACAGGACATTATAATATTAACTGCCAACTATTTCTGTTTTGAGCTGGTGATTATATTTAAAGGCAATACGTCGTCTTTATCAGAAGAGGTCTTATTGTCTGATAAGCGCGGTTTTGAGAGATGTAATTATATGAAACACATCTCTGATCACATTAGGGAATGATCAAATAATGTAAACGAGGTTCCCCCGAGTACGTAAGACGCGAGCGCACATCAGCGTTTATTTTATTTGACTATAAAAATCAAGTTATTTAAATTTAATTTATTGTTGACATAATCTACTCATCACAATGTTTTTTTTTATGAGTTGTATTGCAATATGTGGTTAGCTAGTGACCTCGACAATTGATCATATTATTTATTGTTATTAGTAATTAACTGTTTGTTTATTTATTTTACCTCGATGGTCCTAGTGGATCATTTATAACTTCCAGTTACAACTATATGTAAGCGGGCACGCTTTATGCCTGGAGGCTTTTATTAAGATATTAATTAAGTTCTGTTTACGTTTTGTTTTTATTTCTGCCTGAGTATAGTTCTCGTTGATTTTGTTTGGTATATTGGCGTGTGCTAGCTTATATATGGCTAATAATTTAAATTATGTTTTGTGTTGCGTAATGTAAATTATTTTGAATACTATTATATAGAATCTTGTTTTTTGTTCTTCTAACTGCACAGACAGCTGTGCTGCTGGGGAGTTTGTTGCACCACTTCTTCTTCCCAGCACCAGCACTAGGAAGTGGTGAAGGGTGGGCGTTTTGGGGGACTGTCTTATGTAATTTTTGACGTTCGAAAAGTGCTGATTCTCAGCCTAGTTTGAATAAATGACTTTTGATTTTGATTTGATTTTAATCAAGTCACTGCACTACAAGGGTAGCCTAGTCACCAAGCAGCATGATCACCATTATCCCAGTCGCCATAATCACAGTCATTATTTAATCAATGCCGACTTCGATCCAACTTCGCAATCTTTCCTTCTGACAGGGAGCCGCCTTCCTAGTACTCGGGGTTACGTCAAGTTGACGGCTGTCATAATCGTTCTAAAATCAAGTCCGTAAATTTGGCATCGTAAAACCTTTAGACGGGCCATCATATTTAAATTGTTTTATTTTCTTGTTCTACTCGAGTTTATTAACTTCTTTTTATGCACGTGTTACTATGGTGCAAATAAACTTATTATATTGTTACCTAATAATTTGAAGAAAAACATCGCGAATAAACCATGCCTTTTTTTTTTTGGTTGGGAAATCATCAAATGACTCCTGCCGCTCTGGGCGGAGCGAGAGGGAGTGTCAGACTTTTACTGACTAAAACCCACCCGTGTTCCTTCCGTTGCCTGTATGCCGGGGCCGCGATGTCCCTTTCGGACAAACCCGCAACCCCAGCAGGCATTGGTCCTTACGGACCCCGTCAGTTGCTGCTGAGATATTTCTCGACGGCATATGAAGCCAAGTCAGAGGCCCATGGGTGGCTATAAAACTCTGGCACCAGGTTAGTAACTAACCACACGAAAATAAGAAGGCCTGCCTAATTTTGGGCGCTTTAAAAGCCTTCTTAAAGGGGATGCATATAGTTTCGCCATGTTCGTCTGTAAATAGATAGATAGAATATTCTTTATTATGCACACCATACAAATTACAGAAATAAATTTAGAAATGTTACATAGGGTGACACAATGGGCGGTCTGTCTGTATGGACTTTCTAACGATACCCCACAACATGGGGTAGACGAGAAAGAAAAAACATCCTTCAAAGGTAAATTTTTCAAAGCCAGATATTTCTGTACTTACCACCTGCAATGTCTGCTATCTAATTACATATATATTTTTCTAACTGTACAATATTTACGTACCAATGTCTTGTCTATAACTTATTACTCTTGGTCAAGTATGTCGCAGTAACGCACGCGATGGCGCGTCGCATGCGCAGCCGCAGACGAGATAACTAGCTTGGGATATATCTGATGGGTTGTCTGAAGATATACCTTCCTTACCTGTAAGATTTGGAAGAGAAAATTCGTGGGATAGGTTAGGAATTTTCAAACGTTAATCATACCATTACGGAAACTGAAATCTACTCAAGAGCTCTCTAATTTAATTTAAGGTACCATTTATTATAATTAATCTCTTCTATGTGGATAGCCACAATGCGTATTATAATTTTTTTTTTTTTTTTTTTTGGGTGGGAATTCATCAAATGACTCCTCCCGCTCTGGGCGGAGCGAGAGGGAGTGTCAGACTTTTACTGACTAAAACCCACCCGTGTTCCTTCCGTTGCCTGTGTGCCGGGGCCGCGATATCCCTTTCGGACCAACTCGCAACCCTGGCAGGAGGCGTAAAATGCCTGTATTACAAATCTCTTTTGGTTTATGGTTCTAGGACATGCTGGTTTCCTCACGATGTTTTCCTTCACCTTTTGTCAGGGTTTTAACATAATAACCACATCCCTAACATTAACTTTCGAGTTAGAAGTAAAAAAAAAAACAAAATACACATTGGTTGACTATTAGAAAAAGCTTTCAAATTTGTCTTGATAACTTATAAAACTTTTTACAAAAAAAAACAATCGACCTCCAAAAAAAAACACTACTAAGTGAAAAATTACTTTAATTTCGGAAGTCGGTGGCCTAAACCGAAAATTCAAAACCAAAGACTTCCGAAATTAAAGTTATTTTTCACTTTGTAGTTTTGCGTGAAGTTTTTATTTTTCACTTTTTATTTTTGATACAGCTACCCCACACAAAGAATACCACTACCTGCTATGTAATTAACAGTGACAGGAACTTATGATGTCATCCACATAGTATAAGTGGGAAAAATACGTATTATTGAAGCTAAATCAAAAACTATCCAAGCAAAGTTAATAAAATTTATATGGGACCAACTTGGGAGCATACCCTTTCATACAAAAAAAGAATTTTCAAAATCGGTCCACAATTGACGGAGAAATCGGCGAACATACATAAAAAAATTAAAACTTAAATCAATTTAAAACTTTTTGGAAGTTGTTTAATAATAAGTAATGTAGTTTCTTAGAAAATAACAAAAACTCGGTGGAGAAAACCCGTTCATATAGAAAAATATATTTAATACCGGTCCACAATAATAATTGACGGAGAAATCGACGGACATACATAAAAAATACAAAAATAAAAAATACATAAGCGTCGAACATTATAACCTCCTCCTTTTTGGAAGTCGGTTAAAAAATGAGAGCAGTGGTGGCTCAGTGGAAACGGCCGCGACTTACGAGTTGTAGCTTCGAACCTAGACAGGCGCTTTACTTTGTGTAAATTATTTCATCACCACTACTCTCAAAACGGTGGAGCAAAACATCGTGAGGGAACCAGTATGTCCAAAAATTCGAACACATGTGACATCTAACAACCCGCATGGTTCCGGCGTGGTGGATTACGACCCACTCCCACTTACCAAGAGGAGGCTTGTAGTCTCAGCAGTGGGAACACAAAAATTAGAAGAAAAACAGTTTTAAACGGTTTCTTTGCTAGTTTTTCATGTAAGTAAGTAAGTAATAAAAAAATTGCTGTTTTTTTCAAATTTTGGTTTTATTGTAGACTTTTTTAGGTTGGTACCAACTGAAACACAAAATTAAGAAAAATATAGTTTTAGGGTTCCGTTTTAAACAAGGAACCCTTATAGTTTCGCCATGTCCGTCTGTCTGTCTGTTTCTCCGTCTGTATGTCCGCGGTTTAGCTCAGAGACGGTTAGTACTAGATACTACATATTAATCATACCGACAAAGTGGTAAAATAAAATCAAGAAAAATATTTTTTTAGGGTACCTCCCCTACACGTAATGTGGGTTTCTTTTTTTTTCTCGTCTTCCCCATGTTGTGGGGTATCGTTGGAAACGTCGTTCAAAAATATTGTGAGTATGTAGAAACCATTTTTGGATTCAGGGATACGTTTGCGAAATATTTAGCTTTTAACAGATTTTTTTGTTAGAGTCAAGTGTCCAGCTCAATGGTTGTACTTGGATTTTTGAAAAAATTCACAGCAGTAGTATAATATAACGAAATTAAAAGGAAAACTATCAGAGCTAAGTAGGCTGTACAGGTTAACGAGTAATAATCAACCAACTTAAATTTGCGGCTTGAAAAACATGATCTCCCATACATTCCGTATGGGAGAACATGTTTTTCAATAACAATGTTAAGTTTGTTCTTGGGATAAATTCATTCCAACTACGGAACCCTTCATTGTGCGTGGTCCGAGGCTCGGACCACGATCGACACGCACTTGGCCGGTTTTTTATACCTACACTCTAACCGATGTATGTATCTAACTATCATCGGTTGAACTAATTACATAATCACCACCTAATATCATCAACAGCGAAATAAAATGCGCTATCTCACCAAAAAGGATCTTGTGCTACCTAATTAAGATTTTTAAAGTCATTTTCTAGTACGCAGGTAGGTATTCGAATGGGTGCTCAAAGATTTGCAGGCTTTGCGTTGCAAACTGCTTAATTGTTAATGCCTTCATAGTAAAAGTAAAACAATCTCAAGATAAATAAATGAATCTTGGCTCGTGCCGCTCCCTCGCAAGTCACGCCGTGCTCATCAAAGCATGCAGAAAACAAAAGCAACGGAAATATTACTCCAGTCGACGACAAGAAAGCCCAGAGGACAGTTTTCTATACAAAACACTTAATTATAATTCTTAAATACTTCAAATAAAACCTCAGCTGTGTGCTTGCTTACCATTGCCTATTAGAAGAATAATTTAAAAATATACCTGTAAAAAATTACCGCCATAATATTTATGCAAATCAAATACTTTTTTTTAAATTCTAAGTTGATAACAAAATGAATATTCATGAAGATGTCTTACGTTAATCACATAATAAGTTTACAAGTTAATTAAAAGTTTAAAAACAGTTGTTTTGATAAATAAGTGTTTGAATTGATGTTGTAACTGACAGTTGGGAGTTATACTTTTTAAGATGGACGCTAGCAAAGGCGCGGCAGTGCGTCTAGTATTTTTTGCTTTCTTCACACGGTATGCGCTATCTCAGGAGTACTTTAGAATGGTAAGTGTACCAATTAAATTCATTATCAATTTGAATTTCCACTGATTAACGACTTCGTTTATGTAAATTTTATACAGTTTTTATCTCGTAAAATCTTCGTTCGAGTGCATTGTGATGCAGAATCTTTAGCTTATGTAACATTGTGTGCAAGGCAGCAAGACTTGCAAAAGAAACATTATGTATTCCATTGTGTTGTTATAAGATCTAACGAAGTTAATACCACCAAATAGAAATGTCAGCTGCCGACTGAAGTGTCCAATGTTCAATCCCTGAGTTGGCAACGTCGCAAAAAGCTGTCAAATGTTTACCTGTTTTGATTAATTTGACGATATTACCGTATGGAAATAAGACATATGGCTAACTAATGAACTAAAATAATGATTAATAAATGCAGTAATTAATATCGTAACACCGAATATTTAGTTTTAGATATAAAAAAAGTATTTGGAAACTTTCCAAATGGCTTCTTTACACCTAAATCGGTGACAACATCAAATTCAGTGTTATAATTGCAATGTATTATTAATATTCTAGTTCACTAGTTAGCCATATTTCTTATTTCCATACAGTAAAGTGGTGACGAAATATTTGACAGCAATTTGCGACGTTGCCCACTTTCTGTATAAAAGCTCTCAAAGAAAACTGAAAGGAAAGCTGTGTTGTCAATCTGGCAAAATCTTAGTTGAATCTGAAAATTAAGAATACAATCACACTATTGTCCCCTATGCCAAGCCAAGCTTTCTCTGTTCTACAGGGTGAAATTGAATTCATGGGCATCCTCTTAAGGGGTCATTGTACTCATAAAAATGAACAACTTTCACTAATGGACCAACCCTGGAATCTTGAAAAAAAATCCGCTGTTCCCTGAATTTTGACGAGATATGCGAACATAAAATGTCGGGAACAGCTAATTTTTTTCTACGATTCCAAGATTGGTTCCACAGTGAAAGTTGTTTGTAATGATGAGAATAGTGACCCCATAAGAGGATGCCCATGAATTGAATTTCACCATGTATATCTTTTAGAAATGAAGTTTCTGCTTCATGCATCCCAAAAGTGCATTCATTAGGTAGGTACTGCTGATGCATTGAAATATACGTTCAATACACATCTCCTGTGTTTAATATCATCTCAGTCCACTGCTGGACATATGACCCCACCTTCCTCATCCAGCTCATCCATCAGCCGGGTTCGTCCAGAACTACCTTTACCTATATTTGATATAATATCTACACAAAGGGCGCCTTGCACCATTCAATAGTATAAGGTGAATTTTAAGAAACAATATCTTAAGAGCGTGCATTCTGAAAGTGGACAACGTCGCAAATAGATGTCAAATAATTCGCTGTTTTGATTAATTTGACAATATTACTGTTTATGGAAATAAGAAATGTGGCCAACTAGCGAACTAGAATATTTATTATGAAATGCAATAATTCATATCGTAATGTAACACCGAATATTTCGTTTCGTAAAAAAAGTATTTGGAAACTTTCTAAATGCTTTTTTGACACCTAAAACGGGTAAGTACAACATCAAATTCAATGTTATAACAATTCATTATTAATATTAATCAAAACAGGTAAATATTTGACAACTATTTGCGACGTTGCCAACTTTTAGGATAAACGCTCTTACATATTAATAGCCAATACAAATATTTAAAAAAATAAAAAAATCTTACACATGTATGTTTGCTACATCTAGTGTAAGTAGATTTGTACAAACACTTTTACACGTCAATCATATTGTAAAAACTGATGTGGTCGGCATTTCCTATCTGACTACAATGAGAAAAAAGACCGAAACTCAGAGGTCACAGTCTATTTTAAAGTGACTGTGACCCTTGAATTTAGATCAGATCATGTGGAAACCATATAGATTGGTGTCTGAAATGGTCTTTTGAGGAAAGAACCACAGATTGAGTGGACCTTTCCAGTCAGTGAACGCATTTCTCAGTAATCGTGCAGCTCAACCCAGAACTTAAGGAGCATATTGGGACACTTCGCTCTTCCAAAGCTTAAAATTACTTGATGAACAATTTATAATTTGCTTTTCTTGTAAGCCAAAGGGCTTAAGTTCAATAATAGGGATGATGACTGGGAAAAATAAAACTATTTTGTCTGTCAGTCAGATAATACAAAATATTAGACACGTATTTTTTACTTTACCATATAAATTTAAAAAAAATATAAAACGCTTTAAAGTTGGGGAGTGGGGGCTCGCTCGTCACAAGTCGGTATAAAATCTACCGGAAAGTAAAGTCGTGCTACATTTTAACTCAATATATTACCGTAATCTTTTGATAACGTACAAAAAAAAATACGTGTCCAATATTTTTTAATAACCGACCTGACGGACAAAAAACATTTCTTTCGACATCCTATTGTGTAAAACATATTTTTTTTTTTAAATATTATCCATTGCACGTCTTTTGTTTATTTATTTATTAAAACTTTATGCACAAGTAAAAATAAAATACCGTACAAAGGCGGACTAATGCCTGAGGCATTTTCTACCAGTCAACCTTAGGGTGATGCAGAGACAAAACATGGCAGGTGCAACATAAGGGATTGATAACACGAAATCTCTCGTCTTTTGAATGTGGCTGGTCCTTAAACAAAGCACTAGCCACGTTCAAAAGACGTACACTCTCTACACAATTACGTATGACATATTTAATGCAGAATAGTGCATGATGGTATAATTGTAAACAGTTAGACACCTTTACCGATAGAACCATAGACGCGTGACGAACGATACTTAGAATTGTATGAATTTGTGTACACAGTAATTTTCTTTGCATATTCAAATAGTGTGCCTGTACCTAGCAACGAAACTAAGGAAAAACTCATTAAGAATATTTCAAAAGTCGTTTATTCAAACTAGGCTGAGAATCAGCACTTGTCAAACGTCAAACCTACATAAGACAGTCCCCCAAAACGCTCACCCTTCACCACTACCTAGTGCGTTAGCTGGGAAGAAGAAGTGGCGCAACCAACTCCCCAGACAGCTGTCTGTTCAGTTATTTAAAAAAAAAACTATATAATATGCAAAAGAATTTACATTACGCAACACAAAACATAATTTAAATTATTGGCCATAATTTCAGCTAGCACACGCCAATATACCATTCAAAAACATCGAGAACACAGGCAGAAATAAAAAACAAAACTAAATGTAAACAGAACATACTATCAAAATAAAAGCCTCCAGGCATAAAGGGCGTGCCCGCTTACATATAGTTGTAACTAGAAGTTATAAATGATAAACTAGAACCATCGAGGTAAAATAAAATAAACAGTTAATTACTAATAACAATAACAAAACCATGATCAGCAAGACAACCAGTCACCACAAGCTACACCCGTTTTGAGCATGAATGTGAATGGCATACAAGTAGGCGAAGACCAAAGTAACGGTGGATGGACTGTGTGAAAGATGATATTGCTAGAAAGGTAGTGAGTACCAAGAGGGTGACTAATAGAGAAAGAAGTATGGAAGAAAAAGAAATGTTGCGCCGAGTACAAATAAATTGAGTTATGGGCAAGAGAATGAGAATGCCCTAGGAACGACAACGCAGCTCTGGCTTAATAATACGTTTATTCCGTTGTAACAACGCCAAACCTGGCTTCGAAGTGGTAACTCGCATGCGTTTTTGATCAATAGTCAGTAAACGCGGCACCCATCGCGCGGAGAGCTTTTTCATGTTGGTGTAAGATATTGCGCACACGTTCGTCTGAGATGCCTACTATCTCGACCATCTAGCTCACTTTTACTCTTCGGTCATTCAACACTATGTAATGGATTTTAGCGATCATCTCTGGAGTAGTGACCTCAACTGGGCGTCCTGGGCGTTCAGCATCACTTGTGCTTGCACGACCACACCGAAAATCCATAAACCATTTATGAATCATTTTAATCGACGGAGCAGAGTTCCCATAATATTTATCAAGCCTTTGTTTCGTTTCCGTAATAGTTTTTTTGCGCAAAAAATAATGTTTAATCAACACTCGAAATTCACTTTTCTCCATCTTTGCGAAAATGTGTTCAATTGTTTTTATTTAATGGCTCTCAAAAAAAAACTAACCGGTGACGGTACTGGCTGAAAATTTAAATATAGTCCCTCAAAGAGTTGTGAACAAGGAGGTTACATGCAATTTGCGATAATTTTATTCCAAAATAGATTTTTACCAGACTTATCACACCGCCCTCGTAACCAGAAGAATCGATGGATCTGTAAGGTCAAGATTAGTTTGGTGCAGTCAGATCGTAAGAGAGTGACTGTTTCCAATTCCATATACGGTAAGACTGAAATCTCACCACAAATAGGAAATTCTGAGGAGGATTCTGATTCGGAGGTTCTAGGGGTTGGATTTGGATTGGGTTTTGCCATCAGTAATTGCCGGTTGATGGTAATAGGTCGCCCCCTGTTACATCCTATACTATTAAATGCGCTGAGATTTGTATGTTTATATAGTTATTTGTAATCACGTACTGGAAAACGGCTAACGATTTCGATGAAAGTTGTAAAATATCAGGTTTACGGGGATGAAAAATCGATCTAGCTAAGTCTCATATCTGGGAAAATTCATTTTCTCTGTATTTTCAACTGAGCACAGCTCGGTCACCCAAAGTTTACAACAAGATGGCTACATAAAGCCGCGTCCCCACTAGGGCCGCGCGGCCCGTGAGGCCAAGCCGCGCGGCCGAGCCTCGTGAGTTTGTAAACGTACGAGGCTCGGCCGCGCGGCTTAGCCTCACGGGCCGCACGGCCCTAGTGGGGACGCGGCTTTAGAATAATGAAATGCAGCATGGAATTAGTAAATATCTACTATCATGGCAGCATAGAATTAGTAAGGTAAGGGCACCAGTGAATGAACACTTAAGCAATTTGCGAACTTTAAAAAATATTTACTGTGGGTTATCACTAATGAAAGCGGCCGAAATTTGTTTTACAGTGTTAAGAATATATTCAAAAATCATTTTTCGGTACGTTTTACAACATAACATTCACAGTTTTATTATAATAAGCAGTAAATCGGAAAATACCCCAAAACTCCAGTGAATGAACGGCGTTTTCTAGTAAATGAACGAAATGAAACCAGTGAATGAACAAAATTCTTCGTTTATTAATTACACTATTACAGTCTTATTATTGCAATAAATGCGGTGAAAAAATCAACATTTCTTTAAAAATCTTCAATGTCTTAATAGAAAAAATAAAAATAAAATCTTCTCAAAACAAAACCTCTAAATCTTACCTTAATTCTACAAACATTCATAGACCTCTCAAGCACGTTAAAATCTTTTATTACAAAGTAAAAACAATATTTAGCTAATACCTAATTAACTAGGTAACTAAAAACTTCTTGGTCATGTATTGTTTACAAATTTAAACTTTAATCAGTTACCAATTTAAATAATCAGGTACAAACTAAATATCCAATGCTTGTTCTTCTGTTAAAAACTCTTCGAGTTCCTTGAACCAAGCTCTGATAGCTTGTTCAGTAACTGCGGCTCTGCCTTTGGATATAATCTCCGCATTCCTTTTTGTAATCTCAGGATGCCTTTTTAAGAATAAACTAAGCCACTTTTTTCCTGGTCTATTCCCGATAAACTTATTTTTCCTCCTTGGTCATAAAATTTTCAACAGTATCGAAAACTTCTTCTGGGTGCATTGGAAAACCTAATTTAGCTTTATTTATGATCCAGTCAGAAATCTTAGCTTCTTCATCTACAGTAAGCTCGGACTGAGGGCCCATTTTTCTTTGCAAAGGTACCTTGTTTGTGATTTTATTATGTAAAGTCGATTTTGGTATCTTGTACACATTGCTTGCTTTATTGATACTTAGTTCTCCATTAGCAATTGACTTAAGAGCTGCTTCAAGTGCTTGTTGACTGTATTGAAACCTATTGTACTTCTTTTTGTGATCCATGGTAATCTAAATGGACAAGAGAAAAATGAACAATTTTGAACGATTGCAATATTATTTTACTACCTGTAGGTAAGTAGGTAGGTAGAAATACCAAATTTCTTGAGAAATCTGTCTTAAAATATGAAGTGTTCATTCACTGGATTTTATGAACCAGTAAATGAACATACCTGTCCCAATACTGGCCAAAAGATCGGAAATCTATTTAAGAAATAGCTCCCAAAACATGAACCTTATAGCATTAGCGTAAGTTATGTTTTTCAACCACAACGTGATTTTTACGATTACCCAGTGAATGAACACCCGTTCATTCACTGGAATTTAAACGATTTTTTGATCCAATGCTGGGACACTTAATAATTTAATATAACTGACAAAAATCGCAAATAAATGGATTTGAAACACAATATTAAACTGTTATCCTACGATAATAAACAAATAACCCATCAAAAATACCGTTATTTACATTACAATGTCAAATCAAAAAAGATTCCACTTACCTCAGTCCTAAACTCCAGCCCGAACAAATAAAAATTTCACTATTGACTTAAACTTTAACCACTCGCCATTTTGAAATGAATTATGACATTAAACGTGAATGTGACCACTTAAATGGGAAATAGAGTTGCAATTATGAAAAAAAATACTACACATGGTAGAAACGTGCAGATTTCTTATTTTTTGGATAAAACTACGTTTTGTTCATTCACTGGGGGGTGTTCATTCACTGGAGCACTTACCCTACCTACTATCATGGCAGCATGAAATTAGTATGAACTTTCCTATAGTATTAAACGAGCATTCTCTATTTTCACCAGAGCAGTGCTCGGTCGCCCAGGTACTAAAACTTAAACAGAACTGGCAAAATGTGGGTATAGTATTTACCTACAGGTACTCCTCTACCTAACCTTTCGAAGAAACGGGTGAGATGTTATGTCATTTAAGAGGGTTTGTCCTAAAAGTTGGCAACGTCGCAAATAACTGTCAAATATTGACCTGTTTTGATTCATATAGCAATATTACTGAATAGAAATAAGAAATGTGGCCAACTAGCGAACTAGAATATTAATAATGAATTGCAATTATAACATTGAATTTGATATTGTACCCATTTTAGGTGTAAAAAACGCATTTGGAAACTTTTCAAATTTATTTTTTACATCTCAAACTAAACATTCGGTGTTACTATATTAATTATTGCTTTTTTTCATAATCAATGTTCTAGATCGCTAGTTAGCCACATTTTTTATTTCCACACAGTAATATTGCCAAATTAATCAAAACAGTGAAATATTTGACATCTATTTGCGACGTTGCCCACTTTCAGAATAAACGCTCATATTAAGAAATTGGCAAAAATGTATACAGACGATGTTGATGACTGATGAGCAATGGATTGCTGAATATTTCCTCTTTACTTATTGATAAAGGTTTATCAAAGAAATACATACACTGCAATGATCCACAATCTTTGTCTATATATCAATAAAAATGAAATGCCATTCGTTGGTAAGTATTCTATATTACAACTTGAGAACGGCTAGACCGATTTGGTTATTTTAGGTTTTAAAATGTTTGTTCTTCTAACTGAACAGACAGCTGTGCTGCTGGGGAGTTTGTTGCGCCACTTCTTCTTCCCAGTTATCGCACTAGGAAGTGGTGAAGGATGGGCGTTTTGGGGGACTGTCTTATGTAATTTTGACGTTCTAAAAGTGCTGATTCTCAGCCTAGTTTGAATAAATGACGTTTGAATTTTGATTTTTTGAATTTTTTAATGTAGAAAAATTGGAAAAGTTTCCCGTAAAATTTTCAAATTCAGCAACTGAGCGTCCTTTTTCTATGGGATTTTTGAATGAATTATTGGAATTTTGACAGGACAATGTCTGTGTAGGTGATAAAGATTCAAAAAGAAGAAGAAGACAGAAAAGGATTAAAAGAATTTGTTGGCTAGCTAGAATAAAAAAGAACCTGCATACAAGAAAACTTACTGAAAACCACAATTTATAAATATAATCCTATAGTAACAGTATCCTAAACACCTGAACATCTGTATACCCATCAAAACCCCGCCGTAAACATGACCCAGATAGTCTTATTGTATTTAGTCACGGTTATGACCATACTTACATGTACAAGTATGTACCCATGCCATTATATGTGACATTTTTTGTCTTACAACCTTCGTGGTCCGCACAAGGCATGACCGAAATGACAAATTGGTCGGAAGATGCATAAAAAGTCATTTTGGACAATTGCTTTTTAGATTAACCTTAAAAAAGTGTGTTTTAAATCTCTTAAAATTAGTTTTCCGTCATGCCCTGTGATCCTGTGCTTAAAATAGGTGGTTATTTAATTGTTTACTTTGGATGTCGGTTTTTAAACAGTTTTCAGATTTTGGTAGTTTTGCAAATTAGTAAAAAATACATGGTAGAAAATTATAGAGATAATGTTGCAACCCAAATTAAACTACAGATTGTAATTGTGTATTTCAAGGACACACTATAGCGTGCTATAGTATAAATTTTACCGAACTTTAATCGCATTGTACCTATTGAAACATTTTTGATGAAACCAGAAAGGCTTTACTGAAATTAAAGAAAATTTTAAAGATTGTTTTGACATTTGACAGTTAATAGCATGCCGCCATAAAAGAAAAATACTAACGCACTTAGTAGATTTTTGCGAAAACTAGTCTACAATCAAATTCGCACCAACTACTTAGCGCCTGGCCATTTATAAATTACATACTGCTATCACAGAAACAGATTTTTCCTGTTTGTGGTAGGCATAGAAACTTTGTTTTGAACTGGCGAATAAAACAATGAATAACCGTATAAACATAACATAATTTCTGTTTGCGGAAGAAATCTTTAATGCTCTAAGTTGACAAGTGATTTTTTTCATATTTAACTTGACTTTGTTAGGAAAGCACTTCCAGGGTTATTTTTTGAAGTTGTTGGTTGCTAGGCGACACTCGACTGTTATGTACCATTGTTATCGCACGCAGCATAAAGGTATTTTTGAAAAACCTAATTCCATTGCGTTTACTTTAATAGACTTCACCAGAATCCCTCATTAGTATTTTAAGTCATCTCCAACTTCATGTCGTCTATTTATTCTCAAACCCAATCAAAAACTAAATTAACAAACTTCCAACAATATAATTTCCGTTAACAAATTGACCTCCGAAACGGTATCACTAATAAACCACGTGGTTTGACTGACCACTTTCATTGAGCCATTGTTTCCGAGTTGTGATAGACAAACGGATGTACAGACCTACTGACAATGGAGGGACACTTTCGCTTCTTTTATTAACGTTATACTACTTACTCTAATTTCTTGGATTTGGCTATACCGAGGCTTCTTTCGTGATTTTGAAAACTGAATTTGAATTTGAAAGACGCATCTCCACGGGTGTTGATACGTCAGCCTCGCTACTAACATTATTGACGTTTTATGGGTATTACCCATAAAACTACTACTGGTTTACTAGATACTACAGGGCTCATAGTATATTCATTATCTCATTACAAGCCGTTTCAACCCCAAACGGCTCAAATATACGTATATAGCTCCCAATAAGGTGGTTATATTTGCGCATTTTGAGGTTTTCTGCACCTGCAGCAGACGCCCCAGCACAGCCCACCGTACTAGGATGATGGGATATTGCGAGGGTGTCGACAAAAGTTGCATCCCACACCAAAGGCCTACCCAACTTCCAAGGCGTTATGGTTATACCGTCTGGCGTCTTCCCATCGTCGCGTGCAAAGGCGGTGACAAGAGCCGGACGGATGATGAACTCTTAACTTACATCTATATCTATACATAGCATAAAACAAAGTCGCTTCGCGCTTTTAATAGATAGCGTGATTCATGCGGAAGGTTTTTCTGTATAAAACATTAAGGTTTTGTGTAAATTGGCTGAAAAATTACGATTATTGTCGAAGATGTCGGAAAAAATCATGCCAACTGGGGCTTTACTGGTGTGCGCCGCGTAAGCCGTAAGAGATACTCGTACATCACATTTATGTTTTACAGAATTGTATATCTTAAAAAGTTCAAAAATAAAGTCCGCGATAGCATATGTCTATCTTCGAAGGATGACCTACAGTAACCATTTTAATTTTTCAGAATTTGATAAAAATTTCATTGTTATTTCCGAAGCTATTTTGACCGGTATTTTATTTATCCTTATCCAATAAAATATGTTATTTTGGGCATTTAATTTTGATTAAAATATGCCTTGACATGATATCATTAAAATGAATACTTTAAAAGATATCACAGATTCAAAATTACGCGTGACAAAATAATTATGGTGGCCGACAACGCGGGCGCAGGCGGTAGGAATCAACGACTTTTCCTCGGATATATTAGGTATCTAACTAATCCCGGTAGTACGCACCCGCGGGATATTTTCCGACATCCACGATGACATACGCTTTCACGCTAAAACGGCTGAATGGATTTGGATGACATTCAGCACATGGGTAGACAATGACCTGGGTTAGGACATAGGATACTTTTTCTCTTTTTATCCCAAGGGATCGAGACTTATGTGGGTGAAATCGCGAGGCGCTGCTAGTTATTAACTATAAAGTCCAGATTCCCTCACGATGTTTTCCTTTACCGATGTCAGTAATGTCCAAGATAAACTCAGGAAGTATATAGGTACAAAATGGAAAATTCACATTTGAACCCCCAAGCTCCCAACCCATCACAGCCAAATTACAGTAGGCACCACTGTCAATCTTACTGACTTACAAAAATCATTTTCCACGACTTTGCGTGTCGTAAGAGAAAATGTATTTATCTCCACACAAGGCTATAGGACACAGCTATCATAAGCATAATTCTACATAGGTTACACAAAGACATTGTATGACCAACTCAAGGTCACCTACAGTCACGATTACTGTAACGCTAGCAATTCATCTAATAACGTAAGGATTTCCGCCGATTTTCTAACAATCATCTTGTGCATTATGACCTTTTTCTGAGTAAGATAACAAAGTGTGTAACTGTCAGGGTTTCCGAAGGTCTGGAGGGTGAACCAGAAAGATTCAACTGTCAATCTGTCATGGCATATTTTTTTAATGGGTATCTTTGATTATTTATATGTTTAGACCTCTTATTGCATTGCAAAAGAACTAAATAATTATGCTGATGTGCGTGACAGCTATATCTTACCGGGTGACCACTGAAAATCAGCGCTGTGCTGTGGGTCTCCATAGCACAGCATAATGCTGAGTGGAAGCCTTCTTGTCACAGTCATGACGTGCCAGCAACTGCCGACTATTTCTGTTTTGAGCTCGTGATTATATTTAAATCTATTGTGTTTAATTATTGTTGATGTGTTTTATTTTCTTGTTCTACTCGAGTTTATTATCTTTTTTTATAATAATAAAATAATTTATTTGCGTAAAACATGGTATACAATGGTGTTTAGCAAGGGTACGATACAACATAGCATGCAAAAATTTTATGTCACAGGATACTTATAATTAAGTACATTAATGTTAGAATAGAATGTCAATATTTTTTGTCCATAAATTCTTTCAAACTATAAAAGCTACATTAGTTTAGCCATTTGTATAATTTGTTTTTAAATAATCTTACATTTAATAGTTTTAAATTATTTGGTATTTTATTATAAGTACGTACACACATTGCTAGACAGCTTTTATTATATTTGGTTAGCTTTGGTAAATCATTTAACACCAGTCCCTAAGCATCACGTCAGCTCCGAGGTCATACATCGCTTGCTGTCTTGAATAATTGTTTATTCTTGGTCACAAACACACATATTTCGTAAATATAGAGAGATGGAAGCGGTAACAAACCAAGTTTTTTAAATATTGGCCGACATGTATCACCCGGCTGAAGTCCATAAATTGATCTTAGGCACTTCTTTTGGGCGATGAACGCTCTATTTAGATCAGTGCTATTACCCCACATTATAAGACCATTATTATACACGTGTTGCTGTGACAAATAAACTTATTTTTCTTTCTTTCTTTCTTTCCTTACACTTGCGACACGTCATTGTGCTGTCACTGTGCTTTTCTAGTGTGCGTTCATTTAGCGGTCAACAGTTGGACGAGTTCACAGTTTTGACTTTCCATCTAGACATATTTATATCTTTGGTGAGGGAAAATGAAAGAACATGTTATTTTATTTTGAACAGTAGACATTCATTTGTTTCGTGAAGACGTCTCTCAGAGTAATAACTTTACTCTGAGAGACGTCTACACTACATTGCTACTGAACCAGCCTGTATTTCGCGTAAGCAGAGGTGTGTTGTACCTACTCCCACTTAAATCAGCAATTTTCCATATTTATATCCCATATATATATATACGGGGTGTCAGGTACATGATTCTGAACCCCCTGCGTAAAAATTTTTCGTCGGTTATTAAAAAAAAAAAAAGCAGCTGCTCCATACATTTTGACCGCGTAGGTATTGCACTTTTCTATGAAACAGCAGTTTTTTTTTTTAAATAACCGACGAAAAATTTCAACGCAGTTGGGTACTATGTACTGAATCCATGGTAGCCGGCTTCGCGTCGATGTCCCTGACACTCTGTATCTATAGTCTTCCAGGCCGTATTTCGGCCACGGCGGCCAATCTCAACGGAGACCAGCCTTCGACGCGGGAGATATTATAGTGCCCAAGTATGTGTGCGCAGACACAGGTGCACTCTCTCTTCCCTCACTCTCATAGTCCGATGGGACGGAAATCCGACACGACCGGAGAAAGATCAGGCCCAGGACCAACGGCTTAACGTTCTTTCCGAGGCCCGGGGGATACCACACCGCCAGCTACCAAACTCCGGACTGTTACTAAGAAATTCCTAATGGAAAAACCCAATAACACTTTGCCGGACCCGGCAATCGAACCCATGACCCCACGATCAGCAGTCGCGCTTGTGACCACGAGACCAAGGGGGCAGTCAATGCCAGTATGTCCCATGTAATAAGTAGAGGGCGAGCCTTTTTTTTTCTTTTTTTTGAGGGTGGGAAATTATCAAATAACTTCTCCCGCTCTGGGTGGAGCGGAAGGGCGCGTCAGACTACAGACTAAAACCCACCCTTTATTCCTTCCGTTGCCTGTGTGCCGGGGCCGCGATATCCCTTTCGGACAAACTCGCAACCCTGGCAGGCATTGGCCCTTACGGACCCCGTCAGTTGGTGCTCACATCTCGTTGAGGCGCGCGTGGAACGCGCCGCCGACCCGGGCCTGGTCCTTATGGGACGGCGAGCTACCCATTGCTCACCGTCCGCAAGCCCGCACCTACGGCTGCCGGAAGTCGGCTCGCGACTCCCGACGCCCGCCCGGGGCGTCTCCTGCGGCGACTAGGGGAGCGAGGGCGCGAATCTTGCCTCTTCCTCGCGCACTCCGCCTCCTCCTTCGCGAGCATTACTGCTATTATCTTGGCCCAAATCTATACTACGGGCTGTTACTGAGAATTTTTTACAGTTGACATTTTAATAATAGTTTGGCCAAACTGGGAATCGTACCCAGGCAGTCATCTAATTACAATTAATCCAAATTTTCAGGGTGTCAACACAAATACAGCAGAGGCATCCCAGTTTCTTCGGGAGTATGACAGAGAAGCTTCTGGAATGTGCTACAGGTAAGATTCTTTAAGATCTTCACACCCTACAAAAATGTTGGTGGTATGAAGTACGGTTCCACCGTAAAGTTAACTTAATATGTTGTTACGATATCGATAATTCGACACTTCCATATCGTCAGTGAAGTTCTAACAGTACGTTCGTCAAAAATTACTACTTTACAGGACAGTGAAAAAACTGTATGAAATGAATGTAACTTACGCTTAAGGCCTTATTGTGTTCAATTATTAATACAAATGAACTCTGTGATGATTTGAACCCGTGAAAACCCCAATAATCTTTTCCATTGAAGGAATTAAATAACCAATGACATTCTTATCTCAAAACACTCATAAAATGACTTACGCTCTGTTAGAACTTCACTGACGATATGCACCATTTCCATCAAGTTCTTTTAAGCAACTTGCATTGTATCAGCACTACCAGCAAAATACGGACGGAATAGATGGAATTTCGACACAGATCAATTGGGAGTAAGACCGTATCGTTACCAGCAAGTTTTCAATGACTGGGCCATTAAATATTTCCTGCAATGGCTGCAGAGACGTAAACCTCTAGGAACTTTTAGATTTGGTAAATAGGAACAATTCAAAAGCGCTGTGGTGGCATCTTCATCGCCACATGCGAACTACGCATCAAAGACCTGACGTCACACAAAAATCCTGACGTCACACGAATCCTGATGTCACACAAATCCTGACATCACACAAATCCTGCATTGCGCAATTAGAGTTTACCGCGCGAACAGCTATATATAACTTGCCCAACATCAATCGTTGGGCAGTTGCCCGCCAGACACGAAATCCGTCTGCGGAGGATGAGTGAACTTTACACCCTGTTCTTCTGGAACGCAGGCATCTGGGAATCGTGCGTCTATCCGTCTTTCACAAAGGTTTTCCTCGAAAACAACTTAAAATAAAATCTCTCCCTCATTTTAAATTAGTCAAAGTTCCACAATCCTATTCCAGAGTAACAATGTCCCAATGGAAGTTCGTGACCAACATCACGGAGTACAATCGTCGCCGTATGTTGGAGGAACTGGCTCTCAGCTCAAAGTTCGAGAGGCTCTCCTGGAGGAAAGCGGCTGCTTATGACTCCTCCAGGCTCTCCGATCCTGAGGGCAGACGGCAGCTAATGAAGATTGTGCAGGCTAGCAGGGCGGCCTTGCCTGATGATAAGTATTCTGAGGTAAGATCACAGAGGTAAGGTTGCCATACCTGTATTTTGTACCTGCAAAGTGTTATAAAAACTAAGGGCTCCCACAAATTGGGCGGAGCACCGCCGTGTCCTCACGGAGGCGATCGGCGGCGGCGATCTCTCGCGTCCGGCCCTAGTTCAGACCATGGTCAGGAGCGAGTGTGCATGGGAGGCCGTCACTTCCTTGCCCCTAGTCGCCGCAGGAGACGCCCCGGGCGTCGGGAGTCGCGAGCCGACTTCCGGCCACCGTAGGCGCGGGCTTGCGGACGGTGAACGATGGGTAGCTCGCCGTCCGATAAGGACCAGGCCCGGGTCGACGGCGCGTTGTGTTCCACGCGCGCCTCAAAGAGATGTCAGCGCCAAAGGGATACAAGCAACGGCACACAACCAACGGAAGGAACACGGGTGGGTTTTAGTCAGTAAAAGTCTGACACACCCTCCCGCTCCGCCCAGACCGGGAGAAGTTATTTGATAACTTCCCACCCTCGAAAAAAAAAAAACGGCTCCCACAAATAGGTGCGACGCGACTCTAATAAAACAATATCTTAGAAAACTTCACGGTAGATCACCGGTGGCGGTGGATACCGGTGGGCCCGGTGGTGGATTACAGGTGTCGCGTCGCGGGACTAGTTGCGCCAGTCTGCACGAGCCTTAAAAAGTCTGTTTTTATCTCAAAAAAACTCAATACTCAATTCTCGAACTGCTCGATTCTGAACGCCCCTGTGCTGAAATTTTTCGTCGGTTATTTAAAAAACAATCTGCTGTTCCATACATTTTGACCGCGTAGGTATTGCACTTTTCTATGAAACATCAATTTTTTTTTTTATTACCGCCGAAAAATTTCAATGTTCAGAACAAGTATATTAATTCATGACTGGCCCAATTATGTTAACAAACAATTTCAATATTCCTAGATAGAAGCCTAGCAAGCCTAGATAGAAGAAATTATGAAAACAAATAACTCAGTACTTACTTAGTTCATTTCTAAACGCGATCGTTTACTTTAGAATTATCCGTATTATTAAGGCACGACGCCACTCCGGTAATTTTTCTACCGTGAAGTTTTCTTAGAAATTGTTTTATAAGTCACGTGGCGCTGTCGCGTCCGTCGTGTTAGCTACATATTTGAACATTATTTTTATATAAACAGTTAACATTTATTTCATATCATCAGCCTACCACAGATTTCCTTTCTTTTTCGTGTGATTAATGATTGATTTTGAAGGATGTTGCTAATCCATTGCTTCATACGTTCGAAAAAAATATCTGCTCAACAATGTAAATAACGCAATGAATGTTGTTGAACTGACAAAATTAAACTGATTAGTCGTAATCGTTAACGAAAATGTGTTACGTCAGAGTTTTTATGCCGCTCACGCCTCTGATTTGACTTCACATGCCGTCGAGAAATATCTCTTAAGTTAAACGGAAAACATGGTGAGGAACCATGTTTTCCTTCACCGTTTTTGAAGCAAGTGATAATTATACAATACGCACATGAATCCGCAAAATCCGAGGTGCGTCTATAGATTTTAACAGTAGGTGTTACAGGATATCTGCCCTGCCTCTCTATTACAAGATTGAATGTTCAAGTGGCCGCAGCTTTTAAAAAAAACTGCCATTATAAATATTTATAAATCTCTCTTCCAGCTCCAACAACTAATCTCCGAAATGAAAGAAATCTATAACTCGGCAAAAATCTGTCCTTACGGTCAAAAGCCCTACGACCCTCATATACCAAGAATTCCCTACAGCAACGAATACCAGGACATGAACCAGGGCTACCAACTGGCAAACCAACCATACCAGCACTACCAACCTTACACTGAATCAACGGAATCTAACTACTGTGATATGCAGCTGGATCCTGAGATATCCAGGATTTTAGCACATTCGAGGATTGAGAGTGAACTGCTGTATGTATGGAAGAGTTTTCGGGATCAAACGGGGCCGAAATTGAGGAATCGGTTCATGAGATATGTGCAGTTGGCTAATCAGGCGGCTGTGGCTACTGGTAAGTAGTTTTATATATTTTTTTACCCTGTCCTATATGAAAGGGGAACTAAGATACTGCAATGTTTTGTAACAATTTATTTGAAAGAGTGTCCGTGGAGTTTCTTGCCCGTTCTTCTCCAAAGTACCTACTACGCTTTGGAATGTGCAGCTAGCTTCATATTTCTGACTGACCGATTCCTTGACAATTCAAAAGTGCCTGTAAATGGTTTAATTGAAATAAATGCTTTGAGTTTGTGGTTGAGTTTGAGCAATAACATATCCAAAAAGTAATATTTTTTTTAATTATTATTGAAAGTATTTTTGACGTGACAACGTCTAATAATGAACGCACGAACAAGTGTCCCGTTACGCTCATTGTGACGTTCGGCGACGACGATCGGAGCGAGGGAAGGGAATGTTTTGATAAGACGTTGTCCCGTTAAACTATCGTCCGTAAACCGACCTTACAGACAACCAATTTTTTTATTTATTGCTATTTAAAATTCACTTTTTTTGTACCAAAATTACCTCAGATTCATTAAAAATGTGTAATTTTTCAACAGGGGTCATAACTTATGATTTGTAGACACTCACTAAACGATGGCCGCCTGCACCCCATAAAACCCGGTAAAATTCCCCATTGAAAAAAAATGTGGCGTTTTTTTTTTCCAAAAAATTTCCACACAATAGACTCTCAGTACCTATGAGGCCTGACAACACCCTCACAGATCGGTCAGGGTTTTTTTAACATGCAATCCGTAACTGTCTTATTGCAGGCGTTTTCCGCTCACTCCGTGTTGCGTTTATTTTCGCTTTGCAATTGAAGTAGGCAGTTTAATTCTTATTTAGCAGATAGGACAATACTCCTGTAGAACTACGTATCAAAGACCTGACGTCACACAAATCCTGCATCGCGCTAACAGAGTTTACCGCGCGATCGACATATATATAAAAATTTCCGACATCATTCGTTGGGCAGTTGCTCGCCAGACACGACACCCGTCTGGTCGGAGCATACTGCCTTTTCTATAGAGGATGAGTGAACTTTACCACCTATTCCTCATGCCTCTAAATTGGTGACCACGACGTGATATGACCACATAACCTTCCATTCCTCAGGATACCGAGACGCCGGCGACCAAATGCGTGCAGCATACGAGGACCAGTCCTTCAGAGCCAGTGTCGAAGAGATGTACAACCAAATACAGCCGCTATACAAGCAGCTGTTCACATACGTGAGGAGGAAGCTGGTGCAGCGGTACGGGGAGACCAGCGTGCGGTCGGATGGTCCCATTCCTGCGCATTTGTTGGGTATGTTAAAGCATCAACAGCTTATTGAAATCTGGATATGTGCACTATACTGCCCTGCTAAGCCGAAAGGCGCTATCTCTGAGATACGCCCTTTTAGTTTTTTTTATAACATTTAATAGCTATACAATTTCGCATCTAATAGTATATACCAAATCCCGCTACCTAACTTAAAACATTTAAAAAAAAACACTCAGGAGTTTTTATTTCCTTAAGTTTCCTTAAATTAAAATTCACAAAAAGTTAATTTTCTTAAAACTTACTCCGTTTGAGATAGCGCCTTTCGGCTTAGCAGGGCAGTATAGACCTGTACCAAGAGGTAGCTTGTGTTCATAGCTATTTACCAAGTTTGGTAAACATTCAGCACATTAGCAATATTTATCCATTAGGTGTAATTTATGGGCAATCGAAATCTCAATTTTATAATAGCCTCCTAGAAAAGGGAAACGCCACAATCACCACGCGTGGCAAGTTAAGTGGTTACTAAGAATAAGTGTTTAAAATGTAATAACATTTTAATTTATTTATTTAATTCAAACACAGTGATCCATATTTTTGTTAGCATACTTAAGGCGAAAGCGTCAACGAAGCCCATGAAATTCAAATTTTCTTACGTTTTTTGCAATTAAATATGATTCGCGGCTGTATCAAATATTTACTAATAGAATTATAATCCTATGATTATATATTTATCTTCAATACAACTCTCTAAGGTCATATAATCCTATTGAATGACTATTTCGGATTATTCTAACTTATGGAGTTGTATTGCTGATTCTAATGATAATAATTCTGTAAAGCCATATTTGTTACGGTCGCGAATCATATTTTAATCAAGATAAAAACCTGACAATGAACTGCAAATTCCAAAAAAAGGAAGAAAATTTGTTTTTCGCGGACTACCTTAGCGCACCCCCCTTAAGAATTATGTTAGTAACCAAATATTCAAATGGGTCAACAATCATTCTATTATAACTGAAATTAAATATCTGAAGTAAATATACTCACACACTTATAATCACATTAATTTTTAAAATATTATAATGTGTGTGTTTGTGTGGGGGTGAGGGTTAGTGAGTGTTTATGGGTAAAGCTTTGTGCAGAGTAGCGTGACGCGACAACGGTTATTGTGATACCGTGAAGTTTTCTTATAAATTGTATTGTCCGAGTCGCGTCGCGCCGTCGCGTCGCGCTAGGCTGCACGAGGCTTAAGTCTATTTTAATTCAAATAAAAGGGCAAGTTTTCATGTCTTTTACCATATTGTAAAGAGACATTTGAGGCTAGTTTTTTTTTTTTTTTGTATTTTGTTTCTGAATGGCCATTAGTTTTACCATGACACATTTTAAGGTTATTCATTAATTACCGGACAGCCTGTATATATTTATTTTCACCAGAACTGCCAAAAGATGTTCCTACATAATATGTAAACAGTTATTGATGGAGACATATTATGTCTCCATCAATAACTGTTTTGAATCATAAACTCATTTAATTTGTGTGTTGTCACCAGGTAACATGTGGGCACAGAACTGGAAGTCGATCATGGACCTGGTGATGCCGTTTCCTCAGTCTCCCAACGTCGACGTCACCGCTGAGATGCTGAGACAGGGGTTCACTCCACTCAGGTAACAACAACATTATTAAGACACACACACACGAGTATTTAATTAAAATATTTTTTGGCTCTAGCCGCTCGCTGGTAGAAATGCATGACTTGTGTTTTATTTAAGGTTTAAAGATATTTATTTCCCATAAGAACTATATAACAGTTCACTTATAATGAGATACAGAGTTACTTCTAAATAATAATATATAATATTTGCCTCTGGGGCGTTGGTGACGTTATAGGGTACATACATGTTTCTTGAGTTTGCTCTTAAATATATTAATACTATCACATCTCTTTATGTCTTCCGGTAAATCATTGAACAGTTTTGTTCCCTCCACTAATACTGTTTTTTTACCGTAATTAGTCCGTGCTCGTGCAGTTATCAGTTGAAATTTGTTTTTACTTCTTGTGTTGTAGGTAACTGCTTTTTTATGGAGTCGTATGTTTGATTGTACGGAATTCGTGGCGTTTTTTTTTATGAGATTGTAGGTGTAATATGTGTAAATTTGTTTGATATTTAGTAGTTTAGTTTTTTCGTACAATTTTTTTGTTGGATATAGATAGTGGTAGTGAAATAATACTTTGATGATTTTGTTTTGTATTCTTTGCAGTGAGTTTAGATTAGATTTAGCGGCTGATCCCCACACTTCGATTAGGTACTCATGGTTTGATTTTACTAGAGAGTTATACATAATTAGTCGTACTTTTTTCGGGATACATTTTGTAACTTTTCGTAACGCTCCTAATAGCGATATTAATTTCGTTTTGATATGATCGATTATTTATATTTATCACTAGATTATTTTTATTAAGCCGGCCCAACGATTGATGTCGGAAGTTATATTTATGTCGTTCGCGCGGTAAACTACGACGTCAGGATTTTGTGTGACGTCAGGTCTTTGATGCGTAGTTTGCTTGTGGCGATGTAGATGCTGCCATAGGCTCATCAGACGACCACTAGACCTAGAAGTTAAAGTACAATTTTCGAGTATTTCTGGAAACAATTAGAGAATATCCGTATTTCGGTATGAAGGGTCAGACGGGTGCCGGAGGCAGTCTTTAAGACGCAGATATATGCCAGTGGCCTTGAGTGGTTAGCTTGCGTGTTCTGTACTGAGCTCACGCAACGCGTCGTACGTCCAGCCAGTAATAGGACTCGCCCGTCAAGGAGCGCTGTCCCAAATTAGACGCATTATGAATTTATTATACATAAAGCAAAAGGTATTTTAATAAGGTTTCTGAAAAATACGCTTGATAGTTTTTGTGTAATTCTCAGTTTTTTATCCTAACTTTACAAATTAATTACACTATGTAATAATAAACATAATCTAAAATATTCACAGATAAAGTTGTTAACAAAATGCTCTAATTTAACATATATTTTTTCCAAATAATTAACACTACTCGTTTAGACGTAATTTTCAGTATAAAATCATTCAAATCAAATCAAATCAAATCAATTTATTTGTGAAACATAGGTTTTATGATAGATGGATCTTAAGAACTAAATAGTGCGCTATGTTTTGTCAATTTTGACATACAAATATTTTTAGAGGAAACATGCGTAGTCAATTGTGTTGTGTTCATTAAAAATCTTTTATCGTTGCCGTAAGGTCAGTAACTCATCTTTGACTAATACGTAATACAATGTGTTGTTTTTGATAACCCATAACTCTAGGGTTATATTATTTAAGTAAAAAGAACACAAAATCTCCTAGAATAGGTGGTCCAAAAATGCATAGTTTCGAAGATATAATCAATCATAATTAAATTAGGGCAAAATTTGTCACCAGTATGACGAATCTTTACTTTTGCGACGTTGCCAAATTTCGCAGTAGTGTAGTAAAGTAAAGTAATTCATTTTTATTCAAAGCAATCATTCATATTTAAAGCTAAGAAAATGTGACGTTGTCATATTTCACGTATGGGTGTTTTACATTAATAATCGTGACTTTGTCGAATTAGTTTGTATGAAAAATGAAAACAAAAAAAAAATATGATTGAAGAATAATTCATATGCCAGTTGGTTCTTTGATATGGCGTCAATCATACCCTAGAGTTATGGGATATAAAAAAAAACACATTGTATAAGTAAAACATTGTAAAAAAAAAAAACTTGCATCTTTTTAATTTCTACCAGAATGTTCCAAATGGCCGAGGAGTTCTATACATCAATGGGGCTGAAGCCAGTTCCTCCCGAGTTCTGGCGCGGGTCCATGTTAGTGCGGCCTGCACAGCGCAGTGTGCAGTGCACAGCCAGCGCCTGGGACCTGTGCAACAGGATCGACTACAGGTAACAACTGCCACTATCCTCAGCCTACAGCAGTCCACTGCTGGCCAAAGGCCTCTCCAACCACACGCCTACTGTAATACAGGTGATATCAGCCACCCTGCGCAGACTGCATAAATAATCAGTCCTTTTAATGTTCCCACTACTGGGATTTAGGCCTCCTCCCGGTGAGAGGGAGTGGGCCGTATACAACGTTAGTTTTTGTTTACCCTAAACCTCTTAAGGGGTCATTGTACTCATCATTAGAAAAAACTTTCACTATGGGACCAAAGCTGAAATCGCGAAAAAAAAACAGCTGTTTCCTACATTTATGTAAGAAAGAAAGAAAGAAAAATAAGTTTATTTGTCACAGAAACACGTTCATAAAAAAAAAAGATAATAAACTCATTTGAACAAGAAAATAAAACACAATAGATTTAAATACAATAACGAGCACAAAACAGAAATAGTCGGCAGCTGCTGGCACGTCATGACTGTGACAAGAAGGCTACCACTCAGCATGATGCTGTGCTATGGGGGCCCACTCACAGCACAGCGCTGATTTTCAGTGGTCACTCGAAAAAGACGCACGCACGTCGACGATGTACGCATTTCAGCGTTGGTCCCATAGTGAAAGTTGTTCCTAATGATGAGTACAATGACCCCTTAAGAGGTTTAGGGTAAACAAAAACTAAGCCTGTATATTCGATCACGCGGGCCCAGTGCGATTTGGAAGATGTGTGAGACCCGAAAAGTGATGGATTAGGGTCGAAAAATTCAAGGACTAGATTCCAATTGCACACACTTGCGTAGGCAAAGCGTTAAAATCTTTCTTACAAAAAACAACACACTTCCAAAAAAACACTTTAAAAAGAAAGTTGGTGTCTTTGGATTTGTATTGATTTTTTTTTGCCACCGACTTCCCAATTTAAAGTTAATAAATAAAATTATTTTCAGACAACCAAGGCCACAAAAAAAGTTAGTTACAAAAAGCTTACAAAGAGTGTTAGTAGGGACAGAAATAAAAGTAGAAAATATTAAGAGCGTTTATTCTGAAGGTGGGCAAGTGGGTGTCGCTCGCGTCGCAAATAGATGTCAAATATTTCACTGTTTTGATTAATTTTGCCATATTACTGTGTGGAAATAAAAAATGTGGCTAACTAGCAAACTAGAATATGGATTATGAAATGCAATAATTAATACCGTAACACCGAATGTTTAGTTTTAGATGTAAAAAATCTATTTGGAAAGTTTCCAAATGCGTTTTTTACACCTAAAATGGGTACAACATCAAATTCAATGTTATAATTGCAATTCATTATTAATATTCTAGTTCTCTAGTTAGCCACATTTCTTATTTCTATTCAGTAATATTGCTATATGAATCAAAACAGGTAAATATTTGACAGTTATTTGCGACGTTGCCAACTTTTAGGATAAACCCTCTTAACATTAATAATATCGATTCATCAACGCGCACCTCTCACATGCAGATTGATGAATCGTTTGAACACAGCCGCGTCCAGCCTGTCTGCTATCACAGGATGCTGTTACTACTGCCCTGCACATTCTTCGACGAAGACGTTTTTTTTTTAGTTTTTTATTTATTATTTTTCACTTTTTAGTTACGGTACCTACGAGGAACGGCAAAGGAACCAATTTCTTTAAGCCAAGATTTATGCGCCCATTTTTTTTACAATTTAAGTTAGCACCCTTCATATCAGCCCACCTGCTTACGTCATTATCTCGTCTCCAGAATCAAGCAATGCACAGAAGTGACAATGCAAGACCTGGTGTCCACTCACCATGAGATGGCGCACGTGCAGTACTACCTTCAGTACTCCGAGCAGCCGCAGCTGTTCAGGGATGGCGCTAACCCTGGTGAGTCTACTGCTTTTCATAAAAATCAATCTGCCTAGTCTTTTCCCATCTATTTTGGGGTCGGCTTCTAGTCTAACTGAATGCAGCTGAATACCAGTAATTTACATGGAGCGACTGCCTATCTGACCTCCACAACCCAGTTACCTACTGAGTAGAAGGTGGAGGTTTTTAATAATTTTCATGATAATATTTAATTTAATTTTGTATATATAATAATTTTGATAATTTTTCATGAATATTCAGTAAAATACGGGCAGTCACATGCCCTCGGCTAAATAATAGTTTAGATTCTTTTTTAATTTAATTTTTTTTAAGAGAAAAGATAAGATTTTTTTGTAAGTATATTTGTTTGTAATCGATAAACTCATAAAATAACTAACTTAACTGATTTCAAAAAATCTTTCACGAGAACGCTTTGCCCTAACTAAAGTAGGAAATACGAGTTAATTATTTATTCATTTTAAGCTACATTATCAGCGAGTAACATGGGCTGTATTTAATTTTTCTAGAGCTCCCTACAAAAATTGCAATAAGTAATGTAAATCACAAAATATAAAAAAAAAAAAACAAAAATCTAGGCTGACCGTACCGTCCCAAATCATTTTCGTACTTAGTACAGATTCCTCCAGAATGATAGGGCCTATAACATTCTGGAGGAATCTGTACTAGGATCATCGTGATGACGTGATGTTAATTTTGTTATTTTATTTTGTACAATGTGTACTTCGCATCAATAGTTTGGTAATTTCACCATATTAGCTACATCTTCGGTAGTATAATGGTAAGTATCCCCGCCTGTCACGCGGGAGACCGGGGTTCGATTCCCCGCCGGAGAGATTCTTTTTGTGTTTTTTCTGTACCTACTTTTTTACTCCTAAACCATTATTAGTTTAATCAAGCATTTTTCAGTAATTTTTTTACTTATTTGAGGTATCTAAAAGCATTTTCAGGAGTTATTTCGTTTATCCATCCCATGTCTGACAAAAGGAGGAGCTCGTGGCTAAGTAATAACCAGAAACACAGAACAGAAAAAACTCTGTTCTGTGGTAATAACAGCCGCTCGGGTCTATCCATCAGGTTAAGCTACGCTTGCCGGGGTTGGTCCATGGATGGGTCCGACGTAATTGTTAATTAAAACCTCATTGTTTTATCGGATTCGCACTGGTAATAAAGGTGGTTGGGGAGTTATTATTACAAACTTCTGGTAACACAGATGTGATGACATAGACTTGTGTTGCCCACGTGACCACTGTGTTTCGGAATGCCATACCTGGCGAAGTATATTATTATACCATGGATTTTACAATGTTTTCAAATTACAGTGTTAATACGTATGGCAGGACAATGTAGGTAGGTACTTAACAAAATAGAAAATCGTCTACCTATTAAGAGCGTTCATCCAAAAAATTGGCAACGTCGCAAACAGCTGTCAAATATTTACCTGTGTTGATTAATTTGGCAATATTACTGTATGGAAATAAGAAATATGACTAACTTGTGAACTAGAATATAAATAATGAATTGCAATTATAACACTGAATTTGTTGTTCTATCCGTTTTAGATGTAAAAAAGGCATTTAGAAAGATCCCAAATTTTTTTTTTACATCTTAAACTTTCATCATCTTCATCAAAACTTAACATTCGGGGTTACGATAATAATTATTGCATTTCATAATCAATATTTTAGTTTACTACTTAGCCATATTTCTTATTTCCATACCGTAGTATTGCCAAATTAATCAAAACATCGAAATATTTAACAGCTATTTGCGACTTTGCCCACTTTCTGTATAACTATCTATCACAGTGATCAATCAATCTGCTTAGCCTTTTCCCAACTATGTTGGGGTCGGCTTCCAGTCTAAGCGGATGCAGCTGAATATCAGTGTTTTACATGGAACGACTGCCTATCTGACCTCCACAACCCAGTAACTGGGTAAAGGCTTGTGCAGACGCGACACGAACAATACAATTTCTAAGAAAACTTCACAGTATAACAATAACCGGTGTCGCGTCGCGCGACAAGTCGCGCTGGTCTGCACAACCCTTAATACGATACCCCTTGGTAAGACTGGTGTCAGACTTTCGGGCTTCTGACGACTCGTAACGACTGTCAAAGATCTACGAATGACAGCCGGGACTAACGGCTTAACGTGCTTTCCGAGGCACGGAGGATTCTCGGTATGTAAAGATGGTCACCCATCCACTGACCAACCCCGGCAAGCGTAGCTTAACCTGATGGATCAACCAGTGCGCCTGTTGTTGCTTAGCCACGAGCTCCTCGTTATCTATCACAGTGATACTAAAGTTAAAACTGCGTTATTTTTTTTCAGCTTTTCATGAGGCAGTGGCCAACGCAGCCACTCTGTCAGTTTACAATCTACCTCACCTGCAGAGAGTTGGACTTTATCAAAATAAGTACATACGTTTCGTTTATACTCCTGTAATTTTTTAACAGGAGAGTTAATTACTATTTTTTATTTTGTAACTTAATGTCACATAGGTACTATCGAAGAATTTCATATAATAATTTAATCCCGTGAACATGATGACCACATCTGTTTAACGCCCCTTTCTGCATCGACCAATGAAACAAAAGTATAATAATATACAGGGTGGCATACATCGACGCGAAGCCGGCTACCGTGTATTCAGTACATGATTCTGAACCCCACTGCGTTGAAATTTTTCGTCGGTTATTAAAATAAAAAACAGCTGTTTGCAAGTGCAATACCTACGCGGTCAAACTGTATGGAGCAGCTGTTTTTTTTTTTAATAACCGACAAAAAATTTCAACGCAGAATCATGTACTGAATCCATGGTAACCGGCTTCGCGTCGATGTCCCTGACACCCCATATAGTCATATTTTGTCGTTTTTGTTTTTTTTGTTGTGCGTGAGTTTTGTTACAATGATGACAGACTGATGTCTGACCCTTTTTCGACCACTAGGAATAGAGCAAAAGAAACAAAGATGAGAAAGTGTTTTTGAAACTTGATGAGATTTCTATAGCGATCGAGCGCTGCAAGCAGAAATAGTCCTTACGGTGCCGGTGTATAGATATGAAATATTTCGATAGTACCTCAGACCAAATAAAAAACCAAAACAGAGCGCTGCGAACAATACAGTGAAGCATGCCAAAACTACACCGCCGCTCTGTGCATACACGCTCTCACGCACACATTTACAACCTTTTACAATGACACTACAATCAAACTACACCACATAAAGTGCACACATGTTTACGAAACCGGCTTCACTTCACTGTTGACAGCGCTCTGTCTTGGTTTTATATTTGGTTTGAGATTGGTACTTGTAATACTTGCCCGGATTTGATCCACAACCTCGTGCATGACAGACGAGGTGTCAATGCTTGTGCCTTCTCTGCATCAGAGGCCATTGCCCTGCAGTGGGACAATAGCAGTAGCCTATAGCAGTGATAGCTGAGTGGTGTAACCGTCAGACTGCCAAGTCATAGTTCTCGAGTTCGAACCCAAGGCACGCACCTCTGACTTTTCGGATTCATGTGCGTATTGTATACTAGGTTGATGACAAACCATTTTTTTTAGTCCGTCTTTGAGATTATAAAAAAATATTGGACACGTATTTTTTATTTTTTTACGTAATTTTATGATTACAGCGATACATTGAGGTAAAATGTGCCATGACGTCACGAGTATGTAGATTTTATACATACTAGTGACGTAGCCACCCTCACTCCCCGACTTATATGATAAAGCAAAAAATACGTGCCTGATATTTTCGGCATGCCTTTTTCTTTTTTTTTTGAGAGTTATTTCTCGACGGCATGTGAAGCCAAGTCAGAGGCCCATGGGCGGCTTTAAAAGTCTCAATCCCGTGGGAATATCGGGATGAAAAGTATCCTATGTCCTTATCTAGGTCATGGTCTACCCGTGTACCAAATTTGTTCAGCTTTTTAGCGTCAGTTTGGCGTAACTGTGCGTTTGCACTGGCGAAACATTCACAACAAAACATGTTGGAATCTGTATTTTCTGTCAATGTTCCATACAATGTTTGGTGATTTCAAAATGTTTTATTGTGAATGTTTCGCCAGTGCAAACGCACAATAACAAACAAAGAAACAAATTGATTTTCGCATTTATGATATTAGTTGAAATAAAATGCAATAATTGAGATCGTAACGCCGAATATTTAGTTTTAGATGTAAAAAAAGTATTTGAAAACTTTCCAAATGCCTTTTTTACACCTAAAACGGTTACAACATCAAATTCAGTGTTATAATTGCAATTCATTAAGTATTAATATTCTAGTTCGCTTAGTTAGCCACATTTCATATTTCCATACAGTATTATTGCCAAATTATTCAAAACAGCGAAATATTTGACAGCTATTTGCGACGGTGCCAACTTTCAGTATAAACGGTCTTAAAGTCTTGAGGTAATATGGACTAATCCTATCCTGTCTGTAGGGGTCAAGCTCAAGGTCCACACTAGCTCAAGAAAGAGAGGAGTGGTAACCAAAGTGGCACCATCTGGTGGCGTGAATTTTCATGAATACCTTCATTCTTAAAATCCGTCTGTTTCATAAGACTGTCTTCCTCCCAGGAGTCACGACCCGTACGAGGTAGGCATGAACTTCCTGATGACGATGGCGCTAGAGAAGGTGGCTTACTTACCCTTCGCGTTTATGGTGGACCAGGTAACATATTATGATATAACATTTATTAAGATACTTTCGTTTTATTAGAAAGCATAGACAGGTACCTAGGTTTTCATTTATCCTGAAAAAATAATCTGGAATAGACTTGTATGGGAACAATATGCATGGCATATAGTGATGTGACTACTCCCATAAAAGTTTTAATAATCATCTATGTCGGGCAATGAGATTCTATTATATTTTTAATAAATGGCAAGCAAGCCGATGTCGCCCATTCTGCCAATGTCTAAAGTGAGTTATTAAAAGGAAAAAGCAAGTGTGTCTGATACATAAAAAAATTGGTTGTCTGTAAAGTCGGTTTACGGACGATAGTTTAACGTGACAACGTCATAACAAAACATTCCCTTCCCTCGCTCCGATCGTAATGTTACAATGAGCGTAACGGGACACTTTCTCGTGCGTGCAGCCAGGGTTCATCGATTTATTAGACGTTGTCACGTCAAAAATGTAAATAAATAAATATTAAAATTGTTAAAACATAGAACATACCCAGCAATGAGGATAGATACGTTAATTATGATGATATCTACCATGAAAATGCGCTACTGACACCTGTCAGTTTGACTATCTCTAGTTGTAATAAGAATCAAAGTCGCAAAACATGTATTCGTTTGTATGAAACTGACAGATGTCAAGAACGCATTCTCTGAATTCAAAATATGCTTAACAGTAGGTACTCCAGATCTGATTGTGGCGCTGATGACCTTCATCCGCCACAATAACATAAAGTTATGAATTATTCTGTCTGTGTAAGTAGGTGTGGTATTCCTTTAATGTATGTTATACCTAACAAATTTGAGATATATATTTATTTATATTTTTTGTTTATTTCAGTCCCGTACTAACATAACAAGATGTACATTTTGTTCAACGATATCAATCGAAGAATTTTATTTGTTATAAACTATTTTTATTTTTTTATCATGCACACTGTTTTTCCAACTCACTTTAAACATTGGCAGAATAGTCGACATCGGCTTTGCTTACCATTTATTAAAAATAGAATAAAATGCATAAAAGTTTAAAAAAAGTGAACTTAAATAGTTTGGGACCCCGCAATATTAATCGGAAATAATTATTTGCCAGTTTATTTGCTCGAATTAATAAAATGAACATCGTCTTTTTAACACCGATACAAATAAATTATGAAACTTACTTTGCAGTGGCGCTGGTCAATATTTGAAGACGGAGTCCAAAACATGAACACAAGATGGTGGCAAATGAAACTAAGATATCAGGTAAGAAAACATTTAAAACATAACCTATTCTTACATACACACCAGGGATGTTGCGGATGCAGATTTTTTAACATCCGCGGTTGTGGATGCAGATTTTTGGTGGTTCACATCCGCGGATCTCAAGATTTTTTAAGGTATGCGTCAATGCAGCAAGGTGTAATTCAAAATTTCTTAAGTTTTTTGAAAAACTTAATAAACTTTAAAAAACTTAAGAAATTTTGAATTACATTCAAAATTTCTTAAGTTTTTGCAAATTACAGCGCTGTTTCGTTGTATGTTGATCATAATTCAATTCGCGGTAATTATTAATAAAATGATTACTTACTAAATTATAATCACTTTAAAAATCTATATACCTAGCTAACGAAATTTTAAGTGGAGGTTTACATAAATGCCGAAGCTCCGCAATTGCGGATCATCATCTACCTAGCATTTTCCCAACTATGTTGGTCGGCTTCCAGTCTAACCGGATGCAGCGGTATATCAGTATTTTACATGGAGCGACTGCCTATCTGACCTCTACAACCCAGTTACTGGGTAGCACAATACTCCGTGGTAAGACTGGTTGTCAGACTTTCGGGCTTCTGACGACCCTTAACGACTGTCAAAGATCCACGAATGACAGCCGGGACCAACGGCTTAACGTGCTTTCCGAGGTACGGAGGAGAACATCACCTATAAGGTCACTCACTATATGTCCTCCTAGGGCCTCCCCTCCCGGCGTTTCCACTCACATCTGCCTTGTAAATACCTTATCGAAAGAATCTTTCTATTTCTTAGTAATAATGTGTAAAGGGGTTGGTGTGTGTGTGGGGGGGAGGGTAAAGTCTGACACCAGTCTTACCAAGGGATATCGTATTACCCAGTTACTGGGTTGTGGAGGTCAGATAGGCAGTCGCTCCATGTAAAATACTGGTATTCAGCTACATCCGGTTAGACTGGAAGCCGACCCCAACATAGTTGGGAAAAGGCTAGGCAGATTGATTTTGAATGTGTAAAGGGGCCCGTGGCTAATTAATAACAGCCGCATTGGTCAATCGATTATGTTAAGCTATGCTTGGCGCGGTTGGTCCGTGGATGGGTCCATCTTTACATACCAAGAACACTCCGCCTGCACTTAATAAAATTTAGTAAATACTATAAAATATTACCTATAAAAATGTGTTTTTTTTTATGTGAACGTTTAGGAAAATAACTTCCATTTATTATTATTATATGTCATTGTATATCATTATGTTCCAGGGGGTGATACCGCCCCGTGCAAGACACGAAGGTGACTTCGACCCTGGCTCCAAATACCACATCATTTCTGATCAGGTCAGTAGGTACATAGTCATTGATAATGATCAAGTTCATCGAAAATCGATTTACTTATTTATTTTATAGTAAACTTTTGCACGCGATGTCATCTGCATGTATTTCGTTCCGCTGTCCGTCTGTCTGTCAGAAAGCTGTATCTCATAAACCGTAATAGGTAAACAGTTGTAATTTTTACAGATTGTGTATTTCTATTGGCGCTTTAACAATAAATAATAAAAATTAAAATAAAGTTAAAAATTAAAGGAGATCCCCATACATGAAACGTGTTTTATTTCGGCGTTTCTTGTTGAATATTTTACGGTGGTACTGAACCCTTCGTGTGCGACTATGACACGCACTTGGCCTGTTTTTTTTAATACAAAATCTGCAAGATGGCTTGTGTTGGATCATTTAGTTCTCTTCAAAATGGTTAGTGCTGACCCACGCGTTATTTTGTCCATTTCCAGGAGTACATCAAATACTTCCTAGCGACGATCCTGGAGTTCCAGATCTTCGAGCAGCTGTGTTCGGTGTCGGGACATACTGGACACCTGTATGAGTGTGACATCTACAGGAGTAGGGATGCTGGACGAGTGTTGAGGTTAGTTAAAAGCCAATAAAGGTGTAACAGTGAGAGCAGCAATGGTGGCCTAGTAGTAGCGGCCCCGACTTACGAGTTGTACGAGTAGGTCGTGGATTCGAACTCTTTTTTTGAAGTGAAAACTTCTTGAGGCGCGTTGAGCACTTTTTGGGTGAACAAAAAGCGTGAAACTCGCGTCATCGTCTCCGAACGCTTTCCATGCGCTATATGGTCAATAATAAATACGGTCAACTTGTTCTTTACCACCATAGGCAAAACGTTAGCCGAAAGTATCGTAACTCAGACTGGGATACCGGTTGTGACCACCTCCTGTAGTAGCTCTAGGGCTTCCTCGTTTGTATTACTGGAGACGGATCCACAGGAAGTGGACGATACTCTAATGAGTCTTGACTCTGGAAGTGCACCAGGTTGGGACGGTATACCGACATTAAAAATGTCCAGGGATTTTGTGGTTCCCCTGATAATCCAACTAGCTAACTTATGTTTCAGAACGGGAATATTCCCGAAAGATTTAAAGCGTTCTGTTGTCACTCCTGTGCACAAGGGCGGGGACGTAAACGATGTGAACAATTATCGCCCCATATCTGTATTATCAACAATTTCAAAAATTGTGGAAAAAATAATAAACAAGAGACTAATTAACTACTTACAGAAATACAATATTCTATCAAATGCACAATATGGGTTCAGAAGAGGACGTTCAACTCAAGACGCTATTACGGCTTTGACATCTAATATTGTTGATAAAGTGGATAGGGGTTATAAATGCTTGACAGTGTTCTTAGATCTCAAGAAAGCTTTTGATACCGTTTCTATCCCAATCCTTCTGCACAGGCTAGAAAGCATAGGTATAAGAGGTACGGCTCTCTCCCTTTTTGAAACTTATCTTAAAAATAGACAGCAAATGGTTAAAATTAATCATTTATGTAGTGATGAAGAGGACGTGTATTACGGAGTCCCACAGGGGAGCGTTTTGGGTCCCACACTCTTTTTAATTTATATTAATAGCATATGCAATATGCAGATCAATGGAGGGCAAATCTTTGCATACGCAGACGACACTGCGGTTGTTTTCTTAGGAACGTCGTGGAAACATGTAAAAACTGTTGCTGAAGAGGGTCTGACTAAGATAGCTGGGTGGCTTAAAGCAAACCTTTTAACCCTTAATACCACTAAAACTAATTTTATTTGTTTTTCTCCAAACCAAAGGTACCTACACTACCTGGATATGACTATGGCATTGCGATTCATGTGTGCCAAAATAATGCTCTCGGTAATAGTCATTGTGGCTGTCAGACCATTCAACAAGTCAGCTCCACAAAATATTTGGGCATAATTGTTGATCAAAGACTGTCATGGCACGCTCACATTGAGCTCTTTATGAAAAGGATCCGGAAGCTCATTTGGGTCTTTAAAACTCTACGACATGTTATGTCCGCACAACTCATAAACAAAATCTATGTGGCTCTGGCTCAATCTATAATTACTTACTGTATTCCGATTTGGGGTGGAGCTACCAAAATTAAATTCCTCGATCTGGAAAGAGCTCAGCGATCCCTTATCAAGGTTATGTATTTTAAACCATATAGATTCCCTACAACAGACCTCTATAAAGTTAGCAATTTGCTCTCAATTAGAAAACTTTATGTTCTAAATGTATCCTTAACCCTACATAAGTGTCTACCTTTTGACTCAGCATCTCAGAGCAGAAGGCGCAGAGATAAAGTGGCCCACTCCCCAGGGATTCGAACTGTCTTCGCTAGACGTCAATATGTTACACAATCCACCTACATCTATAACAAACTTAATCGTGAACTGGATATGTATCCCCTGTTGTTATATGACTGTAAAAAAACAAAAACAGAATGGTTGAGATCCTTAACATATGAAGAAACAGAAAATATTCTAAAAAGAATAAGTTAAAAAAAACCCATACGTTACACACACACACACACCACCACACACTCATGTACACACACTTACCTCCACACACTCTTATATACACACACACAAACACCGAGAGCTGCTAAATAATTGTTTAATTTAATTTATTTTTAATTTTTCTATAAACTTTAACCTCATCATTGTAATAATCTACCACTTATGGGAAGAGCGAGACAGCTCCGACACAAGTACTATTGTAACTTACTGGGGCTGCCTCAATTTATGTATGAAACAATGTTTTAGTCGAAATAAATGTTTTTGTATGTGTACTGTATAAACAACGTGTCCCAAAATCCAACGATAAGCAGGCACCAGACGGTGGACCTGTTCATCAGTACCCGAAAAAAAACAATGAAAAAAAAAACTTTTTTTTTTTTGGAAATTACAAAAAATACATTGAAATCCTTCGGAAATTGACACCCCTTAAGATATAACTACCATGACCACAATTTTGCTTTTGCTCTAGTTTTTTTTGTATCGGCAACCTAATGGGTTCCAAAGCCGATGTTTCGACTTCACGCAAAAACAATGTTTCTCTTAAAAAAACAACGAATTTGCATTTTTTTTTTTATGATTACGAATTTTGAAGAGTGTCCTTAGTGAAGTATGAGGCCCGAAACACGATTGACAAAACTTTCCTTGATAGAAAAAAACGGCAAAGTTACCTTAAAATCAGCTTTTTTGTTACAACCACTAAGAGAAAAACCTATTCCATTCGATTGTAATCAAAGCAATTGTATTAAAATGTTGTCTACGTGTTCACTATTAAATACTTTAAGGAATTATGGACTTATTATTCTAAATCAACACAAGTAAAAATTTTAAATTCAATATTTGTAAATATAGTGCAATAGAATTGCGCGCAAGCCGGGGTCATTCCGCCGCTCCCGGAACGCTACCACGATACCATTTTAAAAATATCTTAAGGGGTGTCAATTTCCGAACGACGACTATTTCAATGAAACGTAATTTCCAAAAAAAAAAAATTTTTTTATTTATTTTTTCTCGGGTAGTGATGAGCAGGTCCACCGTCTGGTGCCAGCTTATCTTTGAATTTTGGGACACGTTATATATGTGTACTTTTTGGGTGAACAAAAAGCGTGAAACTCGCGTCATCGTCACCGAACGCTTCCCATGAGCTATATGTATACTGTGTATATATGTACATAGATATACAATTCACCAATTACGTAGTTTTCACTTCTATCGACAGTCCCCAAAGACTGCCCCGCATGTTTTTTTTTTTTCGGGAAATAATCAAATAACTTCTCCCGCTCTGGGCGAAGCGGGAGGGCGTGTCAGACTCTTGCTGACCAAAACCCACCCGTATTCCTTCAGTTGCCTGTACGTTGCCAGGGGCCAAGGTATCCCTTTCGGACTTTCCCGCGACCCCGGCAGGAATCGGTCCTAGCAGACCCCTTCTGTTGAGCTGACATCTCTTTGAGGCGCGCGTGGAACACAATGCGCCGATAAGGACCAGTCCTTATCGGACGGCGAGCTGTGGTTTCGAACCTTGACAGGCGCTTTACGTTATGTAAATTATTTCATCATCACTGCTCTCAAAACGGTGAAGGAAAACAGCGTGAGGAAACCGGCATGTCATAGAAACAAAAATTCGAAGACATGTGACATCTACCAAACCCGAACTGGGCCCGCGTGGTGGATTACGGCCCACTACCTCTCACAGAGAGGAGGACTGTGTCCCATTATAAGCTGATTATGCTTATCTATCAATTACGACGAATTTTCAAACACTAAATTATTTTATTTTCAGTGAAATAATGCAAGCTGGTTCTTCGAAGCCTGCTTCGGAAATTATCAAATCTATGACCCGAGGGAAGACCAACAGGATATCCCCTGAAGCTCTTGTTAGGTGAGTACCTAAGTTAGACACAGCTGCTGGCTATAGACTTCTCCCATGTCCAGCAAAATATTATTTGCATCTTGCATCTATCATCTTTATTTGTATCTTGTAAGACCCCACTGCTAGAGGCCATACAGGGTGGATTTTTGACATCATGCTCCCCAGCAATCCCATCACCGGTTTTTCCATTTATAAGTTCATAATACTTTTGTACCCAATATGTACTCAATTTGTACATACTTTAAAAAAAAATATCTTAAAAAGTTAAGACTAAAAACATTTCATTTTTATTACGCTGTAGAGTATCTCTCCAGCAACCCCAAGTAAAAATATGAAAAAACTGACGTAGATGCTTAATGTATTAACAAAGAAGTGTCTGAAAATAATTGTACTGTTGTTTTTACCCTTAGATTATTATAATCTAAGTTTTTACCATTAATTAAGCAAGCTGTGACTAGTTATGTCAAGTTGAAAAGTCTCGGGCTATTTATTGTTATAAGCGCCTGAGCAAAAATACATAGCAAGGTGTAAGTAAAAGCTTTGCACAAATTAAATTGTCAGGCGTTGTAAAGTAAATAATTGTAAAAACACTATGTAATAATAATTACGCATAACTATTGGAACATTATAATTGAAAACTATAAATATTTCCCTTTAACTGTTATCACTCATACTAGGATTTCATTTACTTTCGGCCAGTTTGACGACCGTAAAAAGTAGGTTGGGTACGAAATGTATGGGAAAAGTTTTTTGCGATTTCTTGCTAGTATTCAAACCTCAATTGGTCTGTACGGGTAAGGTACATTTAAATGATAAACTGATTTGAGTTCAACTTGTGTATTGATAGTTACAAGGAAAGCACAAACGCCCAAAACTGATAAATGATCGACCCGCGGCGAATGAGTCCTTTTGGTTTTTGCTACCCAACCGATGCTATGCGACTACTCATTGCTAACTCAAACATGTATATTATATTCATTCGCTGCGCGTCGATGTCAGCATAAAATTGATACAATTGATATTGTACGGGTTTGCTCGTACATGCTCCCCGAGGAAAAGATATAACGACACAACTGATTAATTGAGAAACAAAATAATTATGACAAATGATTTGATATTAATCTAATTTCTTAGTGTCTCTATCGTTAACACACTGTTCACAAATTAGATATGCTTGTATAAGAACCTAACATAGGGGAAGTGGCTTTATCTAACACTCGCGCACTTGTTACCACCTTCGCCCTTTCATTGTCACACTGATATATTACACTATCCCCAACACACGCACGTTGCGTGGCCGGGCGCGCGCAGCCGCCGGGTGTATCGACTGCTGCGGGCACTGCCGGCGCGGGCGCGAGGGCGCAGCGCGAGCGCGCGCGCCTCCACACGAAGACTCCGAGACATGCTGCTACCACGCCGATCATACAGTAGATCGCGGTATAATGATGAATGTCATGGGATGACAGACTCTCAAATAACAATCCATTTTCTTTCATGGTCTTGATTTTGTCCTCAATCGTTTGAAGTTCTCGATCGCTCTCTATGCTGGAGTCGTTCAAGACATCTTGAGGAATAGACACGTTTATAACGTGGTTTATGGATGCAATGACTGGTGAGTATAGGTTAGCACTGATACTAACATCGCTCGTTCTTTGTTGATGCGCAATTACTTCAAAATTATCTGATTTGATTATGCAGCCGTAATCTATAGTTACAAGTCCTGAGTGAGTCAGCTGATGAGCGGTAACTTGATCTCCACATACTGTTCGTAGATTACATTGACCGCAGGAAAAATAAATATAATTGTTGATAGAATGGCTTTCTATCCAAAGATTTTTACAAGGATCGACATTGACTTCACACTTTGATGCCTTTGATCGGCAGAAGTCTTTATCTCTGCTTAATTTGTAAATTGGAGAATGAATGTTACACAAGTGTACGTTTGTCAGTAGACAGGAATCTATGATATTTTCTGTCAAGATAATGTAAGCATCCTTTTTCAGGTTCACTGCTATAAAATCTGACACTGGTTTAATTGATAACATAGTGTTTTTGGCTTTCTCCGCAGGAATTGGTATAAGCTTGAATATTTCATAGGTGTCCCTGCTTATCAAAGGTATTTGTACTTCAAATATTGAGTAATTCTTAAGCATTCTTGCTTTGACTCGTAGAAGTTTATAAAGTTGTGCAAGATCCGTATGAATGTTTTCTACAGGTAAGGTGACGTCATTAGATAAATGACTAGCTATATTGCTCAGCAGGTCCTGTAGTTGTTCGGCTGTTATTAAATGTGGATTAAATCTACCATGATAGATGTCTGTTATTGTATCCACTAAGGCGTTCTGTAAATCTTTCAAGTCGCGTAATAGATTGCTCGCGACTATAGCTCCCATAGAAACTTCACTTGCCCTTGAAATGTTTTGAGTTTCAGCTTTTAATACTTCTAATGTATTTTCGACGTTTGCAAATTGCTGATGAATTATTTTATGTTGTTTGTGCATTGTAGCCTCCGATCTCTTTAAGAGACTGAATTCTGCTTCTATGACCGAAGTTTGATTTTGCCAAAATGAGACAATATGCTTTTGATTTTTGCGAAGAAGAGTGATATCTTTCTCGTATTGTTCCGCGAATCGAGCGTCCAATACGCCAAAGAGGCCGTTTGCTATGTAACCGACACCGTCGATAAGACCTCGCCGCCACCTGTTCGCTTGCTTTGCAAAATGCTGACTGAGTAACATATGATTACTGTAATCGAGTTCATTGTACCCGTGACGTAATTGCATTATTATTATGTCACAATGTGTTTGTTTTTTTATTGTGCTGCATGTTTGTTCCAGTGACATTATACTTTTGTTGAGTGCTGTAATTCCTTCCCAATAAGGATCTAAATCGTAATATATGATTAGTTTCCAGGCGTCTCGTATGATCTGCATGTTTGTTAGTTTGTCGAACTAAATATGTTGATTATTTCTGAATTGTGTTACGTTAAGTGCGCATTGGGAAGTTGGTATGATACAAAAAAATAACATGATTGCTGTAAACACTGACGCTATATTGTAACGAGTGCCTACTTTCCTTGTTTCAGACTGCTTATCTGTGTTAGAATCTCCCGAACCCGCACTATTTGCTTGTTTGATTTGCGAGGATTCATTGTTGACTGGGAGTTTTGATAATTTTGTGATAGGACGTTTCAGTGTTCCGTTTTTGGTTTTTACTGTAACCACGCGAACATGACCGTCGGAACCGGGATGTAGTTCGATGACTCTGCCCATTAGCCATTTTCCCGGCGGAAGATTGTCGTCATGAATCATGACAATATCGTATACATTGAGGCCTTTTTTTGCTTGTCTCCACTTACTTCTTTCTGTAATTTGTGTTAGGTACTCATTCCTCCATCTTTTCCAGAGATCCTGTACAATTTTTTGTGTCAACTGCCATCGGGTTCTTAAATCCGTTTCAGTCTCTTGTATAGTTACCTTTGATCCACCTGTTAGGAAGTGAGCAGGCGTTAAAAAATCGACATCGTCTGGATCTTCTGATATAGCACATAATGGTCTCGTGTTGAGACAAGCCTCAATCTGTGTAAGCACTGTATATAGTTCCTCAAATGTGAGGATCTGGTCACCAATAACCCTCTTGAAATGATATTTGAAGCTTTTAACTGCTGCCTCCCATAGGCCTCCTGCTGATGGCCATGAGGGCGCATTAAAACTCCACTCTATTTCCATATCTAATACTTCTGCTTTTAATTCTTTGTCTTGCATGATCTTCATTAATGCTTGATATTCCTGCTGTAGTACCTTGTTAGTACCAACAAAATTGCGACCATTATCGCTATAAATGTGGCTAGGCGTCCCTCTGCGAGCTGCCATTCGTCTTAATGCTGCGATGAATGAAGTTGTGCTTAAATCATCTACTAGTTCTAAGTGTACTGCTTTTGTGACCATACACACAAAGACAGCCACATATCCTTTTGTGCTCTTGATACCTCGTCCTTTGCTTGCTTTGACGTAAATATGACCTGTAAAATCTACGCCTGTGTGCGTAAACGGACGGGATGGATTACTTCTAGCCTCCGGCAAGTGCCCCATAATTTGCTGTTGGCAGTCTGGATTTTGTTTTTTACATGTTACGCAACGACGAAGCTGCCTCTTCGTAGCGACGTTCCCTCCTAGAATCCAATATTTTTGTCTGATGAAACCCAATGTCAGCCGGGCTCCGGCATGTAACATGGTTTGATGTGCGTCCTCTATTATTAATTCTGTCAAACGTCCACTGTGTGGCAGAATAATAGGGTGCTGCATATTATGACTGATATGTGCCTTTTTTAGTCTCCCTCCGACTCTTAAGACATCATTTTCATCCAGGTAAGGATTTAATTTTAACAATTTGCTTTTTGAATTTAGATTTCCTTCTTGCTTTAAATCTCTTATTTCTTTCGCGAACTCTTCCTGCTGTACTTGCTTGATAATTTTTTGCTTTGCTTGATTGATTTCTGATAATGATAAATAATTCTTATTTGCTTTTCTTTTGTAGGTCGTAATCTTCATCACTAATGCCAGAATACGTACAATTTTGCTGATTGATTGATATTTGCTTAACAGGTTTGTAATGATGCTTGATTCATACTTTGTAACAACGTGAACGTCTTCTTGCTTTTTTATTTCCTCGTTTGTTGAATAGATTGCTTGATTTTCTTTCGTTGCTTCAAAAGATTGTAACCATGTTGGACCTTGCCACCACAAACGATAATCATTCAATTGAGCCACTCTGAGTCCCCTGCTTCCACAGTCAGCGGGATTTTCACTTGATTTTACGTATCGCCAAGATTGTGGTTGAATGCTATCAGTTATTTGAATTGTTCTATTTGCTACGAACGTTTTCCATCGACTTGGGTTTCCTTGAAGCCATCCCAATACGGCAGTGGAGTCACTCCATCCAAATATATGTAGGTCATGACCTGTTAGACACTGCTTGACTTTGGTCATGAGTTTGGCCAGCAACAGTGCTCCACATAATTCTAATCGAGGTAGTGATATTTGTTTTTTCGTAGGAACTAATTTTGATTTAGCTGCTACTAATATTGTAGATTGATTGCTATTTACAACTCTGCAGTAAATGACGCATGCATATGCTTTTGTCGATGCGTCACAAAAGCCATGTAACTCTATACTGCTTGCTGTTTCCGTACCGTACCATCTCGGTATATTAAATTGATTGATACTTTCTAATTCTTCTCTGATTTTGATCCATTCCTTGCTGATTTTATCTGGTACTTGTTCATCCCATTGAACATTAGTTATCCATGTTTCTTGAAATAAAATCTTCAACTTTGTTGTTACAGGCACGATCCACCCTAATGGGTCAAATATTTTAGACATGTCTGATAATATGATTCTTTTAGTGATATTGGTGCTTGACGATTCAATCTTTGATACAAATGTGAAGTTGTCATGTGTAGGGTTCCAACGAAGGCCTAATGTCTTAGTTAATCCTGCTTGATTAAAACTCTTGCTTTCTTGATTATAATAGTCTTGATCTTCTATTTGCAGCAGACGACTATCGTTTGATGTCCACTTTCTCAAGTTGAAGCCTCCTAACTTCAGTAGATTCATCAAATCTTGCTGCAATTGTTGTGCTGTTGATAGGGAGCAGGCTCCATGAACCAAATCATCCATATAGAACGATTCTTCGACGACCTTGGCAGCTTCTGGGAATTTATCCCGTTCATCAGTCGCTAACTGTCTCAGTGTCATCATTGCAAGAAATGGAGCTGCTTTTGTGCCGTATGTTACGGTTGTCATTTGATATTCTTGAATTATTTGAGACGGATTATCTCTCCACACAATTTTTTGTAAAGGTTGATCTTCTGGGTGTACCCAAATCTGCCTAAACATTTTTTCTATATCAGCCGTGAATGCGTACTGATATTGTCTCCATTTAATGATAAGAGACTGAAGGTCTTGTTGCAAATTGGGCCCCGTGTACATCAGGTCATTTAAACTTTTATTTGTAGATGTTTTTGCCGAAGCATTGTAAACAACTCTCAGTGCAGTTGTTGCACTATCTTCGCGCAATACGCAATGATGCGGTAGGAAACATTCCGGTGTCTGATTGCAAGGTGAAGGTTTCATGTGACCTAAGTTTTTATATTCGGTAATGAATGACTTATATGCGTTAAATAATGAATTGTTTTTATGTAATTTCTTTTCTAAATGAATGAATTGAGCAACAGCCTTATTTTTAGACCGGCCTAATTTCTCCTCAAATTGTTTTACGAGTGGAAGTCTCACTTCGTATTTTCCGTCATCCAAACGACTTGTTGTTGCTTTGTAGTATTGGATGCACTCTTGATCTTCTGATGATAATGATTTTTCTTCTGTAACATCTTCTATCTCCCAGAATTGCTGAACTCTGTCTAAATCAAATTGTACGACGTTGCACATTAATTTAGTTTTCATATTTCCACAAAGTATCCAACCAAGACGAGTTTCTTGAACAAGCGGCAGTGATTCGCTTAATCTGCACATGCCCGCTAAAAGAATATTTGAATATACGTCTGCACCCAACAAAATGTCTATGGGTCGACTGATGTTGTACTCAGGATCTGCTAGTTCTAAATTTTCCAGAAATGGGCATGCTATTTTTGGGAATGAGTATGATGGTAAATATTTTGTTAGGTTATTCATGATGAAAACATCGATATTAAATTGATATAGTTTGATTCTTGAGCTTGATATACAGTTTAGATTCATCATACCTTTGGAACTGTTTTCTGTTTGCCCTATGCCCGTGATTATGCCGTCACACCTGGATCGCTGTAATCCTAATTGCTGAGCAGCGTTCTCTGTGATAAGAGACATTTGTGACCCCTGATCAATAAGAGCCCGTAGGGTCTGATATGTCCCATCTGCTTTCTGAACCTTTAGCAGTGCAGTTGAAAGCAAAGTTTCTTGCATCATATTTTGTTGTGTCACGTGCGAGTTGCCTTGATTTGCACGTTCTTGATTAGAACGGATGTTGTTTTGCTGTGTAGAAGGCGTCGAATTACCTCCTTGTTTTGATAATTCCTTTGAATACGATTCATGAAGCAATGTGTTGTGAAATTGGTTGCATTCGAGGCAACGCTTCTTTGATAAGCATTCTTTGCCCTTATGATCATGTAAGCAGTTTTGGCAATAATTCAAGTTAGCAACACATTGTTTTTTCTTCATTGGTGAAAAATCAGCAAATTGTTTGCAAAAAAATATAGCATGTGCGTCATTGCAGACTGGACAGTTTGGCCAACTGTTTTGCAATTTCCTGTAACTTGTTGATTGCGAAACACCCTTATTGCTTGAATATGATTGCTTGAAATGATAATGTTTGGATTCTGATGGTTTATTGGTGTTTGAAGAATAGGATTTTTGATTATAGGTGTCCTGTTTTCTTCTACTTGCTTCCATGCTCGTGAACTTCCCCTCTAGAAAGGCTAGAAATTCATTCAACTCGAGTAATTCTCGAGGTTGTTTGATAGCTGCGTTGTATTCGCTGAATGTGTCCGAATCCAATTTCTGACACAGGATGTGCACGATCAACGGATCCCACGACGTCACGTCTACGCCGAGGTTCTGTATGGCGTTCATCGTTTCAAGCGCAGTATCATGGATTCGTTTGATATGATTAATTGATTCTTGCTGTGAAATTGGTATATTTAATAAAATGTTAATATGCGATGTGAATATCATCCTCTTGTTGTCATAACGATGACTCAAGATATCCCAACTAATGATGTAGTTGTCTGAGCTGATTGGGAGATGCTGTATGAGACGCTCAGCTTCACCTTTCACTTTTGACTTTAGGAACTGCATCTTCTGAGCCCCAGATAATGACGGGTTGCTATGAACTGCTTCTGTGAAGAGGTCCTTAAAAGATGTCCACTGATGGTAACTACCACTGAATGTAGGTATTTCTATTTTTGGCGTAGTATGCTCTCTATGTGAAATGGATGACATCTTTTTGTTGATTGCTTTGATAGCATCGTTGTACGTGCTTTCGTATTTGAGATACATACGATGATACTCTTGATTTCGGTCTCCTAGCTCGCTGTCTAAGTCCCAATGCTGAGTGTCAATCTTCGCCCAGCGAGACCTTACCATACTTAACAGATGATCGAATTCCCATTTCTCCGCTACAGCATCCATGTTGATACTTGAAACGGTATGTTCAAAGGCCTTGAGGTTGCTCATCTGTTTCCTCATCATCTCATCCGTCTTGCTGTTTGATCCCTGAGACTTTAAGGGTTGACCTGAAGGTTGCTGTACGGTGCTTGAGGTAGCAAGAGTAGCAGGCTTAAGAAGCGGTGTTGATGGTCTTTCCTCTGTGGGTTGATGATGCTGAATAACTGCTCTGATTTTTTCATATCTCTCCTTCACAGAATCAAATTCCTGCGAAGTGAAGTAAGTATGCGATCTGGCATATTCGATGCTACACAATCTTGTATGATTCGATTGATACTCTTGCCAGCATGCATCCAAATTTTCTAACCTTCGGCGTATGTAGTCCGAGGTTTTGCGATCGGAGCCATCCTTTTTGAAGTTTGTGTAAACTTGCTCTATCCTATGGAGTAGTTGCTGTTGTTGGGCGAGAATGTCCTCCATTGAAGACGTGTTGTTGATAGAAATGATAATAAATGGAACGATCTTACTTGATTGTCCAAGCGGGAGCTTTGCTGCTCACCAAATGAGGATCCCTGTTGATCTCTGCTGATTGCTGCTGCTGCTATGTACTGCACTATTGCTGGCAGTACAAACCTTTCACTGCTAGTTCGCTTGACGTCACTAGTGAAACACTTTACAGTACTTGATTGCTACACTGTAATGTCCACACGCGACATCCGGCTCGAAGGACCAAAAATGTACGGGTAAGGTACATTTAAATGATAAACTGATTTGAGTTCAACTTGTGTATTGATAGTTACAAGGAAAGCACAAACGCCCAAAACTGATAAATGATCGACCCGCGGCGAATGAGTCCTTTTGGTTTTTGCTACCCAACCGATGCTATGCGACTACTCATTGCTAACTCAAACATGTATATTATATTCATTCGCTGCGCGTCGATGTCAGCATAAAATTGATACAATTGATATTGTACGGGTTTGCTCGTACATGGTCTAATAGAGTTTTTTGATCCTTATAAGAAACAGGATCGACTGGAATCAAAAAAAGTTTTTGTGAAAAATGCCCATTTTCTTGCTGACAGTATCTTTTTGCGTGAATGCTCAACAAATGATTCAAAAAGTTAAAACAGTCTCTCTTGTAGCTAAAACAATTAAGGTACTCAATACTCAATATCTTTATTGCTTTACCATAATGTGTACATAGGTGGTAACTATATAATTTAGATCATTATGGAACCTGTAGGGCACAGCAAAAGGGTAGGAGAAAGGAAGCCCTGTTTAAGGAAATCATTAAGTTGTTAAGCAAGTTTTAACTTAGGCAGGTTAACGGTTAAGTAGCTGCCCTTACTCCCCCATCTCAAAAATCCACCCTGTATATTCACATTACGTATTTTAGGTACCAGAATTTTTGTTTTGCTGCTCTCAGCCAGATACTACGTATACTACACGTAGAACATTACTTGTCGTTATGATTCTGTTTTAATCGTTAGCTGTAATAATATTCGTCATTTATTTTCGTTGCTTATATAGTTAGTATGTATGTATCCATGTATCTATTATATAGCATTTATCTGTGTATCTATTATAGTATATTGTACTTATATACCTTTTATTTGCACCTAAGACAACCCCATTTTATGTCCAGAAAATCACTGTCCATTCCAAGGTTGCCTGGAAGTGATCGCAGTAAGCGATAAGGCTGCCCATTGTATATTTTGTAGTGTATTACTTTTTCTTTATGTAATGTATAATCTGGTGTACAATAAAGTATATATAAATAAATAAATAAATAATACTGGATATAGGTTTCTCTCATTGCCAGCCTAACTGAGCGCGGAGGCATGGGTATCTGGAAAACAACTACATTAATTCTTCCATAATAAGCCTGTTCATGGGCGTACCTTATATATAAATATATAGTGGAGCGTCGATTATCCGAACTAATTGGGGGATCCGGACACACGTTTAGACTTACTTTACAATTACAATTACCATGCATATTTTTTTTGAAAAAACCGCGCTACGCGGCCTGTTATGTTGTATGATGCGCGAACGCAGCAAACAAGCAAGCACAAAGTTTATTTATTTGACTACCTACGTATATAGCAGGATCTCCTGCTGGTTTTTCCTGTACACACTATATACACTTACCTGATGTTACATGTAGTGTGTAAGCTAAAACATGAGCACTCGGCTTTAAAAAAAAATTTGAATGGCCAAATCCCGTAGTATCCTTTAATTTTTTGACGTGTAATATTTTTCCTCTCGCTTTTCTATTAACAAACTCTAAAAAATTTAATCTGTGCTGGGGATTTCGTGAAAAGGGACGGAACTGTGTCACAGGAGCCGAGGAAGCGCGCGCTATTTGATTTGACCAATGAGCGCGCGCAGTGCTATAGTTGGCTGTCAGAAACGACCTTTCGAGGCCCTCTAATGGTGCTTATTACATTAATGTTGCTTATTACCAAGGTGAGATGTCAGATGTTACACATCATTATGCGACTTCTGTACGGCTCGCTCGTTTTTAGGGTTCCGTACCTCGAAAGGAAAAAATTTAACCCTTTTAGGATCACTCGTGTATCTGTCTGTCACAGCCAATTTGCTCTAAATCTAATGGACCAATTAAGTTGACATTTGGTACACATATGAATTTCTGTGACCCGAACATGGACTTGTAACGTAAATAAATGAATTTTGAATATGGCGGTCACTTTTCGGGGGGCAAATAACAAAAAAGAGTTTTGTACTGTGTGACATATCAAATGAAAGGGCTAGTTGTGAGGATCTCAATTTTTTTTTTCCATAATTTTTTTAAAGATATTTAAAAGAATATTATTATTAAAGATATTTTATTGAAAATTTATGAAAAATTACTATTCGGGGCTTATCTCCGAAACTTAAAGATACTTAAAAATACAGAGTATGGTTCTTTACTCATAGATTACAGGAAAACTATAAGAAGTCTATGGTCTGAAAATAACATGGTAAATCTCTAAATATTGTGCGTACAAACTTACATTTGCAGTTGGAATGTATGGGAGAACATGTTTTTCAACTACAATGTTAAATTTGTGTTTGGATTAAATTCATCCCGACTACGGAGCCCTTCATTGTGCGTGGTCCGACACTCACTTGGCCGGTTTTTTACAAGCAATTTACAGGCATAAAATATCATTTACTCGTATCATATCGCGTACCAATTATCATACCTACTTATTCTGTTTCTCAGATACTTCCGTCCCCTAGAGCTCTGGCTCCGAGTTCAGAACCGCGACGAGCCCCTCATTGGCTGGAGCTCCAACTACCACGACGTGGCTCTATTCGCGCCACAGAGAGGCTCTTCAGAGGCTCTAAAGACGTCCTGTGTGGTTGTGTTACTGGGCCTGGTATTGATGTTGTTATAATTCGTTTAAAAATAAATTGTAATTTTGATCACGTTGTTTTATTTATCTCTTATCAGAGTGACCTTTCAGATTACATTAAATACAACATTTTAGGGTAAGAAAAAAGTTCTGCGTTTGATCCTAGGTTGGGCAAAGTGTTATTAGGTTTTTGTATCAGAAATTTCTCAGTAGCAGCCCGGATTGTGGATTTGAGCCCGGTTGATGGCAATTATAGACTCGCCCCCTCGGCCCAGTCGGCCCTAGGGCGGGCTTAGGGCGGCCAATCGTGACAAAAAGTTCACTGATGATAACAAGAAATAATTCAAAGTACCTACCTATATATTCTAAACGTTCGCCCACATTATGGCGGGCCGCACTGCACCGCATCGTACAGCAATCATAATTTAAAACCATTTAAAAATATGTACAAATAACTAATTAAACGCGTCATAGAATTTCGCGGCGCCAACCCGACTCATAGTTAACTAAATTTCTGAACCGATTTCGATGAAACTTGGCAATAAAGTAATTCATTATGTAGTCTATATGATGGGTGCTGAGGAAGGGGCGGCTGATACTTACTACTTGGCCTGGGGCCTAGGGCGGCCAACATTGCAAATCCGCCACTGCATGGGACTGAAAACACTTTTGACTCCACCCAGTTCAAGCTCAAACTTAAAGCATTTATTTCAATTAAACCATTTACAGGCACTTTTGAATTGTCAAGGAATCGGTCAGTCAGAAATATGAGGCTAGTTGCCCATTCCAAAGCGTAGTAGGTACCTATGGAGAAGAACGGGCAAGAAACTCCATGAATAAAATATTGGTTACATCATTCATGTTAATACTTACTCACAGCCAGTCGATCAAAGATAAAGCTACGCTTGTCACGGTTGGTTTATGGGTGGGTGACCATCCACTACATATCGAGAACCCTTCGCCTTGGAATTTCGGAAAGCACGATAAGCTGTTGGTCCCGGCTGTCATTCGTAGATCTTTGACAGTCGTTACAGGTAGTCAGAAGCCTGAGAACCAGTCTTACCAAGGGGTATCGTGTTATCCAGTAACTGGGTTGTGGAGGTCAGATAGGCAATCGCTACATGTAAAATACTGGCATTCAGCTGCATCATCATCATACACTGGAAGCCGACCCCAACACAGGAGAAGGCAGGCAGATTGCTTTGATAGTGCGTTGGTTATAGTTTTTGTTTTGTATTGTATTTATTTATCCATTTTATTATGTATGTACACACAGTAAAATAGATACATAATCATAATTATGAGTACAAAGAGTTTCTTAAGAAATTTCTTCCAGTAGACCTGCGACAGGAGAAATGAGAAAGAAATGTAGACAATAGTGTGTGAGAACAAGAAGAGAAACATATAAATATGCGAAGTCCTAAACTAAAATATAGAAATAAACCTACACGTATAACGTAATAAATTAATACAGAGTGGCATCATCGACGCGAAAACTGGTACCATGTACATGATTCTGAAGCCCCTGCGTTGAAAATTTTCGTCGGTTATTTAAAAAAAAGTCTACTATTTCATAGAAAAGTGCAATACCTCGCGTCACTACGTCAAAATGTATGGAGCAGCAGATATTTTTTTTTTGTTCAGAATCATGTACTGAATCCACGGTAACAGGCTTCGCGTGTCGATGTCCACCCTGTATATACTTATATAAATACATAAAATACACGTAATTTTTAACCGAGCTAAGCTAAGCTTCAATAATACATATTTTTCCCACTTAGTATATGTGGATGATATGATGATAACTTCCTGTGACTGTTATGTACATAGCAGGTACTGGTATTGGAATTTGTGTGGGGTAGGTACCACAACTAAAAAGAGAAAAATAAAAACTTTTTACAAAAACAAAAAAAAACGACTTCCGAAAAAAACACTACAAAGTGAAAAATAACTTTAGAAGAACGGGCAAGAAACTCCAAGGACACTCTTTTAAATATAGAAAATTACAAAATCCTGGGTACATTATTCTTGTTGCTTCTATATGTGAGAACAATGTACAAAAAATAATCAAAACAATTCAAAATATAAGATTAAAAACTTTTTGGCAAAAAACGAAAATTCAAAACCAAAGACACCGACTTCCGAAATTAAAGTTATTTTTCACTTTGTAGTGTTTTTTTCGGAAGTCGGTTGTTTCTTTTTGTAAAAAGTTTTTTATGTTAAATTATTGTCTGGTGTATGTGTAATGTATTAAATATTTGAGTGTGAGTCTTATTACTTGAATATATAAATGAATAATAATAAATTATTGTAGGTTTCGAATTGATAGTACACAAAGTGAAGATTGTATTCTTAACTCACTTTCATTAATCTGAGCTAGGCTTTGGCCACAAAATTCATTATAGATTACACGTTGTTGCTTTTGTAAAAGTAGTCATTAAATCCATCGTCATTTTGAAACAAACAAAACAACAGCAGAGATAATCTCCAAAATATTTTGAACTCATTTAATATTTTTCTTTTCACTCTCTGCTATAATTTCTTATTTTCGAATGAGAAAGTGTCTGTGGTTAGGTCACAGTTTGAGCGCTTTTGAATTACCTATGTGAAGGTAATAATGTGAGCTAAGCTAGGCGAGAAATGAACGAATCAGAAAATAGAAAAAAAAATATAAGTATAAATAAAAAATAAACATAACATATTTAAAAATAAATGTTTCCTCTCTCAGGAAGGGCTAACCACCGGTAGCTTGGACCCTGTTCCTGATACCGGTGGGTAACTTATTTTTTTTTATGTTTTTTTGTTTTTATAAGAATATTTCAAAGCAAGTTTAATAAACATCATATCTAACAGTTGGTCGCAGTAACTAAGCTAGGGCACTCCGACCAACTGGCTTAGGTTAGGTAAGAACTGTGAACAACCACGCGCGAGCCGAGCGAGCGAAGCGAGTGGTGCCGCGGTAGCGGCCATGGAACGTCAAATCCAAGTTGATCGAAGTTACTTGGCCATTTAGTATTTTTAGGACCCACAATAGGAATTATTTTAGGTTACTCAATGATTGCAATTGACCCAATGCAAAAAGAAAGCCCCTTTTTTTTTTGGTTGGGAAATCATCAAATTACTCCTCCCGCTCTGGGCGGAGCGAGAGGGAGTGTCAAACTTTTACTGACTTAAACCCACCCGTGTTCCTTCCGTTGCCTGCGTGCCGGGGCCGCGATATCCCTTTCAGACAAACCCACAACCCCAGCAGCCCCTTCACATAACGATAAGAATAAGAATAATTTATTAACTGAAAAATATTCAGATAATTAAATAAATGGTGGTAAAGATAAGCTTTGCTTACAGCCTGCTCTTAACGCTCATCTTACAATGACACCTAACCTCATCCAAGGTCTTGCTCTAATTATACACATCAAGATAGTTGGGTACATTCAGTACAGCAACATTTTTTGCTACAATTTTGACACACCCACTGACATTGGTCTCTAGACTAGTAACAAGCTGGTTTTTTGACATAATTGGTTTAAATAGTAACAAGTGTAAAATTAAGTTATAAATTACGTCGTGTACCTGCGTCTGCAATTTATGATACTTTAAAAGATTGCATAGCTTTGAACACTTCAGGCCTGAGCTTCAGGCAAATGTAATAAATAATTTTATTAAGAGTTTACGGAAGATGATGAAATTATGACATCCAGTGTCCGCCATTTTGAATTTACTTTGACACATTTTGGATCAAAGATTTAAAGAAAATGGTTCAGCGTTTTGTGCTAGGTAGAACGTAATTAGTCATGCATGTTAAAAGCATAATTAGTTATAATGTTCCAACAGCTGGGATACAAGCCTCCTCTCTGTGAGAGGGAGTGGGCTGTAATCCACCACGCGGGCCCTGTGCGGGTTGGTAGATGTCACCTGTCTTCGAATTTTTGGTTCTAGGATAAGCCAGTTCCCTCACGATGTTTTCTTTCAAAGCAGTGGCGATGAAATTATTTACAAAAATCAACTCAAACTCTAAGCATTTATTTCAATTAAACCATTTACAGGCACTTTTGAATTGTCAAGGAATCGGTCAGTCAGAAATATGAAGCGAATTGCCAATCCAAAGCGTAGTAGGTACCTTTAGAGAAGAACGGGCAAGAAACTCCACGGACACTCTTTTAAATAAATTGTTACAATACACAAAGTAAAGCGCCTGCATGGGTTGGAACCCACTACCTACAAGTCGTAAGTCTGGGTCACCATTACATGCACCACTGCAGTATGATACAAGGCTTATAAATAAATAAAAACTTATTACAAAATAAACAACCTACTTCCGAAAAAAACACTACAAAGTGAAAAATTACTTTCATTTCAGAAGTCGGTTTTTTTTTTTTGTAAAAAGTTTTAATTTTTCACTTTTTAGTTGTGGTACCCCACACAAATTCGAATACCACTACATGCTATGTAAAGAACAGTGACAGGAAGTTATCATCATAACCACCCATATATACTAATTGGGAAAAATACGTATTATTGAAGCTTACTCAAAAACTATCCAAGCAAAGTTAATAAAATTTATAAGGGACCAATTCTTGCATATTCTTTCATACAAAACAATAATTTTCAAAATCGGTCCACAATTGACGGAGAAATCGGCGGCCATACATAAAAAAAATATATAAGAAATTAAAAAAACATACATACGCGACGAACATATAACCTCCTCCTTTTTGGAAGTCGGTTAAAAACATGTGTCACCATTGAGGAAATGCTGGGAATTCAAAAATGTATTGCTTTTAGAGGAATTGCTTAATGTGGCCGTTTTTGGGCCCCCAGATGTATTAACGTAAACGAGTTAAAATGAGTATATAAGGATCGAGCAGGTGGCGTTCTGTAGTGTCTGCCTACCCCCATAGGAAGCTGGCGTGAATTTATGTATTTGTGTATTTATAATCTTTAATTAACATCTTAACCTTCGATTTCACTTTTCACTTTCATTTTTTCTAGGAAGTTGGAACTGATACGACATTCATACAAGTTCTTTTTTTTGTGGCAGCCAAAATGTCGGAACTGTCAGTACGTGTAGATTTCTGAAACTTGAATACAAGTACAAAGAGGTGTTTAGAAAAAACTGGTCTGTCTGCGGTTGCAAATGATTGGAGACGTGTCATTAGTGGTAATCTACGTAGGTTTATCCATCGAGTTTTGGGACCAGTGTGTAAATAACTATGTTAAATATTCATAAATATTCATTGTTACATTACTGTACCGGAACATCGACGCGAAACCTGTTACCATGGATTCAGTACATGATTCTGAAAAAAAGTCAACGCAGTGGTTCAGAATCTCGTACTGGTAACAGTTTTCGCATCGATGTCCCTGCCACCCTGTATATAAAAATTAATTGCCATGCGCTAGACTCACAAAAACTCGAAAATGGCTCGAACGATATGAATAATTATTTTTTGTTTTATTTGCCTCAATACAGGGGTGGCTGGGCTGGTCTAGGAAAAAAAAATGTGGAAATACCGAAAGGAACAGCCGAAACATCGAAATTGAAATTTTGACAGGACAACGTCTGACGGGTCAGCTAGTATAATATAAAAATCAATAGCCGTGCGTTAGTTTCGAGAAAACTCGAAAACTGCTCGACCAATTTTAATGAAACTGTGGTAATTTGTCGTGCGGAGAAGGATCGTAACAAAAAAAAGCTCAAAATGCATTGCATCACATGGCATTAGCTAGTACACACGGCTAACAATCAAGCTATACATTTCCAGTTTAAACTGACCTTCTCATTGTACGGAAATCCTACACAATGCCAGATCAGCTTATACTGGTAATGTATAGCTTGATAATGTAGTATTAAATGAGCAATATTTGTTTATATAATATATTTATATACATATATACACATACATACATATATTTGTAATCACGTTCTCAAAAAACAGCTCTAACGCTTTCGATGAAAGTTACAATATATGGTTTACGGGGGCGAAAAATCGATCGAGCTAGGTCTCATATCTGGGAAAATTCGTTTTCTCGGTATTTTCACCCGAGCAGAGCTCGGTCGCCCAAAGTTTAGAACATGATAGATGATAACATCATAGATGGATGGCTACCTTAGAATAATGACATGGTAGCATGGAATTAGTAAGTACCTACTATCATGGCGGCATGGAATTAGTATGTACTATCATGGCAGCATGGAATTAGCATGTACTATCATGGCAGCATGGAATTAGTATGCACTATCAAGGCAGCATGGAAGTATGTATTATCATGGCAGCATGGAATTAGTATGTACTATCATGGCAGCATGGAATTTGTATGCACTATCATGGCAGCATGGAAGTATGTATTATCATGGCAGCATGGAATTAGTATGTACTATCATGGCAGCATGGAATTAGTATGCACTATCATGGCAGCATGGAATTAGTATGCACTATCATGGCAGCATGGAAGTATGTATTATCATGGCAGCATGGAATTAGTATGTACTATCATGGCAGCATGGAATTAGTATGCACTATCATGGCAGCATGGAAGTATGTATTATCATGGCAGCATGGAATTAGTATGTACTATCATGGCAGCATGGAATTAGTATGATCTATCAGATCTATACAGATCAAAGCTCGGTCGACCAAGTACTTAATATTTAACTTACATTTATTATAGAAATCTCTCTCAACACCTCGTTGGACTAAAGGTCGCAAGATCGCATCCTGAGCAAGTCCAGGGTCTGATTCTCGGTTTTGGCAGTGGTAAAACGTGAAGAAAAGTGACGACCAAGTGGTAACGGCCGCGACTCACGATTTGTAGCTCCTAGGTTCGAAATCAGACAGGTGCTGTACTTTGTGTAAATTATTTCATCACCACTGCCGTAAGGAAAACATCGTGAGGAAACCGGCATGTCCTAGAACTAAAAATTCTAAAACATGTGACATCTACCAACCCGCACTGGGCCCGCGTGGTGGATCACGGCCCACTCACACAGGGCTGTGTCACAGCAATTGGAATGTTATAAACTGATTATCGGGAAATGTGTATCAAACTCAAACTCAAAGCATTTATTTAAATTAAACTATTTACAGGCACTTTTGAATTGTCAAGGAATCGGTCAGTCAGAAATATGAAGCTAGTTGCCCATTCCAAAGCGTAGTAGGTACCTATGGACAAGAACGGGCAAGAAACTCCACGGACACTCTTTTAAATAAATTGTTACAAAGTATTTGTTACATCATTCATGTTGAAACTAAACATGTGACAACAATGTAGAAAGACGTGCACGTTAGAAGCGTCCGTAATAAAAATATAAAACAAATAACAATTCAAAAATTTAAATCAGCCAAGGCAGCTAAGATTTGACCAGTCCCAACTGACGGCGCCCGTTCACGAACATGACGCATGGATTAGCACCATTCAGCTCAACCATTTTGAAGGGAGCTAAATGATCCAACACACGCGCCACCATCAGCGAGACAATTCATCTGTCAACTCTTTCAGTAAATACAAGCGTAATACTGTATGTAAATAGGTAGGTATATAATATATAATATGTATCTTTCACTTTCATCCACCGCATAATTATAACAAAGTCTCTAAATTATTCTAGTTAAGATAAAATCTACCGAAAAAGTACTTCAAGCGTGGACGTACAAAAATAGTTATATTTCACCGAAAATTAGCCTTTTTTGAGAATCCTGGTAAGACAAAATGGTTGAATTTAGCCAATAAATTGTTTGTATCTTAAAATCTAGACTTAATACAGTCTTTTGGTCTAAATTATGTGCAAAGTTTCTTTTTTCGTTGAATGCTAACACAGATTTTGGAGATAAATGGTACATTACAACGTACAAATGGAAAATTATGACAGTAAAAGATATTTTTAGGTTTGAAATTAATTGTTTGGCATACGTTCCTACTGCCCCAGATTACCGTCAATCAATGCAGGGTAGTTGGGAGCATCCTTGAAAGGGGTTTATACTAGAGCTAAATTGCAACAATTTTGACGCCGATAACTTGGAGTCCAAATTAGGTTTTTTTCATCCAATCATCCTGTGAACACATCGACAGTACCAAGCGTTGTTTCTATGCGTTGTCGACCACAGAACAGATAAAACCTCTTTTATCTATTCTGTGTTGTCGACAGTACAGCCGGCCTAAAGAAAAAGTTGAAATGCCTCATGTGCTAGTAATTTCACCGGAACATATTGAATGCTTGGCGGCAGAAAAAATCATGGAATTAGAGTACCCTAGATGAGATCTTTCATAGAGAGCTCTACTAAAGAAAGAAAAGAAAGAAGAAATAAAATACATTTATTTAGCACAGACTTAAGCCTTGTGCAGACCAGCGCGACTTGTCGCGCGACGCGACACGAACAATACAATTTCTAAGAAAACTTCACAGTATAACAATAACCGGTGTCGCGTCGCGCGACAAGTCGCGCTGGTCTGCACAAGCCTTAAAGCACACAATATAATACAAAGCAGATAAAAATATTAAAAAAATAAATATAAAAAAAAATGTTAAGTGCGATGTAAGCAGAAATTTGATGGGAAGTGTGCCTCAGGGCTGCGCCAAAAAGGCCCACTACTGCTACAGTGCTTGATATCCCTTTGGACAATGACAAGAATCGGCTCGAATCATGTAGCGTCCGACAGACTTTCTATAATAATGATAATTTATAATAGAAAAAAGTAAGAATTATACAATATAAATAAACCTGTAGAAGCACACCGTTGAAAAGTTATTTTAAAAAGTTATTCAACTTCAACACATCTCATAGCTACAATTTCAATAAGAAATGTTGCCATTACCAAAATAAAATAATATCGATTCGAAATTGCACTTGCAAATCGATTACAATAATATCAATATGAAACTACGTAAGTGAAATTAATTACTTACATAAGTCGTAACTAGTAATTCCTGTAATAATAAATACCGTTTCGTTATTTTTGTTTTATATATATTATATTAATGTAAATAATTCGCAGTCGCTCCATGTAAAATACTGGTATTCAGCTGCATCCGGTTAGACTGGAAGCCGACCCCAACATAGTTGGGAAAAGGCTAAGCAGATTGATATTAATGTAAATAATTTAATTGAGCAAGAGACTCTGACACTAGGTTAGTCACTAACGACACGTAAAAGAAGTGTACGTACTCTCAAGTTTCTCTGGTAAACTTGAGAGTACACTGGAGAAAATAATCATTTATTGCATCTTAACTCATTTCTAAAGACTACGCACAATAGATGCATACAACAATAGTTAAAACCGCATAGCTTCACTGGATTTTTGTAAAGAAATAACTAATTTTATTACGTACGATATGGGTACGATACGATGACCACTCAGGCTGAACAGTAAGCCTAGACGTGCAAGAATGGTCCAATCACAGACGAGAAGAGAGACGCGATGAGGTTTTCAACCATTTTTATTGGTCTGTTCCTGCAGGTCTCCGCTCAGCACCCCTCGTCTCCGCTCGAGTGGAAATGCACTCTAAGAGGTTTGTAAGCCCAGGTTCGCACCGGCGATTTTTTTTCGTGCACTGGATTTGCAACGCTGTGCTTAGCGCCGTGAGTTGAAAATCTAACAGTGTGTTTTTCAACGCGCTGGGACGAGAGTGCGCCCCAGCGCGTTACATGCTCAACGCTCGGCTCAACACCGAGAGTTGAAAATCTAGTGCGCGATAAAATGCAGCCGTGATATTTTTACGTCCGCGCGAACGTGGGCTAAAAAACCAGTCAAAAATAAGAATAAAGCCTGGAATACACATGCCACGAAGCCGTAGCGAAGCTGAAATATTTAATGTGATACACATAGAATACAGGTGTACACATTATTGGGCAACAGTAGACACTAAGAACAGTTATTTTTCTGAAGAGAAGTGCATAGGAATCGGGTTGTATGCAAGTTGCTCCTCTGCTAGTAGTATACAATTAGCATGTGTATACGGAAAGAATGCCATCATCTTTCACACACGGAGAGCATGCTACCTACTAGCAAACAAGGATGCTTGCATCGCATTCGTAACCGCAGTCGTCCCGAAATCGTCTCTTCTAAAAGCGTAATGGGAAGAAATTTCTTTTTTTGTTGTCGTCTATGCATTATAAAATCATTTTGGACATAAGATATTAGGATCATTAATTAACGGACAAGTTTTCACATAATCTCAAACAGCTAAACGGGAACAAAGTAGATTTTATAAACACTAATAGTGTGAGTTTAACCAGTAGGTAGCTAATGATTAATAACAAATAGGAATGGGTAATATATAATAGGCCTTAAAAGAAGCCTAATGTCACCCAAAGGACAATGGAGAGGGCTTTGCTTGGAGTTTCCCTACGTGATCGAATCAGAAATGAAGAGATCCGCAGGAGAACCAAGGTAACCGACATAGCCCGAAGAATTGCCAATCTTTAGTGGTAGCGGGCAGGGCACATTGCTCGCACAACAGATGGCCGATTGGGCCGAAAGGTTCTGGAGTGGTGACCGCGTACTGGAGGACGTAGCGAACTTGTGAAGGCTGCAGGAATCCGCTGGATGCGGGAAGCACAGAACCGGTCGAAGTGGCGGTGCTTGGGGAGGCATATTTCCAGCAGTGGACGTCTTTCGGCTGAATTAATGAATACCTAGTGGTAATTTTAAAGAAATCAGATGATTATAATTTATTATGCCGCCATAGCCGATTCGGAAAAAGAATAAATTAAAACGCCTTTCTTATTTCCAAAACGTCGAGTTTATAATTTCGAAAAAGTGAAAACTAGTGTTGTTTTTCCGTAATTAATTGGAAGTTTCAAAAACCTAATTAACAAATAACAAATGATAATTAGACATATTTAATACACGTAAAATTAATTTATTGTAACTTAGTAATTAATTGGCTGCGCCCCGCGGTTTCGCCCGCTTAAGCCCACGTTCGCACGGACGTAATAAAATCGCGCGTAATAAAATCGCGTGCAGCGCTTGGAATGGAACAAATAGATAGCGGGAAAATACAATACAAAAAATATGCTATTTAATTGATAATTATTATAATTTTTCAGGCTGTTATTATTTAGCCTACCTACTAATAATATTAAAAACTCTTCTGTTTTTAAACATACAGGATATTGTTTTTTTTAAATTAAGAAACGAGTAACATAACATTAGATTACTTAATCTAAGTTTCATTGATAAGTACGAGTAAATCATTTTCATTTAAACCAATCATTCATAATTAAAGCTAATAAAATGCGACGTTGTCATTTATTTTTTATGAACAGTAATAGATTGAATTAAATGTTTTTTTTATTTTTTATTTTTCACGTAAGGGTGTTTTACATAAATAATCGTGACTTTGTCGAATCAGAACGAATGAAAACCGAAAAGAAAAATATTATTCATATGCCAGTTGATTCTTTGACATGGTCTAATTAATACCCTAGAATTATGCGTTAACTAGAGGAATATAATTATTGTAAAGAATAAAAAAAAAAAAAAATGTAGATCATTTTGTTTGAAAGAAAGAAAAATTATTTATTGAGACTCGCACAGGAAATCACAAATTAAACTAAAAACACACTAAACATAAATAAAAAATAAAAAACAATAAAAAAACAAAGTAAAATTAAAAATTAATAAATTAATGTCGCAGCGCTGGTATTATAAAGGGACCGCGTTTGGGCTCAACGATCCAATGTGTATTAGTTACTTGAAGTATCAGTTCATTAACATCAGTAATTGTGGTGTAACTTCACATGATACATGATGGGTATCAATATCTAAAATCGATAAAACAAAAAACAAAACTGGGTTTATAAACTCATACTTCAAGAACAGAGTTCGTTGAACCCAATTTTTTTGATGTGTAACAAATTTCCTCTCGCTTTCCTGCAAATCTGTGGGAGTGATTTCGTGAAAAGGGACGGAAGTGTGTGACAGGAAGCCGGGAAAGCGCGCGCTATTTGATTTGCCAATGAGCGCGAACGGTGCTAGAGTTGGCCGTCGGATGGTATCATGATACCAACCCATTTTCCGGGAGGTTGTAAACAGGATGATGGGGACGATGATCATGATGATGGTGTTAATGATGAATATTGTTTATATCATTTATACGTCAGCCAAGATGTCAGATGTTACACATCACTTGCGATTACTGAAACGCTCGCTCGTTTTTTTTTTTCATAAATGTTTTTTTTTTTTGCTTTATCTTACTAATACATACAGGATGTCCGGTAATTATTGGATAACCTTTTCAGAAAAAAAAAAACATTTGGTACCAAAGATATGATTTTTTAAATAATAATCGGTGTTTTTGTTACCTTAATTTACATTTTTATACACCACGGCCACAGATTAAGGAATTCTTTATGTTTTTTATTGTTATAGTAATTTACGTTAACTGAGCTGACAGATAGGCAATAAATAGTATGATTACTATTACACGGTTTTTTTTTTAAACAACTTGAATGTTGGTTCTGGGGAAAAATTTGTGAAAAATATTCAATTTGACAAAGTTTAAGCATCCGCAACATAAAAAAAAAAAAAAAAAAAAAAATAATCTGAGTGGCCATTAGTTTTACCATGACCCATTTTAAGGTTATCCATTAATTACCGGACACCCTGTATATCGATACCCATCATATCTGGGGCGTTTTGCTAGCTAATTAAAATTGACCATGTATGATCGGCAGGCCTAATAAAACCATTGAAATTATAACCTAAATTCTAAAAGATATGATACTCGTAATTATGATGTTCGGCAAGGCTCGTCAAATTCTAATGATAAGATCAAACTAAGGCTAGGCACTTAGTATGCATACTGAATAAAAAGATATTCTGACAGGTCCACTTTATTTAGACCTCTCACATTGCTGGGAATTTATCTGCAGACGGGTCAGTTTAACCAACAAAAGTATTCAATTTGCCTACCTACTTAAATGATTTTTAAACACTTTTTTTCCATTATTTTCACTTGCTAAGCTGTAAATGCTAAATTTTAATTTCACTTTTTAATGAGGCCTAGTTCTAGGCTGAAATATGTATACCTAGGTACCAAACGAGCGAGTGAGAGTGAGCGGTGGTAAGCCCACGTTCGCACAGACGTAAAAATATCGCGGCGGGATTTTATCGCGCTCTGGATTATCAACTCTCGGTGTTGAGCCGAGCGTTAAGAATCCAACGCGCTGAGACGCAGTCTCGTCCTAGCGCGTTGAAAAAACACACTGTTGGATTTTCAACTCCCGGCGCTAAGCAGAGCGATGAAAAACCAGTGAGAGAATAAACATCGCCGCGGGAAAAAATCGCCCGTGCGAACCTGGGCAGCTGGGCTAACGGCCGCGACTTTATTTGAGTTGTAGTTCATAGGTTAGAACCCTGACAAGTGCTTTACTTTGTGTAAATGATTTAATCACCACCGCTCTCAAAATGGTGAAGGAAAACATCGTGGGGAAACCGGCATGTCCTAGAACCGGTAATTCGAAGATATGTGACATCCACCAATCCGCACTGGACCCGCGTGGTGGATTACGGCCCACTCCCTCTCACAGGGAGAAGGCCTGTCTCCCAGCAGTGAGAATATTGTAGGCTGATTGTACTATGCTATAATTACCAAACTAGAGGTGAACATTTAAAATTGGCATTTGACGTCCATTTTACAAAGACCCATCAGCTCGCACAAATAAACCACGAGAAGGGATCAACTTAAATTGGTCATTCTATTCACCTTTCGAAGTAAATAATAAACGCACAGTCGCATTGTCGGAACGGGAGCGAACGCGCGCATTCGTAATTCAAAAAATCCAACATGGAGTCGCTACCAAAATTATTAATATTTTTATTTTTTTGTTGCCATCTCAAAATTAGTATGGCAGAAGAAAATAGTTTGATGACAGTTTTAGAAGCTAAGTTTCAAGATAAATTAAGTGAATGTAGTAATTATGTAGCTAAATGGCTGGAAGATTTTAATGATAAGCATTTAGGGAACAGTGAATTGGGGAGGATACTACATTACGAGGATATGAAACCTAAGTTTAGTGTGGAGTCTTCGAGAAGTAAGTTTTTTTTTTTAATTAAGAGGGTTTATCCTGAAAGTTGGCAACGTCGCAAATAACTGCCCAATATTTACCTGTTTTGATTGTTATAGCAATATTACTGAATAGAAATAAGAAATGTGGCTAACTAGCGAACTAGAATATTAATAATGAATTGCAATTATAACATTGAATTTGATGTTGCACCCATTTTAGGTGTAAAAAACGCATTTGGAAAGTTTCCAAATAGTTTTTTTACATCTAAAACTAAACATTCGGTGTTACGATATTAATTATTGCATTTCGTAATCAATATTCTAGTTCGCAAGTTAGCCACATTTTTTATTTCCACACAGTAATATTGCTAAATAAATTAATCAAAACAGTGAATTATTTGACATCAATTTGCGACGTTGCCCACCTTCAAAATAAACGCTCTTAATATCGGCTGAAATTAACGAATAGGTAACACACCTCTTTGGATTGACGTTATGAATTGCTTGCTGGTTGCTCGGGTCCGTTGTTGGTACTCAATACTCAATTTTTTATTGCATTCCATATGTATTACATAGATGGTATAATAAGTAAGAGAGCAATATGGACCCAGAACGATACGACGATACGATACGATTCCCTTTACTACAAAAACATGTGTCTGTAAGCGCGTTGTTCTTCTAAAATACGCAACGGAATTTGATGCGGTTTTCACCACTATTCAGAGACTATATTCCGGAAGATTTATGTGTACAATTCATTAGTATTTAACGTAGATATAATAAAGAAATCTCTATGGAGCGGGTGACATCATTATTTTAGTTCGTCTTGCATGTTTGTTGGGTTTGCTGCGGGTACGTTTCCCGAATGAATTAAGGACAAAATAAAGAATTGTATGGACTCTCAGTTCCTTTAATTGTTTTATACATGTTTAATATTGGTTTACAGGGTGTGTGTGGGTTATTTCTCATAATTTTACAGATAATAAAATCAATGTTAAATTATTAAATTATGGCCATAAAACAACAGTTCATTAGTTTAAAAAATCTTTTCAAACATAATTAACCGACTTCCAAAAAGGAGGAAGTTATGTGTTCGACGCGTATGCTTTTTTTTTATTTTTATGTATGTCCGCCAATTTCTCCGTCAATTGTGGACCGATTTTGAAAATTCTTTTTTTTTATGAAAGGGTATGCTCCCGGATTAGTCCCATATAAATTTTATTAACTTTGCTTGGATAGTTTTTGAGTAAGCTTCGTCACTGTTATTTACATAGCAGGTAGTGGTATTCGAATTTGTGTGGGGTAGGTACCACAACTAAAAAGTAAAAAATAAAAAGTTATTTTTCACTTCGTAGGCTTTTTTTTCGGAAGTAATTTTTTTCTTTTTTTTTTTTATCTTTTCAAACATACTTAATTTTAAAATAACTTTCATCATAATCAACCTATAATATTCCCACTACTGGGACACCGGCCTCCTCACTGTGAGAGGGAGTGGGCCGTAATCCACCACGCGGGCCCAGTTCACATATCTTCAAATTTTTAGTTCTTGGTCATGCCGGTTTCCTCACAATGTTTTCCTTCACCGTTTTGAGAGTGTTGAGAATATTGTTGACAATGCTGCAGAGGCCTGTTAACTTCACATTAACTAAATGAGGTTAGCAGAAAACTCATTGTTTTTCATAAATAAATGACGGTAGCCTGTGGCATACCACAAGGCAAAATTTCAAAAATTCTTCTTCTATTAACATTCATTACTTCATCTAGGTACTTCACTTTCTCCGTATATTATAAAATTTTAACTATTTATGACACATTTTTGTCTTAGTTTTATCATAATGAATAACCATTCATATACATATTTTATTCAAACACCTCACAGTATTTTTTTTTTTTTTTTCTGTCGCAAAACTAGTCGGTGTATCTGTCCGCCGCGGTCGGCGGCCTGTTGCGCTTTGTGAAATTGTGAGTGCACGGTGCACGAATCAATCTAGCTAATCGCTAAAAACAGGTTTTGCTTGGACAGTTCTTGTTGTTCTCGTATTTTATTTTATTTTTGTAATTCGATTATTTGTTTACTAATTTATTTATTTATTTAGAAGTATTATAATTATGTATTCAGTATGTTGAAACTGTTTGTACTCCTCGTCACTTGTTCATAAGGGTTCATTAGAAAACCAGCGTCAGGCAGCATTTGTCTGGCATTAATGCTGAAATGAACCTTTTTGGCGCAGCCGTGAGGCACACACTTATTGCCAAAAGACCTACTTCTACTTTTTAGTTTGTTTTTTATTTTGTTTTTCACGAACTGTGTCCAAATAAACGTTTTCTTTCTTTCTTTCTTTCTTTCAAAAAACTGCACTGCAACTGCTGTATGCATTGAGCAAATGAGGCTTTAGTTGTTGTAAAATAGTAAGTGAAAAGGAAGGTGTATTTCAGTACGTACTCATTTACCCGAGCGGCACGTTGAAGGCGACGCGTCGGAGGCTGCCGTCGACGCGTCGACGACTGCCGCCGACAAGTCGACGGCTGCAGTTGCCTCTCCCGATGGCAACGTGGCGCTCATGTATATGAGCACTAAAATGTTTAAGCTTTGAAGCTTACCATTTTCAAGCATTGTAGTTTTAGCTATATTCCTTCAGTGGCTATGTCTCTACTCTCACAATGCGTATTCGCACAGCTGCTTCGAACTTTCATCATCGTAAATCTAGATGTCATGAAATCACCAACCCGTCTTGAGCAAGCGTGGCGATCAATACTCGTGCCTTCTCTGTATGAGAAGAGGCCTTTGTCCTGCAATGGGACAGTAACAGGCTGGTATTATAAATCTAGATGCGATTCTGAAAATTTCTAGTTCGGTAAGATGAATTTCCGAAAAATATCGCTTATTTCAACTTGACCACTCTTCCGTTTTGCTTCTTCTTTTCGTGTGGTTAGTGACTAACCTAGTGTCAGTTTTAAAGCCGCCCATGGGCCTGTGACTTGGCTTCACATGCCGTCGAGAAATATCTCTCAGGCATGCCTCCAGCATCATCATTCAGGCATGTTTCCTCACGATGTTTTCCATCACCGTTTTGTTCCGTCTCTTTCGTTTAGATAGGTACAATAATGTTAAGAGCGTTTATTCTGAAGGTGGGCAACGTCGCAAAAAGATGTCAGATATTTCACTGTTTTGATTAATTTGGCAATATAACTGTGTGAAAAAAAAAATGTGGCTAACTAGCGAACTAAAATATTTAATATGAGATGCAATAATTAATATCGTAACACCGAATATTTAGTTTTAAAGGTAAAAAAACTATTTGGAACCTTTCCAAATGCGTTTTTTACACCTACAATGGGTACAACATCAAATTAAATGTTATAATTGCAATTCTTTATTAATATTCTAGTTCGCTATTTAGCCACATTTCTTATTTATATTCAGTAATATTGCTATAAGAATCAAAACAGGTTAATTATTGACAGTTATTTGCGACGACGTTGCCAACTTTTAGGATAATTATAAACCCTCTTAAAGATTTAATTGGCAAAAAATGTTAATGTAGGTTACCTACTGAAAAATTTCCATGCATATTATACGTATATTGGCAAAAAATATTTTGTTCTAAATTGTACTTTTACCAGCTTTTTATACCGTGTTTTTATGCAAATAAATATATTCTTATTCTTAATGTTCGAAAAATGCCTAAGTACCTAAGGATGACGATGTTATTATTTTTTATACTGACCTAACTGTGCCTAAACATTGTTTTGCGTGAACGAGTTATATTTTTTGTTTAAAAAAATGACTCCTACGTCTTTTTTTGGAGTTTCTTGCCCATTCATCTCCATACGAAAACTACCAACTTTTTGACTCCTAAGTCACAGGATTTCCTAGTTTGGGAGTCAGAGTTTACTCTATCTGTATGACCTTTATTCAATGTAATCATGCGACCTAGTTTTTAAACATTGTTGAAGGTTTTTGTATAAATAAAGATTTTATTATTTCGTTTATTTATTTTAAATATTTCTTACATTAAAAAGATATTTTTAAAATATCATTTTAAAATATAAAAAAAATAGATGTCTGCCGGTGTCGGGAGCAGGGTCCAAGCTACCGGTGGTTAGGGCTGCAGAGACAGGAACCTCCTCACAATGCGAGCCGTATCGAGGAGTACTGCCTTCTGAATCAGGCGCTTGATCCAACCGCCTAACGAGAGCCTCGAGAGATGTTGGTCGAGGCTTTCGGCCATCAGGCCATTGGCCGTTACGACAATCGGCACAATGATAGCCGAGCTCACATTCCACATGTCAACAACCTTGTGTGCTAAGTCGAGATATTTTATTTAGCTTTCACGAGGTTCCCGTCATGTGGGATGGTAACGTCGATTATCATTGCGCGGCGCGCTAATCGGTCTATCACCACTATATCAGGCTTATTGCCAACAATAGTCCTGTCAGTAATGATAGACCGATTCCCAGTACAACGTGACATGGTCATTTTCGAGAACTGGGTCGGGCACATACTTGCAATATGGTACCTCAGAGTCAACAAGTATAGTATAGTGTGTGTATAGTATTAGGTACCTTTTGGAAGGGGCGACAAGAATCAATAATTTTTTTTGTAATTTTGTGACGTTCAAAAGCGCTTTGCAAGGGCCTATTTGAAATAAATGATTTCACTTTGACTTTGACTTCATTTCGTGCGAGTTTGCGACAAACTTGGTTGAGCTTGTTGAGCTCTCGGAAATGCCTATCAACATAACTAATCTAATCTTTCCTCCTGAACAGAAGGCAAGAACATGAAAAAAATGGGCATGGCGATGATCCCGCTGGTTTTCCACGTGGGAGCCACCTCCACCTGGATGCTGCTCACCAGCATCATGGCTGCTAAGTCTGTTGCGATAGGACTGGCGCTGCTGGTGTTCAAGATTGCTGTTAGTTCTGCTAAGGTACGTCTTTCTTGTCTTTTAAATTTTATCGAGCCATCTGGGAGCCTTCCACCTTGGCTAGAGCGTTACCGTGGCCGACTTGGAAATCTCTCATGCTTATTTCTATAAACAAAAAAACCGGCCAAGTGCGTGCCGGGCTACGCACAATGAAGGGTTCTGCAGTTGGGATGAATTTATCCCAAGAACAAACTCAACATTGTAGTGGAAAAACATGTTCTCCCATTATGGAATATATGGGAGATCATGTTTTTCAAACTGCAAATTTAAGTTGGTCGATTATTACTCGTTAACCTGTACAGCTTACTTAGCTGTGATCGTTTTCCTTTTAATTTCGTTATATATACTACTGCTGTGAATTTTTCACAAATCCAAGTACAGCCATCTAGCTGGCAGGGGGGGGGGACACTTGACTCTAACACAAATTTGCAGTTGAAAACTTAATATTTCGCAAACGGATCCCTGACTCCAAAAATGGTTTTCACAAACTCACATTATTTTTGAACAACCTTACTAACAATAGCCCACAACATGGGGCAGACGAGAAAAAAAAAACATACCCACTTTACGTGTAGGGCAAGTACGCAAAAAAAAAATTTTTTTTCTTTATTTTATTTTACCACTTTGTGATTAATATGTATACATATGCCAAATTACAGCTTTCAAGTACTAACCGCCTCTGAGCTAAGCCGACAGACAGACAGACGGACATGGCGAAACTATAAGGGTTCCTGGTTTTTGCTACGGAACCCTAAAAACGAATCGTTATGCTTACTAATCGTATGATTTTTATTGCCAAACTGGGCATATTAATAGTTTCGTAAGCAAATGTTACCTGTGATAGCCACTTCCATATGGGAGGGCTATGCAAAGCTATGAGGTTTTTGCTTCATTATTGGCCTCAACAATAACGATCCGTAAAATTAGAAATTGACCATTAATAGACTTTTAACCCAAGTCGGCCGGAGCAAAGATAATCTCAACAAATGGGGGTTCATGGACGGCTTAGATCTCAAGTGCGTATGCGGCACCTCCCTACAGACAATGGCCCACCTTCCATCCTAACGATACTTGACGGGAGATATACAGGGTGGCGATTTAGTCACCTGCATTCGTCAAGGGGGTGATTCTACCCGTCATAAACAACTTTCGCTTTAAAACTCATATCCGACTCGGGGAAAAAAGAACAAATTCCTATATAAATAATAATAGTAATATCATTTATTTCAGGCGACACAGGCCCATAGAAAAATACCTTAACCTAAACATACATATTTTAACATATGCAAAAAACTTGTGTTAATAAATAAAGCTTAGACTATATTAGTAGCACTTCACTTTGCACTAGCTTGAATTAGTGCTGTCGTGTGGAACTTGTCCGCGGAAGCGACGGAGCACCACGTCCTGCGGCCAAAAGTCTTCTTCCATGACGAGGGGCAGATAACAGTACGCGTTGAAATTGACGTTCCGGTGCGACTCCAGTATCTGCACCCTCGGCGTGTACCTCGTCTTTTGGCGCACGTACTCCACGCTGTCCTCCGCCTTAGTGGTGTAATGCAGGCGGGAGATGTACACCGGTGTGTTCGGCTTTGCGGCACGCAGGCTCACTTCGGGGTCCGTAGGAGCTTTGTCGCAGCGGTTCTTGTTGTTCGCGATCGGCGCTTCCTCCTTAGCACCGTCACGAAACCATCCTCATTATCAGCCTTATTCCCCTACAACAAAACACATACCTACCCCTATAACATTATACCCTATAATAGTAGACACAAATGTCTAGGCATGTTTTTTTTTACTAATTGTATATTATGAGTTTGATAGCGAAAGTGGTTCAGTATGACAGGTAGAATCACCCCCTTGACGGATGCAGGTGACTAAATCGCCACCCTGTATTTCTCCCGTCAAGTATCGTGGCGATGTTCCTGGTAGGATATCCAGCCGGTGTACTTGATGCATTTAAAGTCTTATCTCTAGGATGGTAACACACTTGAAATGTCTCTGGTATTATAGATATTCTTTTTCGGTAGTGACCACAAGGCTTCTGGGGACAGGCGCGACGAGACTCTGATAAAACAATTTCTATGAAAATTTCACGGAATTTGTACTACCGGTGTCGCTGGGAGCCTTCAGATAGAGTGACTCTGTTATTTATTGTCATGCTCATTCTGCCCTTCTCCCATGTGGTCAGCAGAGCATTTTTTCTTCTCATATGTCTCTATCAGAAGTCATCTCAGTAATTCACCCCCTTCCTACAATCCATTCTAACCAAAAATATTCAAATTCTATTACAATAAACGCATTTTGATTGCAAGAAAACTGCTCACAAAAACTATGGCACGTTGACCCAGTATTTTTTAAGTAATCAGTGTAGTTAACACGTTTCCTGTGGGTCGTTTATCACGGCATTATCTACGAAATATAATGACAGAACTGTATAGGAGCATAGAGTAAAAAAAAACTAAAAAGTATCGTCCGGCACGCAATGCTGTCTATGGTTACTTTTTTGTCTGTGCTGTGAATTTAATTGAGTTTGTGATGGTGTTGCTGGGTGTGGTAAAAAAGGACTGCCGCGTAGGGGTCCCGGTTTCGATCCCCGAGTCGGTCAGTGTTATTGTAAATTCTCAGTATTTGCCCAGAGTTCTAGATGTTACATATAACTGGTGCACCCTGCCAACCTCCTCGGAGAAGTTACGCTTTGTGTTACCTATAAGTATATTTACCTACATTATATAAACCAAACAAGCTGATAAGTAACGAACTTCTTTCGAAAATGTTGCAATTATTAGAGCCGCACGGTTCGATCGATCAGGTTTAGCTACGCTTGCCGCGGTCGGTCCGTGGATGGGTGACCATCTTCATCTTATCGAGACCCCCCCGTACCGTGTAATACGTGCCTCGGTAAGCACGTAAAAGCAAACTTTCGCATTTATAATATTGGTTAGGATAGTTAGGATTATTCGTTTAGACTAATAATAGTGTAGAAAACATTCTTAATTAGGTACTGCAATTTAATGATCTAGCCACCTAGTTTTGGAGTTGGTAGCACAACTCGTTAAAATGAGATTATTATAATTTGAAACGCATTTAAAAACGCCTGACTATAATTTACGACCCAGATTTGTACCTAATATGAATTGTTCTAGATTCTAGACTCTAGAATGAAAGTGTAATTTAACAACAGTTAATGCGTAACGCCTTCATATTTAAAGGAAAAATATAAATTCATCCTGGCGAGTGGCTCCGACTATGAGCATGACTCACAGTCCGCACTTAGACTTTTTTTTTGTCAAATTCAAAGTCAAAAGTCAAATAATTTATTTGAAATAGGCACATAAAAGGCAATTTTGAACGTCAAAATTTACATAATAATAAAATTTAATCTAGTCGCCCCTTCCACAAGTTAGTTTCATAAAGTGAAGAGAGAGCGAGAGAGAGCATCATGTTCGTGAACGGGCGCCGCCCGCCGCGGTCAGTTGTGACTGGTCATGGCTTATTTTTAACCGACTTCCAAAAAGGAGGAGGTTATATGTTCGTCGCGTATGTATGTTTTTTTTAAATTTATTTTTCCGATTTCTCCGTCAATTGTGGACCGATTTTGAAAATTATTTTTTGTATGAAAGAGTAAGCTCCCAAGTTGGTCCCATATAAATTTGATTAAATTTGCTTGGATAGTTTTTGAGTAAGCTTCAATAATACGTATTTTTCCCACTTAGTATAAGTGGATGATATTATGATAACTTCCTGTCACTGTTATTTACATAGCAGGTAGTGGTATTCGAATGTGTGTGGGGTAGGTACCATATCTAAAAAGTAAAAAATAAAAACTTTTTATAAAAAAAAACAACCGACTTCGAAAAAAAAACACTACAAAGTGAAAAATAACTTTAATTTCGGAGGTCAGTGTCTTTGGTTTTGAATTTTTGTTTTTGCCAAAACGTTTTTAATCTTATATTTTGAATTGTTTTGATTATTTTTTGTACATTGTTCTCACATATAGAAGCAACAAGAATAATGTACCCAGGATTTTGTAATTTTCTATATTTAAAAGAGTGTCCTTGGAGTTTCTTGCCCGTTCTTCTCCATAAAGATCTACGTTTTGGAATGGGCAACTAGCTTCAACTACCTGACCGAATATTTGACAATTCAAAAGTAAAGTAGTAGTAAAGTAAATGGTTTAATTTAAATAAATGCTTTGAGTTTGAGTTTTTGAGTTTGAGAAGAATGGGAAAAAAACTGCAACGATACTCTTTTAAGCTGTTTTACAATATTTTGTATAGTTACATTAATATGTGAAGACGACTTCGACTTTGGTTAGCACGGTAAACGTCTCATACAATTACTTATCTGTTTAGCCTTTCCCAACTATGTTGGGGTCGGCTGCAAGTCTAACCCGATGCAGCTGAAAACTAAAACTATTTTACTTCTTGATATGACTGGCTGTCAGACTTTCGGGCTTCTGACGACCGGTAACAACTGTCAAAGTTTTACAAATGACAGCCCAGACCAACGGCTTAACGTACTTTTCAGGCATGGAGGCGTATGAAAAGATGGTCACCAGTTTTATATTATAATGAAATAACATTTAAACTGTAGAAATAAAAAATAAAATCTCATTTGATTAATGAAAACTGTAAAGAAAACTTACCCGGTAAAATTACGGTCTTAACTTGTTTCGCTTGTTTTTTAGCTGGCAGGGGGGGTACTCGACTCTAACAAAATATTTCGCTTTAAAGCTTAATATTTCGCAAACATCCCTAAATCCAAAAATGGTTTTGACAAACTCACATTTTTTCATATTTTTTTATCATTCTCATATTTTTTAACGACACCCCACGCCATAGGATACAGGAGAAATAAAAACATCCTCACTTTACGTGTAGGGGAGGTAGCCTAAACATTTTTTTTATTGTATTATTACCACTTTGTCGGCATGATTAAAATGTCTACCCATGCGAAATTACAGCTTTCTAGTACTAATTGTCTCTGAGCTAATCCGCGGACAGACAGACGGACATGGAAAAACTATACGGGTTCCTTGTTTAATACGGAACCCTAAAAACTAGTCGAGGTCGGCGTTTCCTATCTGGCTACTCTGAGAAGAAAGGCCGAAACAAACTGAGAGGTCGCAGTCTCTTTTAAAGTCCGAAAGAAAAAAAAAGAAGAAGTGTCTGAAATGGTCTTTTGAGGAAAGAACCACACAGATTTGAGTGGACCTGTCCACGCATTTGTCAGTTATCGTGCACTTAAACAAGTACCAAATAGTTCCCTTAGAGAGTCACGCCTGCGGAGATAATATATGGCTCTGATCGCTCTTTTCTGCAGAATAAAAATAGACTCGATGTCTGCAGCCCGTAGGAGCTCAACGAAGTAAGTTGTCAATAATGTCAATCCCTAGCATCAGGTGGAATAACAGCTCATTTCACCTCGTCAGTTGCCATCGGCAGGGCTAACACACTGGGAGCCCGTGGCGACGTCGCTGGCTACTTAACCATGGCTACCTAGTAGCCAAATGTGGTTCCGTCCTTGCGATCAGTTGGCCAATAAGTGAGGGAGGCGTAACTTACCTACTTGTATACAAAATACTGGCGACCTGGATATGCGTCGCCAGATCGCCAGAGTATCCAGTCCTCACGCAGGGGCCGGTTGGTCGTGGCTAAGCTTCCGCTTAATTGGTGACGTCGACATGCAGACAAAGATTTCAATCATAGATTCGCTCTGCCGCGTTCAAAGATGGTCACGTTTCTGTTTCGTTTTGACACCTCTGACACACAATATCGCAGTCACTTGACTTGATTGTCATGGAAACGCCATTATTATTGTGCGAGGTCACATCTACGATTTAAATCTTTGCATGCAGACCGTAGACAAGTAAGTTAACTGCTATACATTTCAATACCAATTGTTTGGATACGTAGCCGGCGACGTCGCCGTGGCGTCCCAGTGTGTTAGCGCCAAGGCTCCCGCAGACAAGCGCGACGCGACACCGCGATGTGATTGTAGTAGAACAATTTCTATGAAAACTTCATGGAAATTGTTCTACCAGAATTGCGTCGCACCGTAGCGTCGGGCCTTTCTGTTCCCTTAATTTTTTTTTCATTGTGTAAGTTCAGTTTTCCTCAAACTGACCTTTCTCAATGCTTACCTACTTCATTCTATAATGAAAACAGTGCTCCTTCTACAGTAGGTAACAGTATAAGTAACTACAGTATAGTAACTTAACGAAAGAGATGTTTTTAAACCTATTCAATTATTTCTTTTGTAAATATCATCCAAAATTGGACCATACAATCACCATAAAAAACTATTGACATAGGTACTTACTTGTTTATAATAAATAAAAACCTGAAACGATGTGCACGATTCGAAAGCAACGACCGCCAAAAAATGTGAAATATTTTTTTCCTCTTCATGCACCCGTCCCACTGTCGACGATTAGCGAGAAGCGAGTAGGAGTTAGCAACTTTAAGGTCTCGTCACGAGAAGCTATCAATTTTGTAAACAAAGAACTTTTACAAAGTTACGTAGCGAAACAAATAATCCCAAATTCAATCAATCTAATAGCTCAGTATGAACAGTCAACAGTCAACGAAAATATTTCCTTTCTGTCTTTTATTTACGAAATTTCTATCTTTTTTTACAAATTTGTTTGTAGTTTCAACAAAAACCATGATTTTTTCATTTTGATTTCTGCTAATTACTGCTGAATACTAGAGCTATCATGATAAATAATGATTTTTTATGTAAATTTAGCTCTTTTGAAGAAAAAGTTGGTTCTTCTCTAATTTTAACCCTAATTTTTACATACCATCGTCGGGAAATATTTTCGTAACCCTTGGGTAAAAATGGTTAAAAATTTTAATTGTTATAGTTAATTATCTGGTTCATCGAATCCTGAACGGTGGACCACTACTTACGCCACACCCTGTATGTATCCGCCATAAGGATCCGCATCTATCCACGATTATCTCGCTCAAGAATTGTAGGTCTCATGTTAGTTCACTTACATGAGTGGATAGCTATACTCCATTTGAAATAAGATAAGACAGTTTGTGGCGGCATCTACAATCGCCACATGCGAACTACGCATCAAAGACCTGACGTCACACAACATCCTGACGTCACACAAAACCCTGCATCGCGCAATTAGAGTTTACCGCGCGATGGACATATATACAATCTCCCAACTTCAACCTCTGGGCAGTTGCCCGCTAGACACCCGTCTGGTCGGAGGATCCTCCCTTTTCTATGGGGCATGCATGAGTGAACATTACACCCTGTTCCTCATACCCAAAGTTAAACAAACCTTTTTTACAGTTCGTTCAACCGATTCTGACTTCTATATCAAAAGCATAAGGATGGCATTAAAAGCAAAAAAATTGTTACAATACGAGTACCAACAGTTTACTGCAGCTGCCATTTGTCATGCCACCAACGCAATTTGATTTGACCAATGAACGCGCGTGGTGCTAAAGTTGGCCGTCAGATGATACCAACCCATTTTCCGAGAGGTTGGTACTGTCAGCCAAGATGTCACACATCAAATACGACTACTGTAAGGCTTGCTCGTTTTATCTGCGACTAGTTTTCGCCCGCGGCTTCGCCCGCGTGGAGGTCGGAAATTATCCCACGCGAACGTACTATCGGGATAAAAAGTATTCTTTATGTCAATCCAGGTTATAAACTGTCTGTGTGCCAAATCCGTTCAGCCGTTATTGAAATAAAAGAAAGAAAAATATTATATTTGGGACAGTCACAGGAAATAGAAACAGTAAGTTAACTAAAGAATAATAACGACCTGTGCCAGGCGAAAAAGGCTCCTATCTCAACAAAATCCGGCGATATTTAAAAAAAAAAAAAAAACCGCGGCGCTGGTATTCTAATAGGCCCCACTGTGATGCCACGCACACACCTACGGACTTAGATAAATCCCACTAGGGGATAACAAAATAAATATAAATAATAATAAATAGGTATAAATAAAAACTGGAACTATGTACAAAAAAATAAATGAATCTACTCACGCCCGACGTTCCAACTTCACTTGTCCATAGTATAGACTATTATCTATTATTGCGTGATTGAGTAACAAACATCCAAACGTACAATCTATCACATTTATAATATTAGTAGGATTTCAAATGTGGTTTTCGGTTATTTTAGCTACACCCAGTGGCGTAGTGTAGTGGGGGTGGCAGGGCCGGCCCGCCCCTTGCGGCACTTTTTAAGGAGCGAGCGGCAAAATTTCACAATAAATAATAAAAATATTTGAACCATTTCATATTTTTATCGCAACTACAAATTCGGACCGATTGAAAAGAGCACGGCATTTTTCATTACTTATTCTGTGACGAATTCGGGGAATCCCCTTTCTTTGGATGATATTTTGTAGCGACTGCTGGCAATACCGTCTATACTGGTTGAAGTAAAATAATTTTTGTATTAATAAACGTGATTGTAAAACTTAGATAAACTTTTTTATTTAAAATCTAACCTGTATAATGCAAAATAATGATGACTGTTCGTGCCGAAAAGTTCTCTAGAATTAATATAGTAGTAGTATACATTAAATTGAAATACCTAAATAAGAGGGTGGCAAAATTGTCTTCCGCCCCGGGCGGCCGACACGCACGCTACGCCGCTGGCTACACCCAATAAATAATAAATTATAAGAATGATTTTATTTCTGTTAGTGGGTTTGTACAAACACTTTTAGGTACACGTCAATCATATAAAAAAAAAAACTAGATGAGGTCGCCGTTTCCTGCCTGACTACTCTGAGAAGAAAGGCCGAAACAAAATCAGGTCACAGTCTTTTTTAAAGTCGAGACATAATCTTGGTAAGATCATTCGAAGACCATGTAGATTGGTGTCTGAAATTACTAATTTGCTACCATCTAATTAATTATAAGCCCTCAACTTAATTCTTCAAAACGAAGTTCGACGATTCTAAGTATGAACACAGATTAATACAGATGAGACATACCGCAAAATCATTTAAATTAGAAGCGACTCTTGCTACGACACAATAAAGTGCAATTCAGGTCGCACACCGTTAATCACCTATAGTTATATTCACCTAGAAGTTGCCTCTCTTTCTATCGCGTGACTCTTATTCTTCTGACTACGTTACGCTCACTGAATTGGCCCGCCAAGACAGGCCCACCACACTGTGGATCGCAAAAAGGCTCTTGGAGAAATAGGAACTTCAATTTGAATTATTCACTTGGGACTTATTAGTTCAACCAGGTTTCAGACTGGCTAAAGTGGACTCATCTTTCATGGGATGGCAAAAAAAATGTATGGAGCTAATGCTTATCCGCAACGGAGAAAATAACCGTTATATCTTTGCACAAGGTGATGTATTATTTATTTATGATTTTTTGAAGTACTAGATTTCTTTTTCAGACAAGATGACGTTTTTATTTATTAAAAAAACGGCTCTGAATCTCGATATATGACGTATGTCAAAAAACAATAAATCAATAGTTTATGATTTTTTGACAAACGTGAAAGAAACCGACACTTCAAAAATTTAAGTTCCTATTTTTCGAGATCCTTTTTTCGATCCACAGTGCGGTGGACCCATCTTGCTGGGCTAATTCAGTGAGTGTAACGTAGTCAGAAGATCTAAGAGTTACGCGATAGAAAGAGAGGCAACTTCTAGGTGAATATAACTGTAGGTAATTAACGCTATGCGACCTTTCTTCGAGAGCCACAGTGCGCCACGTATGTACTAGTGTGCACTACTACTATGTACTAGCTTCATACCTAAACTGCGTAGTGTGTCATCTGTATTCATCTGTGGTACGGACGCTTTTTATAATCTTGTCACTTACCCAATAAAAAATGATAATACTCATTTAATTGCACGCTTTACGCATGCCTGAGTTTTTATGTGTTGATAAAAAACATAGCAAAAAAGATTTAAATTCTTGTTTAATTGAGATTACATAGTTCAGTCTCCTTAGTTAAGGTTCCCGCGGACAGGCGCGACGCGACTCGTAGTAGAACAATTTATATGAAAACTTCATGGAAATGTCTCTACCACAATCACGTCGCACCGTTGTGTCGCGCCTTTCTGCGTGTGCCTTTATCCGATATTACCTATGCATTTGAGGCCCAGTGGTAACAGCCCCAACTTACGCGTAGGTTCCATCCTAGGCAGGTAATATACTTTGTGTTTATTCCATGTCCACTGCTCTCAAAACGGTGAAGGTCCTGAATGATAACATCGAGAGGAAACCGGCATGTCCTAGAACCAAAAGTGATGAAGTGGGACATCACCAACCCGCACTGGGCCCGCGTGGTGGATTACGGCCCACTCCCTCTCACAGAGAGGAGGCCTATGTCCCAGCGTACCTATTGTGGCATAGTAATTTTATTCTAGGTGTATCGTCTTCATATCTAAAACTAATGTACCTATATAAAATATTGTAAAACACTTTAAAAGAGTAACGGTGGAGTTTCTTGTCCATTCTTCTATGGGGCGACTAAAATCAATTCAATTTTTTTTGTAAATTTTGACGATCAAAAGTGCCTTACAACGGCCTATTTGTAATAAATGATTTGACTTTGACTTTCACCAGCAGTGGGGACGTTATAGGCTGAATAATTATGCTACTTATAACAAGCCCCATCCACACTGGAACACGACAGCAAAAACATGTCGCCGTAGTACAAGCCGTAGTACAAGCCGTTAGAATTTGAGCAACAATTTTGATGGGACCGTATTTTTTTACGAGAATATGAGGACTTGTAACTTATTAATATACGAGTAGACTGAAATCGGTGATCACCTGCTTGAAGCAAAGACAAAAGACAAAGACAAAAAACAAAGACAAAGACAAAAGACAAAGACAAAAGACAAAAGACAAAGACAAAAGACACAAACACAAACACAAACACAAAAGACAAAGACAAAAGACAGAGACAACGACATTTATTCGTCGGATATGGTACGTAATCCAAAACTGTCGCCAGAGCTGAATCTCCAGTGTGTCGTACTTTGAAGATGCTCAACGCCCTTCTGACTGTCAACCCTGAATGTGATGTGTTTGCGGATGAATTGAATAAAATTATGCGTATTTGTCTGATGTTCTGTGAGAAAAAGTATGCAAGGGAGTCCACTGTTCCATGTTAGTTTAATTAAATTATATAATTGTCAATATCATGCCTTCTCTGTATGTGAAGAACTACCTAATGTAATTTAAAGAAAAGGCTCGACAGCTGAGGAACAAAGCCATCACGAATGGATGAACTTTCAGGTTTGAAAAAAGTTTTTGACTAAAACCAAACTCATAATTTTTAAAATTCAATATCGTACTTTCTTATCGCGTTACGGTTCATTTATTTTCTTATATTCAATATCAGGTTAGTCACATTTGTAGGCTTTGTAGGTCATTTTTTTTGTTGATTGACATGCCAAATGCAAAAAAAGAGCAACAAATTAAAAATAAACTGGTAGCTAAGCGGGGCTTCATAATTATATACATCCATACTAATATAATAAGTGTGAAAGTAACTCCGTTTGTCTGTCTGTTCGCGTTTGAACGGATAGACAATGACCTGCGTTAGGACGTAGTATATTATTTGTGTATATTTTTTATCAGCGGTAGTAATGTACTTCAATACTTGATCCGCTTCGATAATTTATATCGATTTCGATAATTTCCGTCATCCACCGGCAAAGGCACGGGCAAAAGCTGTAATTTTATAAACAAAAACCTCGACAAGTGCACGTTGGACCATGCACAATGAAGGGTTCCGTAGTTAGGATGAATTTATCCCAAGACCAAACTTGACATTGTAATTGAAAAACTTGTTCTCCCATACGGAATGTATGGGACAACATGTACTTGCAACTGCAAATGTGAGATGGTCGATTATTACTCGTTAACTTGTAGAACCTACTTAGCTGTGATAGTTTTACTTTTAATTTCGTTATAGGGTGACTGGTAATTAGTAACCGAATACTACTAAAATCGCGAAAAAAAAACCAGCTTTTCCCTACATTTTGACGAGCTATGCGAACATAAATGTAAAACTACAGCTGATTTTTTTTCGTGATTTCGTTTTGGTCCCAAAGTAAAAGGTGTTCATAATGATGAGTAAAGTCTAAGTAACAGACAGTTTTTTTTTCCACTTGGCATCTCACAGTCGACCTCTGAGGAAGTCGTAGCTGCTTAACCGGACTTTCCTGTGGCTTAAAGCCCCCCGCCAGAGCGTAAATATAACTTATAAACTAGGCGAACTCGCTAAGGGCACCCCCAGTGGGGTACGGACCTCGGCTTAGGGCGTCGCTGGGGGGAGGACAGCAAGATGGGACAGGCTGGATCAAACATAGATTATTATTATTAATCGGGGAATTTAAAACTACAGGCTCAGCTTCGACGCGAGCTGGCGCATCGTCTAGCAAGGGTAGGGGGGGTTTTTTTTTTTTTTTTTTTTATATAGGGCATCTCGCAGTTAACCTCTGAGGAGGTCGTTGCTGCTTAACCGGACTTTCCTGTGGCTGCCTTAAGCTTCTACACTTAAACCCTCCAGCCAGGGGCATAAACTATTCTAATTAAAACTAGGCGAACGCTCGCTAAGGGCACCCCCTGTGGGGTACGGACCTCGGCTTAGGGCGTCGCTGGGGCGAGGACAGCAAGATGGGACAGGCTGGATCAAACATATATTATTATTATTCGGGGAATTTAAGACTACGGGCTCAGCTTCGACGTGGGCTGGCGCATCGTCGAGCAAGGGTCGGGGGGGAGTATCATTTACTCGGGAGGGACGCGGTCGCGGACCTCTGCGGCGAGGTCGGAACGTGTGTCGGTGTGTGTGTTTCTTTACTGTACTGGTGGCCCTATTGCTCTCCTGGAGGAGGGTTATGGGGTCATCTGGGTCGTTGAGAACATGCCTTGGACGGTTACTTATTCCAGAGGGAATATAACTGGCGGCCTTCACAACCAGAGGGTTGCGATGTATTGCGGCTTTATCAATATAACGCGTTGCATTGCGTTTTAGAAATTGGGCTATTGTGGGGATTTTAAGGTCGAGATGGAGGATCTCGTTCCTAACATACCAGGGGGAAGCCGTCGCCATTCGAAGGAAACGGTTTTGGAGGGTCTGCATCTTATGGAGATGGTAGGGTTTGGCTTGTGCCCAGGCGGCACACGCATAGGTCATAATGGGTCTAATGCACGCCGTGTAGGTACGCAGTTTGCACCTGAGTGACAATTTGCTTCGTGCATTGAGAACGGAGTGGAGCCTACCGAGAGCGAAAGCGGCTCGCGAGCGTGCCTGCTTTATGTGCTCGGAAAATGTGAGTTTAAAATCGAGGACCACACCTAGATATTTGGCTCGCTTCTCCCAGGGGATCGGCTTGTCAAACATGGTGATTGGTCGGGGGAGCGTGTTAATAAGTTTTTTGAGTCTCGGTTTCTTGAAGAGAACCGCTTGACTCTTATCGGGATTGACCTCGATTCTCCACTTTCTGAACCACGTGCCGAGCACGAGCATGTCGACTGCGGTTTGGAGAGTGAGAGCTATCGCGTCGGGGCTTGGTTGGGGGGGAAATTACCAGTCACCCTTTATACTACTGCCATGATTTTTTTCACATATCCAAAACCAACCATTTAGCTGGTGGGGGAGGGATACTTGACTCTATCAAAAATTTGCACTTTAAAGCTTAATATTTCGCAAACGGATCCCTGAATCCAACAATGGTTTGAACACACTCACAATGTTTTTGAACGAACTTTCCAACAACACCCTACACCATGCGATAGATGAAAAACAAATATCCCACTATGTGTGGGGGAGTTACCCAATTTTTTTTTATTCATTATTTCATTTTACCACTTTGTCAGCGTAATTAATATGTATACTCATGCTACATTACATCTTTCCATAGTACTAACAGTCTCTGAGCTAAGCCGCGAACAGACAGATGGACAGGGCGAAACTATAAGGGTCCCTTGTCGATTACGGAACCCTAAAAACGCCTTTCCCGAATGGATCTTTTTGTGGGACTGTTTTATGTAATTTTGACGTTCAAAAAGTGCTGATTCTCAGTCTAGTTTGAATAAATGACTTTAGAAGTTTATTTTTTTTTTGTTTTTGTTTTGATGGCGGAGTTATACAGACCTACATTTCGCCTGGTTAAGTCCCAGATAAAAGAGGGAGAGCCTATATTGTTTTCGCTTGTTTCACATTATAAACCTACCTACATCTACATACATGTTATTTACTCAGTAGCTGGGTTGTGGAGGTCAGATAGACAGTCGCTCCGCGTAAAATACTGGTATTGTGCTGCACGCGGTGAGACTGGAAGCCGACCCCAACATAGTTGAGAAAAAGCAGGCAGATATTGATTAGAGAAAGCCTCACTCTCACTGGGACCCTACCATATACCGCGACACATAATTACCTATTGACATACAAAATAGACTGTTGTATTCAATAATGTTGAATTCAATTTAGTATACAATGAAAAAAGTGTAAAAGAAAAAAATGCTAAGTAACGTAGTCGTTGTTAATCATGAAAGCGTTATTTGGGCTTTAAAAACTTCGATGTAAGGTTTAAATTACAGTGACGAGCACTCGTGAAATGCAAAAACTATCGGTAAGCGTAAGTGTAGGGCGATAATATTGAAGATAGGAAGTGAAATTGAATTTTTTGTTGCCTTAAACTTAGGCCAAAAAAGTAGTTGATTGGTATCTGAGACAGTGTTACTTTTTTAACCGACTTCCAAAAAGGAGGAGGTTATATTTTCGACGCGTATGTACTTATGTTTTTTTTTTTTATGTATGTCCGCCGATTTCACCGTCAATTGTGGACCGATTTTGAAAATATTTTTTTTGTATGAAAAGGTATGCTCCCGGATTGGTCCCTTATAAATTGTATTAATAAGGTATTGGTATTCGGGTACCACAACTAAAATAACTTTAATTTCGGAAGTCGGTGGCAAAAAAACGAAAATTCAAAACCCAAAGACACCGACTTCCGAAATTAAAGTTATTTTTCACTTTTTAGTGTATTTTTTCGGAAGTATTTTCGAAGTTTTTTTTAAAAATCATTTTAAGTAGGCGAGACTTCTTTCTAGTGCCACTTGAGTTTGAATTTTACCTTCATTCTGGGTGCGTAATCAGTGCGTGTGCACTCACATACCTACCTGCCACTCACATAATAAATTCATTCTGTATGAATGAATGAACGAATGAATGAAATGCACCGACCCCAGCGTGGTTAAACCAGCCTCGATAAATCGAATGAACCCCAAGATTTGGTCTAGCCCCTGGAGCCTGATGGCTTCATGGGGCTACAGAGACCATTGCATATCAAGGAGTAGACCGGGTGGCGCGGTAATGGTAGGGAAAACGTGCCCTTAAGATATGGAAGGATTTGCGAGCTGTACTGGATATGCGGATATGCATCCTTGAGTAGGCAATGGACTAGTGAACTAGTGATTTCTCGAAATAGATAACTTAATTTTGTAGGCCTTTGTGGCCTTCAAAATGAAGTTATTTCGAGATATCACTAGTCCAGTATTTTACATGGAGCGACTGCCTATCTGACCTCCACAACCTAGAAAACGCCCGCCCTTTACCACTTCCTAGTGCTTAAGCTGGGAAGAAGATATGTTGGGGTCGGCTTCCTGTCTAACCGGATGCAGCTACATACCAGTATTTCACATGGAGCGACTGCCTATCTGACCTCCACAACCCAGTTACTGGATAACACGATACCCCTTGACAGGACTGATTGTCAAACTTTAGGGCTTCTGAAGACCCGCTGTGCCGTAACGACTGTCAAAGTTCCACGAGTGACAGCCGGGACCATCGGCTTAAAATGCTTTCCAAGGCACGGAGGAGTCTCGATATGTAAAGATGGTCACCCATCCACGGACCAACCTCGACAAGCGCAGCTTAACCTGATTGATCGACCCGAGCAGCCACGAGCTCCTCCCAATCAATCAATCAAAACTAATGAGTTCTAATGTTTATTTTCCAGGTGGCATCATTCTTCACAGCGCTGAAGGCGAAGCAAGGCGGTCATCATCATGAGTACTCGTGGTCACCACCTCCTTCTGATCATCATGGTTAGTTCCCTTTATGTTTATTATGAAGAGTAGAAGTGACTTTAAGACTAAGACGACGCGACGGCCGCACGGACGTAAAAAAAAAAAAAACTTTTTTACTATGTTTTGATAGTAATTATGTAATGATGTTTTTGTGTTTAATTTTATTTTTATTTAATTTTAGTAATGTTGTTAGTTTTATTTTTTTTCTAATTTGGTTGTAAGTAATATTAGTTTAGGTTCTTAGCTGTCGCATTAGGGTAAACCCTGTAGATGTTATAAATAAATAAATAAATAAATATCGCGGCGATTTTTTTTTTGTGCACTGGATTTTCAACGCTCAGCTCAGCGCCGAGAGTTGAATATCAGTGTATTTTTACAACGCGCTGGGACGAGAGTGCGTCCCAGCGCGTTGGCTCAACACCTAGAGTTGAAAATCCAGTGCGCGATAAAATACCGCCGCGATATTTTTACGTCCGTGCGAACGTGGGCTAAGCCTTGGCAGACTCAGTAATCTGACCGTTAAACTCCACCGCCAATTTTTTGGGTTCTGTACCCGAACAGTGCCAACCGGAATTATATTACTAAGCCACTGTCCGTCTGTCTGTCAGCCGGTTGTATCTCATGAACCGTAATACGTAGACAGTTGAAATATTCAGATTGTGTATTTCTATTTCCGCTATAACAAAAAAAAAAATGGTTGTCTGTAAAGTCGGTTTACGGACGATAGTTTAACGTGACAACGTCATAACAAACAATCCCTTCCCTCGCTCCGATCGTAACGTTACAATGAGCGTAACGGGACCTGCTGGGGTTGCGGGTCTGTCCGAAAGGGATATCGCGGCCCCAGCACATAGGCAACGGAAGGAACACGGGTGGGTTTTAGTCAGTAAAAGTCTGACACTCCCTCTCGCTCTGCCCAGAGCGGGAGGAGTCATTTGATGATTTCCCACCCAAAAAAAAAAAAAAAAAAAAAAAAAACGTAACGGGACACTTTTTCGTGCGTGCAGCCGGCGTTCATCGATTTATTAGACGTTGTCAGGTCAATAATAAAAATTTGATTAAATTTTTATTATAGCGGCAATAGACACACACAATCACAATCTGTGATACGAGAAACCTGTTTTTTCGTCATTTTTTGCTCCGAATCCTTCGTATTAACTTTGCTTGGGTAGTTTTTGAGTTAGCTTTAAGTGATAAGTATTTAATCTACTTCGTGTATCTTGATGCTGTTATAATACTTTGTCGCTGTTTTTTACGTAGCTAATAGTGGTATACGAATTAGTAAACGGTAGGTACCATACCGTTTAAACAACAAAAAAAACAACCGACTTCCAAAAAAAACACTACGAAGTAAAAAATAACTTTAATTTCGGCAGTCAGTGGCAAAAACGAATTACAGATGCAAAGATACTGACAGCCGATTTTTTTTTTTTTTGTAACTTTGTTTTTAATGAATTATTTTTTAGGAATGATCGTTATCTAACAAAATCTTGTTTATAAAATCTAGCGTTCTGTTTTCTCATTGCAGGGTATGACAGAAGTCTGCCAGGTCCCGGTAAGAATCATTTTTTTACCTACCTTTTACTATACCTACCTATATGATATACACCTAAATGAGATTTTGTTGATAACTGAATCTGTAGACACTGCTTTCATATGGACCTAATGCATGATTCTTTCTTCTAATCTAGTTTCTTCCTTTTAAAATGTACCATAGATTAGCACAGATAGGTCACTCCGCAGAATCATTTAAATAATAAAAAAACAAGTGCGTGTCGGACCACGCACAATGAAGGGTCCCGTAGCTGGGATGAATTTATCCCAAGAACAAACTTAACATTGTAGTTGAAAAACATGTTCTCCCATACGGAATGTATGGGAGATCATGTTTTACAAACCGCAAATTTAAGTTGGTTGATAATTACTCGTTAACCTGTACAGCCTACTTAGCTCTGATAGTTTTCCTTTTAATTTCGTTATAACTACTGCTGTGAATTTTTTCACAAATCCAAGTACAACCATTTAGCTGGCAGGGGGGGACACTTGACTCTAATAAAAAAATTCAGTTAAAACTTTGATGAATCAAACGGATCCCTGAATCCAAAAATAGTTTTTTCAAACTCACAATATTTTTGAACGACATCCCACAACATGGGGTAGAAGAGAGAAAAAAAAACATCCCCACTTTACGTGTAGGGGAGGTACACTAAAAAAATTTTTTTTTCTTGATTTTATTTTACCACTTTGTCGGCATGATTAATATACATATGCCAAATTACAGCTTTCTAGTACCAACCGTCTCTGAGCTAAGCCGCGGACAGACAGACGCGCAGACAGACAGACGAACATGGCGAAACTATAAGGGTTCCTTGTTTACTACCGAACCCTAAAAAGCGACTTGCCATGACACAATAAAGTGCAAGTCAGATCGCACGGCGCTAATTACCTACAGTTATTTGCCTTTTGACATTTGCCTCTCTTTCTGTCTATCTTCTGACTACGTTACGCCCACTGAATTCGACAAGTCGAGCCGCGTACCTACTTGTAGCTTCATACCTAAAATGCGGAGTGAACCATCTGTAGGTATTCATCTGTGGTTGTACTGCAGGCCTTCTTTTATGACAATTTCCCCCTATTGTGCCTATCTTGTGGAGGTTTCTCCGAGTCTTCCGACCACAATTTTGTTAAGTCAACGCCAACCTCATTTCTGTTTTAATAAAAACTTTACAAAAAAAAAAACAACCGACTTCCAAAAAAAACCCTACAAAGTGAAAAATAACTTCAATTTCGGAAGTCGGTGGCAAAAAACGAAAATTCAAAACCAAACACAGACTTCCGAAATTGAAGTTAAGTATTTTTAACTTGTGGTACCTACCTACCCCACACAAATAAAAAAGTCGTCATCTCGGTAGTCACCCCCTTTCTATCCATATCATCCATCACACAGTCCATCCATCGTTTCTTCGGTCTTCCCCTGCTCAAGCCATCCACACTCAGACACAAAACTGTCTTCACGAAATTTTACTCATTCCTCCGCATCACATACCCAATAACTCACCCATACCATGACAATGTGTAGGTATTGTTATGATATATATTAAGGTATTTTACTGTTAGCTCGCGGCTAAGTAATAACAGCCGCACGGGTCGATCCATCAGGTTAAGCTACGCTTGCCCGGGTTGATCCGTGGATGAGTAACCATCTTTACAGACCGAGACTCCTCCGTGCCTCGGAAAGCACGTTAACCCGTTGGTCCCGGCTGTCATTCGTGGACCTTTGACAGTCGTTACGAGTTGTCAGAAGCCCGAAAGTCTGACAACCAGTTTTATCAAGGGGTATCGTATTACGCGGTCACTGAGTTGTGTAGGTCAGATAGGCAGTCGCTTTATGGAAAATACTGGTATTCATATGCATCTGGTTAGAGTGGAAGCCGACCCTAACATAGTTGGGAAAAGGCTAGGCAGATTGAGGTATTTTACTGTTCTATGGTCTCAATGCTCTAACAACATCGTTTATTGCAGGTTCCTTCCATCCAGCAGACTGGAACTCCTATAGCCCTGAGCTCAACGACGTATCTCCTCCATACAAGTCGATACCCACGTACAAGCACCATGAACCAACATACGAAGATGCGGAGTATACTGAAGATACCAAGCCTCATAGTTAATAAGATTTATTTATAGTAGACAGTGGTGCCGATTCTCTTGTCACAAATGCCTCTAAACTAGACTAAAAATCACTAAAATTAAGTTTAATCCTGTCAAACGACGATTTCCCATTCTGAAATAGACTAAAGTGACACAATTTAACTATATTTTAGTTTGACAGCACTAAGATAGTACTGAGTTTTTAGTTTAGTGAAAATGGCAATTTTGCTATTCTGTATTTGACATTTTTCACCTAAAATTTTGATTGTAAAATACCAAACCAGACTAATTCTGACAATTTTTAATCGCGATTAAAAAGGTGTGGGATAAAATAAGTTGTCATGAACTAAAATTCACACCAACATCTCGACTTCACGTGCAAAAACAGTACTGTATTTATTTTTTCTATTGCTTACATCTCGAAAATGGTGCGTCCTATCGCAAAAATAATGAAAATTTCGACCCTCTTTACCCATACACCCCTAAACCTGAACATGTAGTTACCTTCATGTTCAGGTTTAGGGGTGTATGGGTAAAGAGGGTCGAAATTCTTTTTGTATGGAAAACATGAAAAAATATTACTATTTTTTCATGTTTTCCATACAAAAATTCCAAATAAAACACGTCGAGGCGGCACCCCCTGCGCCCCTCCGGCTCTAAAAAAATCACGGGTGAGTGCAAACCACGGGTACCACGTGGATTCGCGATTGTCAAATTCTATTTTAGTTGTGTCAAAATTACTTTTTAGTTTAGAGAATTTTATTTGCAGAATAGCTCTAAGATTTAGGTTAGTTTAGTTCGGTGTACAAGAGAATCGGCACCAATATATGTGAAAAATTTAAGAAAAACACTGTTATGACTTTATGCCAGACAATTTTTAAACACGCTTGTATTTATTTAGTCTGAATAATGCATTTATTCTGGATTTATCTTCTATCAAGTTCAAGCTTTTAATAAAAGCTTATCGCTTCCCCGTGGTTTAAGTATTATAAGAGTATTTATAATATACAACATGTCCCGAAATTAACGCCATCAAAAACCCAAATCAGAATATTATTAAATGTTATAAATTGTAATCATAATATTTATTAAAGGAGAATGCTCAACGAACAGATACAGGATGTAGCTCAGAATTTTAGTGATAAAGTTTGAATTCATTCTGTATATATTTTACTGTAAGATTCGATGGCTAAATGTTTGATATTGCTATTTGTTTTCATCAGAGGTGTATTTTTTTTTTCCCGGCTGTACGTTCCCTTGGGATAATTTCCGACATGCACGCGGCCGAAGCGCCAAAAGCTAGTAAATAATATTTTAGAACGATGCTCAATCAAATCAAAAATGTAGATTGATGACTGAGCATCATTCTAACTGAATATGGCTTAATTTGTAGTTCAATTAGTCTTTAATTATATCTAATAAGTAAAACTGCATTTATAATTTATAAAGGTAACTTTATTTATTTAAATAAATAATGTAGGTAAAAAAAACAGACGGACTTTGATTTTTCCTCAAAATATTAAATTTACAATCAATTTGGAGCCTGTGCACAGGATGCATGGTGGCGGGCGGCGGCGCGGCGCCGCTGCGCCGGAGCGGTGTCGCTGCGGCGTTTTACATACAAATACCCAATGGTATGGTACACGGGGCATTCCGGCGTCGCACCGCACGTACACCGTACTTGCAGCCCGCGAGACGAGGCGGGGAGGTGTGTACGCGTTGCAACGCCGATGCTAATTGTTTGTGTGACCGCCAGTGTGGCGAAATCTTTACACATCATCATCATCATCTTTGCACTACAGTTTAAGGTCACTTACACTGCACTAAACTAACTCAAAAGGTTTTACCCTTTTTCGCCTTCGCACTAATTCAGTGTTGTCAAGGAGTTAGATCGCCTCAACATTCACGTGATGATGAATTCTGTGTTCATGAGCTTCTGCATATTTTTGTATAACTATGGTAACGACATCCATCTTCAGGTCCCGGTGGAGGTCACTATTTCTAATGTACCAGGGCGCGTTGACTATATCCCTTGTACTTTGTTTTGAAAACGTTGTATTGTTTGACGATTGCATTGGCTGGTGCAGCCCCACAGCTGAATACCGTAGGTCCATACAGGCTTTAAAACTTAACCCCATCACATGTGTTTCTATTTATAAGTTTATAATGCTTTTGTACACAATACAAAAGATACTTTTTATTAACAAAGAAGTCTCCGAAAATAATTGTACCTGCTGTTGTTTTTCCAAGCTATAACTAGTTATGTCAAGTTTAAAATTCTCGGGCTATTGATAAAAGCGCCTGAGCAAAAATACATATTCAAATGTAGGTAAAACCTTTGCATACATTAACTTATCAGGCGTTACCCGAATATTAACCTTGGCATAATCACAGCTTGCATACGTAATGGTAAAAACAATAGTACAGTTATTTTCAGAGACTTCTTTGTTAATATAATAAGCACCTAAGTAAGTTTCTTCATATTTTAAGTTTAGTAGGGGTTAGGTACTGGACAGATGCTCTACAGCAACATAAAAATTAAGTGTCTGTACTCTTAACCTTTCAAGTTACCTTTTTTTAAAAGTATGTACAAATTGAGTACGCATTGGGTACAAAAGTATTATAAACTTATAAATGGAAAAACAGGTGATGGGGTTGCTGGGGAGTATGACGTTGAAAATCACAACAAAAAGAATCTCTCCGGCGGGGAATCGAACCCCGGTCTCCCGCGTGACAGGCGGGGATACTCACCACTATACTACCGAAGATGTGAGAATTTTGGCAAAATAACGTACCTTATGATATTGTTGCTGGCAACATATTAGATTATTCACTAAGGGGATAAAGCAGTGCTTTGTGTCACGGGCGCATCAATGAAATCTAAGGCTCCTGAGCGAGAGAGCTGTTAGGTAGTTAAGCCTCGTGCAGGCCGGCACGAAGCGACAGCGCGACGCGACTCTAACAAAACAATTTCTAAGAAATCTTAACGGTAGAACAGTTACCGGTGTCGAGTCGCGCCAGTCTGCACGAAGCTTTAACACTAGAATCCTGAGTGCAGCGAGAGATTCAAGCGCCTAAAAATCAAAGTACAAAAGTCATTTATTCAAACTAGGCTGAGAATCAGCACTTTTGAACGTCAAAATTACATAAGACAGCCCCCAAAAACGCCCACCCTTCACCAATTCCTAGTGCTTTAGCTGGGAAGACGTGGCGCAAAAACCTCCCCAGCAGCACAGCTGTCTGTTCAGTTAGAAAAACTTGATTCTATATAATATTATGCAAAAATAATTAACATTACCACATAATGCAATACAACTCATAAAAATAAAAATCATTGTAATGAGTAGATTTGTCAATAATAAATTAAAATAAAATTAACGCAACACGATGAAACCTTTTTGCCCGAGGAGAATACTCTACTTTTCGCACCTACTGCGAGGTTTTAAAAACCAATTCGATTCTCGAATTAGAAGTTTATGAAACTGTTGTTATGTGCAGTTTCATTATTTCATACAGTCAATCTCGCCTAACCTTTTCCCAACTATATTGGGGTCGGCCTCCAGTCTAACCGGATGCAGCTGAATACCAGTATTTTACATGGAGCTACGAGCTACTGCCTATCTGACCTCCACAATCCAGTAACTGGGTAATACGATACCCCTTGGTAAAACTGGTTGTCAGACTTTCGGGTTTCTGACGACCCGTGACGACTGTCGAAGATCCACGAAAATGACAGCCGGGAGCAACGGCTTAACGTGCTTTCCGAGGCACGGAGGAGTATGTTAAGATGGTCACCCATCCACAGACCAACCCCGGCAAGCGTAGCTTAACTTAGCCACGAGTTCATACAGTATTGTATCATAATTCATAACTCATGCAATTTCATAAAAAACACAAGAATATTACAGGTATCAGTATGATTGTTAAATATTTTGATCACAATTACACCAACACATTAGGTAGTTTTGTAAAAAGACAAAGCAGTGGAAAGGTATGGCGGCTCAGGGGACACAATGCTGACATTGTCGCAACTGTGCCCGCGTGACGCATGTCACATGAACAGCGACTACGCATGTGTCATCGCTGTGCGCAAGTGTGACGTGTGCCAACTATATTCAGCTGTAAACGTTCTTGTGCTTGTTACCCATGGGCCTACCAAACGTAACAGTATACCTATTTAAATTAAAACTCACCTATTTTAAGAGAGCTTTATGATGGGTAATTGATACTGGCAGAATAGTAGACATCGGTGCCGATTCTCTTGTACACCGAACTAAACTATCACTAAAATTCCTTACTTTAGGCTATGAGAATCTTAGAGCTATTCTGCAAATAAAATTCTCTAAACTAAAAAATAATTTTGACAAAACTAAAATAGAATTTGACAATCGCGAAACCACGTGGTACCCGTGGTTTGTCCTCACATCACATCACATCAAAATGTTTGGTGAAAAATGTCAAATTCAGAATAGCAAAATTGCCATTTTCACTAAACTAAAAACTCAGTACTATCTTAGTGCTGTCAAACTAAAATATAGTTAAATTGTGTCACTTTAGTCTATTTCAGAATGGGAAATTGTCGTTTGACAGGATTAAACTTAATTTTAGTGATTTTTAGTCTAGTTTAGACGCATTTGTGACAAGAGAATCGGCACCATCGGCTCAGTTGGCAAAAAGGAACAAACATCGCGAACTAATGACATTTCTACTGTCAAACATGAACATGACTGTCAAATATTAAAATGTATGGTATGATGGTATGCTTCCAGTGGGATGTCACATATTTTTGCAGAGTGTCACTGATTGCCTTTTTTAAGAAAACTCAGAACATTATATTGTCAGGTTTTCATGCTGCCAAAGTATAATCGTATACGATTCGATTAGACCGAAACTCGAAATCCCGAATCACTTTATTAGCCAAAGGACTCTTATACGTTACGTGTCTTGTACGTCAGATATTTTCGATCACAACGCGGAATGACATTCTTATGAATTTAGCTGAGTAGGCAGTTAAATAAGATGCAAGACATGTCTGTTAATAGTGCATTACACATATTTTTAAAGTCGATTCAGCATCCAATATTTTTGCGTCGCTTGTCTCGCCAGATAGTTTTAGTGTTCCTTCGATGTCACATATTTGTGCTGCACTTGTAACTTGAGACCATATTACATAGATGGCTCTGTATTAGTATTTTATATAAAGCGAAAGTAACTTTTTTCCAATCAAATCACCTTTCAAAACCCTTCATTTTGATACCGATATAGGGTAGGGACTTTTTTTTATTCAATAGTTTTGCGGCAAATGTTCACCATTAAGATTTTAATAATTTTAAGAAAATCTAGACGCATTATAGACGAATCTAACGACAAATCATGCACCAACATCGGTTCGGCCATTTAGTAGTTACGAGGGAACATAGATAGAGACGGACAACATACATAAATACATGTCAAACACATAAACCTCTGTTTTTGGTTTCGCAGCAGTTGGGTAAAAAATGTAAACGCTTTGTAACGCATTAGCTAGTCATTAATATAAATAGGCTATAGTTTGCTCAGATGTTCCTATTGAGGTAAATATTTTTTTCTAAACACAGGCTGAATTTAAAACGGTCGTTGGAGGAAAAGTCAGTTGCAGGTGGCTGTGCATGATGGACAGGAAAGGAGGTGAACCATTCCTGAGAGGGGGCTCCACACTGACCTTGTTTTTGGAAAGAGTCAATGATATCAGATTATTTCTAAAGTTGCCAACATGGATCCACAATCGCTTAAAAGATTTCCAGATTGGCTACTGCAGGTTCGTGTCCAGGGTCTGTTATATAGATTGATGAAGTCAAGCGAAAAGGGCAAACCGGTAATTTATTTTTTTACTGATAATTTTTTTTAATATTTTATTTGCTGTTATCTCGTGTTTTTGGTTTTTGTTGAGTTTGAGTTTTATTTCCACCCTGTGTATTGATTGACGCATACTTATTTGCAACAATCAACAGGTATGTACCTACCACGGCTGCACCAGTACAAATGTATCTAGTATTATAAAAAGTCGTGATGCTTATCTTTGGCATTCGCCTGCCATGACGAGCCCACTAACGGTACGTGTTATTGTTATTACAAGTTAATACCCCTCTAAGACGGAGCCACGGGGGAATGGACATTGCGCGTTTCCCCTAATAGGGATGATGACAATTTTTTTTTTATTCCGTCTTTGAGATTATAAAAAAATATTGGACACGTATTTTTTCTTTTTTTACGTAATTTAAAGATTACGGCGATACATTGAGGTAAAATGTACCATGACGTCACGAGTATGTAGATTTTATACATACTAGTGACGTAGCGACCCCCACTCCCCAACTTAAAATGCGTTTTATCTAAGTAGGTAATGTTTTATTAATATGATAAAGCAAAAAATACTTGACTAATATGTATTTTTTTATTATCTGACTGACGGACTAATTAGAATTTGTATTTTTTTACCCAGGCATCATCATTCTCATGTGTTTAGAAGACGTGTATTGTGTGCGTTTCGTGTGTCCATAGTCAAATGGGCAAGATATTTATGTTTTCTTTTTTTTATGGCAATTTCATGAGCAATCTGATGTCAACAGGTATTCGTAGTGTTATTACTGGCGCACCTGACGTGCGTCGCTGCCTTGCCGCCGGGACACCCAGTTGCCTCACGGTTTACAGGTCGAGGGCTCTCTAAGAACCGAGCTCCTACATACAGTGATAAACCGAGTTCCAAGGCTCCTGCAGCAGTGAAAGATCAAAAGGCTTTGGCAGAGAGCTCTCCTGACGACGACAAAGAATATTCGAGCGGTGACGTAGCCCCCTGGTTTGAGGACCTGGACGGATCCGAGGAAGAGGGGCCCAAAAGTGAAGTCACATCGGGATTAGAAGGAAATGGCACTGTAGTCGCAGGTTCTAAGGTCGCAGGTTCCACGGCAGACGACCAGAACTATGCTCGTTCACCAGATTGTATTTACCCCTCCAAACCCTTTGCTACCGAATCCATTGTTAAAGACCCTTGTACAGACCCAGGCAGCGATCCCCCAGAAGATAAACCCAAAGACTGCCCTAAAGGTCCTACTGTAGACAAACCTGAAGTTCCCACAGTAGACAAACCTGAAGAGCCCAAAGTAGACAAACCTGAAGAGCCCAAAGTAGACAAACCTGAAGAGCCCAAAGTAGACAAACCTGAAGAGCCCAAAGTAGACAAACCTGAAGAGCCCAAAGTAGACAAACCTGAAGAGCCCAAAGAAGACAAACCTGAAGATCCCAAAGCAGACAAACCTGAAGAGCCCAAAGTAGACAAACCTGAAGAGCCCAAAGTAGACAAACCTGAAGAGCCCAAAGTAGCCAAACCTGAAGATCCCACAGTAGAAAAACCTGAAGAGCCCAAAGTAGCCAAACCTGAAGATCCCACAGTAGACAAACCTGAAGATCCCAAAGTAGACAAACCTGAAGATCCCAAAGTAGACAAACCTGAAGAGCCCAAAGTAGCCAAACCTGAAGATCCCATAGTAGACAAACCTGAAGATCCCAAAGAAGACAAACCTGAAGATCCCAAAGCAGACAAACCTGAAGAGCCCAAAGTAGACAAACCTGAAGATCCCACAGTAGACAAACCTGAAGATCCCAAAGTAGACAAACCTGAAGATCCCAAAGTATACAAACCTGAAGATCCCAAAGTAGACAAACCTGAAGATCCCAAAGTAGACAAACCTGAAGAGCCCAAAGAAGCCAAACCTGAAAATCCCACAGTAGACAAACCTGAAGAGCCCAAAGTAGCCAAACCTGAAGATCCCACAGTAGACAAACCTGAAGATCCCAAAGTAGACAAACCTGAAGATCCCAAAGTAGACAAACCTGAAGAGCCCAAAGTAGCCAAACCTGAAGATCCCACAGTAGACAAACCTGAAGATCCCAAAGTAGACAAACCTGAAGATCCCAAAGTAGACAAACCTGAAGAGCCCAAAGTAGACAAATCTGAAGATCCCACTGTAGATAAACCTGAAGATCCCACAGTAGACAAACCTGAAGATCCCAAAGTAGACAAACCTGAAGAGCCCAAAGTAGCCAAACCTGAAGATCCCACAGTAGACAAACCTGAAGATCCCAAAGAAGACAAACCTGAAGATCCCAAAGCAGACAAACCTGAAGAGCCCAAAGTAGACAAACCTGAAGATCCCACTGTAGACAAACCTGAAGATCCCACAGTAGACAAACCTGAAGATCCCAAAGTAGACAAACCTGAAGAGCCCAAAGTAGCCAAACCTGAAGATCCCACAGTAGACAAACCTGAAGATCCCACAGTAGACAAACCTGAAGATCCCAAAGTAGACAAAACCGAAGATCCCAAAGAAGACAAACCTGAAGATCCCAAAGTAGACAAACCTGAAGATCCCAAAGTAGACAAAACCGAAGATCCCAAAGAAGACAAACCTGAAGATCCCAAAGTAGACAAACCTGAAGATCCCAAAGTAGACAAACCTGAAGAGCCCAAAGAAGCCAAACCTGAAAATCCCACAGTAGACAAACCTGAAGAGCCCAAAGTAGCCAAACCTGAAGATCCCACAGTAGACAAACCTGAAGATCCCAAAGAAGACAAACCTGAAGATCCCAAAGCAGACAAACCTGAAGAGCCCAAAGTAGACAAACCTGAAGATCCCACTGTAGACAAACCTGAAGATCCCACAGTAGACAAACCTGAAGATCCCAAAGTAGACAAACCTGAAGATCCCAAAGTAGACAAACCTGAAGAGCCCAAAGTAGCCAAACCTGAAGATCCCACAGTAGACAAACCTGAAGATCCCAAAGTAGACAAACCTGAAGATCCCAAAGCAGACAAACCTGAAGAGCCCAAAGTAGACAAACCTGAAGATCCCACAGTAGACAAACCTGAAGATCCCAAAGTAGACAAAACCGAAGATCCCAAAGAAGACAAACCTGAAGATCCCAAAGTAGACAAACCTGAAGATCCCAAAGTAGACAAACCTGAAGAGCCCAAAGAAGACAAACCTGAAGATCCCAAAGTAGACAAACCTGAAGTTCCCACAGTAGACAAACCTGAAGATCCCAAAGTAGACAAACCTGAAGATCCCAAAGTAGACAAACCTGAAGAGCCCAAAGTAGCCAAACCTGAAAATCCCACAGTAGACAAACCTGAAGATCCCAAAGTAGACAAACCTGAAGATCCCAAAGTAGACAAACCTGAAGATCTCAAAGTAGACAAACCTGAAAATCCCAAAGTAGACAAACCTGAAGATCCCAAAGTAGACAAACCTGAAGTTCCCAAAGTAGACAAACCTGAAGATCCCAAAGTAGACAAACCTGAAGATCTCAAAGTAGACAAACCTGAAGATCCCAAAGTAGACAAACCTGAAGATCCCAAAATAGACAAACCTGAAGATCCCAAAGTAGACAAACCTGAAGATCCCAAAGTAGACAAACCTGAAGATCCCAAAGTAGACAAACCTGTAGATCCCAAAGTATACAAACCTGAAGAGCCCAAAGACGACAAACCTGAAGATCTTACAGTAGACAAACCTGAAGATCCCACAGTAGACAAACCTGAAGATCCCAAAGTAGACAAACCTGAAGAGCCCACAGTAGACAAACCTGAAGATCCCAAAGTAGACAAAACCGAAGATCCCAAAGAAGACAAACCTGAAGAGCCCAAAGACGACAAACCTGAAGATCCCACAGTAGACAAACCTGAAGATCCCACAGTAGACAAACCTGATGATCCCAAAGTAGACAAACCTGAAGAGCCCAAAGTAGACAAACCTGAAGATCCCACAGTAGACAAACCTGAAGATCCCAAAGTAGACAAAACCGAAGATCCCAAAGAAGACAACCCTGAAGATCCCAAAGTAGACAAATCTGAAGATCCCAAAGTAGACAAACCTGAAGACTTCCCTGCCGATGCCTCAGAAGATGAAAGTATAGATTACCCTGCAGACCCCCCAGTAGACAAACCCAATGAATACTCTGAAGATCCCACAATAGACAAATCTGAAGATCCCATAGAAGACAAACCTGAAGACTTCCCTGAAGATCCCCCAGTAGAGGAACCTGAAGGCTCCCCTGCCGATCCTCCAGTAGACAAACCAAAAGACTGCCCTGAAGACCCCACAGTAGACAAATCTGAATATCCCACAGTAGACATACTTGAAGATTGCCCTGAAGATCCCACAGTAGACAAACTTGAAGACTGCAATGAAGATCCCACAGTAGACAAACTTGAAGACTGCCCTGAAGATCCCACAGTAGACAAACCAAAAGACTGCCCTGAAGACCCCACAGTAGACAAATCTGAATATCCCACAGTAGACATACTTGAAGATTGCCCTGAAGATCCCACAGTAGACAAACTTGAAGACTGCAATGAAGATCCCACAGTAGACAAACTTGAAGACTGCCCTGAAGATCCCTCAATAGACAAACCTGAAGATCCCACAGTAGACAAAACTGAAGAGTGCCCTGAAGATCTCCCAGTAGACAAACCCAAAGATTGCCAAAAGATCCCAAAGTAGACAAACCTGAAGATACCTCAGCAGACAAACCTGAAGATCCCACAGCAGAAAAACCTGAACATCTCACAGTAGATAAACCTCAAGACTCCCCTGCCAATCCCCCAGTAGATAAACCCAAAACCTGCCCTAAAGATCCCACAGTAGAGAGACCTAAAGATTCTCCTGCAGATCCCTTAGTAGACAATGCCAAAGACTCCCCTGCCGATCCCCCAGTAGACAATCCCAAATATTGCCCTGCAAATCCCACAGTAGACAACCCCAAACACTCCCCTCCAAATCCCTTAGTAGACAAAAACTTAGACTGCCCTTCAGATCCCTCAGTAAACCAAGCTCAAGATTCTCCTGCAGATATAAAGATTTACCTATACCTAGTATAATTGTCTTACCGCATACATAGAAACTTAGATTTTTTTTTTGCTAGACCAAAGTGACAACTGATATCGAATTGGTACCGATATTATTTATTACTATCGGCCCGATGAAATTGGTGAATATCGATGACCATCGCGACGCACCAAACAACCACAGTATCTACCTACTAAGTATCGACGTCTCAAAGTCGGTGCGAAAAAGTGTGTTCAAGTGAAAGAATACCGCTACTCTCACCGCACTGTGTCTTCATTTCATCCGTAGATGTTGTGCCAATATCGGCGTCGTCAGTCGCTGTCTGCGACGATATAGGTGACAAAAACAACATAATGTAAAACCGTTTGGTAGGCACTAAACGTATCCGATCATCTGACCGGTGATATCGTGACGATGTCGGTTCGATGTCGTTATCGGCTAATGTGCTGTGTTGTATCGCACTAGATTTCCGGTAAGCGCTTCGAAAACGGAACGAAAAATAAGAGCACAGATTCGGTTGTGGTCTTATTTCAAATTAGTATGTTCCAATCATAGCCAACGTTAAGACGTCAAAATGCCGCAGTACGCGTTCAAAAAGTTTGTAAATAACCACCGTAACACCAAGATTTTGGAAGGATTTTTTTTTTTCGGTAAGTTTATTATTAGTAAGTGTTTTTCATAAAATAAAAACAGAATTAAATAGTAAATATACGAGTAAATCAATTAGCAAATATTATGATTGTTTGACCAATGTTTGTGACAACTACCAACTATTGTAACAAACATCGACTGTTCTGGAACAGGGAATGCATTGGAACAGGGAATGTATTGTTATTTTATATTTTATTTCTGTTTGTAGATTTCCTAGCGACCCATTTCGCTGTGTAGAATGGGTATCTACTGTCGCGAAAGAAAGAGGAAAAGAAATATATAAACCTTATAAAAAATCGTCAATTTGTTCGATTCATTTTAATAGATTGGACAGAACTGGACACACGCAAAGGCGTAGATTACTAAAAACAGTACACACGGCTACACATCAAGCTATACATTTCCAGTTTATGCTGATCTTGCATTGTGTAGGATTTCCGTACAAAGCGAGATCAGCATAAACTGGAAATGTATAGCTTGATGTGTAGCCGTGTGTACAACAGTAACAATAAGTATTTTTGAACTTATATAAAATTGACTTTTTATTTTCAAGCGACATGACATTATATTTTTGTTTCTCCGACGACAGAAAGATTTAATTTTTCCATTGTAATTAAACTTTATGTTTGAGTGTCAAGGCTTATAATAAACTGAATTTGTTACTATAAACTATTTTTTTCTGTATTTCATAGAAAGAAATATAAACACATTTCGACTCCACTCATTCCTTGTCCAAGCGGCGAGCCTCTGTCATAAATCTTATTGCTTTTATTAGCACTTTGTAATTCGAACTTTAAAACAATCGCGCAAGGTTGAATTTGTTTTGATGTATGTTTGACTTTATTGTTTTTTGTATATAGCTTTGTGAATACAACTTTAAGCATTGCATTTAAGGTTGAATTTACATTAATGTATATTTATTTAAACTAGTAGTGCGTAAGAACAATTGGCGACAGTTTTAAGAGAACTTTTGTATGGGATAGTGTATCTAGTGCATTATTGATTGAAGGTTGTAACAATCAATTCATTTTATTAAAAAGGAACAAAATTTTTACATTTTGATATAGTGTTAAGGGATAGTTCGTAGAACGTACAAAGAAAAACATGAAATTTAGGCCTCTTCTGCCATCTATGGTTTTAATAAAAATAAATATCTATGGTTACATAAACATATATTTTATTTTAAACTAAACTAAAAAAAAACTAAACAATCACATGACTGTTAATGATAAATCCGTACAAACTGTACACGGGATTTTTTAGTAATAGACGGGGTAGTCGGGAATAATATTATGTAAGACCAGTGGTCTCGAACCTACCGATTTTTCGGTATGTCTACCGATATGGGCTCTGTCCTACCGAAATACCGAATTGCAACGATTTTTCCCCGATTTCAGAGAATACATGTAATAATCCCGATTTTTCTACCGATTTTACACTTCTACGTTGGCAATCCTTGTCATTTATGTTTTACGTTACGGACAGCCTATTGAGGGATTCCTCAATAGAAAGTAAGTACCTAGTTAGTTCCATATTTTTTGAGGAATACCCTTGAGTCCTCTGAAACCTTATGAATCTTATGAAAACAAAACAGCGAAATAGGCTGTCTACTGAGTCAATCACTGTTCTATTCCATGCAAAACGACTCTTTAATGACGCTAATTGTTATGACTTGGAAACTAATTCAAAGATGACCGCGGCTATGGCCAAAGAGTATTGGTATGATCCTAAAGATCGAAAAAAATCATTATATTTAAGTGTGTTTGGTTTGATGTAAATTAGACTATTAATTGATTTTTTGATAAATAAACGAATTTGATTGAACATTGTATTTTTTTTTTGTCATATACCGATTTTGGGTACTAATGTACCGAATTTTGTGGGCAGCTCTACCGATTTCGCACTCTGACATTCGAGACCACTGTGTAAGACTCAGTTAGTGTATCAAGCCACCAACCAGTGGCTTTGCGGTAGTAAGGTGAAAGTTTAAAATTGCAATGGTTCTACTGGGTTGGGTATTGCAATGGTTCAAAAGTCACGCAAAACGTAATTTTGATAGAAAATACCAAAGTCGTAATTTCGTTCGTTATAAAAGGAACTCTTGTGCAAAATTGCATGCTTCTAGACCCAGCAGTGTAGATTGTAAGTTGTCTGACAGTGTTTTTTTTAAATCAAGTAAGTTAATTTAAGACAAAAATTGCGAAATTCCATATAAACTTCCATCCCCTACTTTAACCCCTTCAGTGACAGAATTCAAAGAATCTTGAATTTAAGATTTTTATTAATTAGAATGGGCTAAAATTATTCTAACTGTTTCGCTTATAAAAAAAAAAATAAAAAAAAAAAAAATATTTCAGACCTAAGCAGTCCATACGTAGTTAGTGGTTAGTAACAAACTGTGCTTGCATGCTATGTTATTGTTGTTAGTACTTAATTCTATTTAACATAAACCTATACCTAATTCTACCTAGTGCCTTTGGATGGGGCAGTCCACTCTGCTAACAATCATTTTCAGGATGCCGTTCCGAGTGCTACGCAAACGTTGCAGTAGGGAAGCCGCTTTCTTACGCATGATGGCGTGAAAGCCATCCGTACGTGCTTCAGCAAACATTCCCGACGCACTGCAACGTCGCGGCAACCGCAACAGCATCCTGAAGGCATTGTTGTATTGCACGCGCAGGACGTTGTAGGCTCGGCTCGTATATGACACCCATAGGCCGCTCGTGTAGAAGGACTGACAGAACGCTTTAAATAAACTGACTTTGACGTCTGCCGTGCAGCGAGCAAACCTACGGGCGAGCATATTGCTCCTCACCGCCAACGCCCTGCGCTCGCGTTCTATGTCCCCATCATCACGTAGGTCACTGGTGACAACATGACCCAAGTATTTTAAATTGAGTTACCACATACAGTTCAACACCGTTGAGATATACTGGAGGTACACGACGGGGCTGTTGTTTAGGTGCCGTAAACACTAACACCTCACTTTTTTTTAAATTGTATTTAACGCCGTGCACCTCCGCATACGTCTCGCAGATCTTGAGAAGCTTCCTCAGTCCACTCATCGAGGGACCGAGCAACACCATGTCGTCCGCGTAACTTATGTTATTGACACATATTTTTTTTTTTTTTTTTTTTTTCGGCTGGCAACACTGGTAGCCGGTCGTCAAAAAAAAACGATCTCTAGGTTAAATATTTAGAAAATTAATAAAAAGTGTTTATTTATGTTTAATTAGAGTAATATAGTCGTACCTAGTTATTAAGTAGTTTATTCAGTGAATATACAGTGTTTTTTGTTGCGTGAACTTCGCACAAAAGCGATATTAAACCGGCTGTCAACTCAACCAACCCAACGGTGACGGATTTCAAATTATCATCAATCCCGGGGAGTATTTTGTTCTATTTATGTTGTTTCTACATAATATTTAAGACCGCAGAACATCACAAAATACTGCTCAGGTTTCTGAGCAACGTCCATCACACACTAGCACGGTTGATGTCTCTTTTTGCTTGACAAATAGTGGAAGCAAAATCGACGACGAAAACATTCGCTCAGACAAGAAACACTACATAATTTACTACACAAAAATATGGTCATTAGGTCTTATTGAATAATATTTATTCATATAATTAATCCTGTAATGTGTCAAAAACTTTTTATTGTCAATCAAGTTTTTTTTTTTTTATGTGTATTAGAATAAAAGCAGTGTATTTCTTGTTACTTCACTTTTGTCTAACATTCCCATCTAATTCCTTATTAACTTTATCTAATATTGTAATATATATTTGTTAACAGTTCATTCCCAATTTTTAATAAGTACTTATAATTTTATTTTTATTTTTTTTCTCTTCTACCTCCTACTAATCTAAATATTAGAACATCTTTTCTTACTTTGTTATTTAGCTGCATAACTTTACACATTCCAGGTCAGGACTGATATTACAAAGAAAATGATGACCCGCAGTGCTACAATCAGGGATCTGGAAGCAAAACTAAGAGCTACCTTGACGGAGCTCGAGGCTTCTAACGCTACATGCCAACAGCTGCTCCAGGAAAGGGAAGACAGTGAAGTGGAAGTGGAAAACATTAATTTAAAGAACACCTCCCTCAAAAATGAACTGTCTCAGTTACACCTACAACACATGCACTTAACCGACCAGCACAGTCAACTTCAACATCTAGTGTCAACATTTCAAGAGTGCAGTGACACCCACGAACTGGCTCTGAATAAAATTACAGAACTTGAACAAAAATTGTGTGAAGCCCAAAATGCACTATCTTTCTCAGAGTGTATCCAGGTTAGCAAACAGGTTGCTAGGACCAGTAATCTATTTAGTGAGTTGGTAGGTAGTAAGTTAAAATCAGTGTGTGAGCCAGCTGTAACAATAGATTTGACTGGTGATGACACCATACCATTATGTCCTATTGTTGCAAGTCACAATAAATTAAAAAAATACATTAAAATCAAGAAATTAATTAAACGGTCACAGAGAGCAATCAAAAAACAAAATCTCTTAAAATTAAATCTTTCACTTAGAAAGGAACGTGTTGTCTTATCAAAAAGTTTAAATACTTGTACTATTGAATTAGATAAATGTAGGGAAAAATATGACACTGATATCCAGCTCCTATATAATGATATACTACACAAGGAGCACTTGCTGAAGGATATTTTTGAAAAATATGAGACTTCACAACAGCAACTAAGTGACCGCTTGCTTGAGGCTGGGGAATTGCTTGACTTGGTGAAGTGCAATGCTGAGATGTATGAGTCTCTGACTAACAACCTCTCATGCAGCTGTGCCAACCAACCGCTACCTCCTCAGCCTCAGCCTAACTTGCCCCCTCCAGTGTTGGCTCTTCCAGCAGAGACTTGTGTTAATTCACAGAAAAATAAATCAATATTTTTTTGTGACGAATTAGGTTCAGGCTTTGGAAAAATTTTACTCAATTACCTTAGCCATAGTTTTACCAATCATAGCTATCATAACATAAGTTTTAAACAAATGATTAAAAGAATTGTAAACACAAACCTAAATAATTATTCTACAATGGTTTTATTATTAGGTAATAGTACTGGTATTACCAGAAAGGACATACTAGATGGTGTGGACACCCTATTAAAATTAAATATAGGGAAACTGATGTTGTGTGCTTTTCCTTATTCTGATACTTTATCGTATGATGAAAATAACAATATTTTTAAGTTGAATAATACTATTCACAGGCTGACATGTTGTCATAGTGACAAATTATTGTATTTTGACACTAATAAGTTTGTTAGTGGTTTTAAGTTAACTCAGAGAACTTTATCTCTGTCTTGGGAATGTAGACATATGATTGCTATGTTGATAGCATATAATATTAACGAGGTTATAGCTAATATAACAAAGTGTAGCATTAGTGACGAGTCTAGGTTGTCTAGTTATACTAACAACATAGTGAGTAATTTTGTATTAACATGTTGTACGAAGGAGGATCCACCTACAATACCAACACACGTGGAGGCCACTACCAGTCAGGTAGGGTATTCTCTTCCTGCTAGAGCTCATACAGGCATTTTAGACTCTTCACTTGTAGTTGTGGATGTTGCTCCGGATAATTCTTTAAACTAGGCTGTAAGACAACAGAAGTTACCCCTTCAATTAACCAATTATTATTAGAGAATAATAAAAAGGTATCTTCTGGCAATATAACTCAATATAAATCCAAGGGAGTGCAACATACTATTAAATTATTTAATCAAAATATCCAAGGTTGCTCTTCCAAATTACTGGAAATAGAATTGTTTTTGGAAAATACTAAGTTTGATGTTGTTTGTTTAACAGAGCATTGGTTAAAAGATCATCAAGTGATGTCAATTAATTATGAAAATTATTGTGTAGTTAGCCATTTCAGCCGAAAACGTATGATACATGGTGGATCATTAATATTAATAAAAAATTCTATTAAATCGAAAGAAAGAAAAGACATCATCGAACTATCTGTTGAACACAACATTGAATTGTCCTGTGTCGAGCTTGATAAGCATGTTATAGTATGTGTATACAGACCTCCGAGTTACCAGAATCTATCCATGTTTGATTCTGTAATGGAAGATGTATTAAAGAAACTTAGTACTAGTAGTAAGTCAATAATCATATGTGGAGATTTTAATATTAACTTATTAGAAAATAACTCGAATACTGTCAGACTATTAAGCCTTTTTAAGTCATTTGATTTGTCAAATGTTTTTATTGAACCAACCCGAGTGACAGCTTCCTCTGCCACCTGTATAGATAATATTTTTTGTAATTGTGATTACTTACACAAACAAATTGTAAACAAGTTGCCATCAGATCACAGTGGACAAACAATAACATTTTGCTCCTACATACCTTTACAAAAAATTCAAATAAGGTTTAGGTCAATTACATGTAAAAGTTTAGAGAAATTAAATTATTCTTTGGCCAGTAAATTATGTGTTCAGAGTTTTAATAATATAGGTGACCCAAATGAGTTCTACGCCGAGTTCTTTTCACTATTAAACACGCAATTTAAGGACACTTTTCCACTAAAGACTAAAAGTATTTACACAAAGTTCTTATTTAGTGATTGGGCGACTCCAGGTATTCGTAAAAGCAGGGAAAAGCTATTTGAACTTTATGGCCTAAAGCAACATATGAATAATACAAACTTTCATAAGTATGTTGCAAAATATTCAAAAACTTTTAAAAGTGTGTGCAAAATAGCCAAAGCGCTTTATATTAGCAATAAAATAAAATCAACTGATGATAAAATAAAAACTACCTGGCAAATAATAAATAATGAAACAGGTAGGAAAAAACAGCGAAATACAGAATTTAATTTAGAGACTGCACATGGCCCTATCAACTCAGATGTAGAAATAGCTCAGGAATTCGAAAACTTTTTTGCTAATATTCCCATTAAAACTACTGAAGCTTTAAATTCCTCACCCGCGCTTTCTGCTGCCTTACTTAGACAGAATGTGAAGGCATGCTCTTTGGAGTTTAGGTTTCAGCATACAAACCCACAGGCTGTTATAAAAGCTTTTAAAGATCTTAAAATTAAATCAACAGAAGATCTCTGGGGAATGTCTGTAAAAGTCTGTAGAACTATTATCGAAACCATTGCGCCCTATTTAGCTTTCATATTTAACACCAGTATAGACCAAGGAGTCTTTCCGGATCTCATGAAACACAGTAAAGTAGTTCCATTGTTCAAATCCGGTGATAGTAAAGAACCTAACAATTATAGGCCCGTCTCAATTCTACCAGTTCTCAGTAAGGTGTTTGAAAAGTTGATGCTCAATCAAATGTTACGTCACTTTAATAAAAATTCCATCTTTCATGAACAACAGTACGGTTTCACCAAAGGGCGTTGTACCACTGACGCTGGTGTCACCCTAATAAAGAACATTTTTAATGCCTGGGAAGAAGCACAAGATGCCATTGGAATCTTTTGCGACCTCTCGAAGGCGTTTGATTGCGTAGACCATGAGACACTTCTGCTGAAACTGGAGCACTATGGGATTAGAAATACAGCTCTTGATTTACTAAGATCATACCTTAAAGATAGAAAGGTTAAAGTTCAAGTAAACGGCGTAAACTCATTAGGGTCTGAAATGGCATTGGGCGTTCCTCAAGGTTCGATATTGGGTCCATTCCTCTTTTTAGTTTACATTAATGATTTACCCCAATTACTTCAAAATCAACCGAAGATGGTGTTATTTGCAGATGACACATCATTGATCTTTAAAATCAACCGACGGTCACAAAATCTTGACGACGTGAATAGCTCTATACTTCAGGTCCAAGATTGGTTTACGGTAAACAATTTGGTACTAAATAAAAAAAAAACCAAATGCATTAGATTTAAATTACCTAATGTTAGAAGTAGCGAATGTGACATCATATTGAATGGAGAAAAACTGGAATTTATTAATCAAACGGTTTTCCTAGGAATCACGCTAGACGAGAAATTACAATGGGGACCTCATATAACATCTCTTGCGGGGCGGCTAAGCTCGGCCGCTTATGCGGTTAGAAAGATAAGACAGTTAACAGACGTTGAAACCGCGCGTTTGGTCTATTTTAGCTACTTCCATAGTATTATGTCGTATGGAATTTTACTGTGGGGTCGGGCTGCTGACATTGAATCCGTCTTTATCTTACAAAAGAGAGCTGTCAGAGCCATTTATGATTTACATCGTCGCGAATCTCTCAGGGAACTATTTGGAAAGATTAATATTATGACGGTACCTTGCCAATTCATATATGAAAATATTATGTATGTAAGAAAAAATCTACATATTTTTAATAAAATAAGTGATAGACATAATTTTAATACTAGAAATAAAGATAAAATAGATCAACCATTTTTCAGATTATCTAAAGTACATACATCTTTTATGGGGTACTGTGTTAAATGTTACAACAAAATACCTTGTGATATTTTACAATTAAATGAAAGAAAATTTAAAACTCATATTAAAAGTACACTTTGTAAACAAGCATATTACAAATTAGAGGATTATATCCAAGATAAAAATGCTTGGAAACATGCTGGTCCAGCTCCATAGGATAATCTAGAATCTAGACAAAATCAAACTGGTTGCGAATTTAAGTTTTATAAATTATTATATTTTATTATATGACATTGATTTTACATTCTGTGATGACTTCCTCACACACTGACTTATTAATTGTAACTTTTTTTTATTTTTTTTTGGGAAATCGTCTTCTTTTACAATGTTTGTAAATATGTGAGAACCATGTATCTATCACATAGGTAATTAATTTATCTGTTGTTGCTCTCTTTTTAAATTTATTTTTACCTATTGTGGTATGGTAAATTTTATTTTTTTTGTTTTTAGATGCATCGTCTTCACATATAATTATATAACTAATGTACCTACATATATACAAAATATTGTAAAACATTTTAAAAGAGTAACGGTGGAGTTTCTTGCCCATTCTTCTCCATACGAAAACTACCTTTTGGAAGGGGCGACTAGAATCAATTCATTTTTTTTGTAATTTTTGACGTTCAAAAGTGCCTTGCAAGGGCCTATTTGAAATAAATGATTTGACTTTTTTTTTTTGACATACACCGTCTATATGACAGCCGACATGTGTGCTGCTCAGTCGCTCGATGAGCTCATTTACATATAAATTAAATAACAGGGGGGAGCTTAACCCCCCCTGCCTTACACCGCATTCCATTTGATACTCATCCGACAGAGTACCGACCCATCTCACCCGATTTGTCTGGTGAGCATACCAGTACCGGAGAAGCGCTGTGTACTCCACCGGCACACCCGTGCCCCTCAACTTGTCCCATACCACATCATAGGAGACAAGGTCGAAAGCTTTCGACAGGTCAAGGAAACACGCGTATACCGGCGTCCTCCTCATGGTGTAGTACTTGACGGTGTGCTTCAGGCCGAGAATAGCAATCACTTATACTGTGACCATATTCTTTTGTTTTGGGTGTTTCCCACCGCTCATGAAGATCCGTAAATATTGACAGCTACATATGTAGTAAGACTAACAATTACCGTACTTTATTGTCAAGGGACGTACCTACTGCTACAGCTATAATTTATCGAATGTATTATTTTAGGACATCGACATTTTATCCTATACAGTAGCGCTAGTGTCAGTGACTTTAAAAAAAAAAAATATATATATATAATAAAGAAAAATATCATTACGATTTTTATCGTGTTCCATACATTTGGTCGTGTTAGTATAGCACTTTTCTTTGAAACAGCGATTAATTTGTAATAGTCATTGTTGTTGCCAGAGTAAAAGTTGTTTTAAATATTAAATATACAACCGACAACCGGAAACATTGAATATTAAGTATTTATTCATGTAAGATATGATAGTAGCAAACACAGTTCGATGGAGAGTGAATATAGTAACATGGAAGAATCTGATTAAAAAATCGTAGAAATATTATTAAAAAATCTTCACAAACGACGATAAAATTATATAAGATGACAATTAAACGTCATCATATCGCATACAAAATATCACACTTTCGAAAACAATATTCAGAATCAGAATCAGAATCAGAATTATTTATTTGTTAAACATAGGTGAAGAACATATATACATTAATCATACATGTCAAGGTCTTAAATAGATAAGTGTTGCACTATGCTTTGTCATTGTTGACATACAAATATTAAAGTCAGGTTCGTCAAAGTTAACAAAATTTTACGTTAACAAAATACATTAAAATAATCAATTTAATAATGTCCACTACAAGAAAGAAAAACAAAAACAAAAAAAACACACAAGAAGATCACGACAAAAGAATATGCGAGAAATTATTCGTTCGTTACATTAATAATATGAATTAATAAAATTACAGAATTTAATCAAATAGTCATCCAAAATTAAAATAGTCATCCAAGTCAACATTAATAATATAAATTTATAAAATTACAGAATTTAATCAAATAGTATTATCATTAAAATAGTCATCCAGGGTATAATAACATTTCTCAACTAATAACTTGTGAAGACACTTTTTGAATTTCTTTAATGGCATACATTTTATAGCATCAGGTATTTTATTAAAAAAATTTGGTGCAACACCAAAGAAGCTCTTTTTCATTAACGCAGTATTGCATTTCAACGTACATAGTTGATTTTCATATTGACTCCGAATGGGGGTCTTCTTAACTGTTGAAAATTTTGTAAATAAATGTGGATTTGATTTTATAAATAATGCAGTTTCTAATATATATATAGCTGGTAATGTTAATATTTTTAATTTCTTAAAGTAGGGAACGCAACTATCTGTTGACTTTAAATTACACATGGATCTTACACACCTTCTTTGCATCCTGAATACCAATATTATGAATTCAAACTATAATATAATTACCAGATTTTTTTTTGAGCTATATCGCAATTTCATATCTAATGTGTTCTTCTTTTATTAGATTTTTTTTTAACAACGGCAGAGAGAGCGGATTTTTAAAAAAAATTACACATGTCCACCATCGATGATGTCCCGCAGGACTCTGAGCGCGAGCCGATTTAGCCTGATTTACAATTTTTCGGTTTATTTTAAAAAAATCTTCAAAACTCAAAAATTAAACCTTTAATTTCCCTCGAAAATACGATTACCTCATCCTACATGCAATTTTCATATTATTTTGTGCTGTAATTAAGAAATGAGATGAAAAATGGTTTTGAATTCGACCCTGTTTCGGAATATTTTTTTATCGAGAAAATTCAAAAATTATCGTGTTTTGAACCTTTAATTTCCCATCCAACAAGGATGTATCTATAACATTTTTTTTTTTCAGGACCTAAATACACTAATTATTGACTATTTAAAATTGATTCTAAAACAGGCAAATTCGGATAACCCCCCGTTAATATCACGAGTGCTATTTTGAATCCCGAACGCAAAAAAGGATTCTAGGGCTCCAGAGTGAAGCGAGCGAGTTAAGACTAGAATCCTGAGTGCAGCGAGGGATTCAAGCGCGCCCAACACGATGAAACCTTAATCCTCGAAGAGAATACTCGTATGTATCTGTCGGCAACGGAACCTATCTACGCACTACAGCACAAGTAGCAGCGGGATTGCGACGAATGCGCTCTCAATAGTCAATGAATCGAGTCGTAAGTTAGAAAGAATTTCGTAATATCTAATTAGAATTTGTTAATATAACGTTTATCTTGCTCTAATTAGTTTGCCTAACTTAAAATTCTCATTAGTTTTCATATTCAATCTAATAAGACTGAAACAAACGAATTTGCAAAGAAATTTTAGATCATTGTTAGGACTGTTGTATAATTACGTAACTTGAAAATGTGATTTTTTGTTTATGGTGATATTTCGATAATTTTTGTTTTGTATGATAGAATCTTGCATAAAACCAATATTCCAGTTGGATTCAAGTCAATAGGACAACGCGTTTAGGAATTATAAGCAAATTTGTGTAAGAAAATTTATCGACCTATAAATTTTTGAGTAGATACCTATATGTTCTACGAACTTTTGATGTTTGCAATTATATTGGATATTATTGATAGCAACAACATTTAGTTAATTATTTTTATATTGTCATTGTTTTTATTAGTTATTCATTATTTAATTTTAAGAATTAATAATGTAGTATTATAGACGTCGAATTTGTTGCACATTCCTAACACTAGGGGACGCTACTTGTACCATAATAACAACCTAAGCTTTTCTGATAAGAGACCTTTACCTTAACGAGAACCGTTATAGATTTTTGCTATTTTCAAGGTCTAAATTAAGGTTTATTGATACAGTTTTTAGTATACACCGTGACATTTTAGTCGTCTTACAAAAGCAGCCCACTTTATGTATCCAATGACTACTAAAAATTCATTTAATAAAAATTTATATACACCGTGACATTTTAGTCGTCTTACAAAGGGTCACTCAATGTACCCGACATAAAATACCTCAAGGAGCAATTTTGTTTTTTACAATATGTCATTATTTTTTTAATGAATATTTAGTAGTCATTGAATACATGAAGTGGGCTGCTTTTGTAAGACGACTAAAATGTCACGGTGTATAGTTAGAATAATTCCATTCCTATGTTAGCATAATAAGATAAACATTGTAAAGGGTGTTATATCATAGAAAATTGCCAAAGTAAGTTTCCCATACAAAGTCACATTTGTGCCATGTACAATCTTGAAGTGTTCTGATTGGTTGAGAGAAAAGGGATTAGTGCCGTGTGCAAAATTAAAATGCTCTGATTGGCTAGAGGTCTCAAAAGAGTCTAAAAAAAGGGCAATTTTCTATGGTTACGTATTCCGAATCCAGCAGTATTACAAGAAACAAGTCAAGACTTAACATTCCTGTTTCATTTCAAGGAATCCCTCTAAGTCGCCAGTCCCTCGCCGAGGTCCCTGTGTGTCAACTTGTACCTAGGAAACAATACGCATTCAGGAGTGCGTGGTGACGTGTGTCGACAGCAGAGTCGCTAGACTCAGGTAGTATAGTAGGGAACATACGTCAAAAACGTTTGGAGATTGTCCCAGGACGACTGCGGGTGCTGGTCGTGCCCCTCTCGTCCGAAACAGTATCAAACTCAAACTATTTATTTCAAATAAACCAACTACATTCACTTTTGAATTGTCAAGGGGTCGGTCAGTCAGAAAGATGAAGCTAGATGCCCATTCCAAAGCGTAGTAGGTACCTATGGAGAAGAACGGGCAAGAAACTCCACGGACACTCTTTTAAATCATGATATGGTTACAAAATATTGGTTACATCCTTCATGTTGAAGTTATACATGTGAGAACGATGCAAAACTCACTCACTTCAAAAATTAAATTAAATTAAAATAAGCCGCGTGGTAGGTATGAGATGACCAGTCCCTACTGACGGCGCACGTTCACGAACATGACGCATGGATTAGCACCATTCAGCTCAAACATTTTGAAGGGAGCTAAATGATCCAACACACTCGCCACCGTCAGCGAGACATTAGAGTGAGCATGACATACTCTCAGCCGCCAAGGCACATTCAAGTCAATGAAAGACATACCCAGTACCTAAATGGTAGCTTTATAGTCGGTACATAGTACTCACACATGTGCTATAGAAGTGAATGCTGGGAGAGGCAAAAGAAGCATGAAAGTAGAATAAATGCTGTGGAAATGCGTTCCTTGCGAAGCATGTGTGGTGTGACGTGTGACTGAGAATGATAAAAAAAAAAAAAAAAATATAGGCTGAGGAATGATGTGATAAGAAAACGGTGCAGTTTAAAAGATGTAGTGATACAAATCTAAAAGGGTATGCTTAGGTGGTTTGGTTATGTTGAGAAGATGAAGACGACTAACAAAATGTAAATACAAGGTAGATGTGAGAGGAAACGCCGGGAGGGGACGCTCTAGGAGGACATATAGTGACCTTATGGGTGATGTTCTTCAGAAAGGTCAGGTGCGTAGTACTTACAACCGGCGTGCGTGTATGGCCTGATGTATGGACGGAAACGGGGCTAAAAGTGTATGTAAGGATCGAGCAGGTGGCTTCTGTAGTCTCTGTCTACCCCCATTGTTTCATTTCGTATGTATGTGGGATCGTAGGGCAAAATAAACGAGTTGAAGATACTTGTAACACCGTTTATTGAATTTTAGCACACCGTAAAAATATAAAGATCAGCGTTCCACCGTAAGTCTAGTCGTTGTCCCCCCTCTCATGCTTCTCGTTCTCTCCATTCACTTTCTTCTCCCTCGCACACCGTTTACCACACCGCACCGTTCCGTTTTACCATTATAAGCTGCGTTCATACTACACTTTTTTTATCCCACATGTAAGTATTTATTTATTTATTAAAACTTTATGCACAAGTAAAAATAAAATACCGTACAAAGGCGGACTTGATGCCTGAGGCATTTTCTACCAGTCAACCTTAGCGTGATGCAGAGACAAAACATGGCAGGTGCAACAAAAGGGATTGATAACACGAAATTAACTAGAACAAGAATATAATACGTAAATACATACATATACATAGTATAAACAGAAAAACTTTGTCAGGAGAAATAACGATCGGTAGAGGAGAAATAACGATCAGTAGTGGTGAAAACGAATCCAGCAAATCACCGCTGGGATGTTTCAGCCAACTTCTTTTATCTGTAGTAGAAAGAGTACTTTTTGTACCCACTGCGAGGTAATACAACCAAATAAAATTTTCGAATTAGAAGTTTATGAAAATGTTAAATAACCGGGGAATACCTAAGGGGGAATAGGTAACTAAGATCTATTTATAACCTTGTTTAGTTGTTGAGGGAGTGTCAGACTTTTACTGACTAAAACCCACCCGTGCTCCTTCCGTTGCCTGTTTGCCGGGGCCGCGATATCCCTTTCAGACAAACCCGTAACCCCAGCAGGCATTGGTCCTTACGGACCCCGTCAGTTGGTGCTGACATCCCTTTGAGGCGCGCGTGGAACACAACGCGCCGTATTTAGTTTTTGTTTATTAATACTAAACCTCATAACGGGTCATTATGAACAACTTTCACTATAGGACCAACGCTGAATCACGGAAAAAAAAACAGCTGTTCCCTACATTTTATGTTCGCATATCTCGTCGAAATGTAGGGAACAGCTGACTTTTTCTTCGCGATTTAGTATATACAAAAACTAAGGTTGTACATGTGTAAATAAAGTTGATTTTAGACTGACTACTGTTGAAAAACTCATAAAAAATATGAAGTTGTAGCGCAAACTGAACCTTAGATGTAGACATCACGGTTGTTTTGCCTAAAACTAGTGTTTGGTTACATGTTTGGCATATAAATTTCGAACGCAGATTAGATAACTGCAGTTTAATTATTTCACACACTATTTTATCTTAACTCATGCAATTTCATCAAAAACACAATAGTATGATAGGTGGCATCAGTATGATCGTTAAATAGTTTGATCACAATAACACCGACACAATAAGTAGCTATATGAAAAGACAAAGCAGTGGAAAGCTATGGTGGCTGAAGGGACACAATGGTGACATTGTCGCAGCTGTTCCCGCGTGACGCATGTCGCATGAGCAGCGACTAGTCGACTACGCATGTGTCATCGCTATGCGTAAGTGTGACGTGTGCCAAGCCAACTATATTCAGATGAAAACGTTCTTGTGTTTGTTACTTAACCATGAGCCACCAAACGCAACAGTAGATATATTTAAATTAATACTCAATACTCAATACTCAATATATTTATTTGCGTTCCACAATGTTAGCATAGGTGGTAGGTACATTATAAAATATACATAATTTTAGATCATTGTGGACCCTGTCGGGCACAGCAAGATAGGATAGAGAAAGAAGGCTATATTATATTATATTAGTATTTGAAAAAAAGTAAAATATAGATGTTTTTCCACTACTCACTTCCACTTTAATTTATTTATTATTTTTGGTATTTATTTTAAATTATTGTTTTAAATTTTCATTAAAGTATTAATTAATATTATAATAGCATTTATGGATTAGGTATTGTTTTAGTTTATTTATAAATATATTTAATTTTTGTTCATTTTTAATTACTTCTGGTAGTTTATTATATATTTTAACTGACATTACTAAAGTGCTTGTTGAGTGCATTTTCAGCTTAGAGCCACCAGGTAGGTTTAGTCTATTTTTGTGTCGTAGTGTATATCTAGTCTCTACTCACCTCCTTTAAGAAACGAGCTTCAAGAGAGGAGCTCGTGGCTAAGTAATAACAGCCGCACGGGTCGATCCGTCCGGTTAAGCTATGCTTGCCGGGGTTGGTCTGTGGATGGGTGACCATCTTTACGTATCGAGACTCCTCCGTGCCTCGGAAAGCACGTTAAGCCGTTGGTCCCGGCTGTCATTCATGGATCTTTGACAGTCGTTACGGGTCATCAGAAGCCCGAAAGTCTGACAACCAGTCTTACCAAGGGGTATCGTATTACCCAGTTACTGGGTTGTGGAGGTCAGATAGGCAGTCGCTCCATGTAAAATACTGGTATTCAGCTGAATCCGGTTAGACTGGAAGCCGACCCCAATAAAGTTGGGAAAAGGCTAGGCAGATTAATTGACTCACCTACTTTAAGACTCAGACCAAATAAAAAACCAAGACAGCGCTGCGAACAATACAGTGAAGCATGCCAAAACTACACCTCCGCTCTGTGCATACACGCTCACACGCACACATTTACAATCAAACTACACCTCACTAAGTTCATGTTCACGAAACTGCCTGCCTGTCCATTGAAGCGGAGCGAGGCAGCGGAGAGGAGAATGGCAGCGGAGTGGAGCGGAGTTGCGGACAGTGTCAGTCCATTGATGCGGTGCGAGGTAGCGGAGCGGTGTTGCGGACTGTGCGGAGCTAGACCGAGTTAACGTATTTTTCCACATCGCCTCTCCGCTTCCCCGCTCCGGTTCCAAGATCCACTTCACCGCTCCATTTCCCCGCTCCGCTTCCCCTCTCCACTTCTCCGCTCCGTTTCCCCGCTCCGCTTCCCCTCTCCGCTTCTCCGCCCCGTTTCACCCCTTCGCTTCCCGGATTTGTATGAATTTTTAAACTAGTTCGCGAATCCCTGTCCAATGAAGCGGAGCGGAGGTTTTATGCAATTCCATTGGTTAATATTTACACACCGCTACTCCGCTCCTCTCCTCTCCGCTCCAGTGGACAGGCAGCCTTAAGAGCGTTTATTCTGAAAGTAGGCAACGTCGCAAATAGATGTCAAATATTTATCTGTTTGGATTAATTTGGTAATATTACTGAATGGAATGATATGTGGCTAACTATTAGCGAACTAGAATCATCATCATCATCATTTCAGCCGAAAGACGTCCACTGCTGGACATCGGCCTCCCCCAAATGGGGGGGTTTGCCATAATCGCCACGCTTGGCGGGCGGGTTGGCGATCGCAGTATGGTGTTAAAATGCATAGAGAACGCTGCTGCCCATTCTCTAGTAAGTCCCTTAGTCGCCTTTTACGACTCCCACGGGAAGAAATGTAATGAATTGCAATTATAATACTGAATTTGATGTTGTAACCGTTTTAGGTGTAAAAAAGGCATTTGGAAAGTTTCCAAATACTTTTTTTACATCTAAAACTAATTATTCGGTGTTACGATATTAATTATTGTATTTCATAATCAATATTTTAGTTCGCTAGTTAGCCACATTTCATATTTCTATACAGTAATATGTATTACCAAATTAATCAAAACAGGTAAATATTTGACAGCTATTTGCGACGTTGCCAACTTTTAGGATAAACGCTCTTAAGATGGGTAATTGATACTGGCAGAATAGTCGACATCGGCTCGATTGCCAAAAAGAAACAAAAATCGTGAATTAATGACATTTCTACTGTTAAACATGACTGTCAAATATTAAAATGTATGCTTCCAGTGGATGTCACACAAAATCAGTTCGGCCGTTTAGTTATTACAGGCGGACATACATACATACATGTCAAACACATAACCCCGTTTTTTAACTTCGCAGTAGTCAGGTAAAAAATGTCATTAATATAAATATAGTATATATAATAGGCTATAGTTTGCTCAGATGTTCCTAATACGGTAAATATTTTTTGTAAACACAAGTTGTTTAACACAGGCTGAATTAAAAACGGTGGCTGTGCATAATGGACAGGAAAGGAGGTGAACCATTCCTGAGAGGGGGCTCCACACTGACCTTGTGTTTGGGAAGGGTCAATGATATCAGATATTTCTATTTTTGATATTATTGATATTTCTACTGCGGCCAACGTGGACCCACAATCGCCTAAAAGATTTCCAGATTGGCCACTACAGGTTCATGTCCAGAGCCAGATGTTCTGCTAGAGTAGCTAGATGAAGTCAAGCAAAAACGCTAACTGGTTATTTTTTTTATTTTTTCAGTTATCACGTGTTTTGTGTTGAGTTTCAGTTTTGTTTCCACCCTGTGTATTGATTGACGCATACATATATACAACAATCAATAGGTAGATAGGTACCTACCTACCACGGCTGCATCAGTACAAATGTAACTAGTATTATAACAAGTCGTGATACTTATCTATGGCATTCGCCTGCGATGACGAACCCACTAACGGTACGTGTTATTTTGATTACAAGTTTATGCCCTTCTAAAACGGAGGAACGGGAGAGTGGAAGTTGCGGAGTCACAGATCTACAACACAGAATGAGCGAGCTAACCTACGATGTAACCTACGATGTGTCGAGATGAGTCTCCTATTTCTCATGTGCTTAGAAGATGTGTATTGTGTGCTTTTTGTGTGTTCATAGTCTAATCGGCAAGGTATTTATTCAATTTTATTCAATGGCTATTCAATGATCATTATGATGTTAACAGGTATTCGTAGTGTTAATACTGGCACACCTGACGTGCGTCGCAGCCTTGCCGTCGGGACACCCAGCTGCCTCACGGGTTAATCCTTCTGCTAAGGGTCGCGGCCTTTCTAAGAACCGAGCTCCTGCATACTATGGTAAACGCGACTCCGAGGCACAAGCAGTGGCAAAAGATGAAAAAACTTTGGCTGAGAGCACTCCCGACGACGACGAAGAATCTTCGGCCGGTGATGTAGCCTCCAGGTTTGAGGAACTAGACCAATCCAAGGAAAAGGGGCCCGAAAGTGAAGTCACATCGGGATCAGAAGGAAAAAAAGATCCCAGAATTGACCAACCTGAAGATCCCAAAGTAGACAAACCTGAAGATCCCAAAGTAGACAAACCTAAAGATCCCAAAGTAGACAAACCTGAAGATCCCAAAGTAGACAAACCTGAAGATCCCACAGTAGACAGACCTAAAGATCCTAGAGTAGACCAACCTGAAGATCCCAAAGTAGACAAACCTGAAGATCCCAAAGTGGACAAACCTGAAGATCCCAAAGTGGAAAAACCTAAAGATCCCAAAGTAGACAAACCTGAAGATCTCAAAGTAGACAAACCTGAAGATCCCACAGTAGACAGACCTAAAGATCCTAGAGTAGACCAACCTGAAGATCCCAAAGTAGACAAACCTGAAGATCCCAAAGTGGACAAACCTGAAGATCCCAAAGTGGACAAACCTGAAGATCCCACAGCAGACAAACCTGAATATCCCAACGAAGACAAACCTGAAGATCCCAAAGTAGACAAACCTGAAGATCCTAAAGTAGACAAACCTGAAGAGCCCAAAGAAGACAAACCTGAAGATCCCAAAGAAGACAAACCTGAAGATCACACAGTAGACAAACCTGAAGATCCCAAAGTAGACAAACCTGAAGATCCCAAAGTAGACAAATGTAAAGATCCTAAAGTAGACAAACGTGAAGATCCCAAAGTAGACAAACCTGAAGATACCTCAGCAGACAAACCTGAAGATCCCACAGTAGACAGACCTAAAGATCCTAGAGTAGACCAACCTGAAGATCCCAAAGTAGACAAACCTGAAGATCCCAAAGTGGACAAACCTGAAGATCCCAAAGTGGACAAACCTGAAGATCCCACAGCAGACAAACCTGAATATCCCAACGAAGACAAACCTGAAGATCCCAAAGTAGACAAACCTGAAGATTCTAAAGTAGACAAACCTGAAGAGCCCAAAGAAGACAAACCTGAAGATCCCAAAGAAGACAAACCTGAAGATCACACAGTAGACAAACCTGAAGATCCCAAAGTAGACAAACCTGAAGATCCCAAAGTAGACAAATGTAAAGATCCTAAAGTAGACAAACGTGAAGATCCCAAAGTAGACAAACCTGAAGATACCTCAGCAGACAAACCTGAAGATCCCATAGTAGACAAACCTGAAGATCCCATAGTAGACAAACCTGAACATCCCAAAGAAGACAAACCTGAAGATCCCAAAGTAGACAAACCTAAAGATTGCAAAGTAGACAAACCTGAAGATCCCAAAGTAGACAAACCTGAAGATCCCAAAGAAGACAAACCTGAAGATCACACAGTAGACAAACCTGAAGATCCCAAAGTAGACAAACCTGAAGATCCCAAAGTAGACAAATGTAAAGATTCTAAAGTAGACAAACCTGAAGAGCCCAAAGAAGACAAACCTGAAGATCCCAAAGAAGACAAACCTGAAGATCACACAGTAGACAAACCTGAAGATCCCAAAGTAGACAAACCTGAAGATCCCAAAGTAGACAAATGTAAAGATCCTAAAGTAGACAAACGTGAAGATCCCAAAGTAGACAAACCTGAAGATACCTCAGCAGACAAACCTGAAGATCCCATAGTAGACAAACCTGAAGATCCCATAGTAGACAAACCTGAACATCCCAAAGAAGACAAACCTGAAGATCCCAAAGTAGACAAACCTAAAGATTGCAAAGTAGACAAACCTGAAGATCCCAAAGTAGACAAACCTGAAGATCCCAAAGAAGACAAACCTGAAGATCACACAGTAGACCAACCTGAAGATCCCAAAGTAGACAAACCTGAAGATCCCAAAGTAGACAAATGTAAAGATCCTAAAGTAGACAAACGTGAAGATCCCAAAGTAGACAAACCTGAAGATACCTCAGCAGACAAACCTGAAGATCCCACAGTAGACAGACCTAAAGATCCTAGAGTAGACCAACCTGAAGATCCCAAAGTAGACAAACCTGAAGATCCCAAAGTGGACAAACCTGAAGATCCCAAAGTGGACAAACCTGAAGATCCCACAGCAGACAAACCTGAATATCCCAACGAAGACAAACCTGAAAATCCCAAAGTAGACAAACCTGAAGATTCTAAAGTAGACAAACCTGAAGAGCCCAAAGAAGACAAACCTGAAGATCCCAAAGAAGACAAACCTGAAGATCACACAGTAGACAAACCTGAAGATCCCAAAGTAGACAAACCTGAAGATCCCAAAGTAGACAAATGTAAAGATCCTAAAGTAGACAAACGTGAAGATCCCAAAGTAGACAAACCTGAAGATACCTCAGCAGACAAACCTGAAGATCCCATAGTAGAAAAACCTGAAGATCCCACAGTAGACAAACCTGAAGATCCCAAAGTAGACAAACCTGAAGATCCCAAAGTAGACAAATGTAAAGATCCTAAAGTAGACAAACGTGAAGATCCCAAAGTAGACAAACCTAAAGATTGCAAAGTAGACAAACCTGAAGATCCCAAAGTAGACAAACCTGAAGATCCCACAGTAGACAGACCTAAACATCCTAGAGTAGACCAACCTGAAGATCCCAAAGTAGACAAACCTGAAGATCCCAAAGTGGACAAACCTGAAGATCCCAAAGTGGACAAACCTGAAGATCCCACAGCAGACAAACCTGAATATCCCAACGTAGACAAACCTGAAGATCCCAAAGTAGACAAACCTGAAGATCCTAAAGTAGACAAACCTCAAGATCCCAAAATAGACAAACCTGAAGATCCCAAAGAAGACAAACCTGAAGATCACACAGTAGACAAACCTGTAGATCACACAGTAGACAAACCTGAAGATCCAAAAGTAGACAAACCTGAAGATCCTAAAGTAGACAAACCTGAAGATCCCAAAGTAGACAAACCTGAAGATCTCAAAGTGGACAAACCGGAAGATACCTCAGCAGACAAACCTGAAGATCCCATAGTAGACAAACCTGAAGATCCCAAAATAGACAAACCTGAACATCCCAAAGTAGACAAACCTGAAGATCCTAAAGTAGACAAACCTGAAGATCCCAAAGTAGACAAACCTGAAGATCCCAACGTAGACAAACCTGAAGATACCAAAGTAGACAAACCTGAAGATCCTAAAGTAGACAAACGTGAAGATCCCAAAGCAGACAAACCTGAAGATCCCATAGTAGACAAACCTGAAGATCCCATAGTAGACAAACCTGAAGATCCCATAGTAGACAAACCTGAAGATCCCATAGTAGACAAACCTGAAGATCCCATAGTAGACAAACCTAAAGATCCCACAGTAGACAAACCTGAAGATCCTACAGTAGGCAAACCCAAAAGAAAAAAAAAGAAGTGCCGTAAATCTCCCAGAAGAAAATGTAAAAAAATCCCCTAATAGACAAACTCAAAGACTGCCCTGCTGATCCCCGAGTAGACAAACGTAAAGATTCCCCAAGTAGACCAACCCAAAGACTGCCCTGTTGATTTTCCAGTAGAGAAACCTTAGGTTCCCTTGCAGATTCCCCAGCAGACAAACCCAAACACTACCCTGCAAATCCCCTAGCAAACAAACCCAAAGACTGCCCTAAAGATCCCATATAGACAAACCTTAAGATCTCACAGAAGACAAACATGAAGATCACACAGTAGACAAACCTGAACTCTTCCAGTAGACTAACTCAAAGACTGCCCTGAAGATCCTACAGTAGACAAACCTGAAGATCACACAGTAGACAAAACTGAAGATCACACAGTAGACAAACCTGAAGATCCCACAGCAGACAAACCTGAATATCCTACAGCAGACAAACCTGAACATCTCACAGCAGACAAACCTAAAGATCCTACAGCAGACAAACCCGAAGATCCCACAGCAGACAAACCTGAAGATCACACAGTAGACAAACCTGAAGATCCCACAGCAGACAAACCTAAAGATCCTACAGCAGACAAACCTGAAGATCCCACAGCAGACAAACCTGAAGATCACACAGTAGACAAACCTGAAGATCCCACAGCAGACAAACCTAAAGATCCTACAGCAGACAAACCTGAAGATCCCACAGCAGACAAACCTGAAGATCACACAGTAGACAAACCTGAAGATCCCACAGCAGACAAACCTGAATATCCTACAGCAGACAAACCTGAACATCTCACAGTAGACAAACCTGAAGACTCCCCTGCCAATCTTCCAGTAGATAAACCCAAAGACTGCCCTAAAGATCCCACAGTAGAGAGACGTAAAGATTCCCCTGCAGATAAAGATTTACTTATTCTACCGTATCTATGTAAAATTTGATTTTTAATTCGCTAGACCAAATTGACAGCTTCCATCGACCTTTTTTTTTAAATAACACGATAAATAAATAATATTACAGAGACAAAACGACAACAGTGAAGATTCTCCTGCAGAGAATGATTCAGTGGCCCTTGGTAAGTCAATCGGTAACTATATTTATTTACCAGGTTATTTTTATGTCGACACCAAATGTCATTTTAGTCTAGCAAATAAAAAATCAGATAATAGATCTTAAATTGTTAACTTATTGAATAGTTTCTATAGCTTGTAGATATAGATAGTGCCATCTGCGAAGACGCGCCCCACTCTCTTCCTAAACGCGATTACTGTGTACTGTAAAGTATTAAGGGATTAGGAATAAGAGTGAGTCGCGTCTTCGTGGATGGCACTCTAAGTACCAACAGCGCCCCTCTGTCATAATGTAACACTGTAAATTAATATTAAAAAGAAAATCAATCAATCTGCCAAGCCTTTTCCCAACTATATTGAGGTCGGCTTCCAGTCAAACCGGATGCAGCTGAATACCAGTATTTTACATGGAGCGACTGCATATCTGACCTCCACAACCCAGTAACTGGGTAATACGATATCCCTTGGTAAGACTGGTTGTCAGACTTTTGACGACCCGTAACGACTGTCAAAGATCCACGAATGACAGCCGGGCCCAACGGCTTAACGAGCTTTCCGAAGCACGGAGAAGTCTCGGTATGTAAAGCTGGTCACGCATCCACAGACCAACCCAAGCTTAGCTTAACCTGATGGATCAACCTGTGCGGTAACTTCTATAATATTAAGAAGTAAAATAAAAACCATAATGCTTTCTTCGATTTATTTACTATCTACTTAAGTCTTTAGAATTAGGATCATTGTTACCTTAATTTGTTTTACATTACATTTGTTTTTTTTATTGCAAATTTTTTTTAACGGTTAGGTACTTAATATACCTGTATGTTATTAACTGTAGTTTTTATAATTTTACATATAAGCTGTAACTTGTATACCTATTACTGTGTAAGCAATATTTGTAAGCCTCCCAGGGCAGCATATAGCGATATGATATTTTTCATTTATAACACTATGTACAATTATAGGCATTTGTGTTACGAATAAATAAATTTGAATTTGAACATGTGTTTAAATAATAACATCATAACAAACAAGTAGTTTGTAACACAGATGAATCAATTTTACGCATGCAAAATACAGTTTTGCGCTGAGACAATGATAATATAAGTTTACACACCATATCATTGAATAAATATTTTTCCACTTCGTCACAGTTGCATATTTTGTATTTATTATTTTATACTACATAATATGTCATTTGTGTAAATAAACTGTTAAATTTTTTTGAATAAATTAATTAATTAATCATTGTGAGAGATGACGAGGACTGCTGTCATCACTCTACCAACGGGTCCAGCGTGTCCAGCGGGTCGAAGCGCACGGAGATGGCGCTGTCAAAGTGTAATGTCCCACTTTGACATTATGAAGATTTTAAACAATGCCATGATTACCTGTTTACTTTTTGAAGTATAATAATCCCGGTTCAAGAGCCCGGTTCAAGAGCCCAGTTCATGAGCCCGGTTTAAGAGCCCAGTTCAAGAGCACGGTTCAAGAGCCCGTCTCACGAGCCCGGTTCAAGAGCCCTGTTCAACAGCCCGGTTCAAGAGCCCTGTTCAACAGCCCGGTTCAAGAGCCCGTCTCACGAGCCCGGTTCAACAGCCCGTCTCAAGAGCCCGGTTCAAGAGCCCGTCTCACGAGCCCGGTTCAAGAGCCCGGTCCAAGAGCCCGTCTCACGAGCCCGTTTCAAGAGCCCGGTTCAAGAGCCCGGTTCAAGAGCCCGGTTCAAGAGTCCGGTTCAAGAGCCCGGTTCAAGAGCCTGCCTGAAATTCGATAACATGTGACATCTACCAACCCGCACTGGGCCCTCGTGGTGAATTACGGCCCACTGCCTCTCACAGAGAGGAGGCCTGTGTCTCAGCAGAATATTATAGGCCGTAAAAATGTAGATTGATGACTGAGCATCATTCTAACTGAATACGGCTTAATGTTGTTCAATTAGTCTTAAATTATCTAATAAGCAGGGCTGCGCGGCCTATATGTGCGAAGTGTGCAACGCACACAGGCGCCAGGGCACTAGGGCGCCGGAGGCGCTTCTGAGAATTAATTTTTACCCTATTTCATTCATGAATCATCATAGTCGAGTATCGATAAGTGAGTACAAATTTAATCTCCAAGACAATATTTACGTCTGTGGTTCGTGGAATGTTTACTATGTTTAGGTCTCGGGTTTTAGTTTTCATTAATAAGAGCTCTGCGTTCAAATCAAAAGAACCGCTATGATGCTTTAGGAATCCGCCGGATGCGAGAAGCACAGAATCGGTCAAAGTGGCGGTGCTTGGGGTAGGCCTATGTTCAGCAGTGGACGTCATGTGGCTGAAATGATGATGATGATGACTAGCTTCAGCCCACCACTTCGTCCGCGGGTTTAATAACGACACCCATAGCAAAAAATCTCTCTCTCTCTCTCTCGTAATCTTTCTCTCTTTCGGTCTCTCTTTCTATATCTCTCTATCTCTTTCTCTATCTCTATCTCTTTCTCTTTCTCTATCTCTTTCTCTTTCTCTATCTCTTTCTCTATCTCTAACTATCTCTTTCTCTCTCTCTCTCTCTCCCTCTCTCTCTCTCTCTCCCTCTGTCTCTCTCCCTCTCTCTTTCTCTCTCTCCCTCTGTCTCTCTCCCTCTCTCTCTCTTTTTCTATCTCTCTCTTTCTCTTACTTTCCCTCTCTCTCTCTTTGCGTCCAGCGATTTCGCGCACAGGCGCTGCCAAGTGTCGGCGCGGCCCTGCTAATAAGTAAAACTGCATTTATAAGAGTAACTTAATTTATTGCAATAAAAAATATATCAAAAATCGGACGGAATTTCATTTTTCCTTATTATAAAATAAAATTTACAAAAAAAAATACAGAATAAAGCTCATTTTGGAATGTAAATATCGAGATTAGATCCCTGTTCATATAAAAAATCCTATATACAAGTCAAAAATCTTTTATAAAAGTCACTAGAATACAATATTAATTATAATACATAAATATAAAAAATATATTTATCAAAATATAAAATACCCAACAACAACTTTTGTATAAAAAATACATTTTTGAGCTCATAAAATCACATACAGTTACAGTTTTGCATATAAAAGTAAAATTCCGTAGCCGACCGAAGGCGGCAACTGCAGACGACGAGTCGCCGCTACGACTGGTTTCTATGAATTTCTATGAAATATCTTCTGTAGGTAGCGACTAGTCATCGCCTTCATAGGAATACATAAAAATATATAGAAACCAGACACCACTGGGGTGTCGGGTCAACACGTCGGCTGCAGTTGCCGCATTCGGTCGGCTACAGAATTGTACATACTTTTAGGGCTTACTTGCACCACTAATCACTAAACGTGTTTAGCGCTAAACCACAGATGAATACAGATGGTTCACTCCGCATTTTAGGTATGAAGCTACAAGTAGGTACGCGGCTCGACTTGTCGAATTCAGTGGGCGTAACGTAGTCAGAAGATATAAAAGTTACGAGATAGAAAGAGAGGCAACTTCTAGGTGATTATAACTGTAGGTAATTAGCGCTGTGCGATCTGAATTGCACTTTATTGTATCGCAGCAAGAGTCGCTTTTTATTTAAATGATTTTGCGGAATGGACTTAACGCTAAACCAAAGGTTAATACAGATGGTTCTGTATTAACCTGTGGTTTAGCGTTAAGTCTACTAAACTAAGGTTTCCTTAAAGAGCGGTGGCCGGTACACAACAGCCGCAGTGACGGCTGTCATGATGGCAGCGGAGCTGTCGTTACGGTGTCAAAAAAATATCTTTAGGGAACCACACCAATTTACAGTCCTGCCGTCGAGAGAAGGCGTTCTTGACACCTGTCAATTTCATACTAACGAATATGTGTTTTGGAAACTTGATCCTTATTACAACTAGAAATTGTCCAACTGACAAGTGTCAGGAACGCATTTTCTCGACCACCGGACTGTACATTAAAAAATAACGTTTCCGTGACGTCATTCTTCGGTAAATTGCAGACTCTATGTGGCGGAGTTTTGTGGTGCAAGTGAGCCCTAAATGATATAAGATTCAAATTAAAGCTAAATATTGTGATGAACGATGTCGCACTTTACAATATCAAAAAATAAATTAAAGTTAAAAAATGTCAGAGTAACATGGCAGTGATAATACTTTCCTTTTTTTTTCAAAAACTTTACTTATACTCACACACTTATAAAAAAAATGGTGATATTAAAATCAGACTGTTTTTTTCATTTTAACCTTATTTCCTCAAAGTAAATTAGTGTTGAACAGTGTATTTGTTTTTTTATTTTATTAAATAGATATCAGATCAAAATCAATTTAAAATTACGTTCGTCAAGGATGTATTCGGTGTAGTAAACCTCGTAATTGCTTTACCATTTTTGCAAAATAACTTCCAGTAAAGGCCTAGTCCAACAAAAATTCAAGTGAAAATAACAAATAATAATTGAAAAATAAATTTAAAAAATTCTTTGATCCTCTTTAAAAATGCATCAATATTAATAGATTTAATTAGCATCGACGGGCTGTCTAACCCGCGCCGTCGTAGAGTTTGTACTTTTAAGATATTATTAATCTTTTAAAACTATGTTTTAACCATAAATTATATATTTCAATACTCAATACTCAATATCTTTATTGCTTTACCATAATGTGTACTGAGGTGGTAACTATATTTCGTTAGTATTAAGATTACTTAAAAAGTGTTTCAACAACCGGACAACCCTATCGAGGATTTGTGATGTTTCTGTTTATATTTTGTTTGTTTCCTTAATTAATAAACAATAAAAAAATAAAGATTCCAATATCGCTGTCGCGCTCGGTAGCGATACTGAGGTCCTAGACTAACTGACATTAGCTGACGAAATTTTTTTATCAATCCTGTTAAAAGTTCTTGTAGAAATTGTCTAGGCTTCTTAGTCACTTTGGACAATTACCGAGCGCGACAGCGATATTGCTTATATCTGAATAGGCCATAAATTGAAACTTCACTGAGTGCCACTTTAATTACACACATCTAAACTGCGATCAAGAGCTGTCAGTGTCAAAATTCTTCAACAATGATGACATTGACAGCTCTTTAACGCTGTTTAGATGTGTGATCGTGTTCAGTTTCATTGGTGAAATCCACCATGAGGTTGTAATTGTAACTGTCACATTGCTCTATATTTGAGCAAAAATAGTTCTCGACGTTTGATGACGAGCAAGCGACATTCAACTAACGATGATGGTAAAGCAATTACGACGTCGACTATATATACAAAATATTACGAGGTCATGTTTATCCATCGAGTATTTCAATAAGTTAATATTCGATTGTTTTTAATTAAAAATAAGTGAATATTTGCTTTGTATCGTCAAAAATTACTATTACTGTGTAAAAAATTACAAAAATTCCTGCTTAGCGGCCACATACCACCCTGTTGCTCATGCAAATATCAAAATATTTTCATCAACCAATAAAGTTAAATTTCACGTCTACAAAGCATCAGTAATCTTAAAACAAACGCTCAAAAATATACACAAAGTAATCAAAATGGAGTCACTAACCAGCCCAAGCACACTACTGCTACCAAACCAGCTGTACTTGACCTTTTTCTTGGTCAACCGTCTTTTATCCACAATCAACTTTTTGGGCCAGGAATTATAATCTGTGGGCACACTTTGACATTGGCTGGGATGCCATTTTCTTGGAGTATTATTTGAATTTTTCGCTTGAATACAAACTTCATGGGTCTTTCCGTCTTGGAGAGATATTTTGAATGGCTCGTCTATAGGGATGGTTAGGGATCTTTGGGTGTATGCCACGTCTGATGAGTACTGGAGCTTGTTTGTGCTGTCTCGAATGTAAAGGATGAAGTCCCCGACGTCTTCGTTAGAGGTGATGAACCAATGGGCGTAGATTGATGGTTGAGAGCTAGAAAGAGATAGAAAATTGGTTTAGGAAAAAATAAATTGACGCTGTTGGATAAAAAATGGGGATGAAGTGGATAGATTTGTTTCATTGTTTGGGTGGTGAATATGATGTAATAATGAGATAAAATTGCTAAATCAAAACTTAGAAAATGGATCGGAGAGGTAGAGTAAAATATAATAAAAGATAGTATAGCTTGTCCACTCTGAAATGACGCGCCGCGCCGTCTACGTAAAATACGATAGTCGGGCGCGTTATTTCAGAATGGACAAGCTATACTTATATATAGGTATAATAGTATGGTATTATAATCGAGTACAAATAAAAATCACCAAAAGTACAATACGGCCGATTTAAGTTGGCAGTTCCGAACTTCCCGCAGAAGGCTGCGCAATAACATTTTTAGGAACCAAATGGTAACATAAGGCGAGTGTGAGTGAGACAACGTGCGCGAAAGTTCGCAGAGCCTATGTTCACAACTGTCAAGTTATATCGGCCGTTCTGAAAAATATTGCGGACATACGAGTGGAAGACAGAACATCTTTTTTTAAGTATTTTAAAAGTAAACTTCGAGCCTTAAGCGAAAAAGACCACGTAGAACTTATAGTAAATAAAAAGATAAAAACACTTTTTGAATTTAAATTTCAACTTAATTTGACGTATCTTCATAAAAAACCGCGTGAATACTGTGTTATAAAACACAAAAAGAATCTCTCCGGCGGGGAATCGAACCCCGGTCTCCCGCGTGACAGGCGGGGATACTCACCACTATACTACCGAAGATGTGACATTTCTATCGAAATCTGTAATCTATATTGGTGCAATTTCTTAAAAAAAACTAGGAAATTATGCCCACAGGCACAGCATACAAATTCCGATCACTAATTCAGTCTTTAAACGTCATGTAGATAGACTCTTCACGTGACCTGAGGGCTGGCATATTTTTAGGTCAAAGAATTAGCAACGAGGCAATGTTTTTTTTTTTTTTTGAGGATGGGAAATCATCAAATGACTTCTCCCGCTCTGGGCGGAGCGAGAGGGTGTGTCAGACTTTTACTGACTAAAACCCACCTGTGTTCCTTCCGTTGCCTGTGTGCCAGGGCCGCGATATCCCTTTCGGACAAACCCGCAACCCCAGCAGGACGTGGCAATGCTGCCAGCCTTTTGGGCACTTTTCTCATTGACACCGATGAGGACGAATTTTTTGATGCCCAATGAGCTCTTTCCCTTTTTATTTCCTTTATATACTTGTACAAAATATAAATATTTTAGTGTTATATTGTATATTTTAATTAAAGTACCTGGGCGACCGAGCTCTGCTCTGGTGAAAATAGAGAATGCTCATTTTATAGTATAGGTTCATAGTAATTCCATGTATAGTACATACTAATTCCATGCTGCCATGATAGTAGGTACTTACTAATTCCATGTCTGTCAAATGTCAAATAAGTAGTCTAAGGTAGCCATCTAGTTCTAAACTTTGGGCGACCGAGGTCTGCTCGAGTGAAAATATGGAGAAAACGATTTTTTCCAGATATGTGACCTAGCTAGATCGATTTTCAGCCCCCGTAATTTTTTTTTGTGTCATCCAAATCGTTAGACCCATTTTCGAGAACGTGATAAAAAATATATTATTGTATACAAATATTGCTCGTTTAATAATATAGGATATATCCTCAACGTGGTTAGGGGCCGTTCAAGTATTACGTAAGCACTATGGGGGGGTGGGGGGGTCTTTGTTTTGCTTATTTTGGATGACATGGGGGGTAGGGGAGTCTAGATGATGACGTCATCGGTAGTTATTTACTTTTTTTACACGAATGGCAACCCTCACATTGTCTATGCTTGAAAACGAAACGCATTTTCGGGGATTCCCGCAAATAATGCATGCAAAAATCTGATCTCTATCCTAAATCTATTTTCTTATTTTTTAAATTATAATTATAACATTATAATTATAATATTAAAAAAATACATTTATAATTGAAAAATGTTTACGTAAGCATGGGGGGAGGGGGTAAAAGCTTTGCTTACTTTTGCTGACAAGGGGGATGGGGGGGTAAATAATTGTAATAAATCTGCTTACGTAATATTTGAACGGCCCCTTATTACAGCACCAACCTAATTATTATAGTTAATTTAGTTTATATGTAAACGTAAGTCAAACAATGTCAAAAAATATGTTGAACAAATAAAATATAACCAAAAATTACTATCTCCTATCGAAATTACAATTAGAAAAGTTTTAAATAATTGCCTGCTCAAATAAAAAACACAAAAAGAATCTCTCCGGCGGGGAATCGAACCCCGGTCTCCCGCGTGACAGGCGGGGATACTCACCACTATACTACCGAAGATGTGACAAAAATGGCGAAATAACGTATTAGATGATACTGGTGTTGCTAGTGTCCACTTGTTTTTAACCGACTTCCAACAAGGAGGAGGTTATATGTTCGACGCGTATGTTATTTTTTTATTTTTTTTATGTATGTCCGTCGATTTCTCCGTCAAATGTGGACCGATTTTGAAAATTCTTTTTTTGTTTAAAAGGGAATGCTCCCGGATTGGTCCCATATACATTTTATTAACTTTGCTGGGATAGTTTTTGAGTAAGCTTCAATAATACGTATTTTTCACACGTATGTGTGGATGATATGATGATAACTTCCTGTGACTGTTATTTACATAACAGGTACTGGAATTCTAAGGTAGCCTTCTGTGTATCTTGTGTCAAACGCATGGTAGTGTGTGTAATGTTTTTTTTATTAATTTAATTTATTTTTAATGTAAATGTATATATGTTATGTTTAATGGAGGTAAAGGGATAGGATAGCCCCGCAGTCCTGTCCATCCCTAGGACCACTCATAGGTTTAACCTCAGTATAAGTTTGTTTGCTAAAATCTGTCAAATGTTTGAAGTAAAGTGAATAAACATCCTATCTGTCATCCAACGTTGGTTTTATTCCACCGCCACCATTATAACAAAAAATAAATTACACAATTGTATGTACTTACTATTGAATATCCCTAAAAGCCAAATCGGGTTCAGAAATAAAGTCGAACGCACTCTCTCCCACAGCGCTGCTATGCTCCAAAATCTTCGCGTCAACTTCAGTGTTGCCAGTGCACAATAATCTGTCTTCGTCTACAGTCAGTAGATTTTCATTAAGTAATGTAACTGGTTCAGCGCAGGTTAGATTTTGATATTTTTCGTCCATTTTTAGTAAAGATGGTCTCATGTGGTTAAGGTAATGTTTTAATGGACGCGTAAAGCAGTCGCATTTTAAGCTGTTTTCTGTAAATAAAACACGGAATTTTAAAAATTTATTACGTGACGTCACGCCAGTATTCCCCGAGGGGTTGGGCAGAGGTGTACCTATAGTACACCCACATTTGGCCAGTTATTAAGTCCCATGCAATAGGGGGCGAGCCTATTGCCATCAACCGGGCACAAATCCAGACTCCGGGCTGCTACTGAGAAATTCTTGTTCGAAAAACTCAATAATACTTTGCCCGACCTGGGAATCGAACCCAGGACCTCATGCTCAGTAATAGCGCTTGCAACCACTAGGCCAACGAGACAGTTTTTTTTTTTTTTTTTACCTGAATTAATTACAATCAGTATAATTTTGTAGCTCTGAACTGTTACTGAGATTATGTCATTCCCACGCAGATAAATGCCAGTGGCCTTGAGTGGTTAGCTTGCGTGTTCTGTACTGAGCTCACGCGACGCGTCGTACGTGCAGCCAGTAATAGGACTCGCATATCAAGATTCAAAATATTCAAACAAGGGCCCTTTAATTTTTAACATTATATTTATTTTATATTTGTTGTTATAGCGGCAATAGAAAATGTAATTTCCATTCTAAACAAATATCAACTGTTAATCAAGTTGTTAACAGAATGATTACTATTACAGAAAAATTCATAAGAATTTTGAAGTTGTAGCGAAAAGTGTAACGAAAACGTTATTTATGTGGATTATAAAGTAATTTTTCCAAATACATATATTTGTTAATTTGTTTGAAAATTGCGAACACAGTTATCTCCGTTTTCATTTGGGATCGACCATTAATCACGCGAGGCTTGAAAGGAGGGTTCGGAAAAAATTACGAAATGTCACAAGAGAGGGGGGTGCATTGAGATATCACGTGGGTTTTTTTTTTTGTTGGACACGCGATAACTAAACCGGAAAGCGGCACGTGACCTTGACTCGCCATAGCCAAGCAACGATTATACCTGTATTTAAATATAATACATTCTGATTTTAGAACCATAAAACCTCATCACATTAAAAAGTTGCATTAATATCACGTGATTAATGGACGACCCCTTTACACTAGGCGAAATCTAAATGAATGCCTAAATTAAAGCACTTACTCTTGGATTTTCAACGCTCGACTCAGCGCAGAAAGTTGAAAATCTAACAGCGCAGTTTTATTTAGATTACTATATTTAAGGCCGTGCGCACTTTGGACACGAAGTTTTTCTCCGTCAAAAAGGTAGTGTTCCAGTGTTATCGCATTGAATGCACGAAAAATCCCAACAAGCTCGGATTGTTCTCGGACGTCGGAACTATACGTACGACTAACTCGCACTCAGTCTGCGCGCTCCCTTACTACTTGGAAGGTCGGGATCGTTCGTGCATGTTCGCACGAAATCGCGTCCGAAGTGCGCACGGGTTTTTTTTTTTTTTTTGGGTGGGAAATCATCAGTTGACTCCTCCCGCTCTGGGCGGAGCGAGAGGGTGTGTCAGACTTTTACTGACTAAAACCCACCCGTGTTCCTTCCGTTGCCTGTGTGCCGGGGCCGCGATATCCCTTTCGGACAAACTCGCAACTCTGGCAGGCATCGGCCCTTACGGACCCCGTCAGTTGGTGCTGACATCCCTTAGAGGCGCGCGTGGAACACAACGCGCCGTCGACCCGGGCCTGGTCCTCCTCGGCCGGCTCGGCCCACTGCCCACCGCCCGGGCGTCTCCTGCGGCGACTAGGGGCGCGAGGGCGCGCAGCTTGTGCGCACTTAAAGTACTAACCTTGGAATAACACCGTCAGTCCCTCATTTTTGACTTTCCTAACTAACTGGGGCTCGAAGCTCGTCAGCTCGTTTTGTCGTACATCCAATAACTTGAGTTGTTTAGCCGACATTATATTTGTAGTAGGTAATGTTTGGAGGGAATTGTTCTTTAGATGTAGCTCTGTTATGTTCTCAGGGAAACTGAATTTGATTTCGGCTGGAATGGTAAAAATATATATTTTGTGGCGGCATCTACATCGCCACCTGCGAACTACGCATCAAAGACCTAACGTCACACAAATCCTGCATCGCGCAATTAGAGTTTACCGCGCGAACAACATATATAGAACTTCTCCGACATTAATCGTTGGGCAGTTGCCCGCCAGAGACAACACCCGACTGGTCGGAGGATCCTCCCTTTTCTATAGAGGATGAGTGAACTTTACACCCTGTTCCTCATGCCTCTAAATTGGTGACCTCGACGTGATGCAGGATTTGTGTGACGTCAATATTTAGCTGTTTCCATCAATTTGGTAATATTATTGTATGGAATTAAGAAATATGGCTAACTAGTGAACTAGAATATTAATAATGAATTGCAATTATAACACTGAATTTGATGTTGTAACCGTTTTAGGTGTAAAAAAGGCATTTGGAAAGTTTCCAAATATTGTATTTACATCTCAAACTAAATATTCGGTGTTACGATATTAATGATCGCATTTCATAATCAATATTTTATTGCAATTGTTAGCCATATTTCTTATTTCCACACAGTAATATTGCCAAATTAATCAAAACAGCGAAATATTTGACAGCTATTTGCGACGTTGCCCACTTTCTGTTTATACGCTCTTATTAAGAGGCGAGCCTATTTAACCGGACTCAAATACCGGCTCCGAGTTGTTATTAGAACCCAATAACATTTAGCTTGACCTGGGAATCAAACCCAGGACCCCAGCAGTCACGCTTGTGACCTTTAGACCGACAAGCCTTTAGTCACGAATAATATTTACATAGCGTAACTCTTTATATCTTTTTTATTTGTTATTATATCAAAAATCAGAAAAATACATACATGTTCTTGATATCATATCTTTCAGATTATTATGAGATAAATCCAATACTTCCAACGATGTTAGATTACCGAGGACATCTGAAAAATAATTAAAACATATTTTAGTAGAATATCGAAGTAAATACCGAGAGAGGAGCTCGTGGCTAAGTAATCACAGCCGCACGGGTCGATCCATCAGGTTAAGCAACAGTTGCCGGGGTTGGTCCGTGGATGGGTGACCATCTTTACAGACCGAGACTCCTCCGTGCCTCGGAAAGCACGTTAAGCCGTTGGTCCCGGCTGTCTTTCGTGGATCTTTGGCAGTCGTTACGGGTCCCCAGAAGCCCGAAAGTCTGACAACCAGTCTTACCAAGCGGTATCGTATTACCCAGTTACTGGGTTGTGGAGATCAGATAGGCAGTCGCTCCATGTAAAATACTGGTATTCAGCTGCATCCGGTTAGACTGGAAGCTGACCCCAACATAGTAATAAATAAAGCTAGGCAGATGATGCTGAATTGTGTTTTAAATAAAAAAATATAGTCTCAAATAACTTACTACTCCTAATATCATTAATAAAATTCCCAGCCAGGTTTAATTTTTTTACTTTCTGAGCGCCTAAGGTCAGATCATGAGTTAGCACCGGTATCTCGTTGTAACTCAGGTCAATTTCTCGCAGTCTGTAGGGAATCCAGGGGTTGGCGGGAAACATCTTCTTTGTTAGAAAGCCGAATTTATTGTGGCTTAGAATTACCTGAAAGGACAAATAGGTAGGTATTATTATATGAGGTCCCTTCAAAATGGTTGAGCTGAATGGTGCTAATCCATGCGTCATGTTCGTGAACGGGCGCCGTCAGTAGGGACTGGTCAACTCTTAGCTGCCTTGGCTGATTAAATTTTTTGAATTGTTCTTTGTTTTATATTTTTATTACGGACGCTTCTAACGTGCACGTCTTTCTACACTGTTCTGACATGTTTAATTTCATTTAATTTACAACATGAATGATGTAACCAATACTTTGTAACAATTTATTTAAAAGAGTGTCCGTGGAGTTTCTTGCCCGTTCTTCTCCATAGGTACCTACTACGCTTTGGAATGGGCAACTAGCTTCATATTTCTGACTGACCGATTCCTTGACAATTCAAAAGTGCCTGTAAATGGTTTATTTGTTTTTTTTTTTTTTAGTTTGCGTTTAATACCTTTTTTAGATATAATTAATTTAATATTCAGGGTGGATTGTTGAGATGTGGCAGTAATGGCAGCTACTTGAACCGTTGTAGCTACAGAAAACGGTATTAGAAGACTGTCCTTAGCTTTTTGACTGACCTACCGTGATACAGTTTTTACTAGTACGGAGGTCAGTGTGAATTACTCTCTAACAACCATAATATTTGTACGCACGACATGAGATGTTATGTTTTGTATTTTATTTTTTCTTTATAAGTATTTGTTATTCTTATGGTTGTTATTGCGATGCTGGAAATAAAGTTTTTTTTTTTTTTTTTTTGGTACATTTTGATCTACATTCACAGATTTTGAAAAAAACCCGCCCAGTGCGAGTCGGACTCGCGCACCGAGGGTTCCGTACTGACCTGTAGGTTTATAAGTAAAAATATTTTTATTATATGATGGTAACTAAAAATTTATGCTTTTTTGCAATTTTTCCTTTATCTGTGTACCCTGTAGGTTTTGATTCCCTTGCGAGTGTCGAAAATTTGCAGCATAAACGGCTGTATCTTTTAATTGCGTTAGCTTAGAAGTTTGATTTTTTCACAGCTCCAAGGGACAGTAGACCTGAGTATTTGATATGAATTTCAGCTTGATACCTCCACGCGTTCCTGAGAAAAAGGGTCTTGACAGACAGACGGACAACAAAGTGATCCTATAAGGGCTCCGTTTTTTTCCTTTTGAGGTACGGAACCCTAAAAATGGTTAGATTAGTTTGGAACTGTGACCAACCGCGCATCTTCATTTAGTATTAGAGCATGATACGATTGTCGCATGCAAGTTTGATACCAGTTCACAATTGGTCGGTTTGCCATGGATAGATTATACTCGTAAAGTGTCGAAAAATAATGCGTTAAGTTGTAATTGGTTTGTTACAGTTCACAAGTATCAAAATGGTGGAAGAAAACATCGTGAGGAAACCGGCATGCCTGAGAGAAATTTCTCAACGGCCAGAAGGTGTGAAGCCAAGTCAGAGGCCCTTGGGCGGCTTTAAAACTCTGACACCAGGTTAGTCACTTACCACTCAAAAATAAATAAAGAAGATTCTAAATTATGTGTATTTTTCATAAAAAAATTACAAATGTAACAAATTATGTTAGTATTACAATTGCAATTATTATATCTTTTTAAAACATTTTTTAATCAATCCATCAAAATAATCCTAACTAATATTATAATTGCGAAAGTGAGTTTGTTTGTTACGATTTCATACGGCTGAACGGATTTGGATGAAATTTGGCACATGCGTAGACCATGGCCTTGGTCAGGAGATAGGATACTTTTTATGATGATATTCCGACGGCATTGAGACTTATGCGGGTAAAAACGCGGGGCGCAGCTAGTAATAAATAATTTATTTAAATACAAATAGACGACGTATATTTAATAGCCTAATCCACTTAACTGTTCTTAAAAAGTCATAAAGAACCCTGTAAGAAATGACACGTGTTTCACCTCTCATCGAGCCATCCTCAGGAAGACCCCGGACACGACGTGTTGCCACGTCAAACGCCGAACGCAATACAATATGGGTAAAAGAATGAACTTACCTCTTCCAAAGACAGGCAGTCATCTAACAATCCATGTGTCTTGTTATCAATCTTTTCTAAGAAGTTATGTGATAGATCCAACTTCCTGTAACATAGATAACATTTCTTACTATAAATCAGTTTTAAACATAAAGAATATTTATTTGTCCAAAACATGAGTTTATGCCTCGTTGGTCTAGTGGTTGCAAGCGCTACTGCTGAGCATGACATCCTGCGTACGATACCCGGGTCGGGCTAAGTGTTATTGGGTTTTTCTATCTGGAATTTCTCAGTAGCAGCCCGGAGTCTGGATTTGTGCCCGGTTGATGGCAATCAGCCCAGCTCCCGACTTTTTATCCACTGAGCGAGAGATCGAGCAACTGCAAGCCGTTGGACGTGTGTTGAGCGATAGTTGTCACTCTATTGCGCGACTGTTTTGAGATAGTTGACAGCCTAGTATGAGACAATTTCGCGAAAATTACGCCGAGTGCACTTTGGACGTGTTTTCGTATGAATTTTATTCCGAACACATACGAGCACGCACGAACGATCCCAACCTTTCAAGTACTAAGGGAGTGCACAGATTGAGTGCGACTAAGTCGTACGTTTCGTTCCGACGTCCAAAAACATTTTTGCGCTACAGTTTTGAAATAGTTGCGCTACAGTTTTGAAACAATTGCTACAGTTTTGAGACTGTTGCTACAGTTTTGAGACAGTTGCGCTATTGTTTTGAGACAGTTGCGCTACAATTTTGAGACAGTTGCGCTACAGTTATGAGACAGTTGCGCTACAGTTTTGAGACAGTTGCGCTACAGTTTTGAGACTGTTGCTACAGTTTTGAGACAGTTGCGCTACAGTTTTGAAACAATTGCTACAGTTTTGAGACTGTTGCTACAGTTTTGAGACAGTTGCGCTATTGTTTTGAGACAGTTGCGCTACAATTTTGAGACAGTTGCGCTACAGTTATGAGACAGTTGCGCTACAGTTTTGAGACAGTTGCGCTACAGTTTTGAGACTGTTGCTACAGTTTTGAGACAGTAGCGCTCCAGTTTTGTAACAGTTACGCTACAGTTTTGAGACAGTTGCGCTACAATTTTGAGACAGTTGCGCTACAGTTTAGAAATAGTTACGCTACAGTTTTGAGACTGTTGCTACATTTTTGAGACAGTTGCGCTACAGTTTTGAGACAGTTGCGCTACAGTTTCGAGACATTTGCGCTACAGTTTTGAGACAGTCGCGCTATAGTTTTGAGACAGTTGCTCTACAGTTTCGAGACAGTTGCGCTACAGTTTCGAGACAGTTGCGCTACAGTTTCGAGATAGTTGCGCTAAAGTTTTGTCTTAACGTACCTTAAAGCCACCAATCCTTTAAAAGCCTCATTAGGTATATGCTCCAGCTTGTTTCCGCTGAGCGACAGATCCAGCAACTGTTGCAGGCCGCTGAATGTGCGAACGGCAATAGTTGTCAGTTGGTTGCGCGACAGATCTACCTTGAACGTTGTTGGTAGGTTCCCGAACGCAGACCTGCTTAGTTCTGTTATGTTGTTGTCCTGGAATGAGAAAAGGCTAATTAATTAGTAAAATGCTCGGTATTTCATTATAGGTATTGCAGTTATTCTGTTTTTCTTGAATATGATCTAAGGCAAAAAGCCACACTAAGATAATATTGTGAAAAATTATTACTTGTATTTATTAGAACTAAATACAAGAATAGAATCTTATGTTAGAGTCTCATTAAACCTTTTAATTTTTGGACGCTGACGAATCGACTAACATTGCGACCAAGTTGAGTCGGAGCAGTACTTCTTATTATCCTATCCTACTTCCTACTATGCTTCTTTCTTCTAGTCTATTTCCTTCTATCCTACTGTCCTACTTCCTACTATTCCACTTCTTACCACCCTACTTCCTTCTATCCGACTTTCTACTATACTACTTTCTATTATCCTACTTCGTTCTATCCGACTTAGTACTATCCTACTTTCTACCACCCTACTTCCTTCTATCCAACTTCCTACTATACTACTTTCTACTATCCGACTTTCTACTATACTACTTTCTACTATCCTACTTTCTACTGTCCTACTTCCTTCTATCCGACTTCCTACTATCTTGCTGACTTACTTCCTAATATTCCACTTCCTACTATCCTACACCCTTCTAGTTTATTTCCTTCTATTCTACTTTCTACTATCCCACTTCCTTCTATTCGACTTCCTACTGTTCTATTTCCTACTTCCTTCTATTCGATTTTCTACTATTCATATTTTCTTCTATCTGACTTCCTACTATTCTACTTCCTACTTCGTTCTATCTGACTTTCTAATATCCTACTCTCCACTATCGTAGGATATCGAAGGGAGTTGTCCCTTCTATCCGACTTCCTACTATTCTACTTCGTTCTTCCCGAATTTCTACTATCCTACTCCCTTCTATCCGACTTCCTACTATTCTACTTCGTTCTTCCCGACTTTCTACTATTCTACCGACTTCCTGACCCACTAATCCTAAACTTTAGCACACGGGCAAACCATGACCTAGATTAAGTCATAGGAGACTTTTATGCGACTTTGTTTTATACTACATATTTATAAATAAATATATTTACCTGCACATACAAATACTGCAAACTACTGAGTGTAGACAGCGCCTCCCACGGCGGTTTCGTCAAACCGTTGTCCGACAGATCCAGAGCTTGCAGCGTCAACAGGCTGGGGAAGCTATCGGACGCCAACGTGTCGCCCAACATGTTGGACGATAGGTTCAGTCGGAGGAGCGCATTCATTGACGGCCAGGTGTTCGGCTTGATTTCTGTGAGGTTGTTATGGGCGACGTTTAATTCGCTGTGGAGACGAAAATGGGTAATTTATTAAAATAAAAAATATGTGGTTAACTTGCAGCATGGACGTGTGATGAGTTCATGAATGAACGACTTCAGAATTAGTCGGACAATCGTGGTAGTAAATAAAAAGTGTTCATTTTGATATCCCATAACTCTAGGCACTCTGGGCAGGGATGGCGAACCTCTCTACATCTACGTGCCATTTTTTACAAATACTAAAATAATTGAATGTTGCCATGACGTGCCAACAAACAATCACAGACTTGGTTACTCCTGGAAAAACTATATATAAATACTTTCACAATAATACCTTTATTAATATAGTCATGTTAATATCATCAGTTTTATATTTATTTAAATTAAAGAATAAATAAGTCTGACTTCAGACTGTTGCAAACTAAATGACTTAGGTTTCTGAAATGATGCTGTGCCCAAATTGTTTTGTTACGTGCCACCAATGGCACGCGTGCCAATGGTTCGCCACCTCTGCTCTAGGGTATAAATGAGACCATGTAAAAAAAATCAACAGGCATATGAATTTATTTAAATTTTTTGTTTATTTCGTTTTGCATGTTTTGCATCGACAAATTCACGATTATCTATGTAAAACAACGTTACGTGAAATATTAAAAAAAATACTTTTAATTCAGACTATCTTTGTAACGGGTGGGCCATCTGTTGGTACGTTTTTGAATTTCGTCGTATGACAACGGCAAACGAGCTACAGACCCGAAATTTTTACAATTCATTAACATACCGTACCGTATACCGTCCGCGGCACGAAACAACATGTTTTCTCTTGAAGAGCGTTTTGAAATTTTAAAAACTTATTTTCAAAGTCAGTGCTGTGTCGCCGAAACTGTGCGAATTTTGAAAATAAATTTTCGGACGAAGCGCCGATATGTGAACAAGCAAAACTGCCGGATTTGGGGTTCGGAACAGCCACACGCAATCGTAGAGAGACCAATGCATCCTCCAAGAGTCACAGTTTGGTGTGGATTTTGGAGTGGTGGCATAATTGGCCCATTTTTCTTCGAAAATGATGCTGGCAACGCCGTTACCGTCAATTGCGAACGCTACAGAGCCATGTTGACCAACTTTTTATGGCCTAAAATCGACGCTATGAATGTGGACGACCTTTGGTTTCAACAAGATGGCGCCACATGCCATACAAGCCGACTTACGATCGACCTTCTGCGCACCAAGTTTAACAACCGCATAATCAGCCGTTCAGGAGATTTCAATTGGCCTGCGCGTAGCTGCGATTTGACACCGCTGGACTTCTTCCTGTGGGGTGCCGTTAAAGACCGATGTTATGCGGATAATCCAGAGACAATTCCAGCTTTGAAAAACAACATTACGACTGTTTAGAGTGAAATTGGCGCCGAGGTAGTTCAAAATGTCATCACTAATTGGGGTGACCGAATGGCATACTGTAAGGCCAGTAGAGGGAGCCACATGAACGAAATCGTTTTTCATTCTTGACGGGGATACTTTTAGCTTTACAACAACAAAAAAATTAATAAAAAATATCAATGCATACTCTTTTGATCGCATTTTTTAAAACGTACCAATAGATGGCCCACCCTGTACATAAAATAAAAATATGACAACATCGCATTTTCTTAGCTTTAAATATGAATGATTGGTTTTAATGAAAATTATTTACTCGTACTTATCAATGAAACTCACACATCGACAGTCTAGTGTTATATTATCTTCGAAACTATGTACTTTTGGAACACTTGTTCTAGGACTTTTTGTATTATTTTTACTTATAGCATATAACCGTAGAGTTATGGGACATCAAAAGAAACGTTGTATAGGGGCGAACAGACTGTTCAAAATGATCAGAACTATGAAAATTAAACTTTATCTCAATGACACAACGGTGTATTTTTCAATGATCAATGATGATGAGTATACGAAAACTGTCAATCTGAAAATAATTTGATCAAACTGGTATAAGTATAGTTCTTCATCTTATCATTTTATTTAAACATTTTCGTTCCTTTGTTTTTTAAGGAGACTGTAAACTTGGGTTAAAAACCGTAAATTTTATTTTACAAATGTGGTGTAATTCGGCAAAATAATTTATAAATCAAGAAAAATATTGCAATTCTATTTTAAGCACTTGTTAAATTTTTTGTAGGATTGATCTTTAGTACTAGATATTTAGACAAAATCGATGATAATAGGGATGATGCCTGGGTAAAAAAAAAGAAATTCTAATAAAAAAATATTAGACACGTATTTTTTGCTTTATCATATTAATAAAAAATTACTTAGATAAAACGCATTTTAAGTTGGGGACTGGGGGTCGCTACGTCACTAGTATGTATAAAACCTACATACACGTGACGTCATGGCACATTTTACCTCAATGTATCGCCGTAATCTCTAGATTACATAAAAAAAGAAAAAATACGTGTCCAATATTTTTTTATAATCTGAAAGACGGACAATTTTTTTTTTCTTGTCATCATCCCTATTTGTGCAATATTGCCTTTTTTTTTAAACGGCGGTTTCCTGGACATAATTACAGGCTGAATAAGAAATAAATGATATTTCACTCACCCCAAACTAATAGGTATTTGAAACAGCTTCTCCAGCTGATTAAAGCTGATATCAATAAGGCGAGCGCTCACGAGCTTAGCCAAGCTGCCTCGGGAAATATCGCGTAGTCTGTTGTGTGACAGATCTAACTCTAGCACTGTGGGAATAGTGCCGAACGTGGACGGTTTTATCACTTCTAGGGAGTTATAGCTTAGGTTTAGGAATCTGTGGGAAGAGAAATAGTAATAATATAATATAATAATCATTTTATTTCGGAATAATATTTCCATAATTTGTTAGTAAACATTGATCTTAATATCTATGTTAGTAAAACATGCAGGTTGGACAAATAATCGACAAGCGGGCAATCAAATTTCCCCGCAATGACATTCAGGAGACTGTTCGAGCTGCCCCTGACCCTCTGCAGCAGCGATGCGACACGCTTACGTCTGATCGCTGCAAAACCATCAGTGTGCGCATCAGCAAACATTCCCGATGCACTGCAGAAGCGTGGCAGCCCCAACAACATCCTGAACGCATTGTTGTATTGAACTCGAAGAACATTGATGGCTCTCTGCGCACAACTTGTCCAGAGGCTGCACGTGTAAAATATCTGACAATACGGTGTAATAATATAGCTAGTATCTTGCTTGTTTCTTACAAAAAGAGGTGTTGTTATGTTAAGTAGTATGCCATAAATTTGGCATAAATGAAGATTCCGGGCTGTTAGAGAGATTTTTTATTGAAAAGTCCCAGTAACGTTAGCCTGACCTGGCATCAAACACAGGAGGTCACGTTGATTAGTTGCGCGTGCGTCCATTAGACCAATGACGCAGTCAATACTGTTCGCAAGCTTTTTAAAAATAAATAGATAAAGAAATGTAGCGAAATTAGTGTGTACTGTACCTCTGAATACACCTTCGGAAAATATAGTTAAAGTTTTGTAAAAAAAAAATCACGTATAAAAACACGATTATAACACAGAGAAGTAGTTCTTGAGTTATAATCACAATAACAGACAGACAGATTGAGAGACACTTCTTTATTAATACATTTTTTTTTTTAATACTTAAATATTAGGCTTACCTTATAGAGAATAGATTCTGGAACACAGCATTGAAGATTTCACTTATATTATTATGAGATAAATCCACCGTGTTTAACTCGTACAACTTAGGGAATGCTAGCCTCTGTATAGATTCTATTTTGTTGTACGATACGTTTAGGATTTGTATGCCTGACATATTTTGTATGGGTATCTGTTTGAAAGAAAAGTTATTTTAGAAGGTATTTGCGATGGTTTGATGAGGGTAATATTGCCAAAGACCATATAGGTTAGGGTAATATCGCAAAAATCAATATGGTGATAATGCCAAGCGCAAAATTATAAGGGTAATATTTCGACAGTCAATATTTATTAGGGTAATACTGCTTTTCTTGGGATAGATCTAGATGAGAGGTGTTCCTGGATTAATCATATTGATAAGATATGTGAAAAACTCAGTAAGTTTGGTTATATTCTATGGCGCTTATCTAACCTACCAAGCAGACAACCACATTACAGGCTTATCTATCATGCGTATTATGTTGGTTCAATACTGCGTTATGGTATACTGGTATGGGGAAAATAGGTGCATCTCGAAAGAGGTTTCATCGCACAAAAGAGGTGTATACGTGCGATTTGTAATGTAGACCCACTTACATCCTGTAAACCACTGTTTAGTAAACTTAAAATACTTACCTTAACTGGTATTTAAATTGAGGAAGTATGTAAATTTACCAAATCTCAACCTGCGATGTTTGAAAAACTGGGAGATAAATTTAAGTTTAAAACTTTAAAAATTGTATTGATATCCTAATAGATTAGTTAATCCTAGAATGAAAACGGAACTATACAGGCGAAGTTGCTATCCTATGTGTATTCCGATTTATAACAAGATTCCTAACCAAATCAAAGAACTTCCAATGGTCCGCTTCAGAAGGGCTTTACGCAGTTGGTTAATTGAGAATTAATTCATTTTAAATTAAAATGATCTAATTGTATACAAAAAATATGCATGTCATTATGTATATGTTAATTGTAAGAACTTTTGTAACCATATTTATCTGCAAATAAATCTTAAGACTGACTTTGAAGGCAATATAATTTAGGGTAATATTGCATTAAGTTAAATAATGCTTGGTTTGTTATTTCCAAAGGTAATATTGCTACGGGTAAGACATTTATAATTGATGAGGATGGTAGTGAGAATATCGCTGAAAGTTGCCGGAGTCAATATTTCTATGGGTGATATTGAGAACAAAAACTATCTCTTGAACTGACATAGGTATAACTTTGTCATCAATTAATTAATTTGTTCCATAAAAATCCTAATGCATGAGCTCTTATTTGATTAAAAAAAAAAAAAAAAAAAAAAAAAAAACTTTTTGATTTTAACGTTTTGCAGGATAAAATTAAATATTTGCACACCAGATGTAATGGGATAATGTAAACGGGTTTGGGGGGGGCATTATAGTTTTAAGACCATACATTGTAAACCATACATTGTGACCGACATTCTCGTAAATAAATGTATTTTATTTGACTGTTTTATCTCACCTGAGAGAAGTCAGTAAACTCATTATGCGCCATCAGCAGTGTATACGCATAACTATTCTCATCGAATGCTTGCGGACTTATCACAGACAACTTGTTATGGCTAAAGTCTAACAAAGTCATGTTGTTGCAGTTCTGGAACGCGCCCTTCTCTATGGTCGATAGAGAGTTGTGTGATATGTTCACTACGGCTTGGTAGAGGTCGGTGAATGCCTGGTTCTCTATTATTGTTATGTTGTTTTCGGCTAGGTTTATTTCCTGGAAAAAAAAAATAGGGAGTTTATATTTGGTCTACAGGTTGTTTATTATTAATAGTTACAGTAATTAGTTGGGCCCGGTTGTCATTCGAAAATCTTTGAGTCATAACACGAAGTCTTACCAAGAGGTAAGTAACTGGATTACGGAGGACAGTTAGGCAGGCGCTCTATGTGAAATACTGGTATTCATTTGCATCCGGTTGGACTGGAAACCGACCCAAACATAGAAGAGACTAGGCACATGATGATGAAAGAAAGAAAAAAGAAAGATATAAAGTATTGTAGCGGCATCTACATCGCTACATGCGAACTACGCATCAAAGACCTGACGTCACACAAAAATCCTGCCTCGCGCAATTAGAGTTTACCGCGCGATAAAGATATATAGAATCTCCCAACTTCAAACCTCTGGGCAGTTGCACGCCAAACATCACACCCGTCTGGTCGGAGGATCCTCCCTTTTCTATGGGGGATGAGTGAACTTTACACCCTGTTCCTCATACCCGTAAAGTATAAATATAAAATGACACTCACCTCAGCATACTTGACCGCCTGGAACATCTGGAAGTCTACTTTACTAATCTTGTTCCTGGCTAAGTCTACAGTACCGATGCGCGTCACCGCCGAGAAGGTGCCGCGGCCTATGTCTGAGATCTGGTTGTCTTGGAGATACAGACGTCTGGTAAGAAAAAATAATAATTATATTACGGCGGTATTACCCTCATAAGCAGAGGTATAGAAAAAAATCATCAATTTGATCTCAATTGTAATTTTACTAATTATTATTAACCGGTTGTAGCCCCAAAAAAATAAAATTTTAATCTATTATTTTAAATGATTTTGTTTTTAATCAGATTAGAATATTTATGGCTACAATTTTAATAGCTCTAAAGTAACTTTTTTTTAAATCTTATACGCTCTTATATAACATAACCACAGAATAGTACAGAAGGCGCACTCCGTATTTTAGTTACGCGTCGGGCTCGTCTTGTCTGGCCAATAGGGACGATGACTAAATTTTTTTTTATTTTTTTTTTATTAAAAGATATTGGACACGTATTTTTTATTTTTTTACGTAATCTATAGAATACGGCGATACATTGAGGTAAAATGTGCCATGACGTCACGAGTATGTAGATTTTATACATACTACGAGTAGTGACGTAGTGAACCCTACTCCCCAACCTAAAATGCGTTTTATCTAAGTATTTTTTTATTAATATGATAAAGCCAAAAATACGTGTCTAATATTTTTTATTATGTGACTGACGGACTAATTAGATTTTTTTTTTTACCCAGGCATCAACCCTATTCAGTGAGCGTAACGAAGTCAGAAGATATAACAGTTACGCTATAGAAAGAGAGGCAACTTCTAGGTGAATAATCTAACTGTAGGTTATTAGCGCTGTGCGACATGATTTTGCGGGTGAACCATCTGTATTAATGTGTGACATCATAACACCATCATCTTATACTCTTTTATTGGTCATCTATTGGCACCCACTGATTATTATTTATGTTTAAGGCGAAAGAGTCAAGGTAGGTCGCGAAATTCAAATTTTGTTACGTTTTTTGCTATTTGTAGGTCAGTATCATGTTGTAAGTTGATTTAAATATTATTCGCGGCCGTATTAAATGTATATTTATAGAATTGTAATCATAAAAATGATCAATACAACTCTCTAAGTTCATATAATTCCATTGAATGACTATTTCATGAAATCATGACATTTGACCATTGTGCTTACTTATGGAGTTGTATTCCTAATTGTAATGATTATAATTATGTAAAACCATATTTGTTACGGTCGCGAATCATATTTGAATCAACATAAAACCTGACACTGACCTGCAAAATGCAAAAAACTAAAGACAATTTGAATTTCGCGGGTTACCTTAGCACATAGACAGGTTGTGGTAAATGCTAAAAAACATGCAATAATGGTGCAAATAAATAGTTCCAAAAACCTAAGTAATGAAGTGTGGAAAGTAGTGAGAAAATGTACCAATAAGGAGGAAACGAAACAACCAGAAATTCGTCCGAAGTCAATGACCAAATTGTAGTGGATCCAGAGGCAATATCTGATATTTTAGCAAAACAGTTGGACTACAAATGTATCTCTAGGGCAGTAGAAAGAGACCAAAATACAGCATTTTTACAAGAGTTTACAATCGAAGAAAATAGCGAAATGACAATTGCTTCCGTCACTCCAAATGAGGTCTCAACCATAGTCCATAGTATGGAGAACAAGTATTCTTGTGGTTATGATGGGATCCCAATATCCGTAATTAAGGAACATATGTCTATACTAGCTGAGCCTATGTGTGATTTTTATAATAAGTGTATTGAGGAATCTATCTTCCCGGACCAGCTTAACCGCTCTCGTACTGTTAACGTACCCGGGCCGACCGAAACCTTAAAGTAGCCAGAGTAATACCTGTCTACAAAAAAGGTAGTAGAACGGATCCTAAAAACTACAGGCCTATCTCCTTGCTACCAGTCCTGTCCAAAATATTTGAAAAGATCATAAAAAAACTTCTTTTAGCTCACTTGCGTGTAAATACACTAATAATACAATAATAAGTTTTAAACCAAAGACAGTTCGGTTATCAAAAAGGTGTTGGCACTTCCGACGCCATATATACTTTACTTGATGACGTAATAGGAAAAATAAATAATAAAAAGAGAGTAGCCGGAATTTTTCTTGACTTAAGTTCCGCGTTTGACACTATAGACCACGAATTACTTCTTACAAAATTGACGCATTATGGGATAAGAGGTAAGGCCTTGAAATTACTCTCTTCATATCTCAAAAACAGAAAAATGTTCTCCGAAATTGACAAAATACAAAATGGCTACAAAAAGGTTTACAAATCAGCAACAGTAATGATGACTTCGGCCGTCCCGCAAGGATCTATATTAGGACCTGTTTTATTTATTAATGACTTAATTAATTACATGAACACACGTTTTCCTGACATTGATATAGTAATTTTCGCAGATGACACTAACGCCATAGTAGCGGCAAATGACATAGATAAATTAACAGAGACTGTAAATGCAGCATTACAAGCAGTTCACGTGTGGTTCAATATGAACAAATTGTTAATCAACACTGCAAAGACCAATATCCTATTATTTAGAACAACAGCTCGTAATAAGGACGATTTAGAGGTTGTTTTGAATGACGCAAAAATTGTCCTCGTCAAGGAAGTTAAATTCTTGGGAATACATATAGACGAACAGCTAAATTGGAAAATAGAATTAAATGCTATAAATGCATCAGTATGTTCCGCATGTTATGCTTTAAGAGCACTTAGAACAGAAATTAGCATTGAGCAATTGAAAATGGTATATTTCGCGTTGGTAGAATCAAAAATTAGATATAGCATAATGTTTTGGGGAAAAAGTTATGACTATAATATCAAAAGACCTTTTGTGTTACAAAAACGCGCAATTCGCACATTGGTCCGTATCCCGCAAAGAGAAAGTTGCCGTGAACATTTAAAAAATCTGAATATACTTACAGTGCCGAGCATGTATGTTATTTGTACTTCTTAGTAACATGGCCAAATACACTAGGGGAAAAAATTAAGGGATCAAAAAAAAAAATATTTTTTTTAGGTTTTTCAAGTGGCTGTATTTCCCTTAAAAATGGTTGTACTGGAATAAAAAAAAAAGGATTTAAAGCTCGAAGTTTCTAGTTTTGGGATCTTACGATGAAATTTTTTTTCAAGCATCGTGTTGCTCCGCCGTGGCTGCAAAAAATTTAAAACAAAGACTGGCGGTAGTCTTTGTTTTAAATTTTTTGCAGCCATAAAAAAAAAACAAAATTAAAAACAAAAAAAAAACAAAATTTAAACATTTTTATCAATAAAAATGCATAAGAAAACTGCATAAAAAAAAATTTTTTTTCGATGCTCATTTGGATTGAGTGGAACACGTAGCTTGAAATTTTTTTTCATCGTAAGATCTCAAAACTAGAAACTTTGAGCTTTAAAATCCTTTTTTTTTTATTCCAGTACGACCATTTTTAAGGGAAATACAGCCACTTGGAAAACCTCAAAAAAATAGTTTTATTTTTTTATCCCTTAATTTTTTCCACTAGTGTAAAATACATGAATATGAGACAGCAGAATAACGGCAGATTAGAGAAGGCACACGTAGACAAGACATTAAGCGGTACAAGGTGCAGCCTAATTTGAGTACTGTGAAGCACAGTCCCAGATTTCAATCGGTTATATTATTTAATAAGTTGCCACTAGATATAAAATGCGCTATCTCCTCAAGCTCTTTTAAAAGTCAACTTAAAAGTTTCCTGTTGAATAAGTGTATTTATGCTGTTGAAGATCATTAATGAAATTCCTGTATTATGTTGTATTTATGCATTGTTGTAATGTTTAACGTGTTTTTTTTATTTCCTAATGAGCTTTTATTTTATTTTCTATATTATGTAATTTCAAATACAATTTATTGTTCATGAATAAACAAACAAACAAACAAGCATGCCCCTTAACCTGCGGATAATGTAGTGGGCTCCATCATTACTTCCTTATAACCCTGTGTTTTATGTACTATGTTGTAGCTGTTTATAATATAAAATAAAGAAGCAAACTGAACGTATCAGTAGGCTAATACCGCGTGTACGCCACAATACTGTAGGGTAATACCGCACGTACGCAACAACGCTGTGGGGTAATACCGCGCGTATGCAACAATGCGGTAGGGTAATATCGCGCGTACGCAACAATACTGTAGGGTAATAACGCGTTCGGTGGAAGGGTTTCGTATAGAAACGAAGTATCATTTCTCCGGTGTATGGTATATTTGTATTTCGCTAGTTATGTTATTTGGTCGGTGAGTCTATTAGTATTTATCTGGGCTAAAATCCAGACTCCAGCTGCTGAAAATTTTATAATGGAAAATTACAATAAATCTGCATGACCCATGAATAGAACTCACGACACCACATCAGCAGTAACGCGTGGGAAATTATCAAATAACTTCTCCCGCTCTGCGCGGAGCGGGAGGGCGTGTCAGACTCTTGCTGGCTAAAACCCACCCGTGTTCTGCCTTTGACCCACGGTAAAATTTAAAAATCGTTTCACAGAATAGGGAACATGACTCAATTTTTTTTTTAGTCCGTCTTTGAGTTTATAAAAAAATATTGGACACGTATTTTTTCATTTTTTCCGTAATCTAAAGATTACGGCGATACATTGAGGTAAAATGTACCGTGACGTCACGAGTATGTAGATTTTATACATACTAGTGACGTAGCGACCCCCACTCACCAACTTAAAATGCGTTTTATCTAAGTATATTTTTTTTTTTACCGAGGCATCATCCCTGTTACTTGTAGATAAATGTTATTACTCTGCGCAGGATTTCTTAAATGATAATTTTTTGTAATATCTTTACTTTCTATTACATTTGCATGCTATAAGGCAGAATGTACACGGATTCTATTATACAATTTAACAACTTATTTTTAAGTACCTACATTCTAAGCAAATGTAAGACCTATTCTATTCTATGCCTTTCGGACTTTCCCGCGACCCCGGCACGATGAGCAGTAACGCTTGCATGGAGATTAATGAGACTTACCTCAAAAATCTCATTCCTCTAAAACTGTTAGTATCCAATTTCTTGATCTTATTATTGTCCAAATGTACCACTTTTATAACTGTGTTCCTTGCAAACATGCCTCTGAAAAATAAAGATAACAAATTAATATTACTAGATTCTGCCCCGATTTCAGTCAGAACGCTGTGAGACAAAAGAACACAATATGTGTCTCTTCTACTAAATAACTAAAAGGCGTGTGATATTCAGGTATTTCATGGATATATAAAGGATTATAATGTTACTGAAAAGGCTCCAATATGAATGATGACAAAAAAAAAAATTTAGTCCGTCTTTGAGATTATAAAAAAATATTGGACACGTATTTTTTCTTTTTTTACGTAACCTCAAGATTACGGCGATACATTGAGGTAAAATGTGCCATGACGTCACGAGTATGTAGATTTTATACATACTAGTGACGTGGCGACCCCCACTCCCCAACTTAAAATGCGTTTTATCTAAGTAATTTTTTATTTATATGATAAAGCAAAAAATACGTGTCTAATATTTTTTTATTATCTGACTGACGGACTAATTAGTTTTTTTTTTTTTTACCCAGGCATCATCCCTATTATGGCAAATCAAAGAAAAATCAACCTGTAAATCCTCCTGTAAATCGCCCTGTAAATCGTGAAAGTGCATTGAATTTAATCAAATCTAACGTCAAATTATTTTTTGTTGGATAATCAAAACAGCTTAAAAGGCAATCAAATAATTACAGATTCTAAAACCTTAGAGCAGTGGTGGCCCAGTGGTATCGGCCCTGACTTACGAGTTGTAAGGTCGTGGGTTCGAACCCAGCTAGGCGCTTTACTTTGTGTAAATAATTTCATCACCACTGCTCTCAAAACGGTGAAGGAAAACATCATGAGGAAACCAGCATGTCCTAGAACCAAAAAAATCGAAGACATGTGACATCTACTAACCCGCACTGGGCTCGCGTGGTAGATTACAGCCCACTCCCTCTCGAAGAGAGGAGGCCCTGTGTCGCAGCGAACATTATAGTCTGATTATGCAAAAACCCTTATATATTTACCTTGGTATCTCTCCAAGTTGGTTGTGACTGGCATTACACCAGCCTAGTTTACTCAAATCCCCGATATGACTGCCGTCCAGCTTCGTCAAACTGTTGTGACTGCAAAGTAGACATAAAAAAACTGATTAAGGCGACTATAACCGACTTTTAATGATTTTATACTGAAGATCACGTCTAAACGAGCAGTGTTAATGATTTGGAAAAAATATATGTTACATTAGAGCATTTTCTTAATAACTTAACATATGAATATTTTAGATTATGTTTATATTACATAGTGAAATTTATTTGTAAAGTTATGTCTAACGCGGATAAAAAACTAAGAATCACGCAAAATCTAACAAGCGTATTTTTCTGAAACCTTCACCATTTTAAACATAATTAAATTATTGATATTTTAGTATATGTGTTTTATTAAAAAACCGTTTGTTTTATGTATAATAAATTAATAATGCGTCTAATTTGGGACAGCGCTCCTTGACGGGCGAGTCCTATTACTGGCTGGACGTACGACGCGTTGCGTGAACTCAGTACAGAATACTCAAGGTCACTGGCATATATCTGCGACTTAAACGTTGATTTATTTAATCATAGTATTTACATAATATAATATACACAATTTTTTTATTTAATAATATGTACAAATCAATCACAATCTACATTACGGTAATTACAAATAAGTACTGAATAGTGAAAATTACCTTAAATCCAATAGTTCGGTGTCCCTCAATCCTTTGAATTGACTACGTTTCAGTGTTACTAGTTTGTTCCCGTGCAGATCTAACTTCTTTAGTTTTTTTAGCACCTGAAACAAAAACATAGAAAAGGATAAAATACTTATTTGTAGCTGCAGTCCACGGCTGCGCCGGCGCACAGTAGATCGCCCCCATAGAAGTTTGGTCGAATGTAAAAAAAAAATCGCTGTCGTATTCCTTTATGAGGGTATCCTCGGAATCTTCGACAGTCGTTATGGGTCTTTAGAAGCCCGAAAGTCTGACAACCAGTCTTACTAAGGGGCATCGTATTACCCAGTTACTGGGGTGTGGTGGCCAGATAGGCAGTCCCTCCATGTAAAATACTGGTATTCAGCTGCATCTGGTTAGATTGGGAAAAGGCTAGGCAGATTGATTGATATTCCTTTATCAAAAACCTACAAATATTAATGAGACTTTTTCTAATTGGACTTATATTTCAGGAGAAAATCGATTGAAATCTTAGGAGAAAATCGATAAAAAGTGTGTTGTTAGTATGGAAATGAACACTTAAACTCACCAACCGTCTATAACCCGTTTATACTTTTTTTTTTTTCAATATCGATTTTGATTGCACAATCTGCCTAAGAAATAAAAAAGGTCTATCTATAACCTTGTTTCCAATTGATGTTATTTCCAGTTAAACAAACATCAACTTTATAGTAGTTTCAATAAAGTTGATTTTAGGTTGACTAGTACTGTTGGAAAAGTCATAAAATATATGAAGTTGTAGCGCAAAGAGAACCTTATATGTAGGCATTACAGTTGTTTTTCGTAAAACTCGTGTTTGTTTACATGTTTGGTAAATAAATTGCGAACGCGGATTACGTCCAATTCCTTCTATGGGGACGATCCACTGTGCGGCGTGGACCGTAATAAAAGTAGCCTAAGCTTCTCCTTATAACATCAGCTATCTGCCTGTGCAAGTCCCGTCAACATCGGTCAAGCCGTTTCGGAGTTTAACCGGAACAAACGGACAGACCAACAAATGTTTAAATTTTTTGTTAAAACTACCGTATATGCACTTTCATATGCATTTTCCAGTCTTAGCAATGGGTGTCGTATTACCCAGTTACTGGGTTCTGGAAGTCAGATGGGCAGTCGCTCCAACATAGTTGGGAAAAGCCTACGCAGATTGATTGATTGATTGATTGACACATATAGTAAAAAGCTGTTATTTTGACATTACAAACAGACATTTAGAGGTGTAAAGTTCACTCATCCTCATTAGAAAAGGGAGGAACCTCCGACCAGACGGGTGTTGTATCTGGCGGGCAATTACCCAACGATTGATGTCGGATAGTCGTTAAAATGTCGTTCGCGCAGTCTCTAATTGCGCGATGCAGGATTGTGTGCGGAACGTCAGGATTTTGTGTGACGTCAGGTCTTTGATGCGTAGTTCTCATGTGGCGATGTAGATGCCGCTACAGACACTTCAATTTTATTTATTTGTATAGAAGATGTATAGATGTCTAGATATTCACAAACACTTATTTGTGATATGCATATTGAATATATACAACTTCGGATCATCATCATCTGCCTTTACTCAACTAAGTCAGGGTCAGCTTCCAATCTAACCGTCTTCTATTAAATTATCAGTTACCTGAAAAGCCTCCGGTGGTATATCACTTAGTAATCCATTGGATAAGTGCAGTCTCTCCAGCTTGCCGGCCGCCTCGCTACCGGCGAAGATTTGCTTACCCAGCTTCGTCATCTTGTGTCCGTCTATTGATAACACTGATAGGTTGCCTAGGATCTGGAATGTTTAAATAACACAACTTAACATCTCGCTAGTAATCTCCAAGAGTTAGGCAGAAGTGCACCTATAGTACTGTAGCAGCGCGTATGCGCATAGCAGCGCGCTCGCAGCTACACTGAACTGTAGGAGCGAGTGCCGGTACCTATATTTATAACTTCGAGCGTTTAGTGGTTAGTTCGACTGTTGGCAGAGGGCGCGCACCGCGCGCTGATTATTGTAGTAATATTTTAACTGTGTTCTGATTGGCTGTTAATAAATAATGTTTTTTAACTAATGTCCACTACTTGTACCTAAGTAATTTTGTATATAGTTAGGCTATCAATAAACGAGGATATTCATTTTCCTTTCTTCCTTCTCAATACATTGTTTTATTACTATCCAACCTTGTCGCTAAAGTGGTGACCCCGAAGCCCGAATACAACCTGTCGGTATTTCAAGTACGCCCATTACCAGCGAAGCTCAGCAATGCCAGAAACAGCGGGATACCAACAAGAAATCGCCGGAATTTCACTTTCCCTGCGTGTTCCACCGTTTTGGCGTGACAAACCGCGACTATGGTTTATCACATTTGAAGCCGCTGTCAGCGATCTTAAGAAAAGCGACGCTCAAAAAGCACAGATGGTTATAGCGCAATTAACGAAGGAAGACATTGAGCAAATATGTGACCTGCTTGAAAACCCGCAATCGGAACGACCCTACAGCGCAATCAAGGAACGGCTTATTTCCGTGTATGAAGAATCAGATGGAAAACAACTACAAAAGCTTTTGTCCGATATGGAGCTGGGCGATCAAAAACCAAGCCAATTATTACGTCGCATGCGTAGCCTAGCGCATAATAAAGTACCAGACAGTACACTCAGATTGATGTGGATGAACTTACTACCCCAACAAGTGAGATCAGTACTTGTTGTCAGTGACACCATCAGCAAAGACACTGCATTGGACGAGTTAGCTAAGATGGCAGACAAGATGATGGAGCAGACATCCGAAGTGCCCGCCGTAGTATCAGTTGACAACTCTCAAGCTCAGGGTAGTATGCAGTGCATAGTGGAAGAAATTCGCAAGTTACACCTAGAAATCGCCGAGCTCAAGAAAGATAACCGTTGGTGCACACACACATCGCCGCCGTCGCATCATCAATATAGACGCAGTTATCGCCGCGATCGTTCAAGAACGCCGTCTCGCTCGCACTCAAGAAACTTCAGATCTCGTTCATCAACTCCATCACCCTATTGTTATTATCACAGAAAATTCGGCGCAAAAGCAAAACATTGCACAACACCATGCAGTTTTAACAAGGACAATAATACGGAAAACTAAAACAGGCATTAGCAGTGGCGGAACCTAATGTCGACAGCAAATCATATCGCCTTTTTATCACTGATAAGGAAACCAACACAACTTTCTTAGTCGACACTGGCGCGAACATATCTGTGATACCGAAGCGTAGAGGAACTCGAACTACCCCACTGCCGTACAAGTTATACGCCGCCAATAATTCAGAGATACCCACATATGGAGAAAAAACCATAGACCTCAATCTGGGTCTACGACGTCCCTACAAGTGGAAGTTTATTGTTGCTGCCGTAAGCAAGCCAATACTTGGAGCAGATTTCCTAGGCTACCATAATCTACTGGTCGACCTAAGGAATGAGCGTCTCATCGACAACACTACCAAACTTTCTTCAAAGGCACCAGGGCGATATACAAGCATACCTACAATACGCAGTATTGATCTTCAACAAACGTTCCATGACATACTGGCAGAATTTCCCAACGTCACTCGTTTGTCATCAATGAAACTCAATCCGGAGCATAAAGTCGAGCACTACATTGAAACAACAGGTCCACCTATCCATGCCCGAGCTCGACCTATACCCCCGCATCGCTATGAAAAGGTGAAGAAGGAGTTCGAGAATATGATGAGCCAGGGACTCTGCCGGCCTAGCAAGAGCCCTTGGTCCAGTCCACTCCACGTAGTACCAAAAAAAAAATGGAGATATACGAGTATGTGGTGATTACAGGCGACTCAATGCCATTACCAAGCCTGACCGTTATCCCATTCCACGAATAAAGGACTTCACATATCAGCTCGCTGGCAAGCAAGTTTTCTCAACCCTGGACCTGAACAGAGCATACTCACAACTACCAGTCCGTGAAGAAGACATAGAGAAGACAGCACTTATAACCCCATTTGGTTTATACGAGTTTCCACGCATGTGCCCAGGACTAAAGAACGCTGGTCAAACATTCCAGCGATTTATACATGAAGTTCTACGAGGCCTTGATTTTGTGTACCCATTTGTCGACGACTTGCTTGTGGCTGCAGAAGACGAAACAACAGCTCGAGATAACCTCAGAATCGTACTACAGCGCCTGGAAGAATACGGCATCACAATCAACCCCGCCAAATGTGTATTTGCCAAGAGAGAACTCACATTTTTGGGATATTTCGTCTCCCCCGAAGGCATAAAACCACCACAAGAAAAGGTAAAGGTAATCAGCGACTACCCTAAACCAAAGAATGTCGAAGAATTACGACGTTTTCTCGGTATGATAAATTATTACCGAGAAAACATACCGAACGCCGCAGCAACTCAAGCACCTCTGCACATGTATTTAGAAAATACACATTCAAAAAAACGGGACAAAACCGAAATAATGTGGAACGAAGAAACATCTAAAGCTTTTGAAGAATGCAAGGAATGCATTCAAAAAGCAACCTACTTGGCGCATCCACAGCACGCAGCCCCTCTTGGTTTAATGTGTGACGCATCGGACAAGTGTGCAGGTGCTGTACTACAACAACAAGTCGACGGAAAGTGGCAGCCACTTGGTTATTTCTCTAAGAAATTCACGCCGGCGCAGCAAAAGTATTCAACATTCGACCGAGAACTACAAGCCATATACTTAGCATTGAAACACTTTAGAAAATTATTTGAAGGCCGTGAACTGATTGTGTATACAGACCACAAGCCAATAACATACGCGCTCCAGAAAATATCATCTGACTCAGAAACTCCCCGCCGCACCAGGCAGCTATTATTCATTAGTGAATTTACTAATGACATACGTCACATTAGCGGACGAGATAATGTTGTCGCCGACGCCTTATCGCGCATTGAAGTTATTAATTGCCCCACTCCTATCGACTACGCGGTACTCGCAAGCGCACAAGAAAAGGACGCAACTATACAAGATTTACTTCGTCAATCAAATATCCAGATGCGCAAGATAACATTGCCTGGGATGACTTACGCTATCTATTGTGAGACATCAACACAAAACATTCGTCCGTATTTACCTGAGGAATTCCGCATAAAGGCATTTAACGCAATTCACAACCTCAGCCATCCCGGTATGCGAACGTCAAGGAAGCTAATACAAACAAGATACTTCTGGCCATCTATGAACACTGACGTGAAGAAATGGGTGACAACATGCATCCAATGTCAGCGTGCGAAGATACACCGGCACACTGCAACACCGGTAGCAAACTTCGAACCATCACACCGTTTCGAACATTTGCATGTTGACATCGTTGGCCCGCTGCGTACGTCGCCTCAAGGACACCGTTACGTCATCACTATGATCGACCGAGCGACGCGCTGGCCCGAGGCACACGCCGCGCAAGACATAACAGCTGACACTGTCGCTAAGATTGTGTTTGAAGGATGGATCGCACGATTCGGATGTCCAGTTCGAATGACGACTGACCAAGGTCGTCAGTTTGAAGGCAATTTGTTCAACGCATTAACAAGACTACTTGGGATCAAGCGCATTCACACAACACCTTACCATCCACAAAGCAACGGAATGATTGAAAGGTGGCACCGCTGCATGAAGTCTGCATTAATAGCACGTCTGAGCACGAGCAGTTGGATTGAGGAGCTGCCTACAGTGTTGCTAGGACTACGAGCCGCAACGCGAAGTGACAGTGGAGTCAGTGCTGCACAGCTTACCTACGGTCACGCTCTCACACTGCCAGGAGATTTTTTCGTGCCGTCGAAGCCAGATTCTATGGACTACAGTTACGTTGAAAAGCTACGATCAGCAATTAGCACTTTTCGCCAAGCAGCAACACAGTCACGCTCACGCACCAGTAGCAGAAGAGGGATATTCGTACCTCAAAGCTTACAGACCTGCAAGGAAGTATTCGTACGAACTGATGCAGTCAAGAAACCACTGCAACCACCATACAACGGACCCTATCCAGTGCTCAGCCGAAGCAACAAAACGTTCACTGTTCAACTACCGGGAAGGCAAGCAGTTATATCAGTTGACCGCCTCAAGCCTGCGTTCTCCATGCCATGCACTGACGACGCATGTGACGCAACACCTCTAAGCTCCAGTCCTGCTGCGAAGAACACTGTTCCTGTAAACATCACAACAGAACGTACATCGCACTCGGGTCGTGTCATAAGGCGACCGGTACGTTTCACTTGAAGGGGAGCACTGTAGCAGCGCGTATGCGCATAGCAGCGCGCTCGCAGCTACACTGAACTGTAGGAGCGAGTGCCGGTACCTATATTTATAACTTCGAGCGTTTAGTGGTTAGTTCGACTGTTGGCAGAGGGCGCGCACCGCGCGCTGATTATTGTAGTAATATTTTAACTGTGTTCTGATTGGCTGTTAATAAATAATGTTTTTTAACTAATGTCCACTACTTGTACCTAAGTAATTTTGTATATAGTTAGGCTATCAATAAACGAGGATATTCATTTTCCTTTCTTCCTTCTCAATACATTGTTTTATTACTATCCAACCTTGTCGCTAAAGTACCTTCACATTTCGCCAGTTATTTTAAGAGCGTTTATCCTAAAAGTTGGCAGCGTCACAAATAGCTGTCAAATATTTACCTGTTCTGATTAATTTGTGAATATCTAGCAAACTAAAATAATGATTAAGAAATGCAATAATTAATATCGTAACACCGCATACCAGTTTTAGATGTCATAAAAGTATTTGGAAAATTTCCAAAAATCCAAATGGCTTTTTACACCTAAAAAGGTTGCAACATCAAATTCAGTGTTTTTCAATTCATTGTTAATATTCCAGTTCGCTAGTTAGCCACATAGTCAGCCACACACGAAATATTTGACATTTATGATGCGTTTATCCTAAAAGTTGTCAACGTCGCAACTACCTGGCAATATTACTGTATGGAAATAAGAAAATTAGCGAACTAGAATATTAATAATGAATTGCAATTATAACACTGAATTTGATGTTGTACCCATTTAAGTTGCAAAAAAGGCATTTGGTAAGTTTCCAAATACTTGTTTTACAACTAAAACTAAATATTGGGCATTACGATATTAATGATTGCATTTCATAATCAATATTCCAGTTCGCTAGTTAGCCACATTTCTTATTTCCATACAGTAATATTGCCAAATTAATCAAAACAGCGATATATTTGACATCTATTTGCTAGGTTGCCCACTTTCAGAATAAACGCTCATAAGTCGTGACTGAATGATGATCGAGTGAATGAAACGAATGATGAACGTCATCATATATTTTTTATTCATTGTCGAAATGGAAGATCTCTTGTCAAAGTGGCGCCAACAAAAACCCTAATTCGGTCAGCAGTATAACTGACCCGCAACTTTTCAAACACTTACCATAAAGGCATCTTTCGGAAACTCCTCAATCTTAGTATTGGTCATGTATAGCTCCTGTAAGGTCCTGTTCACTCCAGCGAAGGCATACTGATCTATAGTCTTAATAGGAGTGTCCACCATTTCTATTACCCTGATTGTGGAGCGGTGAAAGAGCGGGCCAAAGAGGTTTGCTAGAAAAAGATACAAGTATATTTTATTATACTTATACAAGGTCGCCCATGGGCGTGTGCCACCCGTATTTTTCTGAATAATCATGAAAAATTATGGCGAAACAAATAATTCTAAATTCAATCCACTCAAAGTAACATAAGTGTCATACGAAACAAACTAGCAATTTCACTTGGTCGGGTTATATTTTAGCGATATAAAGCGCTGTCGTCTAATGTTTTGTGGTACTGAATTGCTCGGTTCTTTCGCATTACACGTAAGTTACTTTGAGTTGATTGAATTTAGGATTATTTGTTGTTGATTGAATTATCGCTACGTAACTTAGTAGAAGTTCTTTGTTTACAAAATTTATAGCTTCTCGAGACGGGGAGTTTAGGGTATCAGCGGCCGTGGACCCGTACTCAACTGTTAATACCTAAAGCTCTTTACTATTTTGTAGTTTCGTATTTCGGTTTACCGTCTTTTTGCACCTCTTGCTGTGGCATGTGCTCGTGTGGGAGGAGCTCGTGGCTAAGTAATAACAGCAGTACGTGTCGATCCATCGAGTTAGGCTACGATTTCCGGGGTTGGTACGTGTATGGGTGACCATCTTGGCATCTGTACATACCGAGACTCTTCGGTGCCTCGGAAAGCACGTTAAGCCTTTGGAGGAGTATCGTAGGTTGGTTGAAAGGAAACTCGGACTCCAGATTGTAAAGATTGAAAATAATACTGTATTTTTATTATAAAATGTTCCTACTTAAATACTATTTACAAATACAGGCTAAACAGTACAACTAAGGATACTTCAAGAGTTTGAACCAATCAGATCGCAGCACACTGTTGTCCATTTGTTCCGCACGTTGTCGCTGCAGTCGCGAGCTCGCGCACGGGCGCACCTCGCCGCTCGTGGCGCTGATGTTATAAATATAGGTGACACAAGCTGGCGCCCGCATTCATCGATGCGGCAGTGTCCAGTGAAGATGTGTGTGTTGTGCTCGTGCGTGCGGCTGAAGATTGGGGCGAAGGCCGACGGCGTGTGGCGTCGGCAGTTCCTGTACAATATTTATTCCGTGTTTCTTGTACAGAATGTCTAAAACGTGCTGTGACCATAGTTATTTTGAGAACTGTTCTTTTCAATGTTTCTTTTACACGAGGTCAAAACGTGGTGGCTACAGTACTCCCCTTCAAGCGAAGCGTACCGGCAGCTTGATGGCACGGCCCGTGCGTGTTGTTTTGATGACGGCGGGCTGTGACGTCACGTTGGCCGGAGGTACTTGTTGAGTTGGAGTTGCTTGATGCTTGGTAACGGTTGGAGTGGTACAGCTCTTGGTTCGGTTGGTAATGGTAACGTTGGTTGATGGTAAGGTACTGGTGTATTCGGTGACGACATATGCAGGCTTCAGTCGATCGATTGATATGTTTGCTTGCCGATTTGGTAGCTGAATGGAATATACCTTTTCTGTTCGGCTTATAACTCGGTATGGGCCTTCGTATGGAGTCTGTAATGGCTTCTTAACTGCGTCCGTTCTGACAAATACATGACTGCACTTGCGTAAATCTTCATGCACGAACATGCGTTTATTATTGCTGTGATGCTCTGTGATGGCTTGCGGCTTGTTTGCTTGAATAATATCACGCAGTTTTTCTACGTAAGTATAATCCATCGCAGGTGTGTGGGTACTTGCAGAAAAAAATTCGCCGGGTAGACGCAAATTGTAACCATAGGTAAGTTCTGCGGCGCTCACACCGGTGTCAGTGCGAAGTGCGGCTCGCAATCCAAGTAGGACGGTAGGTAGCTCGTCGATCCATTTACTTGAGTCAGAGATTCTGGTGCGTAATGCAGTTTTGAGGGATCGATGCCACCGTTCGACGATACCATTGCTTTGTGGATGGTATGGTGTTGTGCGATTTTTCTTGATTCCCATTTGCTTCATTAGGTTTTGAAACAATTGGCTCTCGAACTGGCGACCTTGGTCGCTTGTTAATGTGGTCGGGCACCCAAATCTTGCAATCCAATGTTGATAGACGATATCGGCTATTCGATCAGCTGTTATTTCGTCGGTAGGAATTGCTTCGGGCCACTTCGTTAGTCGGTCGATCATTGTTACTAAATAACGATGACCTTGAGCTGTTGTAGGTAGCGGTCCGACGATGTCAACATGTAAATGTTGAAATCGCTCGCTTGGCGGGAAGGATGAGATGTTCGAGAATGTGTGTCGTTGAATCTTGCTTTTCTGACAATGTATACAGGTTCGAGTCCAGCGGCTGATGTCTGCGTTCATTGATGGCCAAAAGTATTTTTGCGTTGTAAGTTTGCGAGTCGTGCGCGTACCGGGATGACTGATATTGTGCACGCTGTCAAAAAATTCTTGTCTGTACTGCTCAGGTATGTACGGACGTATATATGAGAAAGATGTTTCGCACAATAACTCGACGTCGGTGTTAGGTATCATTATCTTCTTGAGAGTGATGTTTGTTTGTGATAATAATTCTTGAATGTTGCTGTCCTTTTCTTGCGCGCTAGCTATGTCGTTGTAGTTGATTGTAGATGGGCATGAGATTGTTTCTATGCGGCTGAGTGTGTCGGCGACGACGTTTTGTTTACCGCTTACGTGCCGTATGTCGGTAGTGAATTCGCTGATAAACAAAAGTTGTCTCGTTCGCCTCGGTGTTTCTGAGTTTAAATTAGTCTTCGACATTACGAATGTTAGCGGCTTGTGGTCAGTGAATATGATGAGGTGACGTCCTTCGAATGTTTTGCGGAAATGTTTGACTGCCATATAGATTGCAACTAGCTCACGATCGAAAGTAGAATACTTCTTTTGCGCATCGGTGAATTTCTTGGAATAATATCCGAGCGGTTGCCATGTTTCATTTATGTATTGTTGTAGTACGGCGCCAGCTGAGTTGTCGGATGCGTCGCAAAATAAGGCAAGTGTTGCTCGATGCGATGGGTGAGCGAGGAGAGCTGCGTTTATTATGCTAGCTTTACAATGCTCGAATGCGTGAGTTGCGTCATCGGTCCACGTGATTGGAGTTTTGTCCCTCTTCTTGACATTATGTAGGTATGAATTTAGTGGTGCTTGTAGTGATGCGGCGTTTGGTATGTGATCGCGATAGAAATTTATCATGCCGAGAAATCTTCTTAACTCTTCAATTGTCGTCGGCTTAGGATAGTTGGTGATCACTTGAATTTTATGTTCTGGTGGTTTGATACCTTCTGTTGATACGGTGTATCCTAGGAACTGAACTTGTGGTTGTCCTAGATTGCATTTGGCGGGGTTGATAGTGATGCCATTATCTTCTAATCTCTTCAGAACGCTGTGAAGGTGTTCTCGGTGTTGGGCTTCGTTTTCTGATGCCAGCAACAAATCGTCGATGAACGGAAAGACAAAATCCAATCCTCGTAGTACTTCATGGATGTACCGTTGAAACGTTTTTCCCGCGTTTTTCAAACCAGGGCACATACGTGGAAATTCAAATAATCCCATTGGAGTGATGATCGCTGTCTTCTCAATGTCTTCTTCTCTTACACTCAGTTGTTGGTATGCACGGTTGAGGTCTATTATTGAGAAGATAGTTTTTCCGGATAGATGATGAGTAAAGTCTTTGATGCGTGGAACGGGGTAGCGATCTGGTATGGTGATGGAGTTGAGTCGGCGATAGTCACCACAAACTCTAATATCGCCATTCTTCTTGGGCACGATGTGTAGAGGTGATGCCCACGGGCTTTTACTGGGTCTGCATAATCCTTGTTCGATCATGTTTTCAAATTCCTTCTTGACTGTTTCGAAGCGATGTGGTGGGATTGGTCGGGCACGGCAATGTATAGGTTGCCCTTGCGTTTCGATGAAATGTTGCACGTTGATATTGGAGTTTAATTTCATCGATGTTAATCTCGTGATGCCGGGATATTGAGCTAGTATGTCGTGGTATGATTGCGACATGTCGATACTGCGTATGGTAGGCACGTTTGATACTCGTACCGGGGCATTTACCTTTAAGCTCGTAACACCGTCGATTAATCTTCTGTTTTTCAAGTCGACGATGAGTTGGTGATGCTTGAGGAAATCGGCTCCGAGTATTGGCTTCGAAACGTCAGCTACGATGAATTTCCATTTGTAAGGGCGTCGTAGATTGAAGTCAAGAGATAGTGTTTTCTCGCCATACGTAGCTATAGTAGTGTTGTTCGCTGCGTATAGTTGAAATGGTAACGGCGTTGCTACTTGTCCCTTTCTTCTCGGTAGCACGGAAATGTTGGCTCCCGTGTCAACCAAGAATGATAGCTTTGAGCTTCTATCAGTGATATATAGGCGGTGTGATTTATCTTGAACGCCGGTGTCCGCCTCTGCCAACGTCCTGTCTAGTTTTCCGCATTTTGCTTCTTGAATGAGCACGGTGATGTGCAGCGTCTAGCTTGCTCTTTGAAACGTCGGTGATAATAGCAGAATGGTGATGGCGATGCTGATCGATTGCGTGATCGCGATGAGTGGCGGTGACGAGATGGGTAGCGGCTGCGCCGATGGTTGTCGTATTGTGGTCTCGCTTTTAACTCAGCTATTTCTAGCGATAACTTTTTTATCTCGTTGATGAGAAACTGCGTATCTGCTTGCGGTGCGGATGGTGGAAGTGATGCGGTTGACTGCACGGCTGCGACTTCTGTTGATGCAGTCTGCTCCATCATTTTATCGGCGAGTAGCGCGAGTTCTTCGAGCACTGTCTTAGTACTGAATGATTCGCTGACTGCCAGGACTGAGCGGACGTGGGATGGAAGGTGGTTGGTCCACATGAGACGTAGGGTCGGGAACTTTGTCTCTGGCAAGGCTTCTCATGCGGCGGAGTAATTGGGTCGGCTTCTGATCTCCGAGTTCCATCTCAGATAGCAACTTCTGGAACTGACGGCTATCAGATTCTTCATAGGCGGATATGAGCCTTTCTTTGATGGCTTTGTACTGATCCGTCTCTGGTGGGTTGTACAGTAAATCCACGATCTGCTCGATGTCTTGCTTTTCCAGCTGTGCTATGACCATCTGGGCGAGCTGTGCTTGGCCTCTCTTGAGATCTTTGGTTGCGGCCTCGAAGCTTATAAACCAGAGTCGTGGTCGATCGCGCCAGAATGGTGGAATGCGCATGGTGAGAGATATACCGGCAGCTTCAGCCTTCGTGACGTTGTGTGATGTCGACGGGCTTGATTGTTCTTCAGTTGGACAGGGATTCGGCATCTTGAAATCGGTGCGCAGCGATAATTCTTCGACGGTTGAAAATTTTTCTTCAGATCAGGTGTGTTTTGTTCGGGGTCACCACTTTGGAGGAGTATCGTAGGTTGGTTGAAAGGAAACTCGGACTCCAGATTGTAAAGATTGAAAATAATACTGTATTTTTATTATAAAATGTTCCTACTTAAATACTATTTACAAATACAGGCTAAACAGTACAACTAAGGATACTTCAAGAGTTTGAACCAATCAGATCGCAGCACACTGTTGTCCATTTGTTCCGCACGTTGTCGCTGCAGTCGCGAGCTCGCGCACGGGCGCACCTCGCCGCTCGTGGCGCTGATGTTATAAATATAGGTGACACAAGCTGGCGCCCGCATTCATCGATGCGGCAGTGTCCAGTGAAGATGTGTGTGTTGTGCTCGTGCGTGCGGCTGAAGATTGGGGCGAAGGCCGACGGCGTGTGGCGTCGGCAGTTCCTGTACAATATTTATTCCGTGTTTCTTGTACAGAATGTCTAAAACGTGCTGTGACCATAGTTCTTTTGAGAACTGTTCTTTTCAATGTTTCTTTTACACGAGGTCAAAACGTGGTGGCTACAAGCCGTTGGTCCCGGCTGTCATTCGTGGATCTTTGACAATCGTTACGGGTCGTCAGAAGCCCAAAGTCTGACAACCAGTCTTACCATGGGGTATCGTATTACGCAGTTATTGGGTTGTGGAGGTCAGATAGGCAGAACTGGTATTCAGCTGCATCCGCTTAGACTAGAAGGCGACCCCAACATAGTTGGGAAAAGGCTAGGCAGATTGTTTTTTTTGCTGTAGCCTATGTCAGCTAAAAACTACATTATTAAAAGTAATACCAAAAACATACTCACAAATCTTACACTCCTTCAACAACAATCTTTCAACTGGCAACCCCAAGCCTGCAATATTCCCCAGCCCCACACTGAGCACAGATAACCCTGTATTCTCACATTTTATGAACAAGCCTGTATCTGACCCTTTTTCACAGACACAAGGGTATAATAGGGTAACTGTCGAGTCTTTTGGGCAGGGGTAGACCGGACCAGGCGGTATGTACTCCGCGTATGTGTAGGTAAGCAGTGTTGCCAGAGCGAAAATTGTTTTTGTGACCATTTTTGTAGGTGAGGGATCTGAAAATATTAGAAAAAACATTAAAAAACATTTAAATGGGTTAGGTTTGATAATAACTGTGACCAACCGCGCGCAGGCCGACCGAGTGCTACATCCAAGTTGGTCGCAGTTACTTGGCTTTTTAGTATTTTAAGGACACCAAAATGGGAATTATTTAAGGCTCATAAAAAGAGGCAAACTTATTATATTAGAGTGTCAATTAATATTTATAGTAAATCAAAATGGGAATTATTTAGGGTTTTTAAATACCATGCTTTTAAATGCCATTTTGAAATAAAGGGAAACTTTAGAATGGAGATTTCCCGACTTGAACATTTATTTATACACACACGGTTATGGACCTTGCAAAGCGCAGCGCAAGCCAGTTTTTACAGTCAAACAAACATCAACCTAGCGCTAATTAAAATCAAGTTGAAATTAACGATTCATTAGTTCGACAGAGGCACGCGGTTATGGTTATTATTTCTTTTAAAATAACGATATAATTATTCTAATAATTTTCGACTTTACTTCCTCCCATTAATTATACTTCCTTTCCAATGGATTCCTACTGTTCAGAGCGTTTATTCTGAAAGTGGGCAACGTCGCATATAGATGTCAAATATTTTGCTGTTTTGATTATTTTAGCAATATTACTGTATGAAATAAGAAATGTGGCTAACTAGCGAACTAGAATATTGATTATGAAATGCAATAATTAATATCGTTACACCGAATATTTAGTTTCAGATGTAAAAAAAGTATTTGGAAACTTTCCAAATGCGTTTTTTACACCTAAAATGGTTACAACATCAAATTCAGTGTTATAGTTGCAATTCATTATCAATATTCTAGTTCGCTAGTTAACAACATTTCATATTGATTGATTTTATTTGACAGCAATTTGCGACGTTGCCTACTTTTAGTATAAACGCTCTTAATAGCATGAACTCAAACTCAAACTCAAACTCAAAGCATTTATTTCAATTAAACCATTTACAGGCACTTTTGAATTGTCAAATAGTCGCGTCAGTTAGTCAGATAGTTGAAGCTAGTTGCCCATTCCAAAACGTAGATCTTTATGGAGAAGAACGGGCAAGAAACTCCAAGGACACTCTTTTAAATATAGAAAATTACAAAATCCTGAGTACATTATTCTTGTTGCTTCTATATGTGAGAACAATGTACAAAAAATAATCAAAACAATTCAAAATATAAGATTAAAAATAAGCCATGGCAGATAAGAGAACAAGAGATGCATCACTATAAAGGAACAAAGAAGGCGAAATGGCGATATGAAATTAAATCCTAAGCGTCCCGCGGTTTCACCCGCATAAGTCTCGATCCCAGGTTAGGTCTACCCATGTGCCAAATTTAAGCGTAAGTTTGTTTGTTTGTTTGTTACGCTTTCACGCTAAAAACAGCTGAACGGATTTGGATGAAATTTGGCACATAGGTAGACCATGACTTGGATTAGGACATAGGATACTTTTTATCCCGTTAAGAAATTTCACGCGGATGAAGTCGCGAAGGACGAAATTAAATTCAAAATTCAAAAGTCATTTATTCAAAATAGGCTGAGAATCAGCACTAGTTATTACTAAAAACAATTTGTCTTATCTAAAAGTTTATTTATAGCTAAGTATAGAATTATTTTTAGATTAACCTACTGTGTTTATGCATGTACACTATCACAAAATAGATATCGTCTATTTAAATCCTTGTTTCCGATCTGATGTTATTTCCACTTACAAACATGAACTTTATTTTGGTATAAATAAAGTTGATTTTAGACTGACCAGTAATGTTAAAAAAGTTTAAAAAATAAAATAAGTTGTAGCGCAAACTGAGCCTTATGTGTAGGCATTACAGTTGTTTTTCCTAAAACGCGTGTTTGTTTACATGTTTGGCAAATAAATTGCGAACGCAGATTAGATACTGAGCTCGGCTCCGTACTACGAGCGAAAACGAACGCACACATCTCTTTTGTGGCACTTTGATAATAATATTCAATTAAAAACAATTACAAAGTTGATAAGATTTCTTGAACTTTTACTTGACTTTCAATCTATCTTTAATAAATTATTTGTAATTACTTTACTCACACAGACATACATTATTTGTTAATTAAAACTTTACGAAAATCGTCTACCTACTTTTACAATATTTTTATTTATGTGAGCATGATGTATCTAGCACAAAATTAATTTATTTGTCACTGCTTCTTTTAAATTATTTTTACCTATTGTGTTAGATATAAACTTGTACTTTGTATATTTTAGTGTTAGATTGTATATTCATTATTAAAGATTTGTCAAGTGTACCTAAAATTATAAACTTTATCCAAAAAAAAAACAAATGAATGTTAGAAAAGATTACCTACAATGCTAAATTATCATATGGTTTTTTAAGAGACATGGCAGTGACTTAACTTAGTAGGTAACTGGAGGGTTTACAATACCACAGGGTTTTCAAAATATTTAACAATACTTTCTTTTTTACTTTTTTTTACCCCCTTTAATTTATAACTTTATATAATTATTATATTAATACGTGAAGTAAACACTTTGTACCCCTTTTAACGAAAATTACGCGGACGGAGAAGTATGAAATTTGGCAAAGTTAAAGTTTATATGGAGAAGGAGTGCAGAAAGCTAATATTTTTATATAATATACATTAGAAATAAATTAAATTATTTAAAAATACATTACAGACACTACTTCTTGTGTCAAAGGGATGGTAGTGTGTGTAATGTTTTTTTTTATAAATAACATATTATTATTATTAATTGTTTTCATATAACAGTGTTAATAGGTATGGGAGGATAGTGTCATTGGTAGGTAGTCGATAAGTATATCGATATTTTTAGGCGATAATTTATTATTTCGATATAAAATAACAAGTATCTATGGCTATTTACGACTTTTTACATACGGTTATGACAAATATGGATAAAAGAAATCCAGTGTGTGCCATATTTTGTGACATGACCCAGGCATTTGATTATGTGCAACATAATATTTTACTAAAAAAACTTGATGCTTACGGTGTAAGAGGAAATGTCCTTGAGCTTTTAAAATCATACTTACAGGATAGAAAACAAATAACGGAAATAAGCAGAATGAATATAAGCACCAAAAGAGAAGAAATCTTTCTATCGGAGGAACGTAAAGTTATCTACGGAGTTCCACAAGGAAGTATACTAGGACCACCGCTTTTTACAATTAACATTAATGACTTTCCAATGGCAATCAAACACCCTATGGACATTGTTCGCGGATGACAGTACAATAACTATACCGAGTAATCAAAGGATTTTTTATAAAGAGGACATAAATAATACATTAAAAGAAACTATACAATGGTTAGACAATAATAATTTAAAAATAAATTTAAATAAGACTGTAATTATGCATTTTAGCCAGCGCGCATTGACTCTTTCCAATCTTGACATAACATACAATGACATTAGAATTGACACAGTTAATACAGCGAAGTTTCTAGGACTAACAATAGATCGCAATTTAAATTGGAAGGCGCATGTAGAGACCCTGACTAAAAGAATAAGCAGTAGTGCGTACGCCTTGTACATTTTGTCACGCACTGTTAATATAGATGCGTTACTAACTGCTTACTACGAGCTACGGTCTAACGGAATCTGTTCTCAGATACGGTGTTATTTTTTGGGGTAACTCAACTAACAAAGAAGTTGCATTTAAAGCACAAAAGAGATGCCTCAGGGCCATGTTTAAGTTAAAAACGACCGATAGTTGTAAGCCCTATTTCATACGTTATAACATTTTGACATTGGTATCTCTTTATATTCTGGAATCAGTAATGTTTGTTAGAAATAATAGTAATTTATTTTCGCGAATGGCAGATACATTTCCCAGAAACAGGCGTGATCGAAGTCAGCTCTGTCTGCATAGTAGTAGGACTGCACTTATGCGCAAGAGTGTTTTTTGCATGGCTCCCATTATTTATAATAAGTTACCGAAAAGTTGGAGGGAGCTTAATAATGTACAATTGAAGAAACAACTAAAGTCATTCCTAACTGACAAAGCTTATTAGGTATAATATTAAGGAATTTCTGACAGAACCATTTATTTTGACATAGATTTTTAGGAATAATTTTTTGTTTACTGTTGACATTTATAATTTATTAATGTTTGCTAAATTCAAGATGATTTAATGTTAATGACTTGACTACCTAAATTATTAACAATCATAATTATTAATATTTGCACGCCATAACATGTGGCAAACTTGTCTGAACCTGTATTTTTTTATGTTATCCTGCATGCACGTTTTTATTTCTGTATGTGTACACATGTTTGAGCAAATAAATATATCTTATCTTATCTTATCGAAAATGTATCAAATACAATAATTATTTCCATTAACAACACCTTTGTCGCCACTGACTAAAATCGCTGGAATTCAGAGCCTTAAAAATTTGAACTTCAAAAATCCAATATATTGATACCAATTTTTTTCAATATATTGAAATGGATATTGTTAGTGTTTGTATGATGTATATCAATATATTGCTTTTTTGCACTTCTTATATCCCTAGTGTAATACTATGCTGCTGGGGAGTTAGTTGCGCCACTTCTTCTTCCCAGCTAAAGCACTAGGAAGTGGTGAAGGGCGGGCGTTTTGGGGGACTGCCTTGTGTAATTTTGACGTTTAAACTTCAATTTGTAAGTGCTGATTCTTAGCCTAGTTTGAATAAATGACTTTTTATTTGATTTGATTAACAATTTGTACATTGCAAAGCGCCCCATTTCTTAAAGGAACATACAGTATGCACTTTGTTAAGCGCTCATAACGACACAATAATTAATTAAAACATGGTATGAATACAACTATAAAATTAAAAAAACTTTTTACTACTTCTCTCTCTACTTTTTTAGTTATTTTTCACATTGTTGTGTTTTTTTTCGGAAATCTCTTGTTTTTTTTTTTTGTAAAAAGTTTTTATTTTTCACTTTTTAGTTGTGGTTCGTACCCCACAAAAATTCGAATACCAGTACCTGCTATGTAAATAACAGTCACAGGAAGTTATCAACATATCATCCATATAAACTAAGTGGGAAAAATACGTATTATTGAAGCTTACTCAAAAACTATCCCAGCAAAGTTAATAAAATTCATATGGGACCAATGCGGAAGCATAACCTTTCAAACAAAAAATAATTTTCAAAATCGGTCCACAATTGACGGAGAAATCGACGGACATACATAAAAAAAAAAACATAAATACGCATCGAACATATAACCGCCTCCTTTTTGGATGTTGGTTAATAAAATAGTTTTGCCACTGCTGGGCAGACTTCCTTTTTTTCCTACCAAAGCTTTTTATTTTGTGCGATCTCTGCAAATCTCCATATTGTATTCCATAAATTTTCGTGATATTTAAAAATCTAATCTCATCTAATATTCTATGTTAAGAGGGTTTATCCTAAAAGTTGGCACCGTCGCCAATAACTGTCAAATATTTACCTTTTATGATTCATATAGCAATATTACTGAATAGAAATAAGAAATGTGGCTAACGAGCGAACTAGAATATTAATAATGAATTGCAATTATAACATTGAATTTGATGTTGTACCCATGTTAGGTGTAAAAAAACGCATTTGGAAAGTTTCCAAATAGTTTTTTTACATCTAAAACCAAACATTTGGTGTTACGATATTAATTATTGCATTTCATAATCAATATTCTAGTTCATTTTTCATTTTTTTTTCATTTTTGCTAACTTAATCAAAACAGAGAAATATTTGACATCTATTTGCGACGTTGCCCACCTTCAGAATAAACGCTCTTAAAGGGTTTGGCTTCCGCACTTAGTCCGTCAGGTGTACCATTGCAGTACTTACTACAATAGTAGTAAATTAAATATCAGATCAGTAAAAGTAGTAGTAACTACTACTACTAATCTAATATTTAATTTACACTAGCTAGTTCAAGTAAAGGAGTAATTGTTCAAGTAAAGCGCTAAACAAATAGCATTGTTCGAGTAAAGAACTATACAACCTTGGTCCGCAATGACTGCATTACTGGCCAAACTATGATGACCTCGACCTTAGCTCAGCTACACTCTCGGCCTTCAAGCTTGGTCATCATTGCAGCCCTTGCTGTCTGCGCTATAGTTCATCGAGGGCTGCAATGTTGACCACGGCCTGGAGCTGCGCTTTCAGCCATCATCAGCACTGCCAGCAACGCAGTCATTACAAACCGCAGCAGTAATGTGCTATTATGGTGTTGACTAATGAATTTATTTTGAGTTTGCTCAAATAATTTTATTTAGAGTGATGGTGAGAAGATGGAAAGCTCTCGTTTTACGGTTTGCACCATAGTAACTAGTGTGAAGAAATATGTTCTTCTTAAAGTTACGATCTTATACGAACTTATAAAATACTTGTAGCTGATTTTTTTTATTTGTTTCTGGCAGCTAATAAGTAAAGCATAACTTTTATTGGTTATAGAACTCACTGACCCAATATGACGAATAAAAAACTCACTCAAGGCTGCAAAGCTTAGGCCTGAACAATATTTATTGCTAACTTGTTTGTCAACGTTAAAGGTCGAAAAAAAAAACAGTTTTAACTAAAAACAAAACGACAATAGACTATAGAACTTAAATGACCATATACCTCCGTCTAATTACGAGTAATTAACATGTTTTAAATAGCTCGGATTCCCTTGAAAAGTTAACTTTAAATACTTTGCGAACTACGACAAAACTTTCACTTCTAATAAATCAGTTGAAAACACACTACCTGCGCTTAATCCTTGAAGAAACATGGATTACACGAAATCCTGCAGTTGATGTATGAATTTCTAAATCCGTATCATAATAATTACGTTGAAATACGTAATATTATTTTCTAGGCAGAACTGCGTAACTTCTCCCCACCATGATCAACACGGAACTAACCATACCATAGACAATTTGTTAGTGACTTTTGATGTCAGTTAAAAAAGTCACAAATAAAAATAGACTAAAATTAATATTTTTGGAGCACTTCGTGCCGTGCGGTGACAGTTATTATTATGCCTAAAGACTGTCAATCCCTTACTGTCAATAGATATCTATCTTCATCTTATTTATTTACTTAATTTCTTTGCTCGTTTAACCTATCATGTTTATATCTCGTTTGAGCTGTCTTCACCTGTTTGTCTAAAGTATTTCGTATTACGAAGCGTTACTGTGTGTTTTGTTATATTCCGTTAAAGAGGTGAATTACTTTACCCGATAGAGTCCACAATAATCATGTCTATAAAAACCTATCACCTAAGTTCACATTGTGGAATGCAATAAATATTGAGTAATAACTCTTCTTCCACCTAATATATCTCTACTCTGAAATACAACATCTAAAAAATATATAATTTGTTTACCACGGCTGCGCCAAATAGGGCTAGTTCAACTAAACCGCCAGACCACCAGTGCCAATCCCTGGATTTCAAGGGGTCATGGATCAAAATCAGTTTCATTTCATCTCAGTCTTGTCCTATTTGATTATTAACATGCAGGATACACCTTTTCTAAAAACGAATTTTGTTTGTTTCAGTTACTTTTTTTCGTCAAGAGTAACATTAACTGCTGAATTCCTTCACGCTTTATTCATTCATACTATCCCCTTAGACAAAAAAAAAGTTATGTGAAATCCGAATAATAGAGCAAGAGTAAAACTCAAATATGTCGCCGAAAAATAGAAATGATGCCCCACAAGGATGCGCCGGAACCTTGGGAGAAAAATTATACATTCAAACAGATGAATCAAACGATTTTAGTTGCTGGGAGGTGTTCTGCTTTCCTTACTCTATATGCTCGAAGTTTTGGGACTGCTGCGTTGCACTATGCTCAGGCTCAAACCAATTTGTGGTATTCTTGATGATGGTACAGTGGTGTATCTGCAAGATAACTCGCGCAACAACCCCTAATCCCCTAATCTACCCTTACTATTTCTACATGTTTGGTCAAGTTGCCCTTTTGTCAGTGTTTTTCTTTTTGCTGTGGTACTATTTCGGTAAAACTGTTGTTTTACCATTTTTTTATACATTCTATGCGGCGTTTGTTGATGATTTTCAAACACAAATCCCGAAAAACGCATCACGTAGGTCTTTTAGGAAATACTGTTTTAAAAAAGGTGAAATATTTGACACACCTGTAGAAACTAGTTCAGCTTCTCAGTTTCATTCAATAACGATGATTACTTTTGCTATAGAAGGGTTTGTTAATGGAATGCTTTAAATAATCATAATTTGCAAGAACGTATTTTATTTAATCCATTTTCCTTAATTTATCGTAAAAATCTCAATACATTTGGCACAAAGCCATCCCTAGCAGTCGCACACAAGGTATCTAGCGTCAGGCAGGTCCTCAATCATAATGTTCATAAACAAAGTAAAAAGCAGAAGTGTGAGTATCACTCACGCCCTTAAGATTCCCAACCACCAAAACTATTGAGAGTACCCTTCTTTTTTTGTTGGATAATACACAATACATCACGAATTCTATGAAAAAATCAACTGGCTACAGGCAGACGAATAGTCAGACCGACGACGGACATATGGACAGGTTGACGTACAAACAGACAGGTCAACGGACAAACAGGCATATCGACGGACAACAGATAGTTTATGTAGACTTGGTAATAAATAAAACGCCTTACTCACCTTGCTGTACGTCCCGCCAAGGCCACGCAAGATGCACGACGCAAAACAAGTGAATAGTCTTGAACTACGTAATTATTATTATCAAACAAGCAATTAATAATAAAAATGTACGTTTATCAAGACTATTCACTGTCGTTTTGCGTTGTGCATCGTGCGTGGCCTTGGCAGGAAGCAAGATGGATGGTGAATAAGGCGCTTAAGTTCCCGTTTTCACCCCCATTTCCATTTTTATTGCCAGTGCAAGCGCAATGACTTTAGTCACAGCCGCGGGTGGCTGGCGATTTTAAAATCTCACGTCCACACGCAGATTGATGACATCCGATTAGTCGCCGGCAGCGTTAGACGCTGCCGGCGTCACTCGTCGGTAGTCACTACGTGTGTATCTGGCATTATACGCGATTTCTTCTAAACTAATATTTAAAGAGAAAAGATTTGATTTTTTTTGTATGTTTGTTTCTTTGTTTGTATTGATTGTTCACTCAAAAACTAAAGGACGGATTTAAAAAAATATTTTACCTGTGGAATACTATATTATCACTCAGTACCATAGGCTATAATTTATAAAGGCAATACGCGGGTGAAGCCCACAGAACAAATATACTCTACGAGCTACGAGTCTATCATTCTCATTTTTCAAGCATTTTTCCAGTGTTATAATGCAATAAAAAAATATTCTCATCTATGAATTAGTGTTGCAAGTAATTAATGAAAATCTGAAAATCTCTCAGAGTAATAACTGAAAATGTCGATACAAATACAGATAAAATATGATTAGGTTAGGTTATGTTATGGAATTTAGAACTTACATCTGATAATTAATATAAAAATATAAAAAAAAAAAAAAAAATACAAAGTGAAAAATAACGGATTTTTTTAAATTAGAATTAGAATTTATTTATTTGCGTAAAACATGGTATACAAGGGTGTTAAATACAAGTGGAAAAGTTTTTTGCGATTTCTTACTTTTCTAGTACTCAAACCTCAGTTGGTCTAGTAAAGTTTTTTGATTCATTTAAGAAACAGCATCCAATCATCAATCAAAAAAAAAAGCATCAAAAAAAGTTTTTGTGCAAACTGCCCATTTTCTTGCTGAGTGTAATTTTTTTTCAAAATCTGTAAATGCGGATCAAAATGTCTCAAAAAGTTAAGGACAGTCTCGTTTTCAGACAGGACCGTTTTCTTCTAGCTACAACAGTTAAGGTCATTGCTGCCCCATCTCAAATATCCATCCTGTATAAAGTTTTTTTTTTATGTATTAAAATTTTTAAAGCTGTTTATGTATCCTATGTGTTAATTCAAAATTCAAAATTCAAAAGTCATTTATTCAAACTAGGCTGAGAATCAGCACTTTTCGAACGTCAAAATTACATAAGACAGTCCCCCAAAACGCCCACCCTTCACCACTTCCTAGTGCATTAGCTGGGAAGAAGAAGTGGCGCAACAAACTCCCCAGCAGCACAGCTGTCTGTTCAGTTAGAAGAACAAAAAAAAAAGATTCTATATAATAGTATTCAAAATAATTTACATTACGCAACACAAAACATAATTCAAATTATTAGCCATATGTTAGCTAGCACACGCCAATATACCAAACAAAATCATCGAGAACTCAACCAATCAATCATCGATACTCAGGCCGAAATAAAAAAAACTAAACGTAAACAGAATTAATATCTAAATAAAAAAGCCTCCAGGCATAAAGGGCGTGCCCGCTTACATATAGTTGTAACTGGAAGTTATAAATGATAAACTAGGACCATCGATGTAAAATAAATAAACAAAGAGTTAATTACTAATAACAGTAAATAATATGATCAATTGTCGAGGTCACTAGCTAACCACATATTGCAATACAACTCATAAAAAAACAGTGTGATGAGTAGATATTGTCAAAAATAAATTGAAGTTAAATTAAAATAACTTGACTTAAAAAGTCAAATAAAATAAACAATTATATAAACTCATATAACTTGTCAGTACGTAAGCTGGAGAAAGAACATAAACATTGTCTTGAGTTAATCACAGCGACCAACTATTCTTATCATTTAAGTAGTCGTTGATAGAATAGTATGCCTTTGAACAAAGATTGGATTTTACTTTCGTTTTAAACGCATTAAAAGGCAAATCTAGCAAAGAAGAGGGTAGCTTGTTATAAAAGGTTATACCAAGCCCAACAAATGAGTTATGAACCTTATGAAGCCGGTGAAAGGGAGCTCGTAGTTTGTCCTTATTTCTAGTGTTAACATTGTGAAAATCACTGTTTTTAGTGTATAAGTGTATATTTTGCCTAATATATAAGATATTGGCGAAGATGAATTGAGATGCCACCGTGAGGATACCAATATCTTTGAAAAAATCTCTCAGAGAAACTCTGGCACCAAGCTGGTAAATAGCGCGAACAGCTCGTTTTTGAAGAACAAATATATTTTGAATATCAGCAGCTTTGCCCCACAGCAGAAGACCGTAGGACATAACGCTATGAAAATAACTAAAATAGACTAACCGAGCTGTATCGACGTCAGTGTATTGTCTTACTTTCCTGACGGCGTAGGCGGCTGAACTGAGCCTTCCCGCTAGGCTCGATATATGTGGGCCCCACTGAAGTTTGGCATCTACTGTTATGCCCAGAAAAACCGCCGAGTTTACAGATTCAAGCACCTCTTTATCTAAGACGATGTTGGGACCTAGATTTCTAACATTTGGTAGGGCAAACTTTACACATTTCGTTTTCTTAGTATTTAGAACTAGGTTATTTGTCGTAAACCAATCCGTAACCATTGAGAGTGCACTGTTTACATCGTCAAAATCTTGTCTATTCCTGTCTACTTTAAAAATAAGAGAGGTATCATCTGCGAACAGTACAACTTCACAGATACCCTTTAAATAGAATGGTAAGTCATTGATATACACTAAGAACAAGAATGGACCCAGTATTGAGCCTTGAGGTACACCTAACTGAACTGGTAGCCCAGAAGATTTCACACCATCAACATCTACACATTGGGACCTATTATGTAAATACGAATTTAAAACGTTGAGAGCTTCGTTTTGCACACCGTAATGACGTAGTTTACGCAAAAGCGTGTCATGGTGCACGCAATCAAAGGCTTTGGAGAGATCACAGAAAACCCCAATAGCATTTTGCGAGTTCTCCCATTCGTTAAATATGTGTTTCAGCAAAGCAACACCCGCATCTGTAGTCGAACGACCTTTTGTAAAGCCATATTGTTCATTATGAAGGAGGCTATTTAAATTAAAATGTCTAAGCAACTGCTTGAGTATTAACTTTTCAAATATTTTGCTAAATGCTGGTAAGATAGAAATAGGCCTGAAATTGCCAACGTCACTTTTATTACCTGATTTAAATAATGGTATGACTTTACTATTCTTCATGAGGTCAGGAAAAGTTCCTAAATCAACACATTTATTAAAAGTAACAGCTAGATAGGGGGCTACGATGTCTATTATATTACTTAAAAGTTTAATGGAGATGCCCCAGTAATCACCAGTGTTTTTAGACTTGAGTGTGTTAAAAACATTAACTACATCACGAGGCGTTACATGTTCGAAGCTAAATAAGGGACTATTTTTAGACACACTATTAAGCATAAGGTTTTCCGCTTTAGACGGGGATGAATTTAAGGAGCGAGTGGTAGTTACAGGTATGTTGGCAAAAAACTCATTAAACGCCTCAGCTACGTCAGCTGCTTTATTAACTAATTTATTGTCGACCATAATCTCAAGTTGTTTATCTTGTTTAACCGATTTACCCGTTTCATTGTTAATAATTTTCCAAGTGGTTTTTACTTTATTATTGGATTTTTTAATTGTGTCGCTTAAAAATTTAGATTTAGCAAAAACACACACCTTTTTAAATAATTTTGAATAATTTTTGACATACTCTAGGAAAGGAGTATCAAACCTGTATTTTTTCAAACCATATAACTCGTATAGTCTCGCTCTACTTTTATAAATTCCTGGAGTGGCCCATTGGTTAAAGCCAACAGAGGTGCCATTAATTTGAATAGTTTTGGACTTGAAAGTAGATTGGTACTCTTTTTGCACAACATCAAAAAGGGCTCCATAGATTTCATTGGGATTCTCGTGTTCTACTATAGATGGTGTAATTCTGTGAGCTATATTATTTTTAAACTTATTGCAACGACTAGCTGTATAAGGCCTGCATTCAATTTTATGCGGCTTTTTATGTAATGGCATGGGGAAGCTAGCTAATAAACCACAGTGGTCAGACGTTAAGTCACTTAACACTATTTTATTTTTGGCATCACAATCACTAAATACATATATTATCTAGACAAGTTGAAGAAGATGCCGTGATCCTAGTAGGTTCAAAAAACAAGTTTATTAAATTATAAGACCTAAACAGATTAAGAAGTCTAATACTTAATGGAGTAACATCTAAAATATTAATATTAAAATCTCCACATAAAATTATACTTTTATTACTTGATTTTAACCTATTGAGTGAATCCTCCATTACCGATTCGAAACTAATAAAATCACCAGAGGGGGGTCGATAAACGCAAATTATAACGTATCGTTCGAGTTCAACACAAGACAACTCAATAGTGCGCTCGATAGAAAGATTAACTAAATCTAAACGTTGTTTACATTTCAGCTTGTTTGAAACAAGAACTAAAGATCCACCGCGAATGGCGCTTTTCCTTACAAACGCACTTTGTACAGTAAAATTATCATCATTGATAAACACTACTTCATGTTCTTTCAACCAGTGTTCAGTCAAACATAACACTTGAACATCATAGTTCTCTATAAATAAACTTAGCTCTAGCTCTTTGCCGGACAGACCCTGCATATTTTGATGAACAACATTCAAAATATGCGGCTCACCCGTTGTCGCTCCTAATAGTTTAAACTATAAGGCGTATCAAAAGTAGTGTTAGTACCACTACTAACAGTAATTGGTGGTACACTACAGGTACCAGTGTCACTCTGTATATTGTATGCTAAGAGATTAGCAATTTGTCTCCTACAACTAGGTGGCAAATACATTGTATAATTTGTCAGTTTGTAATCAGTAATAAATTGATTACAATCAAAATATAAAATAGCGTCACTGTGACGACATGTCCTATTATAAATTAACATATTTAAATTATAAATGTGCCTATTTTGCTCATCAGACAAATATTGAGAATAAGGCAAGGCACAGAAAATAAATTTACAACTATTGGTCTCATTAAGATGTAACATCAAATGGACACATTCAATTATGTCCTTTTTTCTTACAGTTAAACTATCCCCATATAATAAAATAACAGTTGAACTGGGGTTTATTTTTGTCAATTTAATACTACTAATTAATTGGCTAACACTGGCACCGGGTATACAATTATTTATAACATATTGTTGTGAACACTGATTAAATACTCTACCAAAACCTTGACCAAATTTGTCAGAAAATACATATGTTGTGTTAATCAAATTATTCCTACTATTATTAACATTATTAATACAGCTACCTACATTCTGAACCACTGAGGGTGTGGGCGTAACAACTTCAGGCTGAGTTTCCTGAGAGGAGGCGCAGCTAAAAGAAAGGTTATTTGTCAGAGACTCATAAATCTCTGCATTGTACTTGACCAGGTCTGCCAACTCATTGGCCTCCTGCATACGCTTACTTAGGTCTTGTTGACAAGTCTCATATTTACTAAAGATATCCTTTAGAGCATATTCCCTTACAAACAATTCATCCTGTAGGTGCTGAGTGTCAGTATCATACATAGTATTACATAATTGTAATTCACTATTACACTTCTTTAATTCTTGAATTAAATTTAGATTTTTATACCTAAGTTTTGTATTTAATTTATTATATTCAGGGTTATAATCCGGGTTGAATTACACATAGGATACATTTTATCCCCGTAGTAGGTTTCCATGGGATAATTTCCGACTTCCACGCGAGTTAAAAAACTAGTATAATAATAATGTGATACAAGTACGACTACAAATTATAAAAAAAATTGGTTGATTGAAAAATTGGAAAAATGTCTTTTAACTCCGTTTTGTATCCGATATATCGTTTTCGTTTCTATTTTGATTAAGTTTTATATTCGATGGCTTTGCTGGCACCGACCTATAAAAACATTGTAGGCCCCTAATTTGTTTCGTTCCTCCTTTTGATTTCGTTGTGTTGGTTAATTTCGTGTAGATATAAAAATAATATTACATAATTTTGAGTTAATTTCTTTCGAAGTCGGTTTAATTTTTTTATATTACTTTTTTCTTTCGTAAAAACTGGAGTATTTGTTTGTAAGTAGTTTAAATACATTTTTGTAAATATTTAACGATTTAATTGTAAGCATTGATAGATTTTTTAAGTAAAAAAAAAACTAGTATAGTTTGTTTAAAATATGCTTGCTCAATGTAAAAAACAGGTCTATATGGATAAGTAAGGCTACAGACGAGTCAAGAGAAGCAGCTACTTATGGCAAAACGCCACCAGAAAACGTAATTTCAACCGACCCAAACAAATGCGTTGGACTTACTCAACTTCAACTGGCAGTTATCAAAAGTTCAAAAGTGATGCTGAGAAGAAATGTTTCGGTGTCTGACGGCTTTGTCAGACACCGAAACATTTCGATGACGCTTCAATCAGTGAGAAATCAAAAAATGCAGATAGTTTTGTGCCAATATCTCCAATTACGGTTACGTTTCAAGCTAAACTTAGGGAACGACGCATTTTACCGCTGATACTTAATTCGGCTATAACTGTGTATAAGTTACAGGGTACAACACTTGCGCGGGCTTGCGGACGGTGGGCAATGGGTAACTCGCCGTCCGATTAGGACCCGGGACGACGGCGATGGCGCGTTGTGTTCCACGCGCGCCTCAAAGAGATGTCAGCACCAACTGACGGGGTCCGTAAGGGCCGATGCCTGCCAGGGTTGCGAGTTTGTCCGAAAGGGATATCGCGGCCCCGGCACACAGGCAACGGAAGGAACACGGGTGGGTTTTAGTCAGTAAAAGTCTGACACTCCCTCTCGCTCCACCTAGAGCGGGAGGAGTCATTTGATGATTTCCCACCCACAAAAGAAAAAAAAAAAATGGGTACAACACTTGAAACTGCAGTCGTAAATTAAGGCAAAAGGTTATTTGCAAAGGTTCAAGCTTATTTTGCTTTGAGTAGGGTTTAATTCGCTTGATGGCCTTGCTATAGATGAGTTAGATCCCAAAAAACTTTGGAAACAACAAAATTTTTTGCGATTACAAACTTACATTTGCAGTTGGAGAATTGACCGTGACGTATATCAATGTATGGGAGAACATGTTTCGCAACTAGGTACTAAGTTAAGTTTGTTATTGGGATAAATTCATCCCAACTACGGAACCCTTCATTGCGTGGTCCGACACGCACTTGGCCGGTTTATTTTTTTTCTAACACGCGCTAGAATTTGACCAAGGTTTTGAGATGTTTCCCTATGACACCACACCCGTAGCTCGTATCCATAAGCCAGGCCGTCGCACTTACACGTATTAGTCCATATCTTGAAAACGACTGAACCGATTTTGATGAAACTTGCACTTTACCCTAAGTTGAAGTAAATTTAAGCCAATAAAAACACAATGGTCATAATCCGATTAGAATTATGTGAATATCTTGCAGTTCCAACAATATTACATACATACATGTCGAATTGATAACCTTCCTTTTTTACCGACTTCATATCTGACAGACCTGCTAAACTAAACGCGAACGTGTTGTAAATGAAGATGTCAGCGAGTTATGTAATATGTCAGCGAATCTGTCAGTTTTTTATGAATGACGTTAGGATTTGTAATGCCGAAATCTAAACTCTGAATAATTTACATGAATATATCAATATTCGATCGCTAAGATCGTTAAGATCACCCCAAATTATGAGTTGGAGCTAAAGGAAACAATTTAGTTTTAGGAGAAATTCAAATATGGCGCCCAAGAAGGTAAAACGAAAGGAGAGGTTCCGATGCGATGAAATTCAAGGCGAACAGTTCCATGCCCAGATCGAGGAAGTCTTCGGTTACAACTGGTGGGATGTATTCTGCTTTCCATACATTATCGGGGCCAGATTATGGGACTGCTGCGTCTCATTATGCGCGGGAACAAATCAATGTCTCGTCTACTGGATGATGATACAATGGCTAGTCTGTAAAATCACAAAATTAACTACACCAGACCCTATCATCTTCCCTTACTATTTCTACATGTTTTTTCAAGTTATAGCTCTAACAACATTCTTCGGAATGCTTTGGTACTGGTTCGGGAAAAGTGTTGTTATACCGTATTTCAGAGCTTATTACTATGCATGGATGCTAGATGAACCAACTGTGCCACAGCGAAACACATCACGATTATCTTTCAGAAAATATTGTTTCAGAAGAAGTGAAATTTTTGAAACACCATATGAAAATTCATCTTTATCTTTGAAGAATGGCCCAGTAACAATAGTATCGCTTTTAATTGAAGTGTTTTTATACGATGTTCTGAGATAATATACAATCTGTTACCATTTAATCACTTTGATTTTAACGATATAGCAATCACAAACTATATACACAATAATCCACAACCACCATTCAACTACGAGTTTGTGATCATGGCAACATTCTGTGCGAATCCGCTAAAAGATTACGATGATTACGACCATGCTGTAATAATAATTAAACTTCGCCAGTTAGGGCATTCCGAGACACAGTGGTCACGTGGGTAGCACAAGTCTACGTCATCACATCTGTGTTACCAGAAGTTTGTAATAAAACTCCCCAACCACCTTTATTACCTGTACAAATCCGATAAAACAATGCGGTTTTAAATAACAATTACGTTGGTTTATGTTTAAATTGAATAGTTTCGTTTGATTAGACACACGAAACGACAATTTAAATGCTTTGTACATATTTTTTTTCAGAATGGTGGCTGAAAATCTTTCATTAATCGTGTTTTGTTGCAATAAAGTGGCAACTGGATAGTGACGTAAGCATGTGTTAGTCCCGGAATGCCAGACCTTGTTATATTAGACCATGTTCAAAATCTGTGAATGTAGCACAACATTTCTCAAAAACTTCAGGACGGTCTCTTGAGATCATTTTCCTTTAGCTACAACGGTTGGTACCTAAAAAATCCACCAGTATACATGAATACATTAAATACCACAAGCGATGAAGGTATTAATTTTGTTAAGAGCTAACTAAATACTCTAAAATGTGCATTGTAAAAAAAGTATCCAATTTAAATGTATTAACTCACTATTTTGGCTATATTGACTTCCTCTTCCTCTATGGTATGCTTTTTTATTTATTTTTTCAGAAAGTGATTTTGTTTTTCGAACATATGAAGCAATGGATTAGCAATGTGTTTCAAAATTATTCAGATTAATTTTATTTAGAAAAAGAACCTGCTCAACAACGTAAATAACGCAATGAATGTTGTTGAACTGTCAAAATGAAACGGAGATAAGGATCTAGAAACTCTATCGAACCAACTGAGGTTTGAGTAATATGTCAGTCAGAAATCGCGAACACCTTTCCCATACATTTCGTAGGAAAGGAGACTCCAACTTACTTTTTTTAAGGTCCTACCCTTACTGCCCCGTCTCAAAAATCCACCCTTTAATAAAGATATAAACATAAATAAATGTGAAAGTTTGTATGTTTGTTATTCAATCACGCAAAAACGGCTGAACGGGTTTGGATGAAATTTGGGACACAGATAGTTTATACTTAACCTGGATTAACACATACGCTATCCTATGTTGTTTTAAACCTGTTAGTACGTTCCCGTGGGTTAATTTTCAACATCCACGCGGGCCAAGCCGCTGGCAAAACTGGTATATAATTAGAGTAACTTGGTAGTGTTATTTACTTTTTATGTTATTATTGCAATTAATTGGAGGTAAAAGATTAATGTACACTCGTGACTCTAGTTTAAAAACGATAATTAAATTCTGTTCCTATTAAAAAAAAAATACAAATATAACTTGGAAAAAAGTTACATAACAAACGTCGTCGGACAACTAATTAGAAACAAGTGTAACTTAAAAAAACTTAAATTTTAAAACTACAATACAATCTTTCTTGTCATCACATTAGGCAGTTTGCCGCCTTTTTTCTCAAAAAGGAGTGTAATGTTTTCAGGGTTCACGTATCATGATCAGATCAAAAGCATATTATAAGATTAAAGACTACGTTGAAGACAAGGAAGTTTGGCAATAATTCCATCTGCACATGTGGCTTCCCTGGTACCTCATTAACGGCATAACTATGTAAATGTCTATTAACTGCTCCCAAATTACGATAATTATTTCATTTTACCCTTATTTTTATTTTTTTACATCCTTGACATAATCTTTTTATTATTTGACATTATATACTTACAATATTCTAAGTATATATTATTATTTTTTTTTTTTTTTTATTACATTTGGTTTGTTACAGCTGTAGTGGCAATCATGTCATTTGTTTTAAATAGGTCTTTATTTTTATTTATCTTTTATATACCTAGATTCTTCAAAATTTTGTGAATGTGAGAACGTTGTAGGCTTAACAGACTGTAGATCTGTGGACCATTTTATATTTTGCTAAGTACCTGGTACTTGTTGATAGGCCTACACTGTCCTCTCATACCTTTTAAAACTGTAAAACCATTTACTTTTAAAAGAGTAACCGTGGAGTTTCTTGCCGGCTCTTCTCCATAGGAAACGACCAATTGGAACCGTGCACCTAGCTTCTGACGTTTCATAAGTGCCCTTGTAGGTTTATGTGAAATAAAATATTTTGATTTTGATTTTGATTTCATGTATGTATGTATGTGAGTTTCTTTGTTCCACCATAGCTTTTAAATTAATCCTTACATCCGAGTGCCTATGCAATAACTAATATTTTTTTATTTTATTTTTTGATTGTTTCAGTCCCGTACTAACCCAACAAGATCTACATTGTATTCAACTTTATCAATCGCAGAATTTTACTTGTGTCACAGTTCCTGATTTTTTTTTTTTTTTTTTTAAGTCTTAAAATAAAACTATAGCAACACCATAACTGACTTTTTAAGTTTGACATTGACAGTTAACATACGGTAGAAAAGAATTCCTTTACGTCAGTCACCCCGAAAATGGCGAGAAGTGTGTTACGCTGACACTATTTTTAATTAAAAAAATAAATCTGAGCTTTATTCAAAACGAAAATCATTTGCCCAGACTCCAACAATCGTGTATAAAGTTTAAGTAAATACCAGCATATCAAAACGCTCTACTGGTAAGTAAAAATGTTTTATTTGACTATTAGGAAAAAGTGAAATTTAAGAGGCAGCTTTGGCAATGTATATATTCAATTAATTTGAATAATAAAGAGAGATCTTAACTGCGATCGATTCTGATACTATTATGTCCGTTTCTCAGTGTGTGGATGTATCTATTCAGTTCTTTTTCACTCTGAAATGAATGAAAAATTACATTGTTCGTAGTCAGTGGTTTACATAAAGGTATTAGAGGATTGCGTGCTACTATAGTAATCAGTTTCAAGTGAGCATAAGAACGTTCTCACGTGCAGGAAAATAGTGTGTTCCGCCGGCAAATATTATCACGTAAGTTTTGATTACCAGAAAATACGTTTTGAATGTTGATAAATAATAAAAAGTATGTGTATAAACTCTACTGACCTAGTAACGGTGCGGAAGACACTTGACACACTTTCTAGATCATAGACTATGATCATAAATAATTAAATGCCTAATGTATTTTTCTCAAAGTAAGCTAAGGAAACTTGAATAGAAAGTGTAGTGGGATTATTTCATAGTTTTTTTTAAACTAGGCTATTTAACCGGTATACAATATACAATAAATACTTAGAATTATTTGAAATTTTTACTGTTCTGATTAAAATAAGATCCGGTAAAAAGCTATTTTTAAAATTACCTCAAAAAAAAAATATGGTTCATGATTTTCCAAAAAGTTTATATTTTAATTCTACCAACATTTAGTGCATGTTAGTGGGTTTTTTCATTAGGAATTCCTCAGTAGCTGCCTGGAGTCTGGATTTGTGCCTGGTTGCTAGAAATAAGCTCGCCCCCTATTACATAGGACTTAAACATAACTGGTGAAATGTGGGTGTAGGTAGTGGTACTATCGAAGAACTTCATATCCAAAAAACCGAATCACGTGAACGCGATGACCACATCTGTCACCGAGTGCTGCAAGCAGAAATAGTCCTTACGGTGTGAACTTCTTCGATGGTACACCTCTGCCTATCCTTTCGGTGAATACAAGCGTAATTTTATGTTATGTGTTATATTATCTAGTACGTTTTATACAGCGATAGAACTTTAACAACATCATGTAAGTAATCTAAAATCTGACACGAAATGATGATGCGTCCATGGGAATATAATTATGAATAATGCAAAGTGATTATTTGAATTATGTATTTGCTAGCTTCTGCCTGTGACTGCCCACATTTTTATGGTTCCGTACCTCAAAAAGAAAACACGGAACCCTTATACGATAAAAATCCAATGCAGCTGAACCCTACCAATAATTTACACTAGCTTCCGATAGCGGCTACGCCTTCATGATGTCTTTATAAATTATAGCCTATGTTACTCAGTGATAATACTGATAATATAACATTTTACTGGTAAAAGATTTATTTGAATCGGTACAGTATTTTTGAGTGTATTCATAACAAACAAACATAAAATCTAATATTTTCTCTTTATAATATTATTACCTTTAATATAAAATCTTAGGTAAAAAAAAAAAAAACTCGAAAAAAAAAGCTGCTGTTCCCTACATTTCGAAGAGCTATGCGAACATAAATGTAGGGAACAGCTGATATTTTTTTCGTGATTTCAGCATTGGTCCCATAGTGAAAGTTGTTCATAATGATGAGTACAATGACCCCTTAAGAGGTTTAGGTTTTGTTTTCGCCTGTATATACTAACTAGCCTTTGCCCGTGACTTCGTCCGCGAGCCCATAACCTTCAAGAACTTGAACTGGACTATCCATTATTAAAAAACCAACCACAAATGATGTTATTTGCTGACAATACTTCTCTAATTTTTAAGATAAATAGACGTGCATCAAATCTTGACGACGTAAATAACGCCCTACTACAAGTCAAAAATTGGTTCACTCAACTCAAACTCAATTTCAAATAAACCAATTACAGGTAGGTACTTTTGAATTGTCAAGAGGTCGGTCAGTCAGAAATATGAAGCTAGTTGCCCATTCCAACGCGTAGTAGGTTCCTATGGTGAAGAACGGGCAAGAAACTCCACAGACACTCTTTTAAATCAGAATATTTTTACAAAAAATGGGTTACATCATTCATGTTGAATTATACATGTGAGAACAATGTAGAAAGATGTGCACATTAAACGCGTCCGTAATAAAAAACATAAACAATTCAAAAATTGAAATAAGCCGTAGCAGCTAAGAGATGACCAGTCCTCACTTACGGCGCCACTGCTAATAATTTAGTATTAAATGGGAAAAAAACTAAACGCATAAGATTTGCTTTACCGAATGTTAAAAGTAGTGATTGCGACATAGTATTGAATAGGGACAAATTAGAATTCGTCGATAAAACTGTTTTCTTGGGGATTACGCTCGACTCAAGGTTGCAATGGGGTCCTCATTTAACATCTCTTGCAGGACGGCTAAGTTTAGCAGCATATGCTGTGAGAAAAAATCGTCAATTTACTGACGTAGATACCGCGAGCCTTCATGGGGTACTGTTTAAAATGTTACAATAAAATACCTCCCCACATATTCCAACTGAATGAAACGAAAAAAAATATTATATTGTATAAAACGCACACTATGCTACCAAGCAAATTATAAGTTGGGGGATTACATCGTTGACAAAAATGCTTGGCTCAATGCTGGTCCAGCTCCACAAGGGCGCATAAACTAATTGATTGTCATTCGCAAATATTGTTGGAGCTGCTGAAGATTGTAAGACTATCTTTAGATTGTATACATTCAATCTCATAGTATTATATAATTGCATAGCACAAGTGTGAGCACTATGTACCTACTTTAAAGCTACCATTTACTGGGTACGTCTTTCATTGACTTGAATGTGCCCTTGCGGATGAGAGTATGCTCACTCAAATGTTTCGCTGGTGGTGGCGTGTGTGTTGGATCATTAAGTTCCCTTCAAAATGGTTGAGCTAAATGGTGCTGATCCATGCGTCATGTTCAAGTTTGTTAAAGAAATTTCCTAGGAGTTACAATAGATCAACATTAGTGTTCGACCGAAAATGGATTTTCAACCGAAAACGAAAAAGAAGTTTCGGCTTTAAGTCTTATTTTCGGGTGAAAACGACGCCGAAAACGAAAATGATTTAGACATTAAAAAATATTAATATTTCCGCTGTACACTGAAATCTTGTTTGTGTTTTTTTAATCTAGGGAATGAAAGAGCAATTTAATAAAACACGCTTTAAAATAAATAATTCTATGAGAGGATACAAAAAATCGTGTAAGTAATTTCTTGTTGTATTGATTCCCTGCACGCCTAGCATGACAACAACCATAGAAACGGCTTATAAAAGGGTTTTGTCGACGGAAAAATAGACAAAATGACAGATTGTGATTGTTTATCATTTTGTCTATTCTTCCGTCAACAAAACCCGTTTCTATTGTGGTCATGCTAAGCGTGCAAATATTGCCGAACTTTACGAATTAGGCCGAATGACGCGCGACAATTCACGAACTTCTGATATTCGGCTAAAGGCGAAAGCGAGCAAGCAAGCAAAAAACGTAAGAAAATTTGAATTTCGCGGGCTACCTTACAGCCCGCGAAATTCAAATTTTCTTACGTTTTTTGCAATTTGCAGGTCAGCATCATGTTGAATGTTGATCTAAATATGATTTGCGGCCGTATCAAATGTTTATTTATAGAATTATAATCATAAAAATGATCAATACAACTCTCTAAGTTCATATAATCGCATTGAATGACTATTTCATGAAATCATGACATTTGGCGATTGTGCTTACGTATGGAGTTGTATTGCTGATTGTAATGATTATAATTATTTAAAGCCATAATGGTTACGGTCCACGAGGAGCTCGTGGCTAAGTAACAACAGCCGCACTGGTCGATCCATCAGGTTAAGCTACGCTTGCCGGGGTTGGTCAGTGGATGGGTGACCATCTTTACATACAGAGACTCCTCCGTGCCTCGGAAAGCACGTTAAGCCGTTGGTCCCGGCTGTCATTCGTGGATCTTTGACAGTCGTTACGAGTCGTCAGAAGCCCGAAAGTCTGACACCAGTCTTACCAAGGGGTATCGTATTACCCAGTTACTGGGTTGTGGAGGTCAGATAGGCAGTCGCTCCATGTAAAATACTGGTATTCAGCTGCATCCGGTTAGACTGGAAGCCGACCCCAACATAGTTGGGAAAAGGCTAGGCAGATTGAATGGTAACGGTCGCGAATCATATTTTAATCAACATAAAACTTCACACTGACCTGCAAAATGTAAAAAACTAAAGAAAATTTGAATTTCGCGGGCTACCTTAGCGCATGCCCCATAACCGAATGTCAATCCAGGCAGTAACTACAAATAACAGTGTTACTAAAAATGCCTATTTTGGTAATGTTTATCATCAGCAGACCAGCGCGACGCGAAGGCGCGGCTCGACTCGAACAATACAATTTTTAAGAAAACTTCACGGTGTAACAATAACCGGTGTCGCGTCGCGCTAGTCTGCACAAAGCTTGACTTATGATATTATGGCAGGGACGAAAAATATCAACTCGTAGGGGTTCAAAATTACGTAACTGAATCCATGGTAACAGTTTTTGCGTCGATGTCCCTGTATACTTGGGAAACTCGACGAACTTGCAGTCCACATTCATAGTACTACTACTATGGGTTATATACCTGAAATAAATGTTTTTATTTTTATTTTTTTTTATAGTTCAGAAAAAATGTCTAAGGACAACATTATAACATGCATAGCACCGAATCGGTAAGAGACGTTTTCAGAACGGAGGGCTTCCTAATATCGACTGGCATTTAAATACAACATGTGAAATAAAACCCTGTTCGATCGTTGTGGAATGTGTTATTAGCTTACGTACATCTTCTCTTTATTAGGTAATTTTCAGGAAAAAAGAAAAAAAAAATGGCTATTATTTTTTTTCAATGGGGAATTTTACAGATTTAAGCGAAGTGCAGACCGGCGCGACGCGATTCTAACAAAACAATTTCTAAGAAAACATCACGGTAGAACAATTACCGGTGTCACGTCACGCGACAAGTCGCGCCAATCTGCACGAGCCTTTATTACATGGGGCGCAGGCGTCCGTCGTTTAGCGGATGCCTACAAGTCATAACTTATTATCCCCCCCTGTTGAAAATTTGCTTATTTTCAATAGATTTGGGGTAATTTTGGTAGGTACTAAAAATGTGAATTTTAAAGAGCAATAACTTTTTATATCAATAATAATAAGTATTTTTATTATTTTTTGATAATTTAATTTTATTGCAGTGACTATGTGCCCCTTTCGGATCTCGGTTTTTTTACATATTGTATAAGTACTTGAATTATGTTTATTAATTTAAATATGACATTAATTTACCTATTATTAATTATATGATTTATTATAAAAAGTACCTACGTAACTGCATTCGTGTACCTACCAGTATACAACCAGTTACCGCCAGCTATTAAGCAATTATATGGAAATACGTTTAAAACAAAATTTAATAAATGTTGATTGATAATGTATGTTATAATCTGCATGAGATTTTTGAGAAAATTAATGTTCGTATGTAATTTATTTGAAAATTTGCCATGGGTATTCTAAAAATTTTTACATTTATAACAATAATTAATAGTTTAAAAAACACTAGAAGCAATTAATTTAAGGCTTTGACACCTGATTTTGTCTCGCAATTTCTTTTCGTTTTGCTTCAAAAGAACCAGTGTGGGCCGTGGTTTTCAGATCTAAAGGCAACCTGTTAAATAATTTAACTGATCGATATCGTGGACTGTGTTTCACAACACTCAAATTCAGATTTTCTCCTGTTCTTCTATTGTTTCAAATTCATGAAGATACACTATAAGCTGACCTGGCTTTACTTTGCATAGTAAATTATCAACCAGACAGTGGTGCTGGGCAGTTAATTGCGCCACTAATTCCCAGCTAAAGCACTAGGAAGTGGTGAAAGGCGGGCGTTTTGAGGGACGGTCTTATGTAATTTTGACGTTAAAAAAGTGCTGATTCTCAGCCTATTTTGAATAAATGGCTTTTGATTTAGATTTTTCACATTTTCCGAACAATGGGAAGTCAGCTTATGTATGACGTACATGGATATTGCTTTGTGTGACGTCAAGAGTAAGTACATGAATTTTAATAAAAACATTTCCGTTAACACAGATGTAGCATTTAAAATTGTTAGATGAGTGCAATAAAACTGATGAGCGTCATTTTTAACCGACTTCCAAAAAGGAGGAGGATAAAAAAAAGAAAGAAAAATTGTTTATTCTACACAAACTAAACGCATATTACAAAAAAAAATTACACATTGGTATGTCCTTTACAAATTAGCCAAAAGCCTCGTATTCAATATTGGTTCTATGTTCGACATTATGATTTTCGTCAATTGTGGACCGATTTTTTTGTTTTTTTTTTCTCTTTTTGTAGAGGAAGCTTGCGCGGTTGTCCCATATAAATGTTATTAACTTTACTTGGGTAGTTTTTGAGTTAGCTACAATAATAGGTTTTTTTTTCAACGTTTTTTCGAAGTCTTGGCAGAAATGTACTTACCTTACAGTTATTTTTAAGTCCCATGTAATAGCCTATTACCATCAACCGGGCACGCATCAGACTCCGGGCTGCTATTGAGAAATTCCAGATGGAAACTCCAATAACACTCGGGAGTCGAATCCGTTTTTATTTTTTTTGGGTAGACATTCCTTCCTGAATTTAAAGTATTTTACTACAATACTTAAATATTCACTACAATATAGAATTGATGTGTAGAGTTGTAGTTTAACTTTTTTTTTGTAATAGGGTGACGACTGGGTAAAAAAAAAAAAAACTAGTTAGTCAGTCAGTCAGATTCTTTCTGACCGACTGACTATTTGACAATTAAAAAGTGCCTGTAAATGGTTTAATTGTTTTTTTTTTTTTTATAATCTCAAAGACGGACTAAAAAATTTTTTTTTGTCGTCATCCCTATTGTAATTTTATGTGTGGTACGCAATTGGGATACGGATGTATGAACGTAAACGAAGCAAAAGGAGTATGTGTTTAGTTTCTTGAAAAACTTTGACAATAAAACACATCCTAACTCAGATTTTGCTCGATTTACGTCATTGTAACAAATGCGTATTTTTTTTATACTATGGGACACTTCTTTTTTTCGTGTGGTTAGTGACTAACCTGGTGTCAGAGTTTTAAAGCCGCCCATGGGCCTCTATCTTAAGCTCCACATGCCGTCGAGAAATATCTCTCAGGCAATGCCGGTTTCCTCACGATGTTTTCTTTCACCGTTTTTGGAGCAAGTGATAATTTTACAATACGCACATGAATCCGGAAAGTCAGAGGTTCGAGCCTTGGGTTCCAAATCGAGACCTATGACTTGCAGTCTGACGGTCACACGACTAGGCTATCGCTGCTGCTATGTGGGACATTGATAACAAAACTTTAAAACCGGGTTTTTTTTATACTATAATATCATTAATTATATATTAATGACCAGATAAATTGCGCTAATAATTACAAACATGAATCAAATAAAACTTCCTCGTTGGTGCAGCGCGCTAGCTCAGCATGGGATCCTGAATTCGATTCAGTAGGAAAGTCTCAGTTGTAGTCCAGGGTCAGAATTTCTAGTAATGGCAATAGGTGCTAAACATGGGCAGCCCTTAAGCATATTTTTTTTTTTTTTAAATCACAAAAAAATAAACTAAACTTTGACAATTCATTTATGAAATAGCTGCTTTTATTTATTTATTGAAACTGCCCAGAGATCGAAATTCGACCATAATTCATTTAAATTTTTAGTTGTATAGTACATACTAATTCCATGCTGCCATGTCATAATTCTAAGGTAGCCATCTTGTGTCAAACGCATGGTAGATTGTGTAATGTTTTTTTTATTAATTTAATTTGTTTCTTATGTATATTATATAAAAATATTAGCTTTCTGCACTCCTTCTCCATATAAACTTTAACTGTGCCAAATTTCATACTCCTCCGTCCGCGTAATTTTCGTAAAAAGGGGTAAGTACCTACAAAGTTTTTGCTTCACGTATTAAGAGGGTTTATCCTAAAAGTTGGCAACGTCGCAAATAACTGTCAAATATTGACCTGTTTTGATTCATAAAGCAATATTACTGAATATAAATAAGAAATGTGACTAACTAGCGAACTAGAATATTAATAATGAATTGCAATTATAACATTGAATTTGATGTTATACCCGTTTTAGGTGTAAAAAACGCATTTGGAAACTTTCCAAATAGATTTTTTACATCTAAAACTAAACATTCGGTGTTACGGTATTAATTATTGCACTTCATAATCCATATTCTAGCTCGCTAGTTAGCCACATTTTTTATTTCCACACAGTAATATTGCCAAAATAATCAAAACAGTGAAATATTTCACATCTATTTGCGACGTTGCCCACTTTCAGAATAAACGCTCTTAATATACCTATTAATAATGAAATGATTTATTCTGCAAATAGGATATCGGAATCACTTACAGGTGATAATAGGAGATAAAAAATAAGTTAGATGGAGTCGACATTTCCTATCCGACTCCCCTGAAATAAAATAGCGAAACAAACTCACGAACCACAGTCTTTTTTAAAGTCCAGACATAATCTTGGTCAAGCCATAAGAGGACCATGTAGATTAGTGTCTGAAATGGTCTTTTAAGGAAAGAACCACACAGATTTGAGTGGACCTGTCCAGTCAATGCAAGCAATGTCAATAATCGTGGAGCTCAACGACTCGACGAACAATATAAAAAGGACATTTGGGTAGGCCGCTTAATATTTTAGAATTCTCTAGTTTGGTGATGAGAAGGTGGTCCCCGGTGCTCCATCAAACCCTACCTAGTGGGCCGCAATTCCACTGGTAGAAATCAATAAGTTCCTGCGTTTTGAGGAGCTATTCTGCTCATCACGCCGAAGATCCCCATGAGATCTCCTCCAATTTTTTAAGAAACCAACTTAAAATTACTATGTTTCAAATAAATAAAAAAAACATTGAATTCGCATCTCATTAGGCCGATATATCCAGTAGCCCCCTTTTTGGAGGAAGTACCCCTGCCCTCCAATCAAAAAACCTCAACGACAAATAAAACTATAAGGTCGTAAAACCTGTATACCAAGTTTCATTCAAATCGGTTGTAAAATACGACATGTAGAGGAGTACCTACGTACAAACTGACACACGAAATCAAATTTTGCCAGACGCTTCGCTCGCTCTCGTAATATTCATCAATGTCAATGTGTATAAAAAACTAGTATATTATGATGATTTTGCTTAATAATTAAAATGTCAAGTCACAAGTAAGCCTTGTGATAAAACCAAAAAACTTGACATTTACTTTGTAAAATATTATATTACTTTATGTGAAAGGAAAAATAATGATCCACATAGTCTGAGAGGACTATGTGGATCATTATTTTTCTCATTTTCAGTTAAGTACTTCGTTTTTTCAGTAAGTAGGTAAGTCATGCAGAGCGACAGGGTTGATATGATTTAAATCACTTGATTTAAATCACTTGATTTAAATCAGTGATTTAAATCGCGATTAAAATCAAGTGATTTTTTTATAAAAATCAATGATTTAAATCAATATTTTTTTACTTCGACCAAATCAGCCAAAATGTGTCAAGGGACTTCCCCCGACATAAACTACGGCGCGCACACACGTGTCCAATGCTGTTTAACTACACCGTTCGGAGGTTCTCCGAAATTTAAACTCGTGAAATCGTTCGATTAGTCTTTGGCGCGGTCATTCGTGATTGATTAATGAAAGTGAATACAACAAGATATCTGGAAGGAAAAAAAGATGGTGAATGGGTTTATTTCGATGAAAAAAAGTCCACTTGCGGCAAGTTTAACAAAGCGGTGTGTGAACGTTGTAAGAAGGAATTAATGGGCTTAGTAGCGAGAATGAAAAAACATTTAGAGACATGTGTAACAGAAATAATCAAAAAAATCCGATTTAAATCAAATTAATCCGATTTAAATCAAATAAATCCGATTATTTTGATTTTTTTATAAAAGTCATGATTTTTATCAACCCTGCAGAGCGAGCAGCTTAATCCCAAGTTTTTCAATAAAAATAAAAAAATCACTTAAACCTACATGGGCACATATGAAACCTCAGAAGCTAGGTGCATGGTTCCAATTGGTCGTTTCCTATGGAGAAGAGACGGCAAGAAACTCCACGGTTACTCTTTAAAAAAATAATTGGCTTCTACATTATTTTCAAATAACAGTGTTAATAATTTTATGGGAGGACAGTGTAATATATTAATTACTAGCTTATATGATTTGTAGATACTGCAGCTGTCCTCTCAAAACCAAGTCGCAACAAATTGATGGAACATACTTCAAGGGCAATCATGTCTTATATAACTCATTGATTTTTTTGGTAACTAGCTAAACCATAGATGTTCTACAGGCTAGACTAGTGACTCATTGACAGCAGTTTATTCGTGAAAAGGTAACGGACAGACAGACATTCAGACAGAGTTAGATTCGCATTCTAATATTAGTATGGATAAGCAATATAAGCATGGTTTTCTGCGAGATCGCTTGCGCAGCAAATACGAAAGAAACCCTTTGAAATTCGCCTCAAATTGGGTAATTTAACGATAAGCCTAAAGCATAAAAGATCGGAGATATGTATTTGGAAATAATACTACTTGTTTTGTTATAATTCGACAAGAAGTAATTTCAATACTACCAGGTAACTGCACCGTATAAAATGCGATACCAGTTAAGGTATTTTATTCTTCGCATTTTGGGCAGAAAAATTGTCCCCTAATTCAAATGAACAGCTAGATTTTTCGCCGGCTTCTTGAAAAATAGAAAGAAATAATATTTATTGGGACTCGTACAGGAGATCACTAAACACATTCATAGAAACATAAAAAAAAGCTAAGTTAAATGAAAATAAAAACCAATATACAAAAAAAAAACAACCAACAACAACCAAAGACACAAACTAAGTCGGTGTCTTTGGTTTTGAATTTTTTGCCTCCGACTTCCGAAATTACAGTTATTTTTCACTTTGTAGTGTTTTTTTGGAAGCTGGTTGTTTAATTTTGTAAAAAAAAAATATGTTTCACTTTTTAGTTATGGTACACACGGCTACACATCAAGCTATACATTTCCAGTTTATGCTGATCTCGCATTGTATAGGATTTCCGCACAGTGCGAGGTCCACTTATCTTACTTTACTTACCCCAAACAAAATACCTTGTGATATATTACAATTAAATGAAAGAACATTTAAAACTCATATTAAAAGTACACTTTGTAAACTTAAGTACTGTAAGCTTAATACAAATTAGATTATATCCAAGATAAGAATGCTTGGAAACATGCTCGTCCTGCTCCATAGGATAATCTAGAATCTAGACAAAATCAAACTGGTTGCTAATTTAGTTGTATAAATTATAATATTTTATTATATGATATTGATTTTACATTCTGAGATTACTTCCTCATACACTGACTTATTAATTGTAAAATTTTAGGAAAATCGTCTACGACTTAGAATCAATTCAATTTTTTGTAATTTTTGACGTTCAAAAGTGCCTTGCAAGGGCCTATTTGAAATAAATGATTTGACTTTAACTTTGGACCACAAGGAGCTATAAAGGATTGGAGTTTTTGCCCCGTCTCAAAAAATATCTAGATCCGGGCCTGAGGGTAGTCGGATAGGAAACGCTGAACTCATCTAGTTTTATAAAACATAAGTAATTTATTTTTGAGGTGTCAAAGTGTTAGTAAAATCCTACTTACAGAAATAAAATCATTTATCGTTTACTGCCAAAAGTGCGATTTATGGTATGATTTCGAACAACGCTGTCCGCATACATTTTCTATAGGTTTATATGAGATTACATTCTGAGCACGGCAGCAATGCTGCGCGACATTGCTGCGACGGCACTGCTGTGGGGCAGAGTTGCCCTGCCGCCGCGGCAGACCAGTCTGACCAGTAGCGCGGCGTTCATCACAGGCAGCGATAACACGTGGAAGTAAACCACGAAAAGCAGTGCTCGGAATCACTCGGCAGGCGGCGTTGTTCGGAATCATTCCTTTACATTTCAGTTTCGTCACTAATCGAGGTTGTTCTTAAGCGTAAATATGACATACCGACGCTCTGTAAAGCCGTTTTTAGGGTTCCGTAGTAAACAAGGAACCCTTATAGTTTCGCCATGTCCGTCTGTCTGTCCGCGGCTTAGCTCTGATACGGTTAGTACTAGAAAGCTGTAATTTGGCATATGTATACATATTAATCATGCTGACAAAGTGGTAAAATAAAATCAAGATTTTTTTTGTTTTAGGGTACCTTCCCCTATACGTTAGTGGGATGTTTGTTTTTTCTCGTCTACCCCATGTTGTGGGGTATCGTTAGAAAGATCGGTCGTGAGTTTGTGAAAACCATTTTTGGATTCAGGGATCCGTTTGCGAAATATTAAGCTTTTAACTGTTTTTTTTTTGTTAGAGTCAAGTGTCCCCCCCCTGCCAGCTAAATGGTTGTACTTGAATTTGTGAAAAAAATCACAGCAGTAGTATATAATTATAACGAAATTAAAAGGAAAACTATCACAGCTAAGTAGGCTGTACAGGTTAACGAGTAATAATCAACCAACTTAAATTTGCGGTTTGAAAAACATGATCTCCCATACATTCCGTATGGGAGAACATATTTTTCATTTTAGTAATTCATCCCAACTACGGAACCTTTCATTGTGCGTGGTCCGACACGCACTTGACCGGTTTTTTTTTTCTTTCTAAAAACGCGTTGTGCCTTTTTAACGGCTCCGAATGTGCCCCGAAATCATAAACATCATTGTCTCTTATCTCAATTTATTAGTGGTCGGCGCAACATATCTCATTCTTCCACACTTCTCTATTAGTCGTCATCTCGGTACTCACCCCCCTTCTATCCATATCATCCATCACTCAGTTCATCCATCGTTTCTTCGGTCTTCCTCTACTCTTATAGCCATCCACATTCATACTCAAAACTTTCCTCACAACATTTTCCTCATTCCTCCGCATCTCATGCCTATACCATGACAACTGACTTCCACACAACTTTTCAGTGACCGGTACCACTATCGAACGTCCTCTTAAGTACCTACGTGTAGATTTTCTGATTTTATTTGCTTTTGCTTCCAGAAACCGTACTTACATAAATAAAAAACCCTGTGTTCTATAGCTTTATATGTATACATATACGCAAACTGACTTCCGTCTGCATTAGAATCACAATTCATTTATTTAAACTTACACGCGTTCTTAAACATTCAAGTAACAATGGATGTATTGTATTGGTTGACGTTATAGATTTTATCACAGCATCTGGCGAATATAGTATCGTTGTCATAAATATTTTATTTATCGTCTAAAAATAGAGATAAACTATGTTGCATGATGTCTACGTCTGTTGTGACATGTTTACTTTGAGGTCTGAGCCAGAGCTTCATCCGTACAGATTTTGTAGTTCCCTGGATTGCATGAAAACGCCAAACCTCCAAGAAACACGTTGGCACGGACGTAAAACGACGATACGATAGTTTTACGTCCTTACGAACGTGGGCTAAGAATCAAAATCAAAAGTCATTTATTCAAACTAGGCTGAGAATCAGCACATTTCGAACGTCAAAACTACATAAGACAGTCCCCCAAAACGCCCACCCTTCACCACTTCCTAGTGCTTTAGCTGGGAAGAAGTGGCGCAACAAACTCCCCAGCAGCACTGCTGTCTGTTCAGTTAAAAAAAACTTGATTCTATACAATAGTATGCAAAATAATTTACATTACGCAACACAAAACATTAAATTAAATTATTTGCTATAAGTGCGCTCGCCAATAAACCAACTAAAAACATCTGACACTATACTCAAGCTAAAATAAAATCAAAAAACGTATACAAAACTTAATAGGTACCTAAATAATAAAAGTCATGAAACATCATAGAAACATGTTTTCTACGGGTTTTGTCGACGGAAGAATAGACAAAATGATAGATTGTGATTGTTTATCTGTCATTTTGTCTATTCTTCCGTCGACAAAACCCGTTTCTATTGTGGTGGTGCGGGCAGCCATTAAAAGCAGGCAGGCTCTTAGTGTAATTTATTTCATCACCACTGCTCAGAAGACGGGGAAGGAAATACATCGTGAGAAAACCGGCGGCATGTCCTAGAACTGAAAATTTGACCAGCAGTTTCCCCCGCGGTAGATTACGGCCCACTCCCTGTCACAGAGAGGAGGTTTGTGTCCCAGCAATGGGAAGTGGGAAATTTATAGGCTGATGAGTGCAGTGGGAATATTAAAGGCTTAAAATATTATGATGCTATGCCCGAGATTTTCGGCATTTGCAAACCGTAGCCGCTTCTTTCTCTAATGAAGGATGTTTTTGGGCGAAAGAAAGGGACAGCCTAAAAAGTGAAAAATAAAACTTTTTACAAAAAAAACAACCGACTTCCAAAAAAAAACACTACAAAGTGAAAAATGACTTTAATTCCGGAAGTCGGTGTCTTTGGTTTTGAATTTTCGTGTTTTGCCATCGATTTCCGAAATGATTTATTTTTTGGTAAGTAGTATACAATTTTTTTTTTTTTTGTAAAAAGTTTTTTTTCTATTTTTCGTTGTGGTAGTGAAGGATGTTTTTGAGCGATATAAAGGGACAGAATAACGGGAAAATAAAATTAAAAAGAAGGTGGTTCTCAATTCGACAGTATTTTTTTTTTGCTTGTTTGTTACGCCATTACTCTGCAATTATGAATAGATTTTTCTTTTTTGTTTGGTAGGTCATATTTCATAGGAGGTCCCATAAAATTTTATTAACTTTACCTGGGTAGTTTCTTTTTGAGTTATGTTCAATAATACGTCATAAAAAAAAACACTACAAAGTAAAAATATTACTTTAATAAGTCTTTGGTTTTGAATTTTCGTTTTTTTGCTACCGAAACGTCTTTTTTTTTTTTTGGGTGGGAAATCATCAAATGACTCCTCCCGCTCTGGGCGGAGCGAGAGGGAGTGTCAGACTTTTACTGACTAAAACCCACCCGTGTTCCTTCCGTTGCCTGTGTGCCGGGGCCGCGATATCCCTTTCGGACAAACTCGCAACCCTGGCAAGCCTTGGCCCTTACGGACCCCGTCAGTTGGTGCTGACATCTCTTTGAGGCGCGTGTGGAACACAACGCGCCGTCGACCCGGGCCTGGTCCTAATCGGACGGCGAGCTACCCATTGCCCACCGTCCGCAAGCCCGCGCCTACGGTAGCCGGAAGTCGGCTCGCGACTCCCAACGCCCGGGGCGTCTCCTGCGGCGACTAGGGGTGCGAGGGCGCGCATCTTGCATTTCCCTCGCGCGCTCCGCCTCCTCCTTCGCGAGCATTACTGCTTCGCAGAAGGAAGTGACGGCTTCCCATGCACTCTCGCTCCGGACCATGGCCTGAACCAGGGCAGGACGCGAGAGATCGCCGCTGCCGATCGCCTCCGTGAGGACACGGCGGTGCCCCGCCCAAGCCGGGCAGACCTCCACCGTATGCTCCACCGTGTCCTCCGGGCGATCCACACAATGGTAACACCCGGGCGTTTCCTCCCGCTTTATCCTGAACAGGAACCTCCCGAAACAACCGTGTCCGGTGAGGACCTGCGTCAGGCGGAAGGTGAGGACGCCGTGGCGCCTCTCTAGCCACTCCTCAAAGAGGGGCCTTACCGCCGCAATTGTGGCGTGCCTAGCGCTGGGTTGCGACAATCGCACTCTCCATGCCGCCATGAGATCCCGCCGGAGCTCTGTCCGCTGTGCCGTGATTTCTCGCGGCAGCGGAGTTACACCCCGGCGTTTCGCCTCCTCGCGCAACTCCCACATGTGCGCGAGGACTTTTGCCTCCAGATCCCATGGCGGTAGTCCGGCAAGGAGGCTCGCCGCCTCACGGGAGACCGTGCGGTATCCTCTGACCAGCCTAATGGCCATGACCCTTTGGGACGCGTTCAATCGCTGGGCTGGTCGCAGCCTTAATGAACGCGCCCACACCGGTGCCCCGTAAAGGGCCATGAACCGCACGATCCCCGCGTAGAGCCTCCGGCAGGAGGCGTTTGGACGCCCTAGATTGGGCAGAAGCCGCTTCAAAGCAGCCCCAGCCCTCTGCAGTTTAGGAGCCAAACGTCGGAAGTGCTCCACGAAGTTCCACCGGCTGTCGAGGACGAGTCCCAGGTACTTCATCGTCGACTCGACACCGATGTGAACCCCTCCCGCCGTTATCTGGGAACCCGACAGTGGCGCGTTCCGAGGACCATAGAAACACATGGCCTCGGACTTGTGCAAGGCCACCTCGAGTCCCAGTTGCCGGATCCTATCGACGATTGTCGCAACCCAACGTGTCGCTAGTTCGGCCGCCGCCTCATGCGACCTCCCCTGCACCAGGACCAGCGTGTCGTCAGCGTAGCAGACCACCCTGACGCCGCTAGGGAGGTCGGCGCGCAGCACCCAGTCGTAGCCGATGTCCCACAGATGCGGCCCCAGGATCGATCCCTGCGGGACACCGCACGACATCTCTCGCCGGTTCCACTCTCCGTGGTGACCGGGGTAGATGACGGCCCTGTCCGACACGTCTACCGAAACGTCGATACCGAAACGTCTGACGCCGGTTTTTTTATTTTTTTTGTAAAAAGTTTTTTCCATAAACCTATTCTACAAAGGAAACCAATTCTCATCTCCATTATGATTCTTACTCCAGCTATTTTTTTCAATTAATGCAGTCTGCCCAACGTTACCTGACCCCTCCTACAAAGCAGAAGAGGGAAAGGGGGGTCAGCTAATGCAGGGCACTGACTTACTATACCCTTTTATACGAAATTACAGGACAAAATGTTTTCGCTGTCACTTGAAATTCTATGTCGTCGACTTTCACCTTACAATTGCGCATGCGCATGGTTATGCTTAACTCAATTACAACTCGTTATCCTTTCCTTTGTATGTCAGGGTGCCAACTTACCGTCTGTCATCGTTTCTATAGGTACGGCATATTCACAGAAAACAGCTAAAACGAAATACTAAATTAAGGATTGACGGTGAACGTCAATCCTTAATTTAGTATTTCGGCAAAGGTCCTTATTTTTCCTAAAAATTTACAAACCTTTCCGCCGATTTCTCCGTCAATTGTGGACCGATATTGAAAATTCTTTTTTTTTGTATGAAAGGGTATGCTCCCGGATTGGTCCCATATAAATTTTATTAACTTTGCTTGGATAGTTTTTGAGTAAGCTTCAATAATACGTATTTTTCCCACTTACTATTATGTGATGATAACCTCCTGTGACTGTTAATTACATAGCACGTAGTGGTATTCAAATTTGTGTGGGGTAGATACCACAACTAAAAAGTGAAAAATACAAAAAAAAAAGAAACGACTTCCGAAAAAAACACTACAAAGTGAAAAATAACTTTAATTTCGGAAGTCGGTGTCTTTGGTTTTAAATTTTCGTTTTTTGTCACCGACTTCCGAAATTAAAGTTATTTTTCACTTTGTAGTGTTTTTTTCGGAAGTCGTTTCTTTTTTTTTTGTATTTTTTTTTTCGGAAGTCGGTTGTTTTTTTTACACATAGAATTTATTTATGGCCCATGAGATAGTATTTAGTCCAGAATACATCATTATTGGAAGTTATAGGGTACATCATCACCAGCCTACAGCAGTCCACTGCTGAACATAGGCCTCCAATTGCACGCCATTCAGCTCGACTCTCGGCAACTATCATTCAGCTGCTACCAGCCACTCTGCGAAGACCGTCGCTCCACCTAGCCTGAGGGCGTCCTACCTTACGTTTGCCGATCGCGATCTCCACTCGAAAACACGTCTACCACAACGGTCATCGGTTCTACGGCTAATATGGCCGGCCCACTGCCACTTCAGCTTGCTTTATTCGGTGAGCTATGTCGACAACTTCGGTTCTCTTCCGGATCACCTCGATCCGGATTCGATCCCTCAGAGATATTCCAAGCATAGCCCGTTCCATAGCTCGTTGAGTGTCCTTCAATTTATAGACCAGGTTAAAAGTATAACCCAAAATCCCACCGACTTAATTTCCGGGGCACCAAATTAATCGTCGACTAATTCGCTATTTATTTTATCTCGGCTAGCCAAACATGATAATCTTGTTAAACCGGTCCATCATATGCTAAATCGATTGTCTACCTTGGCTCTGCTGTGACGTAAATCATGGGTCGGCACGTATATCTCCCATCAATGTCATATGTCTGTCATTCACTTTCATGGACTGGTCAGGTAGGGAGTCTAAGCCCACGTCCGCATCGGCACGGGCGCTTTTTAATAGGCCAAAGGCACTTCCGGTTCCACCAAAGTCGCGTCGCGCTTGTCTGCGGGAGCCTAAACGCGACAGAGCGCAACCCTAGCGCGTTGAAAAGGCGCATTGTTGGATTCTCAACGCTTGGATTAACGAGAAATGAAATGAATGAGAGTTGAAAATCCAGAGCGCGGTAGAAAAACGTCGCATTTAAAAACGTTAGTGCGTAAATGGGCTAAGATCCACACAGTCCTCCTCGACAAAGTAATTTATCGGGGTTTAGGGTCGAGTTCTCCTTAAAGGCCTATGCACACGGCCGGTTTTTTTACGCGTCGCCTACGCGCGTCAAAACAAACATCGCTGCTTTTTAAAGGCAGAAAACGGGCTCACGGCACACGGCGTTTTTTATACGCGCATTAAGCCTCGTGCAGACTAGTTTGACGCGACTCGAACAATACAATTTCTAAGAAAACGGAAGTTCTAAGGAACGTTAGTCTCGATTCAATAGGTTACTTCAAGCCAAGCAAACACAATCGTCCACCGCAAATCAGGTGAGATGTGATCAAACACATGTAGAAATTTACAGTATGGAAAATCCTGCTCTTAAAATTGTTTGACTCATCTTAAGTTCTCCTAATTGATGATGCAAACACCATCACATAAGACTGGTTATTTCGCTATTTTACTAGAGTTTCAAGATGGACCGATGACTTTGTGAAAGCCGCAGGAAACCTCTGGGTACAGACCTGGTCGAAGTGGCGGTGCTTGGGGAGGCCTATCTCCAGCAGTGGACGTCTTTCGGCTGAAATGATGATGGCTAGGTTATCTATTACCCTTCGAACTTACAAAGTCACCTCCATCATGTGCCTGTCTTTTTCCGACTTTTTTAGGCCGGCTTCCAGTATAACTGGATGCAACTGAATACAGTAGTCGCTCGGTAATCCGGCACCCATTTTTTTTCGCCTATGCCGCATTATTGGATTTCCATAGGAAATGTCAGCTAGCTAGTAAGAAATAATTTTAACACAGATTTGGAAAGTAAAAAAATCTTTATTAGTTAATGTAATAATACCTACTCGTAGAATCGGACCGGAGTGCAGAACGACAACGATGAATGCGCGCGCCCTGTAATCCGGCACTTTTGTGTTAAACCTGATTACAGAGTAAGAGACAGATATCTATGATAGGAGAGCTAAGTTAGAAATCTGGGCCGGATTACCGAGCGCCTATATCTGACCTCCACAACCCAGTTACTGGGTAACAAGATATCCTACCAAGTTATCTCCATAACCCCAAAACGCATGTAAATGGCTCTTAAAGTTAACTAAACATTTTTTTCTCAAATACGACTTAACCAACATCTCATTTAAGTAAGTTACAAGGTCATGCATACTGCCATTATGAAATACCTCTCAGAATAGAATATAAGCTAATCAACGACTCAATTATCACCTCAAGAACTATGTAGGTAGAGTCTAAAATTACTTGAGAATGTATTAGTGTCTAGTTTTTATGGCAACGCAAATTCAGGGGCCCAGCAAAAAATAACGTTTGAATTTTAAGGTGTTGACAAAAGCTAGGTTCGTAGTAATAGGTCATTGGGATAATGGTTTCGATTTCAGCTCAAATTCACATAACGGAATATCGCGCCTGTAATCCCGAAGGATTTGGCAGAAGTGTAGTGCACCTACATTTCACCAGTTGCTGATGAGGTCTTGGATTACAATCCCAAGTCGACAAAGTGTTATCGGGTTTTTTCATCTAGGATTTCTCAGTAGCAGCCTGGAGTCTGGATTTGTGCCTGGTTGATGGCAATAGGCTCGTCCCCTATTACATGTGACTTGAAACATAACTGGCGAAATATGGGTGTACTATAGGTACACCTCAGCCTCACCCTTCGGAGGTACAAGGCGTGATCTTATATTATGATAACATAACCAGCCTATAATATTCCCACTGCTGGGACTGCGGCCTCCTCTCTGTGAGAGGGAGTGGGCCGTAATCCACCACGCAGGCCCAGTGCGGGATGGTGTAAGTCACATGTCTTGAAGATGTGGTTCTAGGACATGCCGGATTCCTCACGATGTTTTCCTTCACTGTTTTGAGAGCAGTGGTGATGAAATTATTTTTACAAACAATTAGTGAGTCGCGCCCGTTACCACTGAGCCACCACTGCTCTGCTTATTATGATAGTGGGCGAACCTATTGCTAGCAACGAGCATAAACATAAGTTCTGAGCTGTTATTCAGAAAAGCTCAAAATCACAAAAGAACTGTCGGATTCCGTGCCAAAATGATTTTGTCCAGCTTCGGCTAAAATATGATGAATGCTCAGACCAAATAAAAACCAAGACCTAGCGCTGAGAACAATACAGTGAAGCATGCAAAAACTACACCTCCGATCTGTGCATACACGCTCTCACGCACACATTCTTCTAAGTTTTCGTGTGGTTAGTGACTAACTAGGTGTCAGAGTTTTTATGCCGCCCATGGGCCTCTGACTTGGCTTCAAATGCTGTCGAGATATATCTCTCAGGCATGCCGGTTTCCTCACGATGTTTTCCTACGCCGTTTTTGAAGCAAGTGACAAATATACACTACGCACATTAATCCGTAAAGTCTGAGGTACTCGAGACCTATGACTTGGCAGTCCGACGGTCACATCACTAGGCTATCACTGCTACGCACACATTTTTAACCGACTTCCAAAAAGGAGGAGGTTATATGTTCGTCGCGTATGGTTGTTTTTTTTTTTTATGTATTTCCGCCGATTTCTCCATCAATTGTGGACCGATTTTGAAAATTCATTTTTTGTATGAAACGGTATGCTCCCGAATTGGTCCCATATAAATTTTATTAACTTTGCTGGGATAGTTTTTGATTAAGCTTCAATAATACGTATTTTGCCTACTTACGTAGTATATGTGGATGATATAATGATAACTTCCTGTCACTGTTATTTACATACCACTATAAAGTGAAAAATAAAATCGTTTTGAAAAAAAAATACTACGAAGTGAAAAATAACGGTTGTTTTTTGTAAAAAGTTTTTTACAATCAAACTACACCTCACTACAGTAGCGGCGTTAGGGTAGGGCGCGGTTGGGCGACCCCCCAGGGCGCCATGGGTGACGGGGCGCCGAAGGTGCCGTGGAGAAACGCCCAAAGTACTAACTCTTCAGGCACCAGAGGTAAATACCTCTGGTGCCTGAAGAGTAAGTACTTTTAAATCAAATCCCTAACAAGAAAAATATAGGTTATCAGTAAGTAAAAGGCAGTTTGTTGAGTTGGAAAACAAAAAATCGCCGAGGTGACATTCGGTGCCAGTCGGGGGACCTCTTAGATTAAAAGGTGTTCCATACAGCGACACAGCGGTCGACAGCAATGACAATTTTATTTATCTGTTTAGTTTATCTAATGCAACTTGCTTTTTATTACTTTTAATTCGTTTTTTGACAGCGCAGTTGTGTTTTTTATTTTTTTTGTTGTAAGAATTTTCAAAAGAAAATTTGTCCTATCCGAAACGGGGTGCAAACACTTTCGAGCTCGCCACGCTCGCTCTTTGATCCTGCATAAGTCGACAAAATATCTCATATTTTTGTATATATGGACAAAAAGAAACTTAACCCTTACGAGGCGGAGTGCAAAAAATTTTGGCCCGTCTCTACTCCAAGAGTGGAGGGGCGCCGCAGAAATCTTGCCCAGGGCGCCTGTGATGCTAAAGCCGGCATTGCCTCACTAAGTGCACACATGTTTACGAAACTGGCCTCACGTCACTGTTGACAGCGCTATGTCTTTGTTTTTTATTTGATCTGAAGCAAAATGTCATTGTATTTAATCCAGTCATCTTATGTCTACTGTTGTTCCAAAGAAAAATACCGTTATTTATTGTTGTATTGTATTGTCCTGCTACCGTATCGTTCATAGCATAATAATTTGTTGTTCGTAGAGCCTACCGTGACTATAATATTATTCATAGTCTTCGCGAAGAATATGTGAGAAGAATGTAATGAGGATACAGTTTACATTTTTATTTACTAGCTTCTGCCCGCCACTGCGTCTGCGTGGAAGTCAACCATACCATAAAATATATCATAAGGCACTCTGCTATAGCAGGGATTGCAAAAGTACCTCCATGACAGGGCAAGCTTCTTTGGTCACCCCCTTCCTTCAATCTCCGCCCCCCCCGGCTTCCTCCAGTTAATTTACTACGAAACAGAGATGACTAGGTCAATCGAATTATCAGTCAAGTAGGGAAGATGACAAAAAAAAAAATATTAGTCCGTCTTGGAGATTATTAAAAAATATTGTACACGTATTTTTTATTTTTTTACGTAATTTAAAGATCACGGCGATACATTGAGTTAAAATGTACCATGACGTCACGAGTATGTAGATTTTTTACTTACTTGTGACCATAGACGTATAAAAATATACGTTTATGCTTGTGACGTAGTGACCCCCGCTCCCCAACTTAAAATGGTAATTTTTTATTAATACGATAAAGCAAAAAACACGTGTCTAGTATTTTTTTATTATCTGTCTCATGGACTAATTAGAATTTCCTTTTTTTAACCAAGCATTTTCCCTATTAGGGTGGCCCCATATTACATGGGACTTAAACATAACTGGTGAAATGTGGGTGTGCTAAAGCACTCTATAGGTACACGTGACGTCATGGCACATTTTAACTCATGTATCGCCGTAATCTTTAGATTACGTATAAAAAAGAAAATATACAATAATAAATCCTTTTTTTTTTAATTTCAATGAGGGACAAAAAAAAAATTTTTGTCATATTCCGTGCACAAATCCAGGCTCTGTGGCAGAACACTCGACAGCAAAAAAAAGTCGACTGAATATTTATAATGCCTCAATCTTACTGCTTATTTTTTGGAAATTGTATAAAATAATAATATCAAGGTTACTTCTTAATGTCAATGTTTAAAAATACATATCTTTTCCGGTATATTTTACTAGTCACTAACTAGTTTCTGCCCGCGAATTCGTGCCCGTGAAATTTCTTGTTTTAACATAAAATATATCGTATGACACTGCAATACTGTGTAACTTCCTTCCCATTACTAAAAGAATTTTCGGAATCGGCACCTTTTAATTGCGTAACACACGATCGATCACAATCTGTTTCATTTTGGCAGTTCAACAACATTCATTGCGTTATTTACGTTGTTGAGCAGTAAAATTTTTCGAACATATGAAACAAGGGATTAGCAATAGCTTTCAAAATTATTCAGATTAAGATTGATCGTGTGTTACGCAATTCGGGTGCTGATCAGTAGTTCCCGACATACTCACATATAACATGAAAAAAAACTTGTCCGATCCGTGAGGGTTTTGTTAAGACTCGTACTGAGAGTCTATTTATGCGGATATTTTCAGGCAAAAGAAAAAAAAAACGCCCCCTTTTTTTTAATGGGGGGAATATTACCCTGGGGCGCAGGCGGTCTACAAGTCTTAAATTATGACCTCTAATGAAAATTCTCAAATTTTTTATGGCTTTTGGGTAATTTTGGTACCAAAAATGTGAATTTTAAAAATTGCAATTACTTCTTATTTTAAATAATAATAAGATTTGGTAATGTTACTGCAGTACCTATGTGCCCGTTTCGGATCGGGCAGGGTTTTTTTACATATTGTATCATACTAGTTTATAAATTAATTCAGGCGCCTTTGAAAAAAGCACGTCATTATGGCACATCTAAATCATTATTATCCGGAAATTAAAAACATGAAAAAACGAAACAAAGAAAGATTTGAATTCACTATCATTTTCATTAAAATACCTTTAAAATGTCAATGCTTCGTAGAAAGTTATCACGGTCATCTGTCCGTTTTTAAGCACACAACTCCAAAACCGGTCTTTTGTAGGTCACTAGTGTTGTCGTTTTACAACGTTTATCGAGCGAATCGTAACTGTTTATCGTATCCGTTCTTTTGTTTACAAATAGTGTTGTGTTTAGTGCGTAACGAGTTAGCAGAATGACCGGTGTTTGGATAACTTAGAATTGAGATCCTATGTTTAGATTTTATTTTATTTTCTATTTCTGAGAACCGTTTGCGAATGTTTTCCATGTCCCTCTATGTATTACGGAGGGGCTTGTGGCTAAATATTAGCAGCCCTACGCCCTCTATCTATCGAAAGGTAAGCAGCTACCGCTGACATATCGATACCCATTGGCACCGGCAGGTTTATTTTCAGGGGGGTGCATCTTCAACTCCACGAGGCGAGCTCGATCAAAATTCAAAAGTCATTTATTCAAACTAGGCTGAGAATCGGCACTTTTCGAACGTCAAAATTACATAAGACAGTCTCCCAAAACGCCCACCCTTCCCCACTTCCTAGTGCATTAGCTGGGAAGATCATTTTTGCAGTTCACCTTGGATATGTTAGGTTATCGTTTATCCATTCATACAAGGAGGAACTTTGTTGACTTATGCAGAGAAGCTTAAAAATAAGAGATTTTTCCATCTCGCCTCGAATGGGATGAATTATTTTGTCAGTTCTTACAGGAAGAGGACTAACTGTGTCAACTTATACAAAGAAGCTTAAGCATTAAGATAGAGTAGGATGCAAGAGCGAGCGAAGCAAGTTCGATAATGTTAGCATCTCGCCTAGGGCCAATTTGATTTTCGAGAGTTCGGACGAATTTGTCGTCTAATGCACAGAAGCTTTAGTATTCAGAGATTGTAGAATGCAAGAGCGAGCGAAGCAAGCTCAAAAATTTTTGGATCTAGCCTCGAATAGTTTCAAGTTCTCTGTTATTGTGTTAAGCGTTTTCAGATATTTCTTTAGTTCTGAATGGTTTTACACATATACGTTAAACCGTTGGTTTCGGCTGTCATTCGTGGATATTTGACAGTCGTTACGAGTAGTCAGAAGCCCCAGTCTGAAAACCAGTCTTACCAAGAGCTATCGTATTACCCAGTAACTGGGTTCTGGAGGTCAGATTGGCAGTCGCTCCATGTAAAATGTTAATTCAGGTGCATCTGGTTAGACTGGAAGCCGACCCTAACATAGTTGGGAAAAGGCTGGGCAGATGATGATAAGATTTGACAAAATCAGACGCAGACGCAAATGGTCTCTAGTGATCGTTAATCGTTTCCACTTGGATACCGCACATACAGTCAGAAAAATTATTTAAATATTTTCCTTAGTTACAAGAAATTTTTCAAAATGACATATTTGATTGAAAGTCTTCAATTCATTATGAAGATTCATTTCTTTATTTAAATATCTCATTTACTTCGACCTTGGTGCGCGAAATTCACGGAAATTCAGTTTTTTCAATTTTGAATATTAATTACATCCTGAAGTACGTGTTATATCAAAAAACTTACAATATTATTTAATTTGAGAGTTTGTAAGGATCGCAGCAGGTGGTGTTGTGTAGTTTCTACCTACTCCAATGGGAATTAGGCGTGAGTTAATTTATTTGTGTGTGTCTGTGTTTAATTAAAATTTCCTAAAATTCTTTAATTCAATTTCCTTTAAGCATTTTAACTATCCTAACTAATATTATAAATGCGAAAGTGAGTTTGTTTATTTGTTTCGCTTTCACGCTAAAACGGCTGAACAGCTTTGGATGAAATTTGGCACATGGGTATTTGGACTTATGCGTACTTTATTAATATTTTAAACTTTGTTACTCTAGTAGTTAACTTTATTGTGCATTCTGTGGCCTCAGTGAAGGAGTACACCAACTTATACCTGATGTTGCCCTTTATTTATGTAATACTAGTTTTCACCCGCATGATATCTTAATAAATTATAGCCTATGTTACTCCGTAATAATATAGCATTCCACTGGTGAAATAATTTTTAAAATCGGTCCAGTAGTTTTTGAGTATATTCATTACAAAAAAAACATACCAAAAATCAAATCTTTGATGTTTATAATCTTAGTTTATATATTGTGATATCTTTTGTTGGTGTTCCTAAATAAATAAATATACACTGTAATACTCGTTATCTAACTAGAAACTAGCGTATAATAGACTTACGATAAAGGCATTGGCCTTACGAGGTCGTGACTCGTGAGTTCGAACCTCACCCTTGACAAGGCTGTTGACGTGAACTCACTTCTAACAAAGTGTATTTAGCTTATCGGAGTCGTTAACAGTTATAGGGCAAAAATTACCGAAAATTTTAGTTCGTTGTCCAAAATAGCAACAAATTTATTCTTCTTCTTTTCGTGTGGTTAGTGACTAACCTGGTGTAAGAGTTTTAAAGCCGCCCATGGGCCTCTGACTTCACATGCCCTCGAGAAATATCTCTCAGGCATGCCGGTTTCCTCACGATGTTTTCCTTCACCGTTTTTAGGCAAGTAATAATTTTACAATACGCACATGAATCCGAAAAGTCAGAGGTGCGTGCCTTGGGTTCGAACTCGAGACCTATGACTTGGCAATCCATCGGTCACACCACTAGGCTATCACTGCTCAACAAACAAGGAAACAAAAAAAATAAATTAAAGGGGTCGTTTTATTTATATAGAAGACTGTCCAAAACCATCCCGTATGATATTCAATTTCACCCTTTCAAAAGCACAAACTGATTTCTCCCTTTTCTTTATTTCCAGATATCAGCTGTTTAAGCAGCTCACCAGTAGAAATGAAAGTGTGGGGAGCTCACGGCGAGTTCTGCGCTCGTCACCAATGGGAGGTGATCGTCGCAACCTTGGCCTTGCTCGCATGCGCCGCTAGCGTCGAGAGAAATGGCCCGGGCAATAGATCGGAACACTGTGCAGGATGGGCTAGAGCATGCCCGGGACTAGAGGCCGAATACCAGGCCGCAGACGCAGTGATCATGACCTTTGTCCGTTGCGCAGCACTCCTCTACGCTTACTACCAAATATCAAACCTCCACAAAATCGCTTCGAAGTACCTTCTCATCATAGCCGGGGTGTTTTCCACATTTGCCAGCTTCATCTTCACGTCAGCGGTCGCTAGTTTGTTCTGGAGCGAGTTAGCGAGTATTAAGGATGCTCCGTTTCTGTTTCTGCTGGTTGCTGACGTAGCTAGAGGTGCCAGAATGGCAAAGGCAGGGTGGTGTGCTGGGGAAGACCAGGGAAAAAGGGTCGGAAGAGCATTGGCGTTGCTGGGACCGACAGCAACCTTGGATACTCTCCTAGCAGTCTTGCTAGTAGGAGTTGGAGCATTATCTGGGGTCCCCAGGCTTGAACACATGTGTACTTTTGCCTGCCTAGCATTGTTAGTAGACTACCTAGTGTTTGTCACATTCTACCCAGCCTGCCTTTCCTTGGTAGCAGATTTCGCTTCAGGACGAAAAGAAATGTCCCCAGACAGTCCGTTTTCTGATGCTGATCTCAAGCCAAACCCAGTTGTTCAAAGAGTGAAGATGATTATGGCTGCAGGACTGTTATGCGTCCATCTTACCAGCCGGTGGCCTTGGAGTTCTGATAACGGTATCATTGAAGGTCCGACAGACACTTTGACCCCTGCTCCAAATGACAACATTTTTTTACATTCCTACGTTAAATGGTTCTCGGTCTCTGCCGACTATATCGTCATAGCAACTCTGCTTTGCGCTTTGATTATAAAATTCATTTTCTTTGAAGAACATAGAAACTGGGTCATAGATATGAATGACATGACTGTCAAAGAGGTGGTTCAAGAACAGGCCAGACATAAGCCTAAATTCTCAGTAGGTGATGACTCGAATTCTGAAGTTTCTACGCAAACTGAGGGAGTAGTAGAAGACGAATGGCCTACGCTTTCTCCGAGCTCTTCTGCGGCCAAACTTAACTCCAAAAAGCGTCCAATGGCAGAATGCCTCGAAATATACAGATCTGAGGGAGGTTGCGTATCACTAAGTGACGAAGAAGTGGTGATGCTCGTAGAACAGTCCCATATACCTTTACACAGACTAGAAGCAGTATTAGGCGATCCTCTACGCGGCGTAAGGCTACGCAGAAAGGTTGTCGGATCAAGGTTCCAAACTGAATTGGCAATTAAACAGCTGCCTTACCTAAATTATGATTATTCTAAGGTTCTAAACGTTTGTTGTGAAAATGTTATCGGATACGTTGGTGTGCCGGTCGGCTATGCAGGTCCTTTAGTGGTCGATGGCAAGCCATACATGATTCCAATGGCTACAACCGAAGGGGCGTTAGTGGCTTCAACGAATAGGGGCGCTAAAGCCATTGGTACTAGAGGAGTCATAAGTGTAGTCGAAGACGTAGGTATGACAAGAGCCCCAGCAATCAAACTTCCCAACGTTGTGAGAGCCCATGAATGCCGACAATGGATAGATAATAAAGACAACTATGCAGTAATAAAACAAGCCTTTGATTCTACTTCAAGATTCGCTCGCCTCCAAGAAATTCACATCGGAGTCGATGGAGCGACACTGTACTTAAGATTTAGAGCCACAACAGGCGATGCAATGGGCATGAACATGGTTTCCAAAGGAGCCGAAAATTCCCTAAAATTACTTAAAAACTACTTCCCAGATATGGAAGTTATAAGCTTATCTGGAAACTACTGTTCAGACAAAAAAGCTGCAGCCATTAACTGGGTTAAAGGAAGGGGTAAAAGAGTTGTCTGCGAGACAACGATAACCGATGATAGTTTAAGAACCATTTTTAAAACTGATGCCAGAACTCTGGCTAGGTGCAACAAAATAAAGAATCTCTCAGGCTCAGCCTTGGCTGGGTCCATAGGCGGGAATAACGCCCATGCAGCAAATATGGTAACAGCTATTTATATAGCTACTGGTCAAGATCCTGCTCAGAATGTAACCAGCTCGAATTGTTCAACAAATATGGAAGTTTGTGGTGAAAATGGTGACGATCTTTACGTAACCTGCACTATGCCTTCTTTAGAAGTTGGTACAGTCGGCGGAGGTACCATATTGACGGGTCAAGGAGCCTGTTTAGACATCCTAGGGGTTAAAGGAGCTGCGGCACGCCCTGCAGAAAACTCTGCTAGATTAGCGTCACTGATATGCGCTACAGTCTTGGCAGGAGAGATAAGCCTAATGGCCGCGCTTGTCAATTCAGATCTTGTCAAATCACACATGAGACACAATCGGTCGACGGTCAACGTCCAAGTGCAAGCTGAGAATGTCACTTTGAAAGTACCCACCTTATAACATACAGTTTGGTAAATTATAAAATTAAACTCATGCTAAATGGGGCCTTATGAAGTTCATTCAAGTTTCATGTCGTTTCTTCGGCTAAACTCTTCACTGTAACAGTGTTAGTAGGGGCGTTGGCGCAGTGCTTAATTTAGCTAGCGATGTGTGTAGTAAGTAAGTCTTCTGCTTATTGTGAAAAGTCAAGCTCGGTCATAAAGTGGTGCAGCAAGCTTATCTGGCCTGGTGGCGAGCGCAAGAAAATGACAGATCATGTCATAGCTCGCCGAGCGAAGGCGAATACCAACGTATAGACAGCCCATTTGTCTAGCCTCTCCATTGTTCGTCGATGCTCGCCTAGCTGGCAGAGTGCAGACGAGCGCCAACGTGTGTGTATACGGTTCTTTTGGCGTGCCACCAATCGGGTTCGCTGCCTACGACTCGTCTCACTTCGGAGCAGTGTCGGTTTTTCTGCACAAATCAAAGGCGCTCGCCTGCACTCGCCAATTACGGCCAACATGTGGATAGCTCCACAAAACTTGTGAACATTGGCAGTTGGCATTGGTCTCTTTCGAACTTGACCAACATGTGGACGTAGAACTCGCCTTGTATCAATTTGCCCACGCTCGCGTTGGCTGAGGCTTGGCTAACATGTTTAAGGCTTAATTAACATTTCTTCCATAGTAATTTCGTCCAATGGGGATGATTACTGTCAATTAGTTCCATCTAGATGTCGCTAAAAGTTTGTTACACTAGAACTACCAATCCATATAAACTTAAATTGTATGTTATTTTTTTCTGTATATCCTCGACAATTTTTTTTTTTAAAGTGACGCTGTCTACAGCCTTTGGATAAAAAGAAAATAAGTGTACATATTGTGATATATCACTAAGAAGAAAGTGGGAGAAAGCACTGAGGATATTGAATTTTAAATCATGTGATTTTTCGAGGTTATGCAGTAAATATTTCGAAGAGAAAGAGGGCTTTTACATTATTTTATAAAATCCGATTTACATCCTTGTAGCGCCCTCTACTGGACAAGCTTTCGGTAATCTGGGCTTGATTAGCTTGCTGCACTAGATAAAGCAACATTTCTGATTTCTTTTGTATTTTACCTTTTTTACATCGCGGATAGTGATTTTAGAGGGGAAACCCCTTTGTAGAATAAAAATCATGGCATTGATATTACTAATAGTTTAATGTAGTGTGACTTGGCAAAAAAGAAATAAAAGAAAGATTTTTAAAACAACTCACACAGATTGACACTTGAATTACGGTGTTGCCAGTTAATTTCTAGACTTTTTTGCCAAGGTAGGTACTTATGGTTTTCCAGTGATTTTACTAAATTCCTGAGTCTTTTGATGTGTAAGGGAAGTTTTGGTGGCCTATTGTAAGTAAAATATATCATTTTAATGGTATTAACGACAATATTATTATTATTATATTTAGTTGAATGTCTGCTGATGCTGTAGTAAAGCGTGATCATTGTAACTAATAGTTGTTCAATAAATTAACTTTGAATGTTTTGTTGTGTTTTATTCAGAAGGGTTGTACACTTTAAGAGGGTTTATCCGAAAAGTTGGCAACGTCGCCAATAAATGTCAAATATTTACCTGTTTTTATAGCAATATTACTATACGGAAATAAGAAATGTGGCTAACTAGCGAACTAGAATACTAATACTGAATAGCAATTATAACATTGAATTTGAGGTTGTACCCGTTTTAAGTGTAAAGAAGGCATTTGGAAAGTTTCCAAATACTTTCTTTACATCTAAAACTAACTATTCGGTGTTACGATATTAATAATTGCATTCCATAATCAATATTCTAGTTCGCTAGTCAGCCACATTTCTTATTTCCCTGCAGTAATATTGCCAAATTAATCAAAACAGCGAAATATTTGACTTGTATTTGCGACGTTGCCAACTTTCAGAATAAACTCTCATATGCTATGTTATATTGATATTGGGATAACATTAGAATTTTATTTTTTCTTCATGTCATCCATCAGGATCGGCAGTTAGCCATGGTAGATAATATTGCCAAAGTGCCAAATAGGTAAAACATGGGGAAAATCATCAATAAATTATTCCCTATGTAAAATAGGGGGGAAACTGTATTTTTTTGGTATACATCATAATTATCCAGGAAGGAAGCTACAGGCCGCGGCGTGGCGTCGCCAAGCCAAGAATAAACAACCACCGGCCATTGAAGGCAACAAGTACCTATAAGTAAAATAAAATAATTTACCAAAAAAAAAAAAACTTCCAAAAAAACACTGCAATGTGAAAAATAACTTAAGACGGTTTTTTATGCTGTAAAACTCAGTGGAGCACGAAAATAATTCAAATTCAAAATCATTTATTTGTTAAATTTCGGAAGTCTGTCTTTGGTTTTGAATTTTCATTTTTTGCCACTGACTAAGTTATTTTTCACTTTGTACCGTTTTTTTGAAGTCGGTTGTTTTTATTTGTAAAACTTTTAGTGGGTCACTTTGTAAATATCTAAGTTACAATAGCCATGACATTAGTCAACTACTCATCACCTTTTACAAAATATTGCTTTTCCCGATGCAGGGATGTTAATCGTTGAGGAGTTCTCTTGGTACTTTACCATCAGCTCCACTTCTCCGTATACATTGTGATGAGCATAAATTGTATTAAAGTAAGTAGTTAATCAAATCGCAATCCGTGAAAAACTTATTACTGAGTAAGTAGGGTGACCATCTGTGGTCTTCATCATCAGTTCCACTTCACCAAATGGTGCTTTCCGAGAGCAACTGCATGAGTTACTATAAAAAATACCCTATAATATTTGAAGAGTTCCCTCGATTTTTCCAGGATCCCATCATCAGATCCTGACCTAATGACAATGGGACCATCTCGGAAGTATACCCTTCAAACAAAAAAATCCGTCTATATATGACGGAGTTATGCATACGCCTGAAAAAGAATTAAAAAAAAATATACTTAAACGCGAGGGTGACACTGAAAGTTCTTAGAAAATCAAAAAACCGGCCAAGTGCGTGTCGGACCACGCACAATGAAGGGTTCCGTAGTTGGGATGAATTTATCCCAAGAACAAACTTAACATTGTAGTTGAAAAACATGTTCTCCCATACGGAATGTATGGGAGATCATGTTTTTCAACCTGCAAATATAAGTTGGTTGATTATTACTCGTTAACCTGTGCAGCCTACTTAGCTCTGATAGTTTTCCTTTTAATTTCGTTATATATACTACTGCTGTGATTTTTATCACAAATCCAAGTACGACCATTTAACTGGCAGGGCCCGGACACTTGACTCCAACAAAAAATTCAGTTAAAAGCTTAATATTTCGCAAACGGATCCCTGAATCCAAAAATGGGTTATGAAAACTCACAATATTTTTGAACGAGCTTTCTAACGATACTCCACAACATGGGGTAGATGAGAAAAAAAAATACATCTCCACTTTACGTGTAGGGGAGGTACACACGGCTACACATCAAGCTATACATTTCTAGTTTGAGCTGACCTCGCATTGTACGGAAATCCTATAAAATGCGAGATCAGCTTATACTGGAAATGTATAGCTTGATGTGTAGCCGTGTGTACACTAAAAAAATATTTTTTACCACTTTGTCGGCATGATTAATATGTATACCTATGCCAAATTACAGCTTTCTAGTACTAACTGTCTCTGAGCTAAGCCGCGGACAGACAGACGGACATGGCGAAACTATAAGGGGTCCTTGTCTTCAATGGAACAACTTGCTAGTTTGTTCAGTTTTTAGGGTTCCGTTGTAGACAAGGACCCCTAAAAACTGAACAAACTAGCAAGTTGTTCGTTTTATTATATCTTTTCAAAATAGTGTCCATTTACATCAATACATCGCTGCATCCGATAGAACCATTGAGAAAAGCACTTTACCCACTCATCCTTAGGGGTCTCTTCGACGGCATTTTGAAGCGCAGCCACTGCTTCCTCGGCTTCCATAAAACGTTTTCCTCGAAGTTTTTCTTTTATTTTCAGAAATAAATAAAAATCGTAAGGTGCGAGGTCGGGGCTATAGGGCGGGTGACCCAGTAATTCCACGTCTGACGTCGCCAAGTAGTCGATTGTTTGCTTGGCGTTCGTTGTCGTGGTGAAGGAGGATCCTACTGCGAGGTCGTTTCTCCCGAACTTTTTCCAAGACAAGTGGCAAACAATTGTTAGTGTACCACTCTGCAGTAACTGTTTTTCGATCCTCTAAAACAATTGTTGCGTAATGACCTGTCCTTCCGAAGAACGAGGCTACCATCTTTTTACCCACGCTTCGACCTCTCTTCCCTTTAGTTGGCAACTCCTCGGAAGGAAACACCCAGACAGCGACTGTCTCCTAGTTTCAGGATCATAACAATAAATCCAGCTTTCGTCACCCGTAAGTATGTCGAACACAGTATTTGAGTCACCTCCGTTAAAATCAAAATCAAAAAAAAATCAAAAGTCATTTATTCAAACTAGGCTGAGAATCAGCACTTTTCGAACCATTTCTCAATGGTTAAATCTTTGAACCATTTCACGACACCAATCAACACGACGGAGTTTTTGGGCCTCTGTCAAATTATGAGGTATCCACCGAGCACTAAGCTTCCTGACCACTAAATGTTCATGGAGGATTTTGTGCACTTGACTCATACCGATGCCTAGGCTTGTCCGAATCTGCTAATAAGTCACTCTTTTGTCAGTCTCTATCATCCGCCGCACAACACTGATGTTATCTTCAGTCGTCGCCGTAGAAGGCCGTCCCTCACGCAGATTATCGGTGAGATTAGTGCGACCACGTTTAAACTCATTAAAACCAGTTGTAAACAGTGGCACGAGATGGGGCTTCATCGTGAAAGGCCAATCGAAGTCTATCATAACTTTCTTGTTGACTTAAATGACATCGAAAGTCATAAAAAAAATTCTCGCGTTGAATTCATGCTGTCGTGACACCTTCGATCCATTATTGATCGAAGCGTGACACAGACAATTTTCAATTTGCCGCCAAATCGCTAATATCGGCATTCAGAGTTCCATTTTCAAAACTTGAACTAATTTTTTTATTAAATCGTTTACAAGTGGCCAGTTCTAAAAACTTTGGGTTATTCTCGCTCGGTAACACTCTTTCGTCAACACTGTTGACGATCGGGAAAAAAAAGTTTCGTTCGTTCACAGTGTTGACGAACGCTACTTATTATTTCGTTGTAATTCCCGTTCGTTAACACCTTTCGTTCCTGTTGTCAACACTGTTGACGATCGGGAAAAAAAAGTTTCGTTCGTTCGCAGTGTCCATGAATGCTGGTTTTTATTTTTAAAATATGGAAATAAAAATAAAACATGTCATGGATTTTTAAAATGTTTTAATGGATTATGTTAGATCTTTTAAAACACAATTAACTAGAAAATAAAAAAATGGCCTTATCATGTGCATAATAACCATTTTACACTTTGATAAGTTATAAAATTGTGACACTGATTTAACATAATCAAATATAGTTGAGAAAGTGACTAATGAAAACTAAGTACACTATTATGTATCACAAACGGTGTAGTGGTGAATTTAAAAACGGGTTATTGCGGTGGCTTTTCTATTCATCGAAAATACACCTACAGGTATTTTATAGAAATCAGTTTTCGTAAATAGATCCGAGACAAGCATTTGCACTTGCAATCCAAAGGATTTGATGGAAATTCATAATCCAGACATATTTTTTGCAGACGAATTTTTCAAATTTCTGGAGGTAGCTCCATAAATTTGAAAAATTCGTCTGCTCGACAACTTTGAAGATTGGTAAATAATTTTATTATTATCAACCAGAATCAGAAAGCATTCTCTGGTTTAGGCTAAAAGAGTTACACAATATTGGTGTTGGGTGTTGATTTTATAACCAAATTTTTCATTTAGCAAAAAAGTTTTGTTTTTGGCGAAATGGTATTGTGATAGCGTTCCGGGAGCGGCGCGGCGCGGCGGCGGTATGACCGGCCAGCGCGCAATTCTATTGCACTATGTTTACAAATATTCAATTTAAAATTTTTACTTGTGTTGATATAGAAAAATAAGTCCATAATTCCTTATAGTATTTAATAGTGAACACGTAGACAACATTTTAATACAATTGCTTTGATAACAATCGAATGAAATTGGTTTTTCTCTTAGTGGTTGTAACAAAAAAAGCAGATTTTAAGGAAACTGCCGTTTTTTTCTATCGAGGAAAGTTTTGTCAATCGTGTTTCGGGCCTCATACTTCACTAAGGACACTTCAATTTTTGCAATCATAAAAAAATGTATGCAAATTCGTTGTTTTTTTAAGAGAAACATTGATTTTTCGCGAAGTCGAAACATCTGCTTTGGAACCCACTTCACCTTAACGCATTACGTGCTAATTAAGCGAGTTATTGCTATGAATGTAAGAAAAAGTATAGTCGTTAATATCAATAATACTTTTGACGTTTTTGAACAATGACGTTTTTGCTAACCTTGCATAATTAATGATTCGGTAAGCAAGGTCAGCAAAAACGTCATTGTTGTTTAGTAAACGTCGTCGTCCTTGTCTGCAGTCTGCACACAAACTGAATTTATTATTTCTGTCAAAACATCGTGAGGAAACCGGCCGGCATGCCTGAGAGATATTTCTCGACGGCATGTGTAGCCAAGTCAGTGGCCCATGGGCGGCTTTAAAACTCTGACACCAGGTTAGTCACTAACCACATGAAAGAAGAAGATTTCTGTCAGAATACTTTGTTATTCTCTCACTGGCGGTTATTGGCTCACTGGCGGAAGGACCCGCCCCGAGACCCCGGTCATGGGACCTTGGGACCTTTAGAAATAATTTTTCGTCAAATCCCAAACAAGGCCAAAATAGGCAGTCTTTGTTGGGGGCTCTCTACGTATGCTAGCTAAAATAGGCAGTCTTTGTTGGGGGCTCTCTACGTATGCTAGCTAAAATCAAATCGTAGACCGAGTTTTGATATTTTTAGCTCAGCCATTCTTGAAAACTAAATTCATAAGGTGGATTGGTAGCACTCGTGTAACCTCCGCTTGCTTCTGCTCCTGCAAGGGACTCCACGAGGCTCACTCGCGAGTGTCGACCCGGGGTAAGACCGGGATTCGCGTGTGGTGAACATCAAGGCTCTCAAAGCCTATTACTAATATAGCAATAATGTATGTGTATAGTAACAGTATTGCTCATCGCTCGATGTTAATGTTCTTGCTCTAGTGTCATGATAGTTTTCTTAGTGTTCATCACTAAGAAAACTCAGTTCATCAAGAAGACATCAGGATTAAAAAATGAAACGGCAGAAATTTTATTATAAATATAATAATATTGTGTTGTGATCTGTTAACAACATTGTAACACTATCACTGACTGAATATTTACAGTTTGACATGGTGTCGTCGAGAAGTCCTATGTCACTAGCGCGTAGCAAGCACTAAAACGTGCCCGCGACGGGGTACCTTGCGTCTTCCGCGACGCTTGCTTGCGTCATTCGTGACGCATCCGTGCGTCATTCGTGACGCACGTGACGCTAGGGTGCGTCACGGGCTCGTAACCAGGCGCGGAAGCGTTCCCGTCGACGTGCGCTTAGGGCTGGATGTGAGGCTCTAGCGGCGGCTAGAGAACCGCGTTGGTATAGCTGTAGCGGTCTGAAGGCTAGTAAGCGGCCTAGCGTGCATTCTGGCGCGTCGTGTAGCCGTGGAGGCTTGCGTCTTGCGTGTGGTCGCGCTGGGTCTGTGTGCGACGAGTGAGCTTGAGCTGGTAGTGAATGCGCGTTGTGCGTATAACCAGGCGCGCGCGCTCTGGCGTTTCTTAATAAGAAGACGGGTTTGGGTGGAGCAGGTGCAGACGTCGGCCGGGCGTATCTCTCCCGGAATAGCGGCCATGTTTCATGTCTCTCATGTCTATCGAGTCTTTCTGGCTCGTGTGGTGACGCTCGGCCTTCGCTGCCGCCCGCTAGTAACTCAAACGTGACACGGCAGGAGTCTCCTCCGTACAGCTTCACGAGAAAAGCGGTGTGTTCTTGTCGCAGGTATCTGGCGGCTCGTCTGACGTACGCGAGAGGGCCTCTCATGCCGCCGGCGGCTGCTAGCTCTGCTGCGCGAACGGACCAGGGCTCCGCCACACAATGCTGTAGCTGTCGAACGGCAATGCTGACTAGTTTGTCGAGTGTGTAGGCGGGGTAGGCCTGTAAAGATAAAGAGGGTTATTAGTATATTATAAAAAAATGTCATAAGAAAATCTATCCTAATAATAAAGTTTAAGAGTTTGTGTTATTGTTTGAACGCGCTAATCTCTGGAATCACCCGTTGGATTTGAAACATTAATTTTGCAAGTTGTATGAAATGTGAAAATAACTCTGGTCCCCTAAACCAATGGAGCGATTGTTATGAAATTTCACAGATATGAAATACAAAATATAATCAGACAAAATCACAGACAACAGTTAATCTATAAATAAATTTAGGTCGATGAAAGCTAATTACATGCTAAAATGCACCAACTATAGAAACATTTCGTCATTTAACAATTTTATAAAAAGAGTTTTATGTTTCACAATTATTTTATGAATATGGTTGTTACCTTGATCCCAAGCATCTCTCTAGCAGCATCTTCATAAGCAGGGGCATCCATATTTCCATCTAAGACTGCTCGAACCAGGTCCAGTAACACATCATAGTAGTGGGAAGGCTCTGCAGCATCAGGTGGCAGGTTGGAAGGCTTCAAGCGTAGAGCGTGCGCCACGGGCGGGCGCGCGGGCCGCTCCGCATCGCGAGCGTTGGATAGGGCTGTGGCCGCGCGTCGGGCTGCGGCCAGGCGCTGGCATAGGGCTCCGTGGACCCGGAGGAAGAGGTACCAGGATGATGTGCAGACGAAGCGGGCTTCCTGTTGAGAAATAAATAGCAGGTTTAGAACAACATTAAAAATATATGTAGTCAAAGATTTAAGCATCTTGTTGTTGTAAAACTTTCATATTACTCGATCCAACCACACAGTTTCGGGTCAATGTCGTCGGCACAGAGCATAATTCCGGAACACTGAAGGTACAAATGCATATGAAATCCAAGCAATTTTTTACATGACAGCAACAATTATATAGGGGTGGAGGCCCACTAGTAACAGCCGCCAATAACGAGTTGTAAGTCGTGGATTCGAAATCAAGCAGCTGTGTTTCTAACTGAACAGACAGCTGTGCTGCTGGGGAGTTTGTTGCGCCACTTCTTCTTCCCAGCTAAAGCACTAGGAAGTGGTGAAGGGTGGGCGTTTTTGGGAACTGTCTTATTTAATTTTGACGTTCGAAAAGTGCTCATTTTCATTCTATTTCGAATAAATGACTATTGAATTTGGAACAGGCACTTTACTTTGTATAAATTATTTAATCACTACTGCTCTCAAAACGGTGAAGTAAAACATTGTGAGGAATCCGGCATGTCCTAGAACCAAAATTTTGAAGACATGTGACATTACCAACCTGCACTGGGCCCACTCTCTCACAGAGACGAGGCCTGTGTCCCAAGCAGTGGGAACACATTATAGGCTAATTATGGGTACTCTAAGCATCACTCACATTAGCTGGATGATCTCTGTAATCATCCTCGAGATCCTGTGGTTCCGCTTTAATCTCGGTCTTCATTGACATCTCCTCATTACTGCTCGTCCTCTTCACACTGTTGGCGGATGCAATTGAACTTTCTGTAAAATTAATAGTTACGAAAAATTAGTTTACCTGGTTTATGTGCTAAGAACTCTTATTGTTTAGTTGGTCAGGATCTATTTTCGTTTGGCTACTTTCATATTTTACCCGTTTTTTGATTCGTGTCTAATTTGTATGTTACGCACTGAATGAATGGCACACCGACCCCAGTGTGGTTTAAGATCGTTTATTCTGAAAGGCAACGTGGCTAATAGATGTCAAATATTTCGCAGTTTTGATTAATTTGGCAATATTACTGTATGGAAATATGAAACGTGGCTAACTAGCGAACTAGAATATTAATAATGAATTGCAATTATAACACTGAATTTGATGTTATAACCGTTTTAGGTGTAAAAAAGGCATTTGGAAAGATTCCAAATACTTTTTTTACATCTAAAACGAAATATTCGGTGTTACGATATTACTAGTTGGCCACTTTCCATTTCATACAGTAATATTGTCAAATTAATCAAAACAGATAAACATTTGACAGCAATTTGCGACATTGCCAACTTTTAGGATGAGCCCTCTTAACCAGACTAAATCGAATGAACCCCAAGATTTGCACTCGCCCCTGGAGCCTCATGCTTCATGGGGCTACAGAGGCCATTGCATATCAAGGAGTAGACCGGGGGGTGCGGTAATGGTAAGGAAGACCAACTCTAAAATGGCTTCTGGCCTCCCTTCTCGTCCGCCATATTGTTTTAGGGGTAATTTTTTTTATATTTGTGAGACTATCAGTAGGAAGGCAGCATGCGTGTATCACCACCGACATTCTGTCGTTTGCACATCGCACGGTTCGTCATCATTGTCTCAAGATCAGTCTTTAATAAAAATCTTCATAATTCCTATGCCGAGCCAATAAAATTGAACATAAGTTAATGCTTGTATGAACATTGAATAGTTTAGGTCTGTTGGTTCTTTCTATAGTGATCGTTTCTAGACATAGTGAAACAGGTCCTAGTTCTAATATAAAACGTGTGTTACCTTTGCTGTCGGTATTATTATTGTTCTTCGGTTTATTTTCCTTATTTTTGTTGTTTTTGCCGCTCTTGTCCGACGCGTTATCAGATTCTGATGACTGTGGACAAATAACGTGGATTAGTAATCGAAATCAAGGTGCTAAACAGCTTAGAACAGGCTGAGGAATAACCAAAAGTCGTTTTTAAAACTTTGGTTACAAGGTGGTGACTGGAGTTCTCGGAAATCTATTAGATGCGAGTAGCACAGTACCGGTCGATGTAGTTATGAGACTCGTGTATCCACAAACTTACGCCAGCGAACAAGCCAAAAGGAGAACACTAATTTACTATAATTATTAAAACTTAAAAGTAACGTTCTACGATGTGCGGGCACCCATCTCACTCTAGCACGCGCGCAACATATAGCGTCGTCTGTACGCACACTATGAATATATGTTCAGTCATTTCAATTACACCTTGTATAATAGATGTGACATGTCACAAAAAACCTGTGTGCAATTCAAACGTGGTAGAAGTGAAATCTTAAAAAAAAAATGGACCGCTTTGGCACGCGCTGGGGGGGGGGGGGGGACTATAGCGGTTAACAAACGTACAACGCTGAGGCCCAAGCAAACTCGCACTATGCCTTGGCAAACACGAGTGGAGGGGGGTACGAAGCAGAGCAGAGAACCACGAATATAAGAAACACTGTATAATGCTTCCTATCTCATTTTCTCCCACGTTAAATCTTATGAATTTATGTGTCTGTCTCTTTTTACTGTCGCTTTTTCGTTTCATCGACTTTCAAATCACAACGATGCTAAAGAAGTTTTCACTTCAAAAATCAAGTGAGCAAGAAGTCGCACTGAGAACACTGAGGTGCCCTTGCATATAATGTTCCCACAGCTGAGACGACGGCCTCCTCTCTGTGAGAGGGAGTGGGCTGTAATCACCACGCGGGCCCAGTGCGGGTTGACAGATGTCACATATCTTCGATTTTTTGGTTCTAGGACATGCCGTTTTCTTCACGATGTTTTCCATCACCGTTTTGAGAGCAGTGGTGATGAAATAATTTACACATAGTAAAGCGCCTGTCGAGGTTCGAACCTATGACTTAGAATACAACTCGGTAAGTCGCGGCTGTTACCACTTGGTCATCACTGCTCTCCCTAGCATGATAATATTAGCTTAGTTACAATATATACATTATACATATATTATTGACGTGTTGTTTTTGATATCCCATAACTCTAGGGTTATATTATTTAAGTAAAAAGAACACAAAATCTCCTAGAATAGGTGTTCCAAAAATGCATAGCTTCGAAGATATAATCAATCATAATTAAATTAGGGCAAAATTTGTCACCAGTATGACGAATCTTTACTTTTGCGACGTTGCCAAATTTCGCAGTAGTGTAGTAAAGTAAAGTAATTCATTTTTATTCAAACCAATCATTCATATTTAAAGCTAAGAAAATGCGACGTTGTCATATTTCACGTAAGGGTGTTTTACATTAATAATCGTGACGTTGTCGAATTATTTTGTATGAAAATGGAAATAATAAAATAATATGATTAAAGAATAATTCAATATTTTCTATATTTAAAAGAGTGTCCTTGGAGTTTCTTGCCCGTTCTTCTCCATAAAGATCTACGTTTTGGAATGGGCAACTAGCTTCAACTTTCTGACTAACTGACGCGAATATTTGACAATGCAAAAGTGCCTGTAAATGGTTTAATTGAAATAAATGGTTTGAGTTTGATTCATATGTTTGTTTGGTTCTTTGATATGGTCTCAATCATACCCTAGAGTTATGGGCTATAAAAAAAAACACATTGTATAATGCTTACCTCTTGCTTCTCCTGTTTCACAGCATTAGCGTTCTTGTCCTCTGGCGTTTCACCGCTCGGACTGCCTGGACTACCAGCGTCATCTTTTTCTTCTGCATAAAGAAATATTCATTGTTATTTAATGTAATTTACTGTGAATATAACTGGAAATACATGCAAAAAGGATTGCCTATACCACAGATAATATAATACTACGTAACTATACTTATAAAATCTGCTTAGCCTTTTCCCAACTATATTGGGGTATCGGCTTCCAGTCTAACCGGATGCAGCTGGATACCAGTATTTTACATGGAGCGACTGTCTATCTGACCTCCACAACCCAGTAACTGGGTAAAACGATACCCCTTGGTAAGACTGGTTGTCAGACTTTCGGGCTTCTGACGACCCGTAACTACTATCAAAGATCCACGAATGACAGCCGGGACCAACTGCTTAACGTGTTTTCCGAGGCACGGAGGAGTCTCGGTATGTAAAGACGGTCACCCATCCGCCGCATCGGGATCGACCCGTGCGGCTGTTCTTACTTAGCCACGAGCTCCTACGTACCTATACTTATAATTCCTATAAAACTTGTGTTTGAAATGTTCTTAAAGTATTTACGAATTTCGCAACGTTATTGAAGCTGACCATTCTCCTATAAACTGTATGATCTTCTGACTGATGTCACAGATGATTAAATGGTTCACTCCGCAAAATTATTTAAATAAAAAGCGACTCTTTCTACGACACAATAAAGTGCGATTCAGGTCGAACAGCGAGAATAGAGAACAGTCGAATAGTTCACCTAGAAGTTGCCTCTCTTTCTATCGCGTAACTCTTATATCTTCTGATTACGTTACGGTCACTGAATTGGCCAGAAAAGACGAATCCGCCGCGTACTTTTAGCTTCATACCTTCTGTGCTAACGTGTTTGTGATTACTCGAATATTTTGATTAACTCAAATAAATATGTTTTCTGTTTCAATTTCAATTTAACTTTATATCAGTCCATAATGTACACATACAGGTGGTAGGAATAAATAAATTTTGAATAAGTAGGAGAGAGTAGCTGGGAGTAGAGGAGCTCATTACTAAATATTTAAATTATATCCTATATTTTTTTTGCTACAGTATTAGTTGCAAAAAAAAATTTAATACTACGAGTCATACATACATAGTAGTTAGAAACTCGTAGTATTTAAAGAATATTTTTTAGTGAATATATTATATTCACTAAAAAATATTCTTCAATATTTGTGTTTTACAATCATGATTCCCTTTATTTAACTATGATTACTTATTATCGCGTGAAAGATCGCAAGCATAGTATTAAGTATGCATGATAATCGATATACTAACATCGAATCATGTTACGATATTGACCGAGATAAACACAAATATGTACTAATGTTTGTTTCATGTATATTGTGACCTTAACCTACATTTATCATTTAAAATATTCACAGAGACAATCTTTTTTGTTTATGATCTGTGCATTTTTGTGTTTCTGCTCTCGACGCTTGACGTGGCAACACGTCGGGTCCGGGTTCGCCACAAGTCAATCGTCATCCTGAGGATGCTTCGTTGAGAGGTGAAACACGTGTCGATTTCTTACAGGGTTCTTTATGACTCTTTAAGAAAAATTAAGCGGATTAGGTTACTAAATATACGTCGTCTATTGGATTTTATCATGGATTTCCGCAGTCACGCCCTGAGTCAATAAACTATATTTTGATATTTTGTTTATGTGTTGATTTTGGTATATATTTTGTTAGAGACTATCAGTAGGAAGGCAGCATGCGTGTATCACCACCGACATTCTGTCGTTTGCACATCGCACGGTTCGTCATCATTGTCTCAACATATTATCCTAAGTTAATTATTTTAACTAAAGAGTAAGCATTTATATAAACTTTTTTAAGAATGTAAAATATGTTACACTATTATCCTGCTCAAAAGAGTTTTACAGAACGACAACTTAGATGCAGCATCGGCAAAATTCGTAAAACCGATCACCATCCGAACTGACTGCGCCTTCAAAATCACCAATATTTATTACTGCTTTAGGTGAAAATTATCTTTACGCAAAGGCAATAACTTGTGAAGTCATATTACCAAATACATTCGTTAAATTGAAATGAATTAATGCAAATTTTAAAACTTATGCTACATCTAAGTTGTGTCGTACAAATAGTTTCTGAAAGCCTGATGAAGTCTCTGATCAATAAATTTGTGAAATCTCATATTAACTGTTTTGATTGGATATGAAGAATTAATGCTATCATTTTTCCAGTGTCAGAGAGAGACAGGGCTATACATGACCTATACCACCATCCCTTTTTCGTAACAGAATCATGGTGGCATTTAATAAATACAGGGTGGCAGGGACATTGACGCCAACGCCTGTTACCATGGATTCAGTACATGATTCTGAACGCCCCTGCGTTGTTTTTTTTTTTTTAACAGTTGTTCCATACATTTTGATCGCGTAGGTATTGCATTTTTCTATGAAACAGCTGTTTTTTTTCTTCATAAATAACCGTCAAAAAATTTCTACGGGGGTTCAGAATTATGAACTGAATCCATGGTAACAGTCTTCGCGTCGATGTCCCTGACACCCTGAATACTTCATAAAAAGAACTCAGGTAATTTTAATTGTAAAATCAAGGTAACAACGTTAACAGTAACACCCTAAGGCACAAAATCGCTTGACACTGTCTCGTATTGAACTTACATTAGAGAGTGTATGGGCAAGTCTCCTGATCTAGTTCAAAAGGCTTTCAGAAACTGTGGTAAAAAACTGTTCGACATAAGTTCTAAGAGTGAATAGCACATACCTTCATCCCTCTCGTCATCAGAGAGCGGTTGCCGGGGATGTGCGAAGAGATCGGGCAGGAAATGTCTTAGCAGCCGCTTGATGCGTCGTTTCTCCGTCTTCTGTATCGCGGTCTGGCGGCGCGCGTGGTGGATTAGCAGCTCGGCTGTATCCCTGAGGATTTTTATTGCTGTTGACAATAGAGATAGGTGGTTTAGTAATGTATTTTACCGTTCTTGATACCTTATAGGAAAGAATACTAGTAACCAAGTCGAAATAAAATAAGTGAAAAGGTATTCTATCAATATTAACAAAGCGATTTTATGAAATGCTGCAATCACCAACTTTGTAATTCAGCCTATGGCCGGCTACATACATACGTTATAACGTTTCGGAATTCCAATCCAAACAAAAGGCTCGAAGAAGTTCATATCTATACACCGTAAGGACTATTCTTGCTTGCAGCGCTCGGCGGCTATAGAACCGGGCCGGTAACAGATGTGGTCATCGTGTTCACGGGATTTTGTTTTGAAACTGGTTTTACATGAACTTCTTTGATGGTAAGTGTGTGATAGATCCTTGATTTTGTATGGATTTGCTGCCTTCGGAATTCCGAATCGTTATTCCGTTGCCGAATTCAAGTATGTATATGGTCGGCCTATAGTGGCCTTCATTTACCTACATGGACGCAACATATTACGTTTTTATTAAATATCTAATCTAATGTATGATTGTTTGCTTGTTTCACTCTACTCACTACAGTTAACACAATATTTGCAAAAAAAAACCTTTTTTTTTTATAACTCGAGAATGAATTACATTCATAGCCATTTCAAATGTAGGTCAGTATTTAACAAAAATTGCTTTGTTTATGTTACAAAATCATCTGTTAATTAATCATCCATGTTTAAAAATACGGCAAGCATTTACCTTCAATAACTAAATACCTAGAAAATGGTTTTAATGAGGAAACAATTGTCTTTAATTGAAGCCGATTGATGAATCGGAAGTAAGGAACTAACAACATTGTATGTATTTGTAGCAGGATTGGGAAAACGTATTACCTGTTATTAGAGAACGGGTATTTACGATCAAAACATAACAATATCAAGCCTGGTAGGGGTGTGAATCTATCTGGCAGGCCCCAACGAGATTTATCAACAGGTGATAGGTTTACATAAGGACTTTATTTTGTACCTATAGAAAATAAATACGATATATTTTGTACCTCGACAGTTTTTGATTAAATGACGATTCTATGAAGTGTCTTGCTAGCGGGCCCCTTATGATTATTTTTATTGTTATTATACTTTCAGATCGCCCAGTAGTGCTCAGAGTTAGAAACTATTATGTACCTTACAAATCTAAAATTTTGACTTTCTGTGAGCTATACTTTAGACGATATTCGTTACTTAGACAAACGTCCAGCCAGCGGGCCCCTTTTTTAAATACTACTCTTTTATATCATACAATAGCATTATACTACCAGGTGTGCATCTATCTGGGCCTGCCAGATAGATGCACACCTGGTAGGGAGGGTAGGGCAGAGGTGTACTATAGTACACCCACATTTCGCCAGTTATGTTTAAGTCCCATGTAATAGGGAGCGAGCCTATTGCCATCAACCGGGCACAAATCCAGACTCCGGCGGAGTAACTGCGTAACACACCCGTAGTAAAGAATCTCACTCAAAAGTCAAACATTATATTCATAATTACACACCCAATTAAACACGTCTAATAGTCTATACGAGTATATACTCATATAAAAGAAAGTCGTGTTAGTTACACTATTTATAACTCAAGAACGGCTGAACCGATTTAGTTGAAAATTGGTGGAGAGGTAGCTTAGAACCAGGAGTCTAACATAATATGATACTTTTTAGTAGGGTAGTTAGGATTTTTTTTATATTTGATTGATTGCGGAACAAAGTTCGCCGGGTCAGCTAGTTTATAATAATATTGAATTGCTTAAATTGATACTTAGCCCTCTTCCTCTCTCCTAATTTTTAATTATGGAATGCAATAAAGAATTGAGTATTACTTAAAACTCGTCTAAAGCCTTTTAATTGGTTGAAACTAGTTTTAAGTAATGCTCGAGTCTCGAGTGAGGTTCTCTAATACGGGTCTTACAGTAGCAATGGCTTTCATTTTGACAGTTCAACAACATCACTGCGTTATTTACGTTGTTGAGCAACGCAATGGATTAGCAATATATTTCAAAATCATTCAGATTGTGATTGAGTGTGTTACACAATTAGGGTGAGGCTACATCAACGAGGCAGTTACGATGAAAATATGTTACAATTTACAATGTGTGTACTCCTTTCGCGATCCGAGTTAAGTAATAAGTTTATGAATAATGGCTTCGTTTAAGTTCGAAGTTCAAACACACACACAACATTTTGAATAAAGCTATAGATACAATATTTCCTAAACATCTTGCATTGAAAATAGCGACAATGAAATTGTTTGAGCTCCCATAGTTCTCGAATTCGAACCCAAGACACGCACCTCTGACTTCGGATTTATGTGCGTATTGTATAAATTAACACTTGCTTCAAAAACGTGAAGGAAAACACGACTGGATTCTATGAATTTCTATGAAGTACCTTCCGTAGCTAGCAACATGTCGCCTGCAGTTGCCGTCTGCGGTCGGCTACGGAATTGTACCTTTCAAGTTCCATGTAGCATGTAGCAGTGAGAGCCTAGTGGTGTGACCGTCAGACTGACAAGTCATAGGCCTCGAGTTCGAACCCAAGCCACGCACCTCTGACTTTTCGGATTCATGTGCGTATTGTATAATTATCACTTGCTTGAAAAACGGTGAAGGGAAAACATCGTGAGGCTAGTCACTAACCACATAAAAAATAAAGAAGTTATAGAGGTAAATGCTTGCCATAAATGCTTAAATTAATTTTACATTAAACCTAAATTTGTATTTTATATGAGACTATCAGTAGGAAGGCAGCATGCGTGTATCACCACCGACATTCTGTCGTTTGCACATCGCACGGTTCGTCATCATTGTCTCAGCATACACCTAACCCACAAAAAAAATATGTAGAACAAAAAAATCTAAATCCTAATTTCTTTTAAATACTCTATTCAAAGTCAAATCATTTATTTCAAATAGGCACTTGTAAGGCACTTTTGAACGTCAAAATGTACAAAAAAAAAAATATTGATTCTAGTCGCCCCTTCCAAAAGGTAGTTTTCGTATGGAGAAGAATGGGCACGAAACTCCACCGTTACTCTTTTAAAATGTTTTACAATATTTTGTATATATGTAGGTACATTAGTTATAGTACATTATATTATGTGAAGACTATGCAACTGGAATAAAATTACTTTACCACAGAATTAAAAATTAAGCAACAACAGATAAATTAATTATGTGATAGATACATGGTGCTCATATATTTACAAACATTGTAAAAGTAGACGATTTTCCAAAAAGTTTACAATTGTTAATTTTCTTTTCAGATTTACGACTAGATATTACCGTGCAATTATAATGTACTAGCTTGAGCCCGCGATTTCATTCGTACGGAAGTAGTAAGACACCACAAAATACTAAAACTTGATTTTGCTGCGGCTACGCAAGCGTGGAGGTTGGAAATTATCTCACAGGAACGTACTATCCGAATAAAAAGTATCCTAATCTGAACATGTAAACAAACAAGAGCTTTTCACTCAGACAAACATCAACTTTATGCAAGTGTAAATAAAATTGATTTTAGACCTACTAGTACGGTTAAAAAAATCATAAAAAATATGAAGTCGTAGCACAAACTGAACCTTATAAGTAGGCTTTACAATTGATTTTTCCTAAAACCCGTATTTGTTTACATGTTTAGCAAATCAATTGCGAACGCAGATTATGTCCTAACTCAGGTTATGTAACAAATTTCATCCAAATCTGTTCAGCCGTTTTAGCGTGAAAGCGTAACAAACAAACTCACTTTCGCATTTATAATATTAGTTAAGGATTACATTCCGAGCACATAACAATGTGACGCAGTAATTTCGCGAAGCACGCTAAGTCAGTCAATGGAGAATAATCGTCAACGACGCAATATGGCGTGAACTCAATCCTATTCTTAATAAAATCACCGTGTCAACCTTGGCCTTTATAAATTGCAAACATAACAAACCATTATATATATATTACATACAAAAGCTTCCATTACATGATAATACATAAAATATAGAGGAGGAAAACATTAAAATTGCCGCGTAGTTTGTTTATGTACGTATTTTACGCGCGACCTTCAACTCAAGGTCGTCGCGTAACAATCTAATGCTAAAATAAGATACTATACCAAATTTTAACCGATTACGGCGCATAAAGAGGGTAATGTAATTGAGTTTTATGTAATAGTTTGGCAAATACGTCGATGCGTGAAACGTGGTTACTGCTGTCTATAGACATCTGCAATACCAATATGTTTTGTTGTGTTGACAATTTAGGTACTGGAAGGTAAAAAGCTAATTTAAATGTGTCTAAGGCCGCGCGCACTTTGGATGCGTTTTCGTATGATTTTCTCTCGTGCGTACACGTACGAACACGCACGAACGATCCCGACCTTCCAAATACTAAGGGAGCGCGCAGACTGAGTGCGAGTTAGTCGTACGTATAGTTCCGACGTCCGAGAACAATCCGAGCTTGTTGGGATTGTTCGTGCGTTCAATGCGAAATCACCGGAATACTACCTATTTGACGGAGAAAACCGTATCCTGCGTCTCAATTCATACGACCATGGTCGTACGTTACGCGCGAGTAAAATTCATCCAAAGTGCGGGCGGCTTAAAGGATCTCGCGCAGTAGACGGCCACGTGTAGTGGTATTGTACGGTGTGAGGCTAGTTGGCCGTTGAAACCAAGTGCGTGATTCGTATCGGTTTCTACGTCTTGTTTTGCCGTGCATGAGATCCCTAAAAAATATATTTTTCATGTGGCAAGGCCATAATTTTTTTTGTATAGTATGTTTCTACTGTAATAATTTGCTGTTTACAGCGTTATATTTCCATAACATCAAGTCCTCTACTATTCCAGTAAATATCATGTTACATTATCATATTATGGTTTCAAATACTGTTGTTGTAATGTAAATGTAATTCTAACCCACATAACGCTTCAGTATATGAATTTTCGTGTTTTTTTTTTATATAACCCTAAGTATCATGAAATTTTATCCTAGGTATTTTAGCAGTACTAGGAATTATACTTATAACAGAACAAAGTTCTTAAATATTTGCTGTTTAAATCCTAATTAATATTACGAATGCGGAAGTGAGTTTGTTTGTTTCGCTTTCACGCTAAAACGGCTGAACGAATTTGGATGGAATTTGGCACATGGGTAGACCATAACCTAGGTTAGGACATAGGATACTTTTTATCCCGATATTCCCACGGGATCGAGACTTATGCGGGTGAAACGGCGGGCGCAGCTAGTACCTATTATAATAACTAACGTTTAAATATTTTCTTAAAAGCAGGTATAAGGACATACCAGATATGTCCTGTAATTTCACTTATGGAAAGCTGGGGCCGAGTTCTTCCTCTGAGTTTTCAACAAAGCGTGTCTATCCGCCTATTGAGCTAATAAAATGAATTTGTCTCACCTTCCTGCCGACTCTGCATATTATAATCCAGCACGACATGCGGGCCAGGCCGTCGCGCCGCGAACGCCGACTCCACCTCGTTGAACAGCGACTTGGAGCGCATCGCCTTCAGGTCGTTCTGCTTGAAGTTAATGCCTTGGTGGTCGAGCGATTTTAGGTAGTACTTCTCATTCTGTTCGCGCCATTGTTTGTTGAAACCCTGTGAAGTAATAGTTAATTAGTAAATTGTATATAGACATGTGTAGTATTTTTTTATGTAGAACCTACCTAATATACCATGCTTTTGATAGCCCAGTGGTGTGACCATCAGACTGATCAGACTGCCGAGTCATAGGTCTCGAGTTCGAACCCAAGGCACGCACCTCTGACTTTTCTGATTAATGTGCGTATTGTATAATATATAATTATCGTATATAATTATCACTTGCTTCAAAAACGGTGAAGGAAAACATCGTGAGGAAACCGGTATGTCTGAGAGATATTTCTCGATGGGATGTGAACCCAAATCAGAGGCCCATGCCCAGGTTAGTCACTAAACACACGAAAAGAAGTAGACCATGCTTTTAAGGCTTCGACAAATAGAACGCGTACTTAGCGCGCGTTAGAGTGCCAAGTACAGCGCAGCACGCAATGTCGCGGCGTTGCCAGCGCCGGCGCTGTTTTTGACAGTAAACGTACGTCATAGTGCAACACAATTCGGCGATATAGCGCGGCGTCAGGTTAACGCTCTAACGCGCGCTAAGTACTCGTTTTATTTGGCGAAGCCATTAAGTTTAACATAATCATCTTTACGGCGAAAATGCATCCATAGCTGGATGTAGGGCTCCGCTATGAATCGCCACAACAACGCTAGTCTGGTATTGTAGTCCTACTGCAGAGCAAAGGCCTCTTCTCATACAGAGAAGGCACGAGCATTAATCACCACGGTTAGCAAAATGTTCTCACTGCTGAGACTGGCCTCCTCTCAGTAAAAGGGAGTGGGTCGTAATCCACCACGCGGGCCCAGTGCGGGTTGGTAGATGTCACATGTCTTTGAATTTTTGGTTCTAGGACATGCCGGTTTCTTCACGCTGTTTTCCTGCACCGTTTTGAGAGCAGTGGTGATGAAATAATTTACACAAAGTAAAGCGCTTGTCAGGGTTCAAACCTACGACCTACAACTCGCACCCGTTACCACTGGCCCACCACTGTTTACCACGCTTGCTCAAGACGGGTTGGCGATTTCAGACGTCTTGTAAGTCGTCCAGGTTTCTTACGATGTTTTCTATTTAATATCGTTGATTAGTTTGAGAAGTTAGTACAACAAGATGTTTGGTTTAAAAAGCATGGTGTATAGATTTTGTAGGAGACTATCAGTAGGAAGGCAGCATGCGTGTATCACCACCGACATTCTGTCGTTTGCACATCGCACGGTTCGTCATCATTGTCTCAAGAAATACTAATATTTGTATTAAAATCTGTATTTAGAAATTGGGCCAGTTTATTTGATTTTCTGTTATTATTTTGCTTAGCTAATCAAAAGAGTTGACATGAGATACGACAGCAGATAAACTTATCAGGCTTATGGCTACCAGAGAACAGGACTTAAGGAGGAGCCCGCAAAATCCAAATTTCTTAGTTTTTTTTGCAATTTGCAGGTCAGTGTCAGGTTGTATCTTGATCAAAATATGATTCGTCAGTTAGATTTCAAAGTTGTTCTAAAATATCATGATTTCATGAAAAAGTTTTTCAATGGAACAAATATTTTTTTTATAATTCTGTAAATACATATTTGTTATGATAGCGAATCATATTTTGATCAAGATACAATAAATTGCAAAAAAAACGTGAGAAAAAATTAATTTCGTGGGCTACCACTGCGGATCCATCAAGCTATTTCATTGAAATCAAAATATTAAAACAGAATGTCTGCCAGTATGCAATAGGAATTATATTGTGTTATTTTTACGACCACCGATAAGAATTTCTAATTTCAGTTCTTATATACAATGTAGCCCATGGGTATGTGATCGCCTGTATTTTTCCGAATATTCATGAGAAATGATCGAAAGTTCACTTTAATCAATCATAAAAAAGAACTCCCAAGGGCGAGTCTATCTTTTTTTTTTTATGATAAATTTTTATTTTTATTTAGAAAAAAACGTCTTCAGCTCGGTTTTTTTTTTATTGGTTTATCCGATAAAATAACTCATAAGCTTTTAGAAATAACCACCAGAATCCAAATCGAGCCAGTAACATCGGAGATATGGCAAACGCTACGAAAAAAAAAAGAATAACATTAAAGAGAGACAAACCCCCCTTTTAAAGTTAATCTATATCGATAAAAATCAATGCCACTTTTCGTTGTAATTTTATAATTCAAGAACGGCTGGGCCGATTTAGCTGATTTTGGTTTTGAAATTTTTGTCATAGTCCAGGGGAGGTTTAAACGGTGATAAAATTAGGGTAGGTAGGTATGGTTTAGTGCTACCCGTGCGAAGTCGGGCCGGGTAAAGCTAGTTTTCGAAAATATTTCATGAATATTCAGAAAAATACGGGCGGTCCATATTAATTATAGTGTAATTACCTTCTGTGCCTCCCGCCACTCGTCTTCCTTCGCCTTCAGTCGTCGCAAAACGACCGGCACGGCCACCACAGGGTTCTTCTTGAGCCCAGCGATTATGTCCACTGCCTGCAACGAAAAGACTGTTATCTAACCTGAAGCATAGCTCAACTTCAATTCAGAATCTCAGATAGTTAACAACGTTTTGAAGAACTAACTCAATGTCGTACTAGATAAAGTTCAAATTCAATTCATCATCTGTCTAGAATTTTCCCAATTATGTTAGGGTCGGCTTCCAGTCTAACCGGATGCAGCTGAATACCAGTATTTTACATGAAGCGACTGCCTATCCGACCTCCACAACCCAGTAACTGGGTAATACGATACCCCTTGGTAAGACTGGTTGTCAGACTTTCGGGCTTCTGACGACCCGTAACAACTGTCTAAGATCTACAAATGACAACCAGGCCACCGGTATAACGTGCTTTCCGAGGCACGGAGGGGTCTTGGTATGTAAAGATGGTCACCCATCCACGAACCAACCGCGGCAAGCGTAGCTTAACCTGTACGATTGACCCGTGCTACTATTATTGTAAGGAATGTAAATTATCTAAGATTCTGAATTCAAGTATTGTGGTATAGTAAAGCTTAGATACATGGTGTTAATTGACACGAAATATCATCAATACAGCTTTGAAAAACATCCACTGCTGAACATAGGCTACCCCCAATTACCGGACCCGCGCTGAGCGCATTCAAAGTCTAAAATTAAAGTCTGTTTGTAATGTCAAAATAACAGCTTTTTACTAAGACTACTAACAGGCTTATCTTTGAAACGGCTGCACCGATTTTCACGGGACTTTCACTGGTAGATAGCTGATATTACAAGGAGTAACTTAGCCTATTTTTATTTTAGAAAAATAATTAGGGTCTTCGCGGACGTAGCAGCTGACCCTAATTCTTACATATGCATTTTTTTTTTAATTCATGTTATTTTGACATATCAAACAGAGAATTTTATTGATTTGTATGTATAATATAGCAATTAACACCATTTAATAACTACAATAGCTTCAAACGCACTACTTTTAAGCTTATTCTTCGTACATCAAAAAAAATTAAGCTACTAACTAGTATATAAGTTCTCCTCATGCCCCATAAGGCATGAACTAAAGTGCAAAGTGCATTAAAAAAACAAAAAAATATATACTTACAGTTTGTTAACTAACGAAAGGCGTTCCTACAACTGCGCGTGAGTTTGTTATTCGTATCAATTTAATATTTTTGACAATATTTTAGTACACAAAAAAAAAACAACATTTTTTAGCTTGCGTCGACGCTATTCTACTGCGGATTAACGAAACGCCGTTCGTTAGTTAACATAACTGTATAATATAAAAATAAACATAATATAACCATAACCAACTTAAAATTAACTAAAACTAAATATAAAAGAGCATAGACGAAGGCATGCAATGCTGTGTAAAAATTAAAAAAAGGCGAAATAAAAATAGCGAGCCATGAAATTAAATTTGTGGGCGAAACTAATTTGTAGAACTGAAAATAATAGTGTTACTATGCTAATGTAGCTCCTATATATTTTGTGTTGGAAATCCCCAGAAACATGAATTGATTATCGCATAAAAAAAAAAACTTTAAATAGCTGTAAATAAAATGCTTTTAAGAAAGAACTATGCATAAATTTACTAAAAATATTAACTGTTTAGGACTCCCACTGTTTTAAGTACATCTTTACTCAATAAAATGGCAACAAGACCAAGATGACTATCTTGATCTTATAGCCAGTTTACTATTAATTATTCACCGTTATTGTCAGATCAACTTTTTTTTTTTTGTGTGGTTTGCGGCTAACCTGCACGCGTAGCTAGACTATTCTACTATTGTGGTCATACTTCGCGTGCTGGTGTCAGAGTTTTTATGCCACCCCGCCTCTGACTTGGCTTCACTTGCCGTCGAGAAATATCTCTCAGGCATGATGCCGGTTTCCTCACGTGCCTAGTTACTTTGCAGTTTAGTTTACTTTTCATTCCTACTCAATCTATATCTTAACAATCTTATCACGATAATATGATATGTTTACAATTTCCAAATGTATATAATTTCTCTCTAAAAAAGTTATCATATATGTACATTTCCCTTTATCAAATCATCCCCTTTCATAGCAATCTATATAGTTTTATATCACCCCTGTACCAAATTAAATCCACCCCTATACCAATCTTCTCCCTTGCCGTATTTCTACGTCTCCCTTTGCCAAATCTACCCTGCTATTTTACCCCTTGCCAACGAACATCTACTTCATAACTGCCCCTTTCTGCCAAATCTACCCTTGATAAAGACCCCATTTTTCTCCTTGCCAAAACAAGCCCTATTTCTACATCTGCTGGCCTAAACTAGGCCCTATATCTTCACCTCTCTTGGCCAAAAACTAGCCCTATTTCATCATCTCCTGCTTACCTAAACTAGGCCCTATATCTTCACCTCTTTTTGCCAAAAACTAGCCCTATTTCATCATCTCCTGCTTGCCTAAACTAGGCCCTATATCTTCACCTCTCTTGGCCAAAAACTAGCCCTATTTCATCATCTCTCTTTGCCCAAATCTAGCCCACTACTGTAGCACAGCATGCCTAGTAGTCTCACTCGATCGTACCACCTTATCACCGTAAATGCGTCGCAGTGCCCGCTGGTGTATGGTGGGCGAGTGTCCGCCGAGGCAGTCGTCGAGGCGATACTTCGCCGCGTCCTCTGGGGTCATGCGGGAGAGCTTCTTCTGGACACCCTCGAGCACACGGATTGTCGAGGCATTGGTTTCTATTACGACGTCCAGCTGGAATGAGGAAGGGTAGAATTAATAAATGATACAAAATAATGACAATTGATGAACATTTTAACGTTTCTTGAGTAAATTAACCGGCAATCTTGCGTTACACACAATCAATCACAATCTGTTTAACAATATTCATTGCGTTATTTACGTTGTTGAGCAGAACATATGAAGCAATATTAACAATGGCAATGGATAAGCAATATTCTTCAAAATTATTCAGATTATGATTGATCGTGTGATGCAATTAGGGTGATCCTTACTAACAAGATTTATGAGTAATGATTTTTATAAATTTAATTGTCACTTATTCTCATATTCTCATAGAATTTCATATGTATGTCTTAATTGATGATTGTTTTTATTGGAAGGATAATTTTGCCCATTCTTTTGATATACATAGTAGCATTTTGTAACATACTCAGGCAGATTTCTGGGTGATCTTTTTTTTGTACCATGAATAACACATATTTTTTCTATTTGGTGCCATAACATGAAGTGTTTCGAGCTCTCATCGTTCTACACCGAGAGAACAATGGAACAAATAGCACCAATTTTTCGCAACAGTGCAAAGATGACATTCAAAATTCAAAAGTCATTTATTCAAACTAGACTGAGAATAGACTGAGCACTCGCAACGCCCACCCTTCACCACTTCCTAGTTCGTTAGCTGGGGAGAAGAAGTGGCGCAATAAACTCCCCAGCGGCACAGCTGTCTGTTCAGTTAGAAGAACAAAATAAAAAAAAAACTATATAATAGTATTCAAAATAATTTACAATACGCAACATAAAACATAATTGAAATTATTAGCCATATGTTAGCTAGGACACGCCAATATACCAAACAAAATCATCGAGAACGTAACAGAAGTTACTATCAAGATAATCAATTGTACAATTTTCTCACCTCAAACCTCTCATCCTCGCAGCGATAGATGTACTCCTCGTACTGCGTCTTGCGCGACGTGACGAAGGTGGAGTCCTCGCTCCAGGTGGGGAAGGACACCCAGGTGTCGTTGAGCACCTCGCGGCACAGCGCCGTGCGCCCCGAGCAGCGCCGCGCGGCCGCCTCGCGCGGCAGGGCGCAGTACGACGTGCCCAGGCGCTTGCACGTCGTCAGGTCTGGGGGGCAGTTTACTATAACTATAGCGGGGAATATGAACACTTTTTGAAGTGGTTATCGTGAAAACGAATTTAAAATGAGTGGTTCTAGTGGTTAGACCAGCTGTCTCCGACCCAGAGGTCCCGGATTCCATTCCCAGTGGAGGCAACATTTTCTGCTCAGTTTGATTGGTGGTAGAGTTTATTCTAAGTCTGCCTGGCTAGCTACCATCATCTTATCTAAGTCTGTCACCACAACAACAATGTTAACAGCATTGTTGTTTCAGCAGTTAGAGGTAAGATAGCCAGTTCCTCTGTGGTTGAGAATTCGAGGTGAAGCTCGCTATCATTTTCGACCTGATTAAATACCATCAGGTGAGAAAAAAGCCAAGCGCGTCCCCGTTAAAAAAAAAACATCAAATTAAACAAAAAATTGGTACACTGATCTCCCGTAACAAAGCTTATACACTATCCGCGTTACCAAAGAGATATGAATCTTCATCAGGTTCCAAGAAAAATAATAACATTGATGATGAACAAATTTACTAGGCCAATCTTTTAGCCAGCAAACTTTTTAGAGTAGATAAAACTTATAAAGATGCTAAATAACGTAGTTATCATACCTATATCCATAGCAGCGTCTCCCTGCGGCCTCTCATGCCTGAGCTGCGCGCCCAGCTGCCCTATAGGCTCGTACCGCAGCTTCTCTCCTTGCGGGCGCTCCCGTTCGAACAGTACGCTGCTTGCGGCTGCGAAGGCTGAGTTGTTGTAGCCTGTAGGAGAAATGAAGTCTAATTAAAATATATTATTTAATACACAATGTAACAATCAGCCTGTGTCCAATGCTAGGACAAAAGCCAGCTGGCTGTAACAGGGAGTAGGTCACACAAATTCAGACACTTTTTAGGGTACCGTACCCAAAGGATGCCAAACGGAAAAAAATGAAAGGGGTCCAAGTTAGAAGAAACATGGTTTTTTCGGCGTTTTTTTGCTAAATATTGTACGATGGTACGGACGAGATTTTAAATTGAATAATTCCACAAAACGCAGTTGAAATAACCAATACAACTTACAGTTACAAAGTTACACAATAGTGCCTGCTTCCCTAAATTATTTACCAGTGTCTATCTGACCTCCACAACCCAGTTACTGGTTAACATGACACATCTTTGTTACATTAACGCATTCAAGGACACTGAACGAGACACAATAGATGTTTTATTGTTATTACGTCTATGAGCGGTTAGTGTCCCTCAAAGTGTTAATGATGAACTAAGACTGGTTGTCAGACTTTCCGGCTTCTGAAGACCCGTAACGACTGTCAAAGACCTTCGAATGACAACCGGGACCAACGGCTTTACGGTATTTACTAACAATAACATAAATATACTAGAGAATCTAAGGAAAATATTTCATAACTGATAATAGTATTATGTACGCGGTTTTCCTCGTTGGTCCCGGTGTCAAGGTAAACTATTGTCGTTATTTTATACGCGATAAATATAACCTATAAAACTTTTTTACTAGAAGTAAAATTTTCCTCCACCTCTTAATTAATATTTATTACTCAATAACACTTGTCGCTGAATTTGGATAAAATTAGGCACAGACTTGGAGAGCAATGGTGGCCCGGTGGCAGTGGCGGATTTGCCCTAAGGCCCAGTAGGCCCGGGCCTAGGGCGACCAATGGTGTCAAAAAATGCATTAAAGTACCTATATATTCTAAACGTTCGAGCACATTATGGCGGGCCGCACTGCACCGTATCGTATAACAATAATAACTTACTACCATTTAAAAATATGTCCAAAAAACTAATTGAAACGCGTCATTTCGCGGCGCCAACCCGACTAAATTTCTGAAGCGATTTCGATAAAAGTTGGCAATAAAGTAAATTCGTTATGTAGTATAAATGATGGGTGCTGAGAAAGGGGCATCTGATACTTACTGACTGGCCTGGGGCCTAGGGCGGCCAAGACTGCAAATCCGCCACCGCGTGGTGGTAACAGCCATGACTTACATAATTGTAGTTCATAGGTTCTAACCCTGACAGGCGTTTTACTTTGAGTAAATAATTTCATCACCACTGCTCTAAACGGTAAAGGAAAACATCGGGAGGAAACCGGCATGTCCCAGAACAAAAACTTCGAAGACATGAGGTGTGCGTGGAGGATTACGGCCCACTCCCTCTCACAGAGAGGAGGCCTGGGTCCCAGCACTGGGAACATTGTAGGCTAATTATACATACACCTCAGTCCCTTCCAAGAAATACAGCCGGAATGTTATCTACAGTAAATCAACTCACCAGTATGGAGCGCATTAGTATTAGTGGGCGTGTGCGGCGGCGAGGGCGGCCCGAGGAAGTCCTGCAGCCACTTCTGTAGCTCCGGGTGACGACACAGGAACGGGGCCGTCACACACAGCAGCTCCGACGACGAGATTATCTCGTTGGTGAACAGGAGCAGGCATCTGTGAACAGTTAGAACAGTTTAGTATGCGTATATATGCTGTATTATTGTGGGTAAGTTGTTATGGGACGATTTTTGAAAAGGTCGTATCAAAATAGATGTTCAAATTCTAGAATCAATTGAACTAGGAAATGTTTAGTTTATACAATGGCAGTGACCGGACCCAGTCAGTGGGTTCGTGTAGACGAGATCGGTTGTAAGTCGGGCGGGGGAAGCTACTAGGCCCGAAAATGGACGGGTATGTTAGTCAACTGGACTTGGTTGAAACTAGTGTCTACACGAACCCAGTTACAAGTCAACAACAGATTGACTTAGGGTGTGTTTCCACCAGAGATATGCGAGGATGCGTAGCAAGGAATATCCGTAAAACTAACCAATAACAATGCTAGATAACTTAAGTGAAGCGATGTTATTGGTTAGTTTCTCACATATCCCTCGCTACACATCCTCGCTCATCTCTGGTGGAAACGCAGCGTTACTGTACTGTAATTCGAAGACATGTGACATCTACCAACCCGCACTGGGCTCGCGTGGTGGATTACGGCCCACATCTCACAGAGAGGAGGCCAGTCTACTCATAGCAAGCTCTGTTCAAACTGGAACACGGCAGTAGAAACATGTAGACATAAACAAGCCGTTAGAATTTGAGCAACTATTTTGATAGGACCGTATTTTGTTAGAGACTATCAGTAGGAAGGCAGCATGCGTGTATCACCACCGACATTCTGTCGTTTGCACATCGCACGGTTCGTCATCATTGTCTCAACAGTTATCAGAGTAAATACAGATTTTATTTTCAAAACATCCTTCTTTTTCGTCACCGTCTTTGTGGACGGGACGAGAAGATAGCTAAAACTAACACAAGTCGCGAAACGTGTTGTCAGTAACATGCTAGAGAGATTATGTTTATTTACTTATTACATATTTATTATATACTCTCGAAACTGTTAATGCAGTTCGTAGGTGCAAGTGTGTTTGAAAAGAACTGGGATACCCATACAACAGCGTCCTTTGTTAAGAGCGATGCGCCAAGGATGTCCGCAAAATTCAATATGGCTTTACATGATTATAATCATTAGAATCAGCGATACAACTCCTTAAATTAGAATTGGTCTCAAATATCATGTTTTCATGAAATTGTCATTCAATAGAGTTATATGAAGTTAAGACACTTGTATTGATGATTTTTTTGATTATAATTCAATAATAAATATTCGATACGGCCGGTGAATGGCGAATTTCGCCATGACATTCTTCGAGTTTTACTCTGACATTTTATCAAGATGATAGATAGCTATAACTCACCTCAAGAAGTTATCATAAACGTGCTGCGAGCGTAGCGCCTTGCGCGCTCTGTCGAAGAAGTTGAACTCGTGCACGGTGGCCAGTTTAGACGCCTCCGCGTACGACACGTCGCGTACTGTGGCGCCTGTGAGGCCGGAGAGGCGGGACTTCTTGGGTGGCGGGGCTCCTACCGCTGGGGGAAAGGCTAAAACATTAGTAATAAAAAATCTGTTGGCAAATGATACTAGACTTCGGATCTTATCAAAGGAAAATAGACTAAAACAAGTGTAAAATAAAAGTGGCTTTCACGATACAGTTTGCAATAACAATTACTGCGGATATGGTTTATAACCACATTGCTGAAAACCCCCTATAATTATTTAAAGGGGATTTTTTACTATGTGTCAAAAAAGTACCCTATAAAACAAATTCAACTAAACCAAGCCAGGCGTACTGCGCATTTTAGTTATGAAGTTACAAGTACGCGGGACCTCGTCTTGTCGGGCTAATTCAGTGAGTGTAACGTAGTCGGAAGATGTAAGAGTTACGCGATAGAAAGAGAGGCAACTTCTAGGTGAATATAACTGTTGGTAATTAGCGCTGTGCGACCTGAATTGCACTTTATTGTGTCGTAGCAAGTCGCTTTTTATTTAAATGATTTTGCGGAGTAGTTTTCTGCATTTGTTCTATTGACTAAACACTATTAACATTAACAACTTTGTCTTCAATACTCCAAGAAATTGAAGTTTCAACGTAATTAATCCAGATGATGTTCAACATGCTGGTAAGATTCTACCCTAGCATACTGACAAGGAAAACTAAATAAAAGCTTAAAAATCCAGTAATTTATTCTAAGTTACGACTAAAACACAGTAATTATAACGTAACTCACCCATAGTGCTAGACGAAGTGAAGCTGGGAGATCTCTTGAGATGATGGTGAGGCTGTGGTGGAGCCGTCACTGTGCTTGAAGCCGAGCTTGTATGCTTGGGTAACTGCTGCACAACGAGAAAGAATAACTTGTTATTACTTATCCGGTGAAATCATTTTGACCCTTGGATATAGGGGGTAAAACAAAAACATATATAATGTAGCATTCTCAATCCTTATTGAGAATGCTACATTATATATGTTTTTGTTTTACCCCCTATTGGTCCCGGCCGACGATTTGTTTTCTATCTAAGTAACAATAAGACTCCTTAGTCTTATTGTTACTTAAATAGAAAACAAATCGTATTGAAGCGAAACTTGTCGTTCCATAAACTCAATCAATCTACCTAGCCTTTTCCCAACTATGTTGGACACGGCTCCCAGTCCAACTGGATGCAGCTGAATACCAGTATTTTACTAAATAATACGATACCCCTTGGTAATACTGGTTGACAGACTTTCGGTCTTCTGACGACCCGTAGCGACTGTCAAAGATCCACGAATGACAGCCGGGACCAACGGCTTAACTTGCTTTCCGAGGCACGGAAGATTATCGGTCACCCATCCACTGACCAACCCCGGTAAGCAACCCGTGCAGCTGTTATTACTTAGCCACGAGCGCCTCCGACTTTAAACGAAATATAATGTTAATATTACAACACAATATCAACACGTGATAAACACACCTCTTCCTATATGGCGGCACGAGTGAGGTTATCAGATAAACAAACTAACATGTAATGATACTATTATATTGACCACGATAACATTGTTTACTTAGCTGATATTGAAAAAACAAGGCTGTATTGTTTTATTTTAGATTTTATTTTTTATTTTTGACTTTGTGTAATGGATGAATCTTATTTAATTTGTTTTTATATTCTTTATTTGACATATCATTTATAACATCACTATTTTTATTGACAATAGAGTATATTTTTGTCGAAATAGTGACATTTTTAGTTTATTTGTTTTGGTATTATTCTTAGTTTTTTTTTTTTTTTTTTTGACATTTATCATAATATCAGGGAATCGCAAATGTTTTACTTTTTAATTTCTTATTTGGTTAATGTTATGATAATGATTTATATTGTAATTCTTTTAATTTGTAATTGATATAAAATGTTGCGTAAACTTTCGATACAATGTAAATTGTTGCAGAAAATAAATAATAAAAAAGATTTGAATGTTTTTATTGTGAAATATTTTTGTATTTAAAAAAAAAATCTTTATTGAATATAGAAGCTTCTACATCTGAAGGCCAATTCCCGTAATAAAAAGTTCAAAATCTAGTCGCAAACTCATCTCAGTGACAATCAATGTTAAAAATATAGGTAAAGTAAGTAAGTAACTTCTACTAAGTTACGTAGCGAAACAAATAATCCCAAATTCAATCAACTCAAAGCAACATACGTGTAATACGAAACTAACGAGCAATTTCACTTGGTCGGGTTATATTTTAGCGACATAAAGCGCTGTCGTCTAATGTTTTGTGGTACTGAACGCGTCTGAGTTACAGTACCTTCTTCTTTTCGTGTGGTTAGTAACTAACCTGGTGTCAGAGTTTTAAAGCCGCCCATGGGCCTCTGACTTGGCTTCACATGCCGTCAAGAAATATCTCTCAGGCATGCCGGTTTCCTCACGATGTTTTCCTACACCGTTTTTGAAGCAAGTGATAATTATACAATACGCACATAAATCCGAAAAGTCAGAGGTGGGTGCCTTGGGTTCGAACTCGAGACCTATGACTTGGCAGTCCGACGGTCACACCACTAGGTCATACTACTGCTATAGTTACAGTTACAGTACCAAGTACAAAACGTTAAGACGACCAAGTGAAAATGCTCGTTAGTTTCGTATTACACGTATGTTACATTGAGTTAATTGAATTTGGAATTATTTGTTGTTGATTGAATTGTCTCTACGAAAATTAATAGTTCTTTATTTAAAAAAATTATAGCTTCTCGTGACGGAGACGAGGTTTTTTTGACAGATTGACACTGAGATTATAATGCGAACGTTCTTTTAAAATACTGGAATTGCTACTCAGATGGTAAATGGTTCCTGCTAGCTGTAATTATGTAAAACATCCGAACAATTTGCTAAGGTGTCATCCACTTTTGCGACAAAGGTATTTTATTGTATCAGTAATTTTTGGAGTACAAACCCTGAAAATAAGTGACAAAGTTGAAGATCTTAGACCTCAAAATCTAAATAAGTGTTTGTAGTTACACTTTTGCATGGTGTTAGAAAGTATTATGGCTGAATCTTCTATTATACAGTGTGTCCCTGGATGAAGTGCACAAACGAAAATGGGTGAAACTAGATAATTATTCAGACAAAAAAAAAAAAAAAAACTGCCTATTAAATTCCCCTGTATTGAAATGTAATAACTTTTTATTAATTGAGTGAATTTCGGTAAAATAAAAACAATAATGATGGCTGATAATTGATATTGCACGGCAAATACAAAGAAACCCTTTAAAACACTCATCAAGTAAAAAAAAACACGTTTCTTTGAGAAATTTTGATTTTTGTGTGAATTTTTTAGTTTTTTTTTTTTTTACTTTTTTGTCGATGAATAATGGTCTAGTTTCACCCATTTTCGTTTGTGCACTTTACCCAGGGACACACTGTATGCCCTTTCATATGAAGCTCTATACGAGCCAATAATGCTCATACAGGACAAGTACGTATGCGTACTAAACACTAATAATCACTCAATTCAGTCGTAACTAAAACTCCATCACGCGCTAATGTGCGGCTAATGAGGAGCTCGTGGCTAAGTAACAACAGCCGCACTGGTCGATCCATCAGGTTAAGCTACGCTTACCGGGGTTGGTCAGGGGATGGGTGACCGATAATCTTCCGTGGCACGGAAAGCACGTTAAGCCGTTGGTCCCGGCTGTCATTCGTGGATCTTTGACAGTCGTTACGAGTCGTCAGAAGCCCGAAAGTCTGACACCAGTCTTACCAAGGGGTATCGTATTACCCAGTTACTGGGTTGTGGAGGTCAGATAGGCAGTCGCTCCATGTAAAATACTGGTATTCAGCTGCATCCAGTTAGACTGGAAGCCGACCCCAACATAGTTGGGAAAAGGCTAGGCAGATTGCTAATGTGCGGCTCAGATAAACAAAAAAAACATAACTTGTAACTGTTTCCATAAATAAACGATTTAACTTAGTAGTAGTTTGGAGTAAATTAACTAACTACCCAAAACTACAACTGGGGTATCCGTCAACAACGAGAAAACCCTAACAAGCTCTGTTATTTCTTGCTGATGGTTTATTTTATTGTGTTATTTCTTGCTGATGGTTTATTTTATTGTGTGTTATTTCTTGCTGATGGTTTATTTTATTGTGTGTTATTTCTAGCTGGATGGATTTTAATAGATTGTGTGGAAATAATTTGTGATTATTTAGTCTTAAAAAGCTGGAGTGATATGTATGGTGTGTTTAGCAGTGTGTGATGTCGGCAGCTATACTCACCGGCGCATGGTGGTGATGGTGCGCGGGCGCATGCGGCGGCGACGCGGGCGCCGGCGGGAAGCGCTCGGGCGGCGAGCTGTCCGCGCGCGGCGCCTGGGGGACAGGACGTTAGTGGCGTGCTCATTACTCTACACGTTCTTATGACAAAACAAGGCAAGTTTTGATCATAGGCATTTGTGTGCAGTCTCATCCTTTATCTACAGATTAGTAGATACGTACTACTCTAGTCAACTTCGAAAATTTTGTACATTAAAATAGTTCACTTTCTTTAATCATTCATTAACCAACTTGACAAACAAAAAAAATACTACCTAAAGGCGTAATATACAACGAAATCAATGGGTTTCTGCTAATTTAGGGACCATAAAAAAAGAATATCATGTGCCTGTAATTTCATTATCATTCTAGCAGTTTCTGTGTCCTAATTTAGACATCATGAAATAAGAACACAACACTTCTCACGATGAACTCTCAACACTAATTTACACTACTGTAAATTTTCAGTAATTTATACAAAACCACAGATGAATATAGATGGGACACTCCGCAATTTAGCTATGAAGCTACAAGTACGCGGCGGGCCCGTCTTGTCGGGCCAATTCAGTGAGTGTAACGTAGTCAGAAGATCTAAGAGTCACGCGATAGAAAGAAAGGCAACTTCTAGGTGAATATAACTGTAGGTAATTAGCGCTGTGCGACCTGAATTGCACTTTATTGTGTCGTAGCAGGTCGCTTTTTATTTAAATAATTTTGCGGAGTGTCCCATCCGTGACAATACGCCAATTATATCATTTACCTGATGGTGTGTGACAGGCGGAGACCGGACGTGTGGGTAGTGTCGCTCACGCACCTCGGGCACGGGCTTCGTGACGGCCTTAGCGTCCGGCAGGAACTGACCGAACTCGGCCAGCAGGTCGTCTTGATTCTCGAATAGTTTTGCCACCTGGTAAATCAAGTTGTTGGTTAGTATTCCACATACTTCTCCCACAATTTCCTCGTTTTCAAAATCCATATCAATTAAGGTGGATCCGCAAAGATAGTCCGCGAAATTCAAATTTTCTTACGTTTTTTGCAATTTGCAGGTCAGTGTCAGGTTGTATGTTGATTAAAATATAATTCGCGACCGTAACTAATATGGCTTTACAGAATTATAATCATTGGAATAATTAATACATTTCTCTAAGTTAGAATTCACAATATATTAAAAAAAAAAAAAAAAAAAAATTGAGATTAGATTGTAAATAAAAATAAAGGGATTTAAAGTTAAACTTTTATCACGAATTTGTATATGTGTTTATAGAATTAGAATTATTAAGGGGCATGCGCTATGGTAGCCCGCGAAATTCAAATTTTCTTTAGTTTTTTTTACATTTTGCAGGTCAGTGTGAGGTTTTATGTTGATTAAAATATGATTTGCGACCGTAACAAATATGGCTTTACACAATCAGCAATACAACTTCATAAGCACAATGGTCAAATATCATGAAATAGTCATTCAATAGGATAACATGAACTTGAAAGAGTTTTATTGATGACTTTTATGATTATTATTCTATAAATTAACATTTGATACGGTCGCGAATCATATTTAGATCAACATACAACCTGATGATGACCTGCAAATTGCAAAAAGCGTAAGAAAATTTTTATTCTCAAAATTTACGGAATAAAATGAAATTATCTGGTGTTTTAAATAATCTATAGCTAACTAACCTGCGAATAAACCTCTGCCTCCGTCTGCAGCTTGGCCTGAGGCTCTTTCATCTCTCGATGTCCACGTTGGTAAGCGTGCAGGATCTCCAAGAATCTCTTGTACTTGTCCGGCTGCCTTGAAAACCGGGACTGTATGGGAAATATAATGGTGGTCAGTTCTTGTGGTGGTAGCTGGTAGATAGTGGTTAGGGTTAGAGTGGAATCAGAACTCAAATAGAGCAGCCGCAAGTTTTTATCATTAGAGGTCGAACGGTAATTAATTTCATCATTTTGGTAGTGTTTGAAAAAGTAACTGTCGGATAATTTGAGACATAAAACATTTATTTTGACCTATTCACTGATAATACGACGTCACAAAAGTATTATTTAGTACTAGCTGTTGCCCGCGACTTCGTCTGCGATCCAGGATGAAAAGTATCCTATGTACTTCTCCAGGTCATAGTCTACCCATGTGCCAAATTTCTTCCAAATCCGCTCAGCCGTTTTAGCGTGAAAGCGTAACAAACAAACGAACTCACTTTCGCATTTATAATATTAGTTAGGATTGTAAAATTATCATTTCAAGAAGATTCCTTGCATGCCAAATTGATTGAAAATATACTGTAAACTTGACTCAATACTCAGTTTTTTGTCTTTAATTGAGTCTAATGACCTCTTGAGTTTTGTTTTTTGGTATTTCTTCCTTTCAGAGTCGTCAGACGGGAAACACTGATTTCCCTAGTTAAAAAAAAAAGTGTGATGCGTAAAAGTGTTTGTTGAATAAACGTCATCTTTCATTTCAAGTTAACACTAACCCACAGATTAATACAAATGGTTCACTCCGCATTTTATTTATTTATTAAAACTTTAAGCACAAGTAAAAAAAATACCGTACAAAGGCGGACTTAATGCCTGAGGCATTTTCTACCAGTCAACCTTAGGGTGATGCAGAGACAAAACATGACATTTTAGGTATGAGGCTACAAGTACGCGGCCGGCTCGACTTGTCGGACCAATTCAGTGAGCGTAACGTAGTCAGAAGATCTAAGAGTCACGCGATAGAGAGGCAACTTATAGGTGAATATAACTGTAGGTGATTAGCGCTGTGCGCCCTGAATTGCACTTTATTGTGTCGTAGCAAGTCGCTTTTTATTTAAATAATTTTTTGGAGTGTATTCGTCTGTGACTAAACTCAATATTTGTCAATGTGCCAAGAGTTATAAACCAAAATAAATAATATGAAAGAGAGACATAATAAGTTCCAAATGTTTATAAAAGTATAAAAAACTCACCTTAATCTTATTAACATACTCAATAGCATGATTGAACTCCACCGGCTGGCTGGACGGCGCGGGCGCCGCATGCGTCGGGTTCGACGGCTGCGCGGACCCTATGGGACATACCGTGATGATATAGTACTTGTTGAAGTTGGTAGTATATGAAGAAGTTTAGGAAAGGCAATCAGAACTCAAATAGAGCAGCCGCAAGTTTTTATCATTAGGAATCGAACGGTAATTAATTTCATCATTTTGAAGGTGTTGAGTGTTGAAAATGTAGTGTATAAGACATAAGTTATTTTTCATTGCCTGTAATTTGTTCATAGTTAAGAGAAATGGTGATTAATGCCGAAGTTGGTCAGGTAGGAAACAAACTTGAAGCTAAAAATATATTGGGTTTGCTGTCAAAAAACTAGAAATATCTCTCCACTGTTCTTGCATCGCTGAGCAATTCTCATATAGTTCGAGATTATAAACTCGACTCAAGCATTTATTTCCATTAAACCATTTACAGGCACTTTCGAATTGTCCAAAGGGAAGTAAGTTATACAGAAGAATGGGTAAGAAACTCTGTCCATGGAGTTTCTGGCCCATTCTTCTCTTTTAGGGACTGGATGCGTTCTGCGGTCCGGTCAACACAATCATTTATGTTCGATTTAACCAGACCATAAGACTCAGAACGCATCCATTGTGACAAGTCCCATAAAACTATATCGTTACAAAAATATTTGTATAAATTCAACATTAATTATGTATCTAATCTAATGAATTTATAATAATAATTGTATGTGAGAATGATGTAAACAAAGACGTTTACGAGAATAACTCATGCCGTGGTAAATAAACACTGGCCTTAGAAGTTAAAGCAGGAATAATATTGAAGTTTTCACAAATGTAAACCATAAGTTATTTTTATTATAATAAAAAGAAATAGAATAACATGACAATACTGCTTCCTGGTTGCCTACCTCTATGGAAATTAGGTGTTAATAATTTGATAGTCTATGGTGTTAAATTAAGTTTCTATGTTCATGTTGTGTAGTGTTATGTTTCCTGGGAAATTTCGTATATTTCTTACCTGGAGCAGTAGCATGGTGTATAGCAGCCGCTTCAATCTGTTGATGAGCTTGAGAGATCTGATGCAGCGTGTTGGTAGGGGCTGCATTCACTGACAGATTGTGTACGATCGCGTTATTCACGGACCTGAGAGGGAATAATGACGGTTAGGAAAATACAAAATTCGAGTTGTGAGATCAAAATAACGAAGCACACGAAAGGTTCCGTATAATATTTAGCAAAAAAACCGCAATAGGGATGCTGACCGGGATAAAAAGAAACGATTTAGTCCGTCAGTCAGATAATACAAAAATATTTGACACGTATTTTTTGCTTTATCATATTAATACAAAATGTTTTAGATAAAACGCATTATATTTCGGGAGTGGGGGCTCGCTACGTCACAAGTCAGTATAAAATCTACCGGCCAGTGACATCATGCCACATTTTAACGTATTGCCTACTCAATGTATTGCCGTAATCTTTTTATTACGTTAAAAAAAAGTAAAAATACGTGTCCAATCTATATCTATAAAAATCAATGCCACTTTTCGTTGTAATTTTATAACACAAGAACGGCTGGGCCGATTTAGCAGATTTTGGTTTTGAAATGTTTGTCATAGTCCAGGGAAGGTTTAAACAGTGAGAAAATTAGGGTAGGGTAGGTAGGTAGGTAGGTAGGGTAGGGTAGGGTAGGGTAGGTAGCCGGGTACCTACCCTACCCTACCCTACCTACCTAGGTAGGATACGGTAGGTAGGTAGGTAAAGTAGGGTAGGGTAGGGTAGGGTAGGGTAGGGTAGGGTAGGGTAGGGTAGGTAGGTAGGGTAGGGTAGGGTAGGGTAGGTAGGTAGGTAGGGTAAGGTAGAGTAGGTAGGTAGGGTTTAAAGCTACCCGTGCGAAGTCGGGGCGGGTAAAGCTAGTACTTTATAATGTATCTACATGAAGGACAATTTTTTCTTTTGTCAATATCACTGTTACGTTTCTTATTTATTCCCTTTAATTTTTAACTTTTTTTTTTTTTATCATTTGTTGATATAGCCGTAATAGAAATACACCCTAGGGCCTATTTTTAAAGATATGCCGTAGATCCATATCCACGTGAATACGAAGGGTTAAAAGAATGAAGATAAAATACAAGTAAATTGTAGTTTTAATAAATATATACTTACATTTCCATGTTAGAGTAGTTCGATCGTCGAACTGCCTCCTTCTCCACCTCCCTATGAACAAGGGCTTATGTTTAATACACATTCTATAGGGGAGTTTTTGAGATGATATAATTGGGTGAAATATACAGAAGTGGTAATGAGGGAACTCCTAGGTCACGGACCTTCTCTCCGTTATGTTCCGAGTTGAGCTCCACGATTACTGACAAATGCTTGCACTGACTGGACAGGTCCACTCAAATCTGTGTGGTTCTTTTCTCAAAAGACCATTTCAGACAGTAATCTACATGGTCCTCATATGGCTTGACCAAGATTATGTCTGGACTTTAAAAGAGACTGACCTCTGAGTTTGTTTCGGCCTTTCTTCTCAGAGTAGTCAGATAGGAAACGCCGAACTCATCCAGCATTTTTTTTTTTTTTTTTTTTAATATGACGTGTAAAAGTGATTCCTATACCCTATTTACAGAATAAACAATTTCATTTCATTTCATTTCCGAGAGTGCCCTCCTCTCCGTGAGAGTTAGTATCGTAAGTAGAAGACAGTTTTGAAAAATAAACCACAAAATATGGCAATAGGGATGATGCCTGGGTAAACAAAGAAATTCTAATTAGTACGGACTAATTAGAATTTTTATTAGAATTTCTTTTTTTTTAGTCAGATAATAAAAAAATATTATACACGTATTTTTTGCTTTATCAAAAATGTCTTGGATAAAACGCATTTTAAGTCGGGGAGAGGGAGTCGCTACCTCACAAGTAAGAATAACATCTACATACTCACGACGTGACGTCATGGCACATTTTAACTCACTGTATCGCCGTGATCTTTAGATTACGTAAAAATGAAGAAATACGTGTCAAATATTATTTAATAACCTCATTAATGAACTAAAAAAATAAAATTTGTCATCTTCCCTATTCCAATATCTTGATATTACTGAAAACGTTCTGGTTGAAAACTGAATCTTAAGGTTTTTTTTTAAAGTTCCATATTTTCTTATCATCTAAATAAAAACTAAAATCACTGACAGGTGTCAGGAACGCATTCTGTCAGCGGCCGGATTATACATTGAAAGAAACTCCAAATGCCCAATTTTATTGTAAACGCGAATTACTATTTATAATTTATTGTAAACCTTCAAAATAGGGATGTAACGATTCCGATTTCGATATATCGGTATCGCCGATTATATAAAACCGATATCAAACAGTTTGAAAAGCGCGCGAAACAACGACGCGCGCACCACATTGTCGCTCGTCGAAGGCGAGACTGGCGGGAGAGCCACGCGGCGCTTGCATAGCGACATGGCAACAGGACAAAATGCAGTATTTTGCAGTTAGTTGAGCGTTGCCTGAGTGATGTATTGTTTCGTGCCTGTTTCACGTCATCGCTATTCGTGATTATAAAGCACTATTAAACAGTTGTGCCCGAAATACACAATACATAAAAACTCCCGAGGTACATACTTCATTATTTATTTGATTTATTGTCCACTAAGCTATCGATAACGGCATCGATATCGCCGATTATTTACTATAATAATCGGTATCGTATCGGGAAAATTATGTTTCGTTACGTCCCTAGTTCAAAATATCACATAATAAACAGAGATAGTAGTAAGCTTGCATACCTAAGTTAGCAACAAAAATATTGACTTGTACGTTGTAGTGCGCGGCGCAGGGTGAATGAACTGAACAGCTGTTGCGTCACTCCTACATATTGATATAGCCAGCGGCTCCTGATTTACATAACACTGAATAACTGGCGTTTTGTTTCATTATAAGGAAGACTTTCGCGAAGTGTGAAATGGTTATTGACCTTAGGTAACTTGGAAGACGACTAACCATTTAAAATACAAAATAGTTTATTGTGTAAATAGAAAATTACATTTTAAGTGTTTGGAGCATACTTTTAAGCAAACAATGCCTGTATTAGAAGGCTTCGCTCTTTCGCATCACTGTCGTACACCTTTACTAACTAAGTTAATATAGTGTACTGTGACCTTAAGGGTAAATATGCAATGTAAGTACATTTTTCCGTATTTAGCTTAGCTTATATTTACTAATCTTTTAAGAAAATAAAAATCTATAAGTAAAGTTGCAACTTAAAAGAGTAATCGTGGAGTTTCTTGCCGGCACTTCTCTATAGAAAACGACAAATTGTTCCTTATAGGGTATCTGACGGTAGGAAAATCAGCCCTCAGGCTAGTGTAAGGTACTCACTGCGGCTGCGGCAACAGATGCACGAGCTGCGGCTGCGGCGGCGGCGCCACGTGCGCCACGCCCAGCACCACGCCGGCCGCGCCCGCGCCGCCGAAGCCCGTCGGCGACGGCATGGACACCGACACCTGCGGGCACACGCCACGTTGTACACATCGTGCGGGGACTTCATTCTAACTGGCCACTATTCTGAGCTGCCAAAATTTCAATGTAGCTGCCTATGATTGAGATGAAATAACTTGCAACTTTTCATTGATCATCTTTGTGGAAGAAATACCACAATTTTTCCAATATCACAAATAACTAATCAATTACATAATTTTATTTTTGTAAATTTTGACGTTCAAGAGTGCCTTTTATGTGCCTAATTGACTCGACTTTTGACTCTTTGAATGCACAGGCGTCACCCAAATCAGAACAGAAACCCTCAGGGCACCGAGATCTTTCGCAGATGTTCTAAACAGACCAAGAGACGTGATCAACTTGACGTGGACTTGTTGGAATAACCACCTTCAAAAAAAAAACAAAAGTCATGTATTCAAACTAGGCTGACAATCAGTACTTTTCGAAAGTCAAAATTACATATGACAGGCCCCCAAAAACGCCCACCCGTCACCACTTCCTAGTGCTTTAGCTGGGAAATAGTGGCGCAACTAACTGCCCAGCAGCACAGCTGTCTGTTCAGTTAGAAAAACCGATGGCCACCATGGACCACACAATGGTCCACCTGAAGAACTAAGTACGGAAACCAAACTCTCTAGTATAGAACATAACCTTGAAACTGGAACACAGTAATGCTTGGAGGGGAGTTACTACTTTATTAACTTTTTCTCAAAGAAAATAAGGCCAAATTCTCAAACACACTCAATTTTAAATGGCTGTAATTCTCATGCTACCTCTCTCACTATAAAGTGAATAATACCGACAAAAAGTTTTTTCGGAATGTCAGAAAGTATCATTTGATTATTTTAAGTTTGACTGTTTTAACATTTTCGGCACACTGCAAGTCGTGTTGTACTGTGCAATGCTTCCAATGCTAACTTGATATACCCCCTTGTACGCAGTTGTCAAACCTATTGAGGTTAGCAACGGGATGGGGGGGACATAACTGTTCCAACATAACTTCTAGATGAAGATAAAATGTATTTAGAATCATATATTGATCCTGATTTATTTCCTTTTGCAAGTTACTTAATATTGGCATTTTATTAAATTTTAATAGTATACGCACTTTTTTTTGAGCATCTGACGGTAAACGACGATGTGGTCGTAAATGGTGCATGCATGTCTAGAAGTAACCTATTTACTCGCGGTTTAAAAATACACAAGAGAACTTTACTCCAAGTGAGCTTTACAATTTCTTAAGACCTATATGCCAGTGACCTTGAGTGGTTAGCTTGCGTGTTCTGTGCTGAGCTCACGCAACGCGTCGTACGTGCAGCCAGTAATAGGACTCGCCCATCAAGGAGCGATGGCCCAAATTAGACGCAGTATTCATTTAATAAACATAAAACATAAGGTATTTTAATAAAACACGTATACTAAAAGATCAATAATTAAGTTATCTTTATAGATTTTGCGTGGTTCTCAGTTTTTTATCCGCGTTAGAGTTAGACATAACTTTACAAATTAATTTCACTATTTAATATAAACATAATCTAATCCTTTTAAGTTATTAAGAAAATGCTCTAATTTAACAAATTGTTTTTCTAAATCATTAACACTGCTCGTTTAGGCGTGCTCTTCAGTATAAAAGCATTAAAAGTCGGTTATCGTCGCCATAAAATTAAGCGTCGTTTGAGAATTCGTTACATAATATATCATAATTCCTGAATTTCTCGAAGGGATGGGACGAGCCGATTGCCAGAAACTAGCTACAAGTTCAGACAGCGAAAATCCTAATGGAAAAACTTAATAACAATTCCCTGAGCTGGGTATCAAATCGTCCTGGATTTGATCATCAACTCAACAGTAGCGCCAGCCAGTAAATTCGGTAGATAAATTAAAAAATATTCTTACCTGTCCATTACTCTGAACTTCAATCTTATATCCGGGCGGCAAAAAAGTGTTGAAGCCAACTATCAGCTCCGGATGCCCTTTAAACAGGTTCGATACCCGGGTGATGACGCCTGGGGTGTCAATACTGCAATATAAACTAAAATTAAGATGGAGGATAATTGTTAGTTGTCGGTTTTTTAAAATTAAGGTAGTCAGATACAATTAAAATTGCAGCCATTAATTTTTTCATGGTGTTCAAACGGTAATTGTTTTCATCATTCAGATATTTATGGAAAACTATTTAGTAAGGATATATAATTGAGTACCAAGTTAGTGAAATTCAAGATTGTACTGCAAAAATGTAGTAGAATATTTCAAATGAGACATGATTATTGGAAGTAAGCTTTAAAATGGTTCTTTACGTTGATTTTTAGCTGTTTTTGCTAATACAAGCGCTAAGCCATAAAATATGCGAACTTATTGTCTAATTAAATAATATTTTTTTTAAGTATTTTATACAAAAAAATATTAAGACCATAAATACGCATTTTTTTTTTTAAATATTCGTGCGAAATCATCAACATCCTACATGTATTTTATTTTTCTGAAACTAACTTCAACACTACATAAAACACGCGAAAATTTAAAAATGTTCATGCTGAACCATCAACATCAAACTCCTGCCATGTTCCTACCTAATTTGGCATCAGTGCAGCACATTATTTTACATATACAAACTACGAGTATAAACCATATTTGCATCTATCAAAGTCAAAACATTAAAATGTCACGTAAATATTTTAAAACTGAACAGACATGCATGAAATATCGTCAACATAACCCTCGTGCCCTTTCCCCGACTTACTTAACCTCAACGCAGCATGTAAACAACAAAAAATAAAACGAAAAATGATTTAAAAAACACTTACGTCTGACTCTTAAACTCCTTCATGATATCCAGAAAGTCATTATACACTTGTGGCTGTGTATTGAACTTGTATTTGACTTGATCGAGGTACGACAAGGCATCCTCCACCTTAAGCCGCTGGAACTGGCCCGCGGCCTGCTGCTGTGCGGCCCCGGGGCCCACGCCGGGGCCTACACCGGGGCCCACGCCTGGCGGGGTCCCTAAAGGTGCGGGGGCCGGAGACTGCCGCCCTAGGGCAGCTGGTAGGGCGCTTAAGTTCGGCTGTTGTGGTGGTAGAGCCTGTTGGAAGAATTGATTGGGTTATGAAGAGTTTTGGATAAAATAGCGGGTAGAGTGAGGAGCCTATGTGTGGTGCGTCGACGGTGAGGTGCATGCGCAATATTCATTCGTTACACAAACAAGAGGTCAGGCTCCGGCGTCATGTACCGGAAGCCTAAGGGGCCCATGATGAGTAGTGGTCTGCAATGGGGCGAGTGGATCGATTCATGTAGAAAGCAAATAAGGAAATTAATTTGTTACCCACAATGAGAATAAGTATATATGTGTGTTTGTACTTTGATATGCATTTAGTAAAAAGCCATCATATGCATTTATCGTCAGGATGACGATTGACTTCAGGTCCGGGTACTCAACAAGTCAATCGTCGTCCTGAGGATGCCTCGTTGTGAGGTGAAACACGTGTCGATTTCTTACGGGGTTCTTTATGACTCTTTAAGAACAGTTAAGCGGATTAGGTTACTAAATATACGAGTAGCTCGTCTATTGTATTTTATAATGGATTTCCGCAAAGTTACGCCTGAGTCAATTTACTATCTTTGTATATAAGTAAATGTTTCACAAATAAATTATTCTTACAGCACAATTTAATTTATTTCGACTACTAGAAACCAAGTTTATTAAAATATGTACTACTAAAGACATAAGTCCTAACCTTTGCACGTACTATTACATAATGAAGACAACACAATAATTACATAAACAAAACGAATGACCAATAAATATATTAATTTGATTATTGTTTACATCATTATTGGATAATGCAGGTCATGGATAAGCTATCTATTATCAAAGTTATTCAGACCATCACTAACAACTTACAATGTAGTTATTGTTTCTTAGTGGCATTTTTATGTAATAGAGGTCAATATGCCTAGCCTTTTCCCAACTATGTTGGGGTCGGCTGGGGTCGGCTTCTAGTCTAAGCGGATGCAGCTGAATACCAGTATTTTACATGGAGCGACTGCGTATCTGACATCCACAACCCAGTAACTGGGTAATACGATACCCCTTGGTAAGACTGGTGTCAAACTTTCGGGCTTTTGACGACTCTTAACGACTGTCAAAGATCCACGAATGACAGCCGGGACCAACGGCTTAACGTGCTTTCCGAGGCACGGAGGAGTCTCGGTATGTAAAGATGGTCACCTATCCACGGACCAACCCCGGCAAGCGTAGCTTAACCTGATGGGATCGACCCATGCGGCTGTTATTACTTAGCCACGAGCTCCTTTTGTAATAGGGATGTTGACAAAAAAATTGTTTTGTCCGTTAGGTAGTGTATTAAAAAATATTGGGACACATTTTTTTCTTTGTTTACGTAATGAAAATATTACGGCAATACATTGAGTAGGCAATACGTTAAAATATGGCATGACGTCACTACCCGGTAGATTTTATACCGACTTGTGACGTAGCGAGCCCCACTCCCCAACTTTAATGCGTTTTATATAAACCATTTTTTATTAATATGATTAAGTAAAAAATACGTGTCTACTATTTGTTTTTTATTATCTGACTGACGGACCAATTTTATTTTTTCTCATTCTTCATCCCTATTTGACTGCCTCTTAAGTTTAGTCCTGGGTTCGATTCCCAGGTCGGGTAAAGTGTTATTCGGTTTTTCATCAGGATTTTTTCAGTAGCAGCGCGGAGTCTAGATTTGTGCCCGGTTGATGGCAATAGGCTCGCCCCCTATTACATGGGACTTAAACATAACTGGCGAAATGTGGGTGTACTATAGGGACACCTCTGCCTAACCCTTCTGGGATTACAGGCGAGATGTTAACGTGGTATGTGTGGTCAAACATTGGATTATAACTGGTTTGTGGAGGTCAGATAGGCAGTTGTTCCAAGTAAAACACTATTATTCAGCTGCTGCATACGGACTAGACTGGTAGCCGACCACAACATAAAGGCTAGGTAGATGATGTCTTGATCAGACGTTTGAGTCTGATCAAGACATCATCTACCTAGCCTCAAAGCATTTATTTCAATTAAACCATTTACAAGCACTTTTGAATTGTCAAGGAATCGGTCAGTCAGAAATATGAAGCTAGTTGCCCATTCCAAAGCGTAGTAGGTACCTATGGAGAAGAACAGGCAAGAAACGCCACGGACACTCTTTTAAATAAATTGTTACAAAATATTGGTAACATCATTCATGTTGAAATTAAACATGTGAGAACAATCTAGAAAGACGTGCACATTAGAAGCGTCCGTAATAAAAATATAAAACATAGAACAATTTAAAAAAAAAAACAGCCAAGGCAGCTCAGAGTTGACCAGTCCCAACTGACAGCGCCCGTTCACGAACATGACGCATGGATTAGCACCATTTTGAAAGGAGCTAAATGATCAAACACACGCGCCACCATCAGCGAGACATCTGAGTGAGCATGACATACTCACAGCCGCCAGGGCACATTCAAGTCAATAAAACGACGTTCAGAAAGGGTAAACAAACATACAAATACAAAAAAAATACACATTGAAACCTACAACAAAACATAACCTATTGACCTACTACATAGATAAGCTCACACACACAACTATTTGAACAATGCTATTTATAAATCTTACCAACTAGGTACAATATTATTCTCGCGTAAGAAAACAACAACTATTTATAGAATTGTATGGGTTCAGTTGTGCTTAACTTTTACTTCTGTCAGAGTTGCCAGTTCTACGAAATTAGAGGAAGTTTTATTAGCGACTAGCGGCGCCCCGAGGTTTCACCCGTATAAGTCTGCCTGTCCACTGGAGCGGAGAGTAGAGGAGCGGAGTAGCGGTGTGCCAATATTAAACAATGGAATTGCATGAAACCTCCGCTCCGCTTCAGTGGACAGGGATTTGCGAACTAGTTTAAAAATTCATACAAAACCAGGAAGCGGAGAGGGGAAGCGGAGCGGGGAAACGGAGCGGAGAAGTTGAGAGGGGAACCGGAGCGGGGAAGCGGAGAGGAGAGGCGGAAAAATACGTGAACTCGGCCTAGATCCGCACAGTCCGCAACACCGCTCCGCTACCTCGCTCCGTACAGTCCGTAACGTCGCTCCGCTACCTCGCTCTGCATCAGTGGACAGACACTGCCCGCAACTCCGCTCCACTCCGCTGCCATTCTCCTCTCTGCTGCCTCGCTCAGCTTCAATGGCCAGGCAGCCTAAGTCCGGATAAAAAGTATCCTGTCCTTACCCAGGTCATGGGTCTACCCATGTGCCAAATTTGACAAAGAATAGCTGATGCTGTGTCTGCAAGATGGTAGTAGGGCTCACTGTGTCAAGTACCTGGTACTTGTTGATAGGCCTACACTGTCCTCTCATACTTTTTACACTGTATTTTGAAAACATTGTAAAAACCATTTATTTTTAAAAGAGTAACCGTGGAGTTTCTTGCCGGCTCTTCTCCATAGGAAACGACCAATTGGAACCGTGCACCTAGCTTCTGACGTTTCATAAGTGCATTTCATGTAGGTTTATGTGAAATAAAATATTTTTAATTGAATTGTGCATGGCGCACCCCAGGCTATTTTAATGCAGTCACAAATTATTTCAGATGGGTCACTCTGCAGTTTAGGTATGAAGCTACAAGTAGGTAAGCGGCTCGATTTGTCGAATTCAGTGGGCGTAACGTAGTCAGAAGATATAAGAGTTACGCGATAGAAAGAGAGGCAACTTCTAGGTGAATATAACTGTAGGTAATTAGCGCTGGCTTGCGGACGGTGAGCAATGGGTAGCTCGCCGTCCGATAAGGACTAGGCCCGGGTCGACGCGACGGCGCGTTGTGTTCCACGCGCGCCTCAAAGAGATGTCAGCACCAATTGACGGGGTCCGTAAGGGCCGGAAGGAACACGGGTGGGTTTTAGTCAGTAAAAGTCTGACACACCCTCCCGCTCCGCCCAGAGCGGGAGAAGTTATTTGATAATTTCAAAGGGAAAAAAAAATAAAAATAAGGTAATTACCGCTGTGCGACCTAATTGCACTTTTTTTTCTCAATACTCAATACTTTATTGCATTCCATAATGTGAGATAAAACAGTTGGTATGTTAGACATTGTATCAATCATGGACCCTATCAGGCACAGCAAAGTTAATTAATTGATAATAGGAGAGAGGATGAAGGCGCTTTTTGTTTAGAAGAATTAAATGAAGTACATATTACATTAAAATGTTATGTAGCTTCTTTGGTATTTATATTTTGTATCATCGAAGACCTGACGTCACATAACATCCTGATGTCACACAAATCCTGCATCGCGCAATTAAAGTTTACCGCGCGATAAACATATATAGAATCTCCCAACTTCAACCTCTGGGCAGTTGCCCGCCAGACATCACACCCGTCTGGTCGGAGGATCCTCCCTTTTCTATGGGGGATGAGTGAACTTTACACCCTGTTCCTCATACCCCTAAATATTTATTGTGTCCTAACAACAGTAGCTTTTTATTTAAATCATTTTACGGAGTGACCCATCTATATTAATCTGTGATGCAGTCCACTCTGCTTGTTAAAAAAACTCCTTGTAACAGACCCATAATAATTATGCTGTTTTCTGCCATCCGTACCGTCACATTACGTCCTTTTTTGACACCGGAATGTCAAAGCAGTCACCTTTAAATCAGCGTCAGGCACTAATTGTCTTACATTTATGCAGAACTTGGGGCCTATTTAAGGCAGCCGTGGGGCACATATTACTGTTATCTTTATAATAATTCTTCTGTATGTATGTCACTGAACTCCTCCTAAACGGCTGGACCGTACATGTTTTTTTTTGTATGGGTCCCCCTGCACGCGGAACATGACAACCATAGAAACGGGTTTTCTACGGGTTTTGTCGACGGAAGAATAGACAAAATGACAGAATGTGATTATTTATCTGTCATTTTGTCTATTCTTCCGTCGAAAAAACCCGTTTCTATTGTGGTAATGTAGATTCACAATTGGATCCGGTAGGTGGCGATCCGATCGAGTTCTAGGGGCAGAACAACGTGTTGGCTCTGCTAGTTAGTAACGAATGTTTGTGCCATAATCTGGGTTGGATAAATGTATTTTTCTTCTTTATTTCCAGGACTAGGTACCCCGATTTACGGGCGCCATATGACAGCACCGCTAACCTGCTTCGAAGCTACAAGTGCATCCTACCTTAAGCCTCTGCGGCTGCGGCGGAGGCTGCTTGGCGGCGTACTGCACGGCGCTGGTCTTCAGGTAGTTGATGACGGGCCCGCCGCCCGGCGGCCGCGCGCCCGTGCGGGCGAAGCTCCCGCTGCCGACTGATAGGAGGGTTGTCGGACCAGCTGGGGAGCGGATGTCTGTTGGAGAAGATGAGGGGATATAATGTGATGGACCTAGTGTCAATTACTGAAACATGCCGTTCTTCAGGTGTGCAACTATGCATATTGTATAGAATCAAGTTTTTCTAAATGAACAGACAGCTGTGCTGCTGGGGAGTTTGTTGCGCCACTTCTTCCCAGCTAAAGCACTAGGAAGTGGTGACGGGCGGGCGTTTTTGGGGGACTGTCTTAAGTATTTTTGACGTTCGAAAAGTGATGATTCTCAGCCTTGTTTGAATAAATGACTTTTGAATTTGAATATTTCCTTTCTAAGCTTGCGTGGTGTCTATGCAATTTGACTCAATATGAAGGAACACCATGTCTTTAAATCTCTACCGTTTAAGTAAGATTTTAATTGAGTCTGCATCTGAAACGGTCAGTCACAGATTCTTAGAGAAATCAGGTTTCTGTGATTTAGCAAATAGAAGATACTATGTACTGCGTTTCTGACACAATTTACTTTGAATAGCAGTTGTTGCTATAGCCACAGATGAATACAAATGGGACACTTCGCATTTTAGGTACGAAGCTACAAGTAGGCACGCGGCGGGCTCGACTTGTCGAATTCAGTGGGCGTAACGTAGTAGTTACGCGATAGAAAGAGAGGCAACTTCTAGGTGAATATAATTGCATGTTATTAGCGCTGTGCGACCAGAATTGCACTTTATTGTGTCGTAGCAAGAATCGCTTTTTATTTAAATGATTTTGCGGAGTGTCCCATCTTTACTATTGCCATAAGTTGCTTGTTACAACAGGAGAAGACTATATAACATTTTTAAGCTGCCAAATCACACAGCAGCTGTCACGAAAATCAATTTCTTCTTTGTACACAATGGTCATAGCGAATGTTATAAACTCACCTAAAATCTGCGGTTGGGCCGACTGGGCCAAAGTATGCATATTGCTTGCACCTGCTTGTTGAATCTGTAACAAAGAACAATTATTATAAATTAATAATTATGCCAAGTCTTTGGTGCAATTTTTTATTGACAGTAAAAAAAACACTGACAGAATATATAACTTAAAAAGTAGCATTTGAATGTTAACAGGGAAAACGAGCCTATCCTACCATCACCCCAGGCTGTGGCAGAGAAATTCGTGATTGGAAAACCTAACAACTCTGCCTTCAACAGGGAAATCAAAACCGCTCAGCCGCCGCGCATGTGATTACTAGACCAACGGCGATATCGTCATTACCTATTGTTACTATCCTTATAAATATAACGTTGGCGTGCCTTGCTTAATAAAGAAATACAGGGTGTCAGGGACATCGACGCGAAGCCGGCTACCATGGATTCAGTACATGATTCTGAACCCCACTGAGTTTAAATTTTTTGTCGGTTATTTTTTTTTAAATCTGCTCTTTCATAGAAAAGTGCAATACCTACGCGGTCAAAATGTATGGGGCAGCTGTTTTTTTTTTTTTTTAATAACCGACGAAAAATGTCAACGCAGGGGGGTTCAGAATCATGTACTGAATCCATGGTAACCGGCTTCGCGTCGATGTCCCTGACACCCCGTATATGTCGAATACAGAACTCTCTTTTTTTTAAGCCGGTTAAAAAAAGACAGCGGTAATTACTACACATATCACCTTACTAGCTTTTATAAACAAATGTTACAAAAAATAGCTGTGTTTACAAGTTACAATACAGGTATATAACCAAGGCCAATACAGAATAACAACTATTTCGAAGCAAGCGTTGGCGTTTTAGTTATTTTTAACTTCACGAGTCATTTTCAGTTTGTCGTATTGACAGATAAAGGCACCTTGTTTTCGTCGAGGATTGTTTACGTGAAAGTCTGTGTTGAAAGGTTTTGAGCAGGCTCTTAGGCTTGATTGCGAGAAGCTTTTAAAACGATTTAAAATATCATACTTTGTCAGTGTGTGAGCTAGTTTTATTTAGAGAAATTATTTTGATATAATTTATGCTCGCATTATCTAGTTCTACTGCGATGCGGAACGCATGCGGGTGTCACTCAGTTGTTTTCTATTTCAAACCGCACAGGTTTGCAGCAGACTGCGGGCGGCCGCATAACCCAAGCAATATTTTCAGAAACACCGTGATTTTTGTCGTAAAGAAATAATGTAAAACATCGTAGACCACTTATAATCTGAGTATTTTATACTTTATTGTAACGTACTTAAAGTATTTTATCGGTAAATCACCATTATCTCCATTTTCCTGTCCCCCCCAATGGATTTGTGGTCGGCAACATGTCTTTTTCTTCAACACTTCTCTATCAGTCGTCATCTCGGTAGTCCCCCCCTTTCTATCCATAATATCATCCATCACACAGTCCATCCATCGTTTCTTTGGTCTTCCTCTACTCTTATAGCCATCCACATTCATAATCAAAACTCTCCTCACGACATTCACCGGTAAATCTTCAATGAAAATAAACGTCACCCACCCTACAAGGAAAAAGGACTTCCTCCATTCGTGTCAATGAATGTATCATAACAAAACATTAGGAAAACCAGTGAGTAACACAGAATGAAATCTTTTGGCACTTTGACACGTTTTCTTTATAGTTAAAGAATATGTGCCAATTTAAAACTAAGGTATCTGGGTCAAGCAGAGTAACGTTATATTTATGCTCGAGAAAAAGTTGTCGGTGTTATTTGAAACATCAATATTGAGAGAAATCGATTTGTCATCGGCGTTTTATCTAGTTAACTTTCACTGATGAACATAACCCTTCCCATTGTCGAAAATACCACGTTGCCATAATCATCATGCTTTGCAAACGGTGACGGAAAATATCGTGAGGAAACCGGCATGTCCTAGAACCAAAATATCGAAGACATGTGACATCTAACAACCCGCACTGGGCCCGGGTCGTAGATTACGGCCCACTCTGGATCTCACAGAGGCCTATGTCAGATGAACTCAAATCATGCGATTATCTGTTATAATTACATTTAAAACAAGACCAACGCCACAGATTCAACCTCATGACATTCGGTGTCAGCATTTTTTATCATCGCCCACCTTACACAGAATACTAAGTGTAAAATTTTACACAATTCCACAGCTCAATTAGCTCCTACTCCGGCCATGATAAGGCAACGCAAACAAGATGTTTACACCTCTAGGTCGATACATCGATATCGTGTCGATAACCCCGCCTTGTTTATAGTTTTATGCACATCACTATCTGTTGTGCACTGTAACGTTTTAGTTTTGCATCTTAGTGGTAGGTACTAGATTTTTGCATGAATGAATACTGTTACTTAGCGTTTTGTTTTTGTTACTGGTTGTATCATCAACTGCCTAGCCTTTTCCCAACTATGTTGAGGTCAGCTTCCAGTCTAACCGGATGCAGCTACCGGTATTTTACATGGAGCAATTGCCTATCTGACAGCCACAACCCAGTTGCTGGGTGATACGATGCCCCTTAGTAAGACTGGTTGTCAGAATTTCGGGCTTCTGACGACCCGTAACGACTGTCAAAGAACCGCGAATAACACCAACGGCTTAACGAGCTTTCCGAGGTACGAGGGGTGTTGGTGTGTTAAGATGGTCACCCATACACGGACCAACCTCGGTAGTTTAACCTGATCGATCCACCCGTGTGCGGCTTTTATTACTTAAGTCACCTCAAAGTTGAATTTTTTTGTGTGCTTGTAATTAACTTCTAGGTTCAGCTATAGGTAAATATTTATTGCATAATGCATGTTATATCGTTCCCACTGTTGGGACTGGGACCCTGGCCTCCTTTCTATGAGAGCGAAGGTTATTTTAATAACAAGTTGGTATGCAAGCCAATGACCTGCGAAGAAAGTGGTTATCGCCACATATAGACACCTACAATACCAAGGGCATCGACGATGCGCAGGAGTTTCTTTCCTTGCATGACGCATTAAGTAACAGTGTTTCCTACTTGATATTAAAAACATAACGCCTGTAAATCCCGAGGGGCAGAGGTGTACACCCTCATTTCACCAGTTATGATAAAATCCTACGTAATAGGGGGCGAGCCTATTGCCATCAACCGGGCACAACTCCAGACTCCAGGCTGCTACTGAGAAATTCCTGATGGAAAAATCCAATAACACTTTGCTTGACCCGAGAATCGTAACCAGGACCTCATACACAGCAGTAGCGCTTGCGTTACCAACCACAGTCCAGTGGTATCATAAAAGATGATATTGATAAATTACTTGTATTAACATTTTCGGCACACTGCAAGTCGTGTAGTACTGTGCAATGCTTCCAATGCTAACTTGCTATACCCCCTTGTACGCAGTTGTCAAACCTATTGAGGTTAGCAACGGGATGGGGGGGATAAGGACTAAAGTATTCGTTGATTCTAAAACACATTACCGTCCTTCTGGGCGCGTCTGGTTAAAAGATTAAACTTTATAGAATTACGTAACGCTTCTACACTATAAACAGAAAAGATCTATATTTTTGTTTGTAATAAATAAACTGAAAAACTACACCACGCGTACCATGACAACCATAGAAACGGGTTTTCTACGAGTTTTGTCGACGGAAGAATAGACAAATTGACAGATTGTGATTGTCTATTCTTCCGTCGACAAAACCTGTTTCTATTGTGGTCATGCTAAGCGGGCCCCGCTGATTTTAAAATTCTTTCATCAGTAGAATGCTACATTATCACTTAGTAACATAGGATATAATGTTTAAGATAATAATATCACTAAGCTGGCTATCTATATTTTAGTATTGAACATGGTGTTCTACCCATGAATAATGTGACTGTCCTGACCTTATTTCTACGCTGTTAACGGTCGTTTTTCCATACATCAATTCTAAACAGTTATTTTCAAATTGTCATAATCTCTTAACAGACATTAGAAATACCACATATTTCCTGTTTTTACGAAACAAACCATCTTTTCACTGTAGTCGAGCAAAAAGGAAAAGTGTGTGGAGGTCTACTCCCCCCTTAGCACGACATCCGTAGCTTCGTTCGAAGTTACGGGAGATTCCAACTCCGTATCACCTACAGCAGAGCAGTGATAGCCTAGTGGTGTGACCGTCAGACTGCCAAGTCATAGGTCTCGAGTTCAAACCTCAGACTTTTCGGATTCATGTGCGTTTTGTATAATAATTATCACTTGCTTCAAAAACGGTGAAGGAAAACATCGTGAGGAAACCGGCATGCCTGAGAGATATTTCTCGACGGTATGTGAAGCCAAGTCAGAGGCCCATGGGCGGCTTTAAAACTCTGACACCAGGTTAGTTAGTCACTAACCACAAAACGGACATAAGATTAGTTTGAGACCCGACCTAATAATGAATGATAACACGATTTGACAGTTGTCCCTATTCCCGATGTGTTTTAGCCCGTCTAAAAAGTTAATTAATCGGTTCTTTACTTAGAATCTTGCTATGACGCGCTGTTCTATTTCAAAACCTTCATTTTACTTAGTAACTTGAGTGGTTATATAAAAACCTTACAAAGAAGTTTTAATTTCGTTTATATGACAAAAAACGTTGCTGTGTGATTACGTCATGTAAATTCAGACAATACATAACTCTTATTACATAAAAACGTAAATAGAAATATCAAGTTACTGTTTCTCGGTAGTTGTGGAGCCTATGATGCTTGTAGAGGTAAGCAGAGTAATCATGGGAGGCCGTCACCTCCTTCTGCGAAGCAGTTATGCTCGCGAAGGAGGAGGCGGAGCGCGCGAGGGAGATTGAAGCTGCACGCCCTCGCGCCCCTAGTCGCCGCAGGAGACGCCCCGGGCGTCGGGAGTCACAAGCTGACTTCCGGCCACCGTAGGCGCGGGCCTGCGGACGGTGAGCGATGGGCAGCTCGCCGTCCAATAAGGACCAGGCCCGGGTCGACGGCGCGTTGTGTTCCACGCGCGCCTCAAAGGGATGTCAGCACCAACTGACGGGTCCGTAAGGGCCGGAAGGAACACGGGTGGGTTTTAGTTTTAATGCCTGCTGGGGTTGCGGGTCTGTCCGAAAGGGATATCGCGGCCCCAGCACATAGGCAACGGAAGGAACACGGGTGGGTTTTAGTCAGTAAAAGTCTGACACTCCCTCTCGCTCTCAAAAAAAAAAAAAAAAAAAAGCAGAGTAATGAATAATGCGATGAAATTACGAAGATTACCTAGTGTGGCGATTTTGGACATTATGATTTTTTCAAACCCTATCTCATTTTGCCAATTCAACAAAATTCATTGCGTTATTTAAGTTGTTAAGCAGAAAAAAAAATCGAGCATACATTACGGCCGATATAACTTGGCAGTTCCGAACTTCGCGCAGAAGGCTGCGCATTAACATTTTTTTGCAACCAAATGGCAACATAAGGCGAGTGTGAGTGAGACAACATGCGCGAAAGTTAATAGTGCCTATGTTCAGAACTGCCAAGTTATATCAGCCGTATCGTATCAAACAATGTATTAGCAATTTCCTTCAAAATAATTCAGATCAGCAGATTGATCGTAAACGAAACAAAAGGAGTAGGTATGTATGTAAGGAGTTTAGCAGATGGCGTTTCAAAGTTTTTGCATTTTTTTGTTTCCATTGGAAGAAGGGGTGATGTTATGTATTTTTCAGGAGTTATTCCGGCTTATAAAATGCCAAGGTTTATTTGGACAGTGGCCGCTAACACTGTTAAATTGTAATACTGGCCTGTGATAGCCCTACAACCAAGTATACGATTGCTCGTAGCGTGCTTCTATTTCAAAGTCCATGTTTCTTCACGATTATGCACCATTTTACAATCAGTGGGTTTTAATTATCTTCTGGGTATAATTATCACTTGCTTAAAAAACGGTGAAGGAAAACATCGTGAGGAAACCGGCATGTCTGAGAGATATTTCTTGATATGTGAAGCCAAGTCAGAGGACCATGGGCGGCTTTAAAACTCTGACACCAGGTTATTCACAAATCACACGAAACGAAGAAAGAATTAACTTCAAGTTAGATTGTACATTTAAAAAAGTTATTTTTCTATCCCTCGGGAACAGTACTTTTTTCCAGATGGAAGGTATGTCCTTTTCAGTTTGAGGGTGGGAAATTATCAAATAACTTCTACCGCTCTGGCCGGAGCGGGAGGGCGTGTCACTCTTACTGACTATAACCCACCCGTGTTCCTTCAGTTGCCTGTACGTTGCCAGGGGCCATGGTATCCCTTTCGTACTTTCCCGCGACCCCGGCAGGTCCCTACACCCCTGACAACGTTTATGCAAAATTTCATGATGATCGGTTGGATAGTTAAGACGTGAAAGCGTAACAAAAAAGAAACAGCATTTATAGTTTTAGCTAGGCTTTTAAACCTGCAAATTGGTGCTTAGCAAAAAGTCTTCAAAACCTCCGAACAACAGAACAAATTACAATCCTATTTTTTATCGAATTACTATCAAGTTTTAATTAATAAAAAGGTCACATGCCATAGATACGGTAATTGAAGCCCACTAACATTTTTTAATTAAAAATAGCTGCGACATGTAGTTATTTCAATTACGGCAACGTCGCCGTGGAGTCATAACACTAATTACTAGCATCACATATTAGCCCGTAAACGTCCACTGTTGGACATCATTGCTATGTTGAACAAATATAGGGGATATTGGACTTAGTCGCTATGCTTGATAGATGGACTGGTGATTGCATTTTGTTGTTATGAGAAGACAGGACGCCACTGCCTATCCTCTCGAGATACAATTGTCTTTGTTATGATAATATTAGCAAGGAGACTAGTTGGCTTATAGCGAAGGAAAATGTCATCATGAGAAAATCTGAACTGGATAGTCGTGATGTCATGTCACCAAGGAGGTGGGAAAGAAGTGTGACAAACACTCAATTAGCATAATAACTGAACTAAATATGAAGCAGGAACGTATTTTTTTTAAATATTGTAAGTTTCACCGTAAAAATAAATTACTTAAACTGTCAGCGCTTTGGAACCTAGTCCCCGCCGCTCAGTCCGCGAGTAGTAGTGAGCGAGTGAGATAAAAAGTGAATTTGAACTGTGGTATCTGTATGAGTGAGAAGGTCTTTGAATATTATTCAAATAGAGACAACAAAACGGCAAGCATTGGATAGTAGCCCTCAAGATAAGTGGGCAGACAATCTTCGCAGGGATGAGGGATTGGAGAAGTCTATGCGCAGTACTGAAGTGATGTGGGATTAAGCTGATGAATGTTAAAGGCAGATTTTTTTTATATTCCTGTGAAAACTTTTCTAACACAGCGACAGCGTGAGTGAGCGTTCTCTGTATGACCTCCAGTGGCTTCGGTGGCTCCTTTGACCTGCAGTGGGTACAGGTTGATATATATTTCGTCACATATGACGTTCCCAACGAAACCAGTCAGTAATTTCCAGTGTCATTGCACCCTATTGAGTTGCCGCCAAGGATAGCTCCCATACGGTGCGGACAGAATAGAGAACGTTTTGGTAAGTTTCCAATTTAGATACACATGAAGAAAATGATGTTTGGCGCTTTTTTGTATTACTGACGTGTAAAGGTTGTGTCATTGAGCTCCTTTCTTTTATGTATGAAACATTATTTAAGGCAACTGATACTGGGCCCGCGTGGTGGATTATAGCCAAGGGCTGATTTAGGATGCGGTCATCATTGAATGAAGCAATGTCTTGGATGTTGGAGGGGTGGAGGCCACGTGCCTTCTGTATTTAAGCCAGAATCTACGCCGACAAAACCCATATTCGTTTTCCTCATTGGCAAATAACCGCCACGGTCGGCCCGATAACATACAAAAGAGCGTTAAACTTTTACAAAATGCTGATCACTATCGCAATAGGTGCGGCTATTAACGTGTAACTGATAAAATGTATACACACAACAATACAAAAACATTAAAAGAATGATTATTGTTATCGAAGTTATGATTAATTTAGTATTTCTAAATAAAATGCTATCTATAGATTATGCATCCAAAATAATAATTTCTTGAAATTATGTTTAGTTTTATTGGTTCGGTTTTTTTAGCTCGAGGAGCACGTGGCTAAGTAATAGCAGCCACACGAGTCGATCCATCAGGTTACGCTTGCCGAGGTTGGTCAGTGGATGGGTGATCTTTACATACCGACACTCCTCCGTGCCTCGAAAAGCACGTTTAGCCATCAGTATCTGACTTATAATGATTTTTAGAATAAGACATTTCCCTCCCATAATTCATTTTACGTTTGTTCTGTATGAATACACGACCTACATGCTACCGACCGTTACATACAACTGTAAAATATAAATCAAAGTACATTTAAACGTCACGTTAATGATTCTCGATTCCTGTAACTAACGGATTGTTTTCGTTTAGAACTTGAATCTTCGGCTTAATGTATTTCATCTTTTGGAAGACCTAAAAAAACATGACACTTTAAAAGTTTAAAAAAGCTCTCACTAGATTATTAATTGACAAATGATATTATACTGTAGACAAATTTTTAAACGACCAATTATTATAATAATGCTTTTTGATATTATGTACTTCATTCATTTAATTGTTCACCAATCTAATGACACCTAATGTGTCACTTTATAAATTTGTATGTCTTATTAATGACAAAACATAGCGCACCCCTATTTATGTAAACACCTATGTTTCACAAATAAATTGATTGATTGATTGAAGGATACAGATGACAATTCTTTTAGAATATCTTCAGGTTTTACTGGGCCATACTATCGCCATAAAAGGTAAGGAAAACTGATCATATTAGGATCTGTTTACCTACCCTTTTCTTGTTACTTTTTTTTTTTTTTTGGGTGGGAAATCATCAAATGACTCCTCCCGCTCTGGGCAGAGCGAGAGGGAGTGTCAGACTTTTACTGACTAAAACCCACCCGTGTTCCTTCCGTTGCCTATGTGCTGGGGCCGCGATATCCCTTTCAGACAAACCCGCGACCCCAGCAGGTTCTTATGTTACTTGGGGCCGGCGCAACACGATTTCTTCTACCATTCTCCCCTGTTCACCGAAACTATCATTCACTCCTTTTTCTTTCATAGCTGCCCTTACACAACCCAACCATCTATTCTTTGGTCTCTCCCTCTCCATGCATCGAACTTTATATTCATCATTCTCTTAGTTACATAGGTATCATCTCTCCGTTCGGATCGGTCAGTTTACGGACATTCGGACCAGGAATAAGTTAGCACGATATCTTACTGAGAAAGGCAGAATTTTATGTTGTGCCTAACTCTTGATCTGTCAGCTGTCAATTATTGTGCCAAATCCCTAGCATCAGGTCGAACGACAGGTGAATTCACTCTAGTTTTCACGGTGACATTCTTATACTTGGTTTATACGACGCGACGGCTGTAACTGGACCCAGTGACTCGGAATTTCAGACCCAGGCGAAGAAATAGACGAGATCGGCAGTAAGTCAGGCGGGGGAAGCTACTGGGCCCGAAAATAGACGGGTAGGTTTGTCAAGTAGACTGACTTGAGGGCGCGAAGTTAGCACTGCACGCACGCATAGCATTTTACAACCGAAAGGGGTTTTGTCGACGGAAGAATAGACAAAATGACGGATTGAGATTGTGAATCTGTCATTTTGTCTATTCTTCCGTCGACAAAACCTGTTTTTAGGGTGGTCATGCTACGTGTGATGGACTGGGTTGAAACTAGTGTCTACACGAGACTAGTTGCAAGTCAGCCCTGGATTGATTTACTGTGCTTTCACATTAATGGGCTCGTATAAACCTGCCTTTGCTGAATAGACCCGGACCGAGCATTGGATAGACAATTCAAATCTTGACTTAAGACATGAGGTGTTGGAAGTTCAAGTCCGTTTTGAGACGAACAAAGATGCCTTGATGACGAGTTTTTTCTGGGTTGAGTTGTAATAAAACTACTTTATTGCAGTTATATTATTTTCCAGAGATTAAAATGCTTCTTCCAACGTTTATTATAAAAAGGAAACATTACATTTACGATGCAAAGGAAATAAAAACGAATACTTCGTTCTAAACATCCGCCATTTTGTTTTTACATTGTGCCTACCTGCTGGGGAGTTTGTTGCGCCACTTCTTCTTCCTAGCTAATGCACTAGGAAGTGGTGAAGGGTGGGCGTTTTGGGGGACTGTCTTATGTAATTTTGACGTTCGAAAAGTGCTGATTCTCAGCCTAGTTTGAATAAATGACTTTTGAATTCTGAATTTTTTTTTTTGAGTGAAGAAAATATATAATTATAGTGTTTACGTAGTTTTTTTGTTATACAATTAGTTATGCGTATGGTTACATGTAAAATAACATGAACAAGATAAAACAAAAGAACTAAATAAAAATATACCGAATTTGACATAACGTTGACATTTTGTTTTACGTTCAGTGCCGCCATGTTAGATAAAAATCAATAAGCCTTTCTTTTTCGGAACAGTTAAGTTGGGTAAAAATCATCGGATCCTGTTTAGTTAGTTCTATGAATTTCACCAAGGAAGGGATTACTTTTTGTTTAGTTTCTCTTCATTTAAACGGACCATGGCCAGGCCAGGAAATGGTCATGGTTACTGTATCAATGAAGGAAACTATGGTAACTATACTATATCTTCTAATTTCAGAAGAAGTACATAGTTATTGCATTCCCGTGTTCTTGAGAAAAAAATGTCAAAGAATTAGCATTTTTCAATAAAGAATTTCGGTTTAACATTTGATCATGCTGAGGTCATTTGAACTTTGAAGCCTGGGATCTGGGGGACCAAGTGTTTTTGAACCAATTTACCCTGAGTTTCTTACCGCAGTGATGCCAAACTAATTGGACAAATAGTTTATTCTGGTTACATACCAAAATATTATGTATTTTAATAATTCTTACCTGCGACTGATTCTGGGGAGGCATGGGCGAGGGCTCATCAGGCCCGAGCCTCGGGACACCTGTCCGTTTCATCATCTTTGATAATCAGCGATTTCCCATCACACGATCACCTGAAATTACAGAGATTGATATTATAATTATGCTTTTTAACAGATAGAATTTTTTTAAACTATTTTAAATGTAATGCAACCTGTTTTTGTGATATAGTTTATTAGATTTTCTGTAGTCTCATTATGATTTTAGCATCGATTATTTACATCAATGGGTTTTAGATATGTATAAAGTTGGGGGTCTTTTACAGACAAATTTTTAACATAATTACATTGAAACAGAATTTGAAATTATCTTGCAGAATTTAACTAATATGGATAAACATAAAGACAGTAATTTTAACTCCAATTGAAGATCTTTTTTTATCCAAATGCTCCAAATAAAGGGTCCAAAGGGTATCATGTTATCGAGTAAGTGAGTTGTGAAGGTCAGATAGGCAATTGCTCCATGTAAAATACTGGTATTCAGCTATGTCCCGTTAGACTGGAAGCCGACCCCAAAATAGTTCCAAAATAGTTGGGAAAAGACTAGGCAGATTGAAAGGTTCCTTAGGTGTATTTTACAAAATAAAATCTGTACTCAACAAAATAAGAAACATTGAAGGGCCATTGTTAATCATTGTTATTCTGTTTAACTTATGACCACAATCATGTCAATAAAGAAGTCTACATTACTTGAAAAACATGTTAATCTAATTAATGAGTTCCTAATCTATACGTCTACCTACACAAGTGTCTTCAGTGATAATAAAATCAATATTATAATAACGTAACGTAGCATGCTTTCTGTTGATTAAATTGAGTGGTTACTATTTAAGCACATGCTCTTTGGTAGGTTAAATAACACAAAAAGTATCAAAGGAACTGTCTAACTTATCAGACAGATCATTTGCGGATGTTTTGAACAGACTAGGAGACCTAATCTACTTCTGGGGGGAGGTGGAAAGACTAGTGATGGCCGCCATGGTCTACATACATTGGTCTACTGAAGGACTACGAGTAAGTGCAGAAACCAATCCCAACAACATAGAACATGATACTGTCCAACTAAACTGTCAAGCAATTTGATTGACTTTTGTTTTTTTTTCAGGCAATCACAGCAGCTGATTTTACAGCATTCAAGTATTTTTTTGTATTTCAGAAAATCGTGGTTAGTGTTTTGTTTCATTTGTTTTAACATTTTCGGCACACTGCAAGTCGTGTAGTACTGTGCAATGCTTCCAATGCTAACTTGATATACCCCCTTGTACGCAGTTGTCAAACCTATTGAGGTTAGCAACGGGATGGGGGGGATCACATAAACCATGTGTTTTTTATGAGGATACTGTTATTTAATGATAAATGTTTATTCCTATTACAAAAAAAATTTTTTTTTTGATTTGGTCTCTTTGCTAGACCACTACCTATCTCACATGATAAGCGATTAAGTAGTTCAGCAGAAGGTGGAGCATGCAGCATGCTTGCCTAAAACTTAGAAGTAACCTATTTACTCAAGACTTGATTGATTGAAGTCACATGAGTGAATCTCACAGCACAGTGAACCCTACGCGTCCATTTCAGAATATTTGACAGAATAAGCACTAATGCAGTGGTTTTGATCAAGTGTTACTAAAAATTTCGTCACTCAGTTGTATTTCTGTCAGAAACCAAGGTTGTCCATGTTTATGTCGGGCACGACTAACCAAAAAGACTGATAAGCTAATGACATTTGATAAACTTCCGCGCCTACTCCATTTTAAAGTAGACTAAACATTACTTCGTACTTTTTAGTATTTATAAACCGTAAATTAGGAACTGTTATGACCGAAAACGTGGAAACTAATGATTAATTTACAGTTTAGTACACGGAAACAACACGCGTCATGAAACACTGATAAAAGTACCTAATGAAAAACGCGTCCGTATAGGTTAGGCGCATGTGAATATGGAAATATCGATTTTCCAGAGTTAACGACTTCTTTCAATACCTACGTAAACTATCTTCAACAATACTCACAAGTTTTCAGTACTCGACTTAGTAGGTACAGCTCAGTTTGACGAATCTAGTTCATCGATCCGTAAGTTGCTGAATAAATAACGAAGTGATAATAACCGTGCCCGCCATTTTCACATGCGGAGTTGTTTTGTTTTAATTATTTAACTAAGTACTGTCAACGTATGTAATTAATTGTTGTAATGATGAAAGGATTATATAACTCACTATATGATTTTGTGAATGAATAAAATCTATTTATTTACTTTATTCATAGAATAGCGGTTATTTAAATTTTGACAGGCACAGTATGGACACAGTCACACATGGAGAATTGGAGAGTACTTTGTACTGTATTGTATATGAAAAATCCATAATGAAAAAAAAGTACCTATCTTGAAAATATGACGTCACGTCCTGAATTTAAATCATTCAATACCGTTCCACTTTCTTACATCTTTAGCATTTTTAGCATGCCGTTCAGGGTCAAAGTAATAAAATGACACTGAATATTTCGCAATTAAGATGAATTTATCGAATAACTGGATTGGATAACGCCACTAAAGAAACGAAATATGCAACGTGACTAACACGACGTACTACGATGAACGTATATAGCATATAAAAACATATTACGCAACTAAAACACGAACATAAAGGTACTCGAAAGCTAGAAGGCGAGGCGCATTCGAATTTGGAATTTCGAATCTCCGGTCACAGCACCCACACAGGTTTCGTTCAGAAACCGGTCCGGCAGCAACGACGATGACACAAACTCGTACTTATTTATAGCGGAAAACGTACACAAATCGATAACACCCTAGCTAGCTGCACAACAGCGACCGGGCCGGCGCAAAATACCTACTCGCTCAAACTTTCAAGTCTGCAGCGCAGGCCACTAAACAATATCGAGTACAAGAGAATTACATTTTAATAAGTCCCGCCTTTTTTACATGGCCACGTTCTGAAATCTTCTATTTAGATATCGGACTCGCCTCTTACACGGTACAGTCAACTACAGTCACTCACGAAAATCTTTAGGTACTTATTATTATTTTTACAATGAATCATAGCGAGCGGATCTCGTTTGAAGAAAAAGTTAAAGGCGGTTAAGGATAATCATCTTTCAGAATAGAGCGGTAAAGTCCGGTTTGCATCGGGCCGGGGGAAACGAGGACGGCGCGGCGGTATTCGTCACCGACGTAGAAAATGGCGACTAAATACCAACAATTACACAGTGCGACTCACCGAACGTCAATGCGAATCAATGTTACACGAAGGAGAACAGAAGTCAACCCAGTTTACTGGACGAGGAGATGTGAGCTCCTATCTATCTGTTGTAACTCAGATAACGATTGGCCTCGAACGCATCGATGACAAAAACTAACATAAAGAGTACATACCGTTGAATATTAAATGCTGACACGTCGGTATCTTCAATTACATGGAGAAAACGCCTTTTATAACTCAAAAAACAGTTTCGAGACAATGAATAAAGATAATAGCGCGTCACGGCTTGCTCCGAGCGAGCACATTCGTGCGCCTCCAAATAGCGCAACGGCGCAACTTTTTCGAGCGCGGCGTCAACACGGTCAGGTGGGCGAGGTTGCGACACTGCCATAGCGCTATCTCGCTCGAGCTGTATGCTATCTCTTTCGCACCCGCGATACTGCCGCGCTGGGACTGGAGGGACGCAAGCGGAGCCCTTCCTCGGACAAACGTCGCGCACCGAGCTGCGCGGCCGACTGACTGCTCAACAGCGCCTCCAACCGCGGCGGGCCGACCGAGAATCGAGCCCGAGCCACTAGACGGAACGGCAACGCCGCCATAGAAATAATAGCGAGCGAAACGGACTTGCAACGATATGAAATGCCACGAACCACCGCCGCGGCACTGGCGGACCAAAACAAAATCTCCTTTCTCTAAAATTATACAACAGTCAGTATTGAGAGCACACCCGGGCTACTCGGCGTCTATTTCCCGCCAAAAACAATGCATTGATTAAATAAAAATAGTTGGCGGAAATACAAAAAGGATTGCAATTTGTAGAGCCATAGTTCCTGGTCAATTTCATAGGCTTTTGCTTATTGAAGTATGGATTTTCGTGCTTCATATAGAGATAGATACAGATACGTGTACGGATGTTTCAAGCCGTAGGTATGTAGCTTGACAACAAGCGGGGAAGGGTATTGGTGAATAATAAATGGAAAAATAAAATCACATTACAGACATTTGTAAAGTGAAGACGTTCATGTCTTGAAAAATTGCGATAAAACATGAGAAGGCTGATTAAAGAAAGATTTATAATGCGATCTGATACATAGAATTTCAATAGCTTAGTAGTCTATTACCATTTCATTTGCTGGGTGTCATGGGAAACAGGTCGATTGGATATTGGATAGATGTCATGGACCAAATTCTGATTGTTACAAAGATAATGATGATTATAATGTAGTTGGGACCTGCAACGAATGGGTCAGGTTGTTAAAAATATAGCCGTTTAGATACACAAATGAGAAAACTTAACACAGTTGTCACCTAATTTTGTTTTTAAATTACGTAGGAGGGTTCATACGGGAAAATTTGGTCAAAACAGAAAAGAAACAAATTCAGATTGTTGTTTTATTTTTATTAAGATACTGTTTTCTATTCATTTTAGCTGCCTGTCCTATGGTTCAGCAAAACCTAAAAATATTTGGTCAAAGTGTATTAAAATAGTAAAAAAAAAAAAAAAAAACTACGCAGTAACTAACTACAAATAATTGGAAATACTACAACTACCACTAATTACAAAATAATCAAATCAAAATAAGCAAAATGATTTTCAAGCTTAAATTTTGAGCTGTTTATCTAATGGTTTTAAATTATTTGACGGAGAATGAAGATAAAGTCAGCCTAATAAATATGCATATCTAAGTTCTAAAAGAAACACAACTTGATCCCTAACCCGACCCTAATGTTTTTTTTGTCATGTTTAATGAACAGTGCAAAAACAACATTAGGGTCCTAAAAACGAAGAAATGAACCAAATAGAGGTAAACCAACCAAAACAACAAGCTATGTTACTTAAAAACGATAATACGGTTGAAAATACAAGAAATACTGCTAATCAACCCGTACATTCAAAGTAACTGTGAAAACAACTAATGGAATTTAGTTATTTAGTGTGAATTAATGATGAGCTAATATTATAGCTAAATATTAATCAAAATTGGAACAATATTCCCTGAATCGATATTGGCGAAGGTACAACTGTTTTGGAAATACTCGTACAAAGTGAAATGAAATGAATACAATTAAAAAAATCACACTTATTTCACACATTTCAACTCCCTTTTTCATAGCTTGTCCATATTCAGCATGATTTCTGAAATTCACCATGACTGCTACAAATTGTTTTGCCAAGTCATGCGTTGGTGAGGTGATTAAATGGAAAATGCCATGTTTTAGACAGAAAATAAAGGTCAGAAGGTGGTACCTTTGCCAAGAAAATTACAGGTGATTTGAGGGAATGATAGACTAAAAACTAGCTGCAAGTTTTCTCAGATCTAAATTAGGAAACAATTTGTGACTGTGTTTTCTTTGTTTCTTTTCGATTAACTGTCATTAGGTTTTGATAGCCTATGAAACCTATTCGTATGCAAATACCAATTAATTATAAACGCAAAGTAAACCGTTACGATTATGACTACCAGTTCTGTAACCCACAATAAGTAAGTGCATTGAAAACAGGTTCTAATTCTAAACCGTTTTCAAAGTAGTCTACAAACTCTTCAATCGAATGCGAGATTTTCATCTAAGGAGTTTATATATCATCCAGTATCTTTTGAGGAAGTGTTAATAGTTAATCCTTAACTTTTACAGGTACTGTTCCGGATATATTTTATCTTTTCTTGAAAAAGGTTTATCTTTTTACCATCGTTTTCTACGTAGGAACGTGCCTGTGGTTTTAAGTTAAAAAAATATAGATCATGAATTCTTTATAGAAACCAGAATTAAACAGATTTTTGGTCACAAGAAATTTGGACTGTCTAGGCAATGAGTTTTTGACAGTCCACGGTAGATTTCTGTTACAATCTAATTCAATACCAAATCCTTGCCTTTTTGATATTTGAAGTTAAGTGCAAAGTAAGGTGCAAAATTTCCCCCATCCAACCCCTTCCAAACGTCGCAGTGACCTATTTACAATACATTAGCTACTCTCACGGCTCCTTTACAATATCAAAATAGCTCCATGGTACTATCTTCAAAGTCCGTCATGGCCTCATTGGTCACCCTAAACTTTATTCATAGAAAGGGTAGACCCAAACGAGTTTTTATTCCATCAATAGATAAAAAATAAGAATAATTCCAGTCGGCAATTAGAGAAGCCATATTATGCCTTGAATTAAAGATAGCTGCATTGAAACTCAGCATTCAATTAGATGTCAAAGACCTACATCAAGATCAGGCAAAGGAAAAAGATGGTAGATATTTATCGAAACGACAGTTTTGCACATCATTATTACTGTAATTGTAAGCCAAGGGGGAGTGAGTCGACAAAAGAACTCGAAAAAACTTATGAAAGATTAAAGAGAAAACCTGGCAAAGTGACGAAAAGTTGATAATACGAGTACAAGACCAAAAACAAATAATTTTCCCAAAATTACTTTTTATTTAGAAACAAAATAAGAATAATACAAAGGAAATAGAAGAGATTGAATCAAATTTCTGGAGTAATTAATTGTAAGATGAATTAAATTTTGGCAGAGCAACTATCAGCTGATACATGACGCTTGCTGCCCAAAACAAGACCTTTCCCAATGTGAAAAGACAATAAACGTAGCACGCTAATCTATTTATCATCGCAGATGTTTATTTTTAAATTCGTACCATTTCTTGAATCTATTTCCAAGTCATGAATGCAACTACAGTTCGAGGACCTCAATTTGGAATTCCATCCATTCTAATAGGTAACAATTAACCGAAACAATCTGATGATGAAACAGCACGCAAAATATGTAGAAAACATACCCATTTCTCAATTTAAATAAATCCTTCATGAATATGCAATATTTATATCGGTTGAGGCCCGGAGTGATGTAAACATAGGTATATACAGATTATGACCGCACCATTATTCTATCTATCTCAGGCTCTCGTCCACTCAATAACAACCTAGTTTGTTTGTTGGTTTATGTGTATGTATGCGCAGTAAACAGGTATCAACAGACAACACAGGCACGCCAAGTATTAACCTCAATTAACTCATCCATGTGTGAGTGCCTCATACCAACTCAGGTTATTACTAAAATTTAATTACAACACCAATACGCTGGTATTAAGTTTTAAACTCGTTTATCGTTTGTATTAAATTTATCCCATTGTTAACCGGAGGATACAAAATGTATAGCCTTGAAACTTCTTATCGAACAAGTGAGTCGACTGACGACTACACACAATTACGACCTGTGAAGCGCGACGTTGCCAACATTCACCGCGCTACTGCGTCTTAATTTTACAAGTCCGCCGCCATTTTGTTTCCATTTATCAGATGCAACTTGCGAATGATGAGGCTCGATTTATTCTCTTTTTGTTAAGGCCAACAGATTCATAGGTAAAACACATTCAAAGAAAGCTAGTTAGCTAGTAACCACACTTTCCCGCATCAAAAAACACGCATGTTACGTAACCTTAGGAAGTTGTCTAACGATGTAAAATACATGAGGTTAGGTCTCGCATCGAGTACACTGCAGGCTGAAAGTTCAAGATATCTCAATAGCGAATATCAGATATGCTGTAGATGTCTAGATCAGCGAGATTGCAAGCGTACCCTAGCCATACCTAGGTATTTATGTAGGGGGCAAAGTGTCGGCGCAATATGGTTGACATACGTACTTTGAGAGGTTCGTGAGCCAGCGCCGGGTGCGGGGCGTTCGCCCCGTGCTGCCAGGGTAGCCCTCCGGCCGACTCACAACCAGATACATCACAAATACGGTCATTTTCAACGCAAATTCCGCGGTATCGATCACGCACAGACGCCATTTTGAACCGACACTGAGCGCGGACGAGAGCGCGACGTTGCCACGTCGCACGTTTCCAATCCGCACTTCTATTTCTGTCACCCTCCCCCCGCGCACCGTGACGCCGGAGGTCGCCAAACAGCGCTCGACAAAACATTCACGATTTCAATTTATACATCAACTTCGCGGGTTCTTATTTGAAAAACTCATGATCTAGTAGGCCTTCGGATCCGGCAGGCGCGGGCGGGGGAGGGGAGGGGCGACGTAGTGAAGGGGAAGGGGGTGTTATAACAGCGTTTCCAATGATAAGATAGTACTTATAGACATCGTATAGATGTACATGAATTGTAATATATCGTCCGAGCGCGCCCGGCTTTCACCAAAGAGCGGAGCGAGGCGCGGCCGCGCAGGACCGCGCCGACATGTGCCATTGGCCACCGCAGAGATCGATAGACAAACACCGACGAGGACGTCGACCTACATACGATACTGAGCCTTACTGCTGTAATAATAGATGTCGTATTTGTTCGTTACTGACTATAAACAAACTACCGCACGAGCACACTGACGTCGTCCACGTAGATACGCACGAACACAGGCGTTGTGAAAACGACGCGAGCAAGCGACGAGCTGCGCGACCTACCAATGTATACCATCATTGTATTATGGCACTTTTCTAGAGTCGAAATTCCTGTGCCGCGTCGCGCCCAGCGCGCCCTACCGAAGGACAAAGGGACGATTTCACACGGAAAACAAAGGGAAACGCCGGTCCACGGATAATAACACATTTTTTGTTTGATAAATTAACTTTTTAACAAGTTTTTATCGGGTGGCAGCGCGTTGCCAAGTCGTCAGGTTGCCCGATCGCGCGCTCTCTCATTATGAAATGGGATTTTCTAACTGCACATGACGCAGTCGATTGATAAGATGATTTTTTGAAAGGTTACATAAAATATGCAATACTAGGTACACTGGACTGAATGAGTAGCGTATGGTCATGATACAGGTGCGCCGGACAAGTTGTAACAGGCAATATGGCATTATCCATCATATCCCTATTTCGTCACTACACGTATTACACAAATGAAAGCAATAAAAAACAACTAAAAATACCAGATATAAGCTTGGAATTGGAAAAGACGCAATCTGTCAAGCAGTCACTTACCTGAATTTTTACACGAAACGTGCGTATTTCTTCACAAAACTCACTGGAACGTCACTCCGAGACGATGCAATAGTAATATTCAAGGTATTTTAAGGTTTTTAAACAATTTGATGTGCATAAAAAAATTATACATGCCGTTGAGCAAACGTCCCGCGCGCATAGAGACCGAATGCGAACTGTTGGTAAGTTTGGTTTGGTTGGGTCGGTTGATAGGTGGGGGGCGGCGGGCGGAAAACCGGAGAACGGGCAATCGAGGGAGTCAGAAAGGGCAAATTTTTTATAATTTTTTACTGTTTACTTGGCTAAATTAGTAACCAGCATCCCGTTAAAAAATATAAAATGATTTTTGAAAACATTTCATTCAATAATAAATTCAGCTCATGTGATAAAAATGTGATAAAGTGATTGTCTTGACATTGATGTTTTTCCTGTTTCGAACTCTTCGGAACTGCACACACATAGACAAAAACCAAAAACACAATGATTTATTGCCACAGTACTGCTGAATGAAAAAATACTATGGTGTTTATGGACATTTTTTAAATGTTTATTTTTGAAAGTTTTTAACTATTTCAAATAAAAACGTTTAATGCTGCCTAAAGAAAGATTTTTTTTAAATGACAAAACTCTAAATTCTTCTCACCTTTGGAACATCATAAATAATTTTCGGAGATTAAATTCCAAAGAAGGATCTCTTCTTTTCTAATCATAATTCACAATAAAGCAACATATAAAGTAGACCTCTTAATGCAAGTGGGATGTACCAGCGCTGGCACCATTATATTTAGTCGTATAGTCGTTAGGTTTATCGTTGTCAAACCAACCAATGAAAATTTGGTACATCGTAAAAAAAAAAAAAACATATTCTCGACCAATCAAATTGGAGATCGTGTATGACAGAAAAGAGATAAACTTCTTCAACACGTATTGAAAATTTCCCTACATTTATCTGCATTTTCTTGTTAATTAAACACTTATTTGTGCCAGTTAGATAATAAGGAATTAAAGATGAGTCCAGCAACCCTTTTCTTTGCGTTTACAATTTTATTTGTGGTGGTAACTGCGCGAATAGACCCCACAAACTTGAAATGTTTAGGTGTGTATATTTGCCGATATGTTTAAACACAATTTTTAATAAATTTGGTGGTTAATTTAAGTTATCTTGTTATTTTAGTGTGCCGGACGACCTTCGAGGAGCTTAACGATGTGATAAAAAAAGTAGATAAATGGAAAAAAGTTGATGTAAGTAATACATTTTAATGACTGAACTTCAGTTCAAAGTTTTAGTACTATTGTATTCTTTAGTTTCCTGCATAGTATTAAATCATTGCAAGTTCTTTGAACATTTAAAGTATTTAAGATATTATGTCCATTTATTGTATGTCATAGAAATTAATTTTAATTACAACATGACAACCTATCAATAAATTCTCCTGATATCAGACAAAACTATACTTACAATAATTTTTAATTAATTAACTTCATTTATACATTTTCTTATAATCCCTGTGGTGTCTTGCAGCTAAACAGAGATATATTTCATTCATAAAAAGCTATGTTTTAAGTATGCGATAAAAAGTAATTGATCAATTTGTAATTTTTTATGGTTAACATGCTGATAGCGTAAAACAACAGTAATGTGTTTATTGCTCATGTGTTATTCATTTAATTAACCATGTGTTTAACCACACCGTTCACTGTTAAACGGGGAAGGAAACTGGTATGCCCAAAATATATTTCTCGACGGCATGTGAAGCCAAGTCAGACGCCTATGGGCGGCTTTAAAACTCTGACACCAGGTTAGTCGCTAACCACACGAAAAGAAGATATCAGGTGGTGTTCTTTAGAAGAACATCATGTGTTTGAGCTACTCCATGTTATTTTTTATTTTTTTGTGTTAGGTACATGGCAATAAAGCCCCATTTACATGTTCCAAGTTTCTTGAACATTCAAGAGCAATAATCGCATGCAATTATTGCTCTTGAATGGTCCAGAAACTTGCTATATGGCATGCCATACATTCTATACACATTCTAGAATTGCATGCAAGTGTTTACATTTTAATCTGCATGCAATTTAGTGAGCAATAGTCACATGCAATTAGTGCTCTTGAATGTTTCAGAAACTTGCTATATGGCATGCCATATAGCACATTCTAAAATTGCATGCAAGTGTTTCCATGTTAACATGCATGCAAATTCTCTAGCAATAGTCACATGCGATTAGTGCTCTTGAACAAGCCAGAAACTTGCTATATGGCATGCCATAGAGCACATTCTAGAATTGCATGCAAGTGTTTACATGCGTTCAATTTCCATAAAATCGCATACAATAATTGAATGCAAGTTTTGCCATGCAATAAATTAACATGCGATTCACACTAAAACAATAAAATTGCAAGGTGATTGTTGCATGCAAGTTTTGCTTGGTCTAAACACAGAGTTGCACATCCTTATACACTTGATTCAGGTATTGTACGTATTTGTGCTACCAAATATTTAATAAGATTTGATTGAGAGTCTTCTCAAGTTTTTTTTTTGTTTTTTATCATGCATAGACTCCGTATGGTGATACAAAAATACCCTAAGGGTCTCTTGGTTAGTCAGCCTGGATACTTACCTCATATTATAACTACAGCGCAACCTATTCTCATTGATTATCATCAGTTTTATGATGATACAGCAAGACATGTTGACATTGTTGAAAATTATATACAAAATGACATGATTACTTTGTAAAGTATTATATTATTTTAATTATTGTGAATGTGGGGACTATGTAGATTTTTTTTCTTGTCTTTATCATTTAGTTTTAATGATAGTCTGGCAGTTTGAGTAGTTTATGCGGTCTACCCAAATGTCCTTTCTTTGGTATTGTTTGTTGAGTTGAGCTCCTTATGTCCTGAGTTGAGCTCCACGATAACTGACAAATGCTTGCACTGACTGGACAGGTCCACTTAAATCTGTGTGGTTATTTTCTCAATAGACCATTTCAGACACTAATCTACATGGTCCTCATATGGCCTGACCCAGATTATGTCTGGACTAAAAAGAGACTGCAACCTCTGGAGTTTATTTATTTATAATAGGGTACGCCAACAGCATATATATTTTACATTAAATATTAAAGTTAACAGATATGGGCTCTTATATATATATACCAATTACAGGTGTACACGACATTTACATACAACAAAATAACCTTCTTAAATTACATAAATTATATATTAATTAAAATGGAAAATAAAATAAAATCATTAGCATAAAACAGCGTTGAACTAGGTCTAAAACAACAAAAAAAAACATCTTCCAAAAATATAATTAAATATAAAATAACTAGCTAAACTAGGAGTTTGTTTCGGCCTTTCTTCTAAGAGTACTCAGGGAACGCCGACCTCACCTAGCTTATTTTTTTTAAATATGACAAGTTTATGAGCTTCCGATATCCTATTTACAGGATAAACAGTTTCATTTCAAGAAGAAAAGGCTGGTATTAGATTTTTCTGTTTAAATGATTGCTTTACTAATGCATCAATCAATCTGCCTAGCCCATTCCCAACTCACAGCTAGTCTACTTCTCTTCCATACATCTCAATCACCCGTCATCTCAGTAGTTACCATTTTTCTAGATAAATCACCAATCCATCGACTGCTTCTCTGGTCTTCCTCTACTTTTATAGCCATCTATATTCAAGGTTACTACTAAAATGGACATAACTTTTTAGGGTTCCGTAGTAAACAAGGAACCCTTATAGTTTCGCCATGTGCGTCTGTCTGTCCGCGGCTTAGCTCAGAGACGGTTAGTACTAGGAAGCTGTAATTTGGATTATGTATACATATTAACCATGCCGACGGTGGTAAAATGAAATCAAGAAAAAAATTTTTTAGGGTAAGTACCTCCACTGCACGTAAAGTGGGGATGTTTTTTTTTTCCACATCTAACCCATGTTGTGGAGTATCGTTAGAAAGGTCGTTCAAAAATATTGTGAGTTTATGAAAACCATTTTTGGATTCAGGGATTCGTTTGAGAAATATTAAGCTTTTAACTGATTTTTTTTGTTAGAGTCAAGTGTGTCCCCCCCCCTGCCAGCTAAATGGTTGTACTTGGATTTGTGAAAAAATTCACAGCAGTAGTATATATAACGAAATTAAAAGGAAAACTACCAGAGATAAGTAGGCTGTACAGGTTAACGAGTAATAATCCACCAACTTAAATTTGCGGTTTGAAAAACATGATCTCCCATACATTCCGTATGGGAGAACATGTTTTTCAACTACAATGTTAAGTTTGTTCTTGGGATAAATTCATCCCAACTACGGAACCCTTCTTTGTGCGTGGTCGGCCGGTTTTTATAAAAAAAAAAACTGAGTTTGACTTTAAACTGCTTCAAAACTCACGGGGAGTTTGTTGCGCCACTTCTTCTTCCCAGCTAAAGCACTAGGAAGGGGTGAAGGGCGGGCGTTTTGGGGGACTGTCTTGTGTAATTTTGATGGTCGAAAAGTGTTGATTCGCAATTGGAATAAATGACTTATGATTTTCATTTTGAAACATTATTCTCTTCATAAAGTATTTGAGTTAAGAGGGTTTATCCTAAAAGTTGGCAACGTCGCAAATAACTGTCAAATATTTACCTGTTTTGATTCTTATAGCAATATTACTGAATAGAAATAAGAAATGTGGCTAACTAGAGAACTAGAATATTAATAATGAATTGCCATTATAACATTGAATATGTTGTTGTACCCATTTCAGGTATAAAAAACGCATTTGGAAAGTTTCCAAATAGTTTTTTTACATCTAAAACTAAACATTCGGTGTTACGTTAATTATTGCATTTCATAATCAATAATCTAGTTCGCTAGTTAGCCACATTTTTTATTTCCACACAGTAATATTGCCAAATTAATCAAAACAGTGAAATATTTGACATCTATTTGCGACGTTGCCCACCTTCAGAATAAACGCTCTTAAGATTATAATCAAATTAATAAAGTTATGTGTCATTAAAGCATGTAGATTAATCATTTCTTATCTTTCTCTATAAGCTGTAAAAATATTGATTGTAGTAATCATTTTACAGTAGTGGGTTTTTTTATGAATGGCTTTGCAATCAGTAGCGATATAATTAATTATTCTGCCTGTGTAGAAACTGTGCCTTTTTATTGGCTGCTCACTCAAATGTCTCGCTGGTGGTAGCGTGTGTGTTGGATCATTAAGTTCCCTTCAAAATGGTTGAGCTAAATGGTGCTGATTCATGCGCTATGTTCGTGAACGGGCGCCGTCAGTAGGGACTGGTCATCCCTTAGCTGCAATGGCTTATAATAATTTTTGAATTGTTTTTATCTTTTTATTACGGACGCTTTTAGCGTGCACGTCTTTCTAATTGTTCTCACATGTATAATTTCAACATTTATGATGTAACCAATAATTTGTAACAATGAGTGTCCGTGGAGTTTCTTACCCGTTCGTCTCCATAGGAACCTACTACGCTTTGGAATGGGCAACTATCTTTCTGACTGACCGACCCCTTGACAATTCAAAAGTGCCTGTAGTTGGTTTATTTGAAATAAATGCTTTGTGTTTGTGTCTTCGTCTTTTTTTGACAGAAAATGTGCAAAATGGTCCAAATAGTGATGTCATAAAAAAAAATAGATTCCTCATACCCAGGGGTATCCGAAAACCGAAAATACTGCATTTATATTCCGCGATTCTTGATAGTTTTCGAGCTGTACGATTTTTAACCGACTTCCAAAAGGAGGAGGCACACACGAAAAAGTGTCCCGTTACGCTCGTTGTCCCGTTACGCTCATTGTCCCGTTACGTTCATTGTAACTTACAGACAACCAATTTTTTTTTTACCCGGGCATCATCTCTATTATAAGTTGGCAAACTAAATCGCAGAGTATACCAATGTATAGTGACATATGCTAGCCCGCACATCTTGTCCAACGAAATCTGTATCTTAGTTAGTTACTATAGTTGACCAAATTACAGTTGTATGTCTTCGGGAGCTCTTTCCATTTCAAATTTTTCACACAAGCAAAAAAAAAATAATTCTGGAAATAAGTTTTAATAAACACTTTTATGTTTTAAAACTAGCTTTGGTCGAAATAACTTTGGTCTGCGTTGGAGTAAAATATGCATAAACACAGATATGATGCGCATTTATAGCCGGCTATAGATAAGTGCAGGTTCATCCATAGGGGAAGTACACTTTGTATAATTAAAACCAACAAATTAACATAAAATCATTGTTTTTTTTCAGGTTGGCAACTTCAGAATGGATGCGAGTGGCAACACCATGCAAGAGAAGGTTCCCGCTCACCGCTCAGCTGTGTACATCTCCGAAGTGATTGATGAGATTTGTGAGTTTTTTTTTATCATTCATTTGAAATATTATATGACACATTTTTCTTTAATTGTGTTTCTATCGATACTCATCGCAGCTGCTTAGTTTCGCTAGCTAAGTTATTTTAACCCTGTATAATAGAATAGAATATTCTTTAATACTAATGAATTGCAATTATAACACTGAATTTGATCTTGTAACCGTTTTAGGTGTAAAAAGGCATTTGGAAAGGATCCAAATAGTTTATTTTACATCTAAAACTAAACATTCGGTGTTACGATATTAATTATTGTATTTCATTCATAATCAATATTTTAGTTCACTAGTTAGCCACATTTCTTATTTCCATATATTAATATTGCCAAATTAATCAAAACAGGTAAATACTTGACAACTATTTGCGACGTTGCCAACTTTTAGGATAAGTGCTCATAAGTTCTGAGTTGAGCTCGACGATTAACGACAAATGCTTGCACTGACTGGACAGGGCCACTCAAATCTGTGGGGTTCTTTCCTCAAAAGACCATTCCAGACACTAATCTACATGGTCCTCACATGGCTTGACCAAGATTATGTCTGGACTTTAAAAGAGACTGCGACCTCTGAGTTTGTTTCGGCCTTTGTTCTCAGAGCAGTCAGATAGGAAACGCCGACCTCACCTAGCTTATTGGTTTAAATATGACGTGTAAAAATGATAGTCCTATTTCCAGTAAAGAACGTCTTTCTGCTGATATGGTCACATAACGATGATGATTTTGCACCTGACCTTTTAGAAAGAAAGTAAAGAAAAAATATTTTATTGGTCACAGAAACACGTGCAAAAAAAAAGATAATTAAGTCGAGTCAATCAATCTGCCTAGCCTTTTCCCAACTATGTTGGGGTCGGCTTCCAGTCTAACCGGATGCAGCTGAATACCAGTATTTTACATGGAGCGACTGCCTATCTGACCTCCACAACCCAGTAACTAGGTAATACGATACCCCTTGGTAAGACTGGTGTCAGACTTTCGGGCTTCTGACGACTCGTAACGACTGTCAAAGATCCACGAATGACAGCCGGGACCAACGGCTTAACGTGCTTTCCGAGGCACGGAGGATTCTCGGTATGTAAAGATGGTCACCCATCCACTGACTAACCCCGGCAAGCGTAGCTTAACCTGATGGAAAACCACGAGCTCCTTAATAGTGGCACTTTATACACTTCCTAAAATGAAACAAATAAAATAAACTATTTAATCTAACTCTTACCTAAACATTTTCAAGGCAAGAAAATGGACGACTACGTGCGCGTGTACTACAAGGCTACCAACAAGCTAGCCATCATGCAGCTGATCACCAAGGAAGGAGGAATGAACCCCGAGTTCTCTAAGACTAAGTTCGTGACTGACGACGATTTGAACAAGAGTTTGGAGTACTACGTAAGTATATTTTCATACACATAAGTTACTGCAGAATGAGAGGGGCTCGTGGCCAAGTAACAGCCGCACGGGTTGATCGATCAAATTTAATTAAAAGTGTTAAGTGCGTAAATTCCGGGACATGTTGTAAACAGAGTAAAATTTTTAGGGTTCCGTAGTAAACAAGGAACCCTTATAGTTTCGACATGTCCGTCTGTCTGTCCGCGGCTTAGCTCAGAGACGGTTAGTACTATAAAGCTGTAATTTGGCATATGTATACATATTAATCATGCCGACAAAGTGGTAAAATAAAATCAATAAAAATATTTTTTTTACCTCCCCTACACGTAAAGTGGAGATGTTTTTTTTTCTCGTCTACCCCATGTTGTGGGGTATCGTTAGAAAGGTTGTTCAAAAATATTGGGAGTTTGTGGAAATCATTTTTGGATTCAGGGATCCGTTTGCGAAATATTAAGCTTTTAACCGAAATGTTTTGTTAGAGTCAAGTGTCCCCCCCCTGCCAGCTAAATGGTACTTGGATTTGTGACAAAATTCACAGCAGTAGTATATATAACGAAATTAAAAGGAAAACTATCAGAGATAAGTAGGCTGTACAGGTTAACGAGTAATAATCAACCAACTTAAATTTGCGGTTTGAAAAACATGATCTCCCATACATTCCGTATGTGAGAACATGTTTTTCAACTACAATGTTAAGTTTGTTCTTGGGATAAATTCATCCCAACCCTTCATTGTGCGTGGTCCGACACGCACTAGGCCGGTTTTAATAATTCTACCTTTACATCAACCAAACTACCTATATATATTTTGTGCTAATATTCTTATTTGATGTAATTTCCAGTGCGAGCGCATGTTCGAGGAGAACGAAGACGAGATCACATCGCTATACAAGACCAGACCTCATGATGACATCATGCCTGACGCAGAGAGAGAGGTCACATTATATATATATATTTTATTTATTTTTTGAGGATGGGAAATCATCAAATGACTTCTCTCGCTCTGGGCGGAACGACCCTCTCGTTGTCAGACTTTTACTGACTAAAACCCACCCGTGTTCCTTCCGTTGCCTGTGTGCCGGGGCCGCGATATCCCTTTCGGACAAACTCGCAACCCTGGCAGGCATTGGCCCTTACGGACCCCGTCAGTTGGTGCTGACATCTCTTTGAGGCGCGCGTGGAACACAACGCGCCGTCGACCCGGGCCTGGTCCTAATCGGACGGCGAGCTACCCATTGCTCACCGTCCGTAAAAAGAATTTTGTCAAAATATTGGTCCGCGGTAAATTGAAGCCTGTGTCAACTTTTTGGTTAGCTAGAGCTCCAACTTTATCTGTACAAAACGGAGATTTGTTGCTTAGTTTTTACGTGAAAACGTAATAAATGTACCTTACTACTACTGTTTTGTATACAAACTTATTTTCGCAATTATAATATTAGTACCTAGCGAAGTGGGAATATTGTAGTTAGTGCACATATGCAGTATGAATATTCTTTTCTTTTTCTTGATATTTTTTTTTGTTTTGACTAGTGAAAAACAAAAAAAAAATATCTTTAAACTTCACTACAGTTAGAAATTTAATCAATCTTTCAAAGAGAGTAGTTATGATGAAGTTGATGAATTTGCAAAATTTTCATTTACCAGGTCAGGTAAGCAGGGGTAGGGGGTCTACCCAAAACAATATAAAAAATGTTTGGACCTCTGGTGTAGAAGACGCAGCGTAATTCTATAAAGTTTAATCATTTTACCAGACTGAACTGACTTACTGACTGGGAGAAGGACGGTAATGTGTTTTAGAATCAACGAATACTTTAGTCCTTATCCCCCCCATCCCGTTGCAAACCTCAATAGGTTTGATAACTGCGTACAAGGGGGTATAGCAAGTTAGCATTGGAAGCATTGCACAGTACTACACGACTTGCAGTGTGCCGAAAATGTTAATACAAGTCATTTATGGATAGCATCTTAGTTTTACGTAACTTTAACCTTCCGGAATAAATTCTCTAAACGATGGTGAAAACCTCATCAAAATCTGTTGCGTGGTTTACAGGGTTGATATGATTTAAATCACTTGATTAAAATCAGTGATTTAAATCGCGATTAAAATCAAGTGATTTTTTTATAAAAATCAATGATTTAAATCTAAATTGTTTTACTTCGACCAAATCAGCCAAAATGTGTCAAGGGACTTCCCCCGACATAAACTACGGCGCGCACACACGTGTCCAATGCTGTTTAACTACACCGTTCGGAGATTCTCCGTTTTAACTCGTGACTGAATCCGTCCGTCTAGTCTTTGGCGCGGTCATTCGTGATTGATTAATGAAAAAAGATGCTGTTTGGGTTTATATGGATGAAAAAAAGTCCACTTGCGGCAAGTTTTACAAAGCGGTGTGTAAACGTTGTAAGAAGGAATTAATGGGCTTAGTACCGAGAATGAAAAAAACATTTAGAGACATGTGTGACAGAAATAATCAAAAAAATCCGATTTAAATCAAATTAATCCGATTTAAATCAAATAAATCCGATTATTTTGATTTTTTTATAAAAGTCATGATTTTTATCAACCCTGGTGGTTTAGAAGAACAACGCGGACATACAGACAAACACGAAAAGCGACTTTAATTTATAATACAGGGTGGTACTTGGATTCAGTACATGATTCTGAACCTCCTGAGTTGTAATTTTTCGTCGGTTATTTAAAAAAAATCGGCTGTTCCATACATTTTGACCGCGTAGGTATTCAAACTCAAACTCAAAGCATTTATTTCAAATAAACCAATTACAGGCACTTTTGAATTGTCAAGTTTTTTTAGTATGCAATATGACAGACGTGCATCCCAACTGTATAACAAATTAAACAAAGAACTACATTTATACACCAAAAACTATTACGAATGCAAAACACTTATAACTAAATCAATTAAACTACTTACATATGAGGAAACCGAGGACCTATTACAGCACGCATCGTAATTCTTTCATCCACACGAACACCCACCCACTCACAAAAACACATCAATCCACACTCATTCACACACATACATCCCACTCACTAATTTCATTCATCACACAACACGCATGCCTACTCTATAAAAGTATAATATAATGATTTTTATTAGCTGCTAAAGTACATATTTTGCTTTTTTCCATTTTTATTCTTATTTACCTATGTAAATTCAAAATTTGGCATATCTTTTTCATTTTGCAAAGTTATTTTGAATTGTTTTCTTAAGATTTTAAGATTCAAAATTGTTGGTACACCATGTAACTTTAAGCTTCGGAAGAGCGAAGTGTCCTACCACAGGCAATTTTTGTCTAAAAGGTCACTTCAACCACTAGATGTAGTACATAACATGTGAAAGAAAATAAATTATTTTGTATTTGTATTTGTAAGGGGTCGGTCAGTCAGAAATATGAAGCTAGTTGCCCATTCCAACGCGTATTAGGTTCCTATGGAGAAGAACGGGCAAGAAACTCCTATTAGAATTAGAATTTTATTTATTTGTGAGAATGTAGTTTTACATAGTATGGTGTTAGTATTTTTGTTATTTCAGGGAAAGAAAGTATATGGTGTACAAATATTCAGTTGTCGTTCTTAACTAAGTACAATATTAATTTTAAGATTTGTGATTTACAATAAGACCAATGAATTAGTATTTTTATAATTAGGTAATCGTTACAATAAAATGTCAAAATGAAGTCCATCTCATCTTGGATATTACAATATTCCATAATATGGAATATTGTAACTTCAACAATTATCCAATAGCCAGCTTGTCAGCTTTTTCTTGAACATGGGGTTAGGAAGTTCCTTAAGTGAATTAGGTAACTTGTTATACACCTGAATGGCATTTACATACACATTCCTCCTAAATTTTTTAAATCTAATGCTATGAAAAAGCAGATTAAAAAAAAAAACTGACGAATAATTTCAATGCAGGGGCGTTCAGAATCATGTACTGAATCCATGGTAAGAGTTTTCGCGTCGACGTCCCTGCCACCCTGTATATGTCTTAAGATTAATAACAATTGTCTTTATTTTACAGATCTGTTTCAACCACGCCAAGTACTGTGAAGAATGGATGTTACCCAACGACGAAGATACCACGTGGACACATGAGATGGAAGCTGCGTATGTCAAGGTACGTAAGTATTTAGATTTTATCCGACCGGATACGGAACACGATACTGCGCTCTAATACAGAAACCGCAGACGTCACCCAGAAATCAGCCAAGTTGAAGTAGAACTGGGCTGATATATGCCAGTGGCCTTCTGTACTGAGCTCACGCAACGCGTCGTACGTTCAGCCAGAAATAGGACTCGCCATCAAGGAGCGCTGTCCCAAATTAGACGCATTATTAATTTATTATACTTATATCAAAAGGGCCCGAAATTCTTATGCAGTAGCTGCTAGTTGTAATCAGTAAATGTGCAAATTTGCGTTAAATCTCATGCTAGCTACTGTGAAACGGTCTTACCAAGGGGTATCGTATTATCCAGTAACTGAGTTATGGAGGTCAGACAGGTCGCTCTATGGTAAAATAGACTGGAAGCCGACCCCAACATAGTTGGGAAAGAGTTAGGCAGATATTGGGGGTGTAGACGATCTCTAACATACTTTTTAGGGTTACGTATTCGAAGGGTGCCAAACGGAACCCTATCACTAAGCCTCCGCTGTCCGTCTGTCTGTCAGCGGGCTGTATCTCATGAACTGTAATAGGTAGACAGTGGAAAATTTTACAGATTATTCATTTCTATTGCCGCTATAACAACAAATAATAAAAATTAAATATAATTAAAAATTAAATTAAACTCCATACAATAAACTTTGCTAAAACTAAACTTTGCTTTTAAGGAGGAGCTCGTGGCTAAGTAACAACAGCCGCACTGGTCGATCCATCAGGTTAAGCTACGCTTGCCGGGGTTGGTCAGTGGATGGGTGACCATCTTTACATACCGAGAATCCTCCGTGCCTCGGAAAGCACGTTAAGCCGTTGGTCCCGGCTGTCATTCGTGGATCTTTGACAGTCGTTACGAGTCGTCAGAAGCCCGAAAGCCTGACACCAGTCTTACCAAGGGGTATCGTATTACCCAGTTACTGGGTTGTGGAGGTCAGATAGGCAGTCGCTCCATGTAAAATACTGGTATTCAGCTGCATCCGGTTAGACTGGAAGCCGACCCCAACATAGTTGGGAAAAGGCTAGGCAGATTGATTGACAATAAACTTTGCTAAAATTAAAAAATATCTAACCCTGGCATGTGGAGTGTCATTGTCTAGAGCTCATCGAGTAGAGAACAAACATATTTATTTTTATTTTTTAAATTCATAAATAATAATATATATAATATAGGGGCCGTAAAAGTTGACAGTTTTAGACTATTTTTGTACGAGCTCTATCGCAACAGCTAAACAAGTTGGGAATTTGAAACTTCTGTATATCATGTACATAATCACACACGATTATACACTGTACATAATCAACAAATACTAAAAACGCAGATTCATAAGGTATTTTATTTAAACATCGATGATTTTCTGTAACTGCAAAAATAACTGTAATACATAGTATCATTAAGAAATACAAATTTACCTTTGCGATTTTCATTAAGATAATAAATAATAATATTCTTCGTTTAGTATTTTCATTTAATTGCTAAATAATGTACGGTAGTACGGAACCCTTCGTGTACGAGTCCGACTCGCACTTGGCCGGTTCTTTTTACTGTTTTTACTATTGATAAACCCTTTTTTTTTACTATTGATAAACCCTTTTTTTTGCTGTTTTTACTATTGATAAACCCTTTTTTTTTACTGATTTTACTATTGATAAACCCTTTTTTTTTACTGTTTTTACTATTGATAAACCCTTTTTTTTTACTGTTTTTACTATTGATAAACCCTTTTTTTTACTGTTTTTACTATTGATAAACCCTTTTTTTTACTGTTTTTACTATTGATAAATCCTTTTTTTTTTACTGTTTTTACTATTATTAACCCTTTTTTTTACTGTTTTTACTATTATAAACCTTTTTTTTCTGTTTTTACTATTATTAACCCTTTTTTTACTATTATAAACCCTTTTTTTCTGTTTTTACTATTATTAACCCTTTTTTTACCGTTTTTACTATTATTAACCCTTTTTTTACTATTATAAACCCTTTTTTTCTGTTTTTACTATTATAAACCCTATTTTTCTGTTTTTACTATTATAAACCCTTTTTTTTTATTGTTTTTACTATTATAAAAACTTTTTTTTTTGTGTTTTTACTATTATCAACCCTATTTTATACTGTTTTTACTATTATAAACCCTTTATTTTCTCTACTGCAGGTGCACGGCCCGGATCCGTACGGTTTCGGCGGGCTCCCCCCCCAGTCCCAGATGCCAGACTTCAGCGAAGACTACGACGACACGGACGCGCAGTCGGACGACTTCGACATCCCTGCCGAGCCTGACAAGGACGAGTTGTAGATAGAATACTTAGTAAATTGATAATCGTGCAATAGCCGGTCGCAAAATGGAGATATTTCGCAGTAAGATGGTTGAAGCCGTTATACCGCAGTATTTTTTTTTTACAGTCGAAAAAAATTGGGTATTATAGGTGAACGGAGTAATAGCCTATGGCAAAGATTTTTTTTTGTTTTTAACTTTAAGAGTATCGAAATTCAAATCATACGCACCCTACTAAATGCGTGGAATTTATCAATGAATTCGTAGCTTTCCTTAGCGGCCGATAGGTAGTCGCCGCACTTGCCGTCGGCCTCCTTGATACCCTGTCGCAGGCGCACAAGCCGCTCGCGCATGCCCGCCCGCGTGGTCAATGCTACTAAGCAAATATTCCCGGGTATGGCTTCTGTTCCACTTACACAACACACCATATTATTCTTAAGACTGTAAAAAAAGTCAGCCGGTATAGTAACATCCCTAGGGATATAGGCTATATACTGTAATATAGTTATATGAAAGCTGTTCATAGGAGCAAAAACTAGGCTCGGTAGTGCTCGGCAGCCGTTGCCGTGGCACCGCTTGCTTGGCTCGCGCCTATATTGGTCACAGTTCTAAACTAACCTAACCCATGGTATAATAATATACTTCGCCAGGTATGGCATTCCGAAACACAGTGGTCACGTGGGCAACACAAGTCTACGTCATCGCATCTGTGTTACCAGAAGTTTGTAATAATAACTCCCTAACCACCTTTATTACCTGTGCGAATCCGTTAAAACAATGAGGTTTTAATTAACAATTACGTTGGTTTATGTTTAAATTGAATTGTTTCGTTTGATTAGACACACGAAACGTCAATTTAAAATCTTTGGTTTCTGAAAATCTTTCCTAAATCGTGTTTTGTTCCAATAAAGTGGCAACTGGATAGTGACGTAAGCATGTGTTCGTCCCGGAATGCCAGACCTTGTTTTATTTTAGACCATGACCTAACCTAACCTATTTGGTCGAAGTGCCCTAATAGGTACATTACACGTATGAACCGCTTTCATATTACGGTATATAGCTATATCTCTAGACATATAACTATATCACGGCTTCAATCATCTTACTGCGACAGATATATTATTATATGACTAGATGTCTAAAGAGCAAGGTTCATACAATTACATATTAAATACAGTATGCAAGGGAGTTCATTAATATAGGGACCTATGAAAAAACGTTGGAATTATAGTAATACTGGCTTCCGCCAGCGGTTTCGTTCGCGTGATATTTTGGTAAATTATAGCATATGTTGCTTAGTGATAATATAGCATTCTACTGGACAAAGAATTTTTTAAATCGGTCCAGTAGTTTTTGAGTTTATTCATTACAAAGAAATCTTTTCTCTTTTTGTAATATTAGTGTAGATTACTATTTACCCTTGTTATTAGATTTTCAATAAAGAATTCCTATAAATATTATATTACAATAGCGCTTATCCTAAAAGTTGGCAACGCCGCAAATAGCTGTCAAATATTTATTTGTTTTAATTAATTTGGCAATATTACTGTATGGAAATAAGAAAGATGTAAAAAAGTATTTGGAAACTTTCCAAATGCCTTTTTTACACCTAAAACGGTTACAACATCAATTTCAGTGTTATAATTGCAATTCATTATTGATATTCTAGTTCGCTAGTTAGCGACATTTCGTATTTCCAGGAATATTGCCAAGTTAATCAAATCAGCGAAATATATGACATCTATTTGCGACGTCACCCACTTTCAGAATAAACGCTCTTAACTGTCCGTCGGTCTTAGAATACTACTGAACTCTTGGTCAGTCATCTTCCCGCTGCAAGGTAACGAGCTCATCACAATAGTCCTACAAAGGAATCCCTTCTGTGACTTCCCGTATCAACACGCGTAGCATGGCAACCATAGAAACGGGTTGTCGACGGAAGAATAGACAAATTGACAGATCTGTTATTTTGTCTATTCTTCCGTCGAAAAACCCATTTCTATTATGATCATGCTACGTGTGCTCAAAGCCGACTTCTATTCTTGTTGAGTGGCTTTTGAGGAAGACTCGCCACAATTTTGTTATCATATAAAATAGACTTATGTATAATATAACTGTGAAATGGAGGGGTTTGATCCGTGAAAAGAAAGGTTATCGAATTAGAAATATCAATATTTTGTTCTGTTTAGAAAAATTTACCTTGTTGAATTTGAAAAATAATGTGCCTTCGAAAAGTCTTCCAATAGGTTTACAATATTAATCCTACTATTAATTTCTGCCTACTTTACAATACGGCCGATCTGAACAGAGGCACTATTAACTTTCGCGCATGTTGTCTCACTCACACTCGCCTCATGTCGCCATTTGGTTCCTAAAAAATGTTATTGCGCAGCCTTCTGCGCGAAGTTCGGAACTGCTAAGTTATATCGGAAGTATAGTACACAGGTTTATAGTATTAAGATTTCGTCCAATTCTTGCTCATTATACCTTACATGGTATGGCATCTATTTTAATACAAAAATTATCGATTATCGGTTCAGTAATATTTTATACTAACTGTTGCGACTTATTTGTTTTTCTAAAATAAAAGTAAGATACTCCTTATAACATCAGCTGTCTGCTTGTGAAAGTCCCGTCAAGATCGGTCCAGCCATTTCGGAGATTAGCCGGAACAAACAGTACGACACGACAGATAAAAATTAAAAAAATAGTTTTTCTATTATAAATACCGTGTATACTTTCATATGCATTTAGTAAAAAGCTGTTACAGATATTTAAATTAGATTTATTTGTATAGATTGTCTCCGAGTGAATATGTTACTTCTAGGCAAGCTCCATCGTTGACCACATCTTTGCTTACCATCAGGTAAGATAGTGGGCAAACGCAAGGCAAACCAAAATAAAAAATACTGCTTAGAAATAGCAGTTTACTGTTTTGTAAAATTACTTTTTTTTTAAGTATTTTAGAGATAAAATTAGTGTTCTTGTTCAAAATTTTTGAAAGTTTTTTGTAATATTTATTTGGTGTTAGTACTTATTTTAATTTATATTCAGTACCAAGTACGTAGAAAAAGAGCATTTATATAATAAATATTCAAGTTTCAGAGAGCTATAAAATCCATTTCTTCATATTCTACTAGAGAATAGTTATGTGCAATGATAATAAATTATTCATACTGGGTTTATGGGACATGGACGCGCATACTGCTATCATGAATTCAGCACATGGTTCTTAGACCCCCCATCGTAGAAATGTTTATTTAAAAAAAAATCGGCTATGTCGGCATCACTGCACTGACGTCACGCAAAATCCTGCATCGCACAAGCAGAGTTTTCCGCGCGACTAGAATATATACAACGTCCCGAAATCAATCGGCGGGCAGTAGCCCATCAGACACGACCACTCTGGTCGGAGGATCCTCCCTTTTCTATGGAGGATGAGGGAACTTGACATCCTGTTCCTCATACCTCTATAAGTAGGCCGGGGGGCGCTGGAATGATACGGAAGAGGTGCCCTCATGTCCCTTTGAACAGTGTGTTTTTTTTTTTTGCTGAATTCCTGGTGACTGTGCAACAGTCTCCCTTAAGTCCTGTATAAAATCTTTAAAAAAAAAAACATATTTTGTAAGTTTTACTGTCGTTTGCCTTATTATATTAATGTCGTAAGGAATTTAAGCTCACAAAAGTGCCTTTTAAGATCGCTAAACTCTGATAGATTTGAGCGATGTTGTACTACATTGCCATAGGTTAGCAATGCAATTAAACTATGTATATTTCGTTAAATAACTGAGTTGTGTTAAATTGACTATACACAATAGTCTAATGTGAGAATTCAAGGAATTTTTGAATTGTGTGAATTTTATTATTAAGTTATAATTTTAGTTATATTCTTGTCTAAACTGGCCACTAAGTCTTTTGATTACCAAATCCATAAAAATATATGAATGATCAAGACATCTGTTATGCCTGATTTTTCTGTAAGATATACAGGGTCACATTAATTAGCTAGCGAAACTTCAGTTATCAATATTATACCGAGAAAACAAACAAAAAAAAAAAACTATTTTTTTCTGAGTAGTACACTACCAGGCCGATGACGCCGTAATCAACTTGAAATATTGTCTTTGGAAATCTTTGTTTTATCGTCATTATTTTATATCCCATCACCAGAAGCTCGTGGCTAAATAATAACAGCCGCACGGGTCGATCCTTCAGGTTAATCTACGCTTGCCGGGGTTGTTCTGTGGATGGGTATCTTTACATACCGAGACTTCTCCGTGCCTCGGAAAGCACGTTAAGCAGTTGGTCCCAGCTGTCATTCGTGGATCTTTGACAGTCGTTCCGGGTCGTCAGAAGCCCGAAAGTCTGATAACCAGTCTTACCAAGGGTATCGTATTACCCAGTTACTGGGTTGTAAAATACTGGTATTCAGCTGCATCCGGTTAGACTGGAAGCCGACCCCTACATAGTTGGGAATAGGCTAGGCAGATTGATATTTGTTTACTAAGTTCCGCCAGCTTATTTAATTTGACCTTGTAGAAATCGGGCAATTTTCATTCCCTTGAAACAGCATTAAAATACTTACAAGTAATTTTTATTTGAAGGGTACAGTTACCTACAATGAGTTTATGTTTAATTATTATTTATGTCGTGATTACATGAGTGATTTATAAATGGGTATTAAATATTTTGTTTGAAAAATATTGTGTTTTATTCCTGTCTCAGTAATAATCTCCAGAAAGAATTTCGGTGACGACGGGCAATCTCAATAGAATGTGCGTAACTCCAGCTTCTTCATAGGTGATGAAATAATGCCAATATTACTATGCCAATATTTAAGGCAACATTGCATCAATCAAAATTCCCGGTCTTAATTTTGCAAAAAGAAAGAAAGAAAGAAAGCATTTATTTGTCAGAATATTGTACAAAGTTGTTATGTGCATTATGTATTACGATCATAATATTCTGCCGTTTCCGGCGTACAAATATGGTTTGTAAAATTATGGGTCATCATTACATTAAAATTAAATTATTAATCATTATTATTACAATTACAAATAATTTTAATAAATTAAACAATAGTTGTAGAAGAGATTAATTATATAAGTCGGAATTTAATAAAGTCAAAGAGATAAAATATGATTTATAGGCAATAATGTCAAATATTTAGATTTTTTCATTCATAAAATCTTCAGTCGAGTAATAACATTTGCTTAAAAGAAGGTTAAATAATTTACTTTTAAATGTTCTGAGGCTGAGAGTTTTGAAGCCATCAGGTAATTTGTTATAAACGGTAATGGACATGCAGTATACATTATTAGAAAACAATTTAATTCTACGCCTAGGAACATTAAGCATATGCACTTTGCGACTGGGTCTGGATACAACATCATTAAATAAGTCAAATTCATGTCTGTTTTGGCTGCAAGAATGCAGCTACAAGAATTTCCGTTTACTGGCCTGTACCCTCACGATCAATCAAAATCTGAATCGTTTTGAAACAGATAGCTAAACCCATTGCTTCATAATTTCGAAAAAAAAATCTGCTCAACAACGTAAATAACGCAATGAATGTTGTCGAACTGTCAAAATTAAACAATCGTTTACGAAAATAAGTTACGTAATTAGATAGCGAAGTGACATCACCCCAGCTTCCTCATGCAGTACAGGCAAACCAGTGAGGTTAGGGTTTTGGACTTTAGTCAGAAAATTAGACTAGCCAAGTACGCAGGAGATGTTATTTCACAAGTCTCTTTTCTCTCACACAAGGCCTCAGTGATGACAATCATTATCATACACTTGCGGGAGAGGTTAGGTACAGGATTGACAGGAGCCCCGTGCAAGTCACGGAGATCTCACCTGAACTTTCAAACTCAAACAGGAAGATCTCAATATAGGTACCATTCCGTACCCGACCGCAGGGGGCAACTGCACGGAGGACACGGTGGAGCATACGGTGGAGGTCTGCCCGGCTTGGGCGGGGCACCGCCGTGTCCTCACGGAGGCGATCGGCAGCGGCGATCTCTCGCGTCCGGCCCTGGTGCAGGCCATGGTCCGGAGCGAGAGTGCATGGGAATCCGTCACTTCCTTCTGCAAAGCAGTAATGCTCGCGAAGGAGGAGGCGGAGCGCGCGAGGGAAATGCAAGATGCTCGCCCTCGCGCCCCTAGTCGCCCCGGACGTCGGGAGTCGCGAGCCGACTTCCGGCCACTGTAGGCGCGGGCTTGCGGACGGTGGGCAATGGGTAGCTCGCCGTCCGATTAGGACCAGGCCCGGGTCGACGGCGCGTTGTGTTCCACGCGCGCCTCAAAGAGATGTCAGCACCAACTGACGGGGTCCGTAAGGGCCGATGCCTGCCAGGGTTGCGAGTTTGTCCGAAAGGGATATCGCGGCCCGGCACACAGGCAACGGAAGGAACACGGGTGGGTATTAGTCAGTAAAAGTCTGACACTCCCTCTCGCTCCGCCCAGAGCGGGAGGAGTCATTTGATGATTTCACACCCAAAAAAAAAGGAGGCATCTGCAGGCAACATGTCGCCGAGACACGACGTTTCAATTAATGTAACTATAATGTAACTAACAATTGGTGCTAACCCAATTTAATTAGCGTCGGGTCGTAGAGCATCGTAGAGTATATATGTTCTGTGGTCGGGTCACACGGAATGGCAGCGGCTGGCAGCGCCTGCCAGCGGCCGGAAGCGCCCGCCAGCGGCCTCCGGCGTCACCGCTGGCGGCCTCGCGCGACCTCCTCCCACGCGCCTAGTCTCCTCTGGACTAGTTTAGTTTCTACATTCTACGTCCGCGGTGCTGCGAACGGCGTCGCGTCGCCGCTGGCAGCCGCAGGCAGAACCACCGACAAGATGCGCGTGGCGCGCGGCCTCGAGACCTTTCAAGCTTTTCAAGCGATACTGGTCTTTTAAGTATGTAGATAAAGTTTCAAATTATTTCACACTGAAAGTGCTCGCTGCGTCGCTGCCTGCCGCTGCCATTCCGTGTGACCCGACCACAGAACATATATACTCTACGATGCTCTACGACCCGACGCTAATTAAATTGGGTTAGCACCTGCACGAATAGCATAAAAACCATAGAAACGGCATTTCTAAGGGTTTTGTCGACGGAAGAATAGACAAAATGACAGATTGTGATTGTTGATCTGTCATTTTGTCTATTCTTTCGTCGACAAAACCCATTTCTAGTAGTTATGCTAAGCGTGCAGGAAGAGTGTATTTGATCAGTTTCAAATAATTAAACCATCAATAACATTACTCATAAATTGTTTTATTAATAAATTTAATACGTACAAAATTGTTTGCACCTACACAGTAAATTCATACAATCGTATATTTCATTAAAATTTAAATTATTATCAAAAATATAACTGTATTTTACAAATATCATCTTATAGCTAAATTATACAATAATCTTGGTTATTTTTGCTGTGAACAATGTTACAATACTCTGTCTCTAGCGTAAGACTTAAGGTTTTAAAATAGGTTACATAATTTCTAAATTGAGCATTTGTGATAATATGTGGCAAGAAGGGGTTAATAGTGCATGAAAAAAAAAATTTGAAAGAAGCAGAAAAACTGACTTTGGCAATATTTCAAATTAACAATAAACTTTTTAATAAAAGACAAATACGGATAAAATAATAATGAGAAATAGATACAGAGCACGTTTGTGAAGGATCACAAGTGATGAGGAAAAGCGGTCGGCGTTCATTCCATACAAATTACCATTATATAAATCACTGTCTTGTTTTGATATTTTCATTAAAAACATTTTAACTCTTTTCTAAAAATAATTTATGGAAAAAACAAAACATTGGAACATGGTCAGTGGTACATAATTGTCACCCGATTTATGGAAGAAAAAAAAATTGGTGTTGAGCGATTTTTGGTAGGGGATAAACCTCAGAGGGATAAACTTATGGATTCACGTCACTTGTTTAAAAAACGGTGAAGGAAAACATCGTGAGGAAACCGGCATGCCTGAGAGATATATCTCGACGGCATGTGAAGCCAAGTCAGAGGCCCATGGCATAAACTCTCACCAGGTTAGTCACTAACCACACGAAAAAGAAGAATGTGTTAAATTAAAAATATAATAAGCTAATGAAATGTTACTTTAAGTAGAAAATTTACTGAGTTTTAATATTTTAACTTAAAATAATTAATATAATACAGACCTGTGTTTTTAGACTTAACTATAAAATAATGGAATGTATTTGTCAGAATTGGGATATACCCATAGATATAAGAAAGAAGGAGATATGCCCGGTAGTTGAAAATGTATCGAAACCCAATGTCTTCTATCTATCCCTACTCTCTAGCCTGCGATCACACATGCGATCAGTAAACCCAATAAATACGAGGCGGGGGCTCACACTTGCAATTTACAAATCAGAACGTACTACACAATCAATTATAAACCTTATCCCATCAAACACAGCGTGCATTTACCATGCACCGTACAACTCACCCACACGAAAACATCGTTCGCTATCGTTGTGCTGTGCAAAAGCCATTTATTTTACATATACGCTAGTGATTGACTAAATCGGAAACTTATCGATTCTCCCATTTATTATTGTATTAAAATTTTTGGAAGTTGCTGAAAAAATTATAAATAAAAAACGATATACATATAATAAGATGATATAAATAAACAATAAGTAAGTAAAAAAAAGAAATATTAAGTAAACCAAAAAAATAACAACATTATGAGAAAATCTAAATGAGTATAAAACAAGATTTCACATCGGTCTTCCAATCAGGCTAACTGTTGACAAATTGAAGAATAAACTTTAATAGTAATATAAATTCATACGACAATCGACATTATTGTCGATAGCCTACGTTAGTGGATCTGCACAACCACATCACTAATCCGTCACAAGACGCTGCGGCCGTACTAACGATGCAACCGCTTAAAGTAAATATCGTTTTGTAATTTTTACATTGCTTGTCCAGTTACTTAGCGACATACTTTGGTAGTGGTAAAGAAGCAATGTATTTACTACAATAAAAGTACAGTCGCTGTGATATATGAAAACAAAAATAACGTAGTAAAGGCAAGAAATATTTTACGATTTGTTGTTTTTCATGATTTTCAACACAAATATAGCAAAATACTTGTGCTGATTTATGAAAAGTGGTTCTACGATTTATAAAGTTTATAGTTTAGCTTCGATTTTTACAAGAAACCACTGAACAACACGGTATTCTTAAATGTTATCACGATCGCGCTCGAAAGCGCACTAGTTAGCGGAGACGGCCATTTGCCTGAGGCATGAGCATTGTGATCAAGACGCGCGGACACAGACACGCCCCCATACCACTTCTCCTGTTATTTATATTTCTATGGATATACCACAGATGGAACACTCCGCATAAAGCTACAAGTAGATACGCGGCTCGACTTGTCGAATTCAGTGAGCGTAACGTAGTCAGAAGATATACTCGTAAGAGTCCCGCGATAGAAAGAGAGGCAACTTCTAGGTGAATATAAGTGTCGGTAATTAGCGCTGTGCGACCTGAATTGCACTTTATTGTGTCGAAGAAAGAGTCGCTTTTTATTTAAATGATTTTGCGGAGTGAACCAACTATGTTAATCTATATACACACATAGATTTTTATTAATTCACTGTAAACCTTTTAGGGCGTTAGAGTACTCATGATTATGAGAAACTTTCAATATGAGACCGACTCTGAAATATCGAAAAAACATTAAAATTCTAAATATTTTATTTCACATAAACCTACAAGGGCACTTATGAAACGTCAGAAGCTAGGTGCACGGTTCCAATTGGTCGTTTCCTATGGAGAATAGCCGGCAATAAACTCCACGGTTACTCTTTTAAAAATAATTTGCTGTTTCATTTCATACAAAAATGCAATGTATGAAACAGGTGTGTCATTGACTCTGGCAAGGCCACCAAGTCACCAACAGGGATTTTAATTTTGATTACACAAAAAAATTGTCGGTAATTAGTCGAAATTTGTCGCCAAATATCAGAATTTGTCAGTCACTGGTTCAAAAGATATAAGGGTTCTATAGGTGGCCGATCTGGAGAGAGTCTCCCCAGCAGGGCCACATTTATATCTCAAAAACTAGGACACCTAGCGAAGATGTGTTTTCTCCCATATTTTGTCGCCAATTAGTCGCAATTTGTCGCCAAGTCACAGATTTAATCGGGTCTTAGTTTAGGAGATATAATGAGTTCAATTAGTAAGGTATAGTCCAAGAGCTATAGTCGAAGAGTTCACGAAAAATTGCCAAGAAAAGAAGAAAGGTTTTAGCGAAGCCGTACACTGTGGGTACAGCTAGTATATGACGGTCAACAACACATGTTCTTCTGCACATCGCCGTGTGCGATACTGTCTATGCTCCACGCGGGCAGTTCCACCTTCCCTGTATGCGTTGCGTCTTCTTCTGTGGGCGTGCCTGTAATAGACGATAATAATAGTTTTAATAAAAATAATAAACTTTTTTGACATACAGTCGAACCTGGATAAGTGAGACTTCAAGAAACCGTGATCGAGGTTTCTAGCTTATAGAGGTTTATAAAAAAGACACATTGGGCTATTCGAATATAATACAATACAAAAGCAATGTTAGTTAGTTCCTCGAAATTCAAGAAATCAAAATAATTTTTTAGAAGATAGACTTATAAATAGCAGATGTTAATTAAAATACTGTATAGAGGTACAGATAAGCAGCTATCTCAGTTACAGAGGTCTGGGAGAGGTGGTAAATATGCTCGACTGTCGCTTATAGAGGTACAGGCAAGTAGCTGTCTCTGTTACAGAGGTCTGGGAGAGATTTTAAATACGCGCGACTGTCGCTTGTAGAGGTACAGGCAAGCATCTGTCTTAGTTATGGAGGCCTGGGAGAGATGTTAAATACGCTCGACTGTCGCTTATAGAGGTACAGGTAAGTAGCTGTCTCAGTTATAGAGGCTTCCGAGAGATGTTAAATATGCTCGACTGGCGCTTATAGAGGTACAGAAATGCAACAGTCCCAGTTATACAGGTCCACGAGTTAGAAACACATGGTTATAGAGGTTTCTGTTGCTCACTTATAGAAGCTTTAGAGGGTTTAAATGACGGGACCTGGCAATTATTCTCATTTGTAGAGTTTTCTTGCTTACCCAGTTCTCATTTACTCAGGTTTGACTGTACATACATACATAAACTCATGGTATAATAATATACTTCGCCAGGTATGGCATTCCGAAACACAGTTGTCACGTGGGCAACACAAGTCTGCGTCATCACATCTGTGTTACCAGAAGTTTGTAATAATAACTCCCCAACCACCTTTATCACCTGTGCGAATGCGATAAAACAATGAGGTTTTAATTAACAATTACGTTGGTTTATGTCTAAATTGAATGGTTTCGTTTGATTAGACACACGAAACGACAATTTAGAAGCTTTGGTTTCTGAATATCTCCTTAATCGTGTTTTGTTGCAATAGAGTGGCAACTGGATAGTGACGTAAGCATGTGTTAGTCTCGGAATGCCAGACCTTGTTTTATTAGACCACGCATAAACGTACGCCTTATTCCCCCTCTCCCTACCCCCCTGGGAGGGGTAGGCGGAAACTAAAGAACGCCACCTGATATCTTCTTTTCGCGTGGTTAGTGACTAACCTGGTGTCAGAGTTTTAAAGCCGCCCATGGGCCTCTGACTTGGCTTCACATGCCGTCGAGAAATATCTCTCAGGCATGCCGGTTTCCTCACGATGTTTTCCTTCACCGTTTTTGAAGCAAGTGATAATTATACAATACGCACATGAATCCGAAAAGTCAGAGGTGCGTGCCTTGGGTTTGAACTCGAGACCTATGACTTGGCAGTCCGACGGTCACACCACTAGGTTATCACTGCTCTAACCACCTGATATAATCCTTACATACTGCCTTTGCCTCGTTTCCGTCCATACATCTGGTCATACACGCACGGTTGTAAGTACTACGCACCTGACCCTTCTGAAGAACATCAACCATAAGGTCACTATATATCCTGTACTTAATGTAAATATGTTCAAACTCAAACTTAAACTCAAAGCATTTATTTCAATTAAACCATTTACAGGCACTTTTGAATTGTCAAGGAATCGGTCAGTCAGAAATATGAAGCTAGTTGCCCATTCCAAAGCGTAGTAGGTACCTATGGAGAAGAACGGGCAAGAAACTCCACGGACACTCTTTTAAATAAATTGTTACAAAAATATCGGTTACATCTTTCCATGTTGAAATTAAACATGTGAGAACAATGTAGAAAGACGTGCACGTAAGAAGCGTCCGTAATAAAAAGATAAAACAAATAACAATTCAAAAATTTAAATTAGCCAAGGCAGCTAAGAGTTGACCAGTCCCAACTGACGGCGCCCGTTCACGAACATGACGCATGGATTAGCACCATTCAGCTCAACCATTTTGAAAGGAGCTAAATGATCAAACACACGCGCCACCATCAGCGAGACATCTGAGTGAGCATGACATACTCACAGCCGCCAGGGCACATTCAAGTCAATAAAAGACGTATTACCCGGTAAATGTTAGCTCTTTAGTACATAGTACTCACACCTGTGCTCTGAAATTATATAATACAAAGGAAATTGATTTTATACAATGCAAAGATGGTCTTAAACTCTTCAGCAGCTCCAACAGTGTTTTCAAATGTTAATCAAATAGTTGTGGTTGTGGAGCAGGACCAGCATTGAGCCAAGCATTTTTATCAGCGATGTAATCCCCCAACTTATAATATGCCTGCCTGCATAGTGTGCGTTTTATACAATATTTGAATTTCGTCTCATTTAGTTGAAGTATGTGGGGAGGAATTTTATTGTAACACTTTAAACAGTATCCCATAAAAGTTAGTGTTAGATTGTATTTAAATATAACGGAAGAGGGTACTTGTCTCTTCCGTTACTATCAGCCTTATTTTAACTACTGTAGGTAAACTATAGGTAGTGTTAGTTATTGCGCAATAGAAAAACCGTTTGCAGTTCAGATCAAATTATAATTTGCGATGAAATTAATCACACTAGCAATACACACACTGTAGGTACACAAATACACACACACACACACAATTTGTGTCTGTACACGACACAAATATTCGGAATGCACGACAGTTTCTAAACGTCTTCACTACTTGACCGCCACCGATGAACTCTACTTAGCTCCGGCCGGTCCGAGCGTTATGTTGTTCTCTGTCGTATTTGACAATTCAAAAGTGCCTATATGTAAATACATATAGACACTTTTGAATACTCAACTACTCAAACTCAAAAGCATTTATTTCATTTTAACCAAATGGTTTAATTGAAATAAATGCTTTGAGCTTGAGTCGAGCGCTGCTAGGCGGTGCTGGCGTCCCGATCACTCAGAAAAGTACTTCCGACAAATATATGTTTGAATATAAATTACTTCTGATTTTGATTTCGGTCGTCTTGCGTTTTCGCCGTCAAAACAATAACAATCAACATCTATTCCTTCTTACCTGTGGGTATTTTAGTGGTGTCCACGTCAGCAGAGTCGTAAGACCGCAGAGAGGACACCAGGTTGGAGCTGGACAGCTTGAGGAGGGCTGCCGCCGTGGTCATGAATACTTCGTCGATTCCCAGCTGGAAAACGAAGAAAAAATATTACTATTATAATTCCTTCTCTGTCCATGCAGTAAGATTGTGGAACTCACTTCCGCCTAGCATTCGTGATTTGAAAACTGTTTCTCAATTTCAATATCGAGATTGAATGCGGAACAAAGTTCGCCGGGTCAGCTAGTAGGTATATACTGAATATTTATTTATATACCTACTAGCTGACCCGGCGAACTTTGTTCCGCATTCAATCAAATATAAAAGACCCTACCTATCCTACCTACCCTACCTAGATAGGTAGGGTCAAGCATATTACAAATTAGAGGATTATATCCAAGATAAGAATGCTTGGAAACATGCTGGTCCTGCTCCATAGGACAATTTAGAGTCTAGACAAAATCAAACTGGTTGCTTATTTAATTATATAGTTTGTTATTTTTTATAACTCTGATTTTACATTCTGTGATTTCTTGAACTCACACACTGACTTATTAGTATTACTTGTTAAAATGTTAGGAATATCGTATAATTTTGCAATGTTTGTAAATATGTGAGCACCATGTATCTATCTATCATAATTAATTTATCTGCAATTGCTTTATTTTTTTTCATTTTTTTTTACCTATCGTGGTATAGTAATCTTATTCTAGATGCATCGTCTTCACATATAATTATATAATTAATGTATACAAAATATTGTAAAAACATTTTAAAAGAGTAACGGTGGAGTTTCTTGCCCATTCTTCTCCATACGAAAACTACCTTTTGGAAGGGGCGACTAGAATCAATTCTATTTTTTTGTAAATTTGACGTTCATAAGTGCCTTTTATGTGCCTAATTGAAATAAATTGTTTGACTTTGACTTTGACATCTATTTTAATGAGGGTTAAGAAATGGATGTGATAGGGGTAATAAATGTGAATAATTAATATGGGTATCATTTTTGAAGTTTTTGGGGTCGTTTATTTTGAAAATCTATATCTGTAGGTAGGTAGGTAGGGTAGGTACCTACCTACCCTCCTACCTACCTACAGATATAGATTTCAAGGGGTGTCAATTTCCGAAGGATTTCAATCTATGTTTTGTAATTTCCAAAAATAATTGTTTTTTTTTTAAATTTTTTTTTCTTGGGTAGTGATGACCAGGTCCACCGTCTGGTGCCATTTTATCGTTGAATGTTGGGACACGTTGTATATACGTATAGATGTATGTTTATATAATTGAGCTTTATGTATAAGTTTGTATATTACGTTATACGTGTAGGTTTATTTAAATATTTTTGTTTAAGTTTTCGCATATTTATATTTTACTCTTCTTGTTCTCACACACTATTGTCTACATTTCTTTCTCATTTCTCCTTTCGCAGGTCTGCTGGAAGAAATTTCTCAAGAAATAAGCAGTACCTTTGTACTCTTAATTATGATTATGTCGTATCTGTATGTATTTTACTGTGTCAAAAATAATTAATAAATCAATCTGCCTAGCCTTTTCCCAACTATGTTGGGGTCGGCTTCCAGTCTAACCGGATGCTGCTGAATACCAGTATTTTACATGGAGCGACTGCCTATCTGACCTCCACAACCCAGTAACTAGGTAATACTATGATACCCCTTGGTAAGACTGGTGTCAGACTTTCGGGCTTCTGACGACTCGTAACGACTGTCAAAGATCCACGAATGACAGCCGGGACCAACGGCTTAACGTGCTTTCCGAGGCACGGAGGATTCTCGGTATGTAAAGATGGTCACCCATCCACTGACCAACCCCGGCAAGCGTAGCTTAACCTGATGGATCGACCAGTGCGGCTGTTGTTACTTAGCCACGAGCTCCTCAATCGTCATCATAATTAATAGAAAATAATAATTAATATCTTCAAAAATAATTAATAGAAAAATAAAAATAATGAAATATTTGATAAACACTTTTAAGGCAGCCAGGAAGATAGGAAGGTTGGAAGATCAACCTCTGGTGGGCAAAAGAGTGACTTTTTAATGAACAGGAGTGAGATATATTTAAAAACTGCTCGTTCATTCTATTTTCATTTTAATTTAGGTAACTGCATGATGTAAAAATACACATATGTGATATGTCACGCAAATTCTGCATCGCGCAAGCAGAGTTTTCCGCGCGACTAGCATATATACAACGACCCGACATCAAGCGTCGGGCAGTAGTCCATCAGACACGACACCCGTCCGGTCGGAGGATCCTCTCTTTTCTATAAAGGGTGAGTGAACTTTACACCCTTTTCCTCATGCCACAGAACGCCACCCGCTAGCATCCATTACATACTTCTTTTGCCTCGTAAAAAAATAAATAATATATCCAGCAAATACTGTAACGTGTGGATGTTAAGCTGCTAGCTAAACTGGGTTGTGGAGGTCAGATAGGCAGTCGCTCCATGTAAATTACTGGTATTCAGTTGCAACCGGTTAGACTGGAAGCTGCCTCCATCATAGTTGGGAGAAGGCAAGATGCTAAGCAGATGATGATAGATACCTGATCACGAACGTCTTATACAGTACTGCGCGCTACTGGTCACTGGACTGGACTACGCGCAAGTATTCTGATCACTCTTGTTCACGCTGATAGTTACCTGATCATGTAAGGCGGAGGTCTCACAGTACTGCGCGTCGATGGACCCAGCGGAATGAGCCGCTTCACTCGACTGGACTATGCGCAAATATTCTAATCACTCTTGTTCGCGCTGATAGTTACCTGATCATGTAAGGCGGAGGTCTCACAGTACTGCGCGACGATGGACGCGGCGAACTGAGCCGCTTCCCTCGACTGGTCTGCGCGCAAGTCTTCTGATCACTCTTGTTCGCGCTGATAGTTACCTGATCATCTAAGGCGGAGGTCTCACAGTACTGCGCGCCGATGGACGCAGCGAACTGAGCCGCTTCACTCGACTGGACTGCGCGTAAGTCTTCTGATCACTCTTGTTCGCACTGATAGTTACCTGATCATCTAAGGCGGAGGTCTCACAGTACTGCGCGCCGATGGACGCAGCGAACTGAGCCGCTTCACTCGACTGGACTGCGCGTAAGTCTTCTGATTATTCTTGTTCGCACTGATAGTTACCTGATCATGTAAGGCGGAGGTCTCACAGTACTGCGCGCCGATGGACGCGGCGAACTGAGCCGCTTCACTCGACTGGACTGCGCGTAAGTCTTCGAGGTCACTCTTGTTGCCTACCACTGATAGGACCATTGCTTCTGGTACGTTGCTGGAATCGGAAAAGGGCAGTTGAGGGTTAAATTAGACATCTCTAACTCTTGTAAAAGTTTGCCATTTGGGACACATTTATTTATTTATATATACTTTATTGTACACCAGATTAGACATTACATAAAGAAAAAGTAATACACTACAAAATATGGGCGGCCTTATCGCTTACTGCGATCTCTTCCAGGCAACCTTGGAATGGACAGTGATTCTCTGGACATAAAATGGGGCTGTCTTTGGTGCAAATAAAAGGTATATAAGTACAATGTACTATAATAGATACACAGATAAATGCTATATAATAGATACATACATACTAACTATATAAGCAACGAAAATAAATGACGAATATTATTATAGCTAACGATAAGAACAAAATCATAACGACAAGTAATGTTCTTTCACGAGTCTTTTAAACACAGGCAACGATTGCGCGCGCTTTATTGGAACTGGTAATGCATTCCACAGACGAGTAGCCTGGACAGTAAAGGATTTGTCAAGGAAAGTTGAGGAATGCATTGGCATTTTAAGCTTCCAGTTATCTGATGATCTTAATAATTTCGTGTGAGAGTCACAAAGAAACTGGAAACGTTTCTTAGTAAGTTTTTTTTTTTTACAAGCTTTTTAATTACAAGTTAGAGTTATACAGGTTAATACAGATGTTTCACTCCACAAAATCATTTAAATGAAAAGCGACGCTTGCTACGACACAATAAAGTGCAATTCAGGTCGCACAGCGCTAATTACCTACAGTTATATTCACCTAGAAGTTGCCTCTCTTTCTATCGCGTAACCCTTATATCTTTTGACTACGTGACTCTCACCCGCCGCGTACTTGTAGATTCATGCGTAACTTAGCTGTAATGTTCTGTTCTGGTTACTAGAAACTTGCATTAAAAAACTGTTATGACAAAAGTTCAAGGTAGCTATAAATTTTTGTCTAAGCCCATTTAATTACGTAAATAATCTAATCTTTTGATAACAGATACCAGCAAACTTCTATTTTTTCCAGCCAGTATTTGTTGATAAAATCCTTGATGTTTAAGGATCATTGGCTGGCGTTCGCAGTATTTGCAAAGGAATGTGATGTTTAGAGAGCACCGGTTCTCAATTGTTTTTTGGCGACCGAACGTTTTTGTAAAACGAAATATGTATTTGACGGAGCCCTAAAATAATCAAAAGCGTTTTTATGGATTTTTCAGTTTTGTCGTCAAAGTCAAAGTCAAATCATTTATTTCAAATAAGCCCTTGCAAGGCACTTTTGAATGTCAAAAATTACAAAAAAATAGAATTGATTCTAGTCGCCCCTTCCAAAAGGTAGTTTTCGTATGGAGAAGAATGGGCAAGAAACTCCACCGTTACTCTTTTAAAATGTTTTACAATATTTTGTATATATGTAGGTACATTAGTTATATAATTATATGTGAAGAGGATGCATCTAAAAAAAAAAAAAAATATTTACTATACCACAATAGGTAAAAAGAAATTTAAAAAGTCCACTGTGTCTCACTAATTAATTTTGGTGGGGTACTCGCATAAACTCTGAGTTCACCTTTTCTCACTAGCGGTGACAGTTGGATAAAAAAAAAAAAACAGGAACTATTCGTACGACATTATAATGATTCTGAAGCAGATAAATATCACAGAGCTATGACGTCTACTGCTGGATACAGGCCATAGGCTAATATTTTCGCGGAACCCCCACAGAGGCTTTGCGGAGCCCAAGAGCTGCGCGGAGCACATTTTGAGTATGGCTGTTTTAGAGGACTCAAGTACGATTTTACATTAGTTAATGTACTAAAAGCTAGTAAATAATTTGGGTCGAAAATAATCGGTGGCTCTGATATTAAATTATTTGTATAAATTGTAGATGTAATAATATTATATTATATTTGTACATTGTTCTCACTTATATACAGGAAAAGTTTTTATCCACTGCGCAAATTTTGGCAAATTAAACTTTAAACGAGTTTTATTGAACATACTTTTTTTATTTTGATACGTCATAGTACAGAAACAAAAGTAATCGTTAACGAAAGATGTTTACTTTAAAAGTGGTTGCATGGCTACCCGGCAGCGAGCGGCGAAGCGGAACGCGTGAAAGTACCTACCTATCAGCTGTGTGATCGCTCGATTCGCCGGCGTAGGTATTTACGTGGGTTACAATACTTACAATGTATTGATCGCTAATTTTATAAGATTCGAACTAGACTTTTTTATGTTTAGGCCGTGACCTGAAGTTATTTGAAGAGTAATTCCAAATTTTCCTTCATACTTTAATGGGCTTAGGACCATCAAAATACAGAAAATAAAGCATTATTATCAATTAAATTTACATTACTTAATACCTTATGCCGCTAAAATGGTATTTTCCTTTCACGGGGTTAAGGATTCCATGGGCTCGCATTCGAGGTATGCTCTGTGAGCTGCTCGCAAACTTTCACCACTCAGTACATACACTCGCACCATCTCATAAAACTCGCGGTTAGTGAAGTCTGACATCGTCACCGGTAGGTCTGTACAAGTACGACACACGTGCAGCGCGGGAAAGCGATTAGACGCGACGTCACACAACAGCGCGTGCGATGAGCGAACTGTCGGTCAGGGTCACAGCGCCCGGCGCGCGGGCGTCGCCTTGCCGCCCGGGGAGGGAGGGGAGGTTCAACACCGCCGCTTGGGCCGGCCGCCGCGCCGCGCGCGCCCATTGATATTATTACGAATAGATTGTGTCCATATTTTGCTGATTTAAAGTAGGATAAAAATATATATATATATATTGAATAAATAATGGAAATGTGTTCTATTACTGATTTTGAACCACCAAAAAAAATTTGCGCACTGGTTAAAAACTTTTCCTGTAGAAGCAACAAGAATAATGTACCCAGGATTTTGTAATTTTCTATATTTAAAAGAGTGTCCTTGGAGTTTCTTGCCCGTTCTTCTCCATAAAGATCTACGTTTTGGAATGGGCAACTAGCTTCAACTTTCTGACTAACTGACGCGACTATTTGACAATTCAAAGGTGCCTGTAAATGGTTTAATTGAAATAAATGCTTTGAGTTTGAGTTTGATGCATTTTAAACATACCTTTGTAACTCCTTAACCCATCCTTTAATCGCCGCAAAGCTGTTGACACTAGTAATATCAAATACTAGTAATGCAGCGTTAGCATTTCTGTAGTACATCGGCGCCATTGAACGAAACCGCTCTTGACCGGCTGTATCCCACACCTGAAATATTACGAGGATTTTTTTTGTAAAAACATTAACACACCTCGACATAGATAGCGATCGCTACCGAATTCTTTATATATCCTAATGGCGTCCCTCGACGGCCAAAATTGTTTGACACATGGTATATGTTTTATTAAACCATGGTTTGACAACATTGTTTGACAAGCATGAAAAAAGCACGTGCGCGTCTATGGACGCCATTAGTATCGCTTGACAGATTGTGACAGATTGTGATTGTTTAATTGTCATTTTGTCTATTCTTCCGTCGACAAAACCCGTTTCTACGGTGGTCATGTTACGCGTGCTGGAGTAGGCATGGAATGGTTATGTTAGTCAGTTATGGCTCCACTGCAGGGCAAAGGCCTCTTCTCATACAGAGATGACACAAGCATTGGTCACTACGATTGCTTACGACGTGTTGACGATTTTTAACAGACATCCAAAAAGGACGAGGTTCTATTTTCGACTTTAAGGTTTTTTTGTATGTTCATCGATATTTACGTCAATTGGCAACCGATTTTGAAAATTATTTTTTTATTTGATGAGAAGAAGCTTGCGTGGTGCTCTCCCTTATCAATTTTATTATCTTTACTTGGGTAGTTTTTGAGTTAACTTCAATAATACGTATTTTTCCCACTTAGTGTGATGATGATTTAATAACTTCCTGTCACTGTTATTCGAATTTGAATGAGGTAGGTCAATCTGCCTAGCCTTTTCCCAACTATGTTGGGGTCGGCTTCTAGTCTAACCGGATGCAGCTGAATACCAGTATTTTACATGGAGCGACTGCCTATCTGACCTCCACAACCCAGTAACTGGGTAATACGATATCCCTTGGTAAGACTGGTGTCAGACTTTCGGGCTTCTGACGACTCGTAACGACTATCAAAGATCCATGAATGACAGCCGGGACCAACGGCTTAACGTGCTTTCCGAGGCACGGAGGATTCTCGGTATGTAAAGATGGTCACCCATCCACTGACCAACCCCGGCAAGCGTAGCTTAACCTGATGGATCGACCAGTGCGGCTGTTGTTACTTAGCCACGAGCTCCTCGAATGAGGTAGGTATCACAACTAAAAAGTGAGAAATTAAAACTGGCAAAAAATTAAAATTAAAAAACAATAACATCGACTTCAGAAATTAAAGTTATTTTTCTCTTTGTAGCGTTCTTTTTTGTTTATTTTCGACTAATAAGTCGACGTTACATCACGATGACCCTTCCTGTGAGCGGTCATCGTGATGTAACGTCGTCACATCTAGATGAAGGGTACGTGTGTTTACAGGCACATTATCGGCCGAAAGACACTGGTGGATAAGCTGACCGGTCGTTGTGGTAATGCTTGGTCAATGTCCGGCAGTGAAACCGGAGTCTGACCGATCTGGTCATCCTACCTAGTACCCAATTAATCACAATCTGAATTGTTTTGAAACAGATTCCTAATCCATTGCTTCATACATACATGGGCGTACCCAGCTTTTGACGGGGGGGGGGGGGGGGGGGTGTCACATCAGAACTTCTTAAGCCGGATCCCCCCCGCACATGTTTAACAATGGTTATACATAGAATTCTTATCTTCAAAACTGTCGGCCCGGTTGGCGAGGGAGCCTAAGTGCTTGCTAGCTGCGTTCACGTATTTTGCATAATACAACATGACAGGGCGCGCAGCGTGGTTTTTTCTAATATGAATATATATATATTTATATTAGAAAAATTATTTATATTGTAATTGTAAAGTAAGTCTTAACGTGACTCTAACATAACAGTAAGTAGGTACTTAGGCATACACAATTCAGAGGGGCGCAGCTGCCCTCCCCTGCCCCCCCTTGGTATGCCCATTGCTTCATAAGTTCGAAATCAAAATCTGCTCAACAACGTAAATAACGCAATGAATGTTGTTGAACTGTCAAAATGAAACAGATTACGAAAATGTGTTGCGTAATTAGATAGCAGCACTCTATAGGACTCCACACTTAGCAGTTGCGCTTGCTCATGGTATAATAATATACTTCGCCGGTTATGGCATTCCAAAACACAGTGGTCACGTGGGCAACACAAGGCTACGTCATCACATCTGTGTTACCAGAAGTTTGCAATAATAACTCCCCAACCACCTTTATTACCTGTGCGAATCCGATAAAACAATGAGGTTTTAATTAACAATTACGTTGGTTTATGTTTAAATTGAATTGTTTCGTTTGATTAGATACACGAAACGACAATTTAAAGGCTTTGGTTTTTTTAAATCTTTCCATAATCGTGTTTTGTTGCAATAGAGTGGCAACTGGATGGTGACGTAAGCATGTGTTAGTCCCGGAATGCCAGACCTTGTTTTATTAGACCATGCTCTTGATAGAGTCATTGGCTTGCTATCATGATTTCTGGTTCAATGGGTATAGATCTGGCCACAAACTATTTCTGCCGCAGCATTGTCTTGTTCTAGTGACCGAAAAGTCACACAAGACAGTTCAACTTTTTCTCCGAAAGCTGTATGCGCTGGTAATGACTAACGAATTTCAATAAGTGTGCCGTCGACAAAAAAAAACAACAAAAAATTGGTTTCCAACACAGTAACGGCTTCAATTGTCGGCTTCATTATCACACACGTAATGTCAAGTCAAGTGCGCTAAATTGGATTATCGGATTCACAACACTTAATTTTTTTATGTTTACCATATAGGTACATGTACCAAATATTGTTATATACATTTGCGATATTAAAACGTACTGATAATGAATATCACAACTAATCACAAGTACTTTTTCAAGGCTTTCATACATACATACATAAACTTACGCCGTCTGTCCCACCGGGGAAGGCAGGGTCACAGAACGCCACCTCCAATAGTAGTTTATGAAACTGTTGCATAAAGTACGCGTGTGTGTTTAAAAACTGAGCCCCACAAGATATTATGTCTTTATAGGCTTTTATAATACAGGATTGAAAGTTGGGCTTACATAGTTCACTTGAAAATAAATGGTTCAAAAAAACAAAAAAAACCTCGCCGAAGACTTTCCATGAATGAATGAAATGCACCGACCTCAGCGTGGTTTAATCAGACTCGATAAAAAGAACCCCAAGATTTGCACTGGTCCTGGAGCCTGATGCTTCATGGGGCTACAGAGGCCATTGCATATCAAGGAGTAGACCAGGGGGCGCAGTAATGGTAGGGAAGACGTGCCCTTAGAATATGGAAGGATTTGCGAGCCGTACCGGATATGCATCTTAGAGTAGGCAATGGACTAGTGGACAGGCAGGTGATATTTATCTATTGATGGAATCTTTTTACGAGACGCCGCCAGCGTGGGTCAGGTCCAGCTTCACCGGTGCATCTGCTCATTTGATTTGACCTCGTAATATAAAAATAAAGTAAAATTACCTGTAGTTTGACTCTGGCATTCTCCAGATTAATATTGCAGGTGAAGAAGGACGCTCCTATCGTGGGTGATATGTGCTTTGAAAACATCTTGCCGATGTACCGGACTACTAGGCTGGTCTTGCCTACACCTGGAATAGAAATATGTTAGTAATTAGCATTTATATTAAAGTAACTTTTGGTTTTTGAGAGAAGTCTCTGATCTTTCGGTTTCTGAAAACATCACGCTGGTTATCCCCGAAGGCTTAGGCAGAGGTACACCTATAAAACCCCCACATTTCGCCAGTTATGTTTAAATCCCATGTACAATAGGGGGCGAGGCTATTGCCATCAACGGGGCACAAATCCAGACTGAGAAATTCTAGAGGAAAAAACCCAATACTACTTTTCCGAACTCGGGACCTCATACTCAGCAGAAGCGAGGCAGTCAACAAAATACTGCTTTTAGAAAATTGGAGGCTGTGGTCTACATCGCCACATGCGAACTACGCATCAAATACCTGAAGTCACACAAATCCTGCATCGCGCAATTAGAGTTTACCGCGGGAACGACATATTATATTGACTATGCGACATCAATCGTTGGGCAGTTGCCCGTCAGACACCCGTCTGGTCGGAGGATCCTCCCTTTTCTAAGGCTGAGTGAACTTTAAGCCCTGTTCCTCATGCCTTTAAAGAGGCTAATGGGTACAAAACAGCCGATAGGAACTAGCGTATCCATTTGCAAAGCATTCTGTAACTGGAAAGTTATCGAAACCCTATTAAGCCTGAGCCTGCTTGAGCAGTCATGAGTCACGGTTGTCTTTCAAACCTATGACAGTCGTTACGATATAAGACCGTGTATTTAAACTACATAACGTCACGATCTGCTACGATCCTTGCATACTCATTTTGCCTCGTTTATGTTCATACCTCTGGTCTTAAACGTACCTATTAAGACGCGACTAAAGGCTAATAGCCTTTAGTGGTTAGCGTCGTAGGTCCAGCCAGTAATAGGGCTCGCTCATCAAGGAGCGCTGTCCCAAATCAGACGCATTATTAATTTACTATACACAAAATAAAAGGTAAAAGCGATAAAGCCGCCCATTGTATATTTTGTAGTGTATTACTTTTTCTTTTTGTAATGTGTAATCTGGTGTAAAATAAAGATATATATAAATAAATAAAATAAAAGGTATTTTAATAAAACACGTATACTAAAAGAGAAATAATTAATTTAATCTTTAAAATGGTGAAGGTTTCAGAAAAATACGCTTGATAGTTTTTACGTGATTCTCAGTTTTTTATCGGCGTTAGATAAACATATGTCTTTACAAATTAATTACACTTTGCAATAAAAACATAATCTTCAATATTCACAGAATAAGTTATTAAAAAAATGCTCTAATTTAACATAATTATATTTTTTCATTAACACTACTCGTTTAGACGTCTAATGATCATAAGTGATCTTCAGTATAAAATCGTTAAAAGTTGGTAATTGTCGCCTTAAACGAATGGTTTATTAATGGGTGTAAAAGGTAAAAAATTATCACCCATCCGAAGAATGAACGCGGCAAGAACAGCTGAACCTCAAAATTAGAAACCATAATCAGGATATTATTAGTAGCCTGCAACACCATAAAATTCTATAGATTTATGATTAGACTGGTTTTTCGTTTCTCTTTTCAGTTATGTGATTTTGCCTTAGAGTGGGATTTTGCAGTCGGGTTTTTGTTTTTTTTTAATTATTTATTTTATTTAAGACTTTTAGGTTCTTTTTTATTTTTTTTATTTTATATAGTGCATCTCGCAGTTGACCTCGGAGGTCGTAGCTGCTTTAAAGTTTGTAAGTTTACAAAATCACGAGGCTCGGTCGCGCGGCTTGGCCTCACGAAGCCGCGCGGCTCTAGTGGGGACACGGCTTAAAGCTTCTACACTCAAAGCCTCCAGCCAGGGGAGACTTTTTAGTGTCCCGGCACACTCTTATGAACAAAAACAGGTCCGACACAAAATTGATTTGCCCATTTTTACACTATCAAAAACTTTTTAAACCATTTTACTATTCTTAATTTAAAATTTTTGTAATCTTCTATTAATTTCTTTTGTTTTGATTCCCTACTCAATAGGTTTGGTTTTTTATTTTTATTAACGTATACATGTATTAGTTTTCGCGCCAAAAATCCGCCATTTTTTTTTTTTTCAAACTCCTTTCTAAGGACACTTCGGTTTTTAAGACGAATATAACGATACCTTAACTGTCGAAATCCGTCCAGCCGTTTGGAAGATACGAGGTATTAAAGAAATGTACAAATATACATACATACAAGATACGCGCGAAAATCATAACCCTTCCTTGGCAGTCGGGTAAAAAGAACCGCAAAAAGAAGTGGGTCAGCAACAAAAATGGATTTAACGACCAAAACGTTAAGAGCGACCAGTTTTAACAATTAATAATATTATCCATTATCCATTTACATAATGACAAAAAAAACAAAAATTGGTTTGTTTTTCTAGGCTTGGCCGAGTAACACATATTTTATGTTACTATAAGTTTGCCAGTAGGTATATTTTGAAACGATAAACGAGACGACGAACGAAAAATAACTTTAATTTCGGAAGTCGATGTCTTTGGTTTTGAATTTTCCTTTTTTTGCCACCGACTTCCGAAATTAAAGTTATTTTTCACTTTGTAGTGTTTTTTTTCGGACGTCGGTTTTTTTTTTTCACTTTTTTGTTATGGAACCTACCCCACACAAATTCGAATACCACTACCTGCTATGTAAATAACAGTCACAGGAAGTTATCATCATAATTATCATCCACATAATTACTAAGTGGGAAAAATACGTATTATTGAAGCTTACTCACAAACTATCCAAGCAAAGTTAATAAAATTTATTTCAAAATCGGTCCACAATTGACGGAGAAATCGGCGGACACAGGTACATAAAAAAAAAACATACATACGCGACGAACATAAAACCTCCTACTATTTGGAAGACGGTTAAAAAGTAGACGCAAAGGGATCAAGTCTACCCCAACTCATTTGGGTAAACGCTGGGTAAATGACGATTTAAAACTTACCTACTTTTGAAACTATGGCATAAGGTCCCTATATTTTTTGTGTTGTCTATGATTATTGTAAAGGCTTGTGCAGACCAGCGCGACTTGTCGCGCGACGCGACACGAACAATACAATTTCTAAGAAAACTTCACAGTATAACAATAACCGGTGTCGCGTCGCGCGACAAGTCGCGCTGGTCTGCACAAGCCTTTACTTGTTGGTTAGAACCTTAATCGATTTCTGACCGGTTTAGGAAGCGGTGTAGCTATTAAATTAGCATATTTTTTGAGAAGCCTATATTTCAACAGTGGATTTCGAATTGTTGATATAATATATGAATAGTCAGCTGAAACCAGAATTATGTTCTTTGACGGATAAGTACCTACCTATTTAGTGAAACCAAAAATGACTACAGCGTTGGTGTTGTGATCGCAAGCGCGACTTGTACGGCCGGGTGAGAAGGCTCTCGCGGACAGGCGCGACGCGACACCGGTAAAACAATTTCCGTGAAGTTTTCATAGAAATTAATCCAGCAGAGTCGCGTCGCGCCTGTCTGCGGAGCCTTTATTCGTTTAGTTACAGTAGCATAGCAGCCTGATGGGGTCTCAGACGAAATAAAAAACCAAGACATAGCGCTGTGAACATTTGTTCTCTGAGTTTTTATTTGGTCTGAGCCCTTTTTTTTTTTGAGGTTGAAAATTATTAAATAACTTCTCCCGCTCTGGGTGGAACGGGATGGCGTGTCAGACTTTTACTGACTAAAACCCACCCGTGTTCCTTCCGTTGCCTGTGTGCCGGTGCCGCGATATCCCTTTCGGACAAACTCGCAACCCTGGCAGGCATTGGCCCTTACGGACCCCGTCAGTTGGTGCTAACATCTCTTTGAGGCGCATTTGGTCTGAGCCCGGGGTAAGAATTTTGTAGCAATAGGCTTGTCTACATTACATGGGACTTTTAACGTTACTAATAAAGCGAAAAGTGGCCGTCTTATAGTATATCCACTTTCTGCCGACTTGTTTAGGGAAGAGTCTTAAAGTATTATGATAGATAGTAATTTATAAACAAACCGATGATGTCATAATTACAAGTACATTACGAGTGCGAACTATGAGTAATACGTACACTTAACTGATTATAATTATTGTAGGAATCTGATGATACTCGTAACAATATAATTACACAGTTTACAACGGGATTGCAAAAATATTTATTTTATGTTTTTGTTTGTTTATTAGCAGTTCAGCGAACGAAACGATATTAGATATAACATCTGCACTTCTTCTTTTCGTGTACTTGGTGTCAGAGTTTTAAAGCCGCCCATGGGCTTCTGACTTGGCTTCCATGCCGTCGAGAAATATCTCTCAGGCGTGCCGGTTTCCTCACGATGTTTTCCTTCACCGTTTTTGAAGGAAGTTATTTTTCACTTTGTAGTGTTTTTCACCACACAGTTAAATGTTTTTCATTTTGTGTTTTGTTTACATAAATTATATCCTGTTTTCTCTTACACCATTTGCTTATTGATGAAACGTCCTGTTTAAGTATAATATGGCTTTGTTGTTACGGAGAACCACTGACTCCTAAGTCACAGGCACACACACCTAGTTTAGGAGTCAGAGTATTAAAATTATTGTGACCTAGTTAGAGCATATAAGGCTTTTTTTTTTCTTTTTTTTTGGGTGGGACATCATCAAATGACTCCTCCCGCTCTGGGCAGAGCGAGAGGGAGTGTCAGACTTTTACTGACTAAAACCCACCCGTGTTCCTTCCGTTGTCTATGTGCTGGGGCCGCGATATCCCTTTCAGACAAACCCGCGACCCCACCAGGCATTGGTCCTTCCGGACCCCGTCAGTTGTTGCTGACATCCCTTTGAGGCGCGCGTGGAACACAACGCGCCGTCGACCCGGGCCTGGTCCTTATCGGACGGCGAGCTGCCCATCGCTCACCGTCCGCAGGCCCGCGCCTACGGTGGCCGGAAGTCAGCTTGTGTCTCCCGACGCCCGGGGCGTCTCCTGCGGCGACTAGGAGCGGGAGGGCGTGCAGCTTGAATCTCCCTCGCGCGCTCCGCCTCCTCCTTCGCGAGCATAACTGCTTCGCAGAAGGAGGTGACGGCCTCCCATGCACTCTCGCACCGGACCATGACCTGAACCAGGACCGGACGCGAGAGATCGCCGCCGCCGATCGCCTCCGTGAGGACACGGCGGTGCTCCGCCCAAGCAGGGCGGACCTCCACCGTATGCTCTACCGTGTCCTCCGGGCGATCCACACAATGGTGACACCCGGGCGTTTCCTCCCGCTTGATCCTGAACAGGAACCTCCCGAAACAGAGCATATAAGGCTTACCTTATAAGCTCTTAGCCTTTGATATTGTAATGTGATGGCTTTTGGTGAAAATAAAGAATTTATTATTATTATTTATTTAATTAATTACATAGTATATTCGTATACACAGTACATATATTCATATAGGTACTTTATTTTTGTTGAACATTAAACAGTATTTTATAGTGAAAAAAAGTATGATACTGTTTTTATAATGGTGTATTATTTTTTATTTTTTTTTAGGTTGGGCACGCCACAATTGCGGCGGTAAGTCCCCTCTTTGAGGAGTGGCTAGAGAGGCGCCACGGCGTCCTCACCTTCCGCCTGACGCAGGTCCTCACCGGACACGGTTGTTTCGGGAGGTTCCTGTTCAGGATCAAGCGGGAGGACACGCCCGGGTGTCACCATTGTGTGGATCGCCCGGAGGACACGGTGGAGCATACGGTGGAGGTCTGCCCTGCATGGGCGGAGCACCGCCGTGTCCTCACGGAGGCGATCGGCGGCGGCGATCTCTCGCATCCGGCCCTGGTTCAGGCCATGGTCCGGAGCGAGAGTGCATGGGAGGCCGTCACCTCCTTCTGCGAAGCAGTTATGCTCGCGAAGGAGGAGGCGGAGCGCGTGAGGGAGATTCAAGCTGCAGGCCCTCGCGCCCCTAGTCGCCGCAGGAGACGCCCCGGGCGTCGGGAGTCACAAGCTGACTTCCGGCCACCGTAGGCGCGGGCCTGCGGACGGTGAGCGATGGCAGCTCGCCGTCCGATAAGGACCAGGCCCGGGTCGACGGCGCGTCGTGTTCTACGCGCGCCTCAAAGGGATGTCAGCAACAACTGACGGGGTCCGGAAGGACCAATGCCTGCTGGGGTCGCGGGTTTGTCTGAAAGGGATATCGCGGCCCCAGCACATAGGCAACGGAAGGAACACGGGTGGGTTTTAGTCAGTAAAAGTCTGACACTCCCTCTCGCTCTGCCCAGAGCGGGAGGAGTCATTTGATGATTTCCCACCCAAAAAAAAAAAAAAAAATGGTGTTTTAGGTGGGTACATGTTATACGGATTCACGGTGATGCCTGCGGATAATTGTTTTTATGTTTTTAATCATATAATTCCTATTATTGGTTGTATAGTAGCATTATATTGTAAGTACTGTTTATTTTATTTTTTGATGTATAATTCATTAATGCTGGCTTGGTTTCCGTATGTCTTTTTCGGGTGACCACTGAAAATCAGCGCTGTGCTGTGGATCCCCATAGCACAGCATCATGCTGAGTGGTAGCCTTCTTGTCACAGTCATGACGTGCCAGCAGCTGCTGACTATTTCTGTTTTGTGCTCGTTATTAATGAGTTTATTATCTTTTTTTTTATGCATGTGTTTCTGTGACAAATAAACAAATTTTTCTTTCTTTCTTTTTAACAGTATGTATGCTTGGGAACCCTGGTTATCACTGCTACTAGATTATTCCTGAAATCGAAAGTTAAACAAACTCGTCTTAACTCAACAAATAACTTTTCACTACTCGGTCAGTCTCCTGACGTATTCAGCAAGCATGCAATATACTGATGATAAAACTTATTGACATTGTGATCAAGAGGATGTATTACTGTGTATGACTACTGTGTTATCTCTTATCAGATTAGATTACGACGAAGAAGGTAGACAGAGCTAGGAGCCCTTTGTTTGATAAAAATGTGCGATGCAATAGCAGAATCTTGCCCGTTTTCAGTAACACTTAAGTGACATAAGAATCCTGACTAATATTATAAATGGGAAAGTGAGTTTGTTACGCTTTCACGCTCAAACGAATGAACAGATTTGGATGAAATTTGGCACATTGGTAGACCATGACCTTCGGGAGGTTCCTGTTCCGCATAAGGCGGGAGGAAACGCCCGGGTGTCACCACTGTGTGGATCGCCCGGAGGACATGGTGGAGGTCTGCCCGGCTTGGGCGGGGCACCGCCGTGTCCTCACGGAGGCGATCCGGGGCGGCAGTGATCTCTCGTGTCCGGCCCTGGTCCAGGCCATGGTACGGAGCGCGAGGGCGTGGGAAGACGTCACCTCCTTCTGCCAAACAGTAATGCTCGCGAAGGAGGAGGCGGAACGCGTGAGGGAGAGGCAAATTTCGCGCCCTCACGCCCCTAGCCGCCGCAGAAGACGCCCTGGGTGTCGAGAATCGCAGGCCGATTCCCGGCCACCTTAGTCGCGGGCTTGCGGACGGTAAGCAATGGGTAGCTCGCCGTCCGATAAGGACCAGACCCGGGTCGACGGCGCGTTGTATTCCACGAGCGCCTCAAAGAGATGTCAGCACAACAGAAGGGGTCTGCTAGGACCGATGCCTGCCGGGGTCGCGGGAAAGTCTGAAAGGGATACCGTGGCCCCTGGCAACGTACAGGCAACTGAAGGAACACGGGTGGGTTTTAGTCAGTAAAAGTCTGACACGCCCTCTCGCTCCACCCAGAGCGGGAGAAGTCATTTAATAATTTCCCAAAAAAATATAAAAAAAAACCATTACCTAGATTAGGAGATCATTGTCCACCGCGTCATCACTTACGCTATCAGGTGGGATAGCGGTCGAAAAAGGATCAAACGCCCGGATATCAAAAAAAATATATAAAAAAACACGGTCGCTCTCCTGAATTCGGATGCCTATACAGGGTGGCAGGGACCTGCCGAGGTTGCGGGTTTGTCCGAAAGGGATATCGCGGCCCCGGCACACAGGCAACGGAAGGAACACAAGTGGGTTTTAGTCAGTAAAAGTCTGACACACCCTCCCGCTCCGCCCAGAGCGGGAGAAGTTATTTGATAATTTCCAACCCTAAAAAAAAAAAAAAAAAAGTGTGGCATGGATATGTGTGGCATCGACACAAAAACTCATACCATGGATTCAGTATATGATTCTGAGCTATTATATTTAAAAAAAAATCTGATGTTTCATAGAAAAGTGCAATACGTACGCGGTCAAAATGTACGGAACAGCAGATTTTTTTTAAACAACCGACGAAGAATTTCAACGCAGGGGGGGAATTCAGAATCATGTACTGAATCCATGGTACTTAATAGTTTTCGCGTCGATGTCCCTGCCACCTGTAGAATTAGAATTCGAGGAACGAGCGGTTTGGTCCTATCGACCAAGTCAAAGTGTAAATGAACGGTTACGAGCAGATAAGTCAAACTCAAACTCAAAGCATTTATTTCAATTAAACCATTTACGCACTTTTGAATTGTCAAATAGTCGCGTCAGTTAGTCAGAAAGTTGAAGCTAGTTGCCCATTCCAAAACGTAGATCTTTATGGAGAAGAACGGGCAAGAAACTCCAAGGACACTCTTTTAAATATAGAAAATTACAAATTCCTGGGTACATTATTCTTGTTGCTTCTATATGTGAGAACAATGTACAAAAAATAATCAAAACAATTCAAAATATAAGATTAAAAGTAAGCCATGGCAGATAAGAGATGACCAGTCACAACTGACGGCGCCCGTTCACGAACATGACGCGTGGATCAGCACAATCCAGCTCAACCATTTTGTAGGGAACCGAATGATCTAACACACTCGCCACCATCAGCGAGACATTTCATCAGTCCTACAATAGTATAGACACCTGATTTCGTCAACAATATACCATGCATGGGACCCCGACTGATTGGCACTGCTTGCCCATTTTTAACCGATTTCCAAAAAGGAGGAGGTTATATATGTTCGACGCGTATGTATGTTTTTTTTTTATGTATGTTCTCGATTTCTCCGTCAAATGTGGAGCGATTTTGAAATTTCTTTTTTTGTTTGAAAGGGTTAACTTTGCTGGGATAGTTTTTGAGTAAGCTTCAATAATACGTATTTTTCCCACTTAGTATAATGTGGATGATATGATGATAACTTCCTGTGGCTGTTATTTACATAGCAGGTAGTGGTATTCGAATTTGTGTGGGGTAGGTACCACAACAAAAAAGTGAAAAATAAAAACTTTTTACAAAAACAAAACAACCGACTTCCGAAAAAAAACTTAAGTTATTTTTCACTTTGTAGTGCTTTTTTTCAGAAGTGGTTGTTTTTTTTTATTGCAATAAGTTTTTTATCCGGCAAAATTCGTCTAATCCTAATAACAAATTCAAAGAACGGTACATTACGCGCCACGAAAGATGAGACTTGATGAGTACTGGGGCAGGAGATGGAGCTATATGGGACGAAAAGCACTATCCCTTTTTCACAATAGAATAATGATAGCTTTTACGTCATAGTAATCAAAAATTATTGAATAACATTAATTTTAAATTATCCTTTTGGCTTTGTAAATATTATGTAAAACCATAAATGGTGTATGTTGTGTTAGCCTGTAAGTAATTGTTGCACTTATAAACGTATTATTAAGGAATTTATTTTAAATGTAGTGTGTAAACAATTGTTGGCTAACCTAAATAAATAAATAGTATGGCCCTAGGACTGCGCCTCCCGCGCTGTTTCCGCCGCCCCGATGACGCCCAGTCCCTTCCCGCCCTCAGACCTCATACCGCTAAATAATAAAAATAATAATACCAGCCTGTTACTGTCCCACTGCAGGGCAAAGGCCTCTTCTCATATAGAGAAGGCACGAGCATTGATCACCACGCTTGCTCAAGACGGGTTGGCGATTTCAGACTTATATTAACTACTACATTTTGCCCGCGACTTCGTCCGCGTATAAGTCGAAAATGGTTATAATAGGATTTTTTATTGGCTTTTTACGTTATTAATTTTGACATTTGAATTTTTTTCCTTCGGGTGCTAGAATCACCAGGCTACTATGTGCGTTTACTCTGGAGCATGCCACATACAACTGGCCGTGGGAGGGAGAAACAGCTTTCCCTCAAGTCTACTCCCCCTACCTTAAGAGTATGACCTTGAGCTTTGTTTATGATCATTGCGAAGCAGACTTTGATGGGAAACTGCACTCTCTTGAATTCGTAATTTGATGGTGTTAGGGGAATCTTAGGAATAAATACAGACCGCTGTGAGGCTGATTGTCCACTGGAGCGGAGAAGAGAGGAGAGGAGTGGAGATGCGCCAATATTAATCAATTGAATCTAAACTCCAGTCCAGAGTTTAGATTCTATTCGTTAATATTGGCACATCTCCGCACCTCTCCACTCGTCTCCGCTTCAAATGCGGTACTAATCATTATATATATTATACCATGGTACTAATATACTCGTAGTACGGTGACTTTCGAGACATTCCAATTTTAAAGAGTATTTGCACCAAGCTTTTATGGGAGTTCAACCTTTTTTGAGAAAAATCGGATTGAGTTTTCAAACATGTGTTATATACTCTAAGGTCAAAATAAAATATTTAAATCAAAAGCACTAAGGAGTATCGATATCAACTTCAAAGCAAATTAATCCCAAAATAACTTTCTACCCCTATTTAACCCAATTAGGGGATGAATTTCAATAAAATACGAAACAGGTCTTCCATTAATTCTGTTAAACAATGTTTATGCATTTGAAGTAGATTGGAACAAGGAATCACGTTATCCCATACAAACTTTGCCCACCTTTTTCACCCCCTTAGGGGTAGAATTTCGAAAAATCCTTTCTTATCGGATGCCTACGTCATACAAAGAACACACCCTCCAAGTTTCAGGTCTCTACGATCAGCGGTTTAGGCTGTGCGTTGATCCGTCAGTCAGTCATTCAGGACAAAGCATTTTATATGTATAGATAAGTCAGAATTTCCTCACGATGTCAGTAATGTCCAAGATAAATACAGAAAGTAGGTACATATGAATTGAAAAAGTCACATTGGTACTTGCCCGGATTTGAATCCTCGTACATGAGACTAAAGAGACCTATAAATCGTCTACTGCACAAGTCAAACCACTTGGTGTGTCGAGTCTCATCTTTAGTGGCACGAATTTGTACTGGCTGGTTGCTTCCATAGGTGTATTCAATACAATATTGCAGCAACAGTAAGATCAGTACCTCCCTTGACCGACATACACAAGTAAGAAGGTAGGTATCATATAGCAGACTCAGACGTTACGGTTTAACGCTCTGCCGGGCTGATTTCTAAGACTGAATATCTAGTTAATATTATATCTTGAGACGTTAATTGCTTATCATCATAAGCCTAGCCTTTGCTAACTGGTGGGGTCGGCTTCCAGTATAACTGGATTATTATTATTGATAGTGTTACATCTTTCCTCTGGGTTTCTTGCAATCTGTGATTTCGTGAAAAGGTACGGAAGTGTGTAACATGAAGCCGTTGATTTGACCAATGAGCGCACGCGGTGCTAGAGTTCGCCGTCAGAAACAACCTTGACGAGGCTCCACCCCTTTTCGGACCAGTTGCGTTTAAACCCCGATTTCTCGCTATTTTAATATGAACCTCATAACTGTTCCTACTGGTTCTTTAAGACTTTTGAGGAGCTCGTGGCTAAGTAATAACAGGCGCTGGGGTCGATCCATCAGTTTAAGCTACGCTTGCCGGAGTTGGACCGTGGATGGGTGACCACCATCTTTACATACCGAGACTCCTCCGTGCCTCGCAAAGCACGTTAAGCCTTTGGTCCCGGCTGTCATTCGTGCATCTTTGACAGTGGTAACGGGTCGTCAGAAGCCCGAAAGTCTGACAACCAGTCTTACCAAGGGGTATCGTATTACCCAGTTACTGGGTTGTGGCGGTCAGATAGGCAGTCGCTCCATGTAAAATACTGGTATTCAGCTGCATCCGGTTAGACTGGAAGCCAACCCTAACATAGTTGGGAAAAGGCTAGGCAGATTCGACTTTTAAGAATTTGGTTTACAATAAAAAGAGCATATTTACGCTTAAAACAAGTTTTGTTACTTTCACGTCTTGTTTTTTTTCAATGGTATAAATGACCGGTATTTAAGGTTATCTTTAAAAAAAACCTGTAAAAAATATTTATGTTGTAACCGAAAAAATACGCGTAATGATCGTATCGACCAACCGGATCGTAATGACCGGTTTCGGTCAATGTTTTTTTGTGTAATTTAATCAAGTTTATTGTAAATTCAAATAATTCTATTATTTTACTGTCGACCTTGCAATGTGACGCTACATAATGATGATAAAAATCAGCTGTTTATCTGATACAATTCTGACCTTATCTAAGAATTTGTCATAGTACGAGTAAGTAGGTACCTACCAAATGTCTGGACATTTCGGTCTGTGATAACCAGACTTAACATTAGGCAAAATTGAGTGCAATTTTGTCTTAGATGTCTCAACCCTAGTCAGTCATAGATAGATAGATAAATCGTTTATTTGATGCACACAAAAGACAGCACAAAATACAAAAACACGTTTAATTAATAACTAAATACTATAGATGGAATATGAGGTGCCAACAGACAAAAATAAAATATAGAAGAAAATAAAGACATTGTGATGACTATTTAAAGACACTTTAAAATAGTGAAACACACAAAGTGCGGTGCGTGTCTCAAGGTTGCACCAAATGGGAGTCCAACTCAGCATGTGTCAGGCAAATATACCTGACGCTGATGTCATAGACTGATGTTAGAGATGTACCCTTTGAAGAGACTAAATCCGGTTTTAAAACTATACTGGTCAGCTGCACTGAGTGCATTTTAACTGCCTAAGTGCATACTTACTCTGCTTTTATCATATTATCAATGTGGAAATGTTGATTAACACACATAAGCCTGTAAATGACCGTTCCATTTCACAATTTATAGAAATGAAATTATTTTATTTTCTGTAAGTAGGTTTGTAGCTTAGAGTTTGTAGAAACACTTTTACACGTCAATCATATTTTTTAAACTAGATGAGGTCGGCGTTTCTTATCTTGAAAGGCCGAAACAAACTCAGAGGTCGCAGTCTCTTTTAAAGTCCAGACATAATCTTGGTCAGATCACGTGAAGACCATGTAGATTGGTGTCTGAAATGGTCGTTTGAGGAAAGAACCACACAGATTGAGTGGACTTGTCCAGTCAGTGCACGCATTTGTCAGTTAAAGTGTAGCTCAACTCAGAACTCAAGGACCTCAAAAATTCGACGAACAATACCAAAGAAAGGACATTTGGGTAGGCCGCATAATTTACACAAACTGCCAGACCATGATCAAAATTAACTGAGAAAAGCTAGAAAAAAAAAAAACGAAAAAAACATTTACCCATACCTATATTATTATGTAAGTATGTATTATATTATTGGGGATACTAATAAAATAATAAATAGTTCAATAAAAGTCCATAGAATAAACTACAAATATATTAATAAATAAAAAACACTACTACAATGAAAAAACCAAAAAAATATAGAAAAATCAATAATGACGTTGTCAAATTCGGACTCCCGATATTTAAGCAATAAATTATGTGAGATGTGAAAACACCATATGTTGACGAGATCAGCAGCTCGCCGTGCACGCCTACCACCCCCGGACTCGCTGCTCAGCTCCGCCTCGCCGCCGCCGGTACCCAGCCCCATCGTGAGCGCTGCGTCGACACCGGCCGCTGTAGTTGCGTCGAGCTTGAGCGACGAGTGTTTCTCCCCGCCCTCGACGCCACCACCTGCTCGCCGACGGAGAGGACGCCGGCCGCCGGACGGCTTAGGACCTCGAGGCCCACCGGCCTCTGATAGGGTCCCAGCTCCCGGCGGAAGTGTGCAGCGCATGAGATGGACACGATCCATTAACGAAAACGTCATGCGCTCATACTATGGGGCTATAGAGGGGGGAAACAAACTGACCGCGTCCGGATGCTCTCTCTTTTTCAGGTGCTTGAGCCAGCTGTCAACGTTTCGGCACAACGACTGTCGGATCAGGTGCGGGTCATCCAGCGTAATCATGTTGGATGACGCTGTACTTGATCGCCTGAGAAATGAAATGCAGAGTAGCCATGTCATCGCTCCCCCGCCGCAGAGTGTTATTGTAGTGCCACCACAGGACACTACAATTCAAGCTGACGAGAGGATTGATGACAGGGCTACAAACGTAAGTACCCAGTGCAATGAGGAACTTAGGAGTGCTTTGGAGGGTGCGATTCGGGAATATCGATTCATGTCGCCCGGACTTAGACCACGTTTGCCTCATTTGCCCATGCATAACAAAAATAGGGCGCTGGTGGCGGTTCTGGATTCGCAGTTGTCAAACTATTTTGATGACTGCGAAGACCTCACTGATACTCATTCAATTCTGTACTGTGCGGCTGTAGCAGCATGTCGTGTAGCTCACGTAAAATTTGCAAATGACTCTAGAGCTACACGACCGAAACCAGCCGTACCAGCTTGGCAGTGCAGAATTGAGCGCCGTATTGGTGGGGCCAGAGCGCTCATCGGCAAACTTATCTGCTTCAGGGAGGGCAATACTCGCCCTAGAGAGATGCGCTTTGTGAGGCGGGCGTTCTCAGGGACTGATATTAGCCCTGAGGACTATGTGTCCCATGTCACAGAGCGCATCGACTTCCTGAAGTGTATGCATGGGCGAACCGTATTCGTAGGTATAAGCGGCGAGTGGAGCGATATACTCAGAATCGCACCTTCAAGAGTGATGAAAGGTGGGTTTATAGGGCTTGGGAGCGACCGGACCAAGGTGTGGCCGACGCGCGAGTTAAGTGTGGTAATCCTACTACAATTAGCTTTGTCAGCAGTACAGCTTCTTCCAAATCTAGTGAGTAAGTTATTATAATGTAGGACATTGTCGTCACGCAACAATTGTCGTCTTAGCATAATTTAGCTATAAGTACCTTGTATCTTTAGGATTAGATTATTATTATCTTCACTGTCACTCTGTCAGTTAAATAAAGTTATTTTTATAAACTCTCCGACTGTCGTTTACTTAATTGGCGCAGCCGGTAGGATCTCTGTAGTCACTCAGTATAGTATAAAATTCTACAAAGCTGCTGTGACGTCTGTTCCAACAGTTTAACAGAGATCGCCGAACAAATAAATTTATTGAGCAACTTCATCGAGAGGCTGACGCCGAGTGTGGTGATAATAGTCCAAGGAGGAGATGGGAGTAACTTCGGGACTGTGAGTAGAACTTTTTCACTATCCTTTCTGTTTTCCTTTACGTGTACCTCTTTGATTAGATATATGTGTTTGTGTTATTAGGGGTCAGACAATACCTGGGTAACATACATATTTTATTGCGATAAAACTTTTGTGATAGAATAAATACGTAGATATAGTTAGTTTAGTACATTTTTATTACGATACAAACCTCGTGGTAAAGCAATTAGGTAGGCATAATTGTTTAGTACCTACAGTCTATTACGATACAATTTTCGTATTAAACTGTGTCACTAAGTAGGTATTTTCCTGGTGTGTAGCGTTTCGGGTTTCAATAACAATGGATCAGATCGTACCAATTCCGTCAGCAATGACTAGCATTATTCCGGAATTTAGTGGCGATGCTAGACAGCTCCCACTATTCATAAAAAAATGCGAATATATATTAAATAAGTTTCGAGGAGGAGATGCTCAGAACGAATACTTATATCACGTCGTAACAAGTAAGCTTTCGGATAAAGCTGCGAACCTAGTAGGAGAGCGGGATCAAATAAATAATTGGGATGAACTAAAAGAGTTGTTAGTGCAACATTTTGGGGATCCTAGGACCGAAGAATGTTTAGTGTTGGAATTGGAATCCTTAAAAATGAACCAAAATGAAAGTTATTTAGATTTTTGCCATAGGATACAAAACATACGTAGTATTCTTATTGCAAAAACCAATGAAACGATAAGCAATGTCAACGTACGTCAAGCCAAACAACATATTTATACTAATTCGTCGCTGAATGTTTTCTTATATAATTTACCAGCGTATTTAGTTAGGCTAGTACTATTGAGAAATGTAACGACTTTGGAGGATGCCTTAAGGGTTGTTCTAGAAGAGCAAAGCTTCCAAACAGTTTATGATCTGAAAAATAGCAGAAATAAGCCGTCAAGGAAATTTACGGAAAACCATAATAACAACTTCCAAAGACTACATAACTCACAAACAAGAGAGGCAAATCCGAATGCATCTAGTAGTTCACAAAATGCCGTAAACCAGTCAGGTTCACAAAACGCATCGTTTCAATCAAGGAATTCGCATTTTGCACAAAATCGAATTCCGTTACAGACTAGGTCAACTGCAGGGACGCCGAGTCAGCATGATCGGCGATGGACGTCGGCACATAATGCACCGTTTGCAGATACAGGTGCAAACACCGATGTTACTATGCGGACTGCGAGTTCTAGACGTGTTAATTGCACAAACAATGATTCATACGATAATAATCAGTTTGCGTTTGAAAGGGAACTACAATCAAGTACTTCGGACGAGCCTGTATGTGCGGAAAATTTTCATCTAAGGGCCTCGAACAGAGAGAACATATAGTTTTAAAGTGTACTAGTTTTCGTTCTTTGCCATATATTATAATTCCTGAGTTAGGTAATGCAGTTTTTATGTTAGACTCTGGCAGCACTAGATCTTTTATCGGATCGAGTATAGCGAAGCAATACTTTAGAAATAATATATATAAGGAGCGTTTTAATGTTGTTAGCACACATGGTATTAGCGAACATACACACGTTATTTGTACACAATTGCCTAAAATTTTTAAATGCTCGGAGGATCATAAGTTTTATCTTTACGATGTCGATAGTAACTACGATGGTTTGATAGGAAGTAATCTAATGAAACAATTAGGCGCGAAGATTGACTACGAAATGTCAATGTTGTGCACAAAAACAACGAACATACCTTTTGTCTATTCGTCAACATTTACGTATGTTCTGCCAGCACGTTGTGAAGTAAAAGTTAACCTTCCAGTTGATTTAACTTATGGCGCGGCCATTTTGGATTACAAAGAATTAACCGATGGAATAAGGATGCCTTGTGCTTTAGTAAACTGCGTTAATGGGTTTGCATATACGGTTATTCAAAATTGTAAAGACAAAGAAATGATCCTTAAGGTCACTAGTCCATTTAAGGTAGAACAATGTAATGATAGCGAATTAGCAGTAAATAACCTAAGCGAAAGGGATGGACTGGATGAATTGTTATTAAAAAATCTTAACAAATTACGACTAAACCACATGAATGAGGAAGAAAGAAACATGGTATGGAATATTTGTGAGGAATATAAGGATATTTTTTATTGTGAGGATATACCGTTGTCTTTTACGAATGATGTCAAGCATAAGATTAGAACTACGAACGAAGATCCAATTAATGTCAAAGCATATAGGTTACCGCCAGCCCAAACAGAGGAAATTAGGCGTCAAGTTGATAAGATGTTAAGTGACGATGTAATCCGAGAATCAAACTCTCCTTGGAGTGCACCTGTTCATTTAGTTCCAAAAAAGTTAGACGCGTCGGGCCAACAGAAATGGAGAATGGTAGTGGATTATAGACGATTAAACGATATAACCATAGACGATAAATACCCTTTGCCAAATATCAATGACCTTTTTGATAAGTTGGGAAAGAGTATGTATTTTTCAACTTTGGACCTCGCCTCTGGTTATCATCAATTGCAAATTCAAGAAGAGGATAGACAGAAAACTGCATTTACAACACCATTTGGGCTGTACGAATTTAACAGAATGCCTTTTGGTTTAAAAACAGCGCCTGCTACTTTCCAACGAGCAATGGACAGTGTACTTAGAGGGTTGCAAGGGTTACATTGCCTTGTTTATTTAGATGACGTAATCATATTTTCGACAAGCCTACAGGAACACGTCGTTAAGCTCAAAGCAATTTTGGAACGATTTAGAAAAACAAATCTAAAAGTTCAACTAGATAAGTCCGAGTTTCTAAGAAAAGAAGTTATATACCTAGGACATACAATTACAAAAGATGGCCTTAAGCCTAATAATGATAAGATAGAAGCTATCCTAAAATATCCAATACCTAAAACAGTCACGGAGATAAAAAGTTTCTTGGGTCTGATAGGATATTATAGAAAATTTATCAAGGATTTCTCTAAAATAACAGGACCTCTTACAGCATGTCTAAAGAAAGGAAAAAGTATAGTAATAGATGACGAATATAGAAAAAGTTTCGAAACATGTAAAGAATTACTAACAAATGCACCTTTACTGCAATTTCCCGACTTCAACAAGCCTTTTATTCTTACAACTGACGCATCGAATTTCGCTGTTGGCGCTGTTTTGTCTCAAGGCAACATAGGCTCAGATAAACCAATCGCGTTTGCTAGCAGGAAACTAAGTGATACAGAGTCTAGATATAGCACAATCGAGAAAGAGTTATTGGCCATAATATGGGCGGTCAAATACTTCAGACCCTATTTATATGGTAGAAAGTTTATTATTTATACCGACCATAGACCATTAGCCTGGCTGAATTCGTTAAAGGAACCAAATAGCAAGTTAACTAGGTGGAGATTACGGTTAGAGGACTACAATTTTGATATCCATTATAAAAAGGGTCAACAAAATACAAATGCGGATGCCTTATCACGCATCAAAATTAATGTTACAAATGATTGTGAGTCGATGATTGTAAATGTCGATGAAAACGAAAGAAACTTGCAGGAGCATTTAGACGAGGTGACTAATGAGATTATAAAACTTGGTAAAAAGGGACCAGAATTAGAGACTATCGAAATATCAGATTCTGAAAGTGACGCTGCTACAGCTAATTCTATATCCAATAGAGAGCATGAAGGTATACCTATCCTCAAAGAAGCGATAGACACTAAGCCTAGACAAATTCACATTTTTACTTGGTTTAAAGATAGCTTGGCTGTAAAAGACATTTCTAATGACAAACAAAAAATTTTGGAAGTTCATTTACCTACGAATAACCAGGATTTAGTAAAGGATTTCCTTAAGGAATATATAGACTACAAGCATAAATATTTCATATATTTTGAGGATCCTGCCCATAGGAAAATTTTTGTCAACGTTATTATTTCACTCTATAAAAAGGGAACCCAACAATTTGTTGAATGTACTGAAAGAGTGGTGAACGTTACAGATGAGGATGAGCAAAAGAATTTAGTTTTAAAATATCACCAAGGTAAAACCTGTCATAGGGGTATTAGGGAGACAGTAATTAAATTAAAAAGATCGTACTGGTGGAGTAAGATGCAGGAAACAGTTATTGCCATCATTAATGCCTGTGAGGAATGTAAAAAAATGAAATATGAAAGGAAACCCCTGAAACCATTTATACAGTTAACACAGACTCCAGATGGGCCATTACAAGAAGTCTTTATTGATCTGTTATACATCGAAAAGAACCAATATCTGACAGTGGTGGACGCATTTAGTAAGTTAGGACAAGCTATTTACATACCTAACAAAAGTACACCAGAGGTAGTAAGAGCCTTAATTAAATACTTTAGTATGTATGGAACACCCAAGAAGATAAGTAGTGATTCAGGCACAGAATTTAATAACGAACTGCTCAAAGAAATGTTGAACCTGCACAAAATAGATCAGCATATTGGAACACCCAATAATCCCAATTCAATGGCGATGGTAGAGCGTTTTCATTCTACAATAATAGAAATATATAGGTTAGCAAAATACGAGCAAAGTAACTTAGATGCTACATCCGTAATGACATACGCGATCATGGGATATAATAACACAATTCATAGTGCCACAAATTTCACACCTTTTGAGGTAGTTTTTGGACAAACAGAGTCAGGGAATATTTTTGATATCGATAGGAATAAAAACTTAATGCAGAAAATTTTACAAGACCATCGTAAAAGACTGAAAATTCTTTACGAACACTTGAGTAGCCAGATGATTGGACATAAAAGTTTAGTTAGGGAAAAGAAAGGAGGAGAAGAGAATATACCAAGTGTAGTAGATGGGGACACAATTTTTATGAAAAATACTAGGACTAGAAAAGCTAAAGAGTTGCCTCGTTTTGAAAAAGCAATCGTCATGGGAAATGTCGACAGGAACATAGTCCCAGTTAAGCTTAAAAATAGACGTACGAGAGTAGCATTAAAAAACGTAAAACGTCCTTCACAGATGGTGGTCGATACTTCTCGCCCTAGTGGATCAAGGGACAACTTTGAACATCCAGAAAATCGATCAGAATCCCGGGATAGTTCCGATCAGGATTGGGACGGCTCTGATGAAGAATAACCACTGGGACATCATAAAAACAATAGATTTAAATTCTCTAGCCCTACAATTAGAGAATAATATGCAAGAATATAATAAGTTAAAAATTATTTGTAATAGTAATAGCGAGATATATAGGGAACTTATAGGATTAACCGTACAGATAGATTCTCTGTTAGAATTAACTAAGGACAGGTTACAGCAGATTTTACCGTCAAGAAGAACAAAAAGAGGTATTTTGAATCCATTGGGTTCTCTTGTTAAAGTAATAACAGGTAATTTAGATAACGAGGACGCTAGGAAGTATGATTTAGAGATAAGTAATCTAGGAAAAAGGGAACATTCCGTTGAACGAAGGGTATCATTAATGCAAAGGGCTTTTGATAAATTGCTTAATGTTTCAGACGATATCAATTTCAATACTAGACATCTAAATCAAAAAATTAAACAATTTCAGTCTCTTGTTCAAAATCAAACTAAGTACTCCAATTTGATTTCAATCATGAATAGTATGCACCAAATATTAAATAATTTTCGTACTATTTATACTATCATTTATGAACTAGAAACAGCCATTGCCTTTAGCAAAATACATATATTACATCAATCTATAATTAACTCTACGGAACTATTTAATATTTTGAAGGTAATCAAAACGCACCATACCTTAGTTTATCCGTTAGATATTCATAACCTAGTTAAGTTAGAGGGAAGTATAAAAATTAAGGGGTTTATAGATAGTAGTAAAATAGTTTTTATTTTGGAAGTCCCACTAGTAGACAGTAACACATATATCTATTATAAAGTTATCCCTGTTCCAATTTTTAACCCTACCACAAAAAAACCCTATGTCATTATTCCGAAATATCCTTACCTACTGGTGAAAAAGTCGAAATACAGGCCCGTAGTCGACAGCTGCGAAGAAATAGATGACCTCACATACCTTTGCTCCGAAGACAACGTTCTTCAGTACACAGAGGAAACATGCGTCGAGCAACTTATGTTACTAAAACATAATTTCACGGATTGTCAGCAATATCAGGTAAAAATAGAAGAAACCAAGATACAACCCATATCCGAAAGTCACTGGTTGGTGTATGCAGAAAAAAGTATCCAGACAACGGAACATTGTGACGACGAAACCAGGAAATACACCTTGCAAGGTACATACATCTTAGTACCAAGTCAGCACTGCACACTGCAGATCGCTGACATCTCCATTACAACGCCAACGAATAGTAGCACAGTCTCCTTCAGCCTGCCAACAGCACAGATGCCCGAACTTCGACGTGACGTCAGCCCACCAGCGAAGCAAATGGATCTTAGAGGGGTGGACTTAGGTGACATCAAGGACTTAGTGAACCGAGCAAAGTACAGTGAAAGTGTTAGTGATTTCGAGTCATATTATGTACGTGTAACAAGTGACAATATCAGTGTATGGACCCTAAGTATTTACGTCATAATCCTAGTTTCTGTTATAGGTTTCATTATATATAGATGGGACTTATTTAAAATTTGTAAAAGAAATTCCCTAAAGACCACACAGTTGCCTTTAGATAATTTCTCTCTTGGGGAGGGAGGAGTTAAGTGTGGTAACCCTACTACAATTAGCTTTGTCAGCAGTACAGCTTCTTCCAAATCTAGTGAGTAAGTTATTATAATGTAGGACATTGTCGTCACGCAACAATTGTCGTCTTAGCATAATTTAGCTATAAGTACCTTGTATCTTTAGGATTAGATTATTATTATCTTCACTGTCACTCTGTCAGTTAAATAAAGTTATTTTTATAAACTCTCCGACTGTCGTTTACTTAATTCGCGCCTTCCGGATGATGATGCCATGTGTTCTTTCTGGCGGAGTAACTGGTCGGCGCCTGTCAGCCACACCGAAGGTGATTGGACTAGAGAAGTCGAACGAGCCTGCGATCCAATACCAGAAATGGGGGCTATTACCATATGCCCCAAGATGTAGCTTGTGCAGTTCGTCCGTTGCCCAACTGGAAGTCTCCAGGGCCGGACGGGCTGCACAATTTCTGGATCAAATGGTTCAGAAGGTCGCACGCTCGCTTGGCGGCTCAGTACCAGACTGCTTTGGAGTCTGGTTCGCTACCCCAGTTCCTAACGACAGGAGTTACCCACCTGCTCCATAAATCTGGTAGCACCGCGGTACCCAAAAATTATAGGCCGATCACGTGTTTACCGACGGTCTATAAAGTTCTTACTTCCATTTTGAGAGCTAAAATTAACAAATATATAGACACCAACTCCATCATGTCTGCCTCTCAAAATGGATGTAGGAACGGGTCCCGCGGTACTAAGTAGCTACTCCTCATTGATATGGCCATTAGACAACAGGTTCGCCGTTCTCGAAAAGATCTATCGACATGCTGGATAGATTATAAGAAGGCCTATGACTCGGTGCCACATACATGGCTCAGGAGGGTCCTGGAGTTGTATAAAGTAGATGCAACTCTGCGCACCTTCCTGATTTCGTGTATGGGGCAATGGAGGACGGTCCTTCGGTATCCAGGATGTCGAAATATCCAGAGGAATAGCGAGCCGATAAGGATTGAGCGAGGCATATTTCAGGGCGATAGTTTGAGTCCGCTCTGGTTCTGCTTAGCCCTGAATCCTCTAAGCACATTGCTGGAGAATTCAGGTCTGGGCTATCGGCTGAGGAGAGGTGGTCAGGTAATATCTCACCTTCTCTACATGGATGACCTAAAACTTTTTGCCCCCAACAATTTGCAACTGATGGAGCTACTGAAAGTAACTGAAACTTTCAGTAGCGCCATCAGGATGGAATTTGGTGTCGACAAATGTGCGGTCATGCATGTAAAGCGTTGCAGCTCGCGGATTCCATAAACCTTAGAGCCCTCTCCGCATCCGAAACCTATAAGTATTTGGGTATGTCGGAAGCGTTAGGTATCAATGTTACTGACATAAAGCAATCATTGAACGAGCGCTTCTTTGGCCGCCTGAAGAAAGTATTCAATAGTCTTTTATCAGGCGGAAATAAGGTGTGCGCCTTCAATGGTTGGGTCATGCCGGTTTTGATGTACTCTTTCGGCATACTCAAATGGACTCAGACTGAACTCGACGCCCTGGATAGGAGGGTGCGTACGCTGCTGACTGCATATCGAATGCACCACCCACGGTCATCGGTAATGAGACTGTATATCCCGCGAAAGTGTGGAGGTCGAGGCTTTTTAAACGCTAAGACCCTCCACAATCGCGAGATATGCAGTCTCAGGGAATATATCCTCGAAGCCGACGTGGGGATGCATCGAGATGTGGTCGCGGTGGACAAGGGCCTCACCCCGCTCGCCATGGCTAAAGAGAACTGGCGCAAGCCTGTAGTGCTTGACACTAACGATCGCAGGGAGGTATGGCAGAGTAAGGAGCTTCACGGACGCTTTTTTCTAGCGTCCGTAGCCTGGGTGCGTTTTGGTGACCTGTTTGGGGAAACCGAAGTTTTTGTCTGTGCAATTATGGACGAAGTTATCTTGACGAACAATTACCGTAGATTTATTGTGAAAGACGGCACGGTTGACATCTGTCGGGCATGCCACCGTCCGGGAGAATCAATCCGACATATTATCTCCGGCTGTTCTCGTCTAGCTAACGAAGAGTACTTGCATAGACACAACCTTGTAGCCAGGATTATCCATCAGCAACTTGCTCTAAAATACAATCTTGTGGAATCGGAAGTGCCGTATTACAGGTATGTGCCCGACCCAGTTCTCGAAAATGGAAATATCACATTGTACTGGGATCGATCCATCATCACTGACAGGGCTATTGTTGCGAATAAACCTGATATAGTGGTGGTGGATCGAGTAGAGCGGCGCACAATGATTATTGACATAACGGTCCCGCATGACGGGAACCTCGTGAAAGCTGAGAAAGATAAACAAATCAAGTATCTTGACTTGGCTCACGAGGTTGTCGACATGTGGGATGTGGACTCAGCGATCATTGTGCCGATAGTCGTATCAGCCAATGGCTTAGTTGCCAAGAGCCTCGACCAACACCTAAGGAGGCTCTCGTTGGGCAGCTGGATCAAGGGCTTGATTCAGAAAGCGGTACTCCTGGACACGGCTCGCATTGTCAGGAGGTTCCTCTCTCTGTAGCCCTGACCGCCGGTAGCTTGGACCCTGTTCCCGATACCGGTGGGCTACTATTTTTTATATTTTTAAATGTTTTTTTTAATGATTTTTATAAAAATATTTAAAAATGTACTCAATAAGTTATTAGACGAATAAATGAACATAATAAATAAAAATAAAATATCTTTATTTCAGACCTAAGCAGTCCATACGTAGTTAGTGGTTAGTAACAAACTGTGCTTACATGCTGATATTGTTGTTAGTACTTAATTCTATTTAACATAAACCTATACCTAATTCTACCTAGTGCCTTTGGATGGGGCAGTCCACTCTGCTAACAATCATTTTCAGGATGCCGTTCCGAGTGCTACGCAAACGTTGCAGTAGGGAAGCCGCTTTCTTACGCATGATGGCGTGAAAGCCATCCGTACGTGCTTCAGCAAACATTCCCGACGCACTGCAACGTCGCGACAACCGCAACAGCATCCTGAAGGCATTGTTTTATTGCACGCGCAGGACGTTGTAGGCTCGGCTCGTATATGACACCCATAGGCCGCTCGTGTAGAAGGACTGACAGAACGCTTTAAATAAACTGACTTTGACGTCTGCCGTGCAGCGAGCAAACCTACGGGCGAGCATATTGCTCCTCACCGCTAACGCCCTGCGCTTGCGTTCTATGTCCCCATCATCACGTAGGTCACTGGTGACAACATGACCCAAGTATTTAAATTGAGTTACCACATTCAGTTCAACGCCGTTGAGATATACTGGAGGTACACGATAGGGCTGTTGTTTAGGTGCCGTAAACACTAACACCTCACTTTTTTTTTTAAACTAATAAGTAGTACCTATCCCCAATAATATAATATGACTAGCTGCCCGCCCCGGCTTCGCACAGGTAGCACTATGTACTTATCTACGGCGCACCTACCTACCTACCCTACCCTTACTAAGAAACTTTTTTAGGGTTCCGTACCCGAAGCCTCAGCATGTAGGGAACGCCGAAGAAGAAGACCCGAAGGCCGAAGGGTACCAAACGAAAGCTAATACTAAGCCTCTGCTGTCCGTCTGTCTGTCAGCGGACTATATCTCATGAACCGTAATAGGTAGACAGTTGAAATGTTCACAGATTGTGTATTTCTATTGCCGCTATAACAACAATAGGGATGATGACAAAAAAAAATTTTTTAGTCCGTCTTTGAGATTATAAAAAAATATTGGACACGTATTTTTTCTTTTTTTTACGTAATCTAAAGATTACGGCGATACATTGAGGTAAAATGTGCCATGACGTCACGAGTATGTAGATTTTATACGTACCAGTGACGTAGCGACCCCCATTCCCAACTTAAAATGCGTATTATCTAAGTATTTTGTTATTAATATGATAAAGCAAAAAATACGTGTCTAATATGTTTTTATTATCTGACTGACGGACTTATTAGAATAAAATTTTTTTTACTCAGGCCTCATCCCTATTGCTATCTAATATTATAAATGCGAAAGTTAGTTTGTTTGATACGCTAACACGCTAAAACGGCTGAACGGATTTGGATGTTTGGCACATGGGTAGACCATGACCTGGATTAAGACTTAGAATACTTTTCCCGATATTCCCACGGAATCGAGACTCATGCGGGAGAAACCGCGGGGCGCACCTAGTAATAAAATAAAGTTAAAAATTATTTTGTATTTTTCCACTCTTAATAATATCAACATTACTGTAGAAAGGATTAATAATCATTTTATCACGATTTGATTAAGTTGGTACAATAATTATGCAGCAAAATCGAAAATTATTAAAATAATTATCTAATTGGTAAGTTTGGTACATATTTGATCTTAATCTGACAGATTATTTTTTATTCCATGATTAATATTTTGTTATCAGAGTAATAATAGTAAAAAAAGTACTTTTACTTCCTATTGTTGGTAATACAGCTTTGTTTTTAAATTGGTGAAAACAGTATTATGTTTGTACTTAAAGAAGTTAATTCATCTTATACTGTATACGGACTAAATATGAAAAATATTTGTTTAAGTATATATTTGTTGATTTATTGGCATGTGCTAGCTGACTTACGGCAATTTTTTATTTTTTTGTTGTGTTTTGTAATGTTAATTACTTTACATAAATATTTAATAGAATCCAGTTCTTTTAACTCAATAGACAGCTGTGCTGCTGGGATGTTTGTTGCGCCACTCCGTCTTCCCAGCTAAGACACTAGGAAAGGTGTAGGGCGTGCGTTTTGGGGGATTATTACATTAAAAAAGTACAGATTCCCAGCCTGATTTGAATAAATGACGTGATTTTGATTGTAAAATAACATTCACCCACAATTTTGCAAAGTAATTTGTTGGAAAATGTCATCACAATACTTGTTGTTTTTTTTGTTAAGAGGGTTTATCCCATAGAAATATAAATAACAGGAGAAGTGGTATGGGGGCGTGTCTGTGTCCGCGCGTCTTGATCACAATGCTCATGCCTCAGGCAAATGGCCGTCTCCGCTAACTAGTGCGCTTTCGAGCGCGATCGTGATAACATTTAAGAATACCGTGTTGTTCAGTGGTTTCTTGTAAAAATCGAAGCTAAACTATAAACTTTATAAATCGTAGAACCACTTTTCATAAATCAGCACAAGTATTTTGCTATATTTGTGTTGAAAATCATGAAAAACAACAAATCGTAAAATATTTCTTGCCTTTACTACGTTATTTTTGTTTTCATATATCACAGCGACTGTACTTTTATTGTAGTAAATACATTGCTTCTTTACCACTACCAAAGTATGTCGCTAAGTAACTGGACAAGCAATGTAAAAATTACAAAACGATATTTACTTTAAGCGGTTGCATCGTTAGTACGGCCGCAGCGTCTTGTGACGGATTAGTGATGTGGTTGTGCAGATCCACTAACGTAGGCTATCGACAATAATGTCGATTGTCGTATGAATTTATATTACTATTAAAGTTTATTCTTCAATTTGTCAACAGTTATAGCCTGATTGGAAGACCGATGTGAAATCTTGTTTTATACTCATTTAGATTTTCTCATAATGTTGTTATTTTTTTGGTTTACTTAATATTTCTTTTTTTTACTTACTTATTGTTTATTTATATCATCTTATTATATGTATATCGTTTTTTATTTATAATTTTTTTAGCAACTTCCAAAAATTTTAATACAATAATAAATGGGAGAATCGATAAGTTTCCGATTTAGTCAATCACTAGCGTATATGTAAAATAAATGGCTTTTGCACAGCACAACGATAGCGAACGATGTTTTCGTGTGGGTGAGTTGTACGGTGCATGGTAAATGCACGCTGTGTTTGATGGGATAAGGTTTATAATTGATTATGTAGTACGTTCTGATTTGTAAATTGCAAGTGTGAGCGGGGCCTCGTATTTATTGGGTTTACTGATCGCATGTGTTATCGCAGGCTAGAGAGTAGGGATAGATAGAAGACATTGGGTTTCGATACATTTTCAACTACCGGGCATATCTCCTTCTTTCTTATATCTATGGTTTATCCTAAAAGTTGGCAACGTCGCAAATAACAGTTAAATATTTACCTGTTTTGATTCTTATAACAATTAAACATTGAATTTGATGTTGTACCCATTTTAGGCGTAAAAAACGCATTTGGAAAGTTTCCAAATAGTTTTTTTACATGTAAAACTAAACATTCGGTGTTACGATATTAATTATTGCATTTCATAATCAATATTCTAGTTCGCTAGTTAGCCACATTTTTTATTTCCACACAGTAAGATTGCCAAATTAATCAATGCAGTGAAATATTTGACATCTATTTGCGACGTTGCCCACCTTCAGAATAAACGCTCTTAAGACAGCTCAGACGCTAATGAATAATTTGATGAGTATTTCTGTAAAATAAATCAATGTTAACAAATTTTAAAATAACCCTTTAGCTGTATGCTGTCTATGTAGCTGTTATATCTTTACAAGGATTTTTTTTTATTATAGGTGATGTTATTTAATAACTGATTATTATAATCTTTCCCGGATGGAAAATAGGGGGTGATGTATTATTATTTCAGATGTAATACAGAGTATAAACTACCTTAAAATTTATTAATTACTAAAAACTTTTTGTGCTTGTATTTGTGCTCTGTTGGTGGCAATAGGCTGGCCCCTATTACGTGGGACTTAAACATAACTGGCGACACTCCCTCTCACAGAGAGGAGGCGGGTGTCCAGCAGTGGGAAAGTTATAGGCTGGTTATTCATTTAAATATTGAGCACTTCGACTTCTCTCTTTTACAAGTATTTTTAATACTAAGGATTTACATTGAAAGCTGGAGCTGCTGGAGGAGCTCGTGGCTAAGTAACAACAGCCACACTGGTCGATCTATCAGGTTAAGCTATGCTTGCCGGGGTTGGTCAGTGGATGGATGACCATCTGCCATCAGCCGTTGGTCCCGGCTGTCATTCGTGGATCTTTGACAGTCGTTACGTCGTCAGAACCGTACGCAAAATACGCGCTTAGTCGTGGAGTTGCGGATACCAGCCCGTATTACCTATTACCTACGTCGTCAGAAGCCCGAAAGTCTGACACCAGTCTTACCAAGGGGTATCGTATTACCCAGTTACTGGGTTTTGGAGGTCAGAAAGGCAGTCACTCCATGTAAAATACTGGTATTCAGCTGCATCCGGTTAGACTGGAAGCCGACCCCAACATAGTTGCGAAAAGGCTAGGCAGATTGATTGATTTACATTGAAAGTTGTTATTATTACTGTAGATGTGATTATTAATAATTGTACAATCACAGCACAGGAACTTTCCAATAAAACTTGATTATTTATTGATTTTAACAACCAAGGAATCACTTGTGTTTGTGTGGGCATTTGGTGTGTTAAAGTAATCATATTGTATTCTATAGGGCTGGCGTAGTGTGAGAGCAGTATTTAAAAATGTAATGATCTTCACTTGTTTAAGTTGGAAAAAGACAGATTGTAAGGCAGATATTGGAACAAATTCAATGAAAAAATTTAGCATAAATAATACTAAATAAATTAAATGTCATTTTATTTTCTCTTCACAATTGGCTGCCTTAGAAATTAACATTGTCTTTGGCTAATACTTAGACTATATTCCACCATTTTAAGAGACTGGTACCTCATGTAGGTTTTTGAGAAAAACCCTGAAATGAATAAATGCCAAGCCAAATAGTAAGTAATAATGATCTAAATAAGGATAAGTTTTCAAATTAGGTACCTATCCTTAATTTAGATTTACGGGAAAACATTTGATAATGCTGTACTCTGGGGTAACTCTATGAATATAATTGAAGCTTTTTTGGTACAGAAAAAAATATCTGTGGTATAGTATAAGTCACTTAATACTCATATCTTGCAGACCTTTGTTTAAAAAATTAAATAATGTACACTCAACATTTTTTATGGCATGCAACATAAATTGAAAATATACATGTAGAGACTCTATACGGGACTATACGGTCTCTAAGAGACCCAACAAGACTAACAATGTTGACACACCAAAGTATAATAAACCATAAAAATTGTTTAATCACAGCAGTTAAATTTATAACTACATTTCAAAAGATTTAGGGAACTCCCTCTGAAATATTTTAAATCTAAATTACTTTTAAATGGCTGTAAAAGAATTCTTTGATAACAAAGTAAGTGATAAAATAATATTGTTATGATTACTTATATTTATTTAGATATTAGGTACTTACTGCTTAGATTTAAAACAGATAAAAAAAAAAAAAAAAGAATCACAGGTCAGTGGGTCGTAGGGCATTTAGGGGCATATTGACTTGTTTGTTTTACTACACTGTTAAACTTAATATTGATGCTGTACATAATTTTTAGGGTCTTGATTTTTTTAAATATTTGTATGGCCGGTCCATGGCGCATGTAGATCATAACCCTAATATTAAGACCATAAATGTACCATGTTTTATTGTGATTAAATATATTCTGTTCTGTTGTAATATTTTTTTCGCGAAACAATTATTTTGGAACTTACTTTCATTTGATCAAAATCAATCAAAGTGAATAGTGAAAACTAAACTTTTTGACATTTCAAAAAGTTTTCAAAGACGACAAATTTCGCGCTGCTGCTGTCTGATTTTCGAAAATCGAATCCTAGTTTGGTCGATAATGCTGGTCTTTAAATAGAACAATGATCTAAAAGATAAATACGCCTATTATTATCTAATCGCATTAGAGAACAATAAACAATCACGTCGGACTGGTAAGAAGTTGAAAACTATTAGGATTGTGTTTTAACTTTTTTTCTTCAGATTCCACAAATTATGACGTTAAACTGATAGCAATACTATATCCGAATTAATTGAAGTACAAATTACGACATCATCAGAAAAACTTGAAAGAAATCAAAATGTAATCAACTCACCTTGTGATCCTAATACTACAATTTTAGCTTCAATAACTTTCATTTTGTACACAAACACAGTAACATAACAAAAACACGATATAAATTACACTTTACATTATTTCCTTAGCATTAAAACGTGTAAATAAACATTAAAATATCAGTTGACGCGAAACATGTTTTCTTCTCGCCAACTTTTACGAAACTAAAGTTAGATAAAGTAAATAAATCAAAAATACTTTCTCAATGAATTAACAGAAGTGATTTGTTTGTGTAGCTATGACTATTGTAATTTGGTCGGGTTTTATCTGTTTCATTTGAACTAAATTGAAGCGACATCTGTACGTAACATTGTAAAATATTTAGATGTCCTATGCGCTATGGTAGCAGGCTCTTGAAAAGTCGGTGTTGTAGTTTCTATCTCAAACTAGATGGCGCTGGTAGTATTGAAAGTTGTAAAATAAAGTAATAATGAATTAATGATGTCTATGGGCCTGTGTTTCTGTTTTATTATTTTTAATTAGTACTTTGTTCTGTCTAGCTAGCACAGAGTTGGCTAAATGATGTCTACTGCACTTGAAAGTTCTTCCAAACCAAGTTTACCCCACTTTATCTTGGTTAACTCTTAGCTTACTAAAAATAATAGCTGATTAATGGTTGACTTTATGGCTATTAAATATGAAGTATCATAAGTATAGTCTTTTCTGACATAAAAGCAATGATTGCCCACTTAATAGCGCAGCGTTTATAGCGATATCGAGTTAATAGTTTACGAGTTTTATTTTATAGTGATTGCAATAAGATGGGTCAGGGCACTGAGATTGGCGCCATAAAATATTATTTTATACACTACAAGAGTAGACGAGAGTAGTTTATAATTTACGAGGTACTATCAAATCGGTCTTTAATCTATCTTAAATGATGGCGCTTCTCCCAATCTGCTCCGATTTTCGGTATCTCGGTTCGCTCGTGCAAAGCGATGGGGAAGTACTCGTAGATTGGACCATGGACGATATACCTACTTGTAGCACAGAATTAACACTGGTTGGATGAAATGGCGGCAGGTCACGGAAATAATCTGCGACTCCTCTCCTCTGGAAGATATATAACACAATGGTTAGACCACAGGGTTAGACCTGTTTTCTGGTATGGATCAGAATGTTGGGCAACAAAAAGGATGAATGAAATACATGCACCTTGAGATGAGAATGTTAAGTCTTTATAATTTCTAAGTCTTATTTCCTCAGTGCCCCGTTACGTACCTACCTACCTACACTCCAACCGTGGCACCAGTGAGAGTGACTGAAAAGTTGTGCGGTTGTCATGGTATGGGTATGTGATGTGATGAAAACTGTCGTGAGGAAAGTTTGGAGTATAAATGTCGATAGCTTTAAGAGTAGGGGAGGACGAAAGAAACAATGAGTGGACTGTGTGAAACCTACCTACCGAGCAGTGGCGGATTTGCAGTGTTGGCCGCCCTAGGCCCCAGGCCAAATAGTAAGTATCAGCCGCCTCTTTCTCAGCACCCATCAACTACATAATGAATTTACTTTATTGCCAACTTTTATCGAAATCGGTTCAGAAATTCAGTTAACTATGAGTCGGGTGCGCCGCGAAATTCTATGACGCATTTCAATTAGTTATTTGGACATGTTTATAGATGGTTTTAAGTTATTATTGTTATAAGTACTTACCTACAATGCGGTGCAGTGCGGACCGCCGGCCACCACCGCGTGTACGTTTAGATTATATAATCTAAACGTATAGTTACTTTGAGTTATTTAATTTTTTGTCACGTTTGGCCGCCCCTAATATCAGGCCGCCCTAGGCCCGGGCCTACTGGGCCTTAGGGCAAATCCGCCACTGCTACCGAGATGACGACTAATATTGAAAAGTATGAAAGAAAAAAACATATTGCGCCAACTCCTAATAAATTGGGATAGGGGCAGGAGAATGGTGAATCTATTTTTTATGTACCTACATGGTCCTATTATCTAAAGATTCTTCTTCTCTTTCTCTTGTCTTGTCTTGTCTTTAGTTAGTTTTGTCCAGATAGTGCGTCGGCACTATCTGGACAAAACTAACTAAAGCCGTCTGTATTTAAAGTCAGGTATTTCTTTTATCAAGGTTTTTCTCCTGCATCTGCTATCTGCAGCTAAAAGTCTTCCATCAAACATGATTGACAGAAGGAATAGTTTGTGTAAAACGAGAACCATGTTGTATTTAATTGGCTAACACGTAACACCGGACAAACATTCTATTTTGTTGCACAATTAGTTATTGGGCCACAAGGAAAACGCTTTCAATATTGCTTTTGCAATACGACTAGAAAGAATATTCGTCCAGTGAGTGTAGGTATTTGTTAATTTACACTACCTGGATAAAACAGGTAAAATATCCAAACTAATCTGAAGAAAATCACCACAGCGAAAATAACAAGTAAACGAATTCAAATCAATACAAAAGAAGCGGGAAAACCAATCCAATATGGCCGATTTGCGAGCGCTTTCGACCGCCATTAAAATATTTGAGAAAGATCGTTTACAATCTTATTTTTTCCAACAACATTTGATAAATATACCAATCGCACCAGAAATAAGGTCTAATTTGGCTTGGTTAGACGGTAAATATAGATGTGCTATATGTAAGTGCCTGCCACAAGTCAAGTCGGAAATCGGAAAACATTATACAGATTAAATTTGGCCGGAAGTATACAGAGCTACTACTGAATAGTCTATGAAAAATTGTTTTAGTTCATGATCCAAGTCCAGTACTTTGAGATAGATGGAGTAATCTCTTATTTATTTCTTCCGAATTCGTGGGGCCATTTATCATGTCTAATAATTTTACCAACTGAAGTAGTAGGTATCATTCACAACAAACCGATTGTCCAAGTTTTATCGGGATCATTAATCAACATTTAGTGAACTCAAAG